>CM057051.1:44451302-45738802 GCA_029948455.1 Solanum rostratum
TTTTGTATTTTTGCGTGGCGCATGCCGTTGTGATGTCAGAATTAATTGAAAGATCTCTGTTTGGTGCAAAAATCTGATTATAGCTGCTGTTATGTTGCTTTTTTTTTTTGGGGGAAACTTCATGTTGTGATGGAGGCCTTCATGCTTAACCATGAATTCAAGTATGTTATCCTCTGATACAGAACATGAAGTATTCTCTTCATTCCTGAACGAAGTACATCTGAATGATAACTTTTTCTAGTTTGTTGTTCGATCTTGTCAACCTCCCATTTTGATGTCATTGCACAGTAAACATGAACAAATTTTGTCTCGCCATTCCGTAGGCTCGGCTAATGGCTTGCTGTTCTACTGAGGGATTCCAGAGAACATCAAGCAAAACCACTCTTGAAGCCCCTATAAGACTTAACCCTTCTGAACAGGCTTTTATCGATGCAAGAAGCACTTTGACATCACTCTTTGGGTCATTAAGAGAGTTTATTGATATATGCCGCTACTTTACATCAAGTTTTCCATCCATATAGAGAATCTCCCGACCTAAATTCTAGACAAAGAGAGAATTTAGTTGCTCTTTCATCAAGTTTAGAGGATCAAGTAACTGGTTAAATATGATAACCCTCTCCTTCCACCCTCTACAGAGTCTGATCAGCTCAACAACAAATTTCATTTCTAGTCCATCATCTGGATCCAACCGACAACTTCTTTCTTTGAGTTGACTTTCAACTCGTAGAATTCCTTCCTCTTTGCTACTAATGAAGGATGAACACAGGTCAGAGATACCAGATTTTCTCCGTAAAAGGAGGCTCGATTCTCTGGAATTCTTTTAATCAACTCCTTCTGCACCTCTGTGGGTATCAAGTGTACCACAATATCCAATATACCTAGAAGGCTTACCTTTTTTACATTTCACATTTTTGGACTAGTGGTGAAATGATATCCCTAAGCTCTTTCAACGCTCGGGAATATTTGTCAATGGAATTGCTAAGAGAAGCCCATTTTTGCTCCAAACCTGCAGAAAACTTTGGACTAACAACACTGAGAGTGTTGTACAGCTCTTTGATGTTATTGTTCCAGACAAAAGTATGTGATTCTCTGTTTCAACCTAATCAAAACTTTCCCCACAAGGCTGTGCTCATTCCGAGCAGTGTGCCCTTCATTACCAGAGCGAGATAGACAGTTAAAGACACCAACAGTACTTTCATCTTTCTTTAAAGTGAAGTCTTTGTTGTTCAAGTTGAGGAAAGGAATGTCCACCTCCCATTCTTGAACTTGGCTTCCCAGTTAAGTCGCAAATTAGATGAAGCTATGATTGCTGGCCGACATTTTGGAAACCGCTTCAGAAAAGACTGAAGAAATACTATGGTGAGTCGGGTTTTTCCCATGCCAGGTGGCTATGAGATAATATATCCTCCCTTACTGTCAGATAGGGGCTCTCTCAGCCTCTCAAGAGTTATATCTCTAGCAATACTGTTCCACATGAACTCAAATCCTCAACATCGATGAGAAAACATTGTCGCTTTGGCACTTTGGGGAACTAAATTCTGCACAGTTCCTTCTACAAAATAGGAGAATCCTAGGCTGCAGAAGAATCAGACAATCTGAAGCCGCTAACATCCGAGAGTGATGGCGACTCTCCAAAATATTTTCTTTCATACCTCTCTTGAGTTCTCTGAGCCTGCATTTGACAAAAGTTCATGAATTTAAGAGTGAACCAGAAATAAATTGGAGAGCAAGAGTTCCTAAAACCAAATATGTCTAACAGAACAACTAAAAGAATTTAGCAAAAGTTACTACACAACAGAAGATCATGTAAATCGAGTTCCAAATTGAAAAGGGAAGTGCTTGATAAAACAAGACTCATATACTTACAAAAGGAGGGAATATGTACTTGCTCTCCAAATGAACATATGAACAAACTGAATAGACGAGTCCAATTTGTTCATCTAGAACAAGATGGTGGTTCCCCATCTGACAGTCATTTATTTGTCTGTGAATCGACGAATCACATAGATTTGTAAAGCCAATATGTGATTCTAAGACACACATGTCCATTTCAACAAAAAGTCTTCTATTTCCTTTTCCTGTTCCTCTTTTTCTAAGAGAAGAGGTTCTTCATCTTCAAATCGGAATATTAAAGGATGTGTTTCCTTAACAGGAACCTGTTCCTTCTCTCCAGGAGGAGTGAGCTTATTTTGATCATCAACATTTTTTATAGAATCAACAATAATTTGAGAAACTCAGACTCTTCAAGAATCTTTCTATTATTCTTTCGAAGAGCATCCTTTCGAACGGCAATAGTTTTCACCTCGCAGTCCTCTTCAGACGAGGATTTTGACTCTTCATCCTCACTAAGAAGAATGGGGCTGCTACAACAACCTTTGTTTAAATTCTTCTTTTTGGATGTGGAAAGTGAGCGTGGGCGAAGAATATATGTTCGGTGTATGTTGTGCTTTTCTCCCTCAACAACAAGCTGAGGTACAACCCTCCGATTCGACTCCTTTTTTCCTTCTTCATTCTCTATAGGACAGCTCAGCATCATGTTCTGTTTCCTCATCATCCAAATCACATCTTATATCATCAATTGAAACTTTGGATTCCGACTTAGAATTTGAAGTCCTATCAGTAAACTCTTTGCATTTGTCCACTGTCCTACACATGCTTGAGGTAGAAGAACAACATCATCTGTTGCATTAAACATAGGAGCAGCCTCCTCTCCAATGGTAACAACATCAGGATCACACTTCTCCTCCAACGAACCATCATCTCCAATGGAACCTCGACTGAACTTCCTCCTCCCATTGTTTTCCACGTTTTTCTTGTCACCTCCAGAAGGCTCCACCAATTTTCTTTTCCTTTCACAACTAAAATTCGCAGAACTACCACTTTGACTCAACCTGTTCCTCTTCTCAATCAATTTGACCATATATTTTAAAGAATGTTATCTAGTCCTCTTCAAAACAGAGGTATCCCCTGAATCCATCTGAAATCAAAATACAAAATTAAAATCAAAACATTTTAATTTTCTTTATCAATTAAAATGCACAATCATAAATGTATCTTAACGATTGAACATTTTTTTACAAAGACTAACCAGAATAAAGAACTTGTGACACCCCATAGCTCTATTCTTACATTCACTTATGTTTCAATACTCATTCTTACATATGGGAAGTGGATTAGGGTCATAAGGGACCTTTAGTACTTAGACGAGTGTAAAACCTTCTTAAAAATTGAGTTTCTAGTATTAGATTATGCAAGAGTCAACCTTAAATAATCATAACTCTTAGCACACATGACCCATGACCTACCAAATGAAAGCTCTTTGAATTAGCTTTACAACGCAACTAATTTCACCACATTTGGAGTCTGGCGTCAGAAGTTATGGTCGTTTTACTACAGATTACCCGAGCAGTGGTGTACCTACGAAACCTATTACGGGTTGTGGATTAAAATATGACCAGTCTGCTAACTCACAGAAAAAATTCCTAAAAATTCTTTTTTTGATCCCAGATTTTACGGACCAATCTATGGACCATAGATTGGGCTCGTGGAATTGATTCAAAGACCTCGAAATTTTCCCAAAGGTTTATGGAAGGGTCCTTACGGGCTATGGAAGTTTCTACAGGCCGCGGATGGGCCCTTAGATGACTTCGACAACTTTCTAAGAAAGGTCTTTTTAGTCTTTTCTCACCCTTTTAAAGCCTAAACCTGATGTTCTTACACCAAAAATAAATCCCTAAACATGTCAATTCAACCTTTTTACGCTAAAAACACCTTCTCCAACTTAGAACAAGGTTTCAAGGGAGAAAAAGGCTAGGAGTTGAAGATAATCTTGTGAGTTTTTTCAAGCTGTTCCACGACTCAAAATTTCCAGATATGTAAGGTTATCCAAAACATGGATTATATCCTTCCGTCTGCCCCATAACCCGAATTGATGGAGTTGTGAGTGAATTTAGTCTCCTATCAATGTTTGTTGAAGGTTTCTCTAAAATCCTAATGTATTTCTATAGAATCTTGCATAAATTACTATTTTATGAATTAAATACTTGAAATAGATGACTTTGCCTTACAACATGAATCCTAGCATGAATTCTTGTTATTTTTGCATATTTCATTTAAATGAGCATGCATAAGTATAATTGAGCCTAAAAAGTCTAGGGAATCCCTAAATGCTTTAACTCTACTTTTGTTTTCCTGAATGCTATGAGTTACAATGATGCATGATAAAGTCTTTATGATTTAAGAGTTGAACCTTAAAAGAATGTAACCAAGGAGTTGATAGTTGATGTGATGAATTGAGTTGACAAATGTCCAATGAGACTAGATGAATGAGTTAACCATAGAGTTGATGTCTTATGAGCATATTGAGTCTTGGGAGGAGTATCCAACACAAACTCAATAACTACGTAACCAGCGTAGGAGAGATTGAACTAAGATGTTTCCTATTGTCCCCAAAGAGGACTTGATGTTACTGTACTGATGGGATGTCCTATACCCTGGCAAGGTATTGGATGGATGTGATAACAATATTGCTTCGTTGTATCATCACTGGCTCATAGGTGATGGTTGTCGATTTGAAAAAATCCCAAATAGGCCTTGATAGTACTATGAGGGGATTGGACTAGATGGTATATGAGTAGTCATTGTCTAAATTGTATTCTTACTTTAGACTCTTGACATGATGGTTGAGTTTTCTACTTCTTGAGTTGATCAATATAAATTGATGTTATTCTTCCATTAAACATTTCTTTCGGTCATTTTACATACTCGTACATTTCACATACTGATGTCCATTTAGCCCTGTATCTTTTCACGATGCAGAGACAGGTAGTAGAAATCATCAACAGGC
The DNA here is from genome assembly GCA_029948455.1 of Solanum rostratum. Lineage (NCBI taxonomy): Eukaryota > Viridiplantae > Streptophyta > Magnoliopsida > Solanales > Solanaceae > Solanum > Solanum rostratum. The sequence continues at coordinate 44,456,149 of CM057051.1, forward strand.
GCCCCATTGTGGACCTATTTGTATTCAACTAATTGGTGAGTCCTCCCATGCTTTCGGAGGATATCATGTTTTCGCTTCTAGCTTTGATTTAGCCTTTTTATTTTATTTTGAGGTAGTCATGGATATGTCATTGGCACCACTTAGTCAGATATTTAGAGGCTTTATAGACTAGACCGTCAAGTTGTGATTGGATGTATTTTTGGCTAGTTTCTTTTACACTAGTCTTACTTACTTGGGCCTTTGGCCTTTGATTTTCATTTTATCATTACTTTTCATTTAAGTACTCTTAATCATTGATGTATTCTGCTATTAGAATGTAATTGAACGAATGTGATGAGGCTGAACGGTTCGCTTAGAGGCTAAAAATAGTCTCTGAGTGTTGGCCACTCCATGGGTATCCTCCCGGGGCGTGACAAAACTTTTTTCTTCTGGAAAATCAAGAATTGAAAGATGTGAATTCTTGAAACTATAAAATTAGAGTTTGAAATAATTGAATGCATAAAGATGATGTAAAGATTAAACCTTCCAATGTGTCACGTGAATTTCAAGAGTGAGCAGGCATATTTGCTCTAGCAAAGGAATCTTTGGAAAAAAATAATAAGAAAAATACGTTTGTTTTGTTCCTCTTTGTTTTAATTACTAAACTTTTTCCAAATTGTGGGACCCATTTTAGTTTAAATTCATATTGAATTGTAGCTCTATTTAGGACATGGAATAAAATACCAAAAAATCAAATTATCGAACCGAACCAAAATTTTCGATAATTCTGTCTTCGGTAATTTGGTTATTTACTGTTCGGCACTCAATATTCGTTATGATATTTGGGAATGCATATGTCTTTTAGTTATATCAATTTGCTTTTTCTAGATGTCTTCTTACTTGATCTCCTATTATATCGTGCCTCCATATCGAAAACAAAAACAATTGAGCAATACTATTAACTTTGTAATACAATCGGTTATAGTTTCAATACGGTATTACCGAGTACCAAACCTAACTAACATTTAATTAACCGAATTACCGAATCAAAATCTAAAAAATTGATATATGGTATCTTCTTTTAGCTACTTGTTACCGAATTCAAAATTTAAAAATCTCGAGCTGAATCCCTAGCTTTATTACGGATGTCATTGATATTTGTGTAAATTTTATAACTACTTTGAGTAAAAAATTAATAGCTCGACGTAGAAAACACTTTAAATATGAACATCCCAATGGGGGACTCACACACACATATAAATTTGAACAAAAATTTATGATTCAAATTTATGAAAAACGAGAAAGAGGATTGGCTTGTGGTCATTTGGTCATTATAATGGAACAATATTAATTGTATTACACCTATAATTTCTTTTTCTCTTTTCTTATAATATGGGAGGTGAATTTCGTTAACAATCTCCAAATGGTTAAAAACATGAATTAGTAAGAAATGTTAGCGCTAATTTTGATGATTTGTATGCAAGATCCAAGGACGATCTAGTAGAGCAAAAAGAAAAAAACAAATCCCTTATATCAAGAGATATTTCGTAATCATCTTGGAAGGAAGAATCGCGTAAAGGAATAATTGTCGAATGCATCAAAGGAAAGTTCAAATTTGCAAATATCTTGAAGATACTACAGATTACAATTAAGGACTCTTATACTTTCTTGATTTGCTCCTGAAGACTATCAAGACGCCTTCCTGATTTATGCAAGGAGGATTTCTATTCACTACAAGTTGTTCTCAACTGGCAGAAGTCCCTATGATTTTGCCCTATTCATGGAAAGAATATCACACTTCCGATACAAGGATTAAATCCCTTGGGTTGAAAGACTTCCTCATCCTCTTTATATAGAAAGAAATATGAGTTAAAGTCGATGGAACACTCGGTGCACTCCACTTAATAAAACAAAGAAAAATACAAGTGGGGGTCAGTACTGGACAATATGTACTGAGTGGGTATCATCCGCTGACTCAAAATAGAACTCAATATATATAAAGTAATAATAGGAAATCAACTACAATACTTAATAGGTGGCAAGTAACAAAAAACAATTACATAATCAATCAACAATATCAAGAACAAACATAAGGACTCAGGCCTCCATACCAAACTTCTTTTGAGAAATGGATTCTTTGAGATTGGGTATATTAAGCCGTTTCAGTATGTTTTCTTTTAATATTATCGTGTTGGAATATGACACCTAATCAAAATATATCATGTTGGACTATAACATCCAATCCCATAATTTTATGTCGGAACATGACACTCGATCCAAATATATTTACTTCATCATTTTTTTATCATTTCTTTCCACTTTATTAGCAATATTTCATCAACCTTTCTTTATACAAGGCATTATATTTTTCTAAGGTAAGGCCAAGGTTGTAGATTCATGGTCTTGGAATTGCAGACTAATCATAATAATATATATCAATCATCCAACCACAATAATTAAATGCACAGAAAACTCCATGATGTTACTCAATAAATATCACTCACTATTATGTATCTTTCTATCATATAGAATAAATCATAACCTATCTCAACCAAAGAGCCAAAATGAAAAAATCTAATTCACTAATTCCTTTCCCTTTTTCGATGCCTCTGAACTTCTTCAATCTATCAAATATATAATATTCGTAAGAAAATAAATCCGTAGATATCAATATCACTATATGTCTAGTGTAAACTCAAAAACTCATCCAAATCTATAATCAAGTTCATAAATCTCAAACCTAGAATTAAGTCTTAATTCCTCTAATTAACATAATTCTAATGATATTCATATAATACAATACACCTAATATTTAATTACCTATCTCTGTAAATAAAAATTTTGAATCATAATGTGATAATTAATAGAATAAAATTCAAAAGAAAAATAACTAAAATCTAGTGTATCAAGAAAATAATTGCAGAACTTAATCTACCACTTATTTCTTTAAAAATATCATTTTCTTTTTCAGTGATTAGGTCATCACTGTTTTATCATCAACTCTCCAAAAATGTGGACCTCACTAATTTGGCTACACATTGCCAATTTTCTAGGAAGTTAATGCTACAATTTCATTCTATTTAAAACAATAAATTATTGGTACATCATAACCTTCACCACACCCTTCATGCGTGAAACCTTCAAAAACATTTTCCCTTCTTCCATAAACTCTTTGTTTCTGATCTTTGGGTCTGCATACTCCTTCTACCTACTCGGAGCTTCTAGAAACTGCTCCTAAATAAATTTCACCTTCTCCAATAACTCCCTCGAAAGATTGGTATTCCATGATCTCACCCCAAATGAATTAAACCAATCAATGGGAAGCCTACATCTCCTTCCATACAATGCCTCAGATGGAGCCATGTTAATACTCGAAGGATAGCTATTATTATTAAAAATTCTGTGAAAGATATGGACTGATTCCAATAACCACCAAATTCTATCATGCATGCACGAATCATCTCCTCTAGCACTTAAATTGTCCTCTTGAACTGTCCATTAGTTTGAGAGTTAAATGAGATACTAAGATCCAATCAAGTACCTAATTCAGCCTCTAAAGTCCTCCAAATTTTAGAAGTAAACTATCTATTACTTTCGGATATGATAAAAATCGAAACTCCATGAAAGGGAACAATCTAGCGGATATAGAGCTTGCTAATTTCTCTGCCTTACAAGTCATCGTGACCAGAATGTAGTGCACAAACTCAGTTAACCTGTCAACAATCACCCATATCGAATCAAACTTGTCCAATGTCTTTGGAAGATCAACCACAAAGTCCATAGCAATTCTTTTCTACTTTCTCTCAGGAATGGTCATTCTCTGAAGTGTCCCTCCTTGCCTTTGGTGCTCATATTTTACCTACTGACAATTTGGATACTAGAGAATAAAATCAACAATGTACTCATGCTACGTGATACTCCACCAATAATGTTATCTCAAATAACAATACATCTTGACACACCAAGATGTATAGAATATCTCGAACTATGAGCCGCCCAAAAATAGTGTAATGACCCTCCATGTCATTTTTGTATTTCTACGATTATTTTATCGATTTGAGTATGTGCATGGTGACCTCATGTCATTTCTGATTTGTTGGTATGGTTAGTATGGTTGTTAAATGAACTGTTTGAGAATTCTACAATATTTTGAGTTAAACGAAAAATTATAACTATAAAATGAGTTTTTGATAAAGTCCTAGTAAATGGTCTCAGGGTGGAATACTGATGGTTCCATTAGCTCCGGAACAGCCAAATTAGGCTAGGAGAATGTTCGGTGCAAGTATATCGAGTTTTGCAAATTTAGCCTCCAAAATGGGTCAATAGTTGACTTTAGTCAACGTCTTTGGTAAACGTGCCCAAATGAAAATGCTGACCGCACAGTTGTATCCGAAATGTCATGTTTGGTCTAGGAGGACCTTTCATTTGGTTCCTAGGTTTCTAGGTGCATTTTGGCCCCTTGGTAGATTTCGATATTGGGAAGTGGGACCCACATTGGGACAAAATGACCTCCGGTGGAAATTTTGACTACACCGTTGAGTCTAAAATGCCATTTTTTTAGATTTCATATATGGATTGCGTTTTTCCAACTCCGGATGAGGCCGGAGCATCAAACTTAAGTCTAAGTAGTTGCTAAAATTAAAAGGTGGTGCCAACGTGGCTAAATGAGAGACTGCCATGTGGCAGTCGGTCCAAAATTTTATAAAAAGGAAAATCACTTAAATAATCTGGAAACTTTCCAGAAAATCAAAAACCTTCGACAAACAATTTTCCAATAGTGGTATCTCCTTCACTTTTTATCCTATTTCAGCGATTCAAAAGACTAACTTGTGTATTTTATTTTAGAAGAACATCGTGGAAGTATCGAAAACTGATTTTGGCATGCCGTTTAAGGTAAAATTTGCTGTTTTGTGGCTGTATTTTGAATATGTTTTTGAGAATTCGACATGCGATTTCTTATCCATTTTGAGTCCAATTTTGGTAGAAGTTGAGTCTATTTTGTTTATTTTTGTGAGGCGCACGCCGTGGTCATGTTGGAATTAATTTAAGGAGCTCTATTTGGTGTGAAAATCTGATCATAGCTGCTAGCTGTTATGTTGCATTTTTTCGGAAACTATATGTTGTGATATCTCGGTTATTTCTTATCAAAATTAAGTAAAATTTAGGTCTAAATTGTACTACGTTTTGAGACCTACATCGTGGTCTATTTGGATTCTGCTAATTTAACCATATTTTGAGGAATTTATCTTTCGGTCAAAGAGGTTGGTCTGGGTCAATTCTTAACCACATGAATCTTTTGAGTATCCACTCGTATGACATCGCCCAAAACTATATACCCTAAGAATGCCACAGATTTGAGCCAAAATTTACACTTCTAAATCTTTGTGTATAACTCATTATCCTTGAGCATTTGCAAGGTGATTCTGAGGTGATTGACGTGCTCCTCCTTATCTCTTGAATATACCAAGATATCATCGATTAATATGACCATGAATATATCGAGGTATTTCCGAAATACTCTCTTCATTAGGTCCATGAAGGTTGCAGGTGCATTTTTGTCAACCCAAAGGACATTACCAAGAAGTCAAAATGACAATACCGAGTTTGAAAAGCCATCTTCGGGATGTCACATTCTCTCACTTTCAGCTGATGATAACCTGACCTCAGGTCTATCTTTGAGAAAACAATGGCACCCTGATGTTGGTCGAACAAGTCATTTATCCTTGGGAGGGGAAACTTGTTCTTGACTTCACCTTATTCAATTGGCAATAGTCGATACACATTCGGAGTGAACCATCTTTCGTCCTTACAAATAGGACTGGAGCACCCCATGGAGAAATACTCGGCCTAATAAATCCCTTCTTTAGCAAATCTCTCAACTGTTCCTTCAAACTCTTGCAACTCAATAGAGGTCATTCTATACAGTGGAGTAGAGATAGGTTGGGTGACAGGAAGAACATTAATTCCAAAGTCAATCTCCCTATTGGAAGGGACTCCAAGCAGATCCTTGGGAAACTCGTTCACAATCAGGACGGACTCGAAGGTAGGAGGCTTAGGATCATCGGACTTAACTCGCACAAGGTGATAGATACATCCCTTAGAAATCATCTTTCTATCCTTAAGGTAAGAAATAAACTTACTATTAGGTGCAATAGAATCTTCCTTCCACTCTCTCATAGGCTCATTCGGAAACTAGAATTTGACTGTCTAGGTTCTATAGTCAACAGAGGCATAACAGGCATGAAGCCAGTCCATGGAAAGAATCAGATTGAAATTGACCATCTCTAACTCTATCAGGTCAGCTAATATCCTATGATAAACGGACACCACACAATCTCAATAGATCCTCTCAACCTAGATAGACTCACCAAAAGGTGTAGAAACAGAAAATGGCTCAAGCAAGCACTCAGGAAGAATCTCAAATCTACTAGCCACATATACATCACGAATGACAGAGTTTTACCTAGATCAAGCAATGCATAACAATCAAAAGTAAATACTCGAAACATATCTATTATAACATTTGGTGCAGCCTCTTGGTCTTAGCGGTTCGCCATCGCATACAAACGGTTTGTCCCACCAAGTGCCCCTAGTGCAGCACCTCTCTAATTACCTTTGGCTGTTGGTGTTGTAGCAAAATAAACTGGGCCATATTGCTCCATAATGGACTTTTTCTCTGGAAATGACCCGTCTGGCCACACTTGAAGCAACCATTCCCTCCCTCTTTGCATTCTCCAAAATGCATCCTTCCACATTTCCCACAAGATGATTTCCCTTTCGAACCAAGGGTCACACTGGTCTGAGAACCCTATGATCTAAAGTTTCGCTAACCTTGGGACTGTTGATCATACCTGTTATTCGGGACTTGTGCATTAGCTGAAGATGGTGCATAGCCCAAAGGTCTCTTTTGGAAGTAGGACTTATCTCCCTTGCTCTTCTTAGGCCGATTAGACTTGGGCCATACTGACTTGGCCTTCTTACTCAAATGCTCCTCTATATCCCTCTTTTTATCCTCTTAGACTAGTTGGGCATAAACCATGAGTCTAGAGATGTCTATACTTGGGATCAGCTTCACATGCTTACCCAAGTCCGATATAAACTTCCTTATTTTTGCCTTTATGTCCTGGACCATATCGGAGCATACTTGGATAGTTAGATAAACTTGAGTATATATTCTTTGACGGTCAACCCTTCCTGCTTCAGGTTCATGAAATCCTCAATCTTTGCCTCTCTCAACTCTTTGGGAAAGAAGTGCTCAAGGAAGGCACTCTCAAATTCGCTCTACTCAGCAAGCTCAGCATCCTCATCTCAACCCTCTTCCCATTGATTATACCAAATGTTCGCCACATCCTTCAATTGATGAGCAACAAGCTCAACTCCCTAAGTCTCAGTTGCATACATGGCTTTTATGACTTTCCACTTCTCATCAATGAAATTCTAAGGGTCCTCCTCACCCTTTAACCCTGTAAATACTGGTGGATTCATCCCAAAAAAACCCCTAAGACTGCTTACAGCAATTGACTCTGAGGAACTGGAACTAGGAGCCTGTGAACTCCAATTCCCACTCTGAGTAGCTACTAATTGGGTGAGCATAATGATAGTTTCTCTGAGATCAACCTCTGTAGTAGGAGCAGGTAGATTAGTAGGTGCCTGTGGAACACCAGTGGCTCAGGCTAGTTGGCCTCGACCCCTCATTTCGTCTGAGTAGGCACTATTGGGGTTGCGTTCTCAGTATTATCAAGTAGGATACTTAGGAGGCATGATCTGCAAATGCATAACACATGAATTAGAAAGGAGCTTTATAGAGTTTCAACTCTATCGCACAATCTCATAATACCAAAGAAAGGGTAACAGTTTCAAATGTCCTATAGCCTTTTGCTTATAAAGTGTGGTGCACAACACACCTATAAACAAGACACTACTAGCCACAGCTTCATAGACTCCCTAGGACACTTGAATTCTGTGCTATGATAACATATTTGTCACACCCCGGGCAGGTATCCCTGGCGTGGCCGAGACTTGAAGAACCATTGTTGATTTCCTACAGAACCACCTGGCCTCATCCTCATATCCTACTCAACACCAGAAGAATACTCAAATAAAAGACATCAATGAAGTGATAAAGCTCTTATAAAATAATCTCCAATGACCAAGTTTAGAAAATAAAATACTCAAGAATCCTCTACTCAAGATCTATGAAACCTCTACCTCTAATATCTAGATGGTACCATAAGAGGACATGGCTACCCAACTCAAAGAAAATAGTAATAAGCAATAAAAGATGGAAAGAAAAGCTCCTCCTAATAGTAAGGAGGCTCACCCACTCTAGATACAAGGGGACTGAACCTCAACGGCGCACTTGCTAAAGTCCTCTATCACCTGTATCTGCATCATTAGCGATGCAAGCCAAATTAGGCGTCAGTACATGGAATATACTAGTATGTAAGAATGGTGAAAGTAAACACATAAAACACATAGTGCTCGACTCAACTTAGTAAGCTCAACCCAGAATTCAACTCGTTAAACTCATGACTCAATTCAGTAAATATGCAAGTTTAAGGTTTTGAAATCATGCTTTATATTAGATTCAATGTTTTATGCAACTACGTTTCAAAAATATAATATTCTCAGTCAGGTATTGCTTGGAGGTTTCTCTAACCGACATAACTCCTGCCACCATAAGTTTGGTGATGCACAATGATGCCGACGTTGTTTCCACACCCGTCCTAAACTTGCCAAGGTAAAGGGCATCAACCTCTCTCTCTTGGATCCAAAGAGAATGTCCATCTACTAGGACATGAGCTGCCAGAGTTAACTGCACAACTATCCTACGTTGGTAACGTGGTTTGGGGGAGTAATCCTCTCACCTGCACAGTGCTCATTACTACTTCAAACTAAAATATGCTTATGAAAATTAACTCAAGCTCATCTCTTTGACTCACCTCAAATAGCTTAACTCAATTAATGGGACAGTAACTCAGGGTTATCATTCATGCAATGCAACTCAAGACTCCAACTCACATCATGCAAGACCTTCAATTATAGAGTCAGTTAACATCATATCAATACATGTTAAACACATAAGATTCTCATCATGTAGATATATGAAACAAGAACATGTACATCTCATACTTAACTTACTCAACTTAGAAAACTTGACTCGTGATCTCAATTCATTCCACATACAAAACAATAATGCAATTTAGGGCTAGGCTATCAAGCATACTATTAGTATTCCAATTTCATGATAACAACAATGTAACTCAACAAGTTATTCAAGTATACTCATGAGGACTCAAAACAAGTACAGGAAACCTAGAACTTAAAATCATCAGATTTGCATTACTTAGTTATTTCCCGTAAACTTGATTCAAGTAAACGAAGGGGCACATGGATAAACCCAATCCAATGCTTTAAATAGCTTTACATACCTAGAAATCTGAAGAATAGCCAATCCTCTGTCGATCCTCATGTTTGAACTTGAACCCCTCATTTTTCTCTCTTCTCCGGTGCTCTCAAGAATTTCTAAGTGTGTCATAAGGGATAATACACATAGGGTTATGATATGGGACTTAAAATAAATCCAACACATCATGGAAATTAATTAAAAGGGGTTAGGAAAAGACAAGAATGTCCCTCTTAAAACTGCTGGCTGAAAGCACGAAACCCAATCTACGGGTCGTGGTCTTTTTACAGGACGTAGTTGACCTTTAGTGGGTAAGGTGTCCAAACTTTTGAGTTACTGGAAGTTGACATGGGACCTACGAAACCTCTTTCTACAGGCTGTAGCTTGGGTTATGGGCCGTCTGAAAACTTATAACTTAAGACCCTGAGAAGTTGATTTTTGAACCAACAAGTTACGTAACAAAAACTATAGGTCGTGAATTAATATACAACTATGAATTAATATATAGGCTATATGTTGTCTCGTGCATAGGCCTTACACTTAAGAAATTTACCAAGTTAGCTGGGTGACCTATGAGACCTCATCTACAGGCTGTAGATCACTCCACGGGCTGTAGATGGCCTTCGTGGCTTCTTCTAATGACTTTATCTCAGTTGTTTTTCTTAGCTCCCTTTGGGTATTTATAATCAACTAGGAGAAATCACTTAAGGGGTGTTACAAGATACTTGTGATACTTCTGGTTGTCCGTTTTTTGTTGGCCTTAGCCTAGGCTTAAGCTAGTGTTGTCTTAGATTGCATTCTTCAGAGCATGTATTGTTACATATACACATGGTATGACTTGAGAGGCACGGAACCCAGTTGACCAACTGAGTAGATCATTCTTTTGAGGTTCGAGTCCTTAATTATTGTTCCTAGGTTTGAGGCCCGATTGATTTTTCCTAGGTTCAACGCCCAGTTGATTGCTAGACACTTGGCCTGGCTAATTTCCCCAGTCGAAGACCAGGTCGGTAAGGGAGTTTGAGGCCTTGTTTGATATTATAGAGATTTAAGGCCTCAGTGACAGTTAGAGATTCAAGGACTCGGGTAACAGTTAGGGGTTCGAGGCCCCATGTGATATTGTATCTCGCACTGGTTGAGATCTTATACCATGTATTACTAATTCCTATATCTCAACACCTATACACACATCTTGATTATGCATAGTATACCTTCTGGGCTTATAGGGGCCCAGTTAGTATACATGCATAGACACTAGGCCTTACACCCACATACAATACTATACCTAGACCATGTGACAGTGTGATATAGTTTTGGTTTGGGTTCTATCAGCTAGTATCATTGCACATTGCGGGGTATCGCATAGTTGGGGTCCCATAGTTTTGTAGACATGCCTATCCTTTGGCTCGAGTTTTGATAGCTAGCACTATAGAATTTTATTGCAATTGTTTTATTGTATTTACTATATTTCACTCAGTTGGCCGATGATGCCTATTGGGTACCTTCCACTAATACTCGCCCATACTTTTTTACATCTGCTCGTGTTGCAGGTCGAGGTACGAGATGTATGACCGCTGATCTAGGGGCATTGTAAACACTTCAGGAGACTTTTGGTGAGCACAACAACTTTTTGGGCTCTTCTATAGTCTTCTTCTGTTATTTGGGCCATCTTTTATATTCAGATATTGGCATTGTCCATATCCAGTTTTGGCATGTATTGTATTAACTATTCTGACTATGTATATATTTTTATTTTCAAGTCTATAGTAGCTCTCTACAGGTGACTTCCGAGTCCTGGGATATATTGTTGTTGGCTTGATTTTATGTAGTTAACTATCGTTATACTTAGCTATTAGGACACGTACCGTAGGTATTGGATTGGCGTGCCTGTAGGTGGGATCTAATAGGTGCCATCATGAACTGCAAGGTCGGGTCATGACAAGTTTGTATCAAAGCCTTCGGTTCACCGATCTCATTTTACAGAGCTACCATCTAGTAGAATCTTCTGGATGGGTGTGGAGACATTCATAACTTATTCTCAGGATGCTACAGGATTTTTAGAGAACTCTTTGTTATTGATTATGTTCATGTAGTGTTGTCTATTCACATTTTGGAATCTGATTATTTCACTCTTTTGTAAATATGACGTGTAAAAGGACATCCTCTGCATAGAGATAGGGGTGTGTTATCAGTTCCCGATAGGGATCATCCCCCAGTCCTCTTGAGTAGCGGCAGGATGCCCAGCTCCCCCAGAGTCAGAGGCACCAGTTCCCCACAGCAGGAGGTGCCAGTTCCCCCACAGCCCAACCAATTTTGTGGCTACACTTGACATACAGATAGCTATCGGGAGTTATTAGTGTCACTTGGAGGCATAGAGTAGGGTTCAACACCAGCCCTAGCTCTTTCAGCACAGGCCCCGGTAGAGCATACCGCTCTAGAGGCTCCGGTTGTGCACCCAGAGGGAGCCACACCTTTCCAATTTGATCAACCAAATCACAATAAAACCTAACTCCCAATACTAGATGATCACATACCAGCTGTATCTGGGTGTAAGGCCTTAGTGTCTAAGCCTGAACGCACCCTGAGCCATCATAAACCCAGAGGATACACCCATGCACAATCAGGGTGTGAGTAGGTATATGGATCCACGGGTAATCAATCATGAGGCCTTGCCCCAACAATTACTTATCAACCGGGTTCTCGACCCTGTGCTGGCACGTGGCACCCAATCTAAAATATATATGCGTAACAGTGGGATGTATCCCCCGCGGGAGAAGGAATCCCCCTCGCAGAATCAAATGTGTCTTATCTTAGAATGTCAATCCCCGGGCTTCACCCCCAAAATGGAATCAGTGGGGTCCTCGACCCAAAATATCAATCAATGAGGTCTCAGGCCGGAAGTAATAGCAGATTCTCGTATCCCTTCAGAATTGGCACCTCGGTCTCGGACACTCAAACATGACCACCGAAGAATGTGACCATGGGGCATGTCACCCAGGATCTCAAACACTCGGACGTGGCCACCAAAGACTTGAACTGCAGGGTGTGTCATCTAAGTCTCGGAGCATAGAACCAGTCAATCTCTCTCTAGCCTATCCGGATCAAGATCCATCAAACATACTATCTCCCCGATAGAATTACCTCTATCATACCAGATAATCCACCACCTCACTCAGATAAAGAAAGATAACCCAACATTAGATGGAAAGAACTAGTGCACAATAACTATCAATAGTACCTCGAAGTGTATATGTATCACAAATCACTGTAGGGTCATGCCCAACGAGGCCAAGTATAATATAACCTCATCCATCACAAGTGCCCAGGGTAAAGATAAATAATCACGGTCTATCATGAGTATCCCGAACAACCAAACCCAATAAAGTCAGATCTATACTACATTCAGGCCATAGTACAACATATAGTCAGTACACAGTATCCTGGTCATTATATCTCAGTAGCAACAGGCTATATACATCATATAGATACAAATCAAGTTAGAAAATATACCTCTCCCAGGGCACTAGCCCATATTCGACTCTTACCAGACCCTTTCTCTGTGTAAAGGATCTCATAGGGCAGTATCGGTGTAACCTAAGCTAAGGCCCTAAAGGCTAGACAATCATAAGGATGACACCCACTAGAATTATATCATAGTTCAGCAGCCACAAAGGATATCGCCTAAGGCAACCATGTGTCAGCCCACTGAAAATATGTCCCTCTTAACAGGATGCAGTCCTCAAGACTAACCTATGTAACTAGTGTCTCGTCGAAGATAGCACAGAAATCCTGTAGGATATAACCTACACCTTGCTAACAAGGTCACACCTCCATCTCTAACCCGCCAGTGGCTTAGTTTCAACACTTCTCATATTACAGGTCACAAGGCTTCTTTAGTGGTACAACAATGACCGTCCCCCGAACATGGTGTATCTCTCCAGTCACCAACTAGTGACATAAGTATATAACATACAATGGCACTATACAGGATCATACAAACCACAAGGTAACACAAAATCATGCTTAATCAAGAAATTCTACCACAAGTACTCAACTCAGATATAGATACTAGATTCAGTGCACAGGGTAGCATGTAATCACGCGTCAGCCTCGTGTGCAAGAATATATCAGTAGCCTCAGGCCCCACACACATACAAGTGAAAGTAAAGCTCAATGTACATACCTATCACATGCTCGCAGTCCCAGCTAGCCCCTCTTAGGCCCTCTCGTAGTCATATAATGTAAGAACTCAGACAATGTAGCAGTTATAGCCAACACAACCCTTAATACAACATATAGTATCCCATGATATCATATATATACAATATACAAATCACATCCAGCCATATACATAGTATACTCCGCAACTCAATCCATAAACAGTATATTTCTACACATTCCAGTTCAAATGCGCATGCCTTTCAACTTAGTCTAAGGTTTAAAGAAAGCCTAGTCTACCTGGTAACTGGCATCTTGTGCTCTGAGTCTATCCAATAGAGCCTTTCCCTCTAAATCGCTTCCCGATGCTGCTCAGCTGTCAAACCAAAAGTCACAAGATCATTATGGTTGATTCGGCTGTAAAATCTCAAGAAACAGGTGAGATTACATCAATTACGACTAAAACGGGGAAAAGGGATGCCACATCTAAAATGATGAACCAGCCCTCATAAAATTATTTCTACATCACCCTAAGTCCACAGCCAGAAATTGAGCCCAAAACAAATCTCAGAGGACAAAGAAACGACGCAAAAACTAAATTGCATTTCTTATCGAAAACATTTCTTACATAACTTCTCGGTCCAATTTCACAAAAATACAGCCAAATTAATAAGATTCAAGCATACCACAACATTCCTCTTGGAAAATAGAACAATTTAGACACAAATGTCACTTAATTCCATTGAGAAATGACCGAGATATCCTAGTGTAAACTTTTCACCGATTCCGATATATGATCAGAAAAAGAAACAGGTATTTTTCCTCAAAATATGTGCCAAAATCAAATTCTGACATTATCACAGCGTTCCTCGCAAAAATCCGTGTCACATAGCATTTTGAATCACTCAAATCGGATGGAAAATGAGCTCAAAATCATGGTATAAAGTTGATAGAAGTTTGTGTATAACTCCCTGGAAACATATATATGATTATACTGTTCCCACATCATTGCCCCGTGGTGGTGCCAGGTCGTGCCACATGGTAGCACAATTGCAGGCCACGTCATCCCCTTTGCGAATGCCCTTCAATCCCTTTTTCATCGTTTCGGGCTCATTCGGGCTTTGATTTTCAAAAACCAACTATGTAACCATATAGATTTTCATTTTTTGGATCCAACGATGCAGTCAAAATTTCCAACATATCTTCCTACAATAAAGTGAGGGTCCGCTTCTTTTTACGTAACTTTTAATGGAAAGCCTCCCGGGGGTCAAATCGCATCCAAACGTCCTCAGTATCCAATGATTGATCTTCCTAAACCAAAATCCATGTTCCAAAGCTAACCACGCTATCAAAATTATCATCCAAGACACGGTCCTTGAGGGCATTGACTGAGTCAACTTTTAACCGATTTTGGCGACCAAATTTGCAATCCATGATATAATTGCACCGAATATGCCCCTAGCCTAATTCGACCTATCTGAGGCTAATGGAATCGTCAAAATTTCACTCTAAGACCATTTATTAGGATTTTACCTAGAAATTTATTTTACGAGTATAACTTCCCAATTAACATAAAAATTTACATAACTCCCAAATAACCCATCCAACCACTATGCCAACAGTCTCAACAAGTCAATAATGTCCCAAGGTCGCCATACACATGCTCAATCCACAACATGGCTGCAAAACTAAAGAAATCACTAGGAGGGTCATTACAGGAATTCTGTGAAATTTTAGTCCAAATTGAAGAGCTTTTCGAGGCGGACGTCATGGTGTTATTGGATTCTCCGGATTTTGTTGCATTTTGAGGTAAATTAATGATATAGTTGATGCCCTACCTTAATTTTCCTATAAGAAATGACACCTTTACTATTAATTGTTTTGTATTTTTTCGAACCTTGGATTGGGCTCTAATTTGAGGTATGAACTCGGGTAGCTATAAAAGTCATATACGAGGGTTGTTTTGGAGTTTCGGATGCGGGTCCTACCCTTTCCCTATTTTTATCCCGAAGTTGGTTTAAGTTCATTTTCTATGATTCTAATGTCGAAACGACCATATTGATGATGTGATTCTGTTCTTGGCAACCTGGCAATGCTCTGAGGCTGCTATGAAGGGTCAAACTCCATTACACTGAGTTGGAGCGCATGAGTTTGACATTAAGGTATGCTACGATCTCCCTTCTTCTAGACTGAGCTAGAATATATAATAATTTTAATTTTTTTAGAAGGGTGGGTGGGTCAATGTATGGAGTGAGGGTAAGAAAAAGTAAATTATAATTTGAGTTTGAAGGAGGATTTTGAAAAATGTTTTCTCTATTTTTTAGAGGAAGTCATTTTTCTCAAATTTAAGAAAAATAAGATGATTTGTGAAACATTTTCCAAAACATTTAAACCAACGAACTATTTTAGTAATACGTTTGTTGCCATGCCACAAGGCACAACAATGGAAGTATAGGAGAAAAAGAGAAAACTGGAAAATATATTTTAGAAAATGTTTTCTTTCATAACAAACATAAAGTTTTGAATTATGATATTTTGGTCACAGTAGTTGTCTACATTATTCTTTTAGTATTACTTCCTCTTTCTCAGAATACTTGTCGCTCTTACTAAAAATTTTATCATTTTGGAAGTATAAAACAAAATTAATTATTTACTAGTCATTTTTTAGTACGCTGAATATGATTGTGCAATTCGACCTAGGTGCATGTTTTGAGTGGAACACATTAGTTGTTCGCTCTCAGGTTGCATTTGCATGAAATAGTTTCAAAATAAATGTTTTGCATCTTTTAGCATGTATAGTGTAATGACCTCGAAAGTTATTTTTGACATTTCCAATGAAATTACCATTTTACCTTTCTTAAAAATTGTCTTGGGTCATTTTTTATTGAGTCTAAAAGTTAAACATTAAAAACCTTGTAAAAAGTTGAAATTTTGCTAAAGAATGAGTTTTTAAAGGCTTAAAGTTGAAAATTTTGAGTTTTTTGATCATCTTGAGTTTTGAATGTCAAAATTCAATTCTATTGATTCCGTCAACTCTGGAATTCCAAATCCGGTCTAGGAGAACTTACAAAATTGAATTTTGAGTTAAAACGAAGATTTTAGACCCAAAGTTGTATTTTCAGTTGATTTTGAATCATTGTTTGACTTTGGTCAACGTTCAGCGTTCGGTAGCTCGAATTGGAATTCCAACAATTTGAATGCTTTCAGATTGTGAAACTAACGCTAGAAATAGTCTCGTTCTAATTTTTAGAGTTTCTGAGGTTATTTTGGATATTAGAGTCCTAAAATAGTTTAAATGATCATTCTTGGTTCCGGGTTGAAGAAACTTGGAATCAAATTCTGACATTTTCATTGAGTCCGGAACATCATTTCTAGTAGGGCACACTGTTAGGAATGATAAAAGCCTTGTGTGGAAAGCACTAGAAAAGGTTGAAATAGAGAGTTTAGGCATTGGAAGAGCAGAATGCCTGAGCATTGGAAGAGCTTAGGAATATTATTTCACCACTTGTCCATACATGTAGTGAAGATGAAAAGAAGGTAAGCCTTCCGGGTAAAAAGAAATACACTTGAAGCCCATAGATTTTGTGACGCCCGATAAAATTACCAAAATGCCCCTAGAATAAGGGTATGCACGTAACGCATCTTCCGGGGCTCGTATAGCAAATCCGAGACCGGATTCGTGATCAGCATGAAAAATAGAGTGAGAAAATGGTCCGGGTCAAATTTTAGGACGACCCGATCGAAAGATAAATTTTCGATCCAAGTCACAAAACAGTGACTGTCCGCGACAGAGGCGCGACGTGCACCTACCGCGGAGGGACACTTATATGTTTTACCAGATTCTCGACGGGATAGAGAAAACTCATTTAAAAACACCTTTCCAAAAAATGCACAGTTCGCGAAAGGTCCGCGTCGCGGACCTTGTATTTTTCGAACTGGAAATTTCTAATTTATTTCGAGGGGCATTTCAGTCAATCCCTAACCCCTCCTAAACACTAATACACTGCTAGTAAGGTCATTTCTACACGAAAAGAGCCTAACAAAACCTATTCTAAGTCCTATTCCAAAATCTAACAAGGCTAGGGCTTAAGGAGAGGAGAGAAAGGCTTAGGGTGAGAAATACGAGAAGAGATCGTCGACATCACCCGGTTGAACAGCTGCATCACAGGTATGTAAGGCGAAACTAAAACATGGGATTGTTCTCTCATATGCCCCATAGAGGTCATAGATGAATTGATGATTGAAGAGTCTACATGCATGGTTTCTTGATGGATTTTCTTGATAATTTTATTTGAAATTACATGTTTTCTATGTTGATGATCATCATACTAATTGTTTTCCTAAATTGAATACCTTCATGGGATTTGCATAACCCTACATGACTAATTTGAAAAGCATGCATGATGCACTTGAGATTTGAGTCTAGAGCCTTGCATTGGGATTGTGGACTGTGATGATGAGTTGATGAAATGTTGATTGTTTTATGAGTCTCTATAAATGAACTCTACCGAAGTGTTATTCGCTTGTTTCCTAATAACGGTTATATAATCTTGAGTCATTGAGGAGGTGTTGATGATAGGGTTAAAATCCCTATGAGATGTGATGATAGGGTGGAAGTCCCTATGAGATAATTGCTGAAAGGGCCAAGATCCCGGTGAAATATCAGTCGTGGACGGGGAGTGAATCCCTACGAGACTGGCAGTCGTTGACGAGGAGTGAATCCCTATGAGACTGGTTGAGGTTAATTCTATGAGCACTGAGTCGGGAGGAGTATCGAGCACCGAAATGAGCAGGAATGAGTCCCACTCGAACTCATTAACTACGTCGCCAAACGTAGGAGAGGCTTAAACCATCACATATATACATATGGTTTCCCTCGAGGTTTAACAGTCCCTGAAAGTAATAGAGGATCTGTTCGGTTTGATTCCATGTCGGGTATATTGATATAGGATCCAGTGTTCCTTACCTGGCAAGTTTGGGACCACTGTGGCAACATCAGGGTGATTGTTGTACATTCACTGGCTCATAAGTAAGTGTTGTCGGTTAAGAGAAACTCCCGGGAAAATTCGTACCTTATTATGAGTGTAGATGAGATGTGATGAGAGGGGGTGAACTCCTCTGAGATGATTCATGTGATGAGTTGAGACTTTTGATGAGTCTGAGATAATGGTGTGTCACTTGTCCACTCTGTACTCTTTCGTAGATGGGCAAGCTGGCGGTTAATGTGATTATGATGTTTATTTTGACTTGATGTTACTTTCCATATTTTCTACCGGTTTCTATTTCATTCAGCTATTTTACATACCAGTACATTCCAAGTATTGACGTCTACTCTGGACTGCATAGTTTTATGATGCAGAGGCAGGTACTAGAGATCATCAACAGACGCTTCGTTGAAGATCAGAAATTCGAAGCTGATTTGGTGAGCCTCCCCTGCTCCAGAGGAACCATTATTTTATTTCATCATGCTTTAGAGTAGGATTGGACTATTTAATTATTTTGCTTTGGGTAGCCATGGGTCTGTCATTGGCACTACATGATTTAGTGATAGAGGCTTCATAGACAGGTGTCGAGTATTGATGTTGAGATTGTGAGCTAGTTCTTTCTACTAGCCTTCATTATCTTATCTATATTCCTTGAGAACTTTAGATGAGATGTGTCTATTACTTGCATATAATTTCCGTTGTTCATTAGAAGTATGTGATTGAATGATATGAGGAGGCTAACTGGTTCACTTGGGGACTAGCAATAGTCTCCGTGTCTCTTGTTTATGGGTATGTTGTCGACCACACTTCATAAGCAGGAGGTTATGGGACATTAGGAATGGTTACGCTTCTTTCTTATTCCAATTCGTGCGATAGAGTTAAACTCTATGAAAACTATCTTCTAATTCGTGCGCTACACGTGCAGAATCGATAACATGCCTCCCAGAAGAGCGGTCAGAGGAAGGGGACGTCTTGCCAGGTGAGCTGTTAACCCACCTGAGCCTCAAGTACCCGAGGGGCCCGTGGATCCAGCTGTCCCTGTTGAGCAACCCCCTCAAGATGAGGTCTCGAATGCTGAGCTACACCAAGCCATTCAAACCTTGGCCCAGGCTGTTGTAGCACCTGCTGTGAGGCAAGGTGTAGGTGGGACAGACTCTCATGGCACCTCTAGAGTCCGAGAATTTCTGAGGATGAACTCGCCTGAGTTCACGGGGTCGGCATTTACTAAAGACCCCGAGAACTATGTAGAGGAACTTGAGAAGGTGTTCCAAGTGATGCACGTGGCTGATGCTGATAGGGTTGAATTGGCCGCCTACCAACTCAAAGGGGTGGCCAGGCTGTGGTTCGACCAATGGAAGAAGGGCCGAGGGGATGATGCTTCATATGTGACTTGGGCGGTGTTTGAGGAGGCTTACTTGGGACGTTTTTTCCCAAGGGAGAGAAGAGAGGCTAAGGTGAGGGAGTTCCTGAATCTGAAGCAGGGCTCCATGACCGTGCAGGAGTATGGGTTGAAATTCACGCAACTATCCCGCTATGCTCCAGACATGGTTGCTAACATGAGGGGAAGGATGGGAATGCATGTAGATGGGTTGAACAGAGGACCCAAAAGAGATGGGAGAGGAGCTATGCTTGTGAGTGACATGGACATCGGGCAACTGATGAAATTCATGCAGCAAGCTGACGAAGAAAGACAACAGGACAGGTAAGAGTTCAAGCGCAAGAGGGCTAAGAAATCCAGCCACGAGGGTGGAAGGAGAGGTAATGGGAATTGATTTTCGGCACCCTCAGCTGCTAGCACACCTGCGCCTAAAGGCACGTATGATCAAAGGTTTCGGAATACAGGGACCCACGGACCCCAGTCCCAAGCTAGTGTGGCTCAAGGTTCTCAGAGTAGGCCACTGTGTGATAACTGTGGAAAGACGCACTGGGGGAGATGCCGTGACAAGAATGATGCATGTTTCGGGTGTGGCCAAGTAGGCCACTACAAAAAGGATTGTCCAAAACGGGCTGGCAGGCCCAGTCGGCTGCATCAGCCCCACCGGTTAGAGGGAACCCGAGGGCCACTACATCAGGTACAGGCGGGGCCACAAACCGCCTATATGCTATGGGGAGTCGCCAAGATCAGGAAAATTCCCCAGACGTTGTGACGGGTATGATCCGAGTCCTTACTTTTGATTGTTATGTTTTGATAGATCCTGGTGCCACATTGTCGTTTGTAACTCTTTATGTGGCCAGTAAATTTGATAAAACCCCCGAGAGTCTTCTTGAACTCTTTGATGTTTCTACTCCGGTGGGTGAGTCTATTCGAGCTGAAAGAGTCTATAGAGATTGTGTAGTGTCCATCCATCATAGGGACACTATTATTGATTTGATCGTGTTAAAGATGGTTGACTTTGATTTGATCCTCGGCATGGATTGGGTTCATGCCTGTTATGCCTCTGTGGATTGTAGATCCCGAACGGTTAAGTTCCAATTTCCAAATGAACGAGTTCTAGAGTGGAAGGGTGACTCAGTGACACCTAAGGGAAGGTTTATCTCATATCTTAAGGCCCAGAAGTTAATTTTCAAAGGCTGTATTTATCACTTGGTGAGAGTGAATTCTGATGATGTTGAGTCCCCAACTCTTGAGTCAGTTTCGGTTGTCAACGAATTTCCAGAAGTTTTTCCTAATGATCTGCCCGGAGTCCCTCCTGATAGGGAGATTGACTTTGGGATTGATGTTCTTCCAGACACCCAGCCTATTTCGATCCCACCTTACAGGTTTGCCCCCGCTGAGTTGAAAGAATTGAAAGAGCAACTAAAAGTTTTTCTAGAAAAGGGCTTCATTAGGCCAAGTGTTTGACTATGGGGTGCCCCTATTTTATTCGTGCGGAAGAAAGATGGGTCCCTCAGAATGTGTATCGATTATAGGCAACTGAACAAGGTCACGATAAAGAACAAATATCCCCTCCTAAGGATAGATTATTTGTTTGACCAACTTCAGGGCGCCTCTTGCTTCTCTAAGATAGACCTTAGATCTGGCTACCATCAGCTGAAGGTGAGGGAGTGTGACGTTCCAAAGACAGCCTTCAGGACTAGATATGGCTATTTTGAGTTCTTGGTCATGTCCTTTGGACTGACGAATACACCTGCCGCCTTTATGGACTTGATGAATAGAGTGTTCAAGCCATATCTTGATTTGTTTGTGATTGTGTTCATCGATGACATCCTGGTGTATTCAAAGAGTGAGGAGGAGCATGCTTACCACCTCAGAGTGGTCCTCCAAACTCTTAAGGACCATGAGTTGTATGCAAAGTTCTCCAAATGTGAATTCTGGCGTGAGTCAGCGGCCTTCCTAGGCCACGTTGTTTCCGGTGATGGCATTCGAGTGGATGCCCAAAAGATTGAAGCGGTTAAGAACTGGCCCCGACCGACCACTCCAACTAATATTAGAAGTTTCTTGTGGCTGGCAGGCTACTACCGCAGGTTTGTGGAAGGATTTTCTTCCCTGTCCGCACCACTGACCAAATTGACTTAGAAGAAAGTCAAGTTCCAGTGGTCCGAAAAATGTGAAAAGAGTTTCCAGGAATTGAAAACAAGGTTAACTACTGCACCAGTCCTAACCTTACCCGACGGGACCGAAGACTTTGTAATTTATTGTGATGCCTCGATGGTTGGATTGGGATGCGTATTAATGCAGAGGGGGAAAGTGATAGCTTATGCTTCCAGGCAACTCAAGGTTCATGAAAGGAAGTACCCAACCCAACCTCGAATTGGCAACAGTGGTGTTTGCACTTAAAATATGGCGACACTACTTGTACGGAGTGCATGTGGATGTGTTCACTTACCACAAGAGTTTGCAGTATGTTTTTAGCCAGAATGAGCTCAATTTGCGACAGAGGAGATGGTTAGAATTGCTCAAGGATTATGACACGAGCATTCACTATCACCCAGGTAAAGCTAACGTTGTTTTTGATGCCCTTAGCAGGTTATCAATGGGTAGCATAGCCCATGTGGGGGAAGGAAAGAGGGAGTTAGCCAAGGAAGTGCATCGGTTGTCTCGATTGGGAGTCCGACTTGAGGAGAACCACGAAGGAGGAGTTAATGTCCAGGATGGGTCTGCTTCCTCGTTAGTGGTGGAGGTGAAGGAAAAGCAAGACCAAGACCTTGTCATACTTCAATTGAAGGAGGATGTCCAAAATCAGAGGGTGATGGTCTTCTCCAAAGGGGGAGATGGAGTGTTAAGGTATCAAAGTCGATTGTGTGTCCTAGATGTTGATGGCATACAAGACAGAATCATGGCAGAAGCTCATAACACTAGATATTCCATTCATCCTGGCTCCACCAAAATGTACCATGACTTAAGGGAGGTTTATTGGTAGAACGAAATGAAGAGGGACATCGCGGAGTTCGTTTCGAACTGCCCAAATTGCCAACAAGTGAAGGTTGAGCATCAAAGCCCATGTGGATTGGCTCAGAACTTTGAAATTCCGGAGTGGAAATGGGAGATGATTAATATGGACTTTATCACTGGTCTGCCAAGGTCTCGAAAGCAACATGATTCAATATGGGTGATCGTGGATAGAATGACTATGTCAGCTCACTTCCTGGCAGTCAAGACAACGAACACTGCGGAAGAGTATGCCAAGTTGTACATCCAGGAGATTGTGAGGTTGCATGGAGTCCCCTTGTCCATCATCTCGGACAGAGGAGCTCAATTTACCTCCCAGTTCTGGAGATCATTTCAGAAAAGTTTGGGTACTAAGGTGAACCTGAGTACGGCTTTCCATCCACAAACGGATGGTCAGGCGAAGCGTACAATTCAAACACTGGAGGATATGTTGAGAGCTTGTGTCCTTGACTTCAAAGGGAATTGGGATGATCATTTGCCACTAGCTGAATTTGCATATAACAATAGTTATCATGCAAGCATTCAAATGGCTCCTTATGAAGCCTTGTATTGAAGGAGGTGTAGATCGCCTATTGGGTGATTTGAGGTTGGAGAAGCGGAGCTCATTGGACCTGATCTTGTTCACCAGTCGATGGAGAAGGTCAAGGTCATTATAGAGAGGTTAAAAACTGCCCAAAGTCGCCAAAACTTTTACACCGACGTGAGAAGGAGAGACTCAGAGTTCGAAGTGGACGATTGGGTGTACTTGAAAGTGTCACCTATGAAGGGTATCCTAAGGTTTGGGAAGAAGGGAAAGCTGAGTCCACGTTATGTTGGACCCTATCAAATCGTAAAGAGAATTGGGAAGGTGGCTTACGAGTTAGAGTTGCCTTCTGAGTTAGATGGGGTGCACCCGGTGTTCCATGTTTCAATGCTAAAGAAATGCTTGGGAAATTCGGCCTTGGTGATCCCTGTTGATAGCATTGGGATGAAGGATGACCTATCTTACGAAGAGGTTCCGGTTCAAATTCTTGATCGTCGGATTCGTAAACTAAGGAACAAAGAAATAGCCTCAGTCAAAGTCTTGTGGAGGAATCAATTCATTGAAGAAGCCACATGGGAAGCTGAGGAGGAGATGAAGGCAAAGTATCCGCACCTGTTCGTGCCAACTGATGGTGAAAGGACTGAAGGTAAAAATCCTTACTCTTCACTAAGCTAAGTGTTGTATTCTTTTATGTGACTTACTATCATTGAGTCGAGGGTTGATTTATTGAATTGAGTGTGGGAATGACTCTTGAGTCTATTCGTGCCTTAATCCCCATCTCTACTCCTCATTCGAGGACGAATGATCCCAAGGGGGAGATGATTGACTCCCGGTAAAATTACCAAAATGCCCCTAGAATGAGGGTATGCATGTAACGCATCTTCCGGGGCTCGTATGGCAAATTCGAGACAGGATTCGTGATCAGCATGAAATATAGAGTGAGAAAATGGTCCGGGTCGAATTTTAGGACGACCTGATCGAAAGATAAATTTTCGATCCAAGTCGCAAAATAGTGACTGTCCACGACAGAGGCGCGACGCGCACCTGCCGCGGAGGGACACTTATATGTTTTACCAGATTTTCGACGGGATAGAGAAAACTCATTTAAAAACACTTTTCCAAAAAATGCACAGTTCGCGATAGGTCCGCGTCGAGGACCTTGTATTTTCCGAACTGAAAATTTCTAATTTATTTCGAGTGGCGTTCCGGTCAATCTCTAACCCCTCCTAAACACTAATACACGGCTAGTAAGGTCGTTTCTACACGAAAAGAGCCTAACAAAACCTATTCTAAGTCCTATTCCAAAATCTAACAAGGCTAGGGCTTAAGGAGAGGAGAGAAAGGCTTGGGGTGAGAAATATGAGAAGAAATCCTCGACATCACCCGGTTGAACAGCTGCATCATAGGTATGTAAGGCGAAACTAAAACATGGGATTGTTCTCTCATATGCCCCATAGAGGTCATAGATGAATTGATGATTGAAGAGTCTACATGCATGGTTTCTTGATGGATTTTCTTGATAATTTTATTTGAAATTACATGTTTTCTATGTTGATGATCATCATACTAATTGTTTTCCTAAATTGAATACCTTCATGGGATTTGCATAACCCTACATGACTAATTTGAAAAGCATGCATGATGCACTTGAGATTTGAGTCTAGAGCCTTGCATTGGGATTGTTGACTGTGATGACGAGTTGATGAAATCTTGATTGTTTTATGAGTCTCTATAAATGAACTCTACCGAAGTGTTATTCGCTTGTTTCCTAATAACGGTTATATAATCTTGAGTCATTGAGGAGGTGTTGATGATAGGGTTAAAATCCCTATGAGATGTGATGATAGGGTGGAAGTCCCTATGAGATAATTGCTGAAAGGGCCAAGATCCCGGTGAAATATCAGTCGTGGACGGGGAGTGGATCCCTATGAGACTGCCAGTCGTTGACGGGGAGTGAATCCCTATGAGACTGGTTGAGGTTAATTCTGTAAGCACTAAGTCGGGAGAAGTATCGAGCACCGAAATGAGCAGGATTGAGTCCCACTCGAACTCATTAACTACGTCGCCAAACGTAGGAGAGGCTTAAACCATCACACATATGCATATGGTTTCCCTCGAGGTTTAACAGTCCCTGAAAGAATAGAGGATCTGTTCGGTTTGATTCCATGTCGGGTATATTGATATGGGATCCAGTGTTCCTTACCTGGCAAGTTTGGGACCACTATGGCAACATCAGGGTGATTGTTGTACATTCACTGGCTCATAAGTGAGTGTTGTCGGTTAAGAGAAACTCCCAAGAAAATTCGTACCTTACTCTGAGTCTAGATGAGATGTGATGAGAGGGGGTGAACTCCTCTGAGATGATTCATGTGATGAGTTGAGACTTTTGATGAGTCTGAGATAATGGTGTGTCGCTTGTCCACTCTGTACTCTTTCGTAGATGGGCAAGCTGGCGGTTAATGTGATTATGATGTTTATTTTGACTTGATGATACTTTCCATATTTTCTACCGGTTTCTGTTTCATTCAGCTATTTTACATGCTAGTACATTCCAAGTACTGACGTCCACTCTGGACTGCATCGTTTT
This sequence comes from Solanum rostratum, assembly GCA_029948455.1. Lineage (NCBI taxonomy): Eukaryota > Viridiplantae > Streptophyta > Magnoliopsida > Solanales > Solanaceae > Solanum > Solanum rostratum. Next base: position 44,482,174 of record CM057051.1, read on the forward strand.
ATGATGCAGAGGTAGGTACTAGAGATCATCAACAGACACTTCGTTGAAGATCAGAAATTCGAAGCTGTTTGGTGAGCCTCCCCTGCTCCGGAGGAACCATTATTTTATTTCATCATGCTTTATAGTAGGATTGGACAATTTAATTATTTTGCTTTGGGTAGCCATGGGTCTGTCATTGGCACCACATGATTTAGTGATAGAGGCTTCATAGACAGGTGCCGAGTATTGATGTTGTGATTGTGAGCTAGTTCTTTCTACTAGCCTTCATTATCTTATCTATATTCCTTGAGAACTTTAGATGAGATGTGTCCATTACTTGCATATAATTTACGTTGTTCATTAGAAGTATGTAATTGAATGATGTGAGGAGGCTATGTGGTTCACTTGGGGACTAGCAATAGTCTCCGATTGCCGGCCACGCCAAGGGTACCCTCCCGGGGCGTGACAGATTTGCAGAAGGAGTTGCTTAAAAGAATTCCAGAAAAGCTGGACTCCTTTTCCAAACAAAATCTAGTGTCTCTAATCTCTGTTCATCTAACCTTCAGTAGTGGCAAAGCAGAAGGAGTTCTATGAGTTAAAAAGTCAGCTCAAAGAAAGAAGATGCCGATTGGATCAGATATTGGAGTAAAAATGTAATTTATTGAATTGATCAGACTCCACGATGCGCTGAAGGAGATGGTTATAATATTTAGCCAGTTACTTGATCCTGATCCCGATCAAGGAGCAACTCAAGTCTCTCTGTTAGCACCTAATTTTTTACCAAACTTAGGTTATTTACTTTTTAATATTTAAATATTTAGTTTTGAATCTAAATTAGATATTTTTATCTTATTTAGAATAATTTGAAAACAACAAAAACATAGTAACATTTTAATGTAAGTTTTGCTTGATAAAGAGAAAATTTATAAAAAAATATATGTTTTTTCTAGTTAAATTTTCTATTTATTTTTTAATTGGAAATAGTTTTCTAACATATTTATTTTTTCTTTCTTTCTTTTTTTTCTTTTCAAAACAAAAGGAAATAAAAAGAAAAATTAAATAATCCTAAAACTACCCATTAATTCCAACTCCTCCCCCAGTACTCCCACTTTTCCACTCTCACATATTCCCTCTATATACTACACACAAGAATTAAAAAAAAAAGAAAGGGAAGACACACGACACACACACAAAAATAATAATTTTTCATCCATCTTTTTCTTTCTAGACATTCTAAAAAAGGACACACACACACAAAAAAAAACCATCTACTACTTTCTTCTTTTACACACATCTTAAACACTTCTAGAAAATCTTAGAAAAATTTGCACAAGAAAGATACCAAAGAAAAACTCTCAAAAAAAATAACTCGAAAAAAACAAAAGTTGAGTTCAAGGTTTGCTTTCGTGATTCCGGATTCGTGGCTCATAGTCGTGGTCCTTTCCTTCTCGTGAATTAATATTCACCAAAGGTAACATTCAAATTTTATTGTATGATTTGAAGTCACAATTGTAAAGACATGTTCTAATGCTACAAAGTTGCTCAAATTTTATGTCTATTTAATTTTGACATCATATTATTGAAGTATGTTAGAATTGTTAAGTTTTAAGTAAAATTGACATATTATGTGATTATTATTGTTTATGTGTTTATTTCATGTTTAAACAACACATAGTTGGTGTAAATTCATTGTCTAAATTTTTATTCTTTTTCATATTCAATTTTTTATGATGATATATGTTTATCGTTTAATAAACTGAAATGACAAAAAACAATTCATGAAAAATTCATTGTGTAAAATATTGTTCTCAATTTGTAGATTCTTCTTTCCTATGACTAAAATAAAGAAAAGAAAGTGTAACGCCCGGTAAAATTACCAAAATACCCCTGGAGTGAGGGTATGCGCGTAACGCATCTTCCGATGCTCGTATGGAGAATCCGAGACCGGATTTGTGATCAGCATGGAAAATGGAGTGGCAAAATGGTCTCGGTCGAATTTTAGAGCGACCCGATCGAAAGATAAATTTTCGGATCAAGTCACAAAACAGTGGCTGTCCGCGACGGAGGCGCGTCGCGGACCTGACGCGGAGTGGCACTTGTGTGTTTTCCAAAATTTTCGACGGGATGGAGAGAACTCGTACAAAAGCACTTTTTCCAAAATTACACAGTATGCGATAGGTCCGCGTCGCGGACCGTGTGTTTTCCGAACTGCAAATTCCTAATTTAATTCTAGGGGCATTCTAGTCAATCCCTAGTCCCTCTTAAACACTGGTACACGTCTAATTAAGTCGTTTTCAACCAGAAAAGGGTCTAAAACCTCATTCTAAGTCCTATCCCTTAGAAACTAACAAGGCTAGGGCTTGAGGAGAAGAGAGAAGAGCTTGTGGGAAGAATTCGAGCGGAGACCCCGAAAGTACTCGATTGCTAATGGCATCACAGGTATGTAAGGCTAAACTAAAACATGGGATTGTCCTCTCATGTGCCCCATAGAGGTTATAGATGAGTTGATGATTGAAAGGTCTACATGCATGATTCCTTTCATGGTTTTTCATAAAATTATAATTGAAACTATATGTTTTCTATGTTGATGATCATCATACTATTGGTTTTCTTAAGTTGAATATTATCATGAGAATTTGTATAACCCTACATGATTTATCTTGAAAAGCATGCATAATGAACTTGAGGATTGAGTCTAGAGCCTTGGATTGTGATTGTGATTGTGATGATGGAATGATGAGTCTAGAGCCTTGAGTTAAGATTGTGATTGCTGAATTGTGATTCTGATTGTGATGAGAGGATGATGATAAGTTGATGGAGTTTGATTGTCTTATGAGTCTCTATAAATGAACTCTACCGATGTGTCTATTCATTTAATTCCTAATGATTGTTCTAATCTTGAGTCATTGATGAGAATGAATGATGAGAGGGCCAAAGCCCTTATGAGATCGATTGATGAGAGGGCCAAAGCCCTTATGAGCTTGATTGATGATAGGGTTAAAGTACCTATGGAACCGGTCGTTGACGGGGTTAAAGTCCCTACGAGATTGGTTCGATTGGATTGGATTGATGGTTTTATGAGCATTGAGTCGGGAGGAGTATCGAGCACCGAAATGGATAAGAGTGAGTCCCACTCAAACCCATTAAACTATGCCGCCAAGCATGGAAGAGGTTTTCCTCTTGAGTTATGTCCCTGAAATCAATAGCGGACTTTGTTGATTGTTCTGTCTCCATCTTGGATTTATCCATTATGGTTTTGATTCGTTCCCGACCTGGCAAGTTTGGAACGCCTGTGGCAACATCAGCGTGACTGTTGTACATTAACTGGCTCATAAGTGATTGTTGTCGGATAAGAGAAACTCCCATAAACTTCTTACCCTATTCTGAGTCGGAAAGAGATGAGAGGAGGTGGGCTCCTCTGAGATGAGATGAGATGAGAGGGGGTGCGCTCCTCTGAGATGAGATGAGATGAGAGGGGGTGAGCTCCTCTGAGATGAGATGAGATGTGATGAGGTGAGAGGAGGTGAGCTCCTTTGAGATGAGTCTGAGATAATTGATGAGTTCTGAGTTGTTGATAGGTCACTTGTCTACTCTTTATTCTTGCATAGACAGACATTTGACTAATGATGTGATTTGATATGTATTTTGAATTGTTATTGTTTCCATATTATTCTACCGGTTTCTGTTTCATTCAGCTATTTTACATACCAGTACATTCCAAGTACTGACGTCCACTCTGGACTGCATTATTTTATGATGTAGAGGCAGGTACTAGAGATCATCAACAGGCACTCCGTTGAAGGTCTGAGATTCGAAGCTGATTTGGTGAGCCTCCCCTACTCCGGAGGATCCACTACTTTTATTTCATCATGCTTTAGAGTTAGATTGGACTATTGATTTTGTTTTGATTTGGGTAGCCATGGATTTGTCATTGGCACCACATGATTAATGATAGAGGCTTCATAGACGAGGGTCGAGTATTGATGTTGAGATTGTGAGCTAGTTCTTTCTACTAGCCTTCATTATTTTATATACTCTTTTGAGACTTTAGATGAGGTGTGTCCATTACCTAATTATATTTTCCGCTGTTTAGTAAAGTTTATTTGATTGAATGATGTGATGAGGCTAAGTGGTTCGCTTGGAGACTAGCAATAGTCTCTGAGTGCCGGCCACGCCAAGGGTACCCTCCCGGGGCGTGACAAACTTGGTATCAGAGCACAGAGTTCAAGTGTCCTAGGGAGTCTATGAGGCCGTGTCTAGTAGAGTCTTGTTTATGGGTGTGTTGTCGACCACACTTCATAAGCAGGAGGCTATGGGACATTAGGAATGGTTACACTTCTTTCTTACTCTAAATCGTGCGATGGAGTTGAACTCTATGAAAACTATCCTCTAATTCGTGCGTTACACGTGTAGAATCGATAACATGCCTCCCAGAAGAGCTTTCAGAGGAAGGGGACGTCCTGCCAGGCAAGCTGTTAACCCACCTGAACCCCAAGTACCCGAGGGGCCCGTGGATCCAGCGGTTCCTGTCGACCAACCCCCTCAGGACGAGGTCTCCAATGACGAGTTACGCCAAGCTATTCGGGCTCTAGCCCAGGTTGTTGCGGCACCTCCTGTGAGACAGGGAGCGGGCAGACTGGACACTCATGACACCTCCAGAGTCCGGGAATTTCTGAGGATGAACCCGCCTGAGTTCACGGGGTCGGCAGCTACTGAAGACCCCGAGAGCTATATTGAGGAGCTTGAGAAGGTGTTCCAAGTGATGCATGTGGCGGATGTGGATAGAGTTGAATTGGCCGCCTACCAACTCAAAGGGGTGGCCAGGCTGTGGTTCGACCAATGGAAGAATGGCCAAGTGGATGGTGATTCATGTGTGACCTGGGCAGTGTTTGAGGAGGCCTTCTTGGGACGCTTCTTCCCAAGGGAGAAAAGAGAGGCTACGGTGAGGGAGTTTCTGAATCTAAAACAGGGCTCCATGACCGTGCAGGAGTATGGCCTGAAGTTCACACAGCTATCTTGCTATGCTCCAGATATGATTGCCGACATGAGGGGGAGAATGGGAATGTATGTCGATGGGTTGAATAGAGGGCCCAAAAGGGATGGCAGAGGGGCAATGCTGGTGAGTGATATGGACATGTGGCGATTGATGACATTTGTACAACAAGCTGATGAGGAGAGGCAGCATGACAAGGAGGAATTCAGGCGCAAGAAAGCCAAAACGTCTAGCTATGAGACGGGAAGGAGAGGCAATGGTCATCGATTTCCAACACCATCATCTGCTAGTGCGCCCACGCCCAGGATCAGGGATGATCAAAGGTCCTAGAATACTAGAGCCCATGGGTCCCAGTCACAAGCTAGTGTGGCTCAAGGATCGCGGGGTCAACCGCCGTGTAAAAAGTGTGGCAAGTTGCACCTGGGAAGATGTCGTGAGGGAAATGATGGGTGCTACAAATGTGGCCAAGTGGGTCACTATCAGAGAGACTGTCCTCGATGGGCTAGCCGAGCTCAATCCACAGCATCGGCCCCACTAGTAGGAGGGAACCAGAGGGCCACTATGTCAGGAACAGGCGGAGCAACAAACCGCTTGTATGCCATGGGTAGTCGCCAAGATCAGGAGAACTCCCCAGATGTTGTGACGGGTATGATTCATGTCTTTACTTTTGATTGTTATGTCTTGATGGACCCTGGTGCCACACTGTCATTTGTATCTCCATATGTGGCCAGTAAATTTGATATGACCCCTGAGAGTCTCCTTGAACCTTTTGATGTTTCTACTCCAGTGGGTAAGTCTATTCGAGTTTAGAGAGTTTATAGGACTTGTGTAGTGTCCATCTATCATAGGGACACTCTTTTTGATTTGATTGAGCTGGAGATGATTGATTTTGACTTGATCCTTGGCATGGATTGGCTCCACGCCTGTTATGCCTCTGTTGATTGTAGATCCCGAATTGTTAAGTTCCAATTTCCAAATGAACCAGTTCTAGAGTGGAAGGGTGACTCAGTGACACCGAGGGGGAGGTTTATCTCATATCTTAAAGCCCGGAAGTTAATTTCCAAAGTTTGTATCTATCACCTAGTACGAGTGAAATCAGACGAGGTTGAGTCCCCAACTCTTGAGTCAGTTCCGATTGTTAGTGAGTATCCGGAAGTGTTTCCTGATGATCTGCCCGGAGTCCCTCCTGATAGGGAGATTGACTTTGGGATTGACATTATTCCTGATACCCAACCCATTTCGATTCCACCTTACAGGATGGCCCCCGCTGAGTTGAAAGAATTGAAAGAGCAACTAAAAGATTTGCTAGAGAAGGGCTTCATTAGGCCAAGTGTTTCACCATGGGGTGCTCCTGTCCTATTCGTGCGAAAGAAAGATGGGTCTCTCAGAATGTGTGTTGATTATAGGCAACTGAACAAGGTCACGGTGAAGAACAAATATCCTCTCCCAAGGATAGATGATTTGTTTGACCAACTTCAGGGCGCCTCTTGTTTCTCTAAGATAGACCTCAGATCTGGCTACCATCAGCTGAAGGTGAGAGAGTGCGACATTCCAAAGACAGCCTTTAGGACTAGATATGGCCATTTTGAATTCCTGGTCATGTCCTTTGGGTTGACGAATGCACCTGCCGCCTTTATGGACTTGATGAACAGGGTGTTCAAATCGTATCTTGACTTGTTTGTGATTGTATTCATCGATGATATTCTGATATATTCAAGGAGTGAGGAGGAGAATGCCAATCACCTCAGAGTTGTCCTCCAAACTCTTAGGGACCATGAGTTGTATGCAAAATTTTCAAAGTGTGAGTTCTGGCTTAAGTCAGCAGCCTTCCTGGGCCACGTTGTTTCCGGTGATGGTATTCACGTGGACGCCCAGAAGATTGAAGCGGTTAAGAACTGGCCACGACCGACCACTCCGACCGACATTAGAAGTTTCTTGGGGTTGGCGGGCTACTACCGCAGGTTTGTAGAAGGATTTTCTTCCTTATCCGCACCATTGACCAAGTTGACCCAGGAAAAGGTCAAGTTTCAGTGGTCCGAGGAATGTGAGAAGAGTTTCCAGGAATTGAAAACGAGATTGACTACTGCACCAGTCTTAACTTTACCCGAGGGAAATGAGGGCTTTGATTTATTGTGATGCCTCAAGGGTCGGACTGGGATGTGTACTAATGCAAAGGGGGAAGGTGATAGCCTATGCCTCCAGGCAACTCAAGGTCCATGAAAGGAATTACCCAACCCATGACCTCGAGTTGGCAGCGGTAGTGTTCGCACTTAAGATCTGGCGTCACTACTTGTATGGGGTACACGTGGATGTGTTCACAGACCACAAGAGCTTGCAGTATGTTTTCAGTCAGAAGGAGCTTAACTTGCGACAGAGGAGATGGTTGGAATTGCTCAAGGATTATGACATGAGCATTCACTATCATCCAGGTAAAGCTAACGTTGTTGCTGATGCTCTTAGCAGGTTATCAATGGGTAGCACAGCCCATGTGGAGGAAGGAAAGAGGGAATTAGCCAAGGACGTACACCGGTTGGCTCGATTAGGGGTCCGACTTGAGGAGAACAATGAAGGAGGAGTTAATGTGGAGAACGGGTCTGCTTCCTCGCTAGTGATAGAAGTGAAAGAAAAACAAGACCGAGACCCAGTCATACTCCAATTGAAGGAGGATGTCCACAATCAGAAGGTGACGGTCTTCTCCAAAGGGGGAGATGGTGTACTGAGATATCAAAGTCGATTGTGTGTTCCAAATGTTGATGGCATACAGGACAGAATCATGGCAGAAGCTCATAACACGAGATATTCCATTCACCCTGGCTCCACCAAAATGTACCACGACTTAAGGGAAGTCTATTGGTGGAATGGGATGAAGAGGGATGTTGCAGAGTTTGTCTCGAAATGCCCAAATTTCCAACAAGTGAAGGTTGAGCATCAAAAGCCATGTGAATTGGCTCAGAACTTTGAAATTCCGGAGTGGAAATGGGAGATGATCAACATGGACTTTATCACTGGCCTGCCGAAATCTCGAAAGCAACATGATTCGATATGGGTGATTGTGGATAGGATGACAAAGTCGGCTCACTTCTTGGCAGTAAAGACAACAAACACTGCGGAAGAGTATGCCAGATTGTACGTCCAGGAGATCGTGAGGTTGCATGGGGTTCCTTTGTCTATCATCTCGGACAGAGGGGCTCAATTTACCTCCCAGTTCTGGAGATCGTTTCAGAAAGGTTTGGGTACTAAGGTGAATCTGAGTACAGCTTTTCACCTGCAGACGGATGGTCAAGCATAGCGTACGATTCAAACACTCGAGGATATGTTGAGAGCTTGTGTACTTGACTTCAAAGGAAATTGGGATGATCATCTACCCTTGATCGAATTCGCATATAACAATAGTTATCATGCGAGCATTCAGATGGCTCCTTATGAGGCCCTGTACGGGAGAAGATGTAGATCGCCGATTGGGTGGTTTGAGGTTGGAGAAGCAGGGCTGATTGGACCTGACCTTGTTCACCAGTCGATGGAAAAAGTCAAGATCATTAGAGAGAGGCTAAAGACTGCCCAGAGTCGCCAAAAATCCTACACCGACGTAAGGAGAAGGGACTTAGAGTTTGAGATAGATGATTGGGTGTATTTGAAGGTATCACCTATGAAGGGTGTCCTAAGGTTTGGAAAGAAGGGAAAGTTAAGCCCACGATATGTTGGGCCATATCAGATCGTAAAAAGGATTGGGAAGGTTGCTTACGAGTTGGAGTTACCTTCCGAGTTAGAGGGAGTTCATCCGGTATTCCATGTGTCGATGCTGAAGAAATGCTTGGGAGATCCCGCCGTGGTGATTCCTATCGATGGCCTTGGAGTGAAAGATAGCCTATCTTATGAAGAGGTCCCGGTTATCGTCAGATTCGCAGGTTGAGGAACAAAGAGATAGCCTCAGTTAAAGTCCTGTGGAGGAATCAATTCGTTGAAGAAGCCACATGGGAAGCTGAGGAGGAGATGAGGGCCAAATACCCGCACCTATTCGTGCCAACGGATGATGGAAACATTGAAGGTAAAAAATCCTTGCTCTTCACTAAACTGATTATTTTATTTTGATGTGACTTACTATTGCCTAGTCAAGGATGGATTGATTGAACTGAGTGGAAGATGAGTCTCGAGTCTATTTGTGCTTTAGTCCCCACCTCTACTCATCATTCGAGGATGAATGATCCCAAGGGGGAGATGATGTAACGCCCGGTAAAATTACCAAAATACCCCTGGAGTGAGGGTATGCGCGTAACGCATCTTCCGATGCTCGTATGGCGAATTCGAGACCGGATTTGTGATCAGCATGGAAAATGGAGTGGGAAAATGGTCTCGGTCGAATTTTAGAGCGACCCGATCGAAAGATAAATTTTTGGATCAAGTCACAAAACAGTGGCTGTCCACGACGGAGGCGCGTCACGGACCTGACGCGGAGTGGCACTTGTGTGTTTTCCAAAATTTTCGACGGGATGGAGAGAACTCGTACAAAAGCACTTTTTCCAAAATTACACAGTACGTGATAGGTCCGCGTCGCGGACCGTGTGTTTTCCGAACTGCAAATTCCTAATTTAATTCTAGGGGCATTCTAGTCAATCCCTAGTCCCTCTTAAACACTGGCACACGGCTAATTAAGTCATTTTCAACCAGAAAAGGGTCTAAAACCTCATTCTAAGTCCTATCCCTTAGAAACTAACAAGGCTAGGGCTTGAGGAGAAGAGAGAAGAGCTTGTGGGAAGAATTCGAGCGGAGACCCCGAAAGTACTCGATTGCTAACGGCATCACAGGTATGTAAGGCTAAACTAAAACATGGGATTGTCCTCTCATGTGCCCCATAGAGGTTATAGATGAGTTGATGATTGAAGGGTCTACATGCATGATTCCTTTGATGGTTTTTCATAAAATTATAATTGAAACTATATGTTTTCTATGTTGATGATCATCATACTATTGGTTTTCTTAAGTTGAATATTATCATGAGAATTTGTATAACCCTACATGATTTATCTTGAAAAGCATGCATAATGAACTTGAGGATTGAGTCTAGAGCCTTGGATTGTGATTGTGATTGTGATGATGGAATGATGAGTCTAGAGCCTTGAGTTAAGATTGTGATTGTTGAATTGTGATTGTGATTGTGATGAGAGGATGATGATAAGTTGATGGAGTTTGATTGTCTTATGAGTCTCTATAAATGAACTCTACCGATGTGTCTATTCATTTAATTCCTAATGATTGTTCTAATCTTGAGTCATTGATGAGAATGAATGATGAGAGGGCCAAAGCCCTTATGAGAGCGATTGATGAGAGGGCCAAAGCCCTTATGAGCTTGATTGATGATAGGGTTAAAGTCCCTATGGAACCGGTCGTTGACGGGGTTAAAGTCCCTACGAGATTGGTTCGATTGGATTGGATTGATGGTTTTATGAGCATTGAGTCGGGAGGAGTATCGAGCACCGAAATGGATAAGAGTGAGTCCCACTCGAACCCATTAAACTATGCCGCCAAGCATGGAAGAGGTTTTCCTCTTGAGTTGTGTCCCTGAAATCAATAGCGGACTTTGTTGATTGTTCTGTCTCCATCTTGGATTTATCCATTATGGTTTCGATTCGTTCCTGACCTGGCAAGTTTGGAACGGCTGTGGCAACATCAGCGTGACTGTTGTACATTCACTGGCTCATAAGTGATTGTTGTCGGATAAGAGAAACTCCCATAAACTTCTTACCCTATTCTGAGTCGGAAAGAGATGAGAAGAGGTGAGCTCCTCTGAGATGAGATGAGATGAGAGGGGGTGAGCTCCTCTGAGATGAGATGAGATGAGAGGGGGTGAGCTCCTCTGAGATGAGATGAGATGTGATGAGGTGAGAGGAGGTGAGCTCCTTTGAGATGAGTCTGAGATAATTGATGAGTTCTGAGTTGTTGATAGGTCACTTGTCTACTCTTTATTCTTGCATAGACAGACATTTGACTAATGATGTGATTTGATATGTATTTTGAATTGTTATTGTTTCCATATTATTCTACCGGTTTCTGTTTTATTCAGCTATTTTACATACCAGTACATTCCAAGTACTGACGTCCACTCTGGACTGCATCATTTTATGACGTAGAGGCAGGTACTAGAGATCATCAACAGGCGCTCCGTTGAAGGTCTGATATTCGAAGCTGATTTGGTGAGCCTCCCCTACTCCGGAGGATCCACTACTTTTATTTCATCATGCTTTAGTGTTAGATTGGACTATTGATTTTGTTTTGATTTGGGTAGCCATGGATTTGTCATTGGCACCACATGATTAATGATAGAGGCTTCATAGACGAGGGTCGAGTATTGATGTTGAGATTGTGAGCTAGTTCTTTCTACTAGCCTTCATTATTTTATATACTCTTTTGAGACTTTAGATGAGGTGTGTCCATTACCTAATTATATTTTCCGCTGTTCAGTAAAGTTTATTTGATTGAATGATGTGATGAGGCTAAGTGGTTCGCTTGGAGACTAGCAATAATCTCTGAGTGCCGGCCACGCCAAGGGTACCCTCCCGGGGCGTGACAGAAAAATTGTAGGTGTTCAAAATTCCTAATATGCAAAAATGTGTAAAACTTGTATAAAAATATATTTGGGTGTTCTTACTAATGTTGTGCTCATTTTTTTCTTAGAAAAAAAATATAAAATGAAAATAAAAATGAGAAGTTTGTAATTTTTACATCTCATTTTAGTAATGGTTTTTTTAGAATGCTAATTTAACAATTCCATGTTGATCCATGTAATTAATATTGAATTGTCTGAATTATGTTTTTCATAAATCACAATGATCAACTTTTTAACTAAAAATAAAGGCGGAATGACCTAATAGGCTCTTATACTTGGTCCCGTTTGTCACCTAAGACCTTATACTTAGAACTTTGTCAACTAAACCCTTGTACCCACTCAAAAACAACATTTTAAACCCCTCCAACTCATCGTGTCTCTCAATCGCGCTGATGTCACACTCCATGTCAGATCAGATTTGCCACATCATTTTTTATTTTTTACAACAATTTTTTTTATTCAAAAAGTCAAAATCCTCATAATTTTCAACATTTTCCCCTTCAAACACAAGTACACCAACCCCTTCTTCTTCAATCCCCACCTCCAATTCAACTCAAGAAATAAAACCCACCAAAAATCTAACTCCAAATTACCAAAAAAGTTGTCTTTTCCAGTTAGATCAAACCCAAATCAAGCAAAAAAAGACCATTTATGTAAAACTCTATAGGAATGAGCTAAAGTAGAATGGATAAAATTTTTTTGATAAACAAAATGGATGAAATATTTTTGATATGGATAAGAGAGAAAAAGATAAATTAAACTTGAAATCAAGAGGATGAGAAGAAAAATAGGGAAAAAAGGATTGTAAATGGAGTGACTACTAATATATGGTATGGGTTATTTGAAAAAATGAGAATCAAAACAAGAGCAAGAGCAAAACCCACTTTAGCAGAAAAATAATTTTCCATGAAGAAATTATGGCTAACAAGAAGAAATTTCATTTGGAGAGATAAAAACAAGAAGAAAATTGAAGAATTTTGAGAAGAAGAAATGGAGATTTATATATTTGGGCATTTGGGGAAGAAGATGGTTGTTAAAGGAGTTTTTACAAACCTTTCACGCTCCAAAATGGAGTGAAACTCACGCACCAGGCCTGGTATGCCACGTAGGATGCCAGGTCAGAAAAAAGTGTTTAAAATGTAGGTTTTGAGTGGGTACAAGGGTTTAGTTGACAAAGTTCTAAGTATAAGGTCCTAGGTGACAAACGGGACCAAGTACAGGGGCCTATTAGGCCATTCCGCCAAAAATAAAAGAATTAAAATCTTTTGGCTTTGTAAAAAGAATTCAGATTTGAAATAATTTTGACAATTAAGTTTCTTTAGATTGAATCGTTAAAAACATGATTAGGCCGACAATAATAGGCAAATTATGATTCGAAAAGGATTAGAAAAATTTTAGGTGTGAGATATAAAATAAATAACTTATGGCAAGGTTGGAAAGTGTTGCTGCCAACACACCACATTAATAAAAATAAGATAGTTTTAAACAAGTTTCAAATAAATTAAAGATAGCGAGTAAAAAACATTTTTGAAAACTTATAAATACAATATATTCAAAATAAGTTAAGCCATAAACTAGTCAATAAAGCGACCGTGCTAGAACCACGGGACTCGAAGGGTGCCTAACACCTTCCTCTCGGTCAACAGAAATTCTTACCCGATCTTTGTTTCGCAGACCAAAAAATAAAGAGTCATTTCCTTTTGATTAGGGATAAAATATTAGGTGACTTGGAACACCAAAACTCAATTCCAAGTGGCGACTCTGAATAAATAAAATAATCCCTTTTCAAAATGTCACTTTAATTGGAAAAACTCTATTTTCCAAAACCACGCGGGGATGGGGGGGGAATAGGGGTGTGACTGGTGGCGACTCCGCTGGGGTCAACCAGAATTCGAGCTTATCAATATTGACTTGTATATGGCTTTATTATTTTGAATATTGTATTTATTGATTTAATATGATATATGCCCGTTAATTTATTGCTTTGATATTATTTGAATTGTGATATAAACTATCTTCTCTCACACACTTATCTGAGTCTTTTGAAAGATACATTTTTCGAATATGCGATGTACGCTCCCGAACCTTTCTTTGAGATACCAGAGATGCGATTACGCTCCTGGGAAAGATTTTAGTCACACATATTTTAGGATATGGGAAGGTCCAAACAGTGAGGCCGGAAAGCCCTGCTACCGGTAAACTGTTCCTTTCCAACTCGAGTTGTCCACTCGTTTTATCGCCGGTGTAGATACCAACTCTATAAGGACTTCAAATTTAGTAGAACAAGCCTTATACAACCAGTATTCTTCGTAGGATACACTTTATCTGTGTAATCTGTGTTTGACTTTATATGGCTAAACACAGGTGTTAGGATCATATAAAACATAAACAATCTTTTAGACTAGCATGTTCACGACTATGTGTTACTTGTCACATTTTGAATGTTGTCGTTGAATATTTTCTTTTTGGGTCAACTCCCAAATAGTTCAGTCCTAGCATATTTACGATAAGATATCCTAAAAAAGAAAATTTTTCGAAAGTTAACATTTTTATGAAAAGTTGGCGAACTACGCTCACTTGATTCTTATCTCGATAAGATACATAGGCAACCCTTCTTAGGTTCGGTGATCTTTATTGATAAAATTGTAAAAAAAAGAATATATTTCTTATGAAATGTAAAAACTATTTTTTTTCCTTCTTATTCTTAAAAGCAAAAGAAAATATTTATTTCTTATTCCAAAAATAAACACGAATATTTTTTTGGTCGAACTACGCACACTTGATTCTCATCTCCATGAGATACGTAGGCAACCCTTCTTGGGTTCGGTGATCTTTATTGATAAAATTATAAAAAAAAATATATATCTTAAATGTAAAAAAAATACATTTTTCTCCTTCTTATTCATAAAAGCAAAAGAAAATATTTATTTTTTATTTCAAAAACAAACATAAATATTTCTTTGATTTGAGAACTATGCTCACCAGATTCTCATCTAAATGAGATACGTCGGCAACCTTCCTTGGGTTCGGTGATTCTTCTTCAAAAAATAAAATAAAAGAATAAAAAAGAAATTCGTATTAAAAAAAATTCAGAAAATCAAATTCAAAAAGAAAAATTTTGTATCTTTATTTATAAAAGCAAAAAAAAAAAAAGAGGTTTTATTTATTCAAAAGGAAAAAAAAGAATTTTTTTTATATACATTTTTGAGAACTACGCACACCTGATTCTCACCTTAATGAGATACGTAGGAAGCCCTCCTCGGGTTCGGTGATTCTTAAAAAATAAAAAAATAAAAAGATTTTACTCTTAAAATAAAAAGGATCCTCATCCAAGAAATCCAAAAAAAAAAAACAAGATCTTATTTCTTTGTGTAGAAAAGAAAAATATTTTTTTTATCATTCTTATTCAAAAAATAAATTAAATTTTTTTTATCCCTCTGCAAAATAAAAATACTAAAAATAAAAAGGTACTTCTTGTCTTGATTGGTACCAAATACTTACAAGTGTGCATGAAAAAGTGTTAACTATTTAGTATAATCGAGTGGGCCAACTTCGTTGTGACCCATATAGATTCTTT
Source organism: Solanum rostratum (assembly GCA_029948455.1). NCBI lineage: Eukaryota > Viridiplantae > Streptophyta > Magnoliopsida > Solanales > Solanaceae > Solanum > Solanum rostratum. The sequence goes on from CM057051.1 coordinate 44,497,324, forward strand.
TGGCACCTCTTGATTATACTTATGTCACGCTTGAAAAATTCTCTTGCTCAAAGTTAAGGGTTAAAAAAAATAAATTCGACCTCATTGTTTCATGTGCATTGTATGGTGAGCTTTAGATATAAAATTCAATGACATGACTTGTTGATCTAGAACTTGACCCAAATGTTTGTTGAGGCGAAATTTTGAGCAACATCTAATTTGAAAAAGGATTGTAGGCTTTCTTTGATCCAACTGTGTCTGCAAGCCTACCAAATAACATGTGATCCCTAGTATTTCCCTTTTTGAGCCTAAAATATTTTTTCGATAACCATATCTTAGCCCACATCCTTTTGAGTGCACAAATGCACAACTCTACTTTTCTCCCATATCCAAAAATGCACAGACAAAATTTTGAGTCGGATGAAAAAGTGAAAGATGAAAATATGGCAGTCAAAAAAAAACTCCAATAAAAGGAGAAAAACTCAAAAAAAAAGAGGAGAAAGTCCCAAAAAAAGAAAGAGAAGAAACCAAGCAGATAAAGATCAAATGTAAAAATGAAAAATATAAATTGAGTGCATAGTGCAATGTTGGGGAGAAAATGATCACTTTAAATGAAGATTATCTTACCCATTCCAAGCCTACATTTTAAGCCAAATACAAGTCCTACTAGATTTCATTTTTCGATGTTCTCACATTGGTGGATACTTACATAAGGGTCAAGCATATGGTATCTCAATCTCATGCATTGAATATCTTTCTGAGTGTGAGTGACTCTCAAAATGTCCCATGATCTCAACTCTTCTATTTTGTGTGAATTAGGACTTTATTTCGGTGAGGCACTTGAAACATGAGGACCTGAATAATTTTAACCTCATATTTGATGCAAGATGAATAGATCTTGTTAATACTTAAGTATGCTTGAGGTATCATTTGAAAATATAGAAATTACTTCAAAGTTGGTCTCAAATTTGCCTAGAAGTACTTAAAGGTGATTTATATGCGTAAGTCTAATTGTTGGTACCATCTAAAGCCAAGACATGATCAATCAACACACAATTTCTTTCTATCTAACAATCCTTTCAAAAGATATTATTTTGCGAAAAAAAAAACATATTTTTGAGCCGTATGAACTACGTTAGACCTGATTCTTGCTATGGTGAGATACGTAGGCAGTCCTACAAAAGGGCTCGGTCTCAAATAAAAAGAATATATATATTTTTTCTCTCTCTCATATTTTTGAAAAAAATCAAATTGAGGCATTTTTTTCAAAAAAAATAATAAATTAAAAAATTCACCAATAAAAAGATTAAAAAAAAAGTTTCAAAATTTCTCAGTTTCAAAACTGGGGCATATTTTATTTTATCTTATTTTTAAATTTTTTTAAAAAGCAAAATAAAATAAAAATAATCCATTCGTTTAGGGCGCGAACCATCATAATATTCGCTTAGGGTGCGAACCCTCATTATATTCGCTTAGGGCGCGAACCCAGATAATATTCGCTTAGGGCGCGAACCCTCATAATATTCGCTTAGGGGGCGAACCCTCATAATATTCGCTTAGGGAGCGAACCCTCATAATATTCGCTTAAGGAGCGAACCCTCATAATATTCGCTTAGGGCGTGAACCCTCATAATATTCGCTTAGGGAGCGAACCCTCATAATATTAGCTTAGGGAGCGAACCCTCATAATATTCGCTTAGGGTGCGAACCCTCATAATATTCGCTTAGGGAGCGAACCCTCATAATATTCGCTTAAGGAGCGAACCCTCATAATATTCGCCTAGGACGCGAACCCTCATAATAGTCGTCTAGGGCGCGAACCCTCATAATATTCGTTCATATCTTCATAGGGCATGATAGCCGCCATTTTTATTTTCCATAAAGCATAAAATCTAATTTCATTCAACAATAGAGTATTTGTTTTTTTTCCTTGTTTTAATCACTGCATTACTTTTGTTTAATATTATGTTCAAATCAAGCAAAATAACCCACAAAATATTTCTTAGCACAAACTGGAGCAGAAAAAATTTGTTTTGTTTTTTTCTTTGATTGTAGGCAGGTCCCTCTGCGACCTCAAGTTTGGACATCAATAACGGAGTAACATTTGTCCGATTTGTGAAGTGAAGAATGACATTAAGAGTCGATTCGGACCCATGTAGCAGCTCAACATATCAAGATTCTGCTTCCCAACTTCAATTCAGGAAACAAGTGTACACGAATAGTGTACTAACCTTCTTCTGGAGAGCCATCGGTAACTCAATTGAGATTTCAACTTCAAGCCTCAAACTCAAACTTCAAGATTAGATTTTGATATCAAGGTACCCGCCTGAAAAAGGCAAGGTGATTACTGAATATGCAAAGGAAGACTTGAAAGAAAAGAGGGTCGAGACAAGTAGAATTGAGTAGATCTTGTATCGTTTCCTTTTAGTTTTATTATCTTCAATGTAACAATAGGAGCCACGGACCAGGATCTCGAAAGGATAAGACTCAACTCTCTAATCCATCTATCCATCCATCCATCCACTGCTGCACCCATTTGAACTACACGTGACCTGATTCTCTTATGACCCGAGATATGTAGGTTGCCCAAAGCCAGGGCTCGGTCACTCTTTCTTACTCTTTTTCCCCCCTTCTTTTTCCTTACCTTTTAATAATGGTTAGGCAAAAAATTAGGCACGTTAACTTCTTTGCTTGAAAACTCTTCATGTTCTCAAGCAAAGAGGGGCATCCTGTTAGTACCTATTTTTTTACCAAACTTAGGTTATTTACTTTTTAATATTTAAATATTTGGTTTTGAATCTAAATTAGATATTTTTATCTTATTTAGAATAATTTGAAAACAACAAAAACATAGTCACATTTTAATGTAAGTTATGCTTAATAAAGAGAAATTTATAAAAAAATATATGTTTTTTCTAGTTAACTTTTCTATTTATTTTTTAATTGGAAATAGTTTTCTAACATATTTATTTTTTCTTTTTCTTTCTTTCTTTTTTTTCTTTTCAAAACAAAATGAAATAAAAAGAAAAATTAAATAATCTTAAAAACTACCCATTAATTCCAACTCCTCCCCCACTACTCCCACTTTTCAACTCTCACATATTCCCTCTATATACTACACACAAAAATAAAAAAAAAAGAAAGGGAAAATACACGACACACACACAAAAACAATAATTTTTCATCCATCTTTTAATTTCTAGACATTCTAAAAAAGGAGACACACACACAAAAAAAAAAACCATCTACTACTTTCTTCTTTTACATACATCTTAAACACTTCTAGAAAACCTTAGAAAATTTGCACAAGAAAGATACCAAAAAAGAACTCTAAAAAAAAAATCACTAGAGAAAAACAAAAGTTGAGTTCAAGGTTTGCTTTCGTTATTCCGGATTCGTGGCTTATAGTCGTGGTCCTTTCCTTCTCGTGAATTAATATTCACCAAAGGTAACATTCAAATTTTATATGATTTGAAGTCACAATTGTAAAGACATGTTCTAATGCTACAAAGTTGCTCAAATTTTATGTCTATTTAATTTTGACATCATGTCATTGAAGTATGTTAGAATTGTTAAGTTTTAAATAAAATTGACATATTATGTGATTATTATTGTTTATGTGTTTATTTCATGTTTAAACAACACATAGTTGGTCTAAATTCATTGTCTAAATTTCTATTCTTTTTCATATTCATTTTTTTTATGATGATATATGTTTATCGTTTAATAAACTGAAATGACAAAAAGTAACTAATGAAAAATTCATTGTGTAAAATATTGTTCTCAAGTTGTAGATTCTTCTTTTCTATGACTAAAATAAAGAAAAGAAAAATTATAGGTGTTCAAAATTTCTAATATTCAAAAATGTGTAAAACTTGTATAAAAATATATTTGGGTGTTCTTACTAATGTTGTGCTCATTTTTTTCCTTAGAAAAAAAAATATAAAATGAAAATAAAAACGAGAAGTTTGTAATTTTTTACATCTCATTTTAGTAATGATTTTTTTTAAAATGCTAATTTAACAATTCCAGGTTGATCCATGTAATTAATATTGAATTGTTGAATTATGCTTTTCATAAATCACAATGATCAACTTTTTAACTAAAAAATAAAAGAATTAAAATCTTTCGGCTTTGTAAAAAGAATTCAGATTTGAAATAATTTTTACAATTAAATTTCTTTAAATTGAATCGTTAAAAACATGATTAGGCCGACAATAATAGGCAAATTTTACGATTCGAAAAGGATTACAAAAATTTTAGGTGTGAGATATAAAATAAATAACTTGTTGCAAGGTTGGAAAGCGTTGCTGCCAACACACCACATTAATAAAAGTAAGATAGTTTTAAGCAAGTTTCAAATAAACTAAAGATGGTAAGTAAACGACATTTTTGAAAACTTATAATTACAATATGTGCAAAAATAAGTTAAGCCATAAAAAAGTCAATAAAGCGACCGTGCTAGAACCACGGGACTTGAGGGGTGCCTAACACCTTCCTCTCGGTCAACAGAATTCCTTACCCGATCTTTGTTTCGCAGGCCATAAAATAAAGAGTCATTTCCTTTTGATTAGGGATAAAAAAAATAAGGTGACTTGAACACCAAAAACTCAATTCCAAGTGGCGACTCTGAATAATAAAATAATCCGTTTTCAAAATGTCACTTTAATTGGAGAAACTCTATTTTCCAAACACCACGCGGGGGAATAATAGGGGTCTGACAGGTGACGACTCTGCTGGGACCAGTATTCGAGCTTGTCAATGTTGACTTGTATATGGCTTTGTCATTTGAAATATTGTATTCATTGATTTAATTTGATGTTTGCTCGCTTATTTATGCATTGATATTATCTAAACTGTGATGTAAACTATCTTCTCTCAAGCACTTATCTTAGTCTTCTGAAAGATACATTTTTCGGAGATGCGGTATATGCTCCCGAACCTTTCTTTGAGATACCAGAGATGCGATTACGCTCCTGGGAAGGATTTTAGTCACACATGTTTTAGGATGGGAAGGTCCAAATAGTGAGGCCGGAAAGCCCTGCTACTGGTAAGTTGTTCCTTTACAACTCGAGTTGTCCACTCGTTTTATCGTCGGTCTAGACACCAACTCTATAAGGACTTCACCTTTAGTAGAACAAGTCTTATACAACCAGTATTCTTCGTAGGATACACTTTATCTGTGTAATCTGTGTTTGACTTTATATGGCTAAACACAGGTGTTAGGATCATATAAAACATAAACCATCTTTTAGACTAGCATGTTCACGACTATGTGTTACTTGTCACATTTTGAATGTTGTCGTTGAATATTTTCTTTTTGGGTCAACTCCCAAATAGTTCGGTCCTAGCAAATTTACGATAAGATATCCTAAGAAAGGAAATTTTTCGAAAGTTAACATTTTTATGAAAAGATGGCGAACTACGCTCACCTGATTCTTATCTCGATAAGATACGTAGGCAACCCTTCTTAGGTTCGGTGATCTTTATTGATAAAATTGTAAAAAAAAGAGAATATATTTCTTATGAAATGTAAAAACTATTTTTTTTCCTTATTATTTTTAAAAGCAAAAGAGAATATTTATTTCTTATTCCAAAAATAAACACGAATATTTTTTTGGTCGAACTACGCACACCTGATTCTCACCTTCATGAGATACGTAGGCAACCCTTCTTGGGTTCGGTGATCTTTATTGATAAAATTATAAAAAAATAATATATATCTTATTAAATGTAAAAAAAATACATTTTTCTCCTTCTTATTCATAAAAGCAAAAGAAAATATTTATTTTTTATTTCAAAAACAAACATAAATATTTCTTTGATTTGAGAAATACGTTCACCTGATTTTCATCTAAATGAGATATGTAGGCAACCTTCCTTGGGTTCGGTGATTCTTCTTCAAAAAATAAAATAAAAGAATAAAAAAGAAATTCGTATTAAAAAAAATTCAGAAAATCAAATTCTAAAAGAAAGATTTTGTTTATTTATTCATAAAAGCAAAAAAAAAAAAAGAGGTTTTATTTATTCAAAAGGAAAAAAAAGATTTTTTTTATATATATATTTTCAAGAACTATGCACACCTGATTCTCACCTTAATGAGATGCGTAGGCAGCCCTCCTCGGGTTCGGTGATTCTTAAATAAAAAACAATAATAATAATTTTTTATCCAAAAAAAAAATAAAAAAATAAAAAGATTTTACTCTTAAAATAAAAAGGATCCTCTTCCAAGAAATCCAAAAAAAAAAAAAACAAGATCTTATTTCTTTGTGTAGAAAAGAAAAATATTTTTTCTTATCATTCTTATTCAAAAAATAAATTAATTTTTTTATCCCTCTGCAAAATAAAAATACTAAAAATAAAAAGGTACTTCTTGTCTTGATTGGTACCAACATACTTACAAGTGTGCATGAAAAAGTGTTAACTATTTGGCATAATAGAGTGGGCCAACTTTGTTGTGACCCATATAGATTCTTTTGGCACCTCTTGATTATACTTATGTCACGCTTGAAAAATTCTCTTGCTCAAAGTTAAGGGTTAAAAAAAAAAATTCGACCTCATTGTTTAATGTGCATTGTATGGTGAGCTTTAGATATAAAGTTCAATGACATGACTTGTTGATCTAGTACTTGACCCAAATGTTTGTTGAGGCGAAATTTTGAGCAACATCTAATTTGAAAAAGGATTGTAGGCTTTCTTTGATCCAACCGTGTTTGCAAGCCTACCAAATGACGTGTGATCCCTAGTATTTCCCTTTTTGAGCCTAAAATATTTTTTCGATAACCATATCTTAGCCCACATCCTTTTGAGTGCACAAATGCACCACTCTACTTTTCTCCCATATCCAAAAATGCACGGACAAAATTTTGAGTCGGATGACAAAGTGAAAGATGAAAATATGGCAGTCAAAAAAAAAACTCCAATAAAAGGAGAAAAACTAAAAAAAAAAGAGGAGAAAGTCCAAAAAAAAAAAGAAAGAAAAGCAACCAAGCAGATAAAGATCAAATGTAAAAATGAAAAATATAAATTGAGTGCATAGTGCAATGTTGGGGAGAAAATGATCACTTTATATAAAGATTACCTTACCCATTCCAAGCCTACATTTTAAGCCAAATACAAGTCCTACTTGATTTCATTTTTCGATGTTCTCACATTGGTAGATACTTATATAAGGGTCAAGCATATGGTATCTCAATCTCATGCATTGAATATCTTTCTGAGTGTGAGTGACTCTCAAAATGTCCCACAATCTCAATTCTTCTATTTTGTGTGAATTAGGACTTTATTTCGGTGAGGCACTTGAACCATGAGGACCTGAATAATTTTAACCTCATATTTGATGCAAGATGAATAGATCTTGTTAATACTTAAGTATGCTTGAGGTATCATTTGAAAATAGAAATTACTTCAAAGTTGGCCTCAAATTTGCCTAGAAGTACTTAAAGGTGATTTATATGCATAAGTCTAATTGTTGGTACCATCTAAAGCCAAGACATGATCAATCAAAACACAATTTCTTTCTATCTAACAATCCTTTCAAAATATATTATTTTGCAAAAAAAAAAAAAAAACATATTTTTGAGCCGTATGAGCTACGTTAGACCTGATTCTTGCTATGGTGAGATACGTAGGCAGTCCTACAAAAGGGCTCGGTCTCAAATAAAAAGAATATATATTTTTTTCTCTCTATCATATTTTTGAAAAAAATCAAATTGAGGCATTTTTTTAAGAATAATAAATAAAAAAGTTCACCAATAAAAACAATAAAAAAAATGTTTCAAAATTTCTCAGTTTCAAAACTGGGGCATATTTTATTTTATCTTATTTTTAAATTTTTTTAAAAAGTAAAATAAAATAAAAATAATCCATTCGTTTAGGGCGCGAACCCTCATAATATTCGCTTAGGGCGCGAATCCTCATAATATTCGCTTAGGGTGCGAACCCACATAATATTCGCTTACAGCTTGTTTGGATGGTGGTTTGCCATGGTTTCATAATGTATGGTACTGTATGGTATTGTATGGTATCATACAATATAATACCATACCATGTTTGGATAGACTGTATGGGTTGCTACTGTTTAATGATAATTTGTTGTTTGATTTGACTGTATGGTATTGTATCGTAACTTATAAATTTACAAAAATGTCCTTAATTAGTATAAATATTAAATTTATCAATATCTTTTTAATTTTTTGTTTTAAAAAAATAAATACATAGAATCAAGTAGGGAAACATACAAGCTAATTTATCTCCAAACCATACAAACAACGTAAGAAAATAAAAAAAAGTAAGAACTTACAAAAAAACTCAAAAAAAAAACGTGAAAGAAAAAACGAGAGAAGAAAAAAAGTTTCAAAAATTGATGCAGAGAAAAATAAGTAATACAAAAACAATATATATATTAGGGTAAAGTTTAATAAAAAAAAGGATAAATTAGAACTATTTAGATTTAAATAAAGGTATAATTGGAAAAAAAAAATAAGGAAACCATGGGATACCACCAAATTGGTGGTTTCAAAATGTGGGGGTTTTCATGGTTACAGAACCATGAAACTAAACCATACCATACCATATAATTAATGAAACAATCAAAAGAAACGTCGTTCTCTTAGTAACCATACCATACCATACCATCAAAAACCACCATCCAAACAAGTTGTTAGGGCGCGAACCCTCATAATATTCGCTTAGGGGGTGAACCTTCATAATATTCGCTTAGGGTGCGAACCCTCATAATATTCGCGTAGGAAGCGAACCCTCATAATATTCGCGTAGGGAGCGAACCCTCATAATATTCTCTTAGGGCGCGAACCCTCATAATATTCGCTTAGGGAACGAAACCTCATAATATTCGCTTAGGGAGCGAACCCTCATAATATTCGCTTAGGGCGCGAACCCTCATAATATTCGCTTAGGGAGCGAACCCTCATAATATTCGCTTAGGGAGCGAACCCTCATAATATTCGCCTAGGACGCGAACCGTCATAATAGTCGTCTAGGGTGCGAACCCTCATAATATTCATTCATATCTTCATAGGGCATGATAGCCGCCATTTTTATTTTCCATAAAGCATAAAATCTAATTTCATTCAACAATAGAGTATTTGTTTTTTTCCTTGTTTTAATCACTGCATTATTTTTGTTTAATATTATGTTCAAATCAAGCAAAATAACCCACAAAATATTTCTTAGCACAAACTGGAGCAGAAAAAATTTGTTTTGTTTTTTTCTTTGATTGTAGGCAGGTCCCTCTGCGACCTCAAGTTTGGACATCAATAACGGAGTAATATTTGTCCGATTTGTGAAGTGAAGAATGACATTAAGAGTTGATTCGGACCCATGTAGCAGCTCAACATATCAAGATTCTGCTTCCCAACTTCAATTCAGGAAACAAGTGTACACGAATAGTGTACTAACCTTCTTCTGGAGAGACATCGGTAACTCAATTGAGATTTCAACTTCAAGCGTCAAACTCAAACTTCAAGATTAGATTTTGATATCAAGGTACCCGCCTGAAAAAGGCAAGGTGATTACTGAATATGCAAAGGAAGACTTGAAAGAAAAGAGGGTCGAGACAAGTAGAATTGAGTAGATCTTGTATCGTTTCCTTTTAGTTTTATTATCTTCAATGTAACAATAGGAGCCACGGATCAGGATCTCGAAAGGATAAGACTCAACTCTCTAATCCATCTATCCATCCATCCATCCACTGCTGCACCCATTTGAACTACACGTGACCTGATTCTCTTATGACCCGAGATATGTAGGTTGCCCAAAGCCAGGGCTCGGTCACTCTTTCTTACTCTTTTTCCCCCCTTTTTTTTCCTTACCTTTTAATAATTGTTAGGCAAAAAATTAGGCACGTTAACTTCTTTGCTTGAAAACTTTTCATGTTCTCAAGCAAAGAGGGGCATCCTGTTAGCACCTATTTTTTTACCAAACTTAGGTTATTTACTTTTTAATATTTAAATATTTGGTTTTGAATCTAAATTAGATATTTTTATCTTATTTAGAATAATTTGAAAACAACAAAAACATAGTCAAATTTTAATGTAAGTTATGCTTAATAAAGAGAAATTTATAAAAAAATATATGTTTTTTCTAGTTAACTTTTCTATTTATTTTTTAATTGGAAATAGTTTTCTAACATATTTATTTTTTCTTTCTTTCTTTTTTTTTCTTTTCAAAACAAAATGAAATAAAAAGAAAAATTAAATAATCTTAAAAACTACCCATTAATTCCAACTCCTCCCCCACTACTCCTACTTTTCCACTCTCACATATTCCCTCTATATACTACACACAAAAATTAAAAAAAAAAGAAAGGGAAAACACACGACACACACACAAAAACAATAATTTTTCATCCATCGTTTTCTTTCTAGACATTCTAAAAAAGGACACACACACACAAAAAAAAACCATCTACTACTTTCTTCTTTTACATACATCTTAAACACTTCTAGAAAACCTTAGAAAATTTGCACAAGAAAGATACCAAAAAAAAAAACTCTAAAAAAAATCACTAGAGAAAAACAAAAGTTGAGTTCAAGGTTTGCTTTCGTTATTCCGGATTCGTGGCTTATAGTCGTGGTCCTTTCCTTCTCGTGAATTAATATTCACCAAAGGTAACATTCAAATTTTATATGATTTGAAGTCACAATTGTAAAGACATGTTCTAATGCTACAAAGTTGCTCAAATTTTATGTCTATTTAATTTTGACATCATGTCATTGAAGTATGTTAGAATTGTTAAGTTTTAAATAAAATTGACATATTATGTGATTATTATTGTTTATGTGTTTATTTCATGTTTAAACAACACATAGTTGGTCTAAATTCATTGTCTAAATTTCTATTCTTTTTCATATTCATTTTTTTTATGATGATATATGTTTATCGTTTAATAAACTGAAATGACAAAAAGTAATTAATGAAAAATTCATTGTGTAAAATATTGTTCTCAAGTTGTAGATTCTTCTTTTCTATGACTAAAATAAAGAAAAGAAAAATTATAGGTGTTCAAAATTCCTAATATTCAAAAATGTGTAAAACTTGTATAAAAATATATTTGGGTGTTCTTACTAATGTTGTGCTCATTTTTTTCCTTAGAAAAAAAAATATAAAATGAAAATAAAAACGAGAAGTTTGTAATTTTTTACATCTCATTTTAGTAATGGTTTTTTTTAAAATGCTAATTTAACAATTCCAGGTTGATCCATGTAATTAATATTGAATTGTTGAATTATGTTTTTCATAAATCACAATGATCAACTTTTTAACTAAAAAATAAAAGAATTAAAATCTTTCGGCTTTGTAAAAAGAATTCAGATTTGAAATAATTTTTACAATTAAATTTCTTTAAATTGAATCGTTAAAAACATGATTAGGCCGACAATAATAGGCAAATTTTACGATTCGAAAAGGATTACAAAAATTTTAGGTGTGAGATATAAAATAAATAACTTGTTGCAAGGTTGGAAAGCACTGCTGCCAACACACCACATTAATAAAAGTAAGATAGTTTTAAGCAAGTTTCAAATAAACTAAAGATGGTGAGTAAACGACATTTTTGAAAACTTATAATTACAATATGTGCAAAAATAAGTTAAGCCATAAAAAGGTCAATAAAGCGACCGTGCTAGAACCACGGGACTTGAGGGGTGCCTAACACCTTTCTCTCGGTCAACAGAATTCCTTACCCGATCTTTGTTTCACAGGCAATAAAATAAAGAGTCATTTCCTTTTGATTAGGGATAAAAAAAATAAGGTGACTTGGAACACCAAAAACTCAATTCCAAGTGGCGACTCTGAATAATAAAATAATCCGTTTTCAAAATGTCACTTTAATTGGAGAAACTCTATTTTCCAAACACCACGGGGGGGAATAATAGGGGTGTGACAGGTGACGACTCTGCTGGGACCAGAATTCGAGCTTGTCAATGTTGACTTGTATATGGCTTTGTCATTTGAAATATTGTATTCATTGATTTAATTTGATGTTTGCTCGCTTATTTATGCATTGATATTATCTAAACTGTGATGTAAACTATCTTCTCTCAAGCACTTATCTGAGTCTTCTGAAAGATACATTTTTCGGAGATGCGGTATACGCTCCCGAACCTTTCTTTGAGATATCAGAGATGCGATTACGCTCCTGGGAAGGATTTTAGTCACACATGTTTTAGGATGGGAAGGTCCAAATAGTGAGGCCGGAAAGCCCTGCTACTGGTAAGCTGTTCCTTTCCAACTCGAGTTGTCCACTCGCTTTATCGTCGGTCTAGACACCAACTCTATAAGGACTTCAAATTTAGTAGAACAAGTCTTATACAACCAGTATTCTTCGTAGGATACACTTTATCTGCATAATCTGTGTTTGACTTTATATGGCTAAACACAGGTGTTAGGATCATATAAAACATAAACCATCTTTTAGACTAGCATGTTCATGACTATGTGTTACTTGTCACATTTTGAATGTTGTCGTTGAATATTTTCTTTTTGGGTCAACTCCCAAATAGTTCGGTCCTAGCAAATTTACGATAAGATATCCTAAGAAAGGAAATTTTTCGAAGTTAACATTTTTATGAAAAGATGGCGAACTACGCTCACCTAATTCTTATCTCGATAAGATACGTAGGCAACCCTTCTTAGGTTCGGTGATCTTTATTGATAAAATTGTAAAAAAAAGAGAATATATTTCTTATGAAATGTAAAAACTATTTTTTTTCCTTCTTATTTTTAAAAGCAAAAGAAAATATTTATTTCTTATTCCAAAAATAAACATGAATATTTTTTTGGTCGAACTACGCACACCTGATTCTCACCTCCATGAGATACGTAGGCGACCCATCTTGGGTTCGGTGATCTTTATTGATAAAATTATAAAAAAATTAATATTTATCTTATTAAATGAAAAAAAATACATTTTTCTCCTTCTTATTCATAAAAGCAAAAGAAAATATTTATTTTTTATTTCAAAAACAAACATAAATATTTCTTTGATTTGAGAACTACGTTAACCTGATTCTCATCTGAATAAGAGACGTAGGCAACCTTCCTTGGGTTCGGTGATTCTTCTTCAAAAAATAAGATAAAAGAATAAAAAAGAAATTCGTATTAAAAAATTTTTCAGAAAATCAAATTCTAAAAGAAAGATTTTGTTTATTTATTCATAAAAGCAAAAAAAAAAAAAGAGGTTTTATTTATTCAAAAGGAAAAAAAAGTTTTTTTTTTATATATATATTTTCAAGAACTATGCACACCTGATTCTCACCTTAATGAGATGCGTAGGCAGCCCTCCTCGGGTTCGGTGATTCTTAAATAAAAAACTATAATAATAATTCTTTATCCAAAAAAAATAAAAAAATAAAAATATTTTACTCTTAAAATAAAAAGGATCCTCTTCCAAGAAATCCAAAAAAAAAAAAAAACAAGATCTTATTTCTTTGTGTAGAAAAGAAAAATATTTTTTCTTATCATTCTTATTCAAAAAATAAATTAATTTTTTTTATCCCTCTGCAAAATAAAAATACTAAAAATAAAAAGGTACTTCTTGTCTTGATTGGTACCAACATACTTACAAGTGTGCATGAAAAAGTGTTAACTATTTGGCATAATAGAGTGGGCCAACTTTGTTGTGACCCATATAGATTCTTTTGGCACCTCTTGATTATACTTATGTCACGCTTGAAAAATTCTCTTGCTCAAAGTTAAGGGTTAAAAAAAAAATTCGACCTTATTGTTTAATGTGCATTGTATGGTGAGCTTTAGATATAAAGTTCAATGACATGACTTCTTGATCTAGAACTTGACCCAAATGTTTGTTGAGGCGAAATTTTGAGCAACATCTAATTTGAAAAAGGATTGTAGGCTTTCTTTGATCCAACCGTGTTCGCAAGCCTACCAAATGACGTGTGATCCCTAGTATTTCCCTTTTTGAACCTAAAATATTTTTTCGATAACCAATCCTTTTGAGTGCACAAATGCACCACTCTACTTTTCTCCCATATCCAAAAATGCACGGACAAAATTTTGAGTTGGATGACAAAGTGAAAGATGAAAATATGGCAGTAAAAAAAAACTCCAATAAAAGGAGAAAAACTAAAAAAAAAAAAAGAGGAGAAATTCCAAAAAAAAAGAAAGAAAAGCAACCAAGCAGATAAAGATCAAATGTAAAAATGAAAAATATAAATTGAGTGCATAGTGCAATGTTGGGGAGAAAATGATCACTTTATATAAAGATTACCTTACCCATTCCAAGCCTACATTTTAAGCCAAATACAAGTCCTACTTGATTTCATTTTTCGATGTTCTCACATTGGTAGATACTTATATAAGGGTCAAGCATATGGTATCTCAATCTCATGCATTGAATATCTTTCTGAGTGTGAGTGACTCTCAAAATGTCCCACAATCTCAACTCTTCTATTTTGTGTGAATTAGGACTTTATTTCGGTGAGGCACTTCAACCATGAGGACCTGAATAATTTTAACCTCATATTTGATGCAAGATGAATAGATCTTGTTAATACTTAAGTATGCTTGAGGTATCATTTGAAAATAGAAATTACTTCAAAATTGGCCTCAAATTTGCCTAGAAGTACTTAAAGGTGATTTATATGCATAAGTCTAATTGTTGGTACCATCTAAAGCCAAGACATGATCAATCAAAACACAATTTCTTTCTATCTAACAATCCTTTCAAAATATATTATTTTGCAAAAAAAAAAAAAAAAAACAACATATTTTTGAGCCGTATGAGCTATGTTAGACCTGATTCTTGCTATGGTGAGATACGTAGGCAGTCCTACAAAAGGGCTCGGTCTCAAATAAAAAGAATATATATTTTTTTCTCTCTATCATATTTTTGAAAAAAAATCAAATTGAGGCATTCTTTTAAGAATAATAAATAAAAAAGTTCACCAATAAAAACATTAAAAAAAATGTTTCAAAATTTCTCAGTTTCAAAACTGGGGCATATTTTATTTTATCTTATTTTTAAATTTTTTTAAAAAGTAAAATAAAATAAAAATAATCCATTCGTTTAGGGCGCGAACCCTCATAATATTCGCTTAGGGCGCGAATCCTCATAATATTCGCTTAGGGCGCGAACCCACATAATATTCGCTTACAGCTTGTTTGGATGGTGGTTTGCCATGGTTTCATAATGTATGGTAATGTATGGTATTGTATGATATCATACAATATAATACCATACCATGTTTGGATAGACTGTATGGGTTGCTACTGTTTAATGATAATTTGTTGTTTGATTTGACTGTATGGTATTGTATCGTAACTTATAAATTTACAAAAATGTCCTTAATTAGTATAAATATTAAATTTATCAATATCTTTTTAATTTTTTGTTTTAAAAAAATAAATACATAGAATCAAGTAGGGAAATGATACGCCCAAATTACACTCCAAATAGAAGAGTAAAGCGGTCGTTGGTCAAATATAAAACCCAACCAGAGTTGAGGTCGATCCCACAGGGAACACGTAAGAATTACTCTATTAGTACCAGCTTTCAGTCGTAAATGCTATTCCTAAGATAAACGTACATAAAATAAATGGGGGTTGCGTTATTTAGTTTAACTAATTTCGTAAAGTAATTAATAAGGACGTTCCGATTCTTAGACAGATAGAGAGAGGCTAGGGTTGTGTTCCTCATGACATACAATTACGACAACTAAACTGGATCTGTGAATTCGTTCCTAATGATGCATGCAAAATCTACAACTCAATTAATACCTAGGTCACCTTTCGGTCCCTTTTCTAGGTATATCTCACTCCTCTCCTCTCGGTCTCCGAGTGTATGCAATGCTAACCGTTGTTTCTGATCTCAGAATACCTTCACCTTTCGGTCTCAGGCACTTAGACTAGGTTCATAACCCTGAATCTCTGTTGTTAGACTCTTTTCCCAATCACTACATCCCTTTCGGGCATGTAACGAATACAGGCTTACCCTAATGCGTCGACTCATTAAGGAGAAGTTAAAACGAAGAATTTAACAATACATGCACTGTTTATGTAAACGAATTACCCCCAGTTTGCGTTATCTTAATTGGGTCGTCATGGTTCCCACAACCCTAGTTGTGGGTTTAGCCTAGCATCCTATTGATAATTTGCCCACAACGAGTAGAAGAAAACATAAAGATGAACTTACGATTTAAGAACAAGAATCCGTGTTCAAGCTTTGGACAATAATCACAAACGTGATTCTCACGAATTACAAAAGCCAAACTAATGTTTTTCTCCTTGTTCTCTCTAGTTTCTGTCGTCAAAAACGAAAGTATCTAATAAAATAAAATAACATCCTATTTATACAAAGTAAAACTAAGTCGATATAATTTAGAAAAATAATTTCGGCACGGGGCACGGTCCGTTACACGGACCGTCTAAGGTGAGATGGTCCGTGTGAACGGACCGTCTGGCGGTTGACTGTGCCCACTCGGTCCGTGACACGGCCCGTGTGGCGTGAGACGGGCCGTGTAGCTCTTCCGTGTCGATCCACTTGCACGAATTCTGATATTTTCGACGAAGGCCTTTCGAGCTACGTCAGTTTCACGGCCCGTTACACGATCCGTGTGGAGTAAGACGGGCCATGTGGTTCCTCCGTGTGAATCTCCTTGCACGATTTCTTTAATTTTCGACGGGTTGTCTTCCGAGCTACGTCAAGTACGCGGTCCGTCACACGGTCCGTCTGGCGTCAGACGGGCCGTGTGGCCTGACCGTGTGACTCGTGTCGTGCCACTGACGGTCACACGAACCGTCTGGAGTGAGACGGCCCGTGTGGGCCTTCCGTGGTTCGGCACTTGGCTTTGTTTTTCGCCCGTCCCTTGTACTTTCCGCCATTTCCCATGCCTTAGTCATTTTCCTGCACAATATCAAAACATACCTATTAAACCAATAACACCGCTCGAGAACACCCATTAGTTCTATGTTTTAAGCGTCGTAAAAGTCGTATTTTCATGACTCATCAACACCCTCAACTTAGAACCATTGCTTATCCTCAAGCGATGACCAGAAACACCTTACGACACACAAAAGACAAGTAATTAAAAAGAAATAAATAGCAACCCCTTTGTTCATTAAACTCATGCTCAACATGTATACTTGTATTGCGTGCGTATTCCAACAGACTCTGATTAGCTCGACCTAAACACGATACTATATCTCGTTGGCTCTTATTAAGCTCTCGAATAAAGATAAGCCAGTTATGTATAGCACCCAAATAGTGCGGTGATAGTGCCCCTTACTACAAAGAAGTCTCACACCATGAAATAATGTAGCACACAGAGACTGGAATGTAAACACTCACACTCAGAAAGAATTTTCAACCGACACACGAGTACAGACCATATGCTTGCCTTTATTTTCACCACCTTAACTTTTGAATGACCTTTTCAGGATCACTTTAGGACTTTCTAAGGCTTGTAACGTAGGCTCGGGCTTGGGTGAGATATATTTAGGATCAAAGTGACTAGCGTTTTGGTCCAAGACCTTGCTTTGACTCAGCCACTACTTTCGGTTTCCCAAAATCTTTGCTTTCCCTATTTTTCCACTTTGCTCTACGGAGGGGCGTGTACTTCTCTTTTTTTTTTTTTTTTTTTTATAATTTTATTCACGCCCCCAAAAATTCTTTCTTTTGTTTTTCAACTTTTCTTCTCACCACTTGGATCTTTTCCATCCCTATTCTTCTGCTTTTCTTACGATAGCCACCCTCAACTTAAGTTTTTAGCCCAAGTTGAGGTGCACAATGTCTTTTCAAGGACCAGGGCCAATATAAGCCACCCTCAACTTAGGCCTTTGGCCTAGATTGAGGTTCACAATGTCCTTAAAGCGACCAGGGCCTGAGTATGGTCTACAGATAGATTGGAAACATGGATTGGGTAATAAGAAAGAAAAGGTCTATTAAAGCTCAATTATTTGGTTCAAAGGGATAAACTTCATTTGGTTAATTCATTTTAGGCTTAGTGACTTCTTAACAACAATGGCCTAAGATCCTTTCCTAATCCACTCATTCAATCGTTTTAGGGGGACCAACCAGGCAAGTTCTAGTTTACAAGTGTGTCAGTTAAATTCAAGCAAATACACTCCCACACACATGGCACATATCCCCCACTATCCAGCACTACACAACACAGTCAGACTTCAATCGCTAATATGCCAACTAAACAATGTACAATGTGTTTTCAGAGGATCACATAATCAGTCCATATGGGATACACACCTACAAGTTCCATGGATTTTCATTTTTCATTCATTTTTTTTTGTTTTTTTTCAAATTGGTGAGGTTACTATAAACTCTTATAACCACCTGTCTTTACCACACAAAACAAACATAATAAACCTAAACATGCCAGTTCTACTAGATAATCCACCTTCAGAGAAAAGAAACATGGCAAGAAAAACTCTTCAGGGTAAAGATAAGATGCCCCACCCCCAACAAAAAGCAGTGCAATGTCCTCATAGCACCAGAATAACCAATAAAGCAAAAACGGGAGCACGACATACCTGGGACGCCTTAGGCGTCCGGAGGGTCATCATGGCCCGAACCAACTGGCGGGTCCGAGCAGGCAACATCATCAGCTGGCGCCCTAGTACTTTCGGAAGCTCCTGTCCGGGCAGCCTCGTATGCGAGGCGCGCCTGCTCTTCCCGTGCAGCAGCCTCACGCCTCTGAGCCCTCAAGGATTTTCGCAGCCTCCGTGCCTCCTCACGCTGTGGGTCCTCAGGTGGGCTAGTGCGCTGACTGCGGCGCTTACCTTTGTCCGTATGTCCCGACGCCGCAGGAGGGGGTGCCTGGGCAGCCGGAGGTATGATCGGTATCCCCCAGCCCTCAGTCAGGCTCGGCTCCACCGGGGCACTAAACAATGATGCAAACGAATCGGGTGGTGGAGCCGAAGCGGGCCCGGTGCTGTTGTACCGTGCATACAAATCGTCAATTTTGTCCCTCATGACCTGCATCTCCTGCATCATCTGAGTCACTTCATCACCGGTCATGCTGCCAAACATACGTCGAAGGTAGGCCTCCCACTGGTTAAACTGTTCCTGCAAACTCTGGATCTGGCAAAGTAGTTCAGCGCGAAGCCGATCCTCAGCCAACTGCACGTGAGTCTGCACCACCTGAGGCACCCGGACCACCATCTGGTCAACAATCGCCCGCGTCTGCCTCTGCTCTGTAACCATGCGGGCGAGGAGGTCGTAGGGGACATAAGTGTAGCCCGGATGCGTCTGAGGTGCCGCGCCACTGCCCCCGGGCTGCTCAGTATCTGTACCGGTCTGGGGGGCTGTGGGGGGCTCCTCAAAAGCCAAAGGCTGCTGTGGGGGAGCCCGGGGGAGCTGTGTCGGAATCCCATACCGCCGGGATCGACTGTGGTACAATGGGTTGTCGATATCCTTAATCATAGCAATGTTGACGACACCCTTCGGAGCTATCTTCCGGTCCAAGAAGTGCGTGGTGGGAACACGGGCCTGCCTGCAAAGTGCCCAAAACAGGCATGGAAATGACATACCTGCGCGTTCGGAAAGGGCCCGATCCTTTATTTCCATAGCAATTACGCGACCCACGTTAATACCAAGGCGGGCCACCAAACTCGCGACCAACACAGCATGGGAGAGTTGGAGCGTGTTGTCGTTTACTGTGGGTCGAAGTCGGGCACGCACCACCGACCACCAAAACTTGGCGACAAATGTGAGGGAGGCTTTGGTAATAGGAATCTTGGGGTTAGTCACCCAAGGTGCCTCCACTCCCTGAAGTGCAATATGCTCCGCCATCCACTGTAACTCCCTAGTCCGGGTAGACGGGTCCGAGATCCTAACCTCATCAGTGACAGACACATAGTGAGAAATGAAGATCCCATCCGGTGGGGCACGGTAGTCTGGACCAAATAAAAAACGGTTGATCGTCTCTGCCGAGATGTCAACCTGGGCCCCCCGGATGGTGACATAATCCCGATGAGATAATTTGGCAGCAAGCCGCTTCTTCGCACGTCTGGGCAGGTTGCCTTCTATGGATGCAAGCAGGCTGGCGGCATAGCTGGAGTAAAATTCTGCGATCATATCTGGGCCATAGTATCCAGGAGGGCTGGCCATCCATCCAAACTGATATGCTTCAAATGTATTTCGTATTTCCGGAATGGAGTCCAACTTGTCCACTAGGACCCGCATTTCCGGGATAATTGGCCTCCCCTGATAGCCGCCAGTACCTTTGGTGATGCCATTGACGTATACCTCCTTAGCCCCGGGGACTGACCATCTCCTCCGTAAAAAGATCAGGAGCCACTTGGCGGTTTCCGGGTCAGAAGTCCGGGCAACCGCCTGCTGGGTGGCCTCATCATCACTGTCGCGGAGGAGCAAAATATCCTCCTCTCCCCCAGCATCGTGCTCGGCAGTGACTGGAGTGCCGGCCTCATCCTCCTGCTCTGGGACCGCAGCTTCCCCTGCCACCCCCGCTTCGGGAGCTTCCTCCTCAGAATCTGAAGCGATGTAGCGCCGCACCGGACAGGAACGGGCAGTGCGAGGGGGTGGGGAAGGCACAGCTGACCCGCCTACGGAGTCATTGCCGGAGTCACTCCCCGGAGTGTGACTAGAGGCTTCGGTGATCGAATCCCGGAGACGTGACTCCTGCTCGTCTTGTCGTGGGCGAGGTCGTAGACGTGGGGCCATAATAGTCCTGCAACCAACACAAAGAATAAAGAGAATATTAGTAATGCCAGGGTGTTTGGGATGACACACTACCGGGTACTCAGACTTCCCCTGTGGACGTGAAGTGACAAAAACCCTTAAGAGTGGCATCACCCGGTCTATCATAGGGAATTTCGCACTAAAGAGGCCGATGAGACTTGATGAAAGTAAATACAATGACGTCTAAAAAAAATAAGGGGGCGTAGACGGGGGCCCTGCACGGGCCGTGTAAAGGGGAACGGGCCGTGTAGAGGCCCGTGTGAACGCCTAAGGGGCGCAGGCGTCCAAGGGACACGGGACGTGCCGCCACACGGACCGTGAAAGGTCAGACGGTCCGTGTAACGGACCGTGTGGCGTGCCTTGGCATACAGTGGGATTTGTAACACGGACGGTCCGTGACACGGCCCGTGTGATGTCACACGGTCCGTGTACCGGACCGTGACACGGTCATCGTCCCCAGTCAGCCCCAACACGGATTTTGAAGTTCACACACGCCATAAGTCACAAAAAAGAATGCCGGATCAGGTACTCAAACTAAGCAAGACTACATTCAACAACACAAACCCAATTTTTTAACCACCCAAGAAGCACAAATACCCTATGTTTCAAGAGTTCAAGAAAGCAATAAGGGTGGCTACGACTACCCATTAACAAAACTTCAAGGAATCATGCCCCTAGAGAGTTATAGACGTCATAATCACAAGGTATATTCAAAAACTCGCTCACAAGAACAAAACTAAAAACAAAATGTCAAGAAACAACTAAAGAACAACCAATCTAGGCTTAACAGCAAACTATATCAAAGAAACTTACTTGAATGAGGAAAGTAGACTTGAGACTTGAAAAATTTGCCTAAGGATGGTGTGACGGATCGTGAGTAGAGTGCACAATCCGTGTGAGAAGAGTGAGGCGTGTGGGGTGTTTGTTTAGAGAGAAAGTGATTGTGAGGTGAGGGCAAAATCTGAAAAGAGGGTATAAATACCCAAATTTTCGTGCCCCAAGACGGGTGGGCAAACGGGTCGTGCCACGTGGCACGATCCGTATGGCGTTCCATGGGTGGCGGACGCATGGTCCCGAGGTAAACGCCCAAACGGTCCGTTAGACGGACCGTTTCAAGTGGGACGGCCCGTGTTGTGGGCCGTGTGGCGACACGCGTGGCGTCTGACGCTGCATGCTCCCACACGGTCCGTGTGACGACCCGTGTAAACTCACACGGACCGTGTGATTTGGCCGTGTGAGTTGCCTTGGGGAATTTCACTTACTTGGAGGGGGACGCCCCAACGGGCCGTTACACGGTCCGTCTGGGGTCAGACGATCCGTGTAAACGGGTCGTGCGTCACCCCTTTGGGGAATTTTTGTCCTTCCTTTGCCCGTACGCCTAATTGGCTTTCCCTGTTACCATGTGCATCCTTCCCTGAGACAAAATATTGGCCAAGAAAAGCAGAAGTCAGTGTACTTTACGTTACTTCATTTTAATTTAAATTTTTTTTTTTTTTGTTGATTGATGGGTTGCCTCCCATTTAGCGCTTGGTTTAACGTCACGGCTCGACGTGAAGCTCTTGACTACTCAGACTTCGTTGAGATGGAGAACCTCTATCACCGAGGATTCCTCTGCAGCGCCCAAGTACTTTTTCACGCGCTGCCCATTGACCTTGAAGCGGTGCCCCTCATTCGTCTCTAACTCAACTGCTCCATTAGTCAGCACTAGTGTGATCTTGTACGGGCCAGACCATCTTTATTTTAGCTTCCCTGGAAATAGCCTCAATCTGGAGTTGTAGAGTAGCACTCTATCACCAACATCAAAGCTTCGTGGGGCAATGAGCTTATCATGGTAAGCCTTCATCTTATTTTTGTACAGAGCAGCACTCTCGTAAGCCTGTAGACGAAACTCATCCAGCTCATTCATCTGGTCCAACCTCATGTTGGCTGCCTCCTTCCAATTCATGTTCAGGGCCTTGAGGGCCCACAGTGCCTTGTGCTCCAACTCAATTGGTAGATGACAGGCTTTACCGAACATAGCTGATATGGATACATACCAATGGGCGTCTTATAAGCTGTCCTATAGGCCCACAATGCATCATCTAACTTCCTAGCCCAGTCCGTTCTTGTGGCGTTGACAGACTTGGTCAGGATCTCCTTAATTTCCCTGTTGGATACTTCGACCTGTCCACTTGTCTGCGGATGATAGGGCGTGGCCACCTTGTGTTGGCGTACCCCATATTTCGCCAGTACAGCCCGAAAGGACGTGTTGCAGAAGTGGGAGCCCCCATCACTAATGATAGTTCGGGGTGTCCCAAATCTAGCAAAGATGTTCCGCCTCAGGAACTGTACCACACTCTTACTTTCGTTGTTAGGCAGCGCTATTGCCTCCACCCATTTGGAGACGTAGTCCATAGCCACCAAGATATACTTCATCCCATACGAGCTCACGAACGGGCCCATGAAGTCGATGCCCCACACATCAAACAGTTCCACCTCCAAAATGGGGGTCATGGGAAACTCTTGACGCCTTGAAATGTTCCCTTGGCGCTGACACTGGTCGCACCCCTGCACCAAGTCATGGGCATCTTTTTAGATGGTGGGCCAGTAGTACCCACACTGCAGGATCTTCTTGGCAGTTCTGGCACCACCATGATGCCCCCCCACTGGAGAGGAGTGGCAGGCTTCCAGGATGCTCAACATTTCTGCCTCAGGGACACATCGTCGAATGACCCCATCTGCGCATGTTCTGAATAGATATGGATCATCCCAAAAGTACCTGCGCACATCATGAAAAAACTTTTTTCTCTGGTGAGGGTTAAGGCCTTCCGGCATAATATCGCTCACCAGGAAGTTAGCAAAATCAGCATACCAAGGGACTAGGTCCGCAGAAGCGGCTAATACCTGCTCATCGGGAAACGAGTCATCGATGTCCACCCACTCATTGGCCCGGGCTGCGTCCTCTAACCTGGAGAGATGGTCCGCGACTTGATTCTCCGCGCCTTTACGATCCTGGACTTCGAAGTCGAACTCCTGTAGCAAGAGCACCCATCTGATTAAGCGAGGCTTAGCGTCCTTCTTGGCCATGAGATACCGGAGTGCGGCATGGTCAGTGTGGACGATCACCCTCGTGCCCAGTAAATATGCTCGAAACTTGTCAAAGGCATACACCACAGCTAGCAACTCCTGCTCTATGACAGTGTAATTCCTTTGAGCCTCATTCAGTGTCTTACTGGCGTAGTAGATAGGATGGAAAATTTTGTTCCGCTTCTGCCCCAGCACAACACCCACAGCAACTCCGCTCGCGTCACACATAACCTCAAACGGAGCGTCCCAGTCAGGAGCCACCACGACAGGCGCTGAAATGAGCTTCAGTTTTAAGGTCTCAAACGCTTGTCGACACGCATCGTCAAAGTGGAACTTGACATCCTTCTCCAACAGTTTGCACAATGGATGTGCAATCTTAGAGAAGTCTTTAATAAACCGGCGATAGAATCCAGCATGCCCAAGGAAACTCCGGACCCCTTTGACCGAGATAGGAGGCGGCAATTTCTCAATGACCTCAATCTTTGCCTTGTCCACCTCTATCCCCTTTTCTGACACCTTATGACCAAGGACTATGCCCTCCTTGACCATGAAATGACACTTCTCCCAATTCAGAACCAACTGGGCCGCTTCACAGCGCTGCAGTGCCTTGCTTAGGTTCTGCAAACAATCATCAAAAGAATCACCCACTACTGAAAAATCGTCCATAAATACCTCAAGGGTGTCTTCGACCATGTCTGAAAAGATGGACATCATGCAGCGTTGAAAAGTGGCTGGGGCATTGCAGAGCCCAAACGGCATCCTCCTGAAGGCAAACGTCCCATACGGACACGTGAAGGTGGTTTTCTCCTGATCTTCTGGGGCTATTGAGATCTGGTTGTACCCCGAGTATCCGTCGAGGAAGCAATACCATCCTCGCCCTGCTAGCCTGTCTAGCATCTGATCCATGAACGGCATGGGGAAGTGGTCCTTTAGAGTCCATTTGTTCAACTTCCTGTAGTCCATGCACACTCGCCATCCGGTGATAGGTCTCAGTGGGACGAGCTCGTTCTTGTCATTAACGACCACCGTCATGCCCCCCTTTTTGGGGTATCAGTGTCGTTGTACCCCTCAACACCATCTTTTGGGAAGTTCATCAGCACTGCTGCCAATGTGTCGACAGTCATCTTTTCCTCCAACGAGGCTTCAGAAACATTTTCGTCATCAATATCCAGGATGGACATCACAGCTAACTCCGTAGGCCTTTTCATGGCAGCACACACACTGAATTTCGCCTCTTCGGTGTTTAACCGGAATGTGAGTTCACCTCGCTCGACGTCCACCAGTGCCCTGCCAGTTGCCAAAAATGGCCTTCCAAGGATGATTGGTACCTCAAAGTCCACTTTACAGTCAAGGATGACAAAGTCGGCAGGGAAGATGAACCTTCCCACTCGAACAAGGACATCATACAGGATTCCCATGGGCCTCTTTACTGATCTATCTGCCATCAACAGCCGCATGGTCGTGGGTATGGGGGCTCCCAAGCCCAACTGCTGGTAAACTGCCAACGGCATCAAATTAATGCTGGCACCAAGGTCACAAAGAGCCCGTGCGAAGTCATAAGCACCAATGGTGCATGGGATGGTGAACGCCCCCGGATCTCCCTTCTTTTCTACTAAAGATCTCGTAGCGATGGCGCTACAGTGGTGTAAATTATCGACTGGCTCGATCGTGGCTGTCCTCTTCTTAGTGATTAAGTCCTTCATGAACTTAGCATAGCCAGGCATTTGTTCAAGTGCTTCCACCAGAGGTATGTTCACAGACAGCTCCTTCAACATGGATAGGAACTTCTGGAATTTGCCATCCTCTGCCTTCTTTTGTAGCCTTTGGGGAAATGGCGGCCTTGGTTTTGGGATGGCTGGCAGACTTGGGCCACTGGGGGAGTCTGTTACTACTGCCTTCTTGGTCACCTCGGGCTCTGCCACCACCGCCTCAGGTTCATTACTCTCAATGTCAACCTGACCCTCCATAGGGCCAGGCCTGTTGTCATCGACTTTCACCTGACCTGCATTAGGAACAGCAACTGGGTTAGCAAGTACCTGACCACTTCTCGTGGTGATCGCCATACAGTGGCCATCGTTCTTCGGGTTTTGCACTGTGTCACTCGGGAGTGACCCAACTTTTCTCTGATTAAACGCTGCCGAAAGCTGCCCCATCTGCTGCTCTAACTGCTTGATTGAGGTGGAGTGCGAATCTACCAGCTGCCTGACATTGGAAATTTCGCTCTTGACATCTCGCACCCCTGCCTCAGTGGCCTCCACTTTGCTTAGGACTTTGGTCATCATATCCTCTAGCTTGGAGTTGCTGCCACCCTCGTTCTGGCGATCACGGGTTCTGTAGCCGTCCCTGTTCTGCCAGTTCCCTTGGTAATTCTCCCGATTGAAGTTCCGACCTTGGTTACCGGAGTTGAAACCTCGGTAACCCCCCTGACTACCAAGAAACTGTGCTTCCTCATCATATTCACTGCCTTGATCGTCATACCTGGGTAGTGCTTCCATTGCTTTGACTTTCTCAGTGCCCCCACCAAGGAACTTCTTCGACAGCAAATCAATTTGTGTCCGCATATGGGCTATGTCCTGGTCCCGTTCTTCCTCTTTCTTGCGCTGCGCCTCACTCATCTCAAATACCATCCCTGAGCAGTCTGCCTCTCTAGTATACCATGCCCTGTTGTTCTTTGCCACTTGGTCTAAGATGACCACTATGTCCGGGAAGGTCCTGGACATATATGACCCTCCACAAGCTGCATCAATGATAGGCTTGGTAACGAAGTTGCAGGACCTGTAGAAGACTGCCTTCAAGTGTTCATCAGTGAGATGGTGATTTGGGCACTGTTTGAGCTTATGCCTAAATCTTTCCCAAGACTGATACAGCGCTTCACTCGGCATTTGTTTATGGGATCCGATCTCATCTTTGAGTTTCAGTTGCCGTGAAGCAGGGAAGAATCGTTCCAGAAAGGCCTCCTTTAGTTCTCTCCATGTGCGGATGGAATCGTGGGGGAGCTCGTTTAGCCACCTTATTGCCTCACCAGACAGAGACAATGGAAATAACCTCAGCCTCAACGCTTGCTGGCTAACTCCTGGAATTTCGGAGGACTGACAGGTCGCTAAGAAGTTAATCAAGTCTTGATTTGCATCCTCTGTGGCCGCTCCAGTAAACATCCCCTTCAACTGCAACATCTGCAGCATGGTGCTGGTGATCGTGAATTTGATCCCAGCAGGCAGTGGTGGGAGCACTATCGCCCCAGTTGACCCGGCATCATCATCATCATCTTGCACAGCTGGCGGATACTGAGGGCCTTGAGGTCTCACCGGGGGTTGGTGTTGCTGTGGTGGTACAAGTGGTACCTGGCGAAGTGGCGCTGCTGGTGGTACCACATTACCAGCAAGATCATCCATACCCAACCCATCCTGACCTCCAGCTGCAGGATTCACTGCCAACTCCCTCTGCCTTGCTGCTTCACGATCTTGGGCGTTCATTCTGCGAATTGACTTGGTAAGCTCCGGATCGTAGGGAATAAGTGTTGCACCCTTGCTTCGGGTACTTGGCATACAATGCTGAACCCCTACGAGGACAAAAACAAGAAACAAAGTAAAATCAGGGACTAGACTTACAAGCTGAAAGTAGCAACTAATAGACTAGTTCCTTGCCGCGTTCCCCGGCAACGGCGCCAAAATTTGATACGCCCAAATTACACTCCAAATAGAAGAGTAAAGCGGTCGTTGGTCAAATATAGAACCCAACCAGAGTTGAGGTCGATCCCACAGGGAACACGTAAGAATTACTCTATTAGTACCAGCTTTCAGTCGTAAATGCTATTCCCAAGATAAATGTACATAAAATAAATGGGGGTTGCGTTATTTAGTTTAACTAATTTCGTAAAGTAATTAATAAGGACGTTCCGATTCTTAGACAGATAGAGAGAGGCTAGGGTTGTGTTCCTCATGACATACAATTACGACAACTAAACTGGATCTGTGAATTCGTTCCTAATGATGCATGCAAAATCTACAACTCAATTAATACCTAGGTCACCTTTCGGTCCCTTTTCTAGGTATATCTCACTCCTCTCCTCTCGGTCTCCGAGTGTATGCAATGCTAACCGTTGTTTCTGATCTCAGAATACCTTCACCTTTCGGTCTCAGGCACTTAGACTAGGTTCATAACCCTGAATCTCTGTTGTTAGACTCTTTTCCCAATCACTACATCCCTTTCGGGCATGTAACGAATATAGGCTTACCCTAATGCGTCGACTCATTAAGGAGAAGTTAAAACGAAGAATTTAACAATACATGCGCTGTTTATGTAAACGAATTACCCCCAGTTTGCGTTATCTTAATTGGGTCGTCATGGTTCCCACAACCCTAATTGTGGGTTTAGCCTAGCATCCTATTGATAATTTGCCCACAACGAGTAGAAGAAAACATAAAGATGAACTTACGATTTAAGAACAAGAATCCGTGTTCAAGCTTTGGACAATAATCACAAACGTGATTCTCACGAATTACAAAAGCCAAACTAATGTTTTTCTCCTTGTTCTCTCTAGTTTCTGTCGTCAAAAACGAAAGTATCTAATAAAATAAAATAACATCCTATTTATACAAAGTAAAACTAAGTCGATATAATTTAGGAAAATAATTTCGGCACGGGGCACGGTCCGTTACACGGACCGTCTAAGGTGAGATGGTCCGTGTGAACGGACCGTCTGGCGGTTGACTGTGCCCACTCGGTCCGTGACACGGCCCGTGTGGCGTGAGACGGGCCGTGTAGCTCTTCCGTGTCGATCCACTTGCACGAATTCTGATATTTTCGACGAAGGCCTTTCGAGCTACGTCAGTTTCACGGGCCGTTACACGATCCATGTGGAGTAAGACGGGCTGTGTGGTTCCTCCGTGTGAATCTCCTTGCACGATTTCTTTAATTTTCGACGGGTTGTCTTCCGAGCTACGTCAAGTACGCGGTCTGTCACACGGTCCGTCTGGCGTCAGACGGGCCGTGTGGCCTGACCGTGTGACTCGTGTCGTGCCACTGACGGTCACACGAACCGTCTGGAGTGAGACGGCTCGTGTGGGCCTTCCGTGGTCCGGCACTTGGCTTTGTTTTTCGCTCGTCCCTTGTACTTTCCGCCATTTCCCATGCCTTAGTCATTTTCCTGCACAATATCAAAACATACCTATTAAACCAATAACACCGCTCGAGAACACCCATTAGTTCTATGTTTTAAGCGTCGTAAAAGTCGTATTTTCATGACTCATCAGGAAACATACAAGCTAATTTATCTCCAAACCATACAAACAACGTAAGAAAATAAAAAAAGTAAGAACTTATAAAAAAACTCAAAAAAAAAACGTGAAAGCAAAAATGAGAGAAGAAAAAAAGTTTCAAAAATTGATGCGGAGAAAAATAAGTAATACAAAAACAATATATATATTAGGGTAAAGTTTAATAAAAAAAAGGATAAATTAGAACTATTTAGATTTAAATAAGGGTATAATTGGAAAAAAAAATAAGAAAACCATGGGATACCACCAAATTGGTGGTTTCAAAAAGTGGGGGTTTTCATGGTTACAGAACCATGAAACTAAACCATACCATACCATATAATTAATGAAACAATCAAAACAAACGTCGTTCTCTTAGTAACCATATCATACCATACCATCAAAAACCACCATCCAAACAAGCTGTTAGGGCGCGAACCCTCATAATATTCGCTTAGGGTGTGAACCTTCATAATATTCGCTTAGGGTGCGAACCCTCATAATATTCGCGTAGGGAGCGAACCCTCATAATATTCGCGTAGGGAGCGAACCCTCATAATATTCTCTTAGGGCGCGAACCCTCATAATATTCGCTTAGGGAGCGAAACCTCATAATATTCGCTTAGGGAGCGAACCCAGCTCATAATATTCGCTTAGGGCGCGAACCCTCATAATATTCGCTTAGGGAGCGAACCCTCATAATATTCGCTTAGAGAGAGAACCCTCATAATATTCGCCTAGGACGCGAACCCTCATAATAGTCGTCTAGGGCGCGAACCCTCATAATATTCGTTCATATCTTCATAGGGCATGATAGCCGCCTTTTTTATTTTCCATAAAGCATAAAATCTAATTTCATTCAACAATAGAGTATTTGTTTTTTTCCTTGTTTTAATCACTGCATTATTTTTGTTTAATATTATGTTCAAATCAAGCAAAATAACCCACAAAATATTTCTTAGCACAAACTGGAGCAGAAAAAATTTGTTTTGTTTTTTTCTTTGATTGTAGGCAGGTCCCTTTGCGACCTCAAGTTTGAACATTAATAACGGAGTAACATTTGTCCGATTTGTGAAGTGAAGAATGACATTAAGAGTCGATTCGGACCCATGTAGCAGCTCAACATATCAAGATTCTTCTTCCCAACTTCAATTCAGGAAACAAGTGTACACGAATAGTGTACTAACCTTCTTCTGGAGAGCCATCGGTAACTCAATTGAGATTTCAACTTCAAGCCTCAAACTCAAACTTCAAGATTAGATTTTGATATCAAGGTACCCGCCTGAAAAAGGCTAGGTGATAACTGAAGATGCAAAGGAAGACTTGAAAGAAAAGAGGGTCGAGACAAGTAGAATTGAGTAGATCTTGTATCGTTTCCTTTTAGTTTTATTATCTTCAATCTAACAATAGGAGCCACGGAACAGGATCTCGAAAGGATAAGACTCAACTCTCTTATCCATCTATCCATCCATCCATCCACTGCTGCACCCATTTAATTTGAACTACACGTGACCTGATTCTCTTATGACCCGAGATATGTAGGTTTCCCAAAGCCAGGGCTCGGTCACTCTTTCTTACACTTTTTCCCCCCTTCTTTTTCCTTACCTTTTAATAATGGTTAGGCAAAAAATTAGGCACGTTAACTTCTTTGCTTGAAAACTCTTCATGTTCTCAAGCAAAGAGGGGCATCCTGTTAGCACCTAATTTTTTACCAAACTTAGGTTATTTACTTTTTAATATTTAAATATTTAGTTTTGAATCTAAATTAGATATTTTTATCTTATTTAGAATAATTTGAAAACAACAAAAACATAGTCACATTTTAATGTAAGTTATGCTTAATAAAGAGAAATTTATAAAAAAAATATATTTTTTCTAGTTAACTTTTCTATTTATTTTTTAATTGGAAATAGTTTTCTAACATATTTATTTTTTCTTTCTTTCTTTTTTTTCCTTTCAAAATAAAATAAAATAAAATAAAAATTAAATAATCCTAAAAACTACCCATTAATTCCAATTCCTCCCCCACTACTCCCACTTTCCACTCTCACATATTCCCTCTATATACTACACACAAAAGTAAAAAAAAGAAAGGGAAAACACACGACACACACACAAAAACAATAATTTTTCATCCATCTTTTTCTTTCTAGACATTCTAAAAAAGGACACACACACACACAAAAAAAAAACCATCTACTACTTTCTTCTTTTACATACATCTTAAACACTTCTAGAAAACCTTAGAAAATTTGCATAAGAAAGATACCAAAAAAAAACTCTAAAAAAAAATCACTAGAGAAAAATAAAAGTTGAGTTCAAGGTTTGCTTTCGTTATTCCGGATTCGTGGCTTATAGTCGTGGTCCTTTCCTTCTCGTGAATTAATATTCACCAAAGGTAACATTCAAATTTTATATGATTTGAAGTCACAATTGTAAAGACATGTTCTAATGCTACAAAGTTGCTTAAATTTTATGTCTATTTAATTTTGACATCATATCATTGAAGTATGTTAGAATTATTAAGTTTTAAGTAAAATTGACATATTATGTGATTATTATTGTTTATGTGTTTATTTCATGTTTAAACAACACATAGTTGATGTAAATTCATTGTCTAAATTTCTATTCTTTTTCATATTCATTTTTTATGATGATATATGTTTATCGTTTAATAAACTGAAATGATAAAAAATAATTCATGAAAAATTCATTGTGTAAAATATTGTTCTCAAGTTGTAGATTCTTCTTTTCTATGATTAAAATAAAGAAAAGAAAAATGTGTAAAACTTGTATAAAAATATATTTGGGTGTTCTTACTAATGTTGTGCTCATGTTTTTCTTAGAAAAAAAATATAAAATGAAAATAAAAATGAGAAGTTTGTAATTTTTTACATCTCATTTTAGTAATGGTTTTTTTAGAATGCTAATTTAACAATTCCATGTTGATCCATGTAATTAATATTGAATTGTTGAATTATGTTTTTCATAAATCACAATGATCAACTTTTTAACTAAAAATAAAAGAATTAAAATCTTTCGGCTTTGTAAAAAGAATTCAGATTTGAAATAATTTTTACAATTAAATTTCTTTAAATTGAATCGTTAAAAACATGATTAGGCCGACAATAATAGGCAAATTTTATGATTCGAAAAGGATTAGAAATATTTTAGGTGTGACATATAAAATAAATGACTTGTGGCAAGGTTGGAAAGTGCTGCTGCCAACACACCACATTAATAAAAATAAGATAGTTTTAAACAAGTTTCAAATAAATTAAAGATAGCGAGTAAACGACATTTTTGAAAACTTACAAATACAAAATATTCAAAATAAGTTAAGCCATAAACTAGTCAATAAAGCGACCGTGCTAGAACCACGGGACTCGAGGGGTGCCTAACACCTTCCTCTCGGTCAACAGAATTCCTTACCCGATCTTTGTTTCGCAGACCAAAAAACAAAGAGTCATTTTCTTTTGATTAGGGATAAAAAATTAGGTGACCTGGAACACCAAAACTCAATTCCAAGTGGCGACTCTGAATAAATAAAATAATCCCTTTTCAAAATGTCACTTTAATTGGAAAAACTCTATTTTTCCAAAACCACGTGGGGGAAAAAATAGGGGTGTGACACTCTCTTTGGCTGGACTTTAGGTTGGTAGATTCTCTATGTCGATGGGAAACTTGATGTAATACTGTGGCAAATATCAATAAATCATCACATATGATAACAATCCTAAGAAGAATGTGTATCTCGTATCTTTTTCTCATTTTTTAATTTTCTCCCTACTAGACTTCTTTAATTTATATTTTTATTTAGGCTCAAATTAGTCATTTATGACTTTATTGAAAGTATAGAATACACATGCAAAGCATGTGCAAAGTATGTGTCCAAGAACTAGTTCTCTTAATAACCCTAAGAGTGATGTCGAAGTTCTTACATCGATAAAAGCCTATTTAGAAGGGATAAATCTTATAGGGGCTTCAAGAGTTGTTTTTCTTGATGTTCTTTGGAATCTCTCAGTAGAACAACAAGCCATCAGCCGAGCCTACAGGAATGGTCAAGACAAAATTTGTTCATGTCAAACTGTCCAATGGCATCGAAATCAGAGGTTGACAAGATAAAACAAACTAGAAAAAAATATCATTTAGATGTACTTGTTTATTTGTTCATGTGTTTTGTTTATTGCTTGTCTTTGGAAAATCGCTCAAATGCATTATCTCTTTCTTGTTAGCTCAGTTGGAGCCACTTTTTTGGTTGCCAAGGACACTAGATCGAAGACTTTGTATTACTATCATTCTTGGAGGCTGTGGAAATGACCTCTTGCAAATATGCAAGGCAGGAAAACATAATACACCGGCTATACTTCTATCATTAACTAGAAAGAACACTTAACTAAATTATTACTACAATAAGTTGTTTATTTAACACTACAATGTTGCAAACGAGTTGTTTCTTCCAAATAAAAACATCGGATGCTGCATTTTTAGACGTATAAGATTTTAATTTTGTTATTAGCATTTTTATCATTTTTTTAATTCCTTTCTTTCTGGTTTCAAGCACTTCGATGCAATTATGTAGTTTTGGTAAAAAGAAAAAAAGGAGGTCAGATTCACATTTGGTTTATGAAGAATGTGACAAGATATTAAACAAACTAGAAAAAAAATATCATTTAGATGTACTTGTTTATTTGTTCATGTGTTTTGTTTATTGCTTGTCTTTGGAAAATCGCTCAAATGCATTATCTCTTTCTTGTTAGCTCAGTTGGAGCCACTTTTTTGGTTGCCAAGGACACTAGATCGAAGACTTTGTATTACTATCATTCTTGGAGGCTGTGGAAATGACCTCTTGCAAATATGCAAGGCAGGAAAGCATAATACACCGGCTATACTTCTATCATTAACTAGAGAGAACACTTAACTAAATTATTACTACAATAAGTTGTTTATTTAACACTACAATGTTGCAAACGAGTTGTTTCTACCAAATAAAAACATCGGATGCTGCATTTTTAGACGTATAAGATTTTAATTTTGTTATTAGCATTTTTATCATTTTTTTAATTCCTTTCTTTCTGGTTTCAAGCACTTCGATGCAATTATGTAGTTTTGGTAAAAAGAAAAAAAGGAGGTCAGATTCACATTTGGTTTATGAAGAATGTGGATAGGATTTTTCAAGATGTTCTATATTCTTATAAGAGTTGATCTATATGTAAAATAACTCATTGAGAACGTGCTGGATTGTATGCAATTTTTTTTGTAGTCGTACTATGTATATACTCATATGGGATTTCTATTTCCTTTAGAAAGAGGCCTATGTGGCAAATTTATGATTTTCTTTAATATTTATAATTTAATTTGATTATAATTTCCGTAAATGTATTCTCTCATCAAATATGAAATTAAATATTTGTATGTTATATAAATATTAACTAGTATTTTACTTTGTCAGGTAATTCTAAGATTTACAACAGGTAAATTTTTTCAATGAGTTAGTGAGACTTAAATTTTCCAAGTTGTTATTATAAGATATAAATTAAAGAGGTTGATATTTATAAATTAGAAAAAACCCAGAGATGAATAATAATATTTCCTGAAGAGTTTAAACAAAAGCTTGAAAGCAGTTGATTGACATTGCCTTTGAAAATGAATACAAATGTTCACAAGTTTGCTATCTCGTTTTGACTCAATTTGTGGACACTAGGAACACTCCACCAGCTCACCATAACCTCATTACCCTCGCACACTTATTTGTATTTCAATATATCATCACCATCAACCTCCTTAAAATTCGAAGAATTCTAAAGAAATTGAAATAAATATCCAACTTTTTTTTAAAAAAAAATTGTACTAAATAAATTAAAATAAAAGGAACATAATTTTCAAAAAAATATTTCCCACAGATTCTTTATGATTTTGCCAACCATGGTTCTTAGTTGTGAAAGCAATCATATGATGTGATAATTAACATTTTCTTCATCACCGTTATATATGCCATGATAATGATGACAGTGGATGGACAGCTTTGAATAACTTTGAATGAAAATTTATATGTGCCAAGTGGAGGAATATCGTAAAGTGTCACAAATTTACGAACAAAATTTTGAGAGTTATGAAGATTAAAAAAGGAAGTTATGAATATTATTAAGAGTATAAATTGAAGAGGTATGAATTATAATTTAGTAGCTGATTTTTATCAAAGATGTTAAACATAAAAAGGAGAAAATATTCGAATATTAGAAGATATCATTATTTTACAATAATAAAAGAATGAAAAAAAAGGATATCTTCAACTTTTTTTGAAACGGGATTTTGATTAATTATTGGTCAAATTAAAATTACGTAAAAAATCATAAATAAAAAATGGGGTATCTATTATCCACTCTAGAGCATCACCTAGAACGCGAAGCCAGAACTAACTGATGGGCGCACTGGTTTGCTAATCTTTAACGGACAACCAAGAAATCGAAGTATATCCATACATGAGTGCTTTACAATCATGAATAATAACTTCAAAGTAAGAGTTATTTCAGCCCTGCTTTTTCTGGCGCTTGTTTAACCAAAAGATTGTTTATCTCTACAATTATCAGTGTAGCTAAAAAGTGTTCCTTTAGCCAGCTTATTTGTATTACCCTAACCTCATTACCCTCGCACACTTATTTGTATTTCAATATATCATCACCATCAACCTCCTTAAAATTCGAAGAATTCTAAAGAAATTGAAATAAATATCCAACTTTTTTTTAAAACAAATTGTACTAAATAAATTAAAATAAAAGGAACATAATTTTCAAAAAAGTATTTCCCACAGATTCTTTATGATTTTGCCAACCATGGTTCTTAATTGTGAAAGCAATCATATGTTGTGATAATTAACATTTTCTTCATCACCCTTATATATGCCATGATGATGATGACAGTGGATAGACAGCTTTCCTTCTGGACAAGGTTGCCTTCCGGATAAAAATCTAGTTCGCATAGATCTTTCCTTCTGGACAAGGTTGTTTCTAGCATTCCAAATTCACAATATCAATCCACAACTTAAGCCAATCCAACTGTAATGGTCCAGATTGTCACCATCCCAATGATGATTTTAGCCAAACTTGTTTTGCCGCATTGCACTAGATCAGATAGTGAAATACTGTTTTTGTCCCTTGGAGGCGTGCAGGGCCTACGCTGATTGAAGAATATTCTCATTCATCAAGTTATCACCCTTTGGAAGAACATCATTCAAAGCTCTCAAAACAAAATTCAACACCTAAGGAGGCATTTTCAATTTCCAGATTTTTCGCCAACTTTGTCCATGTATTAGCCTTGTCCAACTTCAGCTACCCACTTTTGATGATGTACTGTCCTTTCCTATCAAGTTTCCACATTCATTGATCATCCCGAAGAGTGAATCCCAATGGGATTCGGTTATTGCAACCTATTTCATTGATGGAGAAAAGTGCCTCCAACTCGTGACTATTCCAAGCTCTTGTATCCCACTTAATAATATTTGTTATAGAATAAGGTAAAGCCAGAGCAGCGAACTAAACACTACAACTTTCACCTTTTAAAATGCATGTTCCACCGCAAGCATATTTTCCTTACCATGCTAATGCCTCTTCACTATCCCCGTCACTTTCTATAATTATTTATTCTTTTTTATCTTCACAAATTTTCATTTTTTCACATTGTGAGTAATTTTACTATTATAGCTACATAATTCATAAATAGGCATTTAATTGTCATTAAGATCATCGTTAATTATGTCTTGAATTTTTTCCTTGCATGTCTTAAAAAAATTCATAATTCATGTTTGTTTAGGAGGACTCTTGTCCTAATAGATTTGGAAAGGAATATATTTGTCCTTTTAGGATTAAGAGAATATTTTTCTTATAAGTTTAGGACTACTTGGAGTCTATATATGGAGAATATTATTGGGGATTCTGTAGGACACAAAGAATTCATAATGTAGTCTTAAGGGCCGGAAAGCATAGTAAACTTTTTTTTTTTGTCTTTCATAGTGGAAAACTCCCTCTTTTTTTACTGGAGGATTAGGCCTAGACGGACCTTGTTAAAATTTTTATGTTACTTGGAGGATTAGGCCTAGCCAGACTAGAGTTTCTTCACAAGGATTGATGCCAATGATTCACAACAATTGATATAAGAGCTAAGTTAGGATTTCTGCAAAGAAATTGATAACAATTGTCCACAACAATTGGTACTAGAACTTGGTTAGAGGTTCGACACATAATCGAAAGCTAACATGTCTCCACCATCTTCAATAGTGAAATTGAGAAATTCGATGGAGGGGGAGGGTTTAATTTTAGTTTATGGAAGATTAGGATGAGACAGTCCCTGGTGTTACAAGGGTTATGGAAGGCAATTGAGGAGGTGCAAGACACTAATCAGGATTATAATGGTGATGCACCTATGTAACAATAATCATATAGCATTTCAACAAGAAGGAAAAAGAGAGTGATCGACCAACTATGAGATTTAATATGACAGGTGCTAAGCTTATTACTATTCCATTTACTTTCCATTTCAAGTTGTTTGCAGACGTGTCACCAAAAAGAGAGGAGATGGAACAAATATCTAGTGTTCCATATTCGAGTGTAATTGGTAGCATTATATATGCTAAGGTTTGCACTCGTCTTGACCTTTCACATGTCATTAGTGTTGTAAGTAGATGTATGGCATGTCTTGGTAAAGAATACTGGCAAGAAGTAAAATGGAGCTTGAGATACCAGGAAGATATTGCAAATGTGGCCTTGACTTTTCTCAAAGACAAGGTAAGTGAATCAATAATATGCTATGAGGATTCACATTTCAAAGATGACTTGGATAAGATAATATCTCTAATAGGTTATGCTAGAAGACATCTTAGCAATGTGGTATTTCTCTCTCCACTGCAGAGGAAAAATATTTGAAAATTACTGAGGCGGTGAAATAGGTTATATGGCTTCAAGGCTTGGAGCGGACAAAATATATACTAGTCAAGTATTATTTTATCCAAGATATTATATCGAAAGGGATTGTTGATGTAAAGATGGTGTCTACATATGATAATCCAGGAGATATGATAACCAACATAGACCTGACCCATAAGTTTAGGCATTACCTAAACTTGATTGGTGTGAGTTATACTCAATAAGCTCTTTGAAAGACTGAAGGCAAGGTGGACAGACGTCATTTCTACTGATGAAGGGAATTCAAGCCAAGGGGAAAGATTTGTTAGTTATGTCTGGAATTTCTTCCTTGCATAGTTTCGAAAATTCATAATCCCTATTGGATTAGGAGAACCCTTGTCCTAATAGATTTAGGATAGGAATATATTGTAATTTTAGAATTAGAGAACATTTTTATTATAGGTTTAGGTCTACTTGGACTCTATATATAGGGGATATCGTTGAGGATTCTATAGGACACAAAGAATCCACTATATAGTCATAAGCGCTTGGAAAGGTATTGTAAACTTCTTGGTTTTCTTTCATAGTCATAAGCGCTTGGAAAGATATTGTTTAATCAATCGAATAAATGCTTTCATTGCTTTAGACTTAAACAAGATGTTTTTTTCTCACTAGGAGAACTAGGAGTATCGTCTAGGAGGTAGAGAGAAAGGGGATAAAACTAGATAGTTTGTCAAATATTAAAATTTATTTACTTAGTCAACTATATCTTTTAAATTAATAAGTAATTTTTATATTAAAATAAAAAATGTTTGATTGTCTCATTACAGTGGTAAAAAGCAAACATGACATGTGAGTTACAATGTAATTATGTTATCACAGACAAAAATTTATTATTATTTCTATATTATGTGATATCGCGTTAGATTGTTCAATTATTATCTTTATAATTATACGGCCTAATAAACAAAAAATGATTCCCAACACACCCTAAGGAAACTCAGGACCAAATGCCTAAAAAATATATCCACTTTAGGCTATAAAAGTTTATTTTTATGCAATGTTGGAAGACTAATGTGCTACTATAGTGTACTAACTGTGGTGCAATTTGATGGATTTAGGGGTTGCCTCTATTTTGAATCGTAATCCTATTCGAGCCTTCATCCATCCAAGTTAGTCAACCAACAACAAATTATGCAGCCTCATTCGTTGTTTCAAAGACTCAACGATTTATTGTTCTTCCTCAGAGTTGCACCTGTGAATTGTGAAGCAACATACCAATATACCTCAAAGTCTCGATCATTTAGCATTGGTTCTTATGAAATAACCATGCTGGAAAGGCGGAAAGTTCAAAAGATAAATTGAAGATAAAAAAGAAAGGTAGATTGTCCAAAGGATGGTGGAGATGTAAAGGGGTAATTAGGTTGTAATCAATTTGACACAAGTGAGGCTGATAGAAAAGTTGGTGAATTCATTGCTAATTCGGAGAACAGATAGACCAAAATAAAACGTTTGAGCCATTTTACAAAGACTAGCAGTCACCAAAATACACTAAAAGACTAGTAGTTACCAAAATTCACTAAACAAGTCGGATTGCCTCGTGTGCCTTTTGAAGGTAGTTTACAAGAACTGAAGTATGTAGTAGGCACAACACGGGGCACATGAGATAGTTTTTCAAAAATATGATGGAGGCCCTCATGCTTAACCATGGATTCAAGTATGTTATCCTCTGACACAGAACATGAAGTATTCTCTTCATTCCTGGATAGAAGTACATCTGAATGATATTTTTTCTAGTTTGTTGTTCAATCCTGTCAACCTCCCATTTCGATGTCACTGGACAGTAAACATGAACAAATTTTGTCTGGCCATTCCTGTAGGCTCGGCAGATGGCTTGTTGTTCTACTGAGGGATTCCAGAGAACGTCGAGCAAAACCACTCTTGAAGCTCCTATAAGACTTATCCCTTCTGAACAGGCTTTTATCGATGCAAGAAGTACTTTGACATCACTCTTTGGGTCATTAAGAGAGTTTATTGATATCTGCCGCTGCTTTACATCGAGTTTTCCATCCATATAGAGAATCTCCCGACCTAAAGTCCAGCCAAAGAGAGAATTAAATTGCTCCTTCATCAAGTTTAGAGGATCAACTAACTGGCTAAATATTATAACCCTCTCCTTCCGTCCACTACAGAGTCTGATCAGCTCAATAACAAATTTCATTTTTACTCCAATATCAGGATCCAACCGACATCGTCTTTCTTTTAGCTGACTTTCTAACTCGGAGAATTCCTTCCTCTTTGCTACTAATGAAGGATGAACAGAGATCAAAGATACCAGATTTTGTTCGTAAAAGGAGGTTGGATTCTCTGGAATTCTTTTAAGCAACTTTTTCTGCAACTCTGTGAGTTTCAAATGTACAACAGTATCCAATATACCTGGAAGGCTAACATTTTTTACATTTTCACATTTATGGACTAGTGGTGAAATGATATCCCTAAGCTCTTCCAATGCTCGGCCATTTTTGTCAATGGAATTGCTAAGAGAAGCCCATTTTTGCTCCAAACCTGCAGCAAACTTTGGACTAACAACACCGAGAGTGTTGTACAGCTCTTTGATGTTATTCTGGAATGGAGTTCCAGACAAAAGTATGCGCTTCTGTGTTTCAACCTTCCTCAAAGCTTTCCACACAAGGCTGTGCTCATTCCGAGCAGTGTGCCCTTCTTCAAGCACCAGAAGACCAGGAAATTTTAGAAGTATTTCTCTAGTCTCTTTGGCATAACCATCTCCATCTTCTCCCGTCAGAATTCTGAACAAATCATAGCGGATTCCCAAAACACTCTTACTTCTCGCCCAGGATTTCAGCTTCACCATCCGTATGAGGTGTGGACTTTTTTTCCCAACGTGAGATAAACAGTTAAAGACACCAACTGTACTTTCATCTTCCTTTAAAGTGAAGTCTTTGCTGTTCAAGTTGTGGAAGGGAATGTCCACATCCCATTTCTTGAACTCGGCTTCCCAGTTAAGTAGCAAACCAGATGGTGCTATAATTATTGGCCGACACTTCGGAAACAGCTTAAGAAAAGACTGAAGAAATACTATGGTGAGTCGGGTTTTTCCCATGCCAGGTGGGTGTGAGATAATACATCCTCCCTTACTGTCAGATAGGGGCTCTCTCAGCATCTCAAGAGTTGTAGCTCCAGCAATTCTGTTCCACATGAACTCAAATCCTCCACGTTGATGAGGAAACATTGTCGCTTTGGCACTTTGGGGAACTAGATCCCAAACAGTTCCTTCTCCACAAATAGGAGAATACTGGGCTGCAGAAGAATCTGACAATCTGAAGCCGTTAACATCCAAGAGTGATGGCGACTCTCCAAAATATTTTCTTTCGTACCTCCCTTGAGTTCTCTGAGCCTGCATATGACAGAAGTTTAAGAATTTAAGAGTGAACCAAAAATAAATTGGAGAGCAAGAGTTCATAAAACCAAATATGTACAGCAGAAAAAATAAAAGAATTTAGCAATAATTACTACACAACAGATCTTGTAAATCGAGTTCCAAATTGAAAAGAGAAGTGCTTGATAAGACAAGACTCATATACTTACAAA
Organism: Solanum rostratum; assembly: GCA_029948455.1. Classification (NCBI taxonomy): domain Eukaryota; kingdom Viridiplantae; phylum Streptophyta; class Magnoliopsida; order Solanales; family Solanaceae; genus Solanum; species Solanum rostratum. Next base: position 44,538,825 of record CM057051.1, read on the forward strand.
AGGAGGGAAGATGTACTTTCTCTCCAAATGGACATATGAACAAACTGCACAGATGAGTCCAGTTTGTTCATCTAGAACAAGATGGTGGTTCCCCATCTGACAGTTACTTATTTGTCCATAGTACATCGGCGAATCAGATGGACTTGTAAAGCCAATGTGTGATTCCAAGACACACATGTCCATTTCAACAAAAAGATCTTCTATTTCCTTTTCCCATTCCTCTTTTTCTCGGAGAAGAGGTTCCTCCTCTTCAAACCGGAATATTAAAGGAAGTGTTTCCTTAACTGGAACTTGTTCCTTCTCGAGCTTATTTTGATCATCAACATTTTTTATAGAATCAACAATAAACTTGACAAACTCAGAATCTTCAAGAATCTTCCTCCTGTTCTTTCGAAGAGCATCCTTTTGAACAGCAACAGTTTTCACCTCACAGTCCTCTTCAGATGATGATTTTGACTCTTCATCATCAGACTCTTCATCGTCACTAAGAAGAATGGGGCTGCTACAACTTCCTTTGTTTAAATTCTTCTTTTTGGACTTGGATAGTGAGTGTGAGCGAAGAAAATATGCTCGGCGTATGTTGTGCTTTTCACCCTCAAAAACAAGCTTAGGTACTACCCTCTGATTCGACTCCTTTTTTCCTTCTTCATTTTCTTTAGGACGGCTCAGATCATCATGTTCTGTTTCCTCATCATAAAAATCACATCTTACATCATCATTTGAAGCTTTGGAGTCCGACTTAGAATTTGAAATCCTATGAGTAAACTCTTTGCATTTGTCTACTGTCCTACACATGCTTAAGGTAGAAGAAACAACATCATCTGTTGCATTCAGCATAGGAGCAGCCTCCTCCCCTATGATAACAACATCAGGATCACTCTTCTCCTCCGAGGAACCATCATCATCAGATATTTTATTAGCCTGATTCGTAAAAGATTCACAAGTTCCTGGACTGAACTTCCTCCTCCCATTGTTTTTCACATTTTTCTTGTCACCTCCACAAGGCTCCACCAATTTTCTTTTCCTTCCACAACTAACATTCGTAGAACTGCCACTTTGACTCAACCTGTTCCTCTGCTCAATCAACTCGACCATATATTTTAAAGATTGTTGTCTAGTCCTCCTCTTCGAAACAGACCCATCCCCTGAATCCATCTGAAATCAAACAAAATTTAAATTCAAAATATTTTCATTTTCATTATCAATTAAAATGCACAAGCATAAATGTATCTTAACCACTGAACCTCTTTTTTACAAACACTAACCTGAACAAAGAACTTTTTTCTTCCAGAAAATCAAGAATTGCAAGCTGTGAATTCTTGAAACTGTAAAACTTAGACTTTGAAATAATTGAATGCATAGAGATGATGTAAAGATTAAACCTTCCAACAGTGTCACATGAATTTCAAGAGTGAGCAGGCGTGTTTTCTCCAACAAAGGAATCTTTGAAAAAAACAAAAGAAAAACACGTTTGTTTTGTTACTTTTTGTTACTGTACAACTTTTTCCAAATTGTGGGACCCATTTTAGTTACAAATTCATATTTAATTATAGCTTTATTTAGGACTAGGAATAAAATACCAAAAAATCAAATTACGAACCAAATCAAAATTTTCGATAATTTGGCTATTTACTGTTCAGTACTCAATATTTGGTATGATATCTGGAAACACATATGTGTTTTAGTTATATCAATTTGCTATTTTTGGATGTCTTCTTACTTGATCTGATTTATGCAAGGAGGGTTGCTATTCACTGCAAGTTGTTCTCAACTGGCAGAAGTGTCTAAGATTTTGCCCTATTCTTGGAAAGAATATTCATCCTTCCTTTACAAGAATTAAATCCCTTGTGTTGAAAGACTTCCTCATCCTCTTTATATATAAAGAAGTCTGAGTCGATGTCGATGGAACACTCACTGCACTCCACAAAAGCAAAACCAAGAAAAATACAAGTAGGGGTCAGTACTGGACAATATGTACTGAGTAGGTATCATCGACCGACTCAAAATAGAACTCAATATACATTAGAGATTAAGCTTAATATACAAAAAGAATCATCTAACACAAAAAATCATCAAACAATTATGTGCTTTGCTTCGGTTTGGAACTCATCAGATAATTTTTTTTTATAAATGTGGCAAACAAAATTTTTTCTCCACGGTCTCTGACTGTAACTGAAACAAAAACTATTCTCCACGACCTGTAAGATACCACTGCATTTGAATTGTGGATCATTAAGGTTCCTATGTTAGTTGACCTTCCTTCAAGTTATTTACCGTGATTATATATCGATTATTACATTTAGAGTTTTAGTGATTTGATTTGTTTGTGTTTTCAACCGAAGAAATCAAGGATGGTTTGTGAGTGTGTATTCATATTTTGTTAGATTGATTACATATATACTATGTGATAAATGACAATTAGAGAAGTTTTCAGAATATCTAGAGTTGAAAAAATCCACTTTTGAAATTTTCTAAAATTGAAAAAGAGCGATATTAGTGAAGAAGTAATATGATTATATTAATCATGTGAAAATATGAGTTCCACTACAAATTTTGTTTTAATAAAACTGTGTAAAGCGCCGCAAATTCTCTAGTCACAAATATATCCAAATAAGGCTTGAACACCTGGTTCATCAACTCCATGAAAGAGGTTAGGGCATTAGTTAACTCGAAAGACATAACCACAAACTCATAATGACTATAGCAGATCCGGAAGGTTGTCTTCGGGATATCAGACTCCCGAACTCTAAGCTGGTGATATTCGGATCTCAAATTGATCTTGGAAAATACCGAAGCACCTTGCAACTGGTTGATTAAATCATCGTACCAGGCAAAGGATACTTAGTTTTTATGGTCACTTTGTTCAACTGGTGATAATCAATACACATCCACATAGTTCCATCGTTCTTCTTCACGAACAAAAAAGGAGCACCTCAAGGGGATACACTCGGAAGAATAAACCCTTTTTTCAACGAATCCTCTAACAACACCTTTAGCTTTTTCAACTCAGTCGGAGCCATCGGGTAGGGGAAATAGAAATGAGTTTAATGCTCGGCTGCATATTAGTAGTGAAATCAATGTCATAATCCGGAGGAACACCTGGAAAATATGTCGGAAACACATCCATAAACTCCCTCACAACTCTGGTGACCTCCAATGATGGTGACTCTTGAGAACAAGCCCGAACATGAGCGAAATATGATGAACACACCTTATCCATCAACTTTTGCTAAAGGGAAGTAATGGGCACATCTCATCTAGTCTCAAAATAATATTATAAATAAAAGGGCTAGTAGAAAGAAGCTAACTCAACAAGTCTCAACATCAATATTCGACTCTAGTCTATGAAGCCTCTATCACTAATCTAGTGGTGCCATTGACAGACCCATGGCTACCTCAATCAAAATAAAGCTAAATCAAGTCTAACTCAAAATCAAGATGAAATAAATAATAGGGGATCCTCTGGAGTAGGCCTGTTGACGAACTCTAATCCCTGTATCTGCATCATTAAACGACGCAACGCCGAGTGACATCAGTACATGGAATGTACGATATGTAAAATAGTTGAATGAAGCAGAAACAGGTAGAATAATATGGAAATAACATCAACTCAGAATAATAATCAAATCAAAATGTCACATGTCTATCTAAAGGAAGAGTAAAGATTAGACAAGTGACCCATCAATCAATCAACTAAACTCAATGGAACTCAACTCGACTTAACTCGACTCAGAGTACTCAAGGTAGGAACTTTTTGGGAGTTTCTCTTATCCCACAACAATCACTTATGAGCCAATGATTGTACAACAATCCCACTGATGTTGCCACAACCGTTTCGCACTTGTCAGGTAAGGAACGCTTAGGATCCACAGGGGATCCGGACAATTAACATATACCATGAAATTCAAACAAAATTAAGAGAAGCAATGGAATTACCAAGTTTGATCATAGAAATACTTACCCAAAGGTTTTCCAAAGAAAACTCCTCCAAAAATCGCCCAAGGAAGCTCATGAATTTAAAAAAAGGAGGATAATGGAGTAGCCCAAGGAAGCTCATGAATTTAAAAAAATGGAGGAAAATGAAGTATTCTCAATTTAAAACTGTTTCAGGCACGAAAAAGCCTCCGCGAAAGGGAAAAGGCTTCCGTGGACCCGGAGATCAACCAAGTTGATACTCCGTGAATGCGGGCCCTATATTCATGAATGCGAAGCTCTGGAGGTTTACACTTCCCTAACGTGGAGGTCAAGAATGTTAACCCTCCACGAATGCAGAGTACATGGTACATGCACCAATATCGGCAATTGTACACAATACAGAATTCACAGAATGGACCCTCAGGGTTCGTTCGGAACCAGATACACACAAATCAAACATGTAACACTACCAAGTATGACGTTTCGTATGCAATGAAATATCAGAAATTGAATCCGAGGTCTCCTTGATCCTGAACCCAGCAAAACTTATTAAAACTAGTCAAAAACTCAAATATCCAAAATGACCTCGGAAATTGCAAAAATTATAATGAGACTTTTTTTAGCATTACTTTTACCATTTGAAATCACTGGAACTATCGAAATATAAAACCGGGCCTTCGAACTCAAAATACTGACCAAAGTCAAACTTAATCCTTTTTTACTCATTTATGCAACTATCGACCTTACATCCACGTACGGACTCCAAATTTGATTCTGTCACCTCTCCTAGACAAAATTTGACATTCCTGAACTAATGGAATCAAGGGATTTCCGTTTCAACTCCTAAAACACCAAATTGTACAAAAGCTCACTTTTTCAACACTGTAAGCTTTCAAAATTGCTAAAAACTCACATTTTTCACTTTTAAACACAAGTTCTCAGTTCCAACAATAGAGATGATTCAAAATAGGTCCAAAGAAACTTATGAAAGGGCAAAATAGTCATTTTCACAGGTTAGCTCAAAAATGACTGGCAAAGTCATTAGAAGGCCTCTTCCGAAAGGAAATAGAAATCCCATATGAGTATACATATAGTAAAATGTATATACAATTCAACATGTTCTCAATGAGTTATTTTAGATATAAATCAACTCTTGTAAGAACATAGAAGATTTCTATCTGCAATCTTCATAAACCAGATGTTAATCTGCACATTCTTGCCGTCTTTTTTTCTTTTTACCAAAACCACAAAATTGCATCAAAGTGCCTGAAACCAAAAGGAAAGAAATTAAAAAATAAGGATAAAAATTTTAAGAACAAAATAATGTCTAAAAATGCAGCATTCGTGATGTTTTTATTCTGTAGAAACAACTCATTCGCAACATTGTAGTGTTAAGTGAAACTTATTGCACTAATAATTTAGTTAGGTGTTTTCCCTGGTTAATAATAGAAGTGCAGCCTAGTTCACTACACTCCCTCTATGCGAGGAGTCCAAGGAAGGATCACACCATACAGGTCTATCAAGCATTCCTACATTGCAATTATGTAGACCATAAGGGTCTATTACGCAATTCTACTATAAGGATCGTTTTCACAGCCTCCAGCTGATGATAGTAATACAAATTCTTCTAACAAGTTTCCTTGGCAACCCAAGTGTGACTCTCGATAAAATTACCAAAATGCCCCTAGAGTGAGGGTATGCACGTAACGCATCTTTCGAGGCTCGTATGGCAGATCCGAGACCGGATTCGTGATCAGCATGAAAATGGAGTGGGAAAATTGTCCGGGTCGAATTTTAGGACGACCCAATCGAAAGATAAATTTTCGATCCAAGCCATAAAACAGTGACAGTCCACGACAGAGGCGCGACGCGCACCTGTCGCAGAGGGACACTTGTCTGTTTTTCCAAAATTTCGACGGGATGGAGAAAACTCATTCAAAAACACTTTTCTAAAAATACGCTATTCGTGATCGGTCTGCGTTGCGGACCGTGTATTTTTCGAACTAGAAATTTCTAATTAATTATGAGGAGCATTCTGGTCAATTGCTAAACCCTCCTAAACACTAATACACGGCTAGTTAGGTCGTTTCAACATGAAAAGAGCCTAAAACCCCTATTCTAAGTCCTATTCCAAAATCCAACAAGGCTAGGGCTTAAGAAGAGGAGAGAAGGGCTTGGGGTGAGACATTCAAGAAGAGATCCTCGACGTTACCCTGTTGAATAGCCGCATCATAGGTACGTAAGGCTAAACTAAAACATGGGATTGTTCTCTCATGTGCCCCATAGAGGTCATGGATGAGTTGATGATTGAAGAGTCTACATGCATGATTTCTTTGATGGATTTTCTTGAAAATTATATTTGAAACTACATGTTTTCAATGTTGATGATCATCATACTATTTGTTTGTCATAAATTGAATACTCTCATGGAATTTACATAAACCTACATGACTAATTTGAAAAGCATGCATATTGAACTTGAGGATTGAGTCCAGAGCCTTGAGTTGAGATTGTTGATTGTGATGATGAGTTGATGAAACTTAGATTGTTTTATGAGTCTCTATAAATGAACTCTACCGATGTGTTTATTCACTTGTTTCCTAATGACGGTTATACAATCTTGAGTCATGGATAAGATGTTGATGATAGGGTTAAAATCCTTATGAGATGTTTGATGATAGGGTGAAAGTCCCTATGAGATAATTGATGGAAGGGCCAAAGTCCCTGAGAAATATCAGTCGTAGACGGGGAGTGACCCCCTATGAGACTGGCAGTCGTTGACGGGGAGTGAATCCCTATGAGACTGGTTGAGGTTGGTTTTATGAGCATCAAGTCGGGAGGAGTATCGAGCACCGAAATGAGTAAGAGCGAGTCGCACTCGAACTCATTAACTACGTCGCCAAACGTAGGAGAGGCTTAACCATCACATATACATATGGTTTCTCTCAAGGTTCAACAGTCCCTGAAAGCAATAGAGGATCTGTTCGGTTTGATTCCATATCGGGTACATTGATATGGTATCCAGTGTTTCTTACCTGTCAAGTTCGGGACCACTGTGGCAACATCAGTGTGATTGTTGTAATTCACTGGCTCATAAGTGAGTGTTGTCAGATAAGAGAAACTCCCGAAAAAATTCTCACCATACTCTGAGTCTAGATGAGATGAGATGAGATGAGCGGGGGTGGACACCCTGAGATTATCCATGTGATGAGTTGAGACTATTGATGAGTCTGAGATAATGGTGTGTCACTTGTCCACTCTGTACTCTTTCGTAGGTGGACAAGTTGACGGTTTGATGTGATATGTATATTTATTTTGACTTGATGTTACTTTCCGTATCTTCTACAGGTTTCTATTTCATTTAGCTATTTTACATACCAGTACATTCCAAGTACTGATGTCCACTCTGGATTGCATCATTTTATGATGTAGAGGCAGGTACTAGAGATCATCAACAGGCGCTCAGTTGAAGGTCAGAGATTCAAAGCTGATTTGGTGAGCCTCCCCTACTCCGGAGGAACCACTACTTTTATTTCATCATGCTTTAGAGTTAGGATTGGACTATTTCCTTATTTTGATTTGGGTAGCCATGGGTCTGTCATTGGCACCACATGATTACTAATAGAGGCTTCATAGACAAGGGTTGAGCATTGATGTTGAGATTGTGATATAGTTCTTTCTACTAGCCTTCGTTATTTTATCTATATTCCTTTGAGACTTTAGATAAGATGTGCCCATTATTTACATATATTTTCTGTTGTTCATTAGCATTATGTGATTAAATAATGTGATGAGTCTAAGTGGTTCGCTTGGGGACCAGCAATAGTCTCTGAGTGCCGGCCAAGCCAAGGGTACCCTCCCGAGGCGTGACAAACTTGGTATCAGAGCACAGAGTTCAAGTGTCCTAGGGAGTCCATGAAGTTGTGTCTAGTAAAGTCTTGTTTATGGGTGTGTTGTCGACCACACTTCATAAGCAGGAGGCTATGTGACATTAGGAATGGTTACACTTCTTTCTTATTCCAATTCGTGCAATAGAGTCGAACTCTATGAAAACTATCTTCTAATTCGTGCGCTACACGTGTAGAATCGATAATATGCCTCCCAGAAGAGCCATCAGAGGAAGGGGACGTCCTGCTCGGCGAACTGTTAATCCACCTGAGCCTCAAGTACCCGAGGGGTCTGTGGATCCAGCTATCCCAGATGAGCAACCCCCTCAATATAAGGTCTCAAATGTTGAACTACGCCAAGCTATTCAAACTTTGGCCCAGGCTGTCGCAACACCTGCTATGAGGCAAGGTGCAGGTGGGACAGACTCTCATGACACCTCTAAAATTCGAGAATTTCTGAGGATGAATCCGCCTGAGTTCGCGGGGTCTGCATCCACTGAAGATCCTGAGGAATATGTGGAGGAACTTGAGAAGGTGTTCCAAGTAATGCATTTAGCTTATGCTGATAGGGTAGAACTGGCTGCTTACCAACTTAAGGGAGTGGCGAGACTGTGGTTCTACCAGTGGGAAAAAGGCAGAAGGGATGATGTCCCCTGTTTGACTTGGGCAATATTTGAAGAGGCCTTCTTGGGACGCTTCTTCCCAAGAGAGAAAAGAGAAGCCAAGGTGAAAAAGTTCCTGAATCTAAAGCAGGGCTCCATGACTTTGTAGGAGTATGGGTTGAAATTCACGCAACTATCCCGCTATGCTCCAGACATGGTTGCTGATATGAGGGGAAGGATGAGAATGTATGTAGACGGGTTGAACAGAGGACCCAAGAGAGATGGGAGAGGAGCTATGCTTGTGAGTAACATGGACATCGGGCGACTGATGACATTCGTGCAGCAAGCTGACGAAGAGAGACAACATGACAAGGAAGAGTTCAAGCGCAAAAGGGCTAAGACATCCAGCCATGAGGGTGGAAGGAGAGGTAATGGGAATAGATTTTCGGCACCCTCAGTTGCCAGCGCACTTGTGCCTAGAGGCACGTATGATCAGAGATTCTGGAATACAGGAACCCACGGACCCTAGTCCCAAGCTAGTGTGGCTTAAGGTTCGTAGAGTAGGCCACCGTGTGAGAACTGTGGAAAGATGCACTAGGAGAGATGCCGCGACAGAAACGATGCGTGTTACGGGTACGGCCAAGTAGGTCACTACAAGAAGGATTGTCCGAAGCGGGCTGGCCAGGCCTAGTCTAATTCATCGGTTCCACCAGTTAGAGGGAACTAGAGGGTCACTACGTCAGGTACAGGCGGAGCAACAAACCGCCTATATGCCATGGGCAGTCGTCAAGATCAGGAAAATTCCCCAGACGTTGTGACGGGTATGATTCGAGTCTTTACTTTTGATTGTTATGTTTTGATGGATCCTGGTGCCACGTTGTTGTTCGTAACTCCTTACAAGGCTAGTAAATTTTATAAAACCCCCGAGAGTCTTCTTGAACCCTTTGATGTTTCTACTCCGGTAGGTGAGTCTATTCGAGCTGAAAGAGTCTATAGAGCTTGTGTAGTGTCCATCCATCATAGGGACACCATTGTTGATTTGATCGAGTTAAAGATGGTTGACTTTGATTTGATCCTCGACATGGATTGGCTTCACGCCTGTTATGCCTCTGTTGATTGTAGATCCCGAATGGTTAAGTTCCAATTTCCAAATGAACCAGTTCTAGAGTGGAAGGGTGACTCAGTTACACCTAGAGGGAGGTTTACCTCATATCTTAAAGCCCAGAAGTTAATTTCCAAACGTTGTATTTATCACTTGGTGAGAGTGAAATCTGATGATGTTGGGTCCCCAACTCTTGAGTCAGTTCCGATTGTCAACGAGTTTCCAAAAGTCTTTCCTGACGACTTTCCCGGAGTCCCTCCTGATAGGGAGATTGACTTTGGGATTGATGTTCTTCCAGATACCCAGCCTATTTTGATCCCACCTTACAGGATGGCCCCCGTTGAGTTGAAAGAATTGATAGAGCAACTAAAGGATTTGCTAGAAAAGGGCTTCATTAGGCCAAGTGTTTCACCATAGGGTGCCCCTGTTCTATTCGTGCGGAAGAAAGATGGGTCCCTCAGAATGTGTATCGATTATAGGCAACTGAACAAGGTCATGATAAAGAACAAATATCCTCTCCCAAGGATAGATGATTTGTTTGACCAACTTCAGGGCGCCTCTTGCTTCTCTAAGATAGAACTAAGATCTGGCTACCATCAGCTGAAGGTGAGGGAGTGTGACGTTCCAAAGACAGCTTTCAGGACCAGATATGGCCATTTTGAGTTCTTGGTCATGTCCTTTGGACTGACGAATGCACCTGCCGCCTTTATGGACTTGATGAATAGAGTGTTCAAGCCATATCTTGATTTGTTTGTGATTGTGTTCATCGACGACATCCTGGTGTAATCAAGGAGTGAGGAGGAGCATGCTAACCACCTCAGAGTGGTTCTCCAAACTCTTAAGGACCATGAGTTGTATGTGAAATTCTCCAAATGTGAGTTCTGGCTTATGTCAGCAGCCTTCCTAGGACATATTGTTTCCGGTGATGGTATTCGAGTGGATGCCCAAAAGATTGAAGCGGTTAAGAACTGGCCCCGGCCGACCACTCCGACTGACATTAGAAGTTTCTTGGGGTTGGCAGGCTACTACCGCAGGTTTGTTGAGGGATTTTCTTCCCTATCTGCGCCATTGACGAAATTGACTCAGAAGAAGGTAAAGTTTCAGTGGTCTGAAAAATGTGAGAAGAGTTTCCAGGAATTGAAAACAAGGTTAACTATAGCACCAGTCCTAACCTTACCCGACGGGACCGAGGACTTTGTAATCTATTGTGATGCCTCAATGGTTGGATTGGGATGCGTCCTAATGTAGAGGGGAAAGGTGATAGCCTATGCTTCCAAGCTACTCAAGGTTCATGAGAGGAACTACCCAATCCAGGACCTCGAGTTGGCAGCAGTAGTGTTTGCACTTATAATTTGGTGTCACTACTTATACGGAGTGCATGTGGATGTGTTCACTGACCACAAGAGCTTGCAGTATGTTTTTAGTCAAAAGGAGCTCAACTTACGTCAGAGGAGATGGTTGGAATTGCTCAAGGATTATGACATGAGCATTCACTACCACCCAGGTAAAGCTAACGTTGTTGCTGACGCTCTCAGCAGATTATCAATGAGTAGCACAGGTCATCTAGAGGAAGGGAAGAGGGAGTTAGCCAAGGACGTGCGTCGGTTGGCTCGATTAGGAGTCCGACTTGAGGAGAACAATGAAGGAGGAGTTAATGTTCAGGATGGGTCGGCTTCCTTGTTAATGGTGGAGGTGAAGGAAAAGCAACACCAACACCCGGTCATACTCCAATTGAAGGAGGATATCCACAAACAGAGGGTGATGGTCTTCTCCAAAGGGGGAGATAGAGTGTTAAGATATCAAAGTCGATTGTGTCTCCCAAATGTTAATGGCATACGAGACTGAATAATGGAGGAAGCTCATAACACTAGATATTCTTTTCATCCTGGCTCCACCAAAATGTACCATGACTTAAGGGAAGTCTATTGGTAGAATGGGATGAATAGGGACATCGCGGAGTTCGTTTCAAAATGCCCAAATTGCCAACAAGTGAAGGTTGAGCATCAAAGGCCATGTGGATTGGCTCAGAACTTTGAAATTCCGGAATGGAAATGGGAGATGATTAAGATGGACTTTATCCCTGGCCTGCCGAGATCTCGAAAGCAACATGATTCAATATGGGTGATCGTGGATAGAATGACTAAGTCGGCCTACTTTTTGGCAGTGAAAACAATGAACACTGCGGAGGAGTACGCCAGATTGTACGTCCAGGAGATTGTGAGGTTGCATGGGGTCCCCTTGTCCATCATCTCGGACAGAAGAGCTCAATTTAACTCCCAGTTCTGGAGATCGTTTCAGAAAAGTTTGGGTACTAAGGTGAACCTGAGTACAGCCTTCCATCCACAGACGGATGGTCAGGCGGAGCGTATAATTCAAACACTGGAGGACATGTTAAGAGCTTTTTCCTTGACTTTAAAGGTCATTGGGATGATCATTTACCACTGGCTGAATTTGCATATAACAATAGTTATCATGCAAGTATTCAAATGGCTCCTTATGAACCCTTGTACGAAGGAGGTGTAGATCGCCTATTGGGTGGTTTGAGGTTGGAGAAACGGAGCTCATTGGACCTAATCTTGTTCACCAAACGATGGAGAAGGTCAAGGTCATCAGAGAGAGGTTAAAGACTGCCCAAAGTCGCCAAAAATCTTACACCGACATGAGAAGGAGAGACTTAGAGTTCGAAGTGGACGACTGGGTGTACATGAAAGTGTCACCTATGAAGGGTGTCCTAAGGTTTGGGAAGAAGGAAAAGTTGAATCCACGTTATGTTGGACCCTATCAAATCGTAAGGAGAATCAGTAAGGTAGCTTACGAGTTGGAGTTGCCTTCCGAATTAGATGGAGTCCATCTAGTATTCCATGTGTCGATGTTGAAGAAATGCTTGGGAGAATCCCGCCTTGGTGATCCGTGTCAATAGCATTGGAGTGAAGATTAACCTATCTTATGAAGAGGTTATTCCGAACTAGAAATTTTTAATTAATTATGAGGGGCATTCCGTTAATCCCTAAACCCTCCTAAACACTAATACACGGCTAGTTAGGTCGTTTCAACATAAAAAAAGCCTAAATCCCTTATTCTAAGTCCTATTCCAAAATCCAACAAGGCTAGGGATGAAAAGGAGGAGAGAAGGGCTTCGGGTAAGACATTCAAGAAGAGATCCTCGATGTTACCCGGTTAAATAGCCGCATCACAGGTATGTAAGGCTAAACTAAAACATAAGATTGTTCTCTCATGTGCTCCATAGAGGTCATAGATGAGTTGATGATTGAAGAGTCTACATGCATGATTTCTTTGATGGATTATCTTGAAAATTATATTTGAAACTACATGTTTTCTATGTTGATGATCATTATACTATTTGTTTTTCTTAAATTGAATACTTTCATGGAATTTGCATAACCCTACATGACTAATTTGAAAAGCATGCATATTGAACTTGAGGATTGAGTCTAGAGCCTTGAGTTGAGATTGTTGATTGTGATGATGAGTTGATGAAATTTTGATTGTTTTATGAGTCTCTATAAATGAACTCTACCGATGTGTTTATTCACTTGTTTCCTAATGACGGTTATACAATCTTGAGTCATGGATGAGATGTTGATGATAGGGTTAAAACCCCTATGAGATGTTTGATGATAGGGTGAAAGTCCCTATGAGATAATTGATGGAAGGGCCAAAGTCCCTGTGAAATATCAGTCATGGACGGGGAGTGACTCCCTATGAGACTGGCATTCGTTGACGGGGAGTGAATCCCTATGAGACTGGTTGAGGTTGGTTTTATGAGCATCAAGTCGGGAGGAGTATCGAGCACCAAAATGAGTAAGAGTGAGTCCCACTCGAACTCATTAACTACGTTACCAAGCGTAGGAGAGGCTTAACCATGACATATACATATGCTTTCCCTTGATGTTTAACAGTCCCTGAAAGCAATAGAGGATCTGTTCGGTTTGATTCCATATTAGGTACATTGATATGGTATCTAGTGTTCCTTACCTGGCAAGTTTGGGACCACTGTGGCGACATCAGTGTGATTGTTGTACATTCACTGGATCATAAGTGAGTGTTGTCGGATAAGAGAAACTCCGGGAAAATTCTCACCGTACTCCGAGTCTAGATGAGATAAGATGAGATGAGCGGGGATGGACACCCCTGAGATGATCTATGTGATGAGTTGAGACTATTGATGAGTCTGAGATAATGGTGTGTCACTTGTCCACTCTGTACTCTTTTGTAGGTGGACAAGCTAACGATTTTATGTGATATGTATATTTATTTTGACTTAATGTTACTTTCCGTATATTCTACCGGTTTCTGTTTCATTCAGCTATTTTACACACCAGTACATTCCAAGTACTGATGTCCACTCTGGACTGCATCATTTTATGATGCAGAGGCAGGTACTAGAGATCATCAACAGGCGCTCCGTTGAAGATCAGAGATTCGAAGCTGATTTGGTGAGCCTCCCCTACTCCGGAGGAACCACTACTTTTATTTCATCATGCTTTAGAGTTAGGATTGGACTATTTCCTTATTTTGATTTGGGTAGCCATGGGTCTGTCACTAGCACCACATGATTAGTTATAGAGGCTTCATAGACAAGGGTCGAGCATTGATGTTGAGATTGTGAGCTAGTTCTTTCTACTAGCCTTCATTATTTTATTTATATTCCTTTGAGACTTTAGATAAGATGTGCCCATTATTTACATATAATTTCCGCTGTTCATTAGCATTATGTGATTGATTGATGTGATGAGTCTAAGTGATTTGCTTGGGGACTAGCAATAGTGTCTGCGTGCCGGCCACGCCTAGGGTACCCTCCCGGGGCGTGACAAACTTGGTATCAGAGCACAGAGTTCAAGTGTCCTAGGGAGTCCATGAAGCTGTGTCTCGTAAAGTCTTGTTTATGGGTGCGAATTTTTTTTTTACAAATTTCACATACAGGAAGTTTTGAACCTAGTTTGGATTTTATGAAGGATTATCGAATATATACCAAAAAATTACCCACCCAAGTTGAATGGCAAAATGACAAGAAGTGGGGCATATAGATCGAGTATATTTCAATCTATACTGAGCTAGGGAATTTGTTGCGCTTCGTGCGCTTCCATCAAAAACTCATATTTTCACATGATTAATACAAATATAATACTTCACTAATATCGTTTTTTATTTTGATTTTCAAAAATATTAAAGATGGAACTTTTTCAACTCTAAATATTCTGAAAACTTTTCTAATTGTCATTTATCACGTAGTATATATGTAATCAATCTAACAAAATATGAATACACATTTCACAAACCGTTCTTGATTTCTTCTGTTTAAAACACAAATAAATCAAATTACTAAAACTTTAAATGTAATGATGGATATATAATCATGGTCAATAACTTGTTAATTGTAACCTCCAATTAACTAACAACAATGCTTACAAAACATATTAACAGTAAGTTCCAAGATTTAGAACAATAAGCAACATTTTTAAAGCTTTAATTTTTCCCCCTCATCTTTAGTAGATCACCAGAATAGGGTTAAACAAATAGCAAATATTATCGTAAACAAACAAAATCCACCGCGAGACAGTTGGAAAACTCTAACTGATACCCACAAAAATAAGAAAAAGGCAGTCGCATGAGAAATTCACAAGAAAATAAACAAAATAGCTTTTTAAACAATAAGTATATGACTATTCAAATCATCTTAAGAAGGCAAGAAAGTGTTACGTATACATTATAGTCTTAAGACTATTCAAACTAGTACACAACTTTTTTTTAAAAAAATATTCATTCTATTACTACTATTACCATTCTCCAACTCCGACAACAAACTTATATCTTAATGAACCGCACTATTACTTAATACTAAGTTGCACGAAGTTTCCACTTTCAGTGGTTCATCTGTGTCGAATTATCTAAAAAAAAATTAATTTTAGAGATTCGACATGCACCGGTTGATATTTTATAAAATAATCGAGCAATATAAATATAATGTGACTTTAGATGTGAAAATCTAAACATGTGAAGTCTTTAAAAATGTTCATAATCAGTTTCCAAATGTTTTGAGATCTTAATTTTTTTTATTTCTAGAATAATTCTCAAAATTAATTCTGTGATTTCTTAATTATTGTATGAAACATTTTCAAACCTATTCTATCAATTTAGGATACTTACTCACAAATTTACACTTTCGTCGTGAAACTAACAAAAGAAACAAAGCAAGACCCATTCCAGCAAACATCACTCTTGGCTAGGAAATTCACATCTTTTCGGCCTTTTTAAATTAAGCTTAAAATAATACAAATTAAAGTAAAAGGCAAAAGAAATTAAAAAAAAATTAATAAATTGTATTAGAGGGCTTAGAGAGTGCCATGTCACCGGGTCTAGCATTCTCTTTTATGTATGTGCTTGGAACGGTCTTGAATGACCGATCATTTTCTAGCATCCAAATGTTTAAATTATTGAAAAGATTAATTTTTAATTAAGAAAATATACTACTATAAAAATTTGAAGATAACTAAAAGATTTATCATTGTGAAATTTCTCATGAATCTCTAGCTACTGATTGCAAATTTTCCTCTTTGATCAATTTTATCTTCCGTAAGATTCACAATAATATATAAAAGTTCACATCATACGTTGTACTTATGACATGAATGTTTCCTAAAATAGTCACCTAGTTAATTGGAATTAGCTGGATATTATTAGTAAACAACACAACAAACAGAATCAATGATAGTATTAAATGGCAATTGCAAAGCACAATGTTCCAATAATTCACATTCTTCATAACACCATTGGAATCCAAGCTTTTCCAATGACTAATGTAGAGATATAAGTTCTAGGATACATAATTTCAAAATTATTGCTATACAGCTCCCTCCATAAAGAAATTGAAAGAGAAGGTAACATCATTAATAAACTTTCAGAAGAATTTGTGTAATAAATCGTGCTCGTTAGGATAGCAGATTACAAAACACGCATAGATGTGGAATGAGATTTTGAGCTAAATCTTTACCCGTTCTCTAATTTTAATTTAAATTTTGGAATCTTTCGAATGATGCATGATTGCACTTGCGAGATAAAAATAAGAAAGAAGCAGAATTAGATGATAGATTTCTTGACACGAAAGATAAAAAAGAAATCATAAATCATAGATCAACTAAGTCTTCTCAGGGACTTTTCGAAAGAGGAACCTTATATAAATACCTTAGAATATGATTTGACCTTATTCATAGAGATTCTATAACTATTCCAGCTATGGTTAATTCACTTGATGATATATATAATCCTTCAAATGTGATTGACTCACCCACGTTGAGTTCTCTAAAGCACCTTTAAAATTGTAGATGCCAAAAGGAATTAACATATTAGCATAAACACTTAATTTTGGAGAATATTTTGCATGTATAGTTGAAGAGCATAAACTCGCGAAAAATGATAAACACAATACCATAATGATATCAGATTATGAATTTGTGATGATGAATAGAGACATAAAACTTCAAATAAAATGGTAATCAGACTCTAGTTTGAATTACTCTATCGTGCAACAATATGGCTTGTGAACAATTTGGTAAAAAAAAAAAACCTTCAGGAAAGCAATGTATGTATAATATAATCGGTGTTTCAAAACAAATGAAGCACTGCAAGTATCTTTTATGACAGAGAATCTAAAGAAAAGAGAGTATAAATATGCAATCCACATGCAAAGTTCATTAGATGAACCTGCATTTTATCCTAACATATGTCACATGAGTTTTTGTTTTAGGATTTCACCTTTAGGCAAATACTTTGCTCATAGAAACACTATCAAGATCAGTCATACTCCCCATATTATATTTTGTACTTAAGACATTGTTATCCAACTGATTATTCAAGGTCTCATTCTCTTCTGTTGTTTTCATTTTTTATGTGCATTTCAAATTTCACAAAATTTCTCCTATAATCAGTCGGTCTGCACCATAATTTAGCCGAACATTTTTCAGCAGTCTCTACCAACTTCATCCAGTATTCTAGTGTTATCTCATGTGCAATCCTAGGATCAACGATTGTTTCTGATTCTCCGGTCTCTAAATAATTCATCACTCATTCAACCAAATATACAGTGCCCAACGTATGCCTCTAGTCAAGGAGCGGGGGCCAGGACAAGTTCCGAGCTCACCCTCAACAAAATACTATACATAACGGTTACAAGAAATAAAGCTTGCCCTCGGAAGACGGGGCTCACCACAAGATAACTTCAAGGTAGGACTTATTCGTCCCGCGGCTGGTACTCAAACTGTTCGGTCCCTACATGGTAAAATCATGCAGGCATAGAGTATGCGTTAGTATGTTTGAATGTACTAAGTATGCGGGTCTTCAATGCATGTGACTTACCGAACCTGCATAATCATGTTAGATGGCAAGGGCACATAATTTACGAGAACATATAAGCAATAGAATTTAATATACAAGATGCCAATGATATAATGCTCCTATATAATGGGGATGGACTATAACCGACAAACCAAATTCATGCGAGCTATTATATGAACTGGACCGATTTGGACCTCCCACTGGTAGGGAGAAGATTACTTGCCAAGAGTAATCTACATCACACCTTACGACTCCGCTTTTCGGTGGATGGTCACCTTCC
This sequence comes from Solanum rostratum, assembly GCA_029948455.1. NCBI lineage: Eukaryota > Viridiplantae > Streptophyta > Magnoliopsida > Solanales > Solanaceae > Solanum > Solanum rostratum. Next base: position 44,556,963 of record CM057051.1, read on the forward strand.
TTATGGCCCGCTTTTCAGAAGGATTTACAAGAATCATATCAAGACATGTCATATCATAACCAAGTAGATGAATAGTATACGTCCCTATGTTGGCACATAGTTCAAGGAAAGGGAGAGGACCCCCAATCCATCGGTGCTAAGTCTTACACATCCCACAAGAATACTTATATAGATATACACATCCGTTCAAGAGATTCAAGTGCAAGTTCATAACGTTCAAGACATATTTAGGCTCAACGCCAAATTACAAGATCATATTCAAGGTGCCAATGCAAGGAATAGCTCATCTACAAGTACAAGGTGGTGCAAGCACCCAAGATGCTCCAAGAGCCAAGATACAAGATGGTGTAAACACCCTAGATGCTCCAAGAGCCATAATTATAGACGTACCGGTGATCACCTTCTTGTCATATCCCATGTCTTACCAAAAATCACATCATAATTCCTTTTTAGGACAAAACCGGGCTTAACCCTACATTTCCAAAATTTCCATGTATCAATGTCATGAATGTGATGCAATGCATAATGTAGGGATGGCATGGGTAATGTAGAGTATATTCAAACATAGCAATATAAGGTAAGAACTAGAAAATCCATAATAAATATTAGTAGAAAAGGTAGTAATATCACCCACGCATAAAACATCTTTAAAGGGACATGCATGTTCTTAGTATCATAATCCAAGTAGTTCATCATAATAAATCTTAACATAACTCAAAATTCGGAATGCTAAATAGTACATGCATTGTTCAAACTATCAAGACCAAGTAGTAAGGTTTCACATTTTTAGGTAGGCAAGTGTATAAAAATAGTTTGAGAAGAACTTGGGTCTTCTTGGTTGAAAGAAGCCAAGAATCAACATCCACATACTTGGTTTGAAGATGAACTTGAGGAGAAATAATGGACTCAAATGTGAAGGTCTTAGCTTGACAATCCTAGAGAGATGTTGGAGAGTCTTGAAGGAGTGAAGTCTTAGTGAGAGGAGTGAAATGAGAGAATGGCTGAAATTTGTGAAGTCTCACTTATATAGGGAGCTTAGGAAGGGTGGGAAAAGACCAAATTTTCATTGGAATAAGTCAATATTTCAAAAATGCCATTAATAAAACGGACCTAAAATTGGCCCGTTTGAGGCATACGGTCTAGTACACGGTCCGTGTGGTGTCACACGGGCCGTTAACTATGCCGTGTTCCCGAACTTTAAAATTTTCCAATGCAAGATTTTTTGGACTAAGTATTACCTCACGGACTGTCTATGGTCACATGGTCCGTGACCCTGTCCATGTACAGGCGATCCTCCACACTGCACATTTAAATGGAAGGCCACACGGGTTACCACACGAACCGTCTAAAGCCACATGGGCTATGACTTGGTCAGTGTAAAGGTGGCCCTACACAGTCCACCATACGGGAGGCCACACGGATTGTGTAGCCTTACACAGACTGTGTGGAGGCTCGTCTTCCCCCAAATTCCCAGGCGTCACTCCACGGGAAGGCCACACGGACCATGTGACTCCACATGGGTCGTGTAAGCCCTTCCGTCGGGCGATGCCTAGCAGATTTCTAGGCAAGTTGTGGACCTCAATGTGATGTCAAGGATCCGGGGCCTTTCAGATTGTAGCACAAGATTATATATAATTTATCTTGATTGTGGGAACGGTGCAGTTCCAATTTTTTGTGCTAGTGCATATTGTATGTATTGAACGGGACGAGTAGAGATAGTTGTTTTGAACTGACTGATAAAAACATGTTCTCTAAAATGTTAAAGGTACTTATATTCTCAATCCTGATATAACTATTATGATCTGTATATATTATTTATCGTTTTGATTTATTAAAAGGTGAGATTCTGAGATGTGTCAATATGTCTGGTAGGTTGGATGATAATAATATATATTGGTGAAATAATAAGTTAGTTGACGAAATCCATGTCTCAATATAGAGATTGATGGTATGCCTTTTGAGAAGCTTATAAGTTTTTATCGTGTTAAACCTTGCAAGTAGATTTACGGATCCGACACATGAAATAAGTTAAGCAGTGCTCTAAAGAAAATTAATCTTTAAATTAAACTTGTCAGTAATTTAATTTATTGATTAGTATCTGTAATCGTAACATGGAGAATTACATAAGTGTTTAATGGGGAAATTTCGAAATGTAAATAGAGGAGTGCAATTACGAATTTTTAGTGGAATAATTTGCAATTTATTATGGTAAGAATAATTTTAAATTAATTATTTGAATTATTTCCATAATAGGAAACCTCAACAATTAATTTTGTGGCCCCTACAGTGCCCATATTTAACTAGAACTTAGAATGAAAAGTGTGTTTCCTTCTTCCTTTTGGATTTGGAAAGATCCTTTATGAATGGGGTTTTCTTAATCTAGAAAAAAGGGGATTTGGATGAAAGGGAATTAGGTTTTCTATACAATGCTTGCCCACCCAAGTATTGAGAGAGTTCAGATGTGAATTTGGGATCACTGTAGAAGACCGCAGAACTGCAGTCTAACTCGTGGATTCGCTTGAAGGTATATGCTTACGCTTCAAGAGGTATTTATCTAATTAAAATTCGTAAAGTTTATGTGTTCTATCATGAATATTTGTGTTCTAGAATAAATGTATGTGTCATCTATTATTCATGTAAGCAGTACGATCCTTATATGCTTGCGCTGCGCGTATAATTTTCCAACAATTGGCATCAGAGCCACACTTACCTCTAAGTACATAACTTGTGTCTTACAGGAAAAGACCCAAATCCACTATTTTTTATTTGAATTTGAAGGTAGGATATTTGTATATTCATTCTCATATGGATTGCTGTCATGGTATTTTTTAAAAATAATAATTAAAAAAACACACAAAATAGGAAAAACTTGTCTTTTTCATGTGTTATTGACAAACTGACATTACATGATAGTAAGAAATTGATGTGCCTAGTGGAGAAGTATAAATTTCTTATGGCATACAAAGTTATTGCTATTGTTAACATTTTGTCTTATAAGTTTTTTTTTTTGGTTCATTGGAATCATTATTTTTCCTAATTACCTAGTATGATGCACGATAAAAGCCAATTCAAATTAGCTTGATTTTATTCTACCAACTTTAATTATATGGGGCATAACTTTTCTTTTTCTCACATAAATACATAAACTTGTTAATATTAAGAATTTTCTTGTAATTAATAAATAGTTACCATTTAAGTGGTTTGTTTATTTGAAATTGTTGTAGATTCTTAATATTTTATGTATTTGAGATTGTGATACATGAATTGAGAATTATGATTAATAAATAGGATCCACGAAAGTGATCTTCTTATTTGAATCATTAGAATGTGCTCAATGTATCATCTATAAATTGTTCTAGATAAAAATATACCCGTAAATACTTGTTTACCCAAAAAGAGTTTTACCTTAGATACTAGTAATAGTTGATTAATTCATGAGATGAGATATTAAAGGTTTTCACTTTTGAAAGGGAGAAACATAATATCTTGGATTCTCAAGTATATTAATTAAGAGGACAATTTCATATAAGAAGGTGTTGTATGTCTTAGTAAATGATGAACACAATGTGTGCTAGTGCACCTGTGCCTAGAGGCGGGTATGATCAGAGATCTCAGAATGTGGGAAGTCATGGACCTCGTTTGCAAGCAATTGTGGCCCAAGGTCCGCAGGGTAGGCCACCATGTGGTAAGTGTGGTAAGCTGCACTTGGGAAGATGTCATGACGGGAATGATGTATGCTACAAGTGTGGCCAAGCAGGCCACTACCAGAGAGATTGCCCAAAGTGGGGTGACCGGGCTCAATCTTCCACCCCAGCCCCGCCAGCCAGAGAAAATAGAGGGCCACTACAGCAGGCACAGGTGGAGCAACAAACCGCTTGTATGCCATGGGTAGTCGCCAAGATCAGGAAAACTCTCTAGATGTTGTGACGAGTATGATTCAAGTCTTTACTTTTGATTGTTATATTTTGATGGACTCGGGTGCCACATTGTCATTTGTAACTCCTTATGTGGCCAATAGATATGATAGAATCCCTGAGAGTCTTTTGGAACCCTTTGACGTTTTTACCCCAGTGGGTGAGTCTATTCGAGCTGAGAGGATCTACAGAGCTTGTGTAGTGTCCATCCATCATAGGGACACCCTTGTTGATTTGATTGAGTTGGAGATGGTTGACTTTGATTTGATCCTTGGCATGGATTGGCTTCACGCCTGTTATGCCTTTGTTGATTATAGATCCCGAACTGTTAAGTTCAGATTTCCAAATGAACCGATTCTAGAGTGGAAGGTTGACTCTGCTACACCTAGAGGAAAGTTTATCTCATATCTTAGAGCCAGAATGATGATTTCCAAAGGTTGTATCATTCACCTGTGCGAGTGAAAACTGATGATGTTGAGTCCCCAATTCTTAAGTCAGTTTCGATTGTTAATGAGTTCTCGGATGTGTCTCCTGATGATTTGCCCGGAGTCCCTCCTGATAGGGAGATTGACTTTAGGATTGACATTCTTCCTGATACCCAGCCCATTTCGATCCCACATTATAGGATGGCCCTCGCTGAGTTGAAAGAGTTGAAAGAGCAACTAAAAGATTTACTGGAAAAGGGCTTCATTAGGCCAAGTGTTTCTCCTTGGGGTGCTCGTGTTCTATTCGTGTGAAATAAAGATGGGTCCCTCAGAATGTGTATTGATTATAGGCAACTGAACAAGGTCACGATAAAGAATAAATATCCTCTCCCAAGGATAGATAATTTGTTTGACCAACTTCCGGGCGCCTCTTATTTCTCTAAGATAGACCTTAGATCTGGCTACTATCAGCTGAAGGTAAGGGAGTGCGACATTCCAAAGACAACCTTTAGGACTAGATATGGCCATTTTGAGTTCTTGGTCATGTCCTTTGGGTTGACGAATGCACCTCCGCCTTTATGGACTTGATGAATAGAGTGTTCAAGCCATATCTTGATTTGTTTGTGATTGTGTTCATCGACGACATCCTGATATATTCAGGGAGTGAGGAGGAGCATGCTAACCACCTCAGAGTGGTCCTCCAAACTCTTAAGGACCATGAGTTGTATGCAAAATTCTCCAAATGTGAGTTCTGGCTTAAGTCAGCGGCCTTTCTAGGCCATGTTGTTTCCGGTGATGGTATTCGAGTGGATGCCCAAATGATTGAAGCGGTTAAGAACTGGCCCCAACCGACCACTCCAACTGAGATTAGAAGTTTCTTGGGGTTGGCGGGCTACTACCGTAGGTTTGTTGAGGGATTTTATTCTCTATCCGTGCCATTGACCAAATTGACTCAGAAGAAGGTCAAGTTTCAGTGGTCCAAAAAATGTGAGAAGAGTTTCCAGGAATTGAAAACAAGGTTGACTACTGCACCAGTCCTAACCTTCCCCTCATGTCAGCAACCATGTCCAGAGCATAGCGAGATAATTGAGTGAACTTCAAGCCATACTCTTGCACGGTCATAGGGCCCTATTTTAGGTTCAGGAACTCCCTCACCTTAGCTTCTCTTTTCTCCATTGGGAAGAAGAGTCCCAAGAAGGCCTCCTCAAACACTGCCCAAGTCACACACGGGGCATCATCCCTCCTACCTTTCTTCAATTAGTCGAACCACAGCTTGGCCACCCCCTTAAGTTGGTAGGAAGCCAGTTCAACCCTATCAGCATCAGCCATGTGCATCACTTGGAACACCTTCTCAAGTTCCTCCACATAGTTCTTGGGATCTTCAGTAGAGGCCGACCCCGTAAACTCAGGCGGGTTCTTCCTTAAAAATTCTCGGACTCTAGAGCTGTCATGAGAATCTGTTCCACCTGCGCCTTGACTCACGGCAGGTGCTGCGACAGCTTGGGCTAAAGTTTGAATAGCCTGGGATAGCTCGGCGTTGGAGACCTCATCTTGAGGGGGTTGCTCAATAGGGACAACTGCATCCACGGGCACCTTGGGTACTTGGGGTTCAGGTGGATTAACAGCTCGCCTGGCAGGACGTCCCCTTCCTCTGAAAGCTCTTTTGGGAGGCATATTATCGATTCTGCACGTGTAGAGCACGAATTAGAAGATAGTTTTCATAGAGCTTAACTCTATCGCATGAGTTGGAATAAGAAAGAAGTGTAACCATTCCTAATGTCCCATAACCTCCTACTTATGGAATGTGGTCGACAACACACCCATAAACAAGACTTTACTAGACACGGCTCCATAGACTCCCTAGGACACTTGAACCCTGTGCTCTGATACCAAGTTTGTCACGCCCCAGGAGGGTACCCTTGGCGTGGCCGGCACTCAAAGACTATTGCTAGTCCCCAAGCGAACCACTTAGCTTCGTCACATTATTCAATCAAATAAACTCTAATGAATAGCGGAAAATATAAGTAACTAGTGGACACATCTCATCTGAAGTCTCAAAAGAATGTATATATAGTAATAAAGTCTAGTAGAAAGAACAAGCTCACAGTGTCAACATCAATACTCGACCTTCATCTTTGAAGCCTCTTTCACTAATCATGTGGTGCCAATGACAGATCCATGGCTGCCCCAAATAAAAATAAATGAAATAGTCCAATCTAACTCTAAAGCAGGATGAAATAACAATAGTGGGTCCTCCGGAGTAGGGGATGCTCACCAAATCAGCTTCGAATCTCAAATCTTCAACGGAGCGCCTGTTGATGAGCTCTAGTCCGTACCTCTGCATCATAAAACGATGCAGTCCATAGTGGAAGTCAGTACTTGGAATGTATTGGTATGTAAAATAGCTGAATGAAACAAAAATTGGTAGAATAGTATGGATAATATCAACTCAACATAAACATCAAATCACATCATTAGTCAAATGTCTATCTATGCAAGAATAAAGAGTAGACAAATGACACATCAATAACTCAAACTCATCAATAGTCTCAAACTCATCTCAGAGGAGCTCACCTCCTCTCATCTCATTTCATCGCATCTCATCTCGGAGGAGCTCACCCCCTCTCATCTCATCTAGACTATGAGTGCTCAAGGTAGAAAATTTATGGGAGTTTCTCTTATCCGACAACAGTCACTTATGATCTAGTGAATGTACAACAATCACGCTGATGTTGCCACAACCGTTCTAAACTTGCCAAGTAGGAAACGAATCGAAACCATATCGGCTCACCCAATGTGGAGTCAGTCGTCAATAAGTCCTCTATTGTTTCTGGGACTTCTAATCAAGAGGAACCACAATATATGTGATGGTTCCAAACTCATCTACGTATGGCAACGTAGTTAATAAATTCAAGTAAGACTCACTCTTACTCATTTTGGTGCTCAATACTCCTCCAATGACTCAATGCTCATAAAACCATCAATCCAATCAGACCAATCTCGTATGGACTTTAACCCCGTCAACGATCGGTATTTCATAGGGACATTAACCCTCCCTTCAATCAATCTCATAGTGAGTTTAACCCTCTCATCAATCAATCTCATCATGACTTTAACACTCCTACCAATCAACATCTTATAAGGACTTTAACCCTCTCACCAATCAATCTCATCAATGGCTCAAGATGTAGAATAATCATTAGATATCAAGTGAATAGACATATCGATAAAGTTCATTTATAGAGACTCATAAGACAATCAAACTCTATCAACTCATTGTCATTCTCTTATCACAATCACAATCGCAATCAACAATCACAATCTTAATCAAGGCTCTAGACTCAACCCTCAAGTTAATTATGCATGCTTTTAAAAATAGTCATGTAGGGTTATGCAGATTCTCATGAAAATATTCAATTTAAGAAAACAAATAGTATAATGATCATCAACATAGAAAACATGTAATTTCAAATCAATTTTTTAAGAAACACCCTCAAGAAATCATGCATGTGGACTCCTTAACAATCAATCCATCTATGACCTCTATGGGGCGCATGAGAGAACAATCTCATGTTTTAGTTTAGCCTTACATACCTGTGATGCAGCTAACAACCAAGTACGCCAAGGATCTCTTCTCGAATTTCCTCAACTCAAGCTCTTCTCTTCTCTCCTCAAGCCCTAGCCTTCTTAGATTAGGGAATAGGACTTAGAATGGGGGTTTAGACCCTTTTCACGTCGAAACATCATTATCAGCCGTGTCTTAGAGTTTAGGAGGTGTGGGGAATTGACCGGAATGCCCGTCAAAATTATTAAGAAACTTCCATCTCGGAAAATACACGGTCCGCAACGCGGACTGGTCGCGAACAGTATATTTTCATAAGAGAATATTTGTATGGGTTTTCTCCATCCTGTCGAAAAATTTGAAAAACACACTAGTGCCTCTCCGCGACAGGTGCACGCCGCGCCTCTGTCACGCACCATTATTGTTTTCTGATTTGGATTAAAAATTTATCTTTCGATCGAGTTGCTTTAAAAATCGACCAAGGACATTTTGCCACTCAATTTTTATGCTGATCACGAATCAGATATTGAATTTTCCATATGAGCATCAGAAGACACATTACGCACGTACCCTCACTCTAGGGGTATTTTGGTAATTTTACCGGGTGTTACAAAAAAGTGGGTTTCCTTCTTCCTTTTTTGGATTTGGAAAGATCCTCTATAAATCGGGGTTTTCTTAATCTAGCAAAAAAAAAGGAATTTGTATGAAAGGGAATTAGGTTTTCTATACAATGCTTGCCCACCCAAGTATTGAGAGAGTTCGGATGTGAACTTGGGATCACTATAGAAGATCGTAGAACTGCAGTCTAACTCGTGGATGCTCACCCTTCTAGAGATATTTATCTAATTAAATTTCGTAAAGTTTATGTGTTTTATCATGGTTATTTTTGTTCTAGCATAAACGTATGTGTAATCTATTATTCATATAAGCAATACAATCCTCATACATTTCCGCTGCGCGTATAATTTTCCAACAGAAATAACTACCTACACTTGTAGGATTTTAACAACTTCACTACTTAAAAACTGAGCAATGTCAAAATTACAAACTCGCAACACTTAACACACCAACCTTCACACTCCAAACTCGCAACTATCGAGAGCCAAACTCAATCTCAACAATAACTCTCACAAAGAAAACAAACTCTTACAATTATTGTTACTAAACAATGATTCTAAGAAGACTGCAACAATTTGAACAAACAAGAAAAACCTAACTCTAGATCTTGCTTGAATTCTCTAGTGCTAGTTGCTCTTGCTCAAAGAATTCTCTCTTTTAGATTTGCAAAAGCTGTGACTACTAGGGTTATCAATTGCTTATATAGTTAACTTAGAGTTATTCCTTAATTAGACTCTTTCTTTGAGTACGATACATACACTTTTCCTTGTATAAGTCCTATTTTGATTCTGCTTCTTTATTGAGTCCTTTCCGGATCCTGTTTCCTTATATGACACTCTTGCTCCTAGTAGGATTCTGCTTCTCGATTCCTGGTGCTGAACCTGAACCTAGTTCTGTTTGTCATCATCAAAATAGCTTAGATGAACCTTCAAGATCCTAACATATTATAAATCTAACATGGAGTTTTTTCTTTTTCTTTTTTGACTTTTTGCATCCCTAGTGTGTGTATGTTCATTTGCCAATTTTACCCTATCTTTCCATTTTTTTTGGTAATTATTGAATTTCCATTACCAAAGTGACCCTATCTTTCAAGTTTAATGATTTGCGTCCTAGCAATAAGAAATTGTTCGTCATAAGAGTACGTAACATAACATACTTGGTTTTATTAAAGTATTAACTTGATTCTTCTTGATATCAAAATTTCTTTTGCTGAAATATAACAAAGTCATGTTGTCATTATTTTTTGTATTTTACAACTAAAAATGATTAAATTTATTGTTGTTGCCTTCTTATAAAAACATACGTGATTCAGGAAATAGAGTGAATACTTTGAAATATTTCTCCACCATGTGACGATACCATTGTGCAATATATATATATATATATATATATATATATATATATATATATATATATATATATATAGAGTTTAATATACGTGCTTTGCATGCATGTGGATAGAACATAGTAATGATCCGAACCGTCATTAATTAGAGGGAACGAAGCTTACGAATTAAATTTTTCTAGACTAGCACCATCCTACCATAGCAAAAATATTCCCATCACAGCGGTGCTGCCATAGTGGGTTAGGACCCACCATAGTGAGCTCAACTTGTTGGAATTAGAAAACGTGAATCTTTATTTACCCTCTCTTCCTTGGAATGCCTAAAACAGATAAAAGTTACCTCAATCCTCAAAAGGTTGCTCTAGAGCTAGGAGGAAAGGAGAGAAGGGATTCAACTGCAAGAAAGTTATAGCTCACAAAATTCAAGTCTGCCACCACCATCCATCGCCGAGAAACTGAGATTATAATGGAATCATGCAGCATCCGCTTGACGCCTTTGTAGGCTACGTTTTCCTCGTTGAGTAGTTCTAAACCTTTCTCCATCGTTTAATATAACATAGATTGACGGGAAAAAATCATGCTTAGGCCTTTGGACATGGATGTCTTATGGGTCAAGGTTGTGTTTATCATTGTCAAGATAGGAGCATGCTAGTCACATTGTGATTAGGCTATGGCTAGCAGTAGTAGTCTAGTCTGTGATGGTTGCATTAGTACTTCCAGTTGTGACGAGTTCTGGTCTAGAATGTGATTTATTTCTATGCACATAAGGAAAAATGATTGCATGTATCCTACAATGAACCTATGGGTTATACTTGTGGCGTCAAGCAAGGGGGTTGCATCGTAGGTGATGGGTTAATATTCTCAATTGTGTGATATATGCATGTTAATTACTTCATGGTACTTTGTGCATGTATGTAAGGAGTAAATTGAATTTAAACCTTGTATTGCTAAATTCAAAGATCTTCCAATGATATCTTATATTTCTTTCACCTTCCACATGATTTAATTAGTTGAAAATTAAGAATTCTTCTATCTAGGTGCTAGAGTAGGTATCCGCACGGTCTAGTGAATTGGGTTGTGTATTCCAGAGAATGTCACATAAAACCACTCTTGAAGCCCCTATAAGACTTATCCCTTTTGAACAAGCTTTTATCGATGCAAGAAGCACTTTGACATCACTCTTTGGGTCATTAAGAGGGTTTATTGATATCTGCCTTTACTTTACATCAAGTTTTCCATCCATATATAGAATCTCCAGACATAAAGTCCAGCCAAAGAGAGAAATAAGTTGCTCCTTGATCAAGTTTAGAGGATCAAGTAACTGGCTAAATATTATAACAAATTTTATTTTTCCTCTAATATCGAGATCCAACCGACATCTTCTTTCTTTGAGCCGACTTTCTAACTCGGAGAATTCCTTCCTCTTTAGTACTAATTAAGGATGAAGAGAGATCAGAGATACAAGATTTTGTTTGTAAAAAGAGGTTGGATTCTCCATAATTCTTTGAAGTACTCTTTCAGCAACTCTTTGGGTTTCAAGTGTATAACAGTATCCAATATACTTGGAAGGCTTACCTTTTTTACATGTTCACATCTATGAACTAGTGGTGAAATGATATTCCTAAGCTCTTCCAACGCTTAGGCATTTTTGTCAATGGGATTGCTAAGAGAAGCCCATGTTTGCTCCAAACCTGCAGCAAACTTTGGACTAACTACAGTGAGAGTGTTGTATAGCTCTTTGATGTTATTCTGGAATGGAGTTCCAGACAAAAGTATGCGCTTCTTTGTTTCAACCGTGCTCAAAGCTTTCCACACAAGGTCGTGCTCATTTCGAGTAGTGTGCCCTTCTTCAAGCACCAGAAGACCAGGACATTTCAGAAGTATTTCTCTAGTCTCTTTGGCATAACAATCTCTATCTTCTCCTGTTAGAATCCTGAACAAATCATAGCTGATTCCCAAAACACTCTTACTTCTCACCTAGGATTTCACCTTCACCATGCGTATGAGGTGTGGAATTTTTTCCCAACGCAGGATAAACAGTTAAAGACACCAACACTACTTTCATCTTCCTTTAAAGTGAAGTCTTTGTTGTTCAAGTTGTTGAAGGGAATGCCCACCTCCCATTTCTTGAACCCAACTTCCCAGTTTAGTAGCTATATGAATGGAGCTATGAATACTGGCCGAAACTTCATAAACAACTTCAAAAAATACTGAAGAAATATTATGGTGTGTCAGATTTTTCCCGTGCCAGGTGGGTGTGAGATAATACATCCTCCTTTATTGTCAGATAGGGGCTCTCAGCCTCTCAAGAGTTATATCCTCCCTTATTGTCAGATGGTGAGCTAAATTTAGTGAAGCTGAAATTTATGGTTCGAAATAAGAGCATTTTGGGAATCAACTATCATTTGTTCAAGATTCTCAAAGGAGATGGTAGAGGCAGTTATGCCAAATAGATACGAGAAATCCTTCTAGAATCACCTGGTCCTTGAAGAAGGGCACACTGTTAGGAATGATATAAGCCTTGTGTCAAAAGCACTGGAAAAGGTTGAAACAGAGAAGAGGATAATTCTATCTAGAACTCTGTTCTAGAATAACATCAAAGAATCTTGCAATACTCTTGGTGCAGTTAAACGAAAGTTTGCTGTAGAGTTATAGCAAAATTGGGGTTCTCTTAGCGGTTACATTGAATAGAATGCCTGAGCATGTGTTTCCCAGTTCAAAAATGCCGAATCTCGTCTGAATCATCATTTGTTAGGACGAAGAGCTTAGAGATATTATTTCACCACTTTTCCATACATGTAATAAAGGTGAAAAGAAGGTAAGCCTTCCGGGTATAAAGAAACACACTTGAAGCCCACAGATTTGCAGAAGAAGTTGCTTAAAAGAATTCCAGATAAGCCGGACTCCTTTTCCAAACAAAATCTGGTGTCTTTGATCTCTGTTCATCCTTCATTAGTGGCAAAATGGAAGGGGTTCTATGAGTTAAAAAGTCAGCTCAACGAAAGAAGATGCCGGTTGGATTAGATATTGGAGTAAAAATGAAATTTGTTGTTGAATTGATCAAACTCTGCGATGAGCTGAAGTAGAGCGTTATAATATTTAGCTAGTTACTTGATCCTCTCTAAACCTGATCAAGGAGCAACTCAAGTCTCTCTTTCGCTAGAGTTTAGGTCAAGAGAATCTCTATGTTAATGGGAAACTTGATGTAATACTACGACAGATATCATGATAACAATCCTAAGAAGAATGTTTATGTTGCATCTTTTTCTCATTTTTTTTATTTTCTCCCTATTAGACCTTTTAATTAATATTTTTATTTAGGCTCAAATTAGTTATTTATGACTATTGAAAGTATGGAATATATGTGTAAAGCATGTTCAAAGTACATGTCCAAAAACTAGCTCTCTTAATAACCCTAAGAGTGATGTCAAAGTTCTTGCATTGATAAAAGCCTATTCAGAAGAGATAAATCTTATAGGGGCTTCAAGAGTGGTTTTTCTTGACGTTCTCTGGAATCCCTCAATAGAACAGTATGCCACCGACCGAGCCTATAGGAATGGTTAGACAAAATTCGTTCATGTTTATTGTCTGGTGACATCGAAATTAGAGGTTGACAAGATCAACAAACAAACTAAAAAAAATATCATTCAGATGTACTTCTGTCCATAAATGAAGAGAATACTTCATATTCTATGTCAAAGGATAACGTAATTGAATCCATGGTTAAGCATGACGGCCTCCATCATATATTTGAAAAACTATCTAATGCACTGAGCAGTTAGTTAGGTTAGTATTGCTAGGATATATACTATTAATCGTGGATTTAGACATAGTATTCCAAAAATTTCCATTATTGAATATCTAAGTGTGAGATTGTTAGAGTATATACTATTAACCATGCATTTAGATATAGTATATTATAATAATTGTGATGGTTAAAAGTCTAAGTGGGAGATTGTTGGGATATATACTATTAACCATGGAATATATACTATTAACCATGAGTATAAATATAGTATTTATTATAAAAAAATTATTCATCCAGTTTTAATAAAAGTTTTAATAGATCATATAATCATTTATGTGTCCATTTACTTATATAGTAGATGATTTAGTGTATAGAGTTTTAGCTTATACATGGAGGATTAAATTATCGGTTCTTATAAGTATAAAGTTTTTTGTTCACAATCTAAGATGGAAATTGGACAAGCCACTGGTCTGATTGTAGCACAAGATTGTGTATAATTTATCTTGATTGTGGGGACGGCGTAGTTCCAACTTCTTGTGCTAGTGCATATTGTATGTATTGGACGGGACCGAGTAGAGATAGTTTTTTTATACTGACTAATAAAAACATATTCTCTAAACTATTAAATGTACTTAAATTCTCAATCCTGATATAACTATTATGATCTGTATATATTATTTATCGTTTTGATTTATTAAAAGGTGTGATTCTGAGATGGGTCTATATGCCTGGTAGATTGGATGATAATGATAATATATATTGGTGAAATGATAAGTTAGTTCATGGAATCCATGTATCAATATAGAGATTGATGATATGCCTTTTGAGAAGCTTATAAATTTTCATCGTGTTAAACTTTGCAAGTGGATTTATGGATCCGACACATGAAATAAGTCAAGCAGTGCTCTAAAAGAAATTAATCTTTAAATTAAATTTGTCAATAGTTTAATTTATTGATTAGTATCTATAATCTTAACATGGAGAATTACATAAGTGTTTAATGGAGAATTTCAAAATATAAATAGAGGAGTGCAATTACGAATTTTTAGTGAAATAATTTGTAATTTATTATGGTAAGAATAATTTCAAATTAATTATTTGAATTATTTCTATAATAGGAAGCCTCAGCAATTAATTTTGTGGTCTCTACAGTGTCTATATTTAACTAGAACTTAGAATCCTATTTCTAATCAAAGAAGGACACATATTATTTTCTTGTTTTTCAAGAAAAGTGGGTTACCTTCTTTCTTTTGGATTTGGAAAGATCTTCTACAAATAGGGTTTTCTTAATCTAGAAAAAGGGAGATTTGGATGAAAGAGAATTAGATTTCTATACAATTTTTGCCCACCCAAGTATTGGGAGAGTTTGGATGTGAACTTGGGATCACTGGAGAAAACCACATAACTGCAGTCTAACTCGTGGATTTGCTTCAAGGTATATGCTCACGCTTCAAGAGATGTTTATCTAATTAAATTTCATTAAGTTTATGTGTTCTAGCATGATTATTTGTGTTCTAGCATAAACATATGTGTTATCTATTATTCATGTAAGCAGTACGATCCTTATATGCTTCCGCTGTGTGTATAATTTTCCAACAAGTATGTGCTTTAGTTTCTTCTTGTTCCCCGGTACACAAGTAATCTGACTTGTTTAGTGTATTTTGTTTATTGCTTGTCTTGGAAAAATCGCTCAAATGCTTTATCTCTTTCTTGTTATCTCAGTTGGATCCTCCTTGAGGGTTTCCAAGGACACTTGTTCGAAGAATTTGTATTACTATCATATTCTGAGGCTGTAGAAATGACCTCTTGAAAAAATGCAAGGCAGGAAAGCATAATACACTGGATGCACTTCTATCAATAACTAGAGAAAACACTTAACTAAATTATTACTACAATAAGTAGTTTATTTAACACTACAATGCTGCAAACGACTTGTTTCTACCAAATAAAAACATCAGGGATGCTGCACTTTTAGAAGTGAAAGATTTTAATTTTGTTATTATCATTTCATTCCTTTATAATTCCTTCCTTTTTGGTTTCAAGCACTTTGATGCAATTATGTGGTTTTTGATAAAAAGGAAAAAGGAGGCCAGATTCACATTTGGTTTATGAAGAATGCAAATAGGATTTTTCAGGATGTTTTATGTTTTTATAAGAGTTGATTTATATATGAAATAACTCATTGAGAACGTGTTAGATTGCATGAACATTTTTCTAGTCGTAATATGTGTATACTCATGGGATTTCTATTTCCTTTAGAAAGAGGCCTATGTGCCAAGTTTATGATTTTTTTAATAATTATAATTGAATTTGATTATAACTGCCGTAAATGTATTATCTCAACAAATATGAAATTAAATATTTGTATTTTATATAAATATCAACTAGTATTTTACTTCGTCAGGCAAATCTAAGATTTACAACAGGTAAATTTTTCCAATTATTTTACCTTTTAATATTTGAATATAAATAAAGAAATAAGTATTATAAGATAACTTGTAAATTAATTCTACCAAATTTATTTAGAATTGTGATGTATCTTACTAGATATAAGAAGGATGTGAAAGCTTATGTCATCACCTTCATTAATTTTATCTTATCACTTGTCTACTCATCCGTCTTCGCACAATACTAATAAGTTAAAATATTAATATTAAAAAATTAATCTTTAGTAATAAAATATTAATCTTAAAAAATTAATCTTTTGTAATCTTTTATTTTATTCGATGATGTTAAATATGAACTTATACCTAAAATATGTTAAATGCAAATAACTCGTTTAAATCAGTACAAAACTCTCTAATAGTTTTTTGTCTATTAACATGGGTTGGTGAGACTTAAATTTTCCAAGTTGTTATTGTGAGATGCAATTAAAGTGATTGATATTTGTAAATTAGAAAGAAAAAACTAGAGATGAAAATCTTGAAAGTAGATGATTGACATTGACTTTGAAAATGAATACTAATGTTCACAAGTTTGCTATCTCGTTTTGACTCAATTTGTGGATACTAGGAACACTCCACCAACTCACCATAACCTCATTACACTCTCAAACTTATTTGTATTTCAATATACCATCACCATCAACCTCCTTAAAATTCGAAAAAATCTGAATTAGAATTTGAAATAAATATCCAATTTAAAAAAATTGTACTGCATAATTAAAATAAAAGGAATATAATTTCTTAAAAAGGTCTAGATTCTTTATGATTTTGCAAACCATGGTTCTCAATAGTGAAAACAATCATATGATGTGATGATTAGCGTTTTCTTCATCGCCCTTATATATGCTATGATGATGATGACAGTGGAAGATACAAACTTAAATTTATATGTGCAAAGTGGAGGAATATCGTAAAGTGTCATCAATTTACGAACTAAATTTTGAGAGTTATGAAGATTAAAAAAGAAAGTTATGAGTATTATTAAGGGTATAAATTGAAGAGGTATGAATTATATATTAGTAGCTGATTTTTATCAAAGATATTAAACATAAAAAGGAGAAATATTCGAATACTAGAAGATATTATTATTTTATAATAATAAAAAGAATGAAAAAAGGTATCTTCAACTTTCTTTAAATGGGATTTGATTAATTATTGGTCAAATCAAAATTTTGTATATCATAAATTAAAAATGGGGTATCTATTATCCACTCCATAGCATCAGTCAGAACCCGAAGCCCGAACTAACTGATGTGCACACTGGTTTGCTAATATTTTAACGGACGACCAAGAAATAAAAGTAAATCCATACATGAGTGCTTTACAATCATGAATAATAACATCAAAGTAAGAGTTATTTCAGCAGGCTTTATCTGGCAGCTGAAATAAGATTGTTTATCTCTACAATTGTCGGTGTTGCTACAAAGTGTTCCTTTAGCAAGCTTTGTGCTTATTGAACACCCAAAGCCTCAACCATAAGTGACTCTTGTGATCTATATAATTGACTAGAAGTGCAATATTGCTTTTGTCCCTTGGAGGCATGCAGGGCCTACACTGATTGAAGAATATTCTCATTCATCAAGTTATCACCTGTTGGAAGAATATCATTCAAAGCTCTCAAAACAAAATTCAACACCCAAAGAGGCATCTTTACTTGGGAAAAGAGAGAAGCAACTATTCGAATCAAAATTTTAAGAAACAGAGAGAAGAATTTTTTGTTATTGCTTTCCGTAAACAACGATACAAGACTCGAAATAATACTTGAAAAGAAACAAATCCAGAGAAAAAATAGGGCACCTGTTTAGCCCAAACCCATGACCTGCTAACGGACTAACTTAAACATAATTAGAACTCAACATTGACTTTTGAATCAGTCAACTAACACTTCCCCATGATTCAAAATCACACATCCAATTTCAACCTGAAATATTCATGCTTAGCCTTAGGATTAGACTTTGTAAATATATCCACTGCTTGCTCATTTGTCCCACAAAATGACAGCACAATTCTTCCATCAACTATTAGCTTCCTAATGAAGTGATATTGCACATTAATATGCTTAGTTCTGCCATGGAAAGAGGGATTTTTAGCCATAAATCATATCATCAATGTAAAGACGGACTACCAAAAATCCACCAGTATCTTCTTTTCTCAAATATAAAGTAGGCTTGTTGTCACTTCTTATGAATCCGCTACCTTGATAGAATGAGTCAATTTTGCTATACCATGCACGTGGAGCTTGCTTTAGCCCGTAAAGAGCTTTTCTTAACTTGTAGACTTTGTTCTGGTTGACATTAATTATAAAGCCTTGAGGATGTGAAACATAAACCTCCTCTTCCAGATAGCCATTCAGGAAAGCTGACTTCACATCAGATTGATATACGGGCAAGTGCAATTGTGCAGCCAAAGCCAAAGCAACTCTCACTGTTTCAAATCGAGCAACAGGAGAAAAAGTTTCATCAAAATCCATACCTTGCTATTGTGAATATCCTCGCTACAAGTCGAGCTTTGTGCTTTTGAATGCTCCCATCAACATTGTACTTTGTTCGAAACACCCATTTCAGCCCTACTACATTCTTTCCTTCAGGTGCATCAACTAACTCCCAAGTAGAATTTCTTTCAATTGCTTGAATTCTTCAATCATAACATTCTGCCATTCAGTTTGTTCTACTGCTTCTTCATAACAGATAGGATCTGAAATAAGCAAAGCAAATTCACAAGAAGTAATTACAATGTTAGAGTATTTGGGATTCAATTTCCTTTCCCTTGTCGATCTTCTTAGTGGAATCGGATCAATTGAAGACTCGTTAGGTGCTGCAGCTGTTTGTGGTACAATTGATGAGCTTACTGATGATATAGGAGAAGAATTGGGTGAATTTCCAAGATCTGCTGCAGGTTCCACATCCCCACTTGTGGGATTCCACTGGGTGTGTTATTGTTGCTGCAGGTTCCTCATCAGTAGATAACAATTGAATATTTGATCTCACAATCCCTGAATTAAAGTTCCAACTTGAATCCTCATTAAATATAACATTTCTGCTTATAATCACTTTGCCACTTATGGGATTATATAGACGATATACTTTGGATAGAAGACTATAGCCAATGAAAATGCAATTTAGGGATTTTTCATCAAGCTTAGAGTGAGAATTAACCAAAGCATATGCTATACAACCAAATATTCTTAAGTGGCTTACCTGAGGCTTTTTACCATTGCAAGCTTCAAGAGTTGTTGTCTTCCAAACAACCTTTGTTGGTAAGATATTCAAAAGATAAACAACAGTCGCAACAGCTTCTCCCCAAAAATAATCTGGCAGATCCTTTGCTTTCAGTAAACTTCGAGCCATTTCCACCACCATCCTATTCTTTCTCTTGGCCACACCATTCTGCTCCTGTGTATATGGTGCTGTAAGTTCACTGCAAACTCCATTATCATCACATAACTCATTGAAATCATTAGACAAGAACTCACCGCCTCAATCTGTACGGAGTGTTTTTATCTTGTTGCCACTTTGATTCTCTACATAAGCCTTGCCACTAAACATACTAGTTAACTAAACTTTGGACCAGAAGAAAATCGGGCAGCATAATGTTTAGGAAAAAAGAAACTAAGCCGGGACCGTTTAGGTCATGACCTGATCAACAGCAAATCACGTACATCAAGATAAGTAAACTCAAACGTTAAAGTACTAGCTAGCCGACAAGGCTGTAACAACAGAGGTACAGACACACACTATATATATACATGCCAATCTTATGACCAGAGACTGAAAGGCACAAAAGAACCAACCCACAATAACATGTCCATAATAGCCTCTATGAGAATCACTAACACTGTCGGGACAGGGCCCGATATACCCAATTATACAAAAAAAAGTAAACATCCTGCGAAAGCTCCAGGAAGAGGTGGAGCTTACCAACTTGCCACTTTGATTCTCTACATAAGCCTTAAATTTTTTAAAATTCTCAAAGGTTTTTTATTTGAATTTCAAGAAATAAACCAAACTAAAGTGGCTGTAATCATCAGTAAACATCAAAAAATACCTACTTCTACCCAGTGCTTCCGTTTTCATTGGCCCGCACAAATCAACATGTATAAGTTCAAGACAACCTGTCTCCCTCCATGATTTTCCAACTGGAAATGGTTTCCTAATTTGCTTCCCAAAGATACATCCTTCACACAAGTCAAGTTCATTGATTTTCGGCAAGACAATAACCATATTTTTCTGAACCAAAAGTTTCAACCCATTAACATTCAAATGTCCATTATAACGTAAGTGCCACAAATTAGTCTCATTCTTTCCTTTAACAACTAAGGCAGTATTACCAACATTTGAAATATCAAGGGGAAACATTTTGTTTTGAGTCATAGGCAAACGAGCTATCCCGCGCCCAGTTTTTTGGTTTTAATGTCACATGCATTATCATAAAATACAACTGAGTAGCCACTGGTCATTAATTGGCCGACACTTAACAGGTTATGAGCCAAAGTAGGGACATATTGCACATCATATAAAAGCCTCACATTACCTTGGACAGTTTTTATCTCAACTGTACCTTTCCCTGCAACGTGTACTTGTTTATCATCTCCTAGTCGCACCTTGCTTTTCTGGAACTCGTCGAGATCTCTAAATAGAGATTTCAAACTTGAATGTGATTGAAGCATCCGCTATCAATGAACCAAACAACATTCATATTTCCAGTTATCAAGAAATGGTCATAAATAACTCACTTTCTTCTTCCACTTTTTGTGTACAAGTTGCCTCATTCTGCTCATCCTTTTGCTTCGTCCAACAGTCAGCTTTTCTGTGGCCAAATTACTTGCAATATCGACATTGAATATTGCTCTTGTACTGACGAAATTCACCAACTTGGTTCCTTCCTCTGCCGCTGCTATCACCACGGTCTCGACCACGAAAATTGCCTCTTCCATGTCCCCGTCCTGCTGAGTTTTCTGCTCTTCCCTTGTAGGAAGACTCCCCCTTAACCTGGAATGACTTCGGTTGAACTTTCTCACGGGACCTATTTAGCCTATCTTCATGAGCTAGCAAAGTATTCATTAATTTATCAAAAGAATAGGTAGATAGGTCCTTAGATTCCTCAATTGCCGTAACAACATGCTTAAATTTGGTGATTAAACTTCTCAAAACTTTAGACACAACAATCTGATTATCAATGTTTTCACCGTAAGACCTCATCCTATTAACAGTAGCAGAAGTTCTAGACAAATATCCTTGCACAAATTCACTTTCATTCATGAATAATGTTTCAAAATCACATCGGAAAGTTTGTAATTTGACAGTAATTACCTTATCATCACCAAATAATCTTGCTTTAAGATCTCCCATGCTTGTTTGGAAGTCTCAGCTGTTGATATGCGAGGAAAACATTCATCATCAAGAGCTTGTTGTATCGTGAATAGAGCTTTTGAATCTCTCTTCCAATGTTCTCTCAGCTGGTTTGCATTCCCTTTTTGAATTCCAGTATCAACTACATCTCATAGTTCTAGAGACTTGAAAAGAGTCTTTATTTTAAGACTCAAAAATTGATAATTTTCCCTTCTGAAAATTGGAATTTAGGGCTGTGACGAAGCTACTGTCCCATTTCCTGCCATGGAAATTTTCAGATTTCTCTCCGAAAGAAATCTCACAACGTTTCACTATTTTTTCTCTCTTACTTGCATGAGGAAATGATGGATTTCGAACTTGGAGCAAACGCTCTGGTACCAAGAATGTTGGGAAAAGAGAGAAGCAACTATTCGAATCAAAATTATAAGCAATAGAGAGAAGCATTTCCTTTTTGAATTGCTTTCAGAAACAATGATACAAGACTTCAAATAACAATTGAAAAGAAACAAATCTAGAGAAAACAAATAGGGCACTAGTTTAGCACTAATCCATGACCTGCTAGTTCACTAACTTAAACTTAATTAGGACGCTGAATGTTGAAACATAAAAGACCCCTAAACTAACAATGACTTTTGAATCAGCCAACTAACATCTTCAATTCCAAGATTATCTTGCCAAATTTGTCCATTTGGGATAGGTATATTAGCCATGTCCAACATCGAATACCCACTTTTGATGGTGTATCGTCCTTTCTTTTCAAGTTTCCACATTCATTGATCATCCCGAAGAGTAAATCCCAATGGGATTCACTTATTGCAACCTATTTCATCTATGGAGTCCAAGTCGTTACTATTCCAAGTTCTTGTATCCCAATCAATGATATTTGTTATAGAATAAGGTAAAGCCAAAGCCAAAGCAGCAAACTAAACACAACAATTTTCACCTTTTAAAATGCATGTTCCACGGCAAGAATATTTTCCTTACCATGCTAAAGCCTCTTCAATATCCCTGTCACTTTCTATGATTATTTATTCTTTTTTGTCTTCACAAATATTCATTTTTTCATATTGTGAGTAATTTTACTATTATAGCTACATAATTCATAAACAGGCGTTTAATTGTCATTAAGATCATCGTTAATTATATCTTGAATTTTTTTCTTCCATGTTTTAAAAAAAAATATAGTCCCTGTTGATTTAGGAGGACTTTTGTTCAAATAGATTTGGAAAGGAATATATTGTCCATTTAGGATTAGGAGAACATTTTTCTTTTAAAGTTTAGGACTACTTGGAGTCTATATATAGGAAAATATTATTGCAGATTCTATAGGACACAAAGAATTCACAATGTAGTCCTAAGGGCTGAAAAGCATTGTAAACTTCTTGTTTTTCTTTCATAGTGGAAAACTTTCTCTGTTTTTTCTGGAGGATTAGTCCTAGACAGACCCTGTTAAAATATTTATGTTACTTGGAGATTATGCCAAGCCAGGCTAGAGTTTCTGCACAAGGATTGATACCAATTATTCACAACAATTGATATGAGTGTTAAGTTAGGATTTATGCAGAACAATTGATACCAATTATCCACAACAATTGGTATTAGAACTTGGTTAGGGGTTCTACACATTATCAAAAGCTAATATGTCTCCACCATATTCAACAGTGAAATTGTGAAATTTGATGGAGGGGGAGGGTTTAATTTTAATTTATGGAAGATTAGAATGAGACAGTCCCTGGTGTTACGAGGGTTATGGAAGGCAATTGAGGAGGCGCAAGACACTAATCAGGATTATAATGGTGATGCACCTATGTAAACAATAATCATATAGCATTGCAACAAATGCTAAGATTATTACTATTCCAACCATGAGATTTAATATGACAGGTGCTAAGCTTATTACTATTCCATTTACTTTCCATTTCAAGTTGTCTACAGATGTGTCACAAAAAATAGAGGAGGAGATGGAACAAATATCTAGTGCTCTGTATTCGAGTGTAATTAGTAGCATTATATATAGTATGGTTTATACTCGTCTTGACCTTTAACATGTCATTAGTGTTGTAAGTAGATATATGGCATGTCTTGGTAGAGAATACTGACAAGAATTGAAATGGATCTTGAGATATTTGAAAGATATTGAAAATGTGGGCTTGACTTTTCTCAAAGACAAGCTAAGTGAATCAACAATATTTTATGTGGATTCAGATTTCAAATATGACTTGGATAAGAGAAGATCTCTAATAGGTCATGCTAGCAGACAACTTAGCAATGTACTATTTCTCTCTCCACTGTAGAGGTAGAGTATTTTAAAATTACTGAGGCGGTCTAAAAGGTTATATGGCTTCAAGGCTTGGAGCAGACAAAATATATAGTAGTCAAATATTATTTTATCCAAGATACTATATTTAAATGTATTGTTGATGTGAAGAAAGTGTCTACACATAATAATCCAGGAGATAAGATAACCAACATACACTTGACCCATAAGTTTAGGCATTACCTAAACTTGATTTGTGTGAGTTATACTCAATAAGCTTTTTGAAAGGCTGAAGGCAAGGTGAACAGACGTCATTCCCCTATTAATGGAGGGAATTCAATCCTGTGACGCCTAGTAAAATTACCAAAATACACCTAAATTGAAGGAATGCGCGTAACGCATTTTTCGATGCTCATATGGCAAATCTGAGATCGGATTTGTCATCAACATGAAAAATTGAGTAGGAAAATGGTCTCGGTCGATTTTTAGATCGACCCAATCAAAAGATAAATTTTCAATACAAATCAGTAAATAGTGACGGTGAGTGTCAGAGGTGCGTCGCGCACCTGTCGCGGAGAGGCACTTGTGTATTTTTTAAATTTTTCGATGGGATAGAGAAAACTCGTTCAAAAACACCTTACAAAAAATACACAGTTCGTGACCGGTCCGCGTCGCGGGCCGTGTATTTTTCGAGCTGCAAATTTCTAAATAATTATGAGAGGCATTCCAGTCAATTCCCTACCCCTCCTAAACTCTAAGACACGGCTAATAGTGACGTTTCGACGTGAAAAAGGTCTAAAACCCCCATTCTAAGTCCTATACCCTAATCTAACAAGGCTAGGGCTTGAGGAGAGAAGAGGAGAGCTTGAGTTGAGGAAATTTGAGAAGAGATCCTTGACATACTCGGTTGTTAGCTGCATCACAGGTATGTAAGGCTAAAGTAAAACATGGAATTGTTCTCTCATGTGCCCCATAGAGGTCATAGATGAGTTGATGGTTGGAGAGTCTACATGCATGATTTCTTTATGGTTATTCTTGAAAATTATATTAGAAATTACATATTTCCTTTGTCGATGATCATCATACTATTTGTTTTCTTAAATTGAATATTTCCATGAGAATTGATTAACCCTACGTGATTAATTTGATAAGCATGCATAATGAACTTAAGGATTGAGTCTAGAGCCTTGAATTGCGATTGTGATGAGAGAATGATGAGTCTAGAGCCTTGAGTTAAGATTGGGATTGTTGATTGTGATTGTGATTGTGATGAGAGAATGATAATGAGTTGATAGATTTTGATTGTCTTATGAGTCTCTATAAATGAACGCTACCGATGTGTCTACTCACTTGATTCCTAATGATTATTCTAAATCTTGAGTCTTCGATTGAGATTGATTCATGAGAGGGTTAAAATTCCTATGAGATTAATTGATGATAGGGTTAAAATCCCTATGGAATACCGATCATTGATGGGGTTAAAGTCCCTACGAGATTTATTTGATTGGATTGATTATTTTATGAGCATTAAGTCACGGGAGGAGTATCGAGCACTGAAATGAGTAAGAGTGAGTCCCACTTGAACTCATTAACTACGTCGCCATATGTAGATAAGGCTCGGAACCATCACATATATTGTGGTTCCCTCTTGATTAGAAGTCCCTGAAACAATGGAGGACTTATTGATGGCTGACTCCATATTAGGTGAGCTGATATGGTTTCGATTCATTCCCTACCTGGCATGTTTGGAATGGTTGTGGCAACATCAGCGTGACTGTTGTACAATCCCTGGCTCATAAGTAATTATTGTCGGATAAGAGAAACTCCTATGAATTTCCTACCTTGAGTATCCGAGCCTAGACGAGATGAGATGAGATAAGATGTGATGAGATGAGAGGAGGTGAGCTCCTCTGAGATGAGATGAGATGTGATGAGATGAAAGGAGGTGAGGTCCTCGAGATAAGTCTGAGATGATTGATGAATTTTGAGTTGTTGATAGGTCACTTGTATACTCTTTATTCTTGCATAGATAGACATTTGACTAATGATATGATTTGATGTTTATTTTGAGTTGATATTGTCTTAATATATTTCTATCGGTTTCTGTTTCACTCAGCTATTTTACATACCAGTATATTCCAAGTACTGATATCCACTCTGGACTGCATCGTTTAATGATGCAGAGGCAGGTACTAGAGATCGTCAACATGCGCTCCGTTGAAGATCCGAGATTCGCAGCTAATTGGTGAGCCTCCCCTACTCCGGAGAACCCACTATTTTTATTTCATCATGCTTTCGAATTAGATTGGACTATTTCTTTTATTTTGAGTTGGGTAGCCATGGGTCTGTCATTGGCACCACATGATTAGTGATAGAGGCTTCATAGACAAGGGTCGAGCATTGATGTTGAGATTGTGAGTTAGTTGTTTCTACAAGCCTTTGTTATTATATATGTTCCTTTGAGACTTTAGATGAGATGTGTTCACTACTTATTTATATTTTCCGCTATTCAGTAGAGTTATTTGATGGAATGATGTGATGGAGCTAAGTGGTTCGCTTGGGGACTAGCAATAGTCTTCGAGTGCCGGCCACACCAAGGGTACCCTCCCAGGGCGTGACAAACTTGGTATCAGAGCACAAAGTTCAAGTGTCCTAGGGAGTCTATGAAGCTGTGTCCAGTAGAGTCTTGTTTATGGGTATGTTGTCGACCACATTTCATAAGCAGAAGGCTATGGGACATTAGGAATGGTTAATTTCTTTCTTATTCCAATTTGTGCGATAGAGTTAAGCTCTATGAAAACTATCTTCTAATTCGTGCTCTACATATGCAGAATCGATAATATGCCTCCTAGAAGAGCTGTCAGAGGAAGGGGACGTCCTTCCAGGAGAGCTGTTGATCCACTTAAACCCCAAGTACCTGAGGGGCCCATGGATCCAGCTGTCATTGTTGAGCAACCCCCTCAAGATGAGATCTCCAACGCCGAGCTGCGCCAGGCTATTCAAACTTTAGCCCAGGTTGTCGCAGCACCTGCTGTGAGGCAAGGCGCAGGTGGAACAGATTCTCAACACACCTTTAGGGTCCAAGAATTTTTTAGGATGAACCCGCCTATGTTCACTGGGTTGGAATCTACTGAAGACCCTAAGAACTATGTGGAGGAGCTTGAGAAGGTGTTCCAAGTGATGCATGTGGCTAATGCTGATAGGGTGCAACTGGCTGCCTACTAACTTAAGGGGGTGGCTAGGTTGTGGTTAGACCAATGGAAGAAAGGTAGAGGGGATGATGCTTCGTATGTGACTTGGGCAGTGTTTGAGGAGGCCTTCTTGGGATGCTTCTTCCCAAGGGAGAAAAGAGAAGCTAAGGTGAGGGAGTTTCTGAACCTAAAACAGGGCCATATGACCATGCAAGAGTATGGCCTGAAGTTCACCCATTTATCTCGCTATGCTCCGAACATGGTTGCTAACATAAGGGGAAGGATGGGCATGTATGTTGATGGGTTGAATAGAGGACCCAAGAGGAGCCATGCTTGTGAATGACATAGACATTAAGCGACTGATGACATTTGTGCAACAAGCTGATGAGGAGAGACAACATGACAGGGAAGAATTCAAGCGTAAGAAAGCGAAGACGTCTAGCCATGAGGTTGGAAGGAAAGGAAATGGCAACCGATTTCCAGCACCATCATCTGCTAGCCACCTGTGCCTAAAGGCGGGTATGATCAAAGATCTCAGAATGTGGGAAGTCATGGGCCTCGTTCGTAATCTAGTGTGGCCCAAGGTCCGCAGGGTAGGCCTCCATGTGGTAAGTGTGGCAAACTGCACTTAAGAAGATGTCGTGACAGGAATGATGTGTGCTACAAGTGTGGCCAAGCGGGCCACTACTAGAGAAATTGCCCAAAGTGGGCTGACCAGACTCGATATGGCCATTTTGAGTTCTTGGTCATGTCCTTTGGGTTGACGAATGCACCTGCCACCTTTATGGACTTGATGAATAGAGTGTTCAAGCCATATCTTTATTTATTTGTGATTGTGTTCATCGATGCCATCCTGGTATATTCAAGGAGTAAGGAGGAGCATGTTAACCACCTCAGAATGGTCTTCCAAACTCTTAAGGACCATGAGTTGTATGTAAAATTCTCCAAATATAAGTTCTAGTTTAAGTCAGCGGCCTTCCTAGGCCATGTTGTTTCGGGTGATGGTATTCGAGTTAATGCCCAAAAGATTGAAGCAGTTAAGAACTGGCCCCGATCGACCACTCCGACTGACATTAGAAGTTTCTTGGGGTTGGCAGGCTACTACCGCAGGTTTGTTGAGGGATTTTCTTCCCTATCCGCACCATTGACCAAATTGATTCAGAAGAATCTGTGGTCCGAAAAATGTGAGAAGAGTTTCCAGGAATTGAAAACAAGGTTGACTACTGCACCAGTCCTAACCTTACCCGATGGAACCGAGGACTTTGTAATTTATTGTGATGCCTCAAGGGTTGGATTGGGATGTGTACTAATGCAAAGGGGGAAGGTGATAGCCTATGCTTCCAGGCAACTCAAGGTTTATGAAAGGAACTACCCAACCCATGATCTCGAGTTGGCAGCAATAGTGTTTGCACTTAAAATTTGGCGTCACTACTTGTATGGAGTGCATGTGGATGTGTTCACTGACCACAAGAGCTTGCAGTATGTTTTTTTTTCAGAAAGAGCTCAACTTGCGACAAAGGAGATGGTTGAAATTGCTCAAGGATTATGACATGAGCATTCACTACCACCTAGGTAAAGCTAACGTTGTTGTTGACGCTCTTAGCAGGTTATCAATAGGTAGCACAACCTATGTGGAGGAAGGAAAGTGGGAGTTAGCCAAGGACGTGCACTGGTTGGCTCGATCAGGAGTCCGACTTGAGGAGAACAATGAAGGAGGAGTTAATGTTCAGTACGGGTCTGCTTCCTCGTTAGTGGTGGAGGTGAAGGAAAAGCAAGACCAAGACCCTGTTATACTCCAATTGAAGAAGGATGTCCACAATTAAAGAGTGATAGTCTTCTCCAAAGGAGGAGATGGAGTGTTGAGATATCAAAGTCGATTGTATTTCCCAAATGTTGATGGCATATGAGAGAGAACAATGACAAAAGCTCATAACACTAGATATTCCTTTCATCCTGGCTCTACCAAAATGTAGCACGACTTAAGAGAAGTCTATTGGCGGAATGGGATGAAGAGGGACATCGCGGAGTTCATTTCAAAATGCCCAAATTGCCAACAAGTGAAGGTTAAGCATCAAAGGCCCTATGGATAAGCTTGGAACTTTTAAATTCCGGAATGGAAATGGGAGAAGATTAACATGGACTTTATCACTGGCCTGCCGAAATCTCGAAAGCAATATGATTCGATATGGGTGATTGAGGATAGAATTACTAAGTTGGCTCACTTCTTGGCAGTTAAGACAACAAACACTGCGGAGGAGTATGCCAGCTTGTACGTCCAGGAGATTGTGAGGTTGCATGGGGTTCCCTTGTCCATCATCTCGGATAGAGGAGCTCAATTTACCTCCCAGTTCTGGAGATCGTTTCATAAAGGCTTGGGTACTAAGGTGAACCTGAGTACAACCTTCAATCCACAGACGGATGGTCAGGCAGAGCGTACAATTCAAACACTTGAGGACATGTTGAGAGCTTGTGTCCTTGACTTCAAAGGAAATTGGGATGATCACTTACCATTGGTTGAATTTGCATATAACAATAGTTATCATGCAAGCATTCAGATGGTCCCTTATGAAGCCTTGTACGGAAGGAGATGTAGATCTCCTATTGGGTGGTTTGATGTTGGAGAAGCGGAACTGATTGGACCTGATCTTGTTCACCAGTCGATGGAGAAGGTCAAGGTCATTAGAGAGAGGTTAAAGACTGCCCAGAGTCGCCAAAAATCTTACACCGACGAGAGGAGAAGAGACTTAGAGTTCGAAGTAGATGATTGGGTGTATTTGAAAGTGTCACCTATGAAGGGTGTCCTAAGGTTTGGGAAGAAGGGAAAGTTAAGTCCACATAATGTTGGACCATATCAGATCGTAAAGAGGATTGCGAAGGTGGCTTACGAGTTAGAGTTTCCTTCCGAGTTAGATGGGGTCCACCCGGTATTCCATGTGTCAATGCTAAAGAAATGCTTGGGAAATCCTGCCTTAGTGATCCCTGCTGATAGCATTGGGGTGAAGGATAACCTATCTTACGAAGAGGTCCTGGTTCAAATCCTTGATCGTCAGATTCGTAAGCTGAGAAACAAAGAAATAGCCTCAGTCAAAGTCTTGTGGAGGAATTAATTTGTTGAAAAAGCCACATGGGAAGCTGAGGAGGAGATGAAGGCAAAATATCCACACCTATACGTGCCAACTGATGAGGAAGATATTGAAGGTAAAAATTCTTACTCTCTACTAAGCTAATTGTCCTATTTTTATGTGACTTACTATTATTAAGTCGAGAGTTGATTGATTTAATTGAGAGTAGAAATGAGTCTTGAGTCTATTCGTGCCTTAATCCCCACCTCTACTCATCATTTGAGGACGAATAACCCCAATGGGTAGATGATGTGATGCCCGATAAAATTACCAAAATACCCCTAGAGTGAGGGTATGCGCGTAACATATCTTTCGATGCTCATATGGAAAATTCGAGATTGGATTTGTGATCAGCATAAAAAATTTAGTGGGAAAATGGTCTCAGTCGTTTTTTAGAGCAACCCGATCAAAAGATAAATTTTCAATCCAAATCATAAAATAGTGGCAGTACGTGACAGAGGCGCGTCGCGCACCTATCACGGAGAGGCACTTGTGTGTTTTTCAAATTTTTCGACGAGATAGAGAAAACTCTTTCAAAAACACCTAACCAAAAATACGCTATTCGCGATCGGTCCGCATCGCGGACCATGTATTTTCTAAGCTGAAAATTTCTAAATAATTATGAGGAGCATTCCGGTCAATTCCCCACCCCTCCTAAACTCTAAGACATGGCTAATAATGACGTTTCGACGTGAAAAGGGTCAAAAACCCCCATTCTAAGTCCTATTCCCTAATCTAACAAGGCTAGGGCTTGAGGAGAGAAGAGGAGAGCTTGAGTTTAGGAAATTCGAGAAGAGATCCTTGACGTACTCGATTTTTAGCTGCATCACAGGTATGTAAGGCTAAACTAAACATGGGATTGTTCTCTCATGTGCCCCATAGAGGTCATAGATGAGTTGATGGTTGGAGAGTCTACATGCATGATTTCTTTATGGTTATTCTTGAAAATGATATTTAAAATTACATATTTTCTATGTCGATGATCTTCATACTTTTTTGTTTTCTTAAATTGAATATTTCCATGAGAATTTCATCTACATGATTAATTTGAAAAACATGCATAATAAACTTAAGGAATCAGTCTAGAGCCTTGAATTGTGATTGTGATGAGAGAATGATGAGTCTAGAGCCTTGACTTAAGATTGTGATTATTGATTGTGATTGTGATTGTGATGAGAGAATGATGATGAGTTGATAGAGTTTGATTGTCTTATGAGTCTCTATAAATGAACTCTACCTATTTGTCTATTCACTTGATTCCTAATGATTATTCTAAATCTTGAGTCTTCGATTGAGATTGATTCATGAGAGGGTTAAAATCCCTATGAGATTTATTGATGATAGGGTTAAAATCCCTATGAAATACCGATCGTTTACGGGGTTAAAGTCCCTACGAGATTGGTTTGATTAG
Source organism: Solanum rostratum (assembly GCA_029948455.1). Classification (NCBI taxonomy): domain Eukaryota; kingdom Viridiplantae; phylum Streptophyta; class Magnoliopsida; order Solanales; family Solanaceae; genus Solanum; species Solanum rostratum. The sequence goes on from CM057051.1 coordinate 44,588,348, forward strand.
ATTGATGGTTTTATGAGTATTGAGTGACGGAAGGAATATCAAGCACCGAAATAAGTATGAGTCACTATAAATGAACTCTACCGATATGTCTATTCACTTGATTCCTAATGATTATTCTAAATCTTGAGTCTTCGATTGAGATTGATTCATGAGAGGGTTAAAATCCCTATGAGATTGATTGATGATAGGGTTAAAATCCCTATGAAATACCGATCGTTGACAGGGTTAAAGTCCCTACGAGATTGGTTTGATTAGATTGATGGTTTTATGAGCATTGAGTCACGGAAGGAATATCGAGCACCGAAATGAGTAAGAGTGAGTCCCACTTGAACTCATTAACTACGTCGCCATATGTAGATGAGGCTCAGAACCATCACATATATTGTGGTTCCCTCTTGATTAGAAGTCCCTGAAACAATAAAGGACTTATTGACGATTGACTCTATATTGAGTGAGCTGATATAGTTTCGATTCGTTCCCTACCTGGCAAGTTTGGAACGATTGTGGCAACATCAGCGTGATTGTTGTACATTCATTGTCTCATAAGTGATTGTTGTCGGATAAGAGAAACTCCCATAAATTTTCTACCTTGAGTACTCCGAGCCTAGACGAGATGAGATGTGATAAGAAGAGAGGAGGTGAGCTCCTCTGAGATGAGATGAGATGAGATGTGATGAAATGAGAGGAGATGAGCTCCTCGAGATGAGTCTGAGATGATTGATGAGTTCTGAGTTATTGATAGGTCACTTGTCTACTCTTTATTCTTGCATAGATAGACATTTGACTAATGATGTGATTTGATGTTTATTTTGAGTTGATATTGTCTCCATATTTTTCTACCGATTTCTGTTTCACTCAGCTATTTTACATACCAATACATTCCAAATACTGATGTCCACTCTGGACTACATCATTTTATGATGCAGAGGCAGGTACTAGAGATCGTCAACAGGCGCTCCGTTGAAGATCCGAGATTCCCAGCTAATTGGTGAGCCTCTCCTACACCGGAGGACCCACTATTTTTATTTCATCATGCTTTAGAGTTGTATTGGACTATTTCTTTTGTTTTGATTTGGGTAGCTATGGGTCTGTCATTGGCACCACATGATTAGTGATAGAGGCTTCATAGATGAGGGTCGAGCATTGATGTGGAGATTATGAGCTAGTTGTTTCTACTAGCCTTTATTATTATATATGCTCCTTTGAGACTTTAGATGAGATGTGTCCACTACTTACTTATATTTTCCGCTATTTTGTAGAGTTGTTTGATTGAATGATGTGATGGAACTAAGTGGTTTGCTTGGGGAATAGTAATACTCTTCAAGTGCCGGCCACGCCAAGGGTACCCTCCCGGGGCGTGACAAAGTCAAGGGAAAGATTTGTTAATTATGTCTTGAATTTCTTCCTTGCATAGTTTTGAAAATTCATAATCCCTATTGGATTAGGAGAACCCTTGTCCTAATTGATTTAGGAAAGAAATATATTGTCTTTTTAGAATTATAGAACATTTTTCTTATAGGTTTAGTTTTACTTGGAGCCTATATATAGGGATATTGTTGGGGATTCTGTAGGACACAAAGAATCCAAAATAGAGTTGTAAAGGCTTGAAAAAGTATTGTAAATTTCTTGGTATTCTTTTATAGAAGAAAATTCTCTCTGCTTTTGCTTGGAGGATTAGACCTAGCCAATCCTCGTTGAATTCTTAGTTATTTTCTTCTCTATTTTCTTTATTTGTGATTCAGTGCTAGTTACTCCACGATATTTTTGCAACAATCTTGTTATATTGCTTGCTTCTACGTGGGTTGATTTTAATATTACTCTCCTATGTAGATTGATGTTAAGTTGGTTTAAAGAATTATCCTAAAACAATTAAAAGTTATGAACTTTGGGATGGGTGGAAGCTGTGTTTTGGATAGCGAAAGGCGACAAAGGTCTACCTCGCCACAAGGCAAGGAGAGCGGTGAGGTGCTTGTGTTTTTGAAGTACGACATCAATTAATAGAAAATAATTAAAATATTTATTTGTGTATATAAACAATCAAAATCTCAAGAAGAAGAAGAAAGGAAATACATATTGGTTGGACTGTCGCCGGAAAAGATAGCTTGGTCGCCGGAGAAGTCTAGTTAGGTCATTTGTTGGAGTCGAAGTCTAAATGTAAGAGTGCAGTTGTGCAAATTTGGAAAGAAACCCCTAAAATTATCTTTTAAATTTTAAAACCCTAAATTGGTCCCCCCCCCCCCCCCCATTATGATTAGGCTATGGCTAGCCTAGTCTGTGATGGTTGCATTAGTACTTCTAGTTGTGACGAGTTGCGGTCTAGAATGTGATTTATTTCTATGCACTTAAGGCAAAATGATTGCATGTATCCTACAATGAACCTGTGGGTTATACTTGTGGCATCAACCAGGGAGGTTGCATTGTACGTGATGGATTAATATTCTCAATTGTGTGATATATGCCTGTTAATTACTTCATGCTACTTTGTGCATGCATGTAAGAAGGAGTAAATTGAATTTAAACCTTGTATTGCTAAATTCAAAGATCTTCCAATGATATCTTATATTTCTTTCACCTTCCACATAATTTAATTAGTTGAAAATTAAGAATTCTCCTATCCAGGTGCTAGAGTAGGTAATCGCACGGTCCAGTGAATTGGGTTGTGGATTCCAGAGAACATCACGTAAAACCACTCTTGAAGCCCCTAATAGACTTATCCTTATTGAACAAACTTTTATCGATGCAAGAAGCACTTTGACATCACTCTTTGGGTCATTAAGAGGGTTTATTGATCTCAGCCTCTTCTTTACATCAAGTTTTCCATCCATATAGAGAATCTCCCGACCTAAAGTCCAGCTAAAGAGAGAAATGAGTTGATCCTAGATCAAGTTTAGAGGATAAAGTAACTGGCTAAATATTATAACCCTTTCCTTCTGTTTGATCAGCTCAATAACAAATTTCATTTTTCCTCCAATATCGAGATCCAACGACATCTTCTTTCTTTGAGCTGACTTTTTATCTGGTAGAATTCCTTCCTCTTTAGTACTAATGAAGGATGAAGAGACATAAGACATACCATATTTTGTTTGTAAAAAGAGGCTGGATTCTCTGGAATTATTTTAAGCAACACTTTCTGCAACTTTGTGGGTTTCAAGTGTACAACGGTATCCAATATACCTGGAAGGCTTACCTTTTTTACATTTTCACATCTATGGACTAGTGGTGAAATGATATTCCTAAGCTCTTCCAACGCTTAGGAATTTTTGTCAATGGAATTGCTAAGAGAAGCCCATTTTTGCTCCAAACCTGCAGCAAACTTTGGACTAACTACACTGAGAGTGTTGTGTCTCTGATCTCTGTTCATTGTTCATTAGTGGCAACGCGGATGGGGTTCTATGAGTTAAAAAGTCAGCTCAAAGAAAGAAGATGCCGGTTGGATTAGATATTGGAGTAAAAATGAAATTTGTTGTTGAATTGATCATACTCGGCGATGAGCTGAAGGAGAGCATTATAATATTTAGCCAGTTACTTGGTCCTCTCTAAACCTGATCAAGGAGCAACTCAAGTCTCTCTTTGGCTAGACTTTAGGTCGAGAGGATCTCTATGTTGATGGGAAACTTAATGTAATACAACGGCAAATATCAATAAATCATCACATATGATAACAATCCTAAGAAGAATGTGTATGTTATATCTTTTTCTCATTTTTTTAATCTTCTTTCTATTAAATTATTTTAATTAATATTTTTATTTAGGCTCAAATTAGTTATTTATGACTTTATGGAAAGTATGGAATATACGTGCAAAGCATGTGCAAAGTATGTGTCCAAAAACTAGCTCTCTTAATAACCCTAAGACTGATGTCAAAGTTCTTCTTGCATCGATAAAAGCTTATTCAAAAGAGATAAATCCCATAGGGGCTTCAAGAGTGGTTTTGCTTGACGTTCTCTGGAATCCCTCAGTAGAACAGCATGCCACTGGCCGAGCCTATTAGAAATAGTCAGACAAAATATTTTCATGTTTATTGTCCAATGACATCGAAATTGGAGGTTGAAAAAATAAAAAACAAACTAGAAAAAATATCATTCAGATGTACTTTTGTCCAGAAATGAAGAGAATACTTCGTATTCTGTGTCAAAGGATAACATACTTGAATCCATGGTTAAATTTGACGACCTCCATCATATATTTGAAAAACTATCTAATGCACCGAGCACTTAGTTAGGTTAGTATGTGCTTTAGTTTCTTCTTTTTCCCCGGTACAGAAGTAACCTGGCTTGTTTGGTGTATTTTGTTTATTGCTTGTCTTTGAAAAATCATTCAAATGCTTTATCTCTTTCTTGTTAGCTCAGTTGGATCCTCCTTGAGGGTTTCCAAGGATAATAGTTCGAAGAATTTGTATTATTGTCATTCTCTGAGGCTGTAGAAATGACCTCTTGCAAAAATGCAAGGCAGGAAAGCATAATACGCTAAGTTGTTTATTTAACACTACAATGCTGCAAACGAGTTGTTTCTACCGAATAAAAACATCAGGGATGTTGCATTTTTAGAAGTGAAAGATTTTAATTTTATTATTAACATTTTTATCACTTTTAAATTCCTTCCTTTTTGGTTTCAAGCACTTCGATGCAATTTTGTGGTTTTGGTAAAAAGAAAAAAGGAGGTCAGATTCACATTTGGTTTATGAAGAATGCAAATAGGATTTTTTAGGATGTTCTATGTTCTTATAAGAGTTGAGTTATATGTGAAATAACTCATTGAGGACGTGTTGGATTGCATGCACATGTTTTATAGTCGTACAATGTGTATATCCATGGGATTTCTATTTTCTTTAGAAAGATGCCTATGTGCCAAGTTTATGATTTTATTAATAATTATAATTGAATTTGATTATAACTGCCGTAAATGTATTATCTCAAAAAATATGAAATTAAATATTTGTATTTTATATAAACATCAACTAGTATTTTACTTCGTCAGGCAAATCTAAGATTTACAACAGGTAAATTTTTTCAATTATCTTACCTTTTAATATTTGAATATAAATAAAGAAATAAGTATTATAAGGTAACGTGTAAATTAATTCTACCAAATTTATTTAGAATTGTGATGTATCTTACTAGATATAAGAAAGATGTGAAAGCTTGTGTAATCATCTTCATTAATTTTATCTTATCACTAGTCTACTCATCCGTTCTTCGTGCAATACTAATAAGTTAAAACATTAATATTAAAAAATTGATCTTTAGTAATCTTTTATTTATTCGATGATGTTAAATGTTAACTTTTACCTAAAATATGTTAAATGCAAACAACTTGTTTAAATTAGTACAAAACTCTCTAATTAGTTTTTTGTCTATTAATATGGGTTGGTGAGACTTAAATTTTCCAAGTTGTTATTGTAAGATGCAATTAAAGAGGTTGATATTTGTAAATTCGAAAAAACCCAGAGATGAAAAGCTTGAAAGTAGACGATTGATATTGACTTTGAAAATGAATACTAATGTTCACAAGTTTGCTATCTCGTTTTGACTCAATTTGTGGATACTAGGAACACTCCACCAACTCACCATAACCTCATTATGCACTCAAACTTAATTGTATTTCAATATATCATCACCATCAACCTCCTAAAAATTCGAAGAATCCTGAATTAGAAATTAAAATAAATATCCAACTTAAAAAAAAATTGTAACTACATAAATTAAAATAAAAGGAAAATAATTTTTTTAAAAGTCTTTCCAACAGATTCTTTATGATTTTGCCAACCATGGTTCTTAATTGTGAAAGCAATCATATGATGTGATGATTAACATTTTTTTCATCGCCCTTATATATGCTATGATGATGACAGTGGAAGAACAACTTTGAATGAAAATTTTTCAAGATACAAACATAAATTTATATGTGCAAAGTGGAGGAATATCGTAAAGTGTCATCAAGTTACAAACTAAATTTTGTGATGAGGGTTTCCAGGAAACAACCTCTCTACCTGTGTGGTAGTGGTAAGGTCTGCGTACATCTTACCCTCCCCAGACCCCACTTGTGGGATTTCACTGGGTATGTTGTTGTTGTTGTTGTTTGAAGATTAAAAAAGGAAGTTATGAGTATTATTAAGAGAATAAATTGAAGAGGTATGAATTATATATTAGTAGCTGATTTTTGTCAAAGATATTAAACTTAAAAAGGAGAAATATTCGAATATTAGAAGGTATTATTATTTTATAATAATAAAAAGAATGAAAAAAGCTATCCTTAACATTTTTGAAATGGGATTTGATTAATTATTGGTCAAATCAAAATTAAGTATATCATAAATTAAAAATGGGGTATCTATTATCCACTCCATAGCATCAGTCAGAACCCAAAGCCCGAGTTGACTGATGTGCGCACTGGTTTGCTACTCTTTTTATGGTCGACCAAGAAATCAAAGTAAATCCATATATGAGTGCTTTACAATCATGAATCATAACATCAAAGTAAGAGTTATTTCAGTAGGCTTTTTCTGGCGCTTCTTTAAACATAAGATTGTTTATCTCTACAATTATCGGGTGTTGCTACAAAGTATTCCTTTAGCAAGCTTCGTGCTTATTGAACACCCAAAGCCTCAACCATAAGTGAGTCTGGTGATCTATATAACCGACTAGAGTGTCATTTGATGAAGATTCCATGAGAACTCCGGACTAGTATGCTGACTCCTATAATTCTCGAAGCAAGATCCTGAGAAGCATCAATATTGCATTTAAGGATACTCTCATGAGGGGACACTATTTTGTTGTAGAATCGGTTTCTATTGCTATAGAACTAGAGGTTGGCGTTCTTGCGTTAGTCTAATCATGCCAAAATCAGGTTTCCTTCTAGATAACAATTTTAGGTTGCACAGATCTTTCCTTCTGGACAAGGCTGTTTCTAGCATTCCAAGTTCACAATATCAATCCACAACTTATGCCAATCCAACAGTATTGTTTGGATTTTAGCCACACTTGTTTTTCCGCATTGCACTAACTAGATAGTGCAATATTGCTTTTGTCCCTTGGAGGTATGCAGGGCCTACACTGATTAAAGAATATTCTCATTCATCAAGTTATCACCCGTTAGAAGAACATCATTCAAAGCTTTCAAAACAAAATTCAATACCTAAGGAGGCATCTTCTGTTGGGAAAAGAGAGAAGCAACTATTCAAATCAAAATTTTAAGAAATAGAGAGAAGCGTTTTCTTTTTTTATTGCTTTCAGAAAATAACGATACAAGACTTTAAATAATACTTGAAAAGAACAAATTCAGAGAAAAAATAGGGCACTAGTTTAGCCCGAACCATGACCTGCTAACTGACTAACTTAAACTTATTTAGAACTCAACATTGACTTTTGAATCAGTCAACTAACACTTCCCCGTGATTGAAAATCACACACTCCCAATTTCAACCTGAAATATTCGTGCTTAGCCTTAGGAATAGACTTTATAAATATATCCGCTGCTTGCTCATTTGTCCCACAAAATGACAGCACAATTCTTCCATCAGCTACCAGCTTCCCAATGAAGTGATATTGCACATCAATATGCTTAGTTCTGCCATGGAAAGAGGGATTTTTAGCCATATCAATTGCTGATTTATTATCACAAAAAATCTGCAAGTAGTTTCCTGAGCCATAAAGCTTGCTGTGCTGCTAAAGTTGCTGCTGTATACTCTGCCTCAGATGTCGGCAAAGCTACTGTCTCCTGCTTCTTTGAGCTCCATGTCACAACTCCAGAACCAAAGCTGATACCAAAGTCTGTTGTTCCAGCAATATAATGAAGGATTCTTTCCACAGCACCAAAATGTTGCTTTGTTGGACTTTGCAAGAATCTGGACACAACACTATCAGAAAAGACTATGTCAGGTCTAGTGTGCGTTAGATAATACAAGCCACCAACTAAGCTTCTAAACAATTTCGGACTTGCTTTCTCAGTTCCATCTGCACGTTGCAACTTCTCATTAATATTCATTGCTGTAGCTGTTGTTTCACAGTTCATCATATGGAATTTTTATTGATAATTCGATATTATGTAATTTGGTTATTTACTATTCAGTACTCAATATTCGATATGATATCTGGGAACACATATGACTTTTAGTTTTATCAATTTGCTTTTTTTTTGATGTCTTCTTACTTAATCTTCTATTATATCGTGCGTCAATATAGAAAAATAGAAATAATTGAAGCAATACTGTTAACTTTGTAATACAAACAACTATAATTTCAATACAATATTACCCAGTACCACACCCAACTAACGTTTGATTAACCGAGTTACAGAATAAAAAATTCATATATGTTATTTTCATTTAGCTACTAATTATCGAATTCAAAATTTAAAAATCTCGAGATGAATACCAGATGTCCACCCCCAACTTTATTATGAACGTCATTGCTATTTGTATAAATTTTATAACAAATTTGGGTAAAGAAATTAATAGCTCCACATAGCAAAACACTTTAATTATGAACATCCCAATGTGGGACTCACACACACATATATAAATTTGAACAAAAAAATATGATTCAAATTTATGAAAAACAAGAAAGGGGATTGGCTTGTGTTCATTTGGTCATTATAATGTAACAATATTAATTGTGTTACACCTATAATTCCTTTTGTTTTTTAATATGGGAGGTGAATTTTGTTAACAATCTCTAAAATGGTTAAAAACATGAATTTTTAAGAAATGTTAGTGCTAATTTGGATGATTTGTGTGCAAGATCCAAGGAGGATCAAGCAGAGCAAAAAGAAAAGAACAAATCCCTTATGTCAAGAGATATTTGATAATCAACATGAAAGGAAAGACCCTGTAAAGGAATAATTGTCAAATGCATCAAAGGAAAGTTCAAATTTGCAAATATTTGAAGATACTTAAGATTACAATTAAGGACTCTTATACTTTCTTGATATGCTCCTGAAGACTATCAAGATGCCTTCCTGCTGATGTTCTCAACTAGTAGAAGTCCCAAAGATTTTGCCCTATTCTTGGAAAGAATATTCATCCTTCCTTTACAAGGATTAAATCCCTTGAGTTTAAAGACTTCCTTATCCTCTTTATACAGAAAGAAGTTTGAGTCGAAGTCGATGGAACACTTGTTGCACTCCACAAAAGCAAAACAAAGAAAAACATAAGTAGGGGAAAGGACTAGACAATATGTACTGAGTAGGTGATTCAAAATAGAACTCAATATACATAAAGTAATAGTAGGAAATCTGTTAAGTCCATGATTTTTTATTTTGAAGTTTTGATGATTAATAAACTGAGTAAAAGACCAAGTAAACTATCGGATCGCTGTACTAAGTTGAACATGGGATACAACTGGTTTAAAAGTTGTTGTGGTTGGTGAGATGTCTATCACAGTTGTACTGAAGGACCAGTGGTCCATGCATTGATTAAGTGTAGTATAAAAGGAGCTTGTCCAAGGAATAAACTTAAGATTTTGGAATTTTACACAACTGAATATTCTTGTTCCAACAGTTCTCTCTTGGCTCCTAGTGCAAGAAGATACAACTGTTGCAGATGAGGGACCCGATAGAAGGCTTTTAAAGTTTCCTTGTTTTTAGCTTTTGTGTTGCGCTATAAAGTGTAAGATAACTCCTAATCTACAAAGGTTTGTGGTCATTGTTGTTCGTTGTTTATTGTGAGTGTTGTACACCTTGTAGACAGGGTGTAAGCCTCAAGGTATGGTTGTGCTTTAGTCTAACTTCATAAGGGGTGTAGGGTGTAGACTAAGGAGGGTTTTGTTACTCATTGCTTGTACTTAGGTTGCAAGTAGGTTTGGTGGGAAAGTAGAGAAATAGTCATGTGTGTTGTATTTTTTTACTTCTCTCATTAGTGGATTTAGTTTTGGGAAATCATGTTGAGACAGGTCGTGGTTATTCCTCCCTTGAGCAAGGAGTTTTTCAATATAAAATCCTTGCCTATTTCTTCTTCGGTTGATTGCATTCTTCTAATTTTCTATTTATCGTGTTAGAGGGACCAGATCCCTTACTAGGCTCGCAACATATTAACTCAATAAGTGGTATCAGAGTAGGGATCTCTATAAGGTTCATACCTAGAGATTTTCTAGTCACTATGGCTGCTCTACTTAACTTAGAAGAGGGACAATCATATACTATGCCACCAAGTTTTAAGGCAACTTTTATGGGTGGTGGAAAGGTCGTATGCACGACTTTCTCATGGAAGAAGATAGTAAACTATGGGACATCATCCTTGATGGCCCATATATTCCTACGACTGAAGTAAAGTATGGAGAAATGACTAAGCAGATTCCAAAGACTGGAGAACAATACTCAGAGGCTGATAGAAAAAAGATTAAGAAGAACTACAAAGAAAAAAATTGATCGTGTGTATAATCGGAGCTGAGGAGTACAATAGGATCTCAGCTTGTGAATCAGCCAAAGAGATTTGGGTCTGTCTGGCAAATGCTCATGAAGGTACTGAGCAAGTAAAAGAGTCTAAAGTTGACATGCTGACCTCTTAGTATGAGGAGTTTATTATGATGGAAGGTGAATCAATACATGAAATAGAGACCAGGTTCTCAACTATAACAAATGAGCTGAAGTGTCTAGGAGAACCTATCAGTCAAAGCAAACAGGTGAGAAAGATTCTCAAAGTGCTTTCTAAATATTGGGAGAGCAAAGTTGATGCTATCACAGAGTCAAAAGATCTATAAACTTTGACCATGTATGTGCCAATTAGTATACTTCAAACTCATGAGCTGAATAAGAAGCATGACATGGCTAAAAGAGAAGGAAAGAAAGATAAGACTCTGTCACTGAAAATAGCTCACAGTGATGACGAGATTGATGGTATAGATATGGCCTATCTCACCAAAAGGTTCAAGAAAATCATCAACAAATATCCTGAATTTGCAAGAAAAGGAAGTGTGGGTCAATCTCAAGGTAATGCTGAACTATGTCATGGATGTGGGAAATCAAGAAATTTCATCAGAGAGTGTCCTCATAGAAAGGGTGATCATAAAGATGGCCCTAGGTTCATTAAAGACAAAAGGAGGGACCAGGTTCTTGATAAATTCAAAAAAATGATTGTTGCTAATTAGATTGTGATGAAAGCTCTTGGGGTATGGGGAAACTCCTCCAGTGATTTTGATGATGAAGGACAACCTGAGGAATCTTCCATGCTTGCTGTAAAAGATGATGTTGGGCTCAATCATATGATGAGGAAGAAGAAAAGAAATAAGTAACACTGCTGGATCTGAAAGAGAATTTAAATCTTTACTCTTCCAAAAAGTTGAAAAAACTAGCATGTGCTCTTATTGATTCAATTTGTGAATTAATTGCTGAAAAGGACTTGTTAAACAATAGTGTGTATGTGTCACATGATGAAAAAAATGTTTTGATAAGTCTGATCTGGAAGTTAAGGTGGTGGCTCTTGAAACTGAAAAAGATGAACTTTTGAAATTGATGGAGACTGATGCTAAGTCTGATGCTAAGTTAAAAAACAAATAAGTGAAACTGAACTGGCCTTAGAAGAGAAACTGAAGGAGGCTGAATTGAAATTGAATTTAGCCTTAGAACGAAACGCAGCAATAGAGAAAGACATGTTGAAGGCTAAGGAGGACCTGAACAAGTCCATGAAGTGGACTGCATCTTCCAAACTGTTGGGTGATATGTCCAGTAGCTGGGGTCATGAAAAGATAGGTCTAGGATATTTCAACAAGCTTCATCCCCCATATAATCCCCACAACAAATATGTTTTTGTTGCTGATAATCTGTTGTGTTTGCATTGTGGGAGAAATGGTCATATGAAGGGCAACAATGAGGTTCTCAAGAGAACTCTTAAAAAACAGCAATCTGATTACTCTGGAAGAAAAAGTGTGAATGAGGGACCGGGCCCTAAGTCAAAACAGAGTAATAGACCTTGGCCTAGTTGGACTAAAAAGTTTGTCATTAGGCCTCTTTCTCATTACTGGGAGCTCAGATTAAAGTGGGTTCCCAAAACTAACAAGTAATCACTTAGAGGAACAATCAGGAGGAAGCAGTTAGTGTTGGTTTATGAATAGTACATGCTAAAATCATATGACTGGAAGGACTAAAAATGTCCTCTCTTTAAAGAAAATGAAAGGTAGTAGTGTATCATTTGGTGATGGTAAGAAGGGGTACATCATGGACATAGGAAATATTGGTAAATGCTTTGAGAAAGCTATAGAAGATGTGTATTATGTTGAAGGGTTGAAGTTAGTCTTCTCAATGTTTCTCAAATTTGTGACAAAGGCTATGAGGTTAAGTTCCTATTAGACAAGTGCACTACTACAAACTTGTCTACTGATGAAGTGGTCCTCACAGCAAAAAGGTGCAGAAACATGTATGTAGCATATCTTAGAACTACAAAGGAAGATAATCTCACATGTCTCAAGGTCCAAGATGATTCAAGTGACTTGTGTCATAGGAAACTTGGTCATGTCACTCCTTCGAACAAGCTGGCTTCCATGGACCTCGTTTGTGGTCTATCAAAGATGAATTTCAATAATTCAAAAGTGTGTGTCGTATGTGCTAAAGGAAAACAATCAAAAAACTCCTTCAAATCTAAAAATGACGTAAGTACCACCAGACCTATTAAACTTATTTATGTTGATCTTTGTGGTCCTGTGAAGGTTCAAAGTCGTGGTGGGAAGAAATACATTATGGTGATGGTGGATGACTACTCAAGATATACTTGGGTAAGGTTCCTGAGATCAAAGGATGAAGTTGTTGAGTTGCTGATCAACCTCATCAAATAAGTTCACAAACAATTTGGAAGTAAAGTTGTAGGGATCAGGTCTGATCATGGTACTGAGTTTGAAAATTCAAGGCTTGATGGCTATTGTGCAAATCAAGGAATCCATCATAATTTTTCAGCTCTTAGAACTTCCCAGCAAAATGGAGTTATGGAGAGGAAAAAGAGAACACTGGTGGAAATTGGAAGGACCATGCTGATTGAGTCTAGATTAGCCAAGAACTTCTGGGCTGAAGTTGTCAACACTATATGTTACATTACAAACAGGTGTCTGATCAGGTCTCTTGAGAATAAGACTTTCTATGAACTCTTGTTTGGTAAGAAACCCAACATCGGCTTTTGGATGCAAATGCTTTGTTCTCATAAATGGCAAGGAAGAAGTTGGGAAATTTGATTCGAAAAGTGATGAGGGTATTTTTGCTGGATACTCTACAAATAGCAAGGCTTATAGAGTATTCAACAAAAGAACTCTCTGTATTGAAGAAAGTGTTCATATCATTTTTGATGAGTCTGGTGATATAAAAAGTCTCACTGATAAAGAGGACTCAGAGCTTAATGAGCTACTCCAACTTCAAAAGGACAGCTTGATTAATGATCCTTCAACGGATGCTACAGTACAAAATGATAGCAGGACAAATGAAGGTGATGAAAATAGAAAATCTTCAGAACTTCTTCAAGAAACTCAGAAGTAGATGATGCTGATCATGAGAAAATGTCTAACACTGCTCAACAAGAAGAAGCAAATGATCTTGATGCCCTAAAGAGTCAGGATCAGTCTACATCAAGGACCTCCAGATGGAAAAATCAATTTACTTCAACCTCTGGATAATCTAGTCTCTCCTTTGACCTCTAGAATTTAAACCAAATCCAAGACTAGAAATCTGATGTTTTGTGGTGCTTTTCTATCCTCCATTGAACCAAAAAATGTCAAAGAAGCTCTCAAGGATGCAGATTGGGTAAACTCTATGTAGGAAGAATTGCTTCAGTTTGAGAGAAATAAGGTGTGGCATCTGACTCCCAGGCCTTCAGATAGAACTGTGATAGGGACCAGATGGGTGTTCAAGAGCAACCTGGATGAAAGTGGTACTATCACAAGAAACAAATCCAGATTGGTGGTGCAAGGCTTCAACCAGGAAGAAGGGGTTGATTATGATGGGATTTTAGCTCTAGTAGCTAGAATGGGAGCTATCAGAATATTGATTTCTTTTGCTACCTAGATGGAGTTCAAGTTATTCCAAATGGATGTAAAGAGTGCCTTCTTAAATGGGTACCTTAAAGAAGAGATCTTTGTGAAGAAACCACCTGGGTTTGCAAATATTGAATTTCCAAATCATGTCATGAAACTGGATAAGGCACTGTATGGGCTGAAACAGGCTCCAAGGGCCTGGTATGAGAGGTTGTCTAGATTTTTGCTCAATCATGGATAAAAAAGAGGAAAAATTAACAACACCTTATTTTTGAAAACCAAAGGAAAGAATCTGTTGGTTGTGCAAGTGTATGTCAATGACATCATCTTTGGAGCTACTACAAACTCTCTGTCAAGAGTTTGGGGACCTAATGCGCAGTGAGTTTGAAATGAGTATGATGGGTGAGGTTAGCTTCTTTCTTGAATTGCAGATCAAACAGAACCCTGGTGATACTTTATTAGTCAAGAAAAGTATATCAGGGACCTACTCAAGAAGTATCAACTGATGGATGCCAAGCCAATTGATACTCCAATGGGAAAAAATTCTAAACTGATGTTGATGAATCTGGTAGCATGGTAAATGCTACTATGTATAGAGGGATCATTGGATCACTGTTATATTTGATTGCCAGTAGACCTGACATAGTCTTCGGTGCTGGCATATGTGCTAGGTTCCAATCCTTTCCTAAGAAATCACATTTGAAGGCTGCAAAGAGGATACTTAGATATCTAAAAGGCTCTGAACACTTAGCACTATACTGCCCTGCTGAAGATTGCTTTGATCTTGTGGGATATGTTTATGTTGATTTTGCGAGGTACCTAGTTGATCGTAAAAGTACTTTTGGTATGGCTCATTTTTTGGGTTCTTCACTGATCTCCTGGGGGACCAAGAAGCAAAATTTAGTCGCACTATCTACTGCTGAGGCTGAGTATGCACCTGTTGCTGCTTGTTGTTCACAACTACTATGGATCAAAGAACAACTTGAAGATTGTGGAGTGCTGACAGACACAATTCCCTTGATGTGTGATAATACTAGTACTTTGAATATGGCCAAGAATCCTATTTATCATAAAAGAATGAAGCATATTGATGTACGACATAATTTTCTTAGGGACCAGGTTGAGAAAGGGAATATCTGCATGAAGTTCTATAGTACTGAAGATCAGATTGCTGACATTTTTACTAAGCTTCTTTGTAGGGACCAGTTTGAAAGAAATAGGTTGAGATTGGGTCTGATCAAGCAGAAGCCTAAAGGGTCTCAATGATTGTGAACTTTCCCAAAATTCTGGCTAGAAATACTAAAGTAGGTATCTGAGAAATCATTGTCAAAAATGTTTATATGTATCTTGCAGGTTGTAAAAGTTGACATTTTCATAGGACTTGAAGATCAAAACTGAAAAAGTCTTACTCAAAATCAGATCATCAAGGACCTGGCTCCCTGTCAGGTTGGTATTCCTTTCATAACTTGTCACAACATTTAATGTGCATGCATAGAAGCTTTCATGTCGGTTCAGCTTTTCTGAACTGGCGTCAATCCATCCCGATAGCCAAAGCGACACAACCAATCAGGGACCAGACACTTCCCTTCCATTCCTTAAAATGGACTTCATCCGCCATTTGCTCCTATCATTCTCAAGAACTTGGTACTTTCTTCTCTTGTCTCCTTGTCTATATCTGTGAAAAGGTTTCACCATGTCTGCAAATTCTGATAAACCTTCCTCATTAATAACAACCGAAAACGAGTCAGTTTCTTCCCCTAACATTAACACACCCCCATCAACCCCTGTTTATGTACCAATAAAACCTTATGACTTACATCCTTTGACTTAGACCCTCTCACCATTCTCATCAACTGCTCAGCTTTCTTCTAAGTCTGCACCTGTAGGGCCTGAATCACCCAGTGCAATACTTGAATTAAACATAGTAGAACCTCCACAAAGTGTTACTGAGGAAAAGGGAAACTCCTCCCTACTTGGACATACCTCTTCCTCACTTTCTAAAAAGCACTTTGAAGGGTACCTGATTGAAGAAAAGAGCATGGATTCGAACATACTGGCTTTAGGTCCTGAATGGGTTGCGAAGGATCTGCTAGGGCTAAAGGAACATGATCAAGTTGTAAGGGATGAGCCTGCTTCTCCTAATCTCAGCCTGGCACTGGGTACACCTATGTTTGATCAAACCCCAGTCAGTGAGTTCAGGCCAATTAATGTTTCTGAAAATACTGAAGACGATCTTAATGATGAAGAGGATAATTTCCCCTTGAATTGGAGATTGAAGAAACCTGTTGCCTATCCTACTCCTGTTCCTGAAAAGGACCGGGTTGGGATGGCAAAAGGAAAAGAAAAAATGTTTGAGGAAACTATGGTGGTTGCTAGGAGTTATACTACCAGGGGACAAAAAATGCTAAAGCATACTATGGTTGTGGAGGAAGATATTCCTGAGAACCAGGTTGTAAATATTGAGGAGGAGAAGGAAGGTAGTTGGACTGAGTCTGATGAGGACTTGGTTGGTCTCATATTATGATCTGAGGTAACCTAGCCCTCATCTTAGGGGCCTGCAGCTACAAAGGACCCTACGATTCAGAAGGAGGATGCTGGAAAGTGCAAAGAGGGGTGACCCTGCTCCCATTCGGGGACCAGGTTCACAAGTTAAAAGGAGAAAAGTTGAAAAAGTTCATACCAAGGATGAGAGGATCAGTTTGCTAGAAAAACAAAAGGTTTTTTGTGGTAAGGTGTTTGAGCCTACGGCTAAAGAGAGCCCTGGCATGAGAGAGTTGGTGGATTGTTTTTGACTTTCAAGGATGGGGCCACCTAATTGAATGGTGCCTGTCTTATACGAGTGGGAGGTGAGAGAGTTTTATCCTAATCTGGTGATTCAGAATGATGGAGGGTTTGTTACATCTGTGAGGGATATTTCATTTCGGGTAGATGAGGAAATTTTAGGTACTATTTTGAAGGTGAACAAGAAGGAGACCAGGACTGTAGTTGACAAATCCCCTACAAAGAACTTCTTGGTGGAGGCTGGGAAAATGAAGAACTTGAACCCCTTAGCAGTCTCCAAGAAGTTTCTTAAGGGACAATACAAGTTATATTTTGAGTTTGTTAACAAAGTCTTGCTGCCCAGAACAGAGAAGAGGACCATAGCGACCATGGCTGATCTGTATCTCATGGAGAAGTTTAGCACTCTGGTAGAAATCAACCTACCAGCATTGGTGATGGAGCACATGAAAAAAGTGCTAAACATGACTGAATGAAAGCATGGGTTAGCCTACGGGTACCTGCTCAACCTTGTGTTTGAGTATTATGGAGTGCAGCTGAGCAGGGGAACAACATGGACTATTAAACAGTCTCTGTCACACAACACTCTAACAGAGGGTGAGTGTGGGGACCTGAAGGCTGGGACCAGGAAGTCCCCCATGTCTAACTTGATAAATCAAAAGGAATCCTTAAAGGGGCAGGTAGAGGAGTTAACTGCTGCTTTCGCTAAAAAGGACGTTGAAATTGTTTTGCTGAAAGTCAAGTTAGCTCAAGGCACCAGTGAGGGACTTGGCTCTACTGAAGTTCCTAAACTGAAGGAAGAAAACAAGAAGCACGCCCAGGAAATTAAGTCTCTCATTCAGAAACTACTTCTGGTGCATCAGGACTCAAATGTCAGGTTGACTATGCTCATTCAGTCCTTTGCTCCTAAGTCCTCTAGTTCCTAAGTCTTCCAGCTTTGTGTCCTTCTTGTTGTCTCCCTCTAGTTTTTGTTATCATGTTTTTACTCCTTATAACTTGTAGACCGGTCTTGGGCGTGTCATGTTATGTTTTGTAATTGTTATGACTGGGGTACTGAGTTGAAATGAAATGGTTTTTGTTGTGACTCTCTCTACTGGTTCATGTTCTTCATTTTCAATGTTCTTGCTCATAATATACATTCTCAAGTACCAGGTATTTCTTGATTATGATTATTCTCTTAGTTTACTGTTTGGTTTTTAATGATGCCAAAAGGGGGAAGCATACATTCAAAGGGAATAGGTGGTAAGGGAACAGGTACAAAATACTGGGAATAAAAAGGGAAGCATGCATGCAGGGGGAACACAGTTTGTCATCATATGGAAGGGGGGAAATGTTAAGTCCATGATTTTTGATTTTGAAGTTTTGATGATCAACAAACTGAGTCAAGGACTAGGTAGACTATCTAAACACTGTGCTAAGTTGAACATGGGATACAATTGGTTTAAAAGCTGTTGTGGTTGGTGAGATGTCTATCACAGTTGTACTGAAGGAGTAGTGGTCCATGCATTACATCGACTGTAGTATAAAAGGAGCTTGTCCAAGGAATAAACTTAAGTTTTTGGAATTTTACACAATTAAATATTCTTGTTCCAAAAGTTCTATCTTGTCAACTTTTGCAAGAAGATACAACTGATGTAGATGAGGGACCTGATAGTAGGCTTCTGTAGTTTCCTTGTTTTAGTTGTTGTGTTGCATTGTAAAGTGTAAGACCACTCCTAATCTACAAAGGTTTGTGGTCATTATTGTTCGTTGTTTATTTTGAGTGTTGTACACCTTGTAGACAGTATGTAAGCCTCAAGGTATGGTTGTGCTTTAGTCTAAATTCATAAGGGGAGGAGAGTGTAGACTAAGGAGGGTTTTGTTGCTCATTTCTTGTACTTAGGTTGCAAGTAGGTTTGGTGGGAAACTAGAGAAATAGTCGTGTGTGTTGTATTTCATTACTTTACTCATTAGTGGATTTGGTTTTGGGAAATCCTGTTGAAATAGGTCGTGGTTGTTCCTCCTTTGAGCAAGGAGTTTTTCCACGTAAAGTCCTTGCCTGTTTCTTCTTCTGTTGGTAACATTCCGCTAGTTTTCTGTTTATCATGTTAGAGGGACCAGATCCCTTACTAGGCTCGCAGCACATTAACTCAATAAAATCAACTGCAGCACTTAATAGGTGGCAAGTAACAAGAAAAAAAATTACATAATCAATCAACAACAATATGAAGGACAAACATAAGGGCTCCGGCCTCCCCACCAAACTTCTTTTGGGAAACAGATTCTTTTAGATTGTGTATATTAAGCTGCTTCAGAACATTTTCTTTGAATATTATCATGTTGGAATATGACACCCGACCTAAATACATCATGCCGGAATGTGGCATCCAATCCCATAATATTATGTCGGAACGTGACACTTGATCCAAATATATTTACTTCATTATTTTTTATCATTATTTTCCACTTTATTAGCAATATTTTATTGGTACATTAGAACCCTC
Organism: Solanum rostratum; assembly: GCA_029948455.1. Lineage (NCBI taxonomy): Eukaryota > Viridiplantae > Streptophyta > Magnoliopsida > Solanales > Solanaceae > Solanum > Solanum rostratum. Next base: position 44,607,552 of record CM057051.1, read on the forward strand.
AATGTAATATATCTCTCTATAAAATTAAAGGTAATAAATTTTGATTTTACCTGAACGCTCAAGTATATTACATTTTCCTCTCTTGTTCTTTCCCCTTTTCTATTTTCCTTTTTTTTTTTCTTATTATCTACTAAAAGTGATGTACCCTAGTAATTCACTTTAACAGATATAAAAAATAAGTGGTATAGGATATTAACTAAATTATGAATTTAGCTCACAAATTAAATTAATTATCTAAACTTATCCCTCAACTAAATAACTATAGTTATCGAATAGTCCAAAGTGCCCATTAAAATTATATAGGATGTTTATGGGATAAGAAACTCTAATACTCAAAACGACCTAATGAACTGTTACATCAGATATCGATTTACCCATCGTTCGTCTTTGAACAGTCAAAAGAAAAGAGAGGATAAGAAAAGGTATCCGATTCAAACTCTTAAGTGATCTCCTCCACCAGACGGTTCTTTCGTTGAACCTTCACTCATGCAATCTCCTTTGAACTCAACTTACAGACCTCCTTTACTAGAATAGCTGCTGGATCCTCTTCATAAGACAAGTTCGCATCGAGTAGGACCACATTCCAATGAATAATGTATTTTTCATCACCATGATATTTCTTAAACATCGACACATGTAAATTGGGTGCACTCCAGACAAACCTGGAGGGGAAGCTAATTCATAGGCCACCTCTCCCACACATTTAAGAACTTCAAATGGTCCATATATCTTAGATTGAGTTTACGTCACTTACAAAACCAAACCACACCCTTCATGGGTGAAACCTTCAACAACATTTTCTCTTCTTCCATAAACTCCACGTTTCTGATCTCTTTCGGTCTGCATGCTCCTTCTACCTACTCAGAGCTTCTAGAAACTTCTCCTAAATAAATTTCACCTTATCAAGTAACTCCCTCGAAATTTTGGTACCCCAAGGTCTCACCTCATATGAATTAAACCAACCAGTGGGAGACCTGCATATCCTCCCATACGATGCCTAAGATAAAGCCATATTAATACTCGAAGTATAGCTATTATTATATAAAAATTCTGCGAAAGGTATGAACTGATTCCAATCACAACCAAAATCTATCACGCATGCACGAAACATATCTTCTAGCACTTAAATTGTCCTCTTGAACTGTCCATTAGTCTGAGAGTTAAATGTGGTACTAAGATCTAATCTAGTACCTAATTCATCCTCTAAAGTCCTCCAACATTTAGAAGTAATCTGTCTACTACTTTCTGATATAATTAAAATCAAAACTCTATGAAATCGAACAATCTAGTGGATATAGAGTTTAACTAATTTCTCTACCTTATAAGTCATTATGACCAAAATGAAGTGCACAAACATAGTTAACCTGTCAACAATCACCCATATCGAATCAAACTTGTCCAATGTCTTTGGAAGACTAACCACAAAGTTCAATGCAATTCTTTTCCACTTTCGCTTAGGATCGGGCATTCTCTAAAGTGTCCCTCCAGACCTTTGGTGCTCATATTTTACCTACTGAAAATTTGGATACTAGACAAAAAAATCAACAATGTCATGCTACATGATACTCCATCAACAATGTTATCTCAAATAACAATACATCTTGGCTCACCAGGATATATAAAATACCTCGAACTATGAAACTCCGCAAGAATAGTGTAACAACCCTCCATGTTTTTTTTGTGTTTCCACAATTATTTTTATTGGTTTGAGTATGTTCATAGAGACCTCACGCCATTTCTGACTTGTTGGTATGGTTAGTACGGTTGTTGAATGACCTGTTTGAGAATTCTACAATTTTTCAAGTTAAACAGAAAATTATAACTGTAAAATGAGTTTTTGATAAAGTCATAGTAAACGAACTCGGAGTGGAATACTGATGGTTCCATCAGCTCTGGAACGGCCAAATTAGACTAAGAGAGCGTTCCGTGCAAGTATATCGAGTTTTGCAAATTTAGCGTCCAAAATGGGTCAATACTTGATTTTAGTCACATGTTCTTGGTAAACGTGCCCAAATGGAAATTTTGACCGCCCTGTTTGATCTGAAACGTCAAGTTTAATCTTGGAGGACCTTTCGTTTGGTTCCCGAGGTTTCCAGGTGCATTTTAGCCCCTTGGTAGATTTCATTATTAGGAAGTGAGACCCACATTGGGACAAAACAACCTCCGATGGAAATTTTGACTGCACCGTTGTGTCTAAAATGCCGTTTTCGATCATATTTCATATATGAATTGTATTTTTTTACTCTGGATGAGGTCGGAGCATTAAAATTAAGTCTGAGTAGTTGCTAAAATTAAAAAGTGATGCCAACGTGGCTAAATGAGGGACTGCCATGTGGCAGTTCGTTCAAGAATTTAAAAAAAAAAGGAAAATCACGTATATAATGTGGAAAATTCCCAGAAAATCAAAATGCTTCGGCGAACAATTTTCCAATAGCGATATCTCCTTCACTTTTTATACAATTTCAACGATTCAAAAGGCTAACTTATGTATTATTTTCGAGAGGAACATCGTGGAAGTGTCAGAAACTGATTTTGGCACGCTGTTTGAGATAAAACTTGTTGTTTTGCAACTATATTTTGAATATGTTTTCGAAAATTTGGCATGCAATTTCTTAAGCATTTTGAGTTTGAGTTTTGTAAAATTTGGGTCTACTTTTTGTATTTTTGCGTGGCGCATGCCGTGGTGATGTCAGAATTAATTTAAAGATCTTTGTTTGGTGCAAAAATCTGATTATAGCTGCTGTTATGTTGCTTTTTTTGGGGGAAACTTCATGTTGTGATGGAGGCCTTCATGCTTAACCATGGATTCAAGTATGTTATCCTCTGATACAGAACATGAAGTATTCTCTTCATTCCTGAACGAAGTACATCTGAATGATAACTTTTTCTAGTTTGTTGTTCGATCTTGTCAACCTCCCATTTTGATGTCATTGCACAGTAAACATGAACAAATTTTGTCTCGCCATTCCGTAGGCTCGGCTAATGGCTTGCTGTTCTACTGAGGGATTCCAGAGAACATCAAGCAAAACCACTCTTGAAGCCCCTATAAGGCTTAACCCTTCTGAACAGGCTTTTATCGATGCAAGAAGCACTTTGACATCACTCTTTGGGTCATTAAGAGAGTTTATTGATATATGCCGCTACTTTACATCAAGTTTTCCATCCATATAGAGAATCTCCCGACCTAAATTCTAGACAAAGAGAGAATTTAGTTGCTCTTTCATCAAGTTTAGAGGATCAAGTAACTGGTTAAATATGATAACCCTCTCCTTCCACCCTCTACAGAGTCTGATCAGCTCAACAACAAATTTCATTTCTAGTCCATCATCTGAATCCAACCGACAACTTCTTTCTTTGAGTTGACTTTCAACTCGCAGAATTCCTTCCTCTTTGCTACTAATGAAGGATGAACACAGGTCAGAGATACCAGATTTTCTCCGTGAAAGGAGGCTCGATTCTCTGGAATTCTTTTAATCAACTCCTTCTGCACCTCTGTGGGTTTCAAGTGTACCACAATATCCAATATACCTAGAAGGCTTACCTTTTTTACATTTCACATTTTTGGACTAGTGGTGAAATGATATCCCTAAGCTCTTTCAACGCTCGGGAATTTTTGTCAATGGAATTGCTAAGAGAAGCCCATTTTTGCTCCAAACCTGCAGAAAACTTTGGACTAACAACAATGAGAGTGTTGTACAGCTCTTTGATGTTATTCTGGAATGGAGTTCCAGACAAAAGTATGTGATTCTCTGTTTCAACCTAATCAAAACTTTCCCCACAAGGCTGTGCTCATTCCGAGCAGTGTGCCCTTCATTACCAGTGCGGGATAAAAGTTAAAGACACCAACAGTACTTTCATCTTTCTTTAAGGTGGAGTCTTTGCTGTTCAAGTTGAGGAAAGGAATGTCCACCACCCATTTCTTGAACTTGGCTTCCCAGTTAAGTCGCAAATCAGATGAAGCTATGATTGCTGGCCGACATTTTTGAAACCGCTTCAGAAAAGACTGAAGAAATACTATGGTGAGTCGGGTTTTTCCCATGCCAGGTGGGTGTGAGATAATATATCCTCCCTTACTGTCAGATAGGGGCTCTCTCAGCCTCTCAAGAGTTATATCTCTAGCAATACTGTTCCACATGAACTCAAATCCTCAACGTTGATGAGGAAACATTGTCGCTTTGGCACTTTGGCGAACTAAATCCTGCACAGTTCCTTCTACAAAATAGGAGAAACCTAGGCTGCAGAAGAATCAGACAATCTGAAGCCGCTAACATCCGAGAGTGATGGCGACTCTCCAAAATATTTTCTTTCATACCTCTCTTGAGTTCTCTGAGCCTGCCTTTGACAGAAGTTCATGAATTTAAGAGTGAACCAGAAATAAATTGGAGAGCAAGAGTTCCTAAAACCAAATATGTCTAACAGAACAACTAAAAGAATTTAGCAAAAGTTACTACACAACAGAAGATCATGTAAATCGAGTTCCAAATTGAAAAGGGAAGTGCTTGATAAAACAAGACTCATATACTTACAAAAGGAGGGAATATGTACTTGCTCTCCAAATGAACATATGAACAAACTGAATAGACGAGTCCAATTTGTTCATCTAGAACAAGATGGTGGTTCCCCATCTGACAGTCATTTATTTGTCTGTGAATCGACGAATCACATGGATTTGTAAAGCCAATATGTGATTCTAAGACACATGTCCATTTCAACAAAAAGTCTTCTATTTACTTTTCCTGTTCCTCTTTTTCTAAGAGAAGAGGTTCTTCATCTTCAAATCGGAATATTAAAGGATGTGTTTCCTTAACAGGAACCGGTTCCTTCTCTCCAGGAGGAGTGAGCTTATTTTGATCATCAACATTTTTTATAGAATCAACAATAATTTGAGAAACTCAGACTCTTCAAGAATCTTTCTATTATTCTTTCGAAGAGCATCTTTTCGAACGGCGACAGTTTTCACCTCGCAGTCCTCTTCAGACGAGGATTTTGATTCTTCATACTCACTAAGAAGAATGGGGCTGCTACAACAACCTTTGTTTAAATTCTTCTTTTTGGATGTGGAAAGTGAGCGTGGGCGAAGAATATATGTTCGGTGTATGTTGTGCTTTTCTCCCTCAACAACAAGCTGAGGTACAACCCTCCGATTCGACTCCTTTTTTCCTTCTTCATTCTCTATAGGACAGCTCAGCATCATGTTCTGTTTCCTCATCATCAAAATCACATCTTACATCATCAATTGAAACTTTGGATTCCGACTTAGAATTTGAAGTCCTATCAGTAAACTCTTTGCATTTGTCCATTGTCCTACACATGCTTGAGGTAGAAGAACAACATCATCTGTTGCATTAAACATAGGAGCCGCCTCCTCTCCAATGGTAACAAAATCAGGATCACACTTCTCCTCCAACGAACCATCATCTCCAATGGAACCTGGACTGAACTTCCTCCTCCCATTGTTTTCCACATTTTTCTTGTCACCTCAAGAAGGCTCCACCAATTTTCTTTTCCTTTCACAACTAAAATTCGCAGAACTACCACTTTGACTCAACCTGTTCCTCTTCTCAATCAATTTGACCATATATTTTAACGAATGTTATCTAGTCCTCCTCTTCAAAACAGAGCTATCCCCTGAATCCATCTGAAATCAAAATACAAAATTAAAATCAAAACATTTTAATTTTCTTTATCAATTAAAATGCACAATCATAAATGTGTCTTAACGATTGAACATTTTTTTACAAAGACTAACCAGAATAAAGAACTTGTGACACCCCATAGCTCTATTCTTACATTCACTTATGTTTCAATACTCATTCTTACATATGGGAAGTGGATTAGGGTCATAAGGGACCTTTAGTACTTAGACGAGTGTAAAACCTTCTTATAAATTGAGTTTCTAGTGTTAGATTATGCAAGAGTCAACTTTAAATGATCATAACTCTTAGCACACATGACCCATGACCTACCAAATGAAAGCTCTTTGAATTAGCTTTACAACGCAACTAATTTCACCACATTTGGAGTCTGGCGTCAGAAGTTATGGTCGTTTTACTACAGATTACCCGAGCAGTAGTGTACCTACGAAACCTATTACGGGTTGTGCATTAAAATATGACCAGTCTACTAACTCACAGAAAAAATTCCTAAAAATCCTTTTTATGATCCCAGATTTTACGGACCAATCTATGGACCATAGATTGGGCTCGTGGAATTGATTCAGAGACCTCGAAATTTTCCCAAAGGTTTATGGAAGGGTCCCTACGGGCTATGGAAGTTTCTACGGGCCGCATATGGGCCCATAGATGACTTCGACAACTTTCTAAGAAAGGTATTTTTAGTCTTTTCTCACCCTTTTAAAGCCTAAACCTGATGTTCTTACACCAAAATAAATCCCTAAACATGTCAATTCAACCTTTTTACGCTAAAAACACCTTCTCCAACTTAGAACAAGGTTTCAAGGGAGAAAAAGGCTAGGAGTTGAAGATAATCTTGTGAGTTTTTTCAAGCTGTTCCACGACTCAAAATTTCCAGATATGTAAGGTTATCCAAAACATGGATTATATCCTTCCATGTGCCCCATAACCTGAATTGATGGAGTTGTGAGTGAATTTAGTCTCCCATCAATGTTTGTTGAAGGTTTCTCTAAAATCCTAATGTATTTCTATAGAATCTTGCATAATTTACTATTTTATGAATTAAATACTTGAAATAGATGACTTTGCCTTACAACATCCTAGCATGAATTCTTGTTATTTTTGCATATTTCATTTAAATGAGCATGCATAAGTATAATTGAGCCTAAAAAGTCTAGGGAATCCCTAAATGCTTTAACTCTACTTTTGTTTTCCTGAATGCTATGAGTTACAATGATGCATGATAAAGTCTTTATGATTTAAGAGTTGAACCTTAAAAGAATGTAACCAAGGCGTTGATAGTTGATGTGATGAATTGAGTTGACAAATGTCCAATGAGACTAGATGAATGAGTTAACCATAGAGTTGATGTCTTATGAGCATATTGAGTCTTGGGAGGAGTATCCAACACAAACTCAATAACTACGTAACCAGCGTAGGAGAGATTGAACGAAGATGTTTCCTATTGTCCCCAAAGAGGACTTGATGTTACTGTACTGATGGGATGTCCTCTACCCTGGCAAGGTATTGAATGGATGTGATAACAATATTGCTTCGTTGTATCATCACTGGCTCATAGGTGATGGTTGTCGATTTGAAAAACTCCCAAATAGGCCTTGATAGTACTATGAGGGGATTGGACTAGATGGTATATGAGTAGTCATTGTCTAAATTGTATTCTTACTTTAGACTCTTGACATGATGGTTGAGTTTTCTACTTCTTGAGTTGATCTATATAAATTGATGTTATTCTTCCTTTAAATATTTCTTTCGGTCATTTTACATACTCGTACATTCCACGTACTGACGTCTATTTAGGCCTGTATCTTTTCACGATGCAGAGACAGGTAGTAGAAATCATCAACAGGCGCCCCATTGTGGACCTATTTGTATTCAACTAATTGGTGAGTCCTCCCATGCTTTCGGAGGATATCATGTTTTCCCTTCTAGCTTTGAGTTTAGCCTTTTTATTTTATTTTGAGGTAGTCATGGATATGTCATTGGCACCACTTAGTCAGATATTTAGAGGCTTTATAGACTAGACCATCAAGTTGTGATTGGATGTATTTTTGGCTAGTTTCTTTTACACTAGTCTTACTTACTTGGGCCTTTGGCCTTTGATTTTCATTTTATCATTACTTTTCATTTAAGTACTCTTAATCATTGATGTATTCTGCTATTAGAATGTAATTGAACGAATGTGATGAGGCTGAACGGTTCTCTTAGAGGCTAACAATAGTCTCTGAGTGTTGGCCACTCCATGGGTATCCTCCCGGGGCGTGACAAAACTCTTTTCTTCTGGAAAATCAAAAATTGAAAGATGTGAATTCTTGAAACTATAAAATTAGAGTTTGAAATAATTGAATGCATAAAGATGATGTAAAGATTAAACCTTCCAATGTGTCACGTGAATTTCAAGAGTGAGCAGGCATATTTGCTCTAGCAAAGGAATCTTTGGAAAAAAAATAATAAGAAAAATACGTTTGTTTTGTTCCTCTTTGTTTTAATTACTAAACTTTTTCCAAATTATGGGACCCATTTTAGTTTAAATTCATATTGAATTGTAGCTTTATTTAGGACTAGGAATGAAATACCAAAAAATCAAATTATCGAACCGAACCAAAATTTTCGATAATTCAGTCTTCGGTAATTTGGTTATTTACTGTTCGGCACTCAATATTCGGTATGATATTTGGGAATGCATATGTCTTTTAGTTATATCAATTTGCTTTTTCTGGATGTCGTCTTACTTAATCTTCTATTATATTGTGCCTCCATATCGAAAACAAAAACAATTGAGCAATACTATTAACTTTGTAATACAATCGGTTATAGTTTCAATACGGTATTACCGAGTACCAAACCTAACTAACATTAATTAACCGAATTACCGAATCAAAATCTAAAAAATTGATATATGGTATCTTCTTTTAGCTACTTATTACCGAATTCAAAATTTAAAATCTCAAGCTGAATCCCTAGCTTTATTACGGATGCCATTGATATTTGTATAAATTTTATAACTACTTTGAGTAAAAAATTAATAGCTCGACGTAGAAAACACTTTAAATATGAACATCCCAATGGGGGACTCACACACACATATAAATTTGAACAAAAATTTATGATTCAAATTTATGAAAAACGAGAAAGAGGATTGTCTTGTGGTCATTTGGTCATTATAATGGAACAATATTAATTGTATTACACCTATAATTTCTTTTTCTCTTTTCTTATAATATGGGAGGTGAATTTCGTTAACAATCTCCAAATGGTTAAAAACATGAATTAGTAAGAAATGTTAGCGCTAATTTTGATGATTTGTATGCAAGATCCAAGGACGATCTAGTAGAGCAAAAAGAAAAAAACAAATCCCTTATATCAAGAGATATTTCGTAATTATCTTGCAAGGAAGGATCGCGTAAAGGAATAATTGTCGAATGCATCAAAGGAAAGTTCAAATTTGCAAATATCTTGAAGATACTACAGATTACAATTAAGGACTCTTATACTTTCTTGATTTGCTCCTGAAGACTATCAAGACGCCTTCCTGATTTATGCAAGGAGGATTGCTATTCACTACAAGTTGTTCTCAACTGGCAGAAGTCCCTATGATTTTGCCCTATTCATGGAAAGAATATCACACTTCCGATACAAGGATTAAATCCCTTGGGTTGAAAGACTTCCTCATCCTCTTTATATAGAAAGAAATATGAGTTAAAGTCGATGGAACACTCGCTGCACTCCACTTAATAAAACAAAGAAAAATACAAGTGGGGGTCAGTACTGGACAATATGTACTGAGTGGGTATCATCCGCCGACTCAAAATAGAACTCAATATACATAAAGTAATAATAGGAAATCAACTACAATACTTAATAGGTGGCAAGTAACAAAAAACAATTACATAATCAATCAACAATATTAAGAACAAACATAAGGACTCAGGCCTCCATACCAAACTTCTTTTGAGAAATGGATTCTTTGAGATTGGGTATATTAAGCCGTTTCAGTATGTTTTCTTTTAATATTATCGTGTTGGAATATGACACCTGATAAAAATATATCATGTTGGACTATGACATCCAATCCCATAATTTTATGTCGGAACATGACACTCGATCCAAATATATTTACTTCATCATTTTTTATCATTTCTTTCCACTTTATTAGCAATATTTCATCAACCTTTCTTTATACAAGGCATTATATTTTTCTAAGGTAAGGCCAAGGTTGTAGATTCATGGTCTTGGAATTGCAGACTAATCATAATAATATATATCAATCATCCAACCACAATAATTAAATGCGCAGAAAACTCCATGATGTTACTCAATAAATATCACTCACTATTATGTATCTTTCTATCATATAGAATAAATCATAACCTATCTCAACCAAAGAGCCAAAATGAAAAAATCTAATTCACCAATTCCTTTCTCTTTTTCGATGCCTCTGAACTTTTTCAATCTATCAAATATATAATATTCGTAAGAAAATAAATCCGTAGATATCAATATCACTATATGTCTAGTGTAGACTCAAAAACTCATCCAAATGAATTAAACCAATCAATGGGAAGCCTACATCTCCTCCCATACAATGCCTCAGATGGAGCCATGTTAATACTCGAAGGATAGCTATTATTATTAAAAATTCTGTGAAAGGTATGAACTGATTCCAATAACCACCAAATTCTATCATGCATGCACGAAGCATCTCCTCTAGCACTTAAATTGTCCTCTTGAACTGTCCATTAGTTTGAGAGTTAAATGAGATACTAAGATCCAATCTAGTACCTAATTCAGCCTCTAAAGTCCTCCAAATTTTAGAAGTAAACTGTCTATTACTTTCGGATATGATAAAAATCGAAACTCCATGAAAGGGAACAATCTAGCGAATATAGAGCTTGCTAATTTCTCTGCCTTACAAGTCATCGTGACCAGAATGTAGTGCACAAACTCCCCTGTCAACAATCACCCATATCGAATCAAACTTGTCCAATGTCTTTGGAAGATCAACCACAAAGTCCATAGCAATTCTTTTCTACTTTCTCTCAGGAATGGTCATTCTCTGAAGTGTCCCTCCTGGCCTTTGGTGCTCATATTTTACCTACTGACAATTTGGATACTAGAGAACAAAATCAACAATGTACTCATGCTACGTGATACTCCACCAATAATGTTATCTGAAATAACAATACATCTTGACACACCAAGATGTATAGAATATCTCGAACTATGAGCCGCCCAAGAATAGTGTAATGACCCTCCATGTCATTTTTGTATTTCTATGATTATTTTATCGATTTGAGTATGTGCATGGTGACCTCATGTCATTTCTGATTTGTTGGTATCGTTAGTATGATTGTTAAATGAACTGTTTGAGAATTCTACAATATTTTGAGTTAAACGAAAAATTATAACTATAAAATGAGTTTTTGATAAAGTCCTAGTAAATGGTCTCAGAGTGGAATATTGATTGTTCCATTAGCTCCGGAACAGCCAAATTAGGCTAGGAGAATGTTCGGTGCAAGTATATCGAGTTTTGCAAATTTAGCCTCCAAAATGGGTCAATAGTTGATTTTAGTCAACGTCTTTGGTAAACGTGCCCAAATGAAAATGCTGACCGCACAGTTGTATCCGAAATGTCAAGCTTGGTCTAGGAGGACCTTTCATTTGGTTCCTAGGTTTCTAGGTGCATTTTGGCCCCTTGGTAGATTTCGATATTGGGAAGTGGGACTCACATTGGGACAAAATGACCTCCGGTGGAAATTTTGACTATACCGTTGAGTCTAAAATGCCATTTTTTTAGATTTCATATATGGATTGCGTTTTTCCAACTCCGGATGAGGCCGGAGCATCAAACTTAAGTCTAAGTAGTTGCTAAAATTAAAAGGCGGTGCCAACGTGGCTAAATGAGATACTGCCATGTAGCAGTCGGTCCAAAATTTTATAAAAAGGAAAATCACTTAAATAATCTGGAAACTTTCCAGAAAATCAAAAACCTTCGACGAACAATTTTCCAATAGTGGTATCTCCTTCACTTTTTATCCTATTTCAGCGATTCAAAACCGTTTGAGGTAAAATTTGCTGTTTTGTGGCTGTATTTTGAATATGTTTTTGAGAATTCGACATGCGATTTCTTATCCATTTTGAGTCCAATTTTGGTAGAAGTTGAGTCTATTTTGTTTATTTTTGTGAGGCGCACGCCGTGGTCATGTTGGAATTAATTTAAGGAGCTCTATTTGGTGTGAAAATCTGATCGTAGCTGCTAGCTGTTATGTTGCATTTTTTCGGAAACTTTATGTTGTGATATCTCGGTTATTTCTTATCAAAATTAAGTAAAATTTAGGTCTAAATTGTACTATGTTTTGAGACCTACATCGTGGTCTATTTGGATTCTGCTAATTTAACCATATTTTGAGGAATTTATCTTTCGGTCAATGAGGTTGGTCTGGGTCAATTCTTAACCACATGAATCTTTTGAGTATCCACTCGTATGCCATCGCCCAAAACTATATACCCTAAGAATGCCACAGATTTGAGCCAAAATTCACACTTCTAAATCTTTGTGTATAACTCATTATCCTTGAGCATTTGCAAGGTGATTCTGAGGTGATTGACGTTCTCCTCCTTATCTCTTGAATATACCAAGATATCATCGATTAATATGACCATGAATATATCGAGGTATTTTCGAAATACTCTATTCATTAGGTCCATGAAGGTTGCAGGTGCATTTTTGTCAACCCAAAGGACATTACCAAGAAGTCAAAATGACAATACCGAGTTTGAAAAGCCATCTTCGGGATGTCACATTCTCTCACTTTCAACTGATGATAACCTGACCTCAGGTCTATCTTTGAGAAAACAATGGCACCCTGATGTTGGTCGAACAAGTCGTTTATCCTTGGGAGGGGAAACTTGTTCTTGACTTCACCTTATTCAATTGGCAATAGTCGATACACATTCGGAGTGAACCATCTTTCTTCCTTACAAATAGGACTGGAGCACCCCATGGAGAAATACTCGGCCTAATAAATCCCTTCTTTAGCAAATCTCTCAACTGTTCCTTCAAACTCTTGCAACTCAATAGGGGTCATTCTATACAGCGGAGTAGAGATGGGTTGGGTGACAGGAAGAACATTAATTCCAAAGTCAATCTCCCTATTGGAAGGGACTCCAAGCAGATCCTCGGGAAACTCGTTCACAATCAGGACGGACTCGAAGGTAGGAGGCTTAGGATCATCGGACTTAACTCGCACAAGGTGATAGATACATCACTTAGAAATTACCTTTCTATCCTTAAGGTAAGAAATAAACTTACTATTAGGTGCAATAGAATCTCCCTTCCACTCTCTCATAGGCTCATTCGGAAACTAGAATTTGATTGTCTAGGTTCTATAGTCAACAGAGGCATAACAGGCATGAAGCCAGTCCATGGCAAGAATCAGATTGAAATCGACCATCTCTAACTCTATCAGGTCAGCTAATATCCTATGATAAACGGACACCACACAATCTCAATAGATCCTCTCAACCTAGATAGACTTACCAAAAGGTGTAGAAACAGAAAATGGCTCAAGCAAGCACTCAGGAAGAATCTCAAATCTACTAGCCACATTTACATCACGAATGACAGAGTTTTACCTGGATCGAGCAATGCATAACAATCAAAAGTAAATACTCGAAACATATCTATTATAACATTTGGTGCAGCCTCTTGGTCTTAGCGGTTCCCCATCGCGTACAAACGGTTTGTCCTACCAAGTGCCCCTAGTGCAGCACCTCTCTGATTACCTTTGGCTGTTGGTGTTGTAGCAAAACAAACTGCGCCATATTGCTCCATAATGGACTTTTTCTCTGGAAATGACCCGTCTGGCCACACTTGAAGCAACCATTCCCTCCCTCTTTGCATTCTCCAAAATGCATCCTTCCACATTTCCCACAAGATGATTTCCCTTTCGAACCAAGGGTTACACTGGTCTGAGAACCCTATGCTCTAAAGTTTCGCTAACCTTGGGACTGTTGATCATACCTGTTATTCGGGACTTGTGCATTCGTTGAAGATGGTGCATAGCCCAAAGGTCTCTTTTGGAAGTAGGACTTATCTCCCTTGCTCTTCTTAGGCCGATTAGACTTGGGCCACACTGACTTGGCCTTCTTACTCAAATGCTCCTCTATATCTCTCTTTTTATCCTCTTCGACCTGTTGGGCATAAACCATGAGTCTAGAGATGTCTATACTTGGGATCAGCTTCACATGCTTACCCAAGTCCGATATAAACTTCCTTATTTTTGCCTTTATGTCCTGGACCATATCTGGAGCATACTTGGATAGTTAGATAAACTTGAGTATATATTCTTTGACGGTCAACCATTCCTGCTTCAGGTTCATGAAATCCTCAATCTTTGCCTCTCTCAACTCTTTGGGAAAGAAGTGCTCAAGGAAGGCACTCTCAAATTCGCTCTACTCAGCAAGCTCAGCATCCTCATCTCAACCCTCTTCCTATTGATTATACCTAATGTTCGCCACATCCTTCAATTGATGAGCAACAAGCTCAACTCCCTAAGTCTCAGTTGCATACATGGCTTTTATGACTTTCCACTTCTCATCAAAGAAATTCTAAGGGTCCTCCTCACCCTTTAACCCTGTGAATACTGGTGGATTCATCCTAAAAAACCCCTAAGACTGCTTACAACAATTGACTCTTGGGAACTGGAACTAGGAGCTTGTGAACTCCAATTCCCACTCTGAGTAGCTACTAATTGGGTGAGCATAATGATAGTTTCGTTGAGATCAACCTCTGTAGTAGGAGCAGGTAGATTAGTAGGTGCCTGTGGAACACCAGTGGCTCTAGCCAGTTGGCCTCGACCCCTCATTCCGTCCGAGTAGGCACTATTGGGGTTGCGTTCTCAGTATTATCAACTAGGATACTTAGGAGGCATGATCTGCAAATGCATAACACATGAGTTAGAAAGGAGCTTTATAGAGTTTCAACTCTATCGCACAATCTCATAATACCATAGAAAGGGTAACAGTTTCAAATGTCCTATAGCCTTTTGCTTATAAAGTGTGGTGCACAACACACCTATAAACAAGACACTACTAGACACAGCTTCATAGACTCCCTAGGACACTTGAATTCTGTGCTCTGATAATATATTTGTCACACCCCGGGCAGGTATCCCTGGCGTGGCCGAGACTTGAAGAACCATTGTTGATTTCCTAAAGAACCACCTGGCCTCATCCATATATTTTACTCAATACCAGAAGAATACTCAAATAAAAGACATCAATGAAGTGATAAAGCTCTTATAAAATAATCTCCAATGACCAAGTTTAGAAAATAAAATACTCAAGAATCCTCTACTCAAGATCTATGAAACCTCTACCTCTAATATCTAGATGGTACCATAAGAGGACATGGCCACCCAACTCAAAGAAAATAGTAATAAGCAATAAAAGATGGAAAGAAAAGCTCCTCCTAATAGTAAGGAGGGCTCACCAACTCTAGATACAAGGGGACTGAACCTCAACGGTGCACTTGCTAAAGTCCTCTATCACCTGTATCTGCATCATTAGCGATGCAAGCCAAATTAGGCGTTAGTACATGGAATATACTAGTATGTAAGAATGGTGAAAGTAAACACATAAAACACATAGGGCTCGACTCAACTTAGTAAGCTCAACCCAGAATTCAATTCGTTCAACTCATGACTCGATTCAGTAAATATGCAAGTTTAAGGTTTTGAAATCATGCTTTAAATTAGATTCAATGTTTTATGCAACTACGTTTCAAAAATATAATATTCTCAGTCAGGTATTGCTTGGAGGTTTCTCTAACCGACATAACTCCTGCCACCATAAGTTTGGTGATGCACAATGATGCCGACGTTGTTTCCACACCCGTCCTAAACTTGTCAAGGTAAAGGGCATCAACCTCTCTCTCTTGGATCCAAAGAGAATGTCCATCTACTAGGACATGAGCTGCCAGAGTTAACTGCACAACTATCCTACGTTGGTAACGTGGTTTGGGGGAGTAATCCTCTCACCTGCACAGTGCTCATTACTACTTCAAACTAAAATATGCTTATGAAAATTAACTCAAGCTCATCTCTTTGACTCACCTCAAATAGCTTAACTCAATTAATAGGACAGTAACTCAGGGTTATCATTCATGCAATGCAACTCAAGACTCCAACTCACATCATGCAAGACCTTCAATTATAGAGTCAGTTAACATCATATCAATTCATGTTAAACACATAAGATGCTCATCATGTAGATATATGAAACAAGAACGTGTACATCTCATACTCAACTTAGAAAACTTGACTCATGATCTCAGTTCATTCCACATACAAAAAAATAATGCAATTTAGGGCTAGGCTAACAAGCATACTATTAGTATGCCAATTTCATGATAACAATAATGTAACTCAACAAGTTATTCAAGTATACTCATGAGGACTCAAAACAAGTACAGGAAACCTAGAACTTAAAATCATCAGATTTGCATTACATAGTTATTTCCCGCAAAGTTGATTCAAGTAAATGAAGGGGCACGTGGATAAACCCAATCCAATGCTTTAAATAGCCTTACATACCTAGAAATCTGAAGAATAGCCAATCCTCTGTTGATCCTCATGTTTGAACTTGAACCCCTCATTTTCTCTCTTCTCCGGTGCTCTCAAGAATTTCTAAGTGTGCATAAGGGATAATACACATAGGGTTATGATATGGGACTTAAAATAAGTCCAACACATCATGGAAATTAATTAAAAGGGGTTAGGAAAAGACAAGAATGTCCCTCTTAAAACTGCTGGCAGAAAGCACGAAACCCAATCTACGGGTCGTGGTTTTTTTACGGGACATAGTTGACCTTTAGTGGGTAAGGTGTCCAAACTTTTGAGTTACTGGAAGTTGACATGGGACCTACGAAACCTCTTTCTACAGGCTGTAGCTTGGGTTATGGGCCGTCTGACAACTTATAACTTAAGACCCTGAGAAGTTGATTTTTGAACCAACAAGTTACGTAACAAAAACTATAGGCCGTGAATTAATATACAACTATGAATTAATATACAGGCTATATGTTGTCTCGTGCATAGGCCTTAAACATAAGAAATTTACCAAGTTAGCTGGGTGACCTATGAGACCTCATCTACAGGTTGTAGATCACTCCACGGGATGTAGATGGCCTTCGTGGCTTCTTCCAATGACTTTATCTCAGTTGTTTTTCTTAGCTCCCTTTGGGTATTTATAATCAACTAGGAGAAATCACTTAAGGGGTGTTACAAGATACTTGTGATACTTCTGGTTGTCCATTTTTTGTTGGCCTTAGCCTAGGCTTAAGCTAGTGTTGTCTTAGATTGCATTCTTCAGAGCATGTATTGTTACATATACACATGGTATGACTTGAGAGGCACGGAACCCAGTTGACCAGCTGAGTAGATCATTATTTTGAGGTTCGAATCCTTAATTATTGTTCCTAGGTTTGAGGCCCGATTGATTTTTCCTAGGTTCAACGCCCAGTTGATTGCTAGACACTTGGCCTGGCTAATTTCCCCTGTCGAAGACCAGGTCGGTAAGGGAGTTTGAGGCCTTGTTTGATATTATAGAGATTTAAGGCCTCAGTGACAGTTAGAGATTCAAGGACTCGGGTAACAGTTAGGGGTTCGAGGCCCCATGTGATATTGTATCTCGCACTGGTTGAGATCTCATACCATGTATTACTAATTCCTATATCTCTACACCTATACACACATCTTGATTATGCATAGTATACCTTCTGGGCTTATAGGGGCCCAGTTAGTATACATGTATAGACACTAGGCCTTATACCCACATACAATACTATACCTAGACCATGTGACAGTGTGATATAGTTTTGGTTTGGGTTCTATCAGCTAGTATCATTGCACATTGCGGGGTATCGCATAGTTGGGGTCCCATGGTTTTATAGACATGCCTATCCTTTGGCTCGAGTTTTGATAGCTAGCACTATAGAATTTTATTGCAATTGTTTTTATTGTATTTACTATATTTCACTCAGTTGGCCGATGATGCCTATTGGGTACCTTCCACTAATACTCGCCCATAATTTTTTACATCTGCTCGTGGTGCAGGTCGAGGTACGAGATGTGACCGCTGATCTAGGGGCATTGTAAACACTTCAGGAGACTTTGGGTGAGCACAACAACTTTTTGGGCTCTTCTATAGTCTACTTCTGTTATTTGGGCCATCTTTTGTATTCAGATATTGGCAATGTCCATATCCAGTTTTGGCATGTATTGTATTAAACTATTCTGACTATGTATATATTTTTATTTTCAAGTCTATAGTAGCTCTCTACAGGTGACTTCCGAGTCCTGGGATATATTGTTGTTGGCTTGATTTTATGTAGTTAACTATCGTTATACTTAGCTATTAGGATACGTACCATAGGTATTGGGTTGGCGTGCCTGTAGGTGGGATCTAATAGGTGCCATCATGAACTGCAAGGTCGGGTCATGACAAGTTTGTATCAAAGCCTTCGGTTCACCGATCTCATTTTACAGAGCTACCATCTAGTAGAACCTTTTGGATGGGTGTGGAGACATTCGTAACTTATTCTCAGGAGGCTACAAGATTTTTAGAGAACTCTTTGTTATTGATTATGTTCATGCAGTGTTGTCTGTTCACATTTTGGAATCTAATTATTTCACTCTTTTGTAAATATGACGTGTAAAAGGACATCCTCCGCATAGAGATAGGGGTGTGTTATTAGTTCTCGATAGGGATCAGCCCCCAGTCCTCTTGAGTAGCGGCAGGATACCCAGCTCCCCCATAGTTAGAGGCACCAGTTCCCCACAGCAGGAGGTGCCAGTTCCCCCACAGCCCAACCAATTTTGTGGTTACACTTGAGATACAGATAGCTATCGGGAGTTATTAGTGTCACTTGGAGGCATACAGTAGGGTCCAACACCAGCCCTAGCTCTTTTAGCACAGGCCCCGGTAGAGCATACCGCTCCAGAGGCTCCGGTTGTGCAGCCAGAGGGAGCCACACCTTTCCAATTTGATCAACCAAATCACAATAAAACCTAACTCCCAATACTAGATGATCACATACCAGTTGTATCTGGGTGTAAGTCCTTAGTGTCTAAGCCTGAACGCACCCTGAGCCATCATAAACCCAGAGGATACATCCATGCACAATCAGGGTGTGAGTAGGTATATGGATCCACGGGTAATCAATCATGAGGCCTTGCCCCAACAATTACTTATCAACCGGGTTCTCGACCCTGTGCTGGCACGTGGCACCCGATCCAAAATATATATGCGTAACAGTGGGACGTATCCCCCGCGGGAGAAGGAATCCCCCTCGCAGAATCAAATGTGTCTCATCTTAGAATGTCAATCCCCGGGCTTCACCCCCAAAGTGGAATCAGCGGGGTGCTCAACCCAAAATATCAATCAATGAGGTCCCAGGCCGGAAGTAATAGCAGATTCTCGTATCCCTTCAGAATTGGCACCCCGGTCTCGGACACTCAAACATGACCACCGAAGAATATGACCATGGGGCATGTCACCTAGGATCTCAAACACTCGGACGTGTCCACCAAAGACTTGAACTGCAGGGTGTGTCATCTAGGTCTTGGAGCATAGAACCAGTCATCTCTCTCTAGCCTATCCGGATCAAGATCCATCAAACATACTATCTACCCGATAGAATTATCTCTATCACACCAGATAATCCACCACCTCACTCAGATAAAGAAAGATAACCCAACATTAGATGGAAAGAACCAGTGCACAATAACTATCAGTAGTACCTCGAAGTGTATATGTATCACAAATCACTGTAGGGTCATCCCCAACGAGGCCAAGTATAATATAACCTCATCCATCACAAGTGCCCAGGGTAAAGATAAATAATCACGGTCTATCATGAGTATCCCGAATAACCAAACCCAATAAAGACAGATCTATACTACATTCAGGCCATAGTACAACATATAGTCAGTACACAGTATCCTGGTCATCATATCTCAGTAGCAACAGGCTATATACATCATATAGATACAAATCAAGTTAGAACATATACCTCTCCCAGGGCACTGGCCCATATTCGACTCTTACCAGACCCTTTCTCTGTGTAAAGCATCTCATGGGGCAGTATCGGTATAACCTAAGCTAAGGCCCAAAAGGCTAGACAATCATAAGGATGACACCCACTAGAATTATATCATAGTTCATCAGCCACAAAGAATATCGCCTAAGGCAACCATGTGCCAGCCCACTGAAAATATGTCCCTCTTAACAGGATGCAGTCCTCAAGACTAACCTATGTAACTAGTGTCTCATCGAAGATAGCACAGAAATCCTGTAGGATATAACCTACACCTTGCTAACAAGGTCACACCTCCATCTCTAACCCGCTAGTGGCTTAGTTTCAACACTTCTCATATTACAGGTCACAAGGCTTCTTTAGTGGTACAACAATGACCGTCCCCCGAACATAGTGTATCTCTCCGGTCACCAACTAGTGACATAAGTATATAACATACAATGGCACTATACAGGATCATACAAACCACAAGGCAACACAAAATCATGCTTAATCAAGAAATTATACCACAAGTACTCAACTCAGATATAGATACTAGATTCAGTGCACAGGGTAGCATGTAATCACGCGTCAGTCTCATGTGCTAGAATATAACAGTAGCCTCAGGCCCCACACACATACAAGTGAAAGTAAAGCTCAATGTACATACCTATCACATGCTCGCAGTCCCAGCTAGCCCCTCTTAGGCCCTCTCGTAGTCATATAATGTAAGAACTCAGACAATATAGCACTTATAGCCAATTCAACCCTTAATACAACATATAGTATCCCATGACATCATATATACACAACATACAAATCACATCCAGCCATATACATAGTATACTCCGCAACTCAACCCATAAACAGTATATTTCTACACATTCCAGTTCAAATGCGCATGCCTTTAAACTTAGTCTAAGGTTTAAAGAAAGCCTAGTCTACCTGGTAACTGGCATCTTTTGCTCTGAGTCTATCCAATCGAGCCTTTCCCTCTAAATCGCTTCCCGATGCTGCTCAGCTGTCAAAACATAAGTCACAAGATCATTATGGTTGATTTGGCTGTAAAATCTCAAGAAACAGGTGAGATTACATCAATTACGACTAAAACGGGGAAAAAAGATGCCACATCCAAAATGATGAACCAGCCCTCATAAAATTATTTCTACATCACCCTAAGTCCATAGCCAGAAATTGAGCCCAAAACAAATCTCAGAGGACAAAGAAACGACGCAAAATCTAAATTGCATTTCTTGTCGAAAACATTTCTTACATAACTTCTCGGTCCAATTTCACAAAAATACAGCCAAATTAATAAGATTCAAGCATACCACAACATTCCTCTTGGAAAATAGAACAATTTAGAAACAAATGTCACTTAATTCCATTGAGAAATGACCGAGATATCCTAGTGTAAACTTTGCACCAATTCCGATATATGATCGGAAAAAGAAACAGGTATTTTTCCTCAAAATATGTGCCAAAATAAAATTCTGACATTATCACAGCGTTCCCCGCAAAAATCCGTGTCACATAGCATTTTGAATCACTCAAATCGGATGGAAAATGAGCTCAAAATCATGGTATAAAGTTGATAGAAGTATGTGTATAACTCCCTGGAAACATATATATGATTATACTGTTCCCACATCATTGCCCCGTGGTGGCGCCAGGTCGTGCCACATGGTAGCACAATTGCAGGCCACGTCATCCCTCTTGCGATTACCCTTCAATCCCTTTTTCGTCGTTTCGGGCTCATTCGGGCTTTGATTTTCAAAAACCAACTATGTAACCATATAGATTTTCATTTTTCGGATCCAACAATGCAGTCAAAATTTCCAACATATCTTCCTACAATAAAGTGAGGGTCCGCTTCTTTATACGTAACTTTTAACGGAAAGCCTCCAGGGGGTCAAATCGCATCCAAACGTCCTCAGTATCCAATGATTGATCATCCTAAACCAAAATCCATGTTCCAGAGCCAACCGCGCTATCAAAATTATCATCCAAGACACGGTCCTTGAGGCCATTGACTGAGTCAACTTTTAACCGATTTTGGCGACCAAATTTGCAATCCATGATATAATTGCACCGAATATGCCCCTAGCCTAATTCGACCTTTCTGAGGCTAATGGAATCATCAAAATTTCACTCTGAGACCATTTATTAGGATTTTACCTAGAAATTTATTTTACGAGTATAACTTCCCAATTAACATAAAAATTTACATAACTCCCAAATAACCCATCCAACCACTATGCCAACAGTCTCAACAAGTCAATAATGTCCCAAGGTCGCCATACACATGCTCAATCCACAACATGGCTGCAAAACTAAAGAAATGACTAGGAGGGTCATTACAGGAATTCTGTGAAATTTTAGTCCAAATTGAAGAGCTTTTCGAGGCGGACGTCATGGTGTTATTGGATTCTCCGGATTTTGTTGCATTTTGAGGTAAATTAATGATATAGTTGATGCCCTACCTTAATTTTCCTATAAGAAATGACACCTTTACTATTAATTGTTTTGTATTTTTTCGAACCTTGGATTGGGCTCTAATTTGAGGTATGAACTCGGATAGCTATAAAAGTTATACGAGGGTTGTTTTGGAGTTTTGGATGCGGGTCCTACCCTTTCCCTATTTTTATCCCGAAGTTGGTTTAAGTTCATTTTCTATGATTCTAATGTCGAAACGACCATATTGATGATGTGATTCTGTTCTTGACAACCTGGCAATGCTCTGAGGCTGCTATGAAGGGTCAAACTCCATTACACTGAGTTGGAGCGCATGTGTTTGACATTAAGGTATGCTACGATCTCCCTTCTTCTAGACTGAGCTAGAATATATAATAATTTTAATTTTTTTAGAAGGGTGGGTGGGTCAAGGTATGGAGTGAGGGTAAGAAAAAGTAAATTATAATTTGAGTTTGAAGGAGGATTTTGAAAAATGTTTTCTCTATTTTTTAGAGGAAGTCATTTTTCTCAAATTTAAGAAAAATAAGATGATTTGTGAAACATTTTCCAAAACATTTAAACCAACGAACTATTTTAGTAATACGTTTGTTGCCATGCTACAAGGCACAACAATGGAAGTATAGGAGAAAAAGAGAAAACTGGAAAATATATTTTAGAAAATGTTTTCCTTCATAACAAACATAAAGTTTTGAATTATGATATTTTGGTCACAGTAGTTGTCTACATTATTCTTTTAGTATTACTTCCTCTTTCTCAGAATACTTGTCGCTCTTACTAAAAACATTTGTCATTTTGGAAGTATAAAACAAAATTAATTATTTACTAGTCATTTTTTAGTACGCTAAATATGATTGTGCAATTCGACCTAGGTGCATGTTTTGAGTGGAACACATTAGTTGTTCGCTCTCAGGTTGCATTTGCATGAAATAGTTTCAAAATAAATGTTTTGCATCTTTTAGCATGTATAGTGTAATGACCTCGAAAGTTATTTTTGACATTTCCAATGAAATTACCATTTTACCTTTCTTAAAAATTGTCTTGGGTCATTTTTTATTGAGTCTAAAAGTTAAACATTAAAAACCTTGTAAAAAGTTGGAATTTTGCTAAAGAATGTGTTTTTAAAGGCTTAAAGTTGAAAATTTTGAGTTTTTTGATCATCTTGAGTTTTGAATGTCAAAATTCAATTCTATTGATCCGTCAACTCTGGAATTCCAAATCCGGTCTAGGAGAACTTACAAAATTGAATTTGAGTTAAAACGAAGATTTTAGACACAAAGTTGTATTTTCAGTTGATTTTGGATCATTGTTTTACTTTGGTCAACATTCAGAGTTCGGTAGCTCGAATTGGAATTCCAACAATTTGAATGGTTTCAGATTGTGAAACTAACGCTAGAAATTGTCTCGTTCTAATTTTTAGAGTTTCCGAGGTTATTTTGGATATTAGAGTCCTAAAATAGTTTAAATGATCATTCTTGGTTCCGGGTTGAAGAGACTTGGAATCAAATTCTGACATTTGCATTGAGTCTGGAACATCATTTCTAGTAGGGCACACTGTTAGGAATGATAAAAGCCTTGTGTGGAAAGCACTAGAAAAGGTTGAAATAGAGAGTTTAGGCATTGGAAGAGTAGAATGCCTGAGCATTGGAAGAGCTTAGGCATATTATTTCACCACTTGTCCATACATGTAGTGAAGATGAAAAGAAAGTAAGCCTTCTGGGTAAAAAGAAATACACTTGAAGCCCACAGATTTTGTGACGCCCAGTAAAATTACCAAAATGCCCCTAGAATAAGGGTATGCGCGTAACGCATCTTCCGAGGCTCGTATAGCAAATTCGAGATCGAATTCGTGATCAGCATGAAATATAGAGTGGGAAAATGGTCCGGGTCAAATTTTAGGACGACCCGATCGAAAGATAAATTTTCGATCCAAGTCACAAAACAGTGATTGTCCGCGACAGAGGCGCGACGCGCACCTACCGCGGAGGGACACTTATATGTTTTACCAGATTCTCGACGGGATAGAGAAAACTTGTTTAAAAACACTTTTCCAAAAAATGCACAGTTCGCGAAAGGTCCGCGTCGCGGACCTTGTATTTTTCGAACTGGAAATTTCTAATTTATTTCGAGGGGCATTCCAGTCAATCCCTAATCCCTCCTAAACACTAATACACAGCTAGTAAAGTCGTTTCTACACGAAAAGAGCCTAACAAAACCTATTCTAAGTCCTATTCCAAAATCTAACAAGGCTAGGGCTTAAGGAGAGGAGAGAAAGGCTTGGGGTGAGAAATACGAGAAGAGATCCTCGACATCACCCGGTTGGACAGCTGCATCACAGGTATGTAAGGCAAAACTAAAACATGGGATTGTTCTCTCATATTCCCCATAGAGGTCATAGATGAATTGATGATTGAAGAGTCTACATGCATGGTTTCTTGATGGATTTTCTTGATAATTTTATTTGAAATTACATGTTTTCTATGTTGATGATCATCATACTAATTGTTTTCCTAAATTGAATACCTTCATGGGATTTGCATAACCCTACATGACTAATTTGAAAAGCATGCATGATGCACTTGAGATTTGAGTCTAGAGCCTTGCATTGGGATTGTTGACTGTGATGATGAGTTGATGAAATCTTGATTGTTTTATGAGTGTCTATAAATGAACTCTACCGAAGTGTTATTCGCTTGTTTCCTAATGACGGTTATATAATCTTGAGTCATTGAGGAGGTGTTGATGATAGGGTTAAAATCCCTATGAGATGTGATGATAGGGTGGAAGTCCCTATGAGATAATTGCTGAAAGGGCCAAGATCCCAGTGAAATATCAGTCGTGGACGGGGAGTGGATCCCTATGAGACTGGAAGTCGTTGACGGGGAGTGAATCCCTATGAGACTGGTTGAGGTTAATTCTATGAGCACTGAGTCGGGAGGAATATCGAGCACTGAAATGAGCAGGAGTAAGTCTCACTCGAACTCATTAACTACGTCGCCAAACGTAGGAGAGGCTTAAACCATCACATATTTACATATGGTTTCCCTCGAGGTTTAACAGTCCCTGAAAGTAATAGAGGATCTGTTCGGTTTGATTCCATGTCGGGTATATTGATATGGGATCCAGTGTTCCTTACCTGGAAAGTTTGGGACCACTGTGGCAACATCAGGGTGATTGTTGTACATTCACTGGCTCATAAGTAAGTGTTGTCGGTTAAGAGAAACTCCCGGGAAAATTCGTACCTTATTCTGAGTGTAGATGAGATGTGATGTGAGGGGGTGAACTCCTCTAAGATGATTCATGTGATGAGTTGAGACTTTTGATGAGTCTGAGATAATGGTGTGTCACTTGTCCACTCTGTACTCTTTCATAGATGGGCAAGCTGGCGGTTAATGTGATTATGATGTTTATTTTGACTTGATGATACTTTCCATATTTTCTACCGGTTTCTGTTTCATTCAGCTATTTTACATACCAGTACATTCCAAGTACTGGCGTCCACTCTGGACTGCATCGTTTTATAATGCAGAGGCAGGTACTAGAGATCATCAACAGACGCTTCGTTGAAGATCAGAAATTCGAAGCTGATTTGGTGAGCCTCCCCTGCTCCGGAGGAACCATTATTTTATTTCATCATGCTTTATAGTAGGATTGGACTATTTAATTATTTTTCTTTGGGTGGCCATGGGTCTGTCATTGGCACCACATGATTTAGTGATAGAGGCTTCATAGACAGGTGTCGAGTATTGATGTTGAGATTGTGAGCTAGTTCTTTCTACTAGCCTTCATTATCTTATCTATATTCCTTGAGAACTTTAGATGAGATGTGTCCATTACTTGCATATAATTTCCGCTGTTCATTAGAAGTATGTGATTGAATGATGTGAGGAGGCTAAGTGGTTCGCTTGGGGACTAGCAATAGTCTCCGAGTGCCGGCCACGCCAAGGGTACCCTCCCGGGGCGTGACAGATTTGCTGAAGGAGTTGATTAAAAGAATTCCAGAAAAGCTGGACTCTTTTTCCAAACAAAATCTGGTGTCTCTAATCTCTGTTCATCTAACCTTCATTAGTGGCAAAGCAGAAGGAGTTCTGTGAGTTAAAAAGTCAGCTCAAAGAAAGAAGATGCCGATTGGATCAGATATTGGAGTAAAAATGTAATTTGTTGAATTGATCAGACTCCGCGATGCGCTGAAGAAGATGGTTATAATATTTAGCCAGTTACTTGATCCTGAACCCGATCAAGGAGCAACTCAAGTCTCTCTGTTAGCACCTAATTTTTTACCAAACTTAGGTTATTTACTTTTTAATATTTAAATATTTAGTTTTGAATCTAAATTAGATATTTTTATCTTATTTAGAATAATTTGAAAACAACAAAAAAATAGTCACATTTTAATATAAGTTATGCTTAATAAAGAGAAATTTATAAAAAAATATATGTTTTTTCTAGTTAACTTTTCTATTTATTTTTTAATTGGAAATAGTTTTCTAACATATTTATTTTTTCTTTCTTTTTTTTTTCTTTTCAAAACAAAATGAAATAAAAAGAAAAATTAAATAATCCTAAAAACTACCCATTAATTCCAACTCCTCCCCCACTACTCCCACTTTTCCACTCTCACATATTCCCTCTATAAACTACACACAAAAATTAAAAAAAGAAAGGGAAAACACACGACACACACACAAAACAATAATTTTTCATCCATCTTTTTCTTTCTAGACATTCTAAAAAAGGACACACACACACAAAAAAAAAACCATCTACTTCTTTCTTCTAGAGAAAAATAAAAGTTGAGTTCAAGGTTTGCTTTCGTTATTCCGGATTCGTGGCTTATAGTCGTGGTCCTTTCCTTCTCGTGAATTAATATTCACTAAAGGTAACATTCAAATTTTATATGATTTGAAGTCACAATTGTAAAGACATGTTCTAATGCTACAAAGTTGCTCAAATTTTACGTCTATTTAATTTTGACATCATATCATTGAAGTATGTTAGAATTGTTATGTTTTAAGTAAAATTGACATATTACGTGATTATTATTGTTTATATGTTTATTTCATGTTTAAACAACACATAGTTGGTGTAAATTCATTGTCTAAATTTCTATTCTTTTTCATATTCATTTTTTTTATAATGATATATGTTTATCGTTTAATAAACTAAAATGACAAAAAATAATTAATGAAAAATTCATTGTGTAAAATATTGTTCTCAAGTTGTAGATTCTTCTTTTCTATGACTAAAATAAAGAAAAGAAAAATTATAGGTGTTCAAAATTCCTAATATTCAAAAATGTGTAAAACTTGTATAAAAATATATTTGGGTGTTCTTACTAATGTTGTGCTCATTTTTTTCCTTAGAAAAAAAATATAAAATAAAAATAAAAATAAGAAGTTTGTAATTTTTTACATCTCATTTTAGTAATGGTTTTTTTAAAATGCTAATTTAACAATTCTATGTTGATCCATGTAATTAATATTGAATTGTTGGTTTTTCATAAATCACAATGATCAACTTTTTAACTAAAAAATAAAAGAATTAAAATCTTTTGGCTTTGTAAAAAGAATTCAGATTTGAAATAATTTTTACAATTAAATTTCTTTAAATTGAATCGTTAAAAACATGATTAGGCCGACAATAATAGGCAAATTTTACGATTCGAAAAGGATTACAAAAATTTTAGGTGTGAGATATAAAATAAATAACTTGTTGCAAGGTTTGAAAGCGTTGTTGCCAACACACCACATTAATAAAAGAAAGATAGTTTTAAGCAAGTTTCAAATAAACTAAAGATGGCGAGTAAACGACATTTTTGAAAACTTATAATTACAATATGTGCAAAAATAAGTTAAGCCATAAAAAAGTCAATAAAGCGACCGTGCTAGAACCACGGGACTTGAGGGGTGCCTAACACCTTCCTCTCGGTCAACAGAATTCCTTACCCGATCTTTGTTTCGCAGGCCATAAAATAAAGAGTCATTTCCTTTTGATTAGGGATAAAAAAAATAAGGTGACTTGGAACACCAAAAACTTAATTCCAAGTGGCGACTCTGAATAATAAAATAATCCCTTTTCAAAATGTCACTTTAATTGGAGAAACTCTATTTTCCAAACACCAGGCGGGGGAATAATAGGGGTGTGACAAGTGGCGACTCTGCTGGGGATAACCAGAATTCAAGCTTATCAATGTTGACTTGTATATGGCTTTGTCATTTGAAATATTGTACTCATTGATTTAATTTGATGTTTGCTCGCTTATTTATGCATTGATATTATCTAAACTGTGATGTAAACTATCTTCTCTCAAGCACTTATCTGAGTCTTCTGAAAGATACATTTTTCGGAGATGCGGTATACGCTCCCGAACCTTTCTTTGAGATACCAGAGATGCGATTACGCTCCTGGGAAGGATTTTAGTCACAAATGTTTTAGGATGGGAAGGTCCAAATAGTGAGGCCGGAAAGCCCTGCTACTGGTAAGTTGTTCCTTTCTAACTCGAGTTGTCCACTCGTTTTATCGTCGGTCTAGACACCAACTCTATAAGGACTTCAAATTTAGTAGAACAAGTCTTATACAACCAGTATTCTTCGTAGGATACACTTTATCTGCGTAATCTGTGTTTGACTTTTTATGGCTAAACACAGGTATTAGGATCATATAAAACATAAACCATCTTTTAGACTAGCATGTTCACGACTATGTGTTACTTGTCACATTTTGAATGTTGTCGTTGAATATTTTCTTTTTGGGTCAACTCCCAAATAGTTCGGTCCTAGCAAATTTACGATAAGATATCCTAAGAAAGGAAATTTTTCGAAAGTTAACATTTTTATGAAAAGTTGGCGAACTACGCTCACCTGCTTCTTATCTCGATAAGATACGTACACAACCCTTCTTAGGTTCGGTGATCTTTATTGATAAAATTGTAAAAAAAAGAGAATATATTTTTTATGAAATGTAAAAACTATTTTTTTCTTCTTATTCTTAAAAGCAAAAGAAAATATTTATTTCTTATTCCAAAAATAAACACGAATATTTTTTTGGTCTAACTACGCACACCTGATTCTCACCTCCATGAGATACGTAGGAAACCCTTCTTGGGTTCGGTGATCTTTATTGATAAAATTATAAAAAAAATAATATATATCTTATTAAATGTAAAAAAAAATACATTTTTCTCCTTCTTATTCATAAAAGCAAAAGAAAATATTTATTTTTTATTTCAATAACAAACATAAATATTTCTTTGATTTGAGAACTACGTTCACCTGATTCTCATCTAAATGAGAGACGTAGGCAACCTTCCTTGGGTTCGGTGATTCTTCTTCAAAAAATAAAATAAAAGAATAAAAAAGAAATTCGTATTAAAAAAAATTCAGAAAATCAAATTCTAAAAGAAAGATTTTGTTTCATTATTCATAAAAGCAAAAAAAAAAAAAAAGAGGTTTTATTTATTCAAAAGGAAAAAAAAAGATTTCTTTTATATGTATATTTTCAAGAACTACGCACACCTGATTCTCACCTTAATGAGATACGTAGGCAGCCCTCCTCGGGTTCGGTGATTCTTAAATAAAAAAACAATAATAATAATTCTTTATCCAAAAAAAAAATAAAAAAAAAGATTTTACTCTGAAAATAAAAAGGATCCTCATCCAAGAAATCAAAAAAAAATAATATCTTATTTCTTTGTGTAGAAAAGAAAAATATTTTTTTTATCATTCTTATTCAAAAAATAAATTAATTTTTTTTATCCGTCTGCAAAATAAAAATACTAAAAATAAAAAGGTACTTCTTGTCTTGATTGGTACCAACATACTTACAAGTGTGCATGAAAAAGTGTTAACTATTTGACATAATAGAGTGGGCCAACTTTGTTGTGACCCATATAGATTCTTTTGGCACCTCTTGATTATACTTATGTCACGCTTGAAAAATTCTCTTGCTCAAAGTTAAGGGTTAAAAAAAAATTCGACCTCATTGTTTAATGTGCATTGTATGGTGAGCTTTAGATATAAAGTTCAATGACATGACTTGTCAATCTACAACTTGACCCAAATGTTTGTTGAGGCGAAATTTTGAGCAACATCTAATTTGAAAAATGATTGTAGGCTTTCTTTGATCCAACCGTGTCTGCAAGCCTACCAAATGACGTGTGATCCCTAGTATTTCCCTTTTTGAGCCTAAAATATTTTTTCGATAACCATATCTTAGCCCACATCCTTTTGAGTGCACAAATGCACCACTCTACTTTTCTCCCATATCCAAAAATGCACGGACAAAATTTTGAGTCGGTTGACAAAGTGAAAGATGAAAATATGGCAGTCAAAAAAAGAAACTCCAATAAAAGGAGAAAAACTCAAAAAAAAAGAGGAGAAAGTCCAAAAAAAAAAGATAGAAAAGCAACCAAGCAGATAAAGATCAAATGTAAAAATGAAAAAGATAAATTGAGTGCATAGTGCAATGTTGGGGAGAAAATGATCACTTTATATAAAGATTACCTTACCCATTCCAAGCCTACATTTTAAGCCAAATACAAGTCCTACTTGATTTCATTTTTCGATGTTCTCACATTGGTAGATACTTATATAAGGGTCAAGCATATGGTATCTCAATCTCATGCATTGAATATCTTTCTGAGTGTGAGTGACTCTCAAAATGTCCCACAATCTCAACTCTTCTATTTTGTGTGAATTAGGACTTTATTTCGGTGAGGCACTTGAACCATGAGGACCTGAATAATTTTAACTTCATATTTGATGCAAGAAGAATAGATCTTGTTAATACTTAAGTATGCTTGAGGTATCATTTGAAAATATAGAAATTACTTCAAAGTTGGCCTCAAATTTGCCTAGAAGTACTTAAAGGTGATTTATATGCATAAGTCTAATTGTTGATACCATCTAAAGCCAAGACATGATCAATCAAAACACAATTTCTTTCTATCTAACAATCCTTTTAAAATATATTATTTTGCAAAAAAAACAACAACATATTTTTGAGTCGTATGAGCTACGTTAGACCTGATTCTTGCTATGGTGAGATACGTAGGCAGTCCTACAAAAGGACTCGGTCTCAAATAAAAAGAATATATATTTTTTTCTCTCTATCATATTTTTGAAAAAAATCAAATTGAGGCATTTTTTATGAATAATAAATAAAAAAATTCACCAATAAAAAGATTAAAAAAAATGTTTCAAAATTTCTCAGTTTCAAAACTCGGGCATATTTTATTTTATCTTATTTTTAAATTTCTTTAAAAAGTAAAATAAAATAAAAATAATCTATTCGTTTAGGGCGCGAACCCTCATAATATTCGCTTAGGGCGCGAATCCTCATAATATTCGCTTAGGGCGCGAACCCATATAATATTCGCTTAGGGCGCGAACCCTCATAATATTCGCTTAGGGTGCGAACCTTCATAATATTCGCTTAGGGTGCGAATCCTCATAATATTCGCATAGGGAGCGAACCCTCATAATATTCGCGTAGAGAGCGAACCCTCAAAATATTCGCTTAGGGCGCGAACCCTCATAATATTCGCTTAGGGAGCGAACCCTCATAATATTCGCTTAGGGAGCGAACCCTCATAATATTCGCTTAGGGCACGAACCCTCATAATATTCGCTTAGGGAGCGAACCCTCATAATATTCGCTTAGGGAGCGAACCCTCATAATATTCGCCTAGGGCGCGAACCCTCATGATATTCGTCTAGGGCGCGAACCCTCATAATATTCGTTCATATCTTCATAGGGCATGATAGCCGCCATTTTTATTTTTCATAAAGCATAAAATCTAATTTCATTCAACAATAGAGTATTTGTTTTTTTCCTTGTTTTAATCACTGCATTATTTTTGTTTAATATTATGTTCAAATCAAACAAAGTAACCCACAAAAATTTTCTTAGCATAAACTGGAGCAGAAAATTTTTGTTTTGTTTTTTTCTTTGATTGCAGGCAGGTCTCTCTGCGACCTCAAGTTTGGACATCAATAACGGAGTAACATTTGTCCGATTTGTGAAGTGAAGAATGATATTAGGAGTCGATTCGGACCCATATAGCAACTCAACATATCAAGATTCTGCTTCCCAACTTCAATTCAGGAAACAAGTGTACACGAATAGTGTACTAACCTTCTTCTGGAGAGCCATCGGTAACTCAATTGAGATTTCAAGTTCAAGCCTCAAACTCAAACTTCAAGATTAGATTTTGATATCAAGGTACTCGCCTGAAAAAGGCAAGGTGATAACTGAAGATGCAAAGGAAGACTTGAAAGAAAAGAGGGTCGAGAGAAGTAGAATTGAATAGATCTGGTATCATTTCCTTTTAGTTTTATTATCTTCAATGTAACAATAGGAGCCACGGACCAGGATCTCGAAAGGATAAGACTCAACTCTTTAATCCATCTATCTATCCATCCATCCACTGCTGCACCCATTTGAACTACACGTGACCTGATTCTCTTATGACCCGAGATATGTAGGTTGCCCAAAGCCAGGGCTCAGTCACTCTTGCTTACTCTTTTTTTCCCCCCTTCTTTTTCCTTACCTTTTAATAATGCTTAGGCAAAAAATTAGGCACGTTAACTTCTTTGCTTGAAAACTCTTCATGTTCTCAAGCAAAGAGGGGCATCCTGTTAACACCTAATTTTTTACCAAACTTAGGTTATTTACTTTTTAATATTTAAATATTTAGTTTTGAATCTAAATTAGATATTTTTATCTTATTTAGAATAATTTAAAAACAACAAAAACATAGTCACATTTTAATGTAAGTTATGCTTAATAAAGAGAAATTTATAAAAAAAATATATGTTTTTTCTAGTTAACTTTTCTATTTATTTTTTAATTGGAAATAGTTTTCTAACATATTTATTTATTATTTTTTTTCTTTTCAAAACAAAATGAAATAAAAAGAAAAATTAAATAATCCTAAAAACTACCCATTAATTCCAACTCCTCCCCCACTACTCCCAATTTTCCACTCTCACATATTCCCTCTATATACTACACACAAAAATAAAAAAAAAAGAAACGAAAAACACATGACACACACACAAAAACAATAATTTTTCATCCATCTTTTTCTTTCTAGACATTCTAAAAAGGACACACACACACACAAAAAAAAACCATCTACTACTTTCTTCTAGAGAAAAACAAAAGTTGAGTTCAAGGTTTGCTTTCGTTATTCCGGATTCGTGGCTTATAGTCGTGGTCCTTTCCTTCTCGTGAATTAATATTCACCAAAGGTAACATTCAAATTTTATATGATTTGAAGTCACAATTGTAAAGACATATTCTAATGCTACAAAGTTGCTCAAATTTTACGTCTATTTAATTTTGACATCATATCATTGAAGTATGTTAGAATTGTTAAGTTTTAAGTAAGATTGACATATTATGTGATTATTATTGTTTATGTGTTTATTTCATGTTTAAACAACACATAGTTGGTGTAAATTCATTGTCTAAATTTCTATTCTTTTTCATATTCATTTTTTTATGATGATACATGTTTATCGTTTAATAAACTGAAATGACAAAAAATAATTCATGAAAATTCATTGTGTAAAATATTGTTCTCAAGTTGTAGATTCTTCTTTTCTATGACTAAAATAAAGAAAAGAAAAATGTGTAAAACTTGTATAAAAATATATTTGGGTGTTCTTACTAATGTTGTGCTCATTTTTTTCTTAGAAAAAAAAATATAAAATGAAAATAAAAATGAGAAGTTTGTAATTTTTTACATCTCATTTTAGTAATGGTTTTTTTAGAATGCTAATTTAACAATTCCATGTTGATCCATGTAATTAATATTGAATTGTTGAATTATGTTTTTCTAAATCACAATGATCAACTTTTTAACTAAAGGTAAAAGAATTAAAATCTTTCGGCTTTGTAAAAAGAATTCAGATTTGAAATAATTTTTACAATTAAATTTCTTTAAATTGAATCGTTGAAAACATGATTAGGCCGACAATAATAGGCAAATTTTATGATTCGAAAAGGATTAGAAAAATTTTAGGTGTGACATATAAAATAAATAACTTGTGGCAAGGTTGGAAAGCACTGCTGCCAACACACCACATTAATAAATATAAGATAGTTTTAAACAAGTTTCAAATAAATTAAAGATAGCAAGTAAACGACATTTTTGAAAACTTATAAATACAATATATTCAAAATAAGTTAAGCCATAAACTAGTCAATAAAGCGACCGTGCTAGAACCACGGGACTCGAGGGGTGCCTAACACCTTCCTCTCGGTCAACAGAATTCCTTATCCGATCTTTGTTTCACAGACCAAAAAATAAAGAGTCATTTCCTTTTGATTAGGGATAAAAAATTAGGTGACCTGGAACACCAAAACTCAATTCCAAGTGGCGACTCTGAATAAATAAAATAATCTCTTTTCAAAATGTCACTTTAATTGGAAAAACTCTATTTTCCAAAACCACGCGGGGGAAAGAATAGGGGTGTGACACTCTCTTTGGCTGGACTTTAGGTTGGTAGATTCTCTATGACGATGGGAAACTTGATGTAATACTGTGGCAAATATCAATAAATCAACACATATGATAACAATCCTAAGAAGAATGTGTATCTCGTATCTTTTTCTCATTTTTTAATTTTCTCCCTACTAGACTTCTTTAATTTATATTTTTATTTAGGCTCAAATTAGTCATTTATGACTTTATTGAAAGTATAGAATACACATGCAAAGCATGTGCAAAGTATGTGTCCAAGAACCAGTTCTCTTAATAACCCTAAGAGTGATGTCGAAGTTCTTACATCGATAAAAGCCTATTTAGAAGGGATAAATCTTATAGGGGCTTCAAGAGTTGTTTTGCTTGATGTTCTTTGGAATCTCTCAGTAGAACAGCAAGCCATCAGCCGAGCCTACAGGAATGGTCAAGACAAAATTTGTTCATGTCAAACTGTCCAATGGCATCGAAATCGGAGGTTGACAAGATAAAACAAACTAGAAAAAAATATCATTTAGATGTACTTCTGTCCTGGAATGAAGAGAATACTTTGTATTCTATGTCAAAGGATAACATACTTGCATCCATGGTTAAGCATGAGGTTCTCCATCATATATTTGAAAAAGTATCTCATGCACCGAGCAGTTAGTTAGTTTAGTATGTGCTTTAGTTTCTTCTTGTTCCCCAGTACAGATGTAATCTGAATTCTTTAGTGTGTTTTGTTTATTGCTTGTCTTTGGAAAATCGCTCAAATGCATTATCTCTTTCTTGTTAGCTCAGTTGGAGCCACTTTGTTGGTTGCCAAGGACACTAGATCGAAGACTTTGTATTACTATCATTCTTGGATGCTGTGGAAATGACCTCTTGCAAATATGCAAGGCAGGAAAGCATAATACACCGGCTATACTTCTATCATTAACTAGAGAGAACACTTAACTAAATTATTACTACAATAAGTTGTTTATTTAACACTACAATGTTGCAAACGAGTTGTTTCTACCAAATAAAAACATCGGATGCTGCGTTTTTAGACGTAAAAGATTTTAATTTTGTTATTAGCATTTTTATCATTTTTTAATTCCTTTCTTTCTGGTTTCAAGCACTTCGATGCAATTATGTAGTTTTGGTAAAAAGAAAAAAAGGAGGTCAGATTCACATTTGGTTTATGAAGAATGTGGATAGGATTTTTCAAGATGTTCTATATTCTTATAAGAGTTGATCTATATGTAAAATAACTCATTGAGAACGTGCTGGATTGTATGCAATTTTTTTTGTAGTCGTACTATGTATATACTCATATGGGATTTCTATTTCCTTTAGAAAGAGGCCTATGTGGCAAACTTATGATTTTCTTTAATATTTATAATTTAATTTGATTATAATTGCCGTAAATGTATTATCTCATCAAATATGAAATTAAATATTTGTATGTTATATAAATATTAACTAGTATTTTACTTTGTCAGGTAATTCTAAGATTTACAACAGGTAAATTTTTTCAATGAGTTAGTGAGACTTAAATTTTCCAAGTTGTTATTATAAGATGTAATTAAAGAGGTTGATATTTGTAAATTAGAAAAAACCCAGAGATGAATAATAATATTTCCTGAAGAGTTTAAACAAAAGCTTGAAAGCAGTTGATTGATATTGCCTTTGAAAATAAATACAAATGTTCACAAGTTTGCTATCTCGTTTTGACTCAATTTGTGGACACTAGGAACACTCCACCAACTCACCATAACCTCATTACCCTCGCACACTTATTTGTATTTCAATATATCATCACCATCAACCTCCTTAAAATTCGAAGAATTCTAAAGAAATTGAAATAAATATCCAACTTTTTTTAAAAAAAATTGTATTAAATAAATTAAAATAAAAGGAACATAATTTTCAAAAAAATATTTCCCACAGATTCTTTATGATTTTGCCAACCATGGTTCTTAATTGTGAAAGCAATCATATGATGTGATAATTAACATTTTCTTCATCACCCTTATATATGCCATGATGATGATGACAGTGGATGGACAGCTTTCCTTCTGGACAAGGTTGCCTTCCGGATAAAAATTTAGTTCGCATAGATCTTTCCTTCTGGACAAGGTTGTTTCTAGCATTCCAAATTCACAATATCAATCCACAACTTAAGCCAATCAAACTGTAATGGTCCAGATTGTCACCATCCCAATGATGATTTTAGCCAAACATGTTTTGCCGCATAGCACTAGATCAGATAGTGAAATATTGTTTTTGTCCCTCGGAGGCGTGCAGGGCCTACGCTGATTGAAGAATATTCTCATTCATCAAGTTATCACCCGTTGGAAGAACATCATTCAAAGCTCTCAAAACAAAATTCAACACCTAAGGAGGCATTTTCACTTTTCCAGATTTTTCGCCAACTTTGTCCATGTATTAGCCTTGTCCAACTTCAGCTACCCACTTTTGATGATGTACCGTCCTTTCCTATCAAGTTTCCACATTCATTGATCATCCCGAAGAGTGAATCCCAATGGGATTCGCTTATTGCAACCTATTTCATTGA
Organism: Solanum rostratum; assembly: GCA_029948455.1. NCBI lineage: Eukaryota > Viridiplantae > Streptophyta > Magnoliopsida > Solanales > Solanaceae > Solanum > Solanum rostratum. The sequence continues at coordinate 44,644,781 of CM057051.1, forward strand.
TGGAGAAAAGTGCCTCCAACTCGTGACTATTCCAAGCTCTTGTATCCCACTTAATAATATTTGTTATAGAATAAGGTAAAGCCAGAGCAGCGAACTAAACACTACAACTTTCACCTTTTAAAATGCATATTCCACCGCAAGCATATTTTCCTTACCATGATAATGCCTCTTCACTATCCCCGTCACTTTCTATAATTATTTATTCTTTTTTGTCTTCACAATTTTTCATTTTTTCACATTATGAGTAATTTTACTATTATAGCTACATAATTCATAAATAGGCATTTAATTGTCATTAAGATCATCGTTAATTATGTTTTGAATTTTTTCCTTGCATGTCTTAAAAAAATTCATAATTCATGTTTGTTTAGGAGGACTCTTGTCCTAATAGATTTGGAAAGGAATACATTTGTCCTTTTAGGATTAGGAGAACATTTTTCTTATAAGTTTAGGACTACTTGGTGTCTATATATGGAGAATATTATTGGGGATTCTGTAGGACACAAAGAATTCATAATGTATTCTTAAGGGCCGGAAAGCATAGTAAACCTTTTTTTTTTTGTCTTTCATAGTGGAAAACTCTCTCTTTTATTACTGGAGGATTAGGCCTAGACGGACCTTGTCAAAATTTTTATGTTACTTGGAGGATTAGGCCTAGCCAGACTAGAGTTTCTTCACAAGGATTGATGCCAATGATTCACAACAATTGATATAAGAGCTAAGTTAGGATTTCTGCAAAGAAATTGATAACAATTGTCCGCAACAATTGGTACTAGAACTTGGTTAGGGGTTCGACACATAATCGAAAGCTAACATGTCTCCACCATCTTCAATAGTGAAATTGAGAAATTCGATGGAGGGGGAGGGTTTAATTTTAGTTTATGGAAGATTAGGATGAGACAGTCCCTGGTGACAAGGGTTATGGAAGGCAATTGAGGAGGTGCAAGACACTAATCAGGATTATAATGGTGATGCACCTATGTAACAATAATCATAGAGCATTTCGACAAGAAGGAAAAAGAGAGTGATCGACCAACTATGAGATTTAATATGACAGGTGCTAAGCTTATTACTATTCCATTTACTTTCCATTTCAAGTTGTTTGCAGACGTGTCACCAAAACGAGAGGAGGAGATGGAATAAATATCTAGTGTTCCATATTCGAGTGTCATTGGTAGCATTACATATGCTAAGGTTTGCACACATCTTGACCTTTCACATGTCATTAGTGTTGTAAGTAGATGTATGGCATGTCTTGGTAAAGAATACTGGCAAGAAGTAAAATGGAGCTTGAGATACCAGAAAGATATTGCAAATGTGGCCTTGACTTTTCTCAAAGACAAGGTAAGTGAATCAACAATAAACCCTATTGGATTAGGAGAACCCTTGTCCTAATAGATTTAGAATAGGAATATATTGTAATTTTAGAATTAGAGAACATTTTTATTATAGGTTTAGGTCTACTTGGACTCTATATATAGGGGATATCGTTGGGGATTCTATAGGACACAAAGAATCCACTATATAGTCATAAGCGCTTGGAAAGGTATTGTAAACTTCTTGGTTTTCTTTCATAGTAGAAAATTCTCTCTACTTTTTCTTGGAGGATTAAACCTAGCCAAACCTCGTGAAATTCTTATGTTATTTGCTTCTCTATTTTCTTTATTTGTGATTCTGTGCTAGTTACTCCACGATATTTTCGCAACAACCATGTTATATTGCTTGCTTCTACGTGGGTTGATTTTGATATTGCTCTCCTATGCAGGTTGATGTTAAGTTGGTTTTCATTGCAAAGAATTATCATAAAAAAATTAAAAATTATTGTTTTGGACAGTGAAAGGCGAAAAAGGTCTGTCTCGCCACAAGGCAAGGTGAGCAATGAGGTGCTTGCCTTTTGAAGTACAACATCAACTAATAGAAAAAAAATTAAAATATTTAATTGGATATATAAATTATCAAAATACATATTGGTTGGACTGTCTCTAGAAAAGTTTTGCTAGTCGTCAGAGAAGTCTAGTCAGGTCATTTGGTTGGAGTCGAAGTCCAAGTGTAAGAGTGCAAATTTGGAAACCTAAAATTATCTTTTAACTTTTAAAACCCTAAATTGGTCCCCTTTTTTTAAGAAAATACAAAAGATGACGTCTTTCGATTCTCACCTCTCGCCCTTATTGCTATGGCATTGCCTTTTGAAGATCGTCTCGCCATAAAGCTAAAAGACGATGAAGGGTCACCTCGACTCACCTCTCACCATTGGCTATAAAGCGATCGCTTTTCACAACACTGAGTGGAGGACTATAAGGATATATAGGTTCCCTAAGTTAAAAAATTCAATACGAGCTCGAATATTTTTGTTTTCACTGCATTACTAAATTGATAACCACAAGGTAAAGAAGGAGGTAAGAATTTCATTTGCCAAAGTTATAGAGAAATGGAAAATAAGGAGAATAGTTACCCTAACTTGTGGGAATAGACCACTCAATCGAAAATCAAAAACCTTGAGGTTACCCGAAGTATCCAACAGTAAATTTTCAGCCTGCACGAGAAAAAGAAGGTTAAATTTCTATGCACAGTGTGAAACTCTTTGACATCATCATATCAAAGAATTTTAATATAATAACCAAAAAAAACAAGTCTACATTGTCACCGTATATAAGTTAAATATGCAAAAAAAAAAAAAAAAGATAGGATAGACATAATAGAAATAGTGACAGGAGCAAAAAGATCGCAAATAATCTATTAAGTGCTACAACAACAAAACTGCTCTCCTTTAGATCTTTGTGCTACAACAGCAAAATAGTACGAATAAGTTGCTATAAATACTTCCTTGAATCTTCTTCACACATTAACCCATCATTTACCTTTACGCCGAATGAGTTCTCACAATTTTATCAGATAACTCTCCACCTGTAATGAACTCGATAAGAATTACTAATACCTCTGTCTTGCTTACCATAACATGCAGGCAAACGAGACCTTGCGTTACCATGGAAATATTAAGAATTGAACTGAAAAATTGCTAAGCATAGTTTATGTAGTCATAGTTTACTTCAAGTCATGGACTCCTAAATTGTTAAATTACAATTTTCTTGTTTTACATTTATTTATTTCCCAATTTAGTTATAGTAATAAGTTCAAGGTGATCTTTCCTTTTTTTTACTAGTTTGGTTTTGACAGAACCCATACCAGAGGAGAAGGGATAGAAAGAACAAAAGGAGGATTCATCTGAACAACCGATCTGAAAGAGGTTTTTTTTTTAAAAAAATTGTGACTGATTTGATTAGACATATTCAATTTTTATTTTTTTAGTGGTCTCCATTATAATGCGATTTTAGCCCTAAGTTCAATTTTGCTCAAATTTCAGCTTCAGCAACCCATATATAAAAGTTTAAAGCAAGTGCATGCAAACAATCTAAAAGAAAATGTAAAAATCGAATGGAGACGAAGGAGGAGAAAGCACACGAAGATGGAAAGTTAAGAAATCAAATCCAAAATTGAAGAGAGAAACGGTGGATTACCTTAAGATAGCAGTAGTAGTTGAAGGCAAAGAGTTAGAATCCAAAACCTAAGTTTTCCTCTCCATGTTCAATAGAGGAGAAAAGATGAAGGGCAAATCAAAAAATTGAAGATGATATATTACAGTTGAAGGTGAAAAAATGAGTAATTAAATATAAAGACTTTTTGAGATATCATAAATACATAAAATAAATAACTTAATAAATAAAAGTCATTAAAAAGGAAAAAAAGTATAAATAAAGGTCATAGAGAATGTCACATCTTATGACTTAAAGATATTATTTAATCAATCGAATAAATGCTTTCATTGCTCTAGACTTAAACAAGATGTTTTTTTCTCACTAGGAGAACTAGGAGTATCGTCTAGGAGGTAGAGAGAAAGGGGATAAAACTAGATAGTTTGTCAAATATTAAAATTTATTTACTTAGTCAACTATATCTTTTAAATTAATAAGTAATTTTTATATTAAAATAAAAAATGTTTGATTGTCTCATTACAGTGGTAAAAAGCAAACATGACATGTGAGTTACAAAGTAATTATGTTATCACGGACAAAAAGTTATTATTATTTCTATATTATGTGATATCGCGCTAGATTGTTAAACTATTATCTTAATAATTATGTCCTAATAAACAAAAAATGATTCCCAACACACCCTAAGGAAACTCAGGACCAAATGCCTAAAAAATATATCCACTTTAGGCTATAAAAGTTTATTTTTATGCAATGTTGGAAGACTAATGTGCTACTATAGTGTACTAACTGTGGTGCAATTTGATGGATTTAGGGGTTGCCTCTATTTTGAATCGTAATCCTATTCGAGCCTTCATCCATCCAAGTTAGTCAACCAACAACAAATTATGCAGCCTCATTCGTTGTTTCAAAGACTCAACGATTTATTGTTCTTCCTCAGAGTTGCACCTGTGAATTGTGCAGCAACATACCAATATACCTCAAAGTCTCTATCATTTAGCGTTGGTTCTTATGAAATAACCATGCTGGAAAGGCGGAAAGTTCAAAAGATAAATTGAAGATCAAAAAGAAAGGTAGATTGTCCAAAGGATGGTGGAGATGTAAAGGGGTAATTAAGTTGTAATCAATTTGACACAAGTGAGGCTGATAGAAAAGTTGGTGAATTCATTGCTAATTCGGAGAACAGATAGACCAAAATAAAACGTTTGAGCCATTTTACAAAGACTAGCAGTTACCAAAATACACTAAAAGACTAGTAGTTACCAAAATTCACTAAACAAGTCGGATTGCCTCGTGTGCCTAACTACTACCTTTTGAAGGTTGTTTACAAGAACTGAAGTATGTAGTAGGCACAACACGGGGCACATGAGATAGTGTTTCAAAAATATGATGGAGGCCCTCATGCTTAACCATGGATTCAAGTATGTTATCCTCTGACACAGAACATGAAGTATTCTCTTCATTCCTGGATAGAAGTACATCTGAATGATATTTTTTTCTAGTTTGTTGTTCGATCTTTTCAACCTCCCATTTCGATGTCACTGGACAGTAAACATGAACAAATTTTGTCTGGCCATTCCTGTAGGCTCGGCAGATGGCTTGTTGTTCTACTGAGGGATTCCAGAGAACGTCGAGCAAAACCACTCTTGAAGCTCCTATAAGACTTATCCCTTCTGAACAGGCTTTTATCGATGCAAGAAGCACTTTTACATCACTCTTTGGGTCATTAAGAGAGTTTATTGATATCTGCCGCTGCTTTACATCGAGTTTTCCATCCATATAGAGAATCTCCCGACCTAAAGTCCAGCCAAAGAGAGAATTAAATTGCTCCTTCATCAAGTTTAGAGGATCAAGTAACTGGCTAAATATTATAACCCTCTCCTTCCGTCCATTACAGAGTCTGATCAGCTCAATAACAAATTTCATTTTTACTCCAATATCAGGATCCAACCGACATCGTCTTTCTTTTAGCTGACTTTCTAACTCGGAGAATTCCTTCCTCTTTGCTACTAATGAAGGATGAACAGAGATCAAAGATACCAGATTTTGTTCGTAAAAGGAGGTTGGATTCTCTGGAATTCTTTTAAGCAACTCCTTCTGCAACTCTGTGAGTTTCAAATGTACAACAGTATCCAATATACCTGGAAGGCTAACATTTTTGACATTTTCACATTTATGGACTAGTGGTGAAATGATATCCCTAAGCTCTTCCAATGCTCGGCCATTTTTGTCAATGGAATTGCTAAGAGAAGCCCATTTTTGCTCCAAACCTGCAGCAAACTTTGGACTAACAACACTGAGAGTGTTGTACAGCTCTTTGATGTTATTCTGGAATGGAGTTCCAGACAAAAGTATGCGCTTCTGTGGTTCAACCTTCCTCAAAGCTTTCCACACAAGGCTGTGCTCATTCCGAGCAGTGTGCCCTTCTTCAAGCACCAGAAGACCAGGAAATTTTAGAAGTATTTCTCTAGTCTCTTTGGCATAACCATCTCCATCTTCTCCCGTCAGAATTCTGAACAAATCATAGCTGATTCCCAAAACACTCTTACTTCTCGCCCAGGATTTCAGCTTCACCATCCGTATGAGGTGTGGATTTTTTTTCCCAACGTGAGATAAACAGTTAAAGACACCATTTGTACTTTCATCTTCCTTTAAAGTGAAGTCTTTGCTGTTCAAGTTGTGGAAGGGAATGTCCACATCCCATTTCTTGAACTCGGCTTCCCAGTTAAGTAGCAAACCAGATGGAGCTATAATTATTGGCCGACACTTCGGAAACAGCTTAAGAAAAGACTGAAGAAATACTATGGTGAGTCGGGTTTTTCCCATGCCAGGTGGGTGTGAGATAATACATCCCCCCTTACTGTCAGATAGGGGCTCTCTCAGCATCTCAAGAGTTGTAGCTCCAGCAATTCTGTTCCACATGAACTCAAATCCTCCACGTTGATGAGGAAACATTGTTGCTTTGGCACTTTGGGGAACTAGATCCCAAACAGTTCCTTCTCCACAAATAGGAGAATACTGGGCTGCAGAAGAATCTGACAATCTGAAGCCGTTAACATCCAAGAGTGATGGCGACTCTCCAAAATATTTTCTTTCATACCTCCCTTGAGTTCTCTGAGCCTGCATATGACAGAAGTTTAAGAATTTAAGAGTGAACCAGAAATAAATTGGAGAGCAAGAGTTCATAAAACCAAATATGTACAGCAGAAAAAATAAAAGAATTTAGCAATAATTACTACACAACAGATCTTGTAAATCGAGTTCCAAATTGAAAAGAGAAGTGCTTGATAAGACAAGACTCATATACTTACAAAAGGAGGGAAGATGTACTTGCTCTCCAAATGGACATATGAACAAACTGCACAGACGAGTCCAATTTGTTCATCTAGAACAAGATGGTGGTTCCCCATCTGACAGTTACTTATTTGTCCACAGTACATCGGCGAATCAGATGGACTTGTAAAGCCAATGTGTGATTCTAAGACACACATGTCCATTTCAACAAAAAGATCTTCTATTTCCTTTTCCCATTCCTCTTTTTCTGGGAGAAGAGGTTCCTCATCTTCAAACCGGAATATTAAAGGAAGTGTTTCCTTCATTGGAACTTGTTCCTTCTCGAGCTTATTTTGATCATCAACATTTTTTATAGAATCAACAATAAACTTGACAAACTCAGAATTTTCAAGAATCTTCCTCCTGTTCTTTCGAAGAGCATCCTTTTGAACAGCAACAGTTTTTACCTCACAGTCCTCTTCAGATGATGATTTTGACTCTTCATCATCAGACTCTTCATCGTCACTAAGAAGAATGGGGCTGCTACAACTTCCTTTGTTTAAATTCTTCTTTTTGGACTTGGAAAGTGAGAGTGAGCGAAGAAAATATGCTCGGCGTATATTGTGCTTTTCACCCTCAAAAACAAGCTTAGGTACTACCCTCTGATTCGACTCCTTTTTTCCTTCTTCATTTTCTTTAGGACAGCTCAGATCATCATTTTCTGTTTCCTCATCATAAAAATCACATCTTACATCATCATTTGAAGCTTTGGAGTCCGACTTAGAATTTGAAATCCTATGAGTAAACTCTTTGCATTTGTCTACTGTCCTACACATGCTTAAGGTAGAAGAAACAACATCATCTGTTGCATTCAGCATAGGAGCAGCCTCCTCCCCTATGATAACAACATCAGGATCACTCTTCTCCTCCGAGGAATGATCATCATCAGATATTTTATTAGCCTGATTCGTAAAAGATTCACAAGTTCCTGGACTGAACTTCCTCCTCCCATTGTTTTTCACGTTTTTCTTGTCACCTCCAGAAGGCTCCACCAATTTTCTTTTCCTTCCACAACTAACATTCGTAGAACTGCCACTTTGACTCAACCTGTTCCTCTGCTCAATCAACTCGACCATATATTTTAAAGATTGTTGTCTAGTCCTCCTCTTCGAAATAGACCCATCCCCTGAATCCATCTGAAATCAAACAAAATTAAAATCAAAATATTTTAATTTTCATTATCAATCAAAATGCACAAGCATAAATGTATCTTAACCACTGAACCTCTTTTTTACAAACACTAACCTGAACAAAGAACTTTTTTCTTCCAAAAAATCAAGAATTGCAAGCTGTGAATTCTTGAAACTGTAAAACTTCGACTTTGAAATAATTGAATGCATAGAGATGATGTAAAGATTAAACCTTCCAACAGTGTCACATGAATTTCAAGAGTGAGCAGGCGTATTTTCTCCAACAAAGGAATCTTTGAAAAAAACAAAAGAAAAACACGTTTGTTTTGTTACTTTTTGTTACTGTACAACTTTTTCCAAATTGTGGGACCCATTTTAGTTACAAATTCATATTTAATTATAGCTTTATTTAGGACTAGGAATAAAATACCAAAAAATCAAATTACGAACCAAATCAAAATTTTCGATAATTTGGCTATTTACTGTTCAGTACTCAATATTTGGTATGATATCTGGAAACACATATGTCTTTTAGTTATATCACTTTGCTTTTTTTGGATGTCTTCTTACTTGATCTTGTATTATATCGTTCCTTCATACAGAAAAAATAGAAATAATTGGAGCAATACTATTAACTTCGTAATACAATTGACTATAATTTCAATATAGTATTACCGAGTACCATACCCAACTAACGTTTGATTAACCGAATTACCGAATCAAAATTTGAAAATTGGTATATGGTATCTTCTTTTAACTACTAGTTACCAAATTCGAAATTTAAAAATCTCGAGCTGAATACCAGATGTCCACCCCTAGCTTGTTATGAATGTCATTGATATTTGTATAAATTGTATAACTACTTTGAGTAAAACAATTAATAGCTCGACGTAGAAAAACACATTAATTATGAACATCCCAATGGGGGACTCACACACACATATATAAATTTGAACAAAAATTTATGATTCAAATTTATGAAAAACAAGAAAGGGGATTGGCTTATGTTCATTTGGTCATTATAATGGAATAATATTAATTGTATTTTCACCTATAATTAATTATTTTTTTTTATAATATGGGAGGTGAATTTTGTTAACAATCTCCAAAATATTAAAAACATGAATTAGTATAAGGGCTAATTTTGATGATTTTTATGCAAGATCCAAGGAGGATCAAGCAGAGCAAAAAGAAAAGAATAATCCCTTATGTCAAAAGATATTTGCTAAACTTGCAAGGAAGGATCGCATAAAGGAATAATTGTCGAATGTATCAAAGGAAAGTTCAAATTTGCAAATATCTTGAAGATACTAAAGATTACAATTAAGGACTCTTATACTTTCTTGATTTGCTCTTGAAGACTATCAAGACCCCTTCCTGATTTATGCAAGGAGGGTTGCTATTCACTGCAAGTTGTTCTCAACTGGCAGAAGTGTCTAAGATTTTGCCCTATTCTTGGAAAGAATATTCATCCTTCCTTGACAAGAATTAAATCCCTTGTGTTGAAAGACTTCCTCATCCTCTTTATATATAAAGAAGTCTGAGTCGATGTCGATGGAACACTCACTGCACTCCACAAAAGCAAAACCAAGAAAAATACAAGTAGGGGTCAGTACTGGACAATATGTACTGAGTAGGTATCATCGACCGACTCAAAATAGAACTCAATATACATTAGAGATTGAGCTTAATATACAAAAAGAATCATCTAACACAAAGAATCATCAAACAATTATGTGCTTTGCTTCGGTTTGGAACTCATCAGATAATTTTTTTTATAAATGTGGCAAACAAAATTTTTTCTCCACGGTCTCTGACTGTAACTGAAACAAAAAGTATTCTCCACGACCTGTAAGATAGCACTGCATTTGAATTGTGGATCATTAAGGTTTCTATGTTAGTTGACCTTCCTTCAAGTTATTTACCGTGATTATATATCGATTATTACATTTAGAGTTTTAGTGATTTGATTTGTTTGTGTTTTCAACAGAAGAAATCAAGGATGGTTTGTGAGTGTGTATTCATATTTTGTTAGATTGATTACATATATACTATGTGATAAATGACAATTAGAGAAGTTTTCAGAATATCTAGAGTTGAAAAAATCCACTTTTGAAATTTTCTAAAATTGAAAAAGAGCGATATTAGTGAAGAAGTAATATATTTATATTAATCATGTGAAAATATGAGTTCCACTACAAATTTTGTTTTAATAAAACTGTGTAAAGCGCCGCAAATTCTCTAGTCACAAATATATCCAAATAAGGCTTGAACACCTGGTTCATCAACTCCATGAAAGAGGTTAGGGCATTAGTCAACTCGAAAGACATAACCACAAACTCATAATGACTATAGCAGATCCGGAAGGTTGTCTTCGGGATATCAGACTCCCGAACTCTAAGCTGGTGATATTCGGATCTCAAATTGATCTTGGAAAATACCGAAGCACCTTGCAACTGGTTGATTAAATCATCGTACGAGGCAAAGGATACTTATTTTTTATGGTCACTTTGTTCAACTGGTGATAATCAATACACATCCACATAGTTCCATCGTTCTTCTTCACGAACAAAAAAGGAGCACCTCAAGGGGATACACTCGGAAGAATAAACCCTTTTTTCAACAAATCCTCCAACAACACCTTAAGCTTTTTCAACTCAGTCGGAGCCATCGGGTAGGGGAAATAGAAATGAGTTTAGTGCTCGGCTGCATATTAATAGTGAAATCAATGTCACAATCCGGAGGAACACCTGGAAAATATGTCGGAAACACATCCATAAACTCCCTCACAACTCTGGTGACCTCCAATGACGGTGACTCTTGAGAACAAGCCCGAACATGAGCGAAACATGATGAACACACCTTATCCATCAACGTTTGCTAAAGGGAAGTAATGGGCACATCTCATCTAGTCTCAAAATAATATTATACATAAAAGGGCTAATAGAAAGAAGCTAACTCAACAAGTCTCAACATCAATATTCGACTCTAGTCTATGAAGCCTCTATCACTAGTCTAGTGGTGCCATTGATAGACCCATGGCTACCTCAATCAAAATAAAGCTAAATCAAGTCTAACTCAAAATCAAGATGAAATAAATAATAGGGGATCCTCTGGAGTAGGCCTGTTGACGTAATCCCTGTATCTGCATCATGAAACGACGCAACGCCGAGTGACATCAGTACGTGGAATGTACGATATGTAAAATAGTTGAATAAAACAGAAACAGGTAGAATAATACGGAAATAACATCAACTCAGAATAATAATCAAATCAAAATGTCACATGTCTATCTAAAGGAAGAGTAAAGATTAGACAAGTGACCCATCAATCAATCAACTAAACTCAATGGAACTCAACTCGACTTGACTCGACGCAGAGTACTCAAGGTAGGAACTTTTTGGGAGTTTCTCTTATCCCACAACAATCACTTATGAGCCAATGATTGTACAACAATCCCACTGATGTTGCCACAGCCGTTTCGCACTTGTCAGGTAAGGAACGCCTAGGATCCACAGGGGATCCGGACAATTAACATATACCATGAAATTCAAACAAAATTAAGAGAAGCAATGGAATTACCAAGTTTGATCATAGAAATACTTACCCAAAGGTTTTCCAAAGAAAACTCCTCCAAAAATCGCCCAAGGAAGCTCATGAATTTAAAAAATGGAGGAAAATGGAGTAGCCCAAGGAAGCTCATGAATTTAAAAAATGAGGAAAATGAAGTATTCTCAATTTAAAACTGTTTCAGGCACGAAAAAGCCTCCGCGAAAGGGAAAAGGCTTCCGCGGACCCGGAGATCAACCAAGTTGATACTCCGTGAATGTGGGCCCTATATTCATGAATGCGAAGCTCTGGAGGCTTACACTTCCCTAATGTGGAGGTCAAGAATGTTAACCCTCCATGAATGCAGAGTACATGGTACATGCACCAATATCGGCAATTGTACACAATACAAAATTCACAGAATGGACCCTCAGGGTTCGTTCGGAACCAGATACCCACAAATCAAACATGTAACCCTACCAAGTATGACGTTTCGTATGCAATGAAATATCAGAAATTGAATCCGAGGTCTCCTTGATCCTGAACCCAGCAAAACTTATTAAAACTAGTCAAAAACTCAAATATCCAAAATGACTTCGGAAATTGCAAAAATTATAATGAGACTTTTTTTAGCATTACTTTTACCATCTGAAATCACTGGAACTATCGAAATATCAAACCGAGCCTTCGAACTCAAAATACTGACCAAAGTCAAACTTAATCCTTTTTTACTCATTTATGCAACTATCGACCTTACATCCACGTACGGACTCCAAATTTGATTCTGTCACCTCTCCTAGACCAAATTTGACATTCTTGAACTAATGGAATCAAGGGATTTCCGTTTCAACTCCTGAAACACCAAATTGTACAAAAGCTCACTTTTTCAACACTGTAAGCTTTCAAAATTGCTAAAAACTCACATTTTTCACTTTTAACACAAGTTCTCAGTTCCAACAATAGAGATGATTCAAAATAGGTCCAAAGAAACTTACAAAAGGGCAAAATAGTCATTTTCATAGATTAGCTCAAAAATGACTAGCAAAGTCATTAGAAGGCCTCTTCCGAAAGGAAAAAGAAATCCCATATGAGTATACATATAGTAAAATGTATATACAATTCAACATGTTCTCAATGAGTTATTTTAGATATAAATCAACTCTTGTAAGAACATAGAAGATTTCTATCCGCAATCTTCATAAACCAGATGTTAATCTGCACATTCTTGCCGTCTTTTTTTCTTTTTACCAAAACCACAAAATTGCATCAAAGTGCCTGAAACCAAAAGGAAAGAAATTAAAAAAAAAGGATAAAAATTTTAAGAACAAAATAATGTCTAAAAATGCAGCATTCGTGATGTTTTTATTCTGTAGAAACAACTCATTCGCAACATTGTAGTGTTAAGTGAAACTTATTGCACTAATAATTTAGTTAGGTGTTTTCTCTGGTTAATAATAGAAGTGCAGCCTAGTGCACTACACTCCCGCTATGCGAGGAGTCCAAGGAAGGATCACACCATACAGGTCTATCAAGCATTCCTACATTGCAATTCTGTAGACCATAAGGGTCTATTACGCAATCCTACTATAAGGATCGTTTTCACAGCCTCCAGTTGATGATAGTAATACAAATTCTTCTAACAAGTGTCCTTGGCAATCCAAGTGTGACTCTCGGTAAAATTACCAAAATGCCCCTAGAGTGAGGGTATGCACATAATGCATCTTTCGAGGCTTGTATGGCAGATTCGAGACCGGATTCGTGATCAGCATGAAAAATGGAGTGGGAAAATGGTCCGGGTCGAATTTTAGGACGACCCAATCGAAAGATAAATTTTCGATCCAAGCCACAAAACAGTGACCGTCCACGACAGAGGCGCGACGCGCACCTGTCGCGGAGGGACACTTGTCTGTTTTTCAAAACTTTCGACGGGATGGAGAAAACTCATTCAAAAACACTTTTCTAAAAATACACTGTTCGTGATCGGTCTGCGTTGCGGACCGTGTATTTTTCGAACTGGAAATTTCTAATTAATTATGAGGGGCATTCCGGTCAATCGCTAAACCCTCCTAACCACTAATACACGGCTAGTTAGGTCATTTCAACATGAAAAGAGCCTAAAACCCCTATTCTAAGTCCTATTCCAAAATCCAACAAGGCTAGGGCTTAAGAAGAGGAGAGAAGGGCTTGGGGTGAGACATTCGAGAAGAGATCCTCGACATTACCCGGTTGAATAGCTGCATCATAGGTACGTAAGGCTAAACTAAAACATGGGATTGTTCTCTCATGTGCCCCATAGAGGTCATGGATGAGTTGATGATTGAAGAGTCTACATGCATGATTTCTTTGATGGATTTTCTTGAAAATTATATTTGAAACTACATGTTTTCAATGTTGATGATCATCATACTATTTGTTTGTCATAAATTGAATACTCTCATGAAATTTGCATAAACCTACATTTCTAATTTGAAAAGCATGCATATTGAACTTGAGGATTGAGTCTAGAGCCTTGAGTTGAGATTATTGATTGTGATGATGAGTTGATGAAACTTTGATTGTTTTATAAGTCTCTATAAATGAACTCTACCGATGTGTTTATTCACTTGTTTCCTAATGACGGTTATACATTCTTGAGTCATGGATAAGATGTTGATGATAGGGTTAAAATCCCTATGAGATGTTTGATGATAGGGTGAAAGTCCCTATGAGATAATTGATGGAAGGGCCAAATTCCCTGTGAAATATCAGTCGTGGACGGGGAGTGACTCCCTATGAGACTGGCAGTCGTTGACGGGGAGTGAATCCCTATGAGACAAGTTGAGGTTGGTTTTATGAGCATCAAGTCGGGAGGAGTATCGAGCACCGAAATGAGTAAGAGTGAGTCACACTCGAACTCATTAATACGTTGCCAAATGTAGGAGAGGCTTAACCATCACATATACATATGGTTTCCCTCAAGGTTCAACAGTCCCTGAAAGCAATAGGGGATCTGTTCGGTTTGATTCCATATCGGGTACATTGATATGGTATCCAGTGTTCCTTACCTGGCAAGTTTGGGACCACTGTGGCAACATCAGTGTGATTATTGTACATTCACTGGCTCATAAGTGAGTGTTGTCGGATAAGAGAAACTCCCAGGAAAATTCTCACCATACTCCGAGTCTAGATGAGATGAGATGAGATGAGCGGGGGTGGACACCCCTGAGATGATCCATGTGATGAGTTGAGACTATTGATGAGTCTGAGATAATGGTGTGTCACTTGTCCACTCTGTACTCTTTCGTAGGTGGACAAGTTGATGGTTTGATGTGATATGTATATTTATTTTGACTTGATGTTACTTTCTGTATCTTCTACAGGTTTCTATTTCATTTAGCTATTTTACATACCAGTACATTCCAAGTACTGATGTCCACTCTGGACTGCATCATTTTATGATGTAGAGACAGGTACTAGAGATCATCAACAGGTGCTCCGTTGAAGGTCAGAGATTCAAAGTTGATTTGGTGAGCCTCCCCTACTCCGGAGGAACCACTACTTTTATTTCATCATGCTTTAGAGTTAGGATTGGACTATTTCCTTATTTTGATTTGGGTAGCCATGGGTCTGTCATTGGCACCACATGATTACTGATAGAGGCTTCATAGACAAGGGTTGAGCATTGATGTTGAGATTGTGATATAGTTCTTTCTACTAGCCTTCGTTATTTTATCTATATTCCTTTGAGACTTTAGATAAGATGTGCCCATTATTTACATATATTTTCTGTTGTTCATTAGCATTATGTGATTGAATAATGTGATGAGTCTAAGTGGTTCGCTTGGGGACTAGCAATAGTCTCTGAGTACCAGCCAAGCCAAGGGTACCCTCCCGAGGCGTGACAAACTTGGTATCAGAGCACAGAGTTCAAGTGTCCTAAGGAGTCCATGAAGTTGTGTCTAGTAAAGTCTTGTTTATGGGTGTGTTGTCGACCACACTTCATAAGCAGGAGGCTATGTGACATTAGGAATGGTTACACTTCTTTCTTATTCCAATTCATGCAATAGAGTCGAAATCTATGAAAACTATCTTCTAATTCGTGCGCTACACGTGTAGAATCGATAATATGCCTCCCAGAAGAGCCATCAGAGGAAGGGGACATCCTGCTCGGCGAACTGTTAATCCACCTGAGCCTCAAGTACCCGAGGGGTCTGTGGATCCAGCTGTCCCAGATGAGCAACCCCCTCAATATAAGGTCTCAAATGTTGAACTACGCCAAGCTATTCAAACTTTGGCCCAGGCTGTCGCAGCACCTGCTATGAGGCAAGGTGCAGGTGGGACAGACTCTCATGACACCTCTAAAGTTCGAGAATTTCTAAGGATGAATCCGCCTGAGTTTGGGGGGTCTGCATCCACTGAAGATCCTGAGGAATATGTGGAGGAACTTGAGAAGGTGTTCCAACTAATGCATTTAGCTGATGCTGATAGAGTAGAACTGGCTGCTTACCAACTGAAGGGAGTGGCGAGACTGTGGTTCGACTAGTGGAAAAAAGGCAGAAGGGATGATGTCCCCTGTTTGACTTGGGCAATGTTTGAAGAGGCCTTCTTGGGACGCTTCTTCCCAAGAGAGAAAAGAGAAGCCAAGGTGAAAGAGTTCCTGAATCTAAAGCAGGGCTCCATGACTATGCAGGAGTATGGGTTGAAATTCACGCAACTATCCCGCTATGCTCCAGACATGGTTGCTGATATGAGGGGAAGGATGAGAATGTATGTAGACGGGTTGAACAGAGGACCCAAGAGAGATGGGAGAAGAGCTATGCTTGTGAGTAACATGGACATCGGGCGGCTGACGACATTCGTGCAGCAAGCTGACGAAGAGAGACAACATGACAGGGAAGAGTTCAAGCGCAAAAGGGCCAAGACATCCAGCCATGAGGGTGGAAGGAGAGGTAATGGGAATCGATTTCCGGCACCCTCAGTTGCCAGCGCACCTGTGCCTAGAGGCACGTATGATCAGAGATTCTGGAACACAGGAACCCATGGACCCTAGTCCCAAGCTAGTGTGGCTCAAGGTTTGTAGAGTAGGCCACCGTGTGATAACTGTGGAAAGACGCACTAGGGGAGATGCCGCGACAAAAACGATGCATGTTACGAATACGGCCAAGTAGGCCACTACAAGAAGGATTGTCCGAAGCGGGCTGGCCAGGCCTAGTCTAATGCATCGGTTCCACCAGTTAGAGGGAACCAGAGGGTCACTACGTCAGGTACAGGCGAAGCAACAAACCACCTATATGCCATGGGCAGTCGTCAAGATTAGTAAAATTCCCCAGACGTTGTGACGGGTATGATTCGAGTCTTTACTTTTGATTGTTGTGTTTTGATGGATCCTGGTGCCACGTTGTTGTTCGTAACTCCTTACGTGGCTAGTAAATTTGATAAAACCCCTGAGAGTCTCCTTGAACCCTTTGATGTTTCTACTCCGGTGGGTGAGTCTATTCGAGCTGAAAGAGTCTATAGAGCTTGTGTAGTGTCCATCCATCATAGGGACACCGTTGTTGATTTGATCGAGTTAAAGATGGTTGACTTTGATTTGATCCTCGGCATGGATTGGCTTCACACCTGTTATGCCTCTGTTGATTGTAGATCCCGAATGGTTAAGTTCCAATTTCCAAATGAACCAGTTGTAGAGTGGAAGGACCACTCAGTTACACCTAGAGGGAGGTTTATCTCATATCTTAAAGCCCAGAAGTTAATTTCCAAAGGTTGTAATTATCATTTGGTGAGAGTGAAATTTGATGATGTTGGGTCCCCAACTCTTAAGTCAGTTCCGATTGTCAACGAGTTTCCAAAAGTCTTTCCTGACGACTTGCCCAGAGTCCCTCCTGATAGGGAGATTGACTTTGGGATTGATGTTCTTCCAGATACCCAGCCTATTTTGATCCCACCTTACAGGATGGCCCCCGTTGAGTTGAAAGAATTGATAGAGCAACTAAAGGATTTGCTAGAAAAGGGCTTCATTAGGCCAAGTGTTTCACCATAGGGTGCCCCTGTTCTATTCGTGCGGAAGAAAGATGGGTCCTTCAGAATGTGTATCGATTATAGGCAACTGAACAAGGTCACGATAAAGAACAAATATCCTCTCCCAAGGATAGATGATTTGTTTGACCAACTTCAGGGCGCCTCTTGCTTCTCTAAGATAGACCTAAGATCTGGCTACCATCAGCTGAAGGTGAGGGAGTGTGACGTTCCAAAGACAGCTTTCAGGACCAGATATGGCCATTTTGAGTTCTTGGTCATGTCCTTTGGACTGACGAATGCACCTGCCGCCTTTATGGACTTGATGAATAGAGTGTTCAAGCCATATCTTGATTTGTTTGTGATTGTGTTCATCGACGACATCCTGGTGTATTCAAGGAGTGAGGAGGAGCATGCTAACCACCTCAGAGTGGTCCTCCAAACTCTTAAGGACCATGAGTTGTATGTGAAATTCTCCAAATGTGAGTTCTGGCTTATGTCAGCAGCCTTCCTAGGACATATTGTTTCCGGTGATGGTATTCGAGTGGATGCCCAAAAGATTGAAGCGGTTAGGAACTGGCCCCGGCCGACAACTCCGACTGACATTAGAAGTTTCTTGGGGTTGGCAGGCTACTACCGCAGGTTTGTTAAGGGATTTTCTTCCCTATCCGCGCCATTGTCGAAATTGACTCAGAAGAAGGTCAAGTTTCAGTGGTCTGAAAAATGTGAGAAGAGATTCCAGGAATTGAAAACAAGGTTAACTATAGCACCAGTCCTAACCTTACCCGATGGGACCGAGGACTTTGTAATCTATTGTGATGCCTCAATGGTTGGATTGGGATGCGTCCTAATGTAGAGGGGAAAGGTGATAGCCTATGCTTCTAGGCTACTCAAGGTTCATGAGAGGAACTACCCAAACCAGGACCTCGAGTTGGCAGCAGTAGTGTTTGCACTTATAATTTGGTGTCACTACTTATACGGAGTGCATGTGGATGTGTTCACTGACCATAAGAGCTTACAGTATGTTTTTAGTCAAAAGGAGCTCAACTTACGTCAGAGGAGATGGTTGGAATTGCTCAAGGATTATGACATGAGCATTCACTACCACCCAGGTAAAGCTAACGTTGTTGCTGACGCTCTCAGCAGATTATCAATGAGTAGCACAGGCCATCTAGAGGAAGGGAAGAGGGAGTTAGCCAAGGACATGCATCGGTTGGCTCGATTAGGAGTCCGACTTGAGGAGAACAACGAAGGAGGAGTTAATGTTCAGGATGGGTCGGCTTCCTCGTTAATGGTGGAGGTGAAGGAAAAGCAAGACCAAGACCCGGTCATACTCCAATTGAAGGAGGATGTCCACAATCAGAGGGTGATGGTCTTCTCCAAAGGTGGAGATGGAGTGTTAAGATATCAAAGTCGATTGTGTCTCCCAAATGTTGATGGCATACGAGACTGAATAATGGAGGAAGCTCATAACACTAGATATTCTATTCATCTTGGCTCCACCAAAATGTACCATGACTTAAGGGAAGTCTATTGGTGGAATGGGATGAACAGGGACATCAAGGAGTTCGTTTCAAAATGGGGAATTGCCAACAAGTGAAGGTTGAGCATCAAAGGCCATGTGGATTGGCTCAGAACTTTGAAATTCCGGAATGGAAATGGGAGATGATTAAGATGGACTTTATCACTGGCCTGCCGAGATCTCGAAAGCAACATGATTCAATATGGGTGATCGTGGATAGAATGACTAAGTCGGCCTACTTTTTGGCAGTGAAAACAACGAACACTGCGGAGGAGTACGCCAGATTGTACGTCCAGGATATTGTGAGGTTGCAGGGGTCCCCTTGTCCATCATCTCGGACAGAGGAGCTCAATTTACCTCCCAGTTCTGGAGATCGTTTCAGAAAAGTTTGGGTACTAAGGTGAGCCTGAGTACAGCCTTCCATCCACAGACGGATGGTCAGGCAGAGCGTATAATTCAAACACTGGAGGACATGTTAAGAGCTTGTTCCTTGACTTTAAAGGGCATTGGGATGATTATTTACCACTTGCTGAATTTGCATATAACAATAGTTATCATGCAAGTATTCAAATGGCTCCTTATGAACCCTTGTACGAAGGAGGTGTAGATTGCCTATTGGGTGGTTTGAGGTTGGAGAAGCGGAGCTCATTGGACCTGATCTTGTTCACCAGTCGATGGAGAAGGTCAAGGTCATCAGAGAGAGGTTAAAGACTGCCCAAAGTCGCCAAAAATCTTACACCGACGTGAGAAGGAGAGACTTAGAGTTCGAAGTGGACGACTGGGTGTACTTGAAAGTGTCACCTATGAAGGGTGTCCTAAGGTTTGGGAAGAAGGAAAAGTTGAGTCCACGTTATGTTGGACCCTATCAAATCGTAAGGAGAATCGGTAAGGTAGCTTACGAGTTGGAGTTGCCTTCCGAATTAGATGGAGTCCATCTAGTATTCCATTTGTCGATGTTGAAGAAATGCTTGGGAGAATCCCGCCTTGGTGATCCGTGTCGATAGC
The DNA here is from genome assembly GCA_029948455.1 of Solanum rostratum. Lineage (NCBI taxonomy): Eukaryota > Viridiplantae > Streptophyta > Magnoliopsida > Solanales > Solanaceae > Solanum > Solanum rostratum. Next base: position 44,664,802 of record CM057051.1, read on the forward strand.
ATTGGAGTGAAGATTAACCTATCTTATGAAGGGGTTATTCCGAACTAGAAATTTTTAATTAATTATAAGGGGCATTCCGGTTAATCCCTAAACCCTCCTAAACACTAATACACGGCTAGTTAGGTCGTTTTAACATAAAAAAAAGCCTAAATCCCTTATTGTAAGTCCTATTCCAAAATCCAACAAGGCTAGGGATGAAAAGGAGGAGAGAAGGGCTTTGGGTGAGACATTCAAGAAGAGATCCTCGACATTACCCGGTTGAATAGCCGCATCACAGGTATGTAAGGCTAAAGTAAAACATAAGATTGTTCTCTCATGTGCCCCATAGAGGTCATAGATGAGTTGATGATTGAAGAGTCTACATGCATGATTTCTTTGATGGATTTTCTTGAAAATTATATTTGAAACTACATGTTTTCTATGTTGATGATCATTATACTATTTGTTTTTCTTAAATTGAATACTTTCATGGAATTTGCATAACCCTACATGACTAATTTGAAAAACATGCATATTGAACTTGAGGATTGAGTCTAGAGCCTTGAGTTGAGATTGTTGATTGTGATGATGAGTTGATGAAATTTTGATTGTTTTATGAGTCTCTATAAATGAACTCTACCGATGTGTTTATTCACTTGTTTCCTAATGACGGTTATACAATCTTGAGTCATGGATGAGATGTTGATGATAGGGTTAAAATACCTATGAGATGTTTGATGATAGGGTGAAAGTCCCTATGAGATAATTGATGGAAGGGCCAAAGTCCTTGTGAAATATCAGTCATGGACGGGGAGTGACTCCCTATGAGACTGGCAGTCGTTGACGGGGAGTGAATCCCTATGAGACTGGTTGAGGTTGGTTTTATGAGCATCAAGTCGGGAGGAGTATCGAGCACCAAAATGAGTAAGAGTGAGTCCCACTCGAACTCATTAACTACGTCGCCAAGCGTAGGAGAGGCTTAACCATGACATATACATATGCTTTCCCTTGAGGTTTAACAGTCCCTGAAAGCAATAGGGGATCTGTTCGGTTTGATTCCATATCGGGTACATTGATATGGTATCCAATGTTCCTTACCTGGCAAGTTTGGGACCACTGTGGCAACATCAGTGTGATTGTTGTACATTCACTGGATCATAAGTGAGTGTTGTTGGATAAGAGAAACTCCCGGGAAAATTCTCACCGTACTACGAGTCTAGATGAGATAAGATGAGATGAGCGGGGATGGACACCCCTGAGATGATCTATGTGATGAGTTGAGACTATTGATGAGTCTAAGATAATGGTGTGTCACTTGTCCACTCTGTACTCTTTCGTAGGTGGACAAGCTAACGATTTTATGTGATATGTATATTTATTTTGACTTAATGTTACTTTCCGTATATTCTACCGGTTTCTGTTTCATTCAGCTATTTTACATACCAGTACTTTCCAAGTACTGATGTCCACTCTGGACTGCATCATTTTATGATGCAGAGGCAGGTACTAGAGATCATCAACAGGCGCTCCGTTGAAGATCAAAGATTCGAAGCTGATTTGGTGAGCCTCCCCTACTCCGGAGGAACCACTACTTTTATTTCATCATGCTTTAGAGTTAGGATTGGACTATTTCCTTATTTTGATTTGGGTAGCCATGGGTCTATTTCACTGGCACCACATGATTAGTGATAGAGGCTTCATAGACAAGGGTCGAGCATTGATGTTGAGATTGTGAGCTAGTTCTTTCTACTAGCCTTCATTATTTTATTTATATTCCTTTGAGACTTTAGATAAGATGTGCCCATTATTTACATATAATTTCCGCTGTTCATTAGCATTATGTGATTGATTGATGTGATGAGTCTAAGTGGTTCGCTTGGGGACTAGCAATAGTGTCTGAGTGCCGGCCACGCCTAGGGTACCCTCCCGGGGCGTGACAAACTTGGTATCAGAGCACAGAGTTCAAGTGTCCTAGGGGGTCCATGAAGCTGTGTCTCGTAGAGTCTTGTTTATGGGTGTGAATATTTTTTTACAAATTTCACATATAGGAAGTTTTGAACCTAGTTTGGATTTTATGAAGGATTATCGAATATATACCAAAAAATTGCCCACCCAAGTTGAATGGCAAAATGACAAGAAGTGGGGCATATAGATCGAGTATATTTCAATCTATACTGAGCTAGGGAATTTGTTGCGCTTCGTGCGCTTCCATCAAAAACTCATATTTTCACATGATTAATACAAATATAATACTTCACTAATATCGTTTTTTATTTTGATTTTCAAAAATATTAAAGATGGAACTTTTTCAACTCTAAATATTCTGAAAACTTTTCTAATTGTCATTTATCACGTAGTATATATGTAATCAATCTAACAAAATATGAATACACATTTCACAAACCATTCTTGATTTCTTCTGTTAAAAACACAAACAAATCAAATTACTAAAACTTTAAATGTAATGATGGATATATAATCATGGTCAATAACTTGTTAATTGTAACCTCCAATTAACTAACAACAATGCAAAAAGAAAACATATTAACAGTAAGTTCCAAGATTTAGAACAATAAGCAACATTTTTAAAGCTTTAACTTTTCCCCCTCATCTTTAGTAGATCACCAGAATAGGGTTAAACAAATAGCAAATATTATCGTAAACAAACAAAATCCACCGCGAGACAGTTGGAAAACTCTAACTGATACCCACAAAAACAAGAAAAAGGCAGTCACATGAGAAATTCACAAGAAAATAAACAAAATAGCTTTTTAAACAATAAGTATATGACTATTCAAATCATCTTAAGAAGGCAAGAAAGTGTTATGTATACATTATAGTCAAGTATACATTATTTTTGAAACTATTTTAATTGAAGACTTGCTAAAAAATTTCATTTGAACATATCATCGGAAGGTATTACCTATTGAATATTGGAGGACCATTGAAGTTGTAAAAAATAGGGATAAAATCACTCACACAAATAATGAGTGATTATATCACATACCAATGCAACAACGTAATAACTAATACACAACTTTTTTTTAAAAAAATATTCATTCTATTACTACTATTACTATTCTCCAACTCCGACAACAAACTTATATCTTAATGAACCACACTATTACTTAATACTAAGTTGCACGAACTTTCCACTTTCAGTGGTTCATCTGTGTCGAATTATCTAAAAAAAATTTAATTTTAGAGATTCGACATGCACCGGTTGATATTTTATAAAAAAATCGAGCAATATAAATATTATGTGACTTTAGATGTGAAAATCTAAACATGTGAAGTCTTTAAAAATGTTCATAATCAGTTTCCAAATGTTTTGAGATCTTAATTTTTTTTTTATTTCTAGAATAATTCTCAAAATTAATTCTGTGATTTCTTAATTATTGTATGAAACATTTTCAAACCTATTCTATCAATTTAGGATACTTACTCACAAATTTACACTTTCGTCGTGAAACTAAAAAAAGAAACAAAGCAAGACCCATTCCAGCAAAGATCACTCTTGGCTAGGAAATTCACATCTTTTCGGCCTTTTTAAATTAAGCTTAAAATAATACAAATTAAAGTAAAAGGCAAAAGAAACTAAAAAAAAATTAATAAATTGTATTAGAGGGCTTAGAGAGTGCCACGTCACTGGGTCTAGCATTCTCTTTTATGTCCGTGCTTGGAACGGTCTTGAATGACCGATCTTTTCTAGCATCCAAATATTTAAATTATTGAAAAGATTAATTTTTAATTAAGAAAATACACTACTATAAAAATTTGAAGATAACTAAAAGATTTATCATTGTGAAATTTCTCATGAATCTCTAGCTACGGATTGCAAATTTTCCTCTTTGATCAATTTTATCTTCTGTATGTTTCAGAATAATATATAAAAGTTCACATCATACGTTGTACTTATGACATGAATGTTTCCTAAAATAATCACCTAGTTAATTGGAATTAGCCGGATATTATTAGTAAACAACACAACAAACAGAATCAATGATAGTATTAAATGGCAATTGCAAAGCACAATGTTCCAATAATTCACATTCTTCATAACACCATTGGAATCCAAGCTTTTCCAATGACTAATGTAGAGATATAAGTTCTAGGATACATAATTTCAAAATTATTGCTATACAGCTCCCTCCATAAAGAAATTGAAAGAGAAGGTAACATCATTAATAAACTTTCAGAAGAATTTGTGTAATAAATCGTGCTCGTTAGGATAGCAGATTCCAAAACACGCATAGATGTGGAATCAGACTCTGGTTTGAATTACTCTATCGTGCAACAATATGGCTTGTGAACAATTTGGTAAAAAAAAAAACCTTCAGGAAAGCAATGTTTGTATAATATAATCGGTGTTTCAAAACAAATGAAGCACTGCAAGTATCTTTTATGACAGAGAATCTAAAGAAAAGAGAGTATAAATATGCAATCCACATGCAAAGTTCATTAGATGAACCTGCATTTTATCCTAACATATGTCACATGAGTTTTTATTTTACCGAACCTGCATAATCATGTTAGATGGCAATGGCACATAATTTACGAGAACATATAAGCAATAGAATTTAATATACAAGATGCCATGGGATGCGTGATGCGTGCAATGCAATAATGCTCCTATATAATGGGGATGAACTATAACCGACAAACCAAATCCATGCGAGCTATTATATGAACTGGACCGATTTGGACCTCCCACCGGTAGGGAGAAGATTACTTGCCAAGGGTAATCTACATCCACCTTACGACTCCGCTTTTCGGTGGATGGTCACCTTCCTTATGGCCCACTTTTCAGAAGGATTTACAAGAATCATATTAAGACATGTCATATCATAACCAAGTAGATGAATAGTATACGTCCCTATGTTGGCACATAGTTCAAGGAAAGGGAGAGGACCCCTAATCCATCGGTGCTAAGTCTTACACATCCCACAAGAATACTTATATACATATACACATCCGTTCAAGAGAGTCAAGTGCAAGTTCATAACGTTCAAGACATATTTAGGCTCAACGCCAAATTACAAGATCATATTCAAGGTGCCAATTAAAGGAATAGCTCACCTATAAGTACAAGGTGGTGCAAGCACCCAAGATGCTCCAAGAGCCAAGATACAAGATGGTGTAAACACCCAAGATGCTCCAAGAGCCATAATTATAGACGTACCGGTGATCACCTTCTTGTCATATCCCATGTCTTACCAAAAATCACATCATAATTCCTTTTTAGGACAAAATCGGGCTTAACCCTATATTTCCAAAATTTCCATGTATCAATATCATGAATGTGATGCAATGCATAATGTAGGGATGGCATGGGTAATGTAGAGTATATCCAAACATAGCAATATAAGGTAAAAACTAGAAAATCCATAATAAATATTAGTAGAAAAGGTATTAATATCACCCACGCATAAAACATCTTTAAAGGGACATGCATGTTCTTAGTTTCATAATCCAAGTAGTTCATCATAATAAATCTTAACATAACTCAAAATTCGGAATACTAAATAGCACATGCATTGTTCAAACTATCAAGACCAAGTAGTAAGGTTTCACATTTTTAGGTAGGCAAGTGTATAAAAATAGTTTGAGAAGAACTTGGGTCTTCTTGGTTGAAAGAAGCCAAGAATCAACACCCACATACCTGGTTTGAAGATGAACTTGAGGAGAACAAATGGACTCAAATGTGAAGGTCTTAGCTTGACAATCCTAGAGAGATGTTGGAGAGTCTTGAAGGAGTGAAGTCTTAGTGAGAGGAGTGAAATGAGAGAATGGCTGAAATTTGTGAAGTCTCACTTATATAGGGAGCTTAGGAAGGGTGGGAAAAGACTAAATTTTCATTGGAATAATTCAATATTTCAAAAATGCCATTAATAAAACGGACCTGAAATTGGCCCGTTTGAGGCATACGGTCCAGTACACGGTCCGTGTGGTGTCACACGGGCCGTTAACTATGTCATGCTCCCGAACATTAAAATTTTTCAAAGCAAGATTTTTCGGACTATGTATTACCTTACGGACTGTCTATGGTCACACGGTCCGTGACCCTGTCCATGTACGGCGATCCTCCACACTGCATATTTAAACGAAAGGCCACACGGGTTACCACACGGACCGTCTAAAGCCACATGGGTTGTGACTTGGTCCGTGTAAAGGTGGCCCTACACAGTCCACCATACGGGAGGCCACACGGACCGTGTAGCCTTACACGGACCGTGTGGAGGCCCGTCTTCCCCCAAATTCCTAGGCGTCACTCCATGGGAAGGCCACACGGACCGTGTGACTCCACATGGGTCGTGTAAGCCCTTCCGTGGGGCGATGCCTGGCAGATTTCTAGGCAAGTTGTGGACCTCAATGTGACGTCAAGGATCCGGGGCCTTTCAGATTGTAGCACAAGATTATATATAATTTATCTTGATTATGGGAACGGTGCAGTTTCAACTTCTTTTACTAGTGCATATTGTATGTATTGAACGGGATGAGTAGAGATAGTTGTTTTGAACTGACTGATAAAAACATGTTCTCTAAAATGTTAAAGGTACTTATATTCTCAATCCTAATATAACTATTATGATCTGTATATATTATTTATCGTTTTGATTTATTAAAAGGTGAGATTCTGAGATGTGTCAATGTGTCTGGTAGGTTGGATGATAATAATATATATTGGTGAAATAATAAGTTAGTTGACGAAATCCATGTCTCAATATAGAGATTGATGGTATGCCTTTTGAGAAGCTTATAAGTTTTTATCGTGTTAAACCTTACAAGTGAATTTATGGATCCGACACATGAAATAAGTTAAGCAGTGCTCTAAAGAAAATTAATCTTTAAATTAAACTTGTCAGTAATTTAATTTATTGATTATTATCTGTAATCGTAACATGGAGAATTACATAAGTGTTTAATGGGGGAATTTCGAAATGTAAATAGAGGAGTGCAATTACGAATTTTTAGTGGAATAATTTCCAATTTATTATGGTAAAAATAATTTCAAATTAATTATTTGAATTATTTCCATAATAAGAAACCTCAACAATTAATTATGTGGCCCTTACAGTGCCCATATTTAACTAGAACTTAGAATGAAAAGTGTGTTTCCTTCTTCCTTTTGGATTTGGAAAGATCCTTTATAAATGGGGCTTTCTTAATCTAGAAAAAAGGGGATTTGGGTGAAAGGGAATTAGGTTTTCTATACAATGCTTGCCCACCCAAGTATTGAGAGAGTTCGGATGTGAATTTGGGATCACTGTAGAAGACCGCAGAACTGCAGTCTAACTCGTGGATTCGCTTGAAGGTATATGCTTACGCTTCAAGTGGTATTTATCTAATTAAAATTCATAAAGTTTATGTGTTCTATCATGAATATTTGTGTTCTAGAATAAATGTATCTATTATTCATGTAAGCAGTACGATCCTTATATGTTTGCGCTGCTCGTATAATTTTCCAACAATTGGCATCAGAACCACACTTACCTCTAAGTAGATAACTTGTGGAATATATATATGGTTCGCGATTTATAGTGTTGTTAAAAATCACGTGTAAAATTTACAATCATATTATTTGTGGTGGACTATGGCTAGAATACAATAGTGTCTTACAGGAAAAGACCCAAATCCACTATTTTTTATTTTGAATTTGAAGGTAGGATATTTGTATATTCATTCTCATATGGATTGCTATCATGGTATTTTTAAAAAATAATAATTTAAAAAACACACAAAATAGGAAAAACTTGTCTTTTTCATGTGTTATTGACAAACTGACATTACATGATAGTAAGAAATTGATGTGCCTAGTGGAGTAGTATAAATTTCTTATGGCATACAAAGTTATTGCTATTGCTAACATTTTGTCTTATAAGTTTTTTTTTGGTTCATTGGAATCATTATTTTTCCTAATTACCTAGTATGATGCACGATAAAAGCCAATTTAAATTAGCTTGATTTTATTCTACCAACTTTAATTATATGGGGCATAACTTTTCTTTTTCTCACATAAATACATAAACTTGTTAATATTAAGAATTTTCTTGTAATTAATAAATAGTTACCATTTAAGTGGTTTGTTTATTTGAAATTGTCGTAGATTCTTAATATTTTATGTATCTGAGATTGTGATATATGAATTGAGAATTATGATTAATAAATAGGATTCACGAAAGTGATCTTCTTATTTGAATCATTTGAGTGTGCTCAATGTATCATGTATAAATTGTTCTAGAAAAAAATACACCTGTAAATATTGTTTACCCAAAAAGAGTTTTACCTTAGATACTAGTAATAGTTGATTAATTCATGTGATGAGATATTAAAGGTTTTCACTTTTGAAAGGAAGAAACATAATATCTTGGATTCTCAAGTATATTAATTAAGAGGACAATTTCATATAAGAAGGTGTTGTATGTCTTAGTAAATGAAGAACACAATGTGTGTCTTGTGCTCATGAGATAATAATTCAAGAGAATAAAAATTTGAATCATATTATTTAATCTTCAATTATGTCTAAAATAAATATTTCCAGATTGGGTCATAATTTAGATGGTCATGAACTTTATGATCTCAAATTTACTTGAAATTTGATGGTCCCATCGAAAATCCTTTTAAACGAATTTTTAGATTGTTTGTCAGATTAACTTTTGATTTGAATATGCTAAGTCATTCTTCATATCAGGCATATTTATTTTGAATCTAGGACATGATTACACATGATGATTTAACATAAACTGACATGTGATAAGAATGTAAATCACATAATGTTTTCCTAATGATGCTTAAATCATGTGAATTTGAATATGGTCATAGCTTTGGAAATTAAAAAAAAAATAAAAAAATTAATTTTGGCCTCCAATTGACCTGAAATATGATAAGTTCATTGGAAATGACCTAACGAGAAATACTCATTGCTATGTTGTTATGATTTTTAGAGGTCGTTAAGATGATTTTTTAAGTTGTTCATTCGGATTAAAATGTGATTTAGTATGAAAATAATCCTTTATATCGATTTTATTTATGTTAGATATTGTAATGATTACATACGATTATTTAATATGAATTGATATATCATAAGGATATAGATTTGATATTTTTTCTTAGATCGTTTGAATCTGAATTCGATCATAAATTTGGAGATAAATATTAATTTTGAACTCCAATTGATTTGATATTCAACAGCTTCATAAGAAATGATCAAATTAAAAATAATCACTGCTATGCAGTGATTTGACAACTTCATATCATTTTAAATGATAGTTTTAGGAGTTTTTGTTATGTCTTGAAAATTAAATTTAATGAAAAATAACTCAACTATGATATAGTGGTGATAGAGATTGTTCTCTATGACTCTCGCGACTAAATTTTAGTGAAGTTGTGCTGGCATTAGACCTTCCTCCATAATGGATGAAATTAATACAAGTCACTAAATTTGATCCGATCTCTAGTTTTGATAATCCATATTAGCTCTCCTAAATTGAGTAAAATCTAGGGATAATGATATTCACTTGACTAAAATTACCAGTATACACTTCATATGAGTTAGCTTTTGTTCTAAATTTATGGAGTGAATATCTGACACCACATAGGTATGTTGCATAAGTAGTTATTTTTTTAGCAAATTTATTGTTCAAGATTCATGAACACTTATGAGGTGTGTTTTGAATTTTAATATTCAATGATACATAAATTAAACATGCTGATTTTTTAAAAATAATGCTCATACAAAAAAAATAGTTTTAAAATTTAGTTCTTTATTCTTGATCTGTGTATCCGTTATACAAATGATGACATGTGATAAAAATAATTGAACGAAAAATTTTAAATTTTATTTTGATCAAACAATATTTTCAACCGAATTGATCATAGTTTTAGTACAAAAAATGGACTCTAATTGATTTGAAATTTGGTAGGTTCGTAAGAACGACTTGATAAGAAATATTTCTTTTCTATTCATATCGTTATAAGAGTTTTTGGTCATATTTGGTGAAACGGATCCTTCTCATGATTACCAGATTAAATAATAGTGAAGTGTTAATTTCATGTGCTGGCTTAGACCTTCCTCCATAAGGAATGAATTTAATACAAGTCACTATGTATTTAATCACACTACTAGAAATTTGATCTATTGCCACGGTTTGGAAACCGTCGCTATAGACCAAATAACCGTAGGCATAAGTTTTAGCCACGGTTTAGAGAGGCGCCACAACTGCTTGCGTGGCAATAAATCTATTGCCACGGTTTTTCCCAACGATTGCTATAACCGTCGTAAAAGAGTATCTGTGGGGACGGTTTTTGTTAGAACCGTCGCAAAACATTTATACCTACGGTTTTGAAAATCGTAGCAATAGATGTCCTATTGCTACGGTTCTAAACCATCGCAAAACATTTACCTATTGCTACGGTTTGCCAACTGTAGCAATAGATATCACAATTGCTACGGCTTTATACCTATTGCTACGGTTGTTGCTTTATATCTATTGCTACGGTCATAAAATGTCGCCATAGATCCTAATAGTGCTACGACTATTAACCGTGGCAAGAAGCGTCGCCATAAGTTTCTTATATTGCCACAAGTGGCAGATCTATAATCTCAGTTTGACTAATTGTAGCCAATTGTGACTAATGTTGTTAATATAATAGAAAATGTAGAAATTGATCTTGAGAAGAAACTTTACATTACTAAAATTATAATTCAACAAAATCGATCCATAATGTTGCTAATAGCGATAAAAGCAAAACATTTGTACATAGATACATATAAGTATGTTTTAATAACTATTACAAAAAGGTAAAAATACATGCACCACATTGTTTTCGATCTTCAAAAATAAAGGATATTTGGAACATAGGTAATTAAAGTGAACAACCCGGCCAATTCATGCAATTCCTAGGTATCAAAGCACATTGTCCATCGGAGAAGTCATGAGCACCCGTCACTTTAATTCATCCCTCCCCTTCTTCAATTTCATCATGCAGCACTTTCATCCCCTCCTTCAATTCCATCACCTACAATAGAAAAAAACACACAAACACAAACAATCAGAATAACAGTAAAATGATTATTTGGTTTGCCAAATTTAAACTTGAATGTTGTCTTTCTTGGAAGAGTAATTGTCACAGTGAAGGAACCAAGTAAAATGATCTTGCAGTGAAGGAACAAATGTCTAACAGTTTCTGCTTGTTCTCCACAAAAAACACATCTGGGACATAGAGTTATCCCCTTTTTTCATCAAGTTGTCTTGAGTAAGGACAGCTTCCTTAGATAACAGCCAAAGAAAGCATGCCACCTTGTATGGAATATTTACCTTCTAAATAATTTTCCATGCCAGTTGACATTCTGTTGATTGTGATTATTCAACCATCTGTATCCTTTAAATTGGCCAATAGTGTTAAAAATTTCTGCATCTCTTGTGATAGAAGTTCTAATAGAAGTTTAAGCTCCCTGAGATTCTAAAACTTATTGAGTTAAGAGGGTACATTAGTTACTTTCCAGCTACTGAGTGGCTGTTTTTAAGATACTGAATACGGGATTGTCTAAAGCTCTTAAATATATCAAGCACAACATAGTTGTTGCTTTGAACATACAAAGCACAGTATTTCAAACAAGGTAGGGAAGCAAAGGCCAGCAATTTAGTAACTGAACACACTTCAAAATTATACTCTAATACCCAAAACACAGAGAAGAAGGAATGTACAAGTGTTTTGACAGATTCCTGTACAACATTAGCATCCTAACACCAAGTTATTCAAGAAACTCGAGCTAACACAGTGTTTTGACAGATTCCTGTACAACATTATTCAACATTAGCATCCTAACACTGAGCTAATGTACAAGAAAATTAGCTCTTCTTACTCCAAGTACCCAACACCAAGTTATTCAAAATTCTATCTTACATGTCATAGTAAAGTCCATGTTAATCACCAATATTTATGAACCTCGGATATGCTTGTTATCATATTAAGTTACAGCTATAACACAACAAACTTTGATAACACCGGGCTTTTATGGTCCATCTGTTTCACCATAATAGAGGATTATGCATTTCAACTATCCATCTTCTAAAGATGTTTCATGACAATGGTTTTACGTACCTTTTAATATTTTCTGTCTTTCGCTCTTCCAAATAATAACTTTTTCTTGACTGCCTCCATTATCTAAATTTAAGTTATATTCATCGATAATTTCAAGATTCACTTTTTTTAAAAAAAAAATATTCAGTACATATACTCAGCAAAACCAGCCCATATGCATCACATTCAGTACACTACCATGACACAACTAGCTATATGTTACATATACTCAGTAAAATCAGCTCATAGAAAAGCAAAATCAGATTCAAAACAACCAGAGAGGTCATTTTCTGGACATAACCAGCTAGATATGTTAGATATACTCAGCAAAACCAGCCCATATGCATCACATTCAGTACACTACCATGACACAACCAGAGAGGTCATTTTCTGGACAAAATAATCAGAGAGGACAAAATTCTAGACAACCAGAAAGCAGAAGAAGAAGAAGAAGAAAAAGAAGAAGAAGAAATAGTCGAAACAGAAAATTAGTAACACTAACCTTGTCCGGCGGCTTGTGCAGAAGCAGCGTCTCTTTGTGATGGAACGGTCAATGCCGCAAGTATGTTAGGGTCAATTAATCCGGCATGTTGTAGTTGTGCAATTACATCGGCAATAACTTCTTGTCTCATAGTTCTTTTTTGTTCCTCCATTTGTTTCTCAATTTTTTGGATCCTTTCTTCCATTTGTTTCACTACACCATTTGTTGCATTTAAACTTGGTTCAGAATTGCCAACTATTTTCTTCAAAGTAGTCTTTGTAACGCCCGTTCCATATAGTCTTAGACGCCCAGGGTGTTCAGGACCCATGACTGCGGAAAATGAATTAACAGACTGGCCATTTGCACTCGATTGTGCTTCAAGTTCCTCCATTTCAGCCTAACAAAGCATATCCAACAATCACAGTCTTGTATATAATTCTAAATAAAGAATTAATTTCATTGTAAATCTATTAATATACAGTATACATACAATTTTACTAGCAGTGTTTTCATAGGAGGCCTTGTACACACGGTTAGGATTCCTTCTTCTTGTGACCCCAAAGAGCTCCTTAGATGATACAATTTCCTTCTCTTTTTCCTAGTCACAAGAAACTTGATATAAGAAATTGCTTAAATGATAGATTAATACTACACACTAAATAAGAAAACACACCAATCTATTACGGATTACAGCAAAACTATTTTTGCCGGTAGTGTGTGGATTCAACAACTTTTTCCGATTCTTAGTATTTGTTTCCGACATCTTCTGCAAATAAATGAATCAATAGTGTTAGTTAAGTGATCGACAGTTTGGCAACAATCAACTTTAATGTACAATAAATCTGCATCAACAACAATATCATAGAAGAGATCATAAAAAGAATGAGTTGAAAGTTTTAGATTCCGAACTACAATTTACCAGGAATTCTCAGACTTCCAATATTTGAGGAGTTCTTTGAACTGACATTCTGGAATATGGCCAGGCTTATTGGACATTCGAACTGTATCATTGTCATATGGGTCATAATAAGTTCTCTTCAACTCAGCTCTATGACTTCTCCATGCCTCTCGAATTGTTGCCAGAGTCCAAGCTTTTGCCGCATCAGGAATATTGTATTTCTCCTACAATTTGGTGTCAAAATGTAATCAAAGAGAAGAAAAATTTCTTTAAGAATAATTAAATATTAAAAAGTCCAAACCTTGGTATAATCCCATAAATCCTTTTTAGTGTCCATGTTCTTCCAATCAAATACATCATATGGACAAAGGGTTGCATTTCTTGCCAATGTGCCTAGGAAGCTACTTAGCTCTGTTACGTCGTCTTCAGTAGGTCCAATCGGTTGATCTAAACTATTCAATAGGATCAATTTACGCTCTTGCCGGCTATGTACTTTAGGCATCATCGTTCTACCACTTGTGTTTTTAGTGGGAATGCCTTCAACTACAACAAAATATGACTTAGAAATCATGAATGAAATAAGTAAGTTCCTAAGCTTATATGTTACCTTGTTCTTCAGGTTGTTCATCTGTTGGAGGACTAACAGAACTCCTTTGCACTTGATCCTCAACAGGCTGCTGCTCAAAAGGATGATCATCGAAAGTTTGTGGCTCGGCAGATCGTCCATTAACTTCAGACTGTGGAGCTACCGGTTGTTTTTCAATTAATTTCAGTAGTTGTTCTTTCTATGACTGTATAGCTTCAACTACTTCATTTGTTGTCAAGCCCCGTCGCTTTTTATTTGCCAAGAATGATAATGATCCAGGTTTAGCATATGCCTTATGTTTGGTTTTTTTATTTCTTTTTGGTGATTCTTGTTGACTCATGACTATCAAAACCTGCATAAAATTAAGAGTGATAGTTAAAATATAACAGAAAATAATTTGAAAGACAACTCTAAACACTGTTAAAATAGTGCCTATGACAAAGAGTTTCCTCCAGTTAACTCTGAAGAACAGAACAACAACTATCTGCCGCAACAATTGCATTTGTACAGAGATAAGGAATCCACCAGACAATACCTTAATATGGGGAATGAAAACCAAAAAAAAAAACAAAAAGTAAATCAAGATTAGAAGTAAGAAGATCGAACAATTCTCAATAATGTGATCATTTTAGGTTAGCTTGTTCTCACCTCGACTATTCCACAAGGTATGATATTACCTCTCATCAACACAAATACCGAGTAACTCACCAACAAAAAGATTCAGAATTTATTAACATAAATACATTGTTTGAGCAAAATCAACATGCAGGCTTTTATAAAATTGTTTAATAAAACAGACTTTGCTTCAAAGTGCTTAAGTAAAAAACTTGTACCAGATAAGCTCCAAATTCACTTGTTCTTTTATTTTCAGTTTCCCTCCTGGCCTACACCAATGTACCAACCATTTAGCGATAGCATTTCACAGCAATACAGATTGTCTCGAAATATTTAATAAAGAATACCAAATTGATGGCAAAATTTCAGTGAAGTGATGCAGCTTCTGGCACTAAACCAAGGAATAAGAGTTTCAACATTTAGTGGCTGTGTTCTTCTCATGCTTGGTTTTATTAGAGCACTTAATGTAAGGTTAATTAATAATTGACCAGGTTTACATCTGGACAAGAAGCCACTGAAACTTAAATGCTCCAGTTGATCATTGTTAGCGAGGGTGGGTTAACATGGTAATCGAATTCTCTTTCACCTCATATCTAAAATATCTTGTAAATTCAATTCACTTTTATCTATCTATAAATGTAGTACCTAAGGGTTTATACCAAGATGATACTCCCAGCAAGACCCAGCAGAAATCTCTATAACAACCATGAAATAGTTCAAACAAAAACATTAAACAAGATATGTGATTAAACTAACTCAATTAGGAGGCAATTCGTTCAGTCCAAACAAATTTGGTCGAAAGGTGTTCATTATAAACAATGATCAACACTCTGCTTTCATTAAAAATCAGCTAACTGTTCTCTTCTTCTTTCTCTTCATTTTTTGGCACCACTTTGGTCCATCACAAAACTAAAATCAGCATTTACAGTCACTGGCCTTTACTGGCCTTTAGTGGTATTTGAAGCAAAGTATTTAGTTGAAGAAGATGAGAGATCAGAACCTGGACCAGCAATGTTCCAAAAGGAGATCAGAACCTGTAGTTCTGTTGAAGATCCTCCAGAGAAACTTTGAAGGTAGAACATTGAAAAGGAATAAGAGAGAAAATTAGGCTTAGTAATATATGCAACAATATACATAACACGTGCGTATTATTGAAATGAGACTAATTTAGAGACAACTTGAAAAAAACCACATTAATAGAAATGGAAAACAAACATAGAAAATAGAGTCTAATCGAAATTCGTAATTGATAAGATGCAACTCAATAGTGTATTCATTACTCACTGAAAAAAATGAAGAAGAGAATGTATTTGAAGTAGGTCGGAAGATCCTTTGTCAATCATCGGCCTCCATCCAATCCCAATCAGTATCATCGAAGTCATCTTCCTCTTCCGATTCTTCCGAAGGTACATCTTGTGAATCGTGTGAGATGGAAGGCGCATCAATGATATCAACTGGGAGATCTTCCCTCGACCATCTAACATCTACATCAACTAATCTTTCTGAAGAAACAATATCATCATTGGTTTCCCTCCAAAATGTTTCTTCAATATTAGGACAATTCTCTTCCTCCAAATCATACAAATCTACTGGAACCTTATTTCTTGCATAAAAAACATTTTTCTCAATTGGGTCTTCCACATAAAAATCTTGATGTACTTGAGATGCTAGTACAAAAGGATCATCCGTACAACAATTTTTATTGAAGTATACCCGAGTCAAGCCATATTCATCAACTTCATTATGAAACCAATCACATCTGAAAAGTACAACACTAAAACAACTCCAATAATCAATCTCAATGATGTCCTGAATAATTCCATAATAGATAACCATTCCATCGACAGGATTTTGATCCCTAGCACTAGCAAAACTATCTGTTGTGGCTGACAAAGTCACTCCACTATTTTGAGTTTTGCAAGGAGCATCCCGTGTCTTCGTATGGAAACGATATCCATTAATGAAATATCCAGTATATCTTTTAGCCACAAAATTAGGCCCTTTGCCAAGCCATCTTAAATGATTGGACACTTCAACATTTTTAACTTTGTCCCTAAACCAATCACTAAATTCTCTACTATGGATCTGTGCTTTTACCCAGGCACTTCCTCTGTTACGAGTATCAACTAAACTCTTATGTTTCCTGCAAGCATGTATTGCAATTTAATCAATATGTAGTTATTAATGAAATTCAAAACACATTAATCATAACATATAAATGAAGTTTCAATGCTTACTTGATAAATGCATCAACTTTTTCATCACTAGTATTAAACAAAGTGTATCGATGTGCTGCAGACCACGCACCATGCTCCAAATTAAAAGTCTTGCCTTTCCTTTTGTTCTTACTTCCAATTGGATGACCTGTCTTAGGAAATAAAGGTGAAACACCATCTCCCGCTATTTGAATGTCATCATCATCCTCAGTTTGGTACCTACTAAATCTTGTTTTCACCCCATCAGGTAGATATCTCGAACAAAAGGTCAAACACTCTACACCTTTACAACCCTCTACTATTGATCCTTCAGGATTTTTTCGATTACGAACAAGCCCCTTGTATTCACACATATTTCTTTCAGAAGAATACATCCAACGCAAATGAGTCGGACCCCCAAGCTTAATTTCGTCTACTAGATGAATAGGCAAATGTGACATGATATCAAAATAGGATAGAGGAAAAATCTTTTGAAGCTCGCATTGTATATCAATGATTTCAGCCTTCATCTTATCAAGATCGCTTCTTCTTATGACTTTTTTACATATGCTTTTAAAAAAGTTTCCCAACCTAATCAAGACTAAAGACACATTCTTGGGTAGCACTTTCCGGACTGCAATCTGGATCAAGTAATGTAGTATGAAATGAGCATCATGACTTTTGTATCCTGATACTTTCAGCTCTTCCATTTGCACACGATTTGATACATTAGAGGCACAACCTTTTGGAAATTTGGCATCTTTTAAAACAGTGCAAAATAGTCGTTTCTCTTCTGGTTTCATAGAGAAACAAGCTTTAGCCAGATGAATGTTTTCAGTATCACAATCTTCCATTGGTTGAAGCTCTCTGCGTATCCCCATATCACGCAAGTCATAGCGCGAATTTATATGATCTTTTGACTTTCCAAATATATCCAATAAAGTCCCAAGCAAACTATCACAAATATTCTTTTCTATGTGCGTTACATCAAGATTATGCCTCAACTTATTGGTTGCCCAGTATGGCAATTCAAAAAATATGGATTTTTTTTTCCATGGACCATCATTCTTTCGTTTTCTTTTTTTTTTTGGCCCTTTCCAAAAATATTTTTGAAATCACGAAGTTCTTCTAGCACTTGTACACCCGATAAGGGCATCGGTGCAGATTTATGCTCCTCTTTACCATCAAATAATTTCTTATCTCTTCTAAAAGGATGATCAGGAGGCAAAAATGCACGATGACCCATGTAACACATCTTACGACTGTGTTTGAGATATTGGGAACAAGTATTATGATTGCAAGTGGGACATGCCCATCTCCCCTTGGTGCTCCATCCCGAAAGCATTGCCAATGCTGGAAAATCACTAACTGTCCACAATAAAGCTGCACGCAACATAAATGTTTGGTTAGCTACAACATCATATGTCTTCACTCCCACTTCCCATAGTTCTTTCAACTCCTCAATCAGTGGTTGTAAGTATACATCAATATCATTTCCGGGTGACGATAGACCTGGAATAATCATTGACAACATTATGTACTCTGACATCATGCAAATCCATGGTGATAAATTGTAATTCATTAACATAACCGGCCATGTGCTGTGGGAAATGCTCATAGTTCGAAATGGATTGAATCCGTCACTTGAAAGACCCAATCTAATATTACGAACATCATTAGCAAAGTCAGGGTGAAGGGAATCAAAATCCTTCCAAGCTTCTCCATCAGCAGGATGTCTTAGATTTCCATCTTTGGGTCGCTCGGTATCATGCTATCTCATAGCTATAGATGTTTCAGAACACATGAATATTCTCTGAAGCCTAGGCTTTAAAGGAAAGTACCTCAAAACCTTCACCGGGATTTTAGTGACCTTACTTGTTAAGTCATTCCGAACATTCTTCCATCTAGAAGATCCACACACAGAGCAATTATCTAACTTTGCATTGTCTTTCCAAAATAACATGCAATCATTAGCACATGCATGAATTTTCTGATAATTAAGACCCAAATCTTCTATCACCTTTTTTGCCTTGTAAAAAGACTCAGGTATCTGAGCAAGTGGAAATGCCTCTTTTATCAAGTCTAACAAGTCTGAAAAGGCAACATCACTCAATTTGTGAATGCATTTTAACAAGTACAATCGGATGGTGAAACTCAACTCAGAAAAATTTTTACACCCCGGATAAAGCTGTTGTTTACCATCCTCTATTATTTTAAAGAATTTATTAGCATCTTCAAATGGTCCCTCTTGAACTCCCTCATGTCTTAGGTGATCTTCTACATTTTGAAAAGTATCATGAAGTAGTTTACCAAAATCATCATGCATGTTTGAAGTTTCATCATCATTGGTTGGTTGTGGCATATTTCTTGAGGAAAAACCTTCTCCATGGAAAACCCATTTGATGTATCCATGAACAAATCCATGACAAATCAAATGATCCTCCACTACATTTCGACAATGCCAATTACGATTAAAGCACTTCTTACAAGGACACAATATTTCGTTTCCTTGGGAAGCTTGTTCAAATGCCTTATCAAGAAAATCATTAACTCCATGAATATATTCATCGGTAGATCTTCGGAGATCCATCCAACTTTTATCTCCTATATCCATTTAATATCCTACGTACATGACCAAAATAGTATAGGCAATAAATTAATCAAAACATAAATAAGTAAGTAATGCACAAATTAGGATGATTGATACAATCAACACATGATAGAAGCAAAAAAACCAGTTATTCTGAAGCAACAGCCAAATAAGCTAAAAAAAATGAAATATGGATATTAAGACTTCTCCCAGTTGCAAGGATTCAATGCCAAAAGAGTTTATACACAAAATATCAAATAAGAATCCTCCATCCAGAAACAAATACACGAAATATCAAACTTAACATTTGTACATCTCTAGCACATGAGGCAATAAAGTACCTTTATTGGCTTGGGAAGATAATATCAAACTCCAGTGACTTCTTTAACGATCTTATTGTTCTTCAGAATTTTGAATGCCGGAACAACCTTAATGCCTAGTTCCTTCGCTAATGGCTGCCAAAAGTTATCACATTGATCAATTCTAGTGTGTGTTGTGTTGTTTAGTTAGTAAGGGAGGTGGTTTAAAGAATACATACCCTGTTTTCCTGGATACTGTCCAGCTTCAGAAAGACCACATCGTTATATTTCTTCGATAGCTCTTGAAACTTTGGAGCGATCACTTTACAAGGACCACACCTGCAGGTGGATTGGAATCAGAAATTACAAGACAGAAAACCAAGGCAAAGAGGGAGAAGACACTTCCAATACTGACGATAAAAGTAAGGTCCACAAAGTTCAAAATTCAAAGACACATTCAATCTAGTAACCATATATCAGACATGCGACAATGTATGGAAATGACAAGAGGGCATGAATAACCCCCTTGAAAGCATTAAAACATGTCTTAATCAATTGAACATTCATTAGTCTGCAACAACTGTCCATGCCATATTTTATCTTCCGCTTTCTTAAAGATGAATACATGAATATCATTAGATCAATAATGAAGAATCTGTTGCACTAATAATATACCATCCAGTATGTTTTAAAGTGTGGAAAGGAGCCTTCAGTGTATTGACAACTCTGGTCAATTGGTATATTGGCTGTTACCACAGGAACCTGAAGATACATTATACAAAGAGATGTTAGCTGTATCAGTTAACCTCCAGCAAGAGAAAACTAAATTCAGAAGATTCTATACCAAACATGATCAGTGTTGTTAAAGGCAAAGACTGTTCAATTCTATCAAGGCTTTAAACACAATTGAATGTATGTATGCACATGTGTATATAATGTGCGAAAAGAGTACAACTTCATCATAATAATCTCTTAACTGTTAATGTCTTCTTGCTGACCATATTTATTGTTTGATATCCCTCTATTCAAGATAGAACTTAAGGGGGCAATGAGGTGCACACCCTAATGCTTGCCTAAAGTGAAGCGCAACCTAAGTGAGATGAAGAACCTACCTGAGCTTCAGGACTTAAGTGTGCCTCAAATGAGCCTTTGACAATACAACACGACACGCCCCGCCCCCCAACCCCACCTTACAGAGAGAAAATCTGCTCTTATATTCCAATACCTCACTTTTATCTGATAAAAGCATCAAGCTAGCCTACATGAACATGTCAATTACACCAAGTAAAGCCTGAAACTGATATGAATGTTGAAATCCTCTGGCTTCGTCCATGAGCTTCACTAATATAAATGAAGCGACAAATCTCAAAAGTGGTAATTCAATGGAATCATGTTACAAAAAGAGATGAAATTGGACACATGCATAATGTTAATATCTATTTTTTGGATGGAAAAGAATGAAGCAGGAAGGAAGAAGGTCCATGTGATACAATCTGAAAAAGAATTATTCCTTGGATCAACTTTCTACGGATGATCTGTCTGCAGTGACAAATATGGTACAAAGTTCAACTTACTAAATACCATGCAAAGACACCAGATGGTCTAATTACAATGATTCCCAGGCTGATAACCAGGATTACCAACAGGGTAGGCAGAAATGAATCCAAAGATATCAGATTTTGGTTTGGCTAGAAGTGTTGCAGGGAATGAGATGGGAGCAAACACAAGCCATGTGGTTGGGACACAGTAAGAATCTCTAATATCAAACAAAGTATTTTCCTTTAACATCTTGCTTCTTTAATTCGATTGGCGTTCTGTTTTTTTTCTGGAACAGCGGCTATATGTCCCCAGAATATGCAGTAGGAGGGATCTTCTCTGTAAAATCTGATGTGTTTAGCTTTGGCATCTTGGTTTTAGAGATTGTGAGTTGCAAGAAAAACAGAAGCTCTTTCGATCATGATCAAAGCCTTAACCTTCCCGGACATGTAGGTGTTCCATCTATAGTCTAATAACCATACATAACTTATTCTCTTTCTGTACAATACATGAAACTTATTATGATCCCTCATCAATGCTCAAAACAGGCATGGAAGCTTTACAAAGAAGATAGGTCCTTGGAACTAATCAATGAGCAACTAGCTGATTCTTGCCATATTTCTCAAGTTTTAAGGTCAATCCAAGTCGGTCTATTATGCGTGCAACAATGTCCAGAAGATAGGCCAAACATGTCTTCTGTCATTATGATGTTGGGTAACAGCCATGGGAGTCTACTGCCAGAAACAAAGGACCCGGATTTTTCCCAGAAAGAGAGGTACTTAATAAGTTTCTCTAACCCCCAAAACGACTGATCGACCAGCATATACTAACCTAGCTACATTCAGAGACACCCATTACCTCAAAGTAGTTAAAATCAAACAATTTTACTCCCAAAACTTCAATCAAAAGCTCAAATAACACAATAATGCAAAACCCCCAAAAAGGAAAACTGAAAAATTACCTGTAAGAGAACAAGAACAGCGCTTTGAATCTGTTTCTCTAAATTCGACTCTGTTTCTCAAAGAAGAAACCTTGATTCTTCTTCTTCAACTATTGCATGTGTCGATTTCTTCTTCAATTGCTGAATCGTCGCCGTCGATTTCGTCTGTTTCTCAAAGAAGGAGTCGCGTCTACTGTTTTCTGAAGGAGTCATGTACTATACTGAAGGAGTAGTGAAATAATTTAATTTAAGTGGAAGGAAATGTTAAAATAATTTTAGTGGAGGAGGGAAATATTTTTATTTCCCAGAATTTTTAATTTTTTTGCTAAAATTAACCGTGGCCATAGTTACTCTATTGCCACGGTTTAAAAAAACTGTGGCATAAAGAAATCTATAGCCACGGTTAACGTACTAATAACACGGTTTCTTTTAATAATTGTATTGCTACGGTCAAAATTATATTGCCACGGTTTTAACCGTGGCAATAATTTATCTATTGCCACGGTTGTTTAACCGTTGCCAAAAACCGTGGTAATATACTGAATTTCTAGTAGTGTCACTAGTTTTGATAATCTATATTATCTCTCCAAAACTAAGTAATATAAGATTGGATCAATGGAACTAGAGTAATTTTCAGTTGACTTAGGCTAACAATAGACTCTTCAACTGAGTCAGGTCTGAATAAGTTTATGGAGTGAATAACCGGTCATTGTACATGTGTATTGCATGAATAGTTCTCCATTCCCAACGATTGGCTATTCAAGATGCATGGATATATATGCATAAATGAGCTCTGAATTTTATTATTCAGAATTATTTGATATATATAGATCCTTCCCATGATTACCAGATTAAATAATAGTGAAGTGTTAATTCCATGTGCTGGCTTAGACCTTCCTCCATAATGGATAAATTTGATGCAAATCACTATGCATTTTAATCACTAGTTTTGATAATATATATTAACTCTCCTAAAATGAGTAATATAAGATTTGATCAATGGAGCTAGAGTGATTTTCACTTGACTTAGGCTAACAGTAGACTCTCCAACTGAGTCAGGTCTGTATAAGTTTATGGAGTGAAAATCGGTCATCATACATGTGTATTGTATGAATAGTTCTCCAATCCCAACGATTGGCTATTTAAGATGCATGGATATATATATATATATATATATATATATATATATATATATAAATGAGCTCTGAATTTTATTATTCAGAAATATTCGATATATTATGATCTATTATATCTCAAACTCTCAAAAGACTTCATAGACCCACTTAGTACTACTCAAGAATATTTTTTAAGATAAGATATTAATATTAAAAAATGTATTATGCCTGTACTTTTTGTTAGAAAGAATTGATTGTCAGTTCCTAACTAAATAAGAGATAAATGCTTAATATATTTTTTGTAACTCTCCTATTATTGAGTTTGATAAATATTTTATCTCTTATAGTATATTGGTGCATGAACTTTTTATTAGTATTATCTTATGAATTGAATAATATTAATCTATCTTACAAGAGAAAACATCTTTCAAGTTGAATATAACTTATCTGTTCACTAGTGTCTAAAGTTATTTATTTTGAATAGAACTTCACGTTGGTTAAAGGATGGACATAATGGTTCATTGAAAGTGAAGTGACTATCAATGTGAGAGTCCTATTTAGAAAGAAAAATGACTTAGAGACCTTTCCTCTTAGGAAAATAAATGGAGGTAGTGATAAGTTAGAATTAATCTATTTTAATTTGTGTGGTAAATGAACACTCAGGCAAGAGGTGATTTTGAGTGTTGTGGAATATTCATTAAATATTACTCATGATATGAATAAATATTTTTTGATGCTATGTGAGTCTAATTTTTTTTTTGATAAACTCAAGATATTTAAGACAAAAATAAAGATAGCATCATGAAAAATCTATAACATTACTGCAATATATATGTAGTGGGTATACCTCTTTGCAGAGTTCATTAGTCACTTATTTGATAGAGTAATTGCATTTCAATCATTTACACCAGAATGTTATAATAGATTGGTGTAAAAGAAGAAAGAAAAATAGACTCTTATGGAAATGGTAAGATTAATGATTGACTTATTTGAAGTTGTTTTACTTCTTTTGGAATATATCCTAAGAACTATATGTCACATTTGGAATTTAATTTCTTGCATGTTTGTAACTTTGAGAACTATAGAACTAGTAAGGACTTGAAGTAAGTCTAGTCTATGTCATGATCAGATATATAATTGTCTAGCATATATGCTGAAAGAGAAAACAAACAAGTTGGAATTAATTATGAATGTGTGTGCGTGTTAATTGGATATTCAAAAAGAATAAAAGAAGATCTTATTGTCCTGAAGAAAATATGGCTTGTTAACACAACTGCCAGATTTCTAGAAAAGGACTATTTAGTAAACCATGTTCTAAGAAATAAACTAGTTTTACAGGAACTGAATAAAGAAATAACAAATGATTCAGTCGTAAATTCAGACGCTCAAGAACATCTAATCTATATGCCAGAGCTGACGTTCCATTGTATTTAAATAGTGGGAGAAACGTTACTTGACATAAGATGATTTACTACCTCAAGTAGTTGGAGTGATGTTGAGCAAATTAAATAGCACTACATGAATAAGTTATTAATATTTCAATAACAAAGGCTTTGAGGAAAATATTAAGACTTAAGAACATGAAAGTGTGACTATAGTAGTAGTACTTAGTCGTAGTGGGAGAATCGTAATGAAGATTGATTGATTGTGTATTTTTGAGACAGTTTTATGATAGAACTCCTTAAAATAAGTACATTCTTGAAGAGTTTATGATAAGGGCCCTCGAGATCTAAGTGGGAGATTGTTAGGATATATACTATTAACCATGGAAAATCTATACTATTAACCATGAGTTTAAATATAGTATTCTTTATAGAAAAAATTATTCATCCAATTTTGATAAAAGTTTTACTAGATCATATAATCGTTTATGTGTCTATTTACTTATATAGTAGATGATTTTGTGTATAGAGTTTTAGCTTATAAACAGATGATTAAATCATCGGTTCTTATAAGTATAAAGTTTTTCGTTCACAATCTAAGATGGAAATTGGACAAGCCATCGGTATGATTGGAGTGTAAGATTGTGTATAATTATCTTGATTATAGAAACGGTGTAGTTCCAACTTCTTGTACTAGTGCATCTGGTAAGTATTGAACGGTACCGAGTAGAGACAGTTGTTTTAGATTGTATATATTATTTATTGTTTTGATTTATTAAAAGGTGTGATTCTCAGATGAGTCAATATGTCTTGCAGATTGGATGATAATGATAATATATATTGGTGAAATAATAATGTTAGTTGATGGAATCCATGTCTCAATATAGAGATTGATGATATGCCTTTTGAGAAGCTTATAAATTTTCATTGTGTTAAACCTTGCAAGTGGATTTATGGATCCGACACATGAAATAAGTTAAGCCGTGCTCTAAAGAAAATTATTCTTAAAATTAAATTTGTCAGTAATTTAATTTATTGATTAGTATCTGTAATCGTAACATGAAGAATTAAATAAGTATTTAATTGAGGAATTTCGAAATGTAAATAGAGGAGTGTAGTTACGAATTTTTAGTGGAATAATTTGTAGATTATTATGGTAAGAATAATTTCAAATTAATTATTTGAATTATTTCCATAATAGGAAGCCTCAGCAATTAATTATGTGGTCCCTACAGTGCCCATATTTAAGTAGAACTCAGAATAAAAATGTCACGCCCCGGGAGGGTACCCTTACGTGGCCGGCACTCAAAGACTATTGCTAGTCCCCAAGCGAACCACTTAGCTTCATCACATTATTCAATCAAATAAACTCTAATGAATAGCGGAAAATATAAGTAGTGGACACATCTCATCTAAAGTCTCAAAAGAATGTATGCATAATAATAAAGGCTAGTAGAAAGAACTAGCTCACAGTCTCAACATTAATACTCGACCTTCGTCTATTAAGCCTCTATCAATAATCATGTGGTGTCAATGACAGATCCATGGCTACCACAAATAAAAATAAATGAAATAGTCTAATCTAACTCTAAAGCAAGATGAAATAACAATATTAGGTCCTCGGGAGTATGGGAGGCTCACCAAATCAGCTTCGAATCTCAGATCTTCAACGGAGCGCCTGTTGATGAGCTCTAGTATCTGCATCTGCATCATAAAACGATGCAGTCCAGAGTGGACGTCAGTACTTGGAATGTACTGGTATGTAAAAATAGCTGAGTGAAACAAAAATTGGTAGAATAGTATGGAAACAATATCAACTCAGCATAAACATCAAATCACATCATTAGTCAAATGTCTATCTATGCAAGAATAAAGAGTAGACAAATGCCACATCAATAACTCAAACTTATCTCAAAGGAGCGCCCCTCCTCTCATTTTATTTCACCGCATCTCATCTCAGAGGAGCTCACCCCCTCTCATCTCATCTAAACTTAGAGTACTCAAGGTAGAAAATTTATGGGAGTTTCTCTTATCTGACAACAATCACTTATGAGCCAGTGAATGTACAACAGTCACGCTGATGTGGCCACAACCGTTCCAAACTTGCCAGGTAGGGTACGTATTGAAACCATATCGGCTCACGCAATATGGAGTCAGTCGTCAATAAGTTCTCTATTGTTTCAGGGACTTCTAATCAAGAGGGGACCACAATATATGTGATGGTTCCAAGCCTCATCTACGTATGGCGACGTAGTTAATGAGTTCAAGTGGGACTCACTCTTACTCATTTTCGATTCTCGATACTCCTCCCGTGACTCAATGCTCATAAAATCATCAATCCAATCAGACCATTCTCGTAGAGACTTTAACCCCGTCAACGATCGGTATTTCATAGGGACTTTAACCCTATCATCAATAAATCTCAGAGGGATTTTCACCCTCTCATCAATCAATCTCATTGGGACTTTAACCCTCTCACCAATCAATCTCATCAATGACTCAAGATGTAGAACAATCATTAGATATCAAGTGAATAGACATATCCGTAGAGTTCATTTATAGAGACTCATAAGACAATCAAACTCTATCAACTCATTGTCATTCTCTCATCACAATCACAATCGCAATCAACAATCACAATCTTAATTCAAGGCTCTAGACTCAATCCTCAAGTTCATTATGCATGCTTTTCAAAATAGTCATGTAGGGTTATGCAAATTCTCATGAAAATATTCAATTTAAGAAAACAAATTGTATGATGATCATCAACATAGAAAACATGTAATTTCAAATCAATTTTTCAAGAAACACCCTCAAGAAATCATACTTATGGACCCCTCAACCATCAATCCACCTATGACCTCTATGGGGCACATGAGAGAACAATCTCATGTTTTAGTTTAGCCTTACATACCTGTGATGCAGCTAACAACCGAGTACGTCAAGGATCTCTTCTCGAATTTCCTCAACTCAAGCGCTTCTCTTCTCTCCTAAAGCCCTAGCCTTGTCAGATTAGGGAATAGGACTTAGAATGGGGGTTTTAGACCCTTTTCACATCAAAACGTCATTATTAGTTGTGTCTAGAATTTAGGAGTGTTGTGGAATTGACAGGAATATCCCTCATAATTATTAAGAAACTTCCAGCTCGGAAAATACATGGTCCGCGACGCGGACTGATCACGAACAGTGTATTTTCATAAGAGAGTTTTTGTACGAGTTTTCTCCATCCCGTAAAAATTTTTGAAAAACACACAAGTGCCTCTCCGCGACAGGTGCATGATGCGCCTCTGCCGCGTACCATCACTGTTTTCTGATTTGGATCGAAAATTTATCTTTCGATCGGATCGCTCTAAAAATCGACCGAGGCCATTTTCCCACTCAATATTTCATGGTGATCACGAATGGGGTCTTTGATTTGCCATATGAGCATCGGAAGACGCGTTACGCACATACCCTCACTCTAGGGTATTTTGGTAATTATACCGGGCGTTACATCATCTCCCCCTTAGGGTCATTCATCCTCGAATGATGAGTACTTGTGGATATTAGGGCACGAATAGGCTCAAGACTCACTTCCGTACTCAATTTAATAAATTCAACTCTTAACTCAATAATAGTAAGTCACATAAAGATAGAGTAATCAATTTATGGAAGGGTTGGAAATTTACCTTTGACACCCTCATCATTTAGTACGAACAGGTGCGGATATTTTTCCTTCATCTCCTCCTTAGCTTCCCATTTGGCTTCTTCAACAAATTGATTCCTCCACAGGATTTTTACTTAGGCTATCTCTTTGTTCCTCAACTTGCGAATCTGACGATCAAGGAGTTGAACCGGGACCTCTTCATAAGCTAGGTTAATCTTCACTCTAATGCTATCAACACGGATCACCAAGGCGGGATCTCCCAAGCATTTCTTCAGCATTGACACATGGAATACTAGATGGACTCCATCTAATTCGGAAGGCAACTCCAACTCGTAATCAACCTTCCCAATCCTCTTTACGATACGATACGGTCCAACATAACGTGGACTTAACTTTCCCTTATTTCCAAACCTTAGGACACCCTTCATAGGTGATACTTTCAAATACACCCAATCATCTACCTCAAATTCTAAGTCCCTTCTCCTCATGTTGGTGTAAGATTTTTGACGGCTCTAGGCAGTTTTTAACCTCTCTCTAATAACCTTGACCTTCTCCATTGACTGGTGAACGAGATCAGGTCCAATCAGCTCTGCTTCTCCAACCTCAAACCACCCAATTGGCGATCTACATTCCCTTCCATACAAGGCTTCATAAGGAGCCATTTGGATGCTTGTATGATAACTATTGTTATATGCAGATTCAATCAATGGTAAGTGATCATCCCAATTTCTCTTGAAGTCAAGAACACAAGCTCTCAACATGTCCTCAAGTGTTTGAATTGTACGCTCTGCCTGATCATCCGTCTGTGGATGAAAGGCTGTACTCAGGTTCACCTTAGTACCCAAGACTTTATGGAATGTTCTCAAGAACTGGGAGGTAAACTAAGCTCCTCTGTCCGAGATGATGGACAAGGGAACCCCATGCAACCTCACAATCTCCTGGACGTACAACTTGGCATACTCTTCCGTAGTGTTTGTTGTCTTAACTGCCAAGAAGTGAGCCGATTTAGTCATTCTATCCACGATCACCCATATCGAATCATGTTGCTTTCGAGATTTCAGCAGGCCAGTGATAAAGTCCATGTTAATCATCTCCCACTTCCATTCCGGAATTTCAAAGTTCTAAGCCAATCCACATGGCCGTTGATGCTCAACCTTCACTTGTTGGCAATTTGGGCATTTTGAAACGAACTCCGCAATGTCCTTCTTCATCCCATTCCACCAATAGACTTCTCTTAAGTCGTGGTACATTTTGGTGGAGCCAGGATGAATGGAATATCTAGTGTTATGAGCTTCTGCCATGATTCTGTCTCGAATGCCATCAACATTTGGGACACACAATCTACTTTGATATATCAACACTCCATCTCCCCCTTTGGAGAAGACCATCACTCTCTAGTTGTGGACATCCTTCTTCAATTGGAGTATGACAGGGTCTTGGTCTTGCTTTTCCTTCACTTGCACCACTAGCGAGGAAGCAGACCCGTTCTGAACATTAATTCCTCCTTCATTGTTCTCCTCAATTCGGACTCCTAATCAAGCCAACCGATGCACGTCCTTGGCTAACTCCTTCTTTCCTTTCTCCACATGGGCTGTGCTACCCATTGATAACCTGCTAAGAGCGTCAGCAACAACATTAGCTTTACCTAGGTGGTAGTGAATGCTCATGTCATAATCCTTGAGCAATTCCAACCATCTCCTCTGTCGTAAGTTGAGATTTTTCTAACTAAAAACATACTGCAAACTCTTGTGGTCAGTGAACATATCCATATGCACTCCATACAAGTAGTGACGCCAAATTTTAAGTGCAAACACTACTGCTGCCAACTCGAGGTCATAGATTGGGTAGTTCCTTTCATGAACCTTGAGTTGCCTTGAAGCATAGGCTATCACCTTCCCCCTTTGCATTAGTACGCACCGCAATCCAACCCTCGAGGCATCACAATAAATTACAAAGTCCTCGGTTCTATTGGGTAAGGTTAGGACTGGTGCAGTAGTCAACCTTGTTTTCAATTCCTGGAAACATTTCTCACATTTTTTGGACCAATGAAACTTGACCTTCTTCAGAGTCAATTTGGTCAATGGCACGGATAGAGAATAAAATCCCTCAACAAACCTACGGTAGTAGCCCGCCAACCCCAAGAAACTTCTAATGTCAGTTGGAGTGGTCGGTCGGGGCCAGTTCTTAACCGCTTCAATCTTTTGGGCATCCACTCGAATACCATCACTGGAAACAACATGGCCTAGAAAGGCCGCTGACTTAAGCCAGAACTCACATTTGGAGAATTTTGCATACAACTCATGGTCCTTAAGAGTTTGGAGGACCACTCTGAGGTGGTTAGCATGCTCCTCCTCACTCACTGAATATACCAGGATGTCGTCGATGAACACAATCACAAACAAATCAAGCTATGGCTTGAACACTCTATTCATCAAGTCCATAAAGGCGGAGGTGCATTCGTCAACCCAAAGGACATGACCAAGAAATCAAAATGGCCATATCTAGTCCTAAAGGATGTCTTTGGAATGTCATACTCTCTCACCTTCAGCTGATAGTAGCCAGATCTAAGGTCTATCTTAGAGAAATAAGAGGCGCCTTTAAGTTGGTCAAACAAATCATCTATCCTTGGGAGAGGATATTTATTCTTTGTCGTGACCTTGTTCAGTTGCCTATAATCAATACAAATTCTGAGGGACCCATCTTTCTTTCACACGAATAGAACACGAGCACCCCAAGGAGAAACACTTGGCCTAATGAAGCCTTTTTCCAGTAAATCTGTTAGTTGCTCTTTTAACTCTTTCAACTCAGCGAGGGCCATCCTATAATGTGGGATCGAAATGGGCTGGGTATCAGGAAGAATGTCAATCCTAAAGTCAATCTCCCTATCAGGAGGGACTCCAGGCAAATCATTAGGAAACACTTCCGGGAACTCATTAACAATCGAAACTGACTTAAGAATTGGGGACTCAACATCATCAGATTTCACTCGCACAGGTGAATGATACAACCTTTGGAAATCATCTTTTTGGCTCTAAGATATGAGATAAACTTTCCTCTAGGTGTAGAAGAGTCAACCTTCCACTCTAGAATTGGTTCATTTGGAAATCTGAACTTAACAGTTCGGGATCTACAATCAACAGAGGCATAACAAGCATGAAGCCAATCCACGCCAAGGATCAAATCAAAGTCAACCATCTCCAACTCAATCAAATCAACAAGGGTGTCCCTATGATGGATGGACACTACACAAGCTCTATAGATCCTCTCAGCTCGAATAGACTCAACCACTGGGGTAAAAACGTCAAAGGGTCCCAAAAGACTCTCAGGGGTTCTATCAAATCTATTGGCCACATAAGGAGTTACAAATGACAATGTGGCACCCGAGTCCATTAAAATATAACAATCAAAAGTAAAGACTTGAATCATACCCGTAACAACATCTAGAGAGTTTTCCTGATCATGGCGACTACCCATGGCATACAAGCGGTTTGTTACTCCACTTGCACCTGCTGTAGTGGCCCTCTATTTCCTCTGGCTGGCGGGGCTGGGGTGGAAGATTGAGCCCGGTCACCCCACTTTGGGCAATCTCTCTGGTAGTGGCCTGCTTGGCCACACTTGTAGCATACATCATTCCCGTCACGACATCTTCCCAAGTGCAGCTTACCACACTTACCACATGGTGGCCTACCCTGCGGACCTTGGGCCACAATTGCATGCAAACGAGGTCCATGACTTCCCACATTCTGAGATCTCTGATCATACCCGCCTCTAGGAACAGGTGCACTAGCAGATGACGGTGCTAGAAATTGGTTGCCATTTTCTTTCCTTCCAACCTCTTGGCTGGACGTCTTCGCTTTCTTGTGCTTGAATTCTTCCCTGTCATGCTCTCTCTCCTCATCAACTTGTTGCAAAAATGTCATCAGTTACCCGATGTCCATGTCACTCACAAGCATGGCTCCTCTCCCATTTCTCTTGGGTCCTCTATTCAACCCATCAACATACATCCCCATCCTTACCCTCATGTCAGCAACCATGTCCAGAGCATAGCGAGATAATTGAGTGAACTTCAAGCCATACTCTTGCACGGTCATAGGGCCCTATTTTAGGTTTAAGAACTCCCTCACCTTAGCTTCTCTTTTCTCCCTTGGGAAGAAGAGTCCCAAGAAGGCTTCCTCAAACACTGCCCAAGTCACACACGGGGCATCATCCCTCCTACCTTTCTTCGATTAGTCGAACCACAGCCTGGCCACCCCCTTAAGTTGGTAGGCAGCCAGTTCACCCCTATCAGCATCAGCCATGTGCATCACTTGGAACACCTTCTCAAGTTCCTCCACATAGTTCTCGGGATCTTCAGTAGAGGCGGACCCCGTAAACTCAGGCGGGTTCATCCTTAAAAATTCTTGGACTCTAGAGCTGTCATGAGAATCTGTTCCACCTGCGCCTTGACTCAGGCAAGTGCTGCGACAGCCTGGGCTAAAGTTTGAATAGCCTGGCGTAGCTCGGCGTTGGAGACCTCATCTTGAGGGGGTTGCTCAATAGGGACAACTTCATATACGGGTACCTTGGGTACTTGGGGTTCAGGTGGATTAACAGCTCGCCTGGCAGGACGACCCCTTCCTCTGACAGCTCTTTTGGGAGGCATATTATCGATTCTGCACGTGTAGAGCACGAATTAGAAGATAGTTTTCATAGAGCTTAACTCTATTGCACGAGTTGGAATAAGAAAGAAGTGTAACCATTCCTAATGTCCCATAGCCTCCTACGTATGAAATGTGGTCCACAACACACCCATAAACAAGACTCTACTAGACACGGCTCCATAGACTCTCTAGGACACTTGAACCCTGTGCTCTGATACCAAGTTTGTCGCGCCCTGGGAGGGTACGCTTGGCGTGGCCGGCACTCAAAGACTATTGCTAGTCCCCAAGTGAACCACTTAGCTTCATCACATTATTCAATCAAATAAACTCTAATGAATAACGGAAAATATAAGTAAGTAGTGGACACATTTCATCTGAAGTCTCAAAAGAATGTATATATAGTAATAAAGTCTAGTAGAAAGAACAAGCTCACAGTCTCAACATCAATACTCGACCTTCATCTATGAAGCCTCTTTCACTAATAATGTGGTGTCAATGACAGATCCATGACTACCCCAAATAAAAATAAATGAAATAGTCCAATCTAACTCTAAAGCAGGATGAAATAACAATAGTGGGTCCTTCGGAGTAGGGGATGCTCACCAAATCAGCTTCAAATCTCAGATCTTCAATGGAGCGCCTGTTGATGAGCTCTAGTCCCTACCTCTGCATCATAAAATGATGCAGTTCATAGTGGACGTTAGTACTTGGAATGTATTGGTATGTAAAATAGCTGAGTGAAACAAAAATTGGTAGAATAGTATGGAAATAAATCAACTCAACATAAACATCAAATCACATCATTAGTCAAATGTCTATCTATGCAAGAATAAAGAGTAGACAAATGACACATCAATAACTCAAACTCATCAATAGTCTCAAACTCATCTCAGAGGAGCTCACCTTCTCTCATCTCAGAGGAGCTCACCTTCTCTCATCTCATTTCATCGTATCTCATCTCAGAAGAGCTCACCCCCTCTCATCTCATCTAGACTCAGAGTGCACAAGGTAGAAAATTTGTGGGAGTTTCTCTTATCCGACAACAGTCACTTATGATCCAGTGAATGTACAACAATCACGCCGATATTGCCACAACCGTTCTAAACTTGCCAGGTAGGAAACGAATCGAAACCATATCGGCTCACCCAATATGGAGTCAGTCGTCAATAAGTCCTCTATTGTTTCTGGGACTTCTAATCAAGAGGGAACCACAATATATGTGATGGTTCCAAGCCTCATCTACGTATGGCAACGTAGTTAATGAGTTCAAGTAGGACTCACTCTTACTCATTTCGGTGCTCAATACTCCTCCAGTGACTCAATGCTCATAAAACCATCAATCCAATCAGACCAATCTCGTAGGGACTTTAACCCCGTCAACGATTGGTATTTCATAGGGACTTTAACCCTCTCTTCAATCAATCTCATAGCGAGTTTAACCCTCTCATCAATCAATCTCATCGGGACTTTAACACTCCCACCAATCAACATCTTATAAGGACTTTAACCCTCTCACCAATCAATCTCATCAATGACTCAAGATGTAGAACAATCATTAGATATCAAGTGAATAGACATATCCGTAGAGTTCATTTATAGAGACTCATAAGACAATCAAACTCTATCAACTCATTGTCATTCTCTCATCACAATCACAATCGCAATCAACAATCACAATCTTAATTCAAGGCTCTAGACTCAATCCTCAAGTTCATTATGCATGCTTTTAAAAATAGTCATGTAGGGTTATGCAGATTCTCATGAAAATATTCAATTTAAGAAAACAAATAGTATGATGATCATCAACATAGAAAACATGTAATTTCAAATCAATTTTTTAAGAAACACCCTCAAGAAATCATGCATGTGGACTCCTTAACAATCAATCCATCTATGACCTCTATGGGGCGCATGAGAGAACAATCTCATGTTTTAGTTTAGCCTTACATACCTGTGATGCAGCTAACAACCAAGTACGTCAAGGATCTCTTCTCGAATTTCCTAAACTCAAGCTCTTCTCATCTCTCCTCAAGCCCTAGCCTTCTTAGATTAGGGAATAGGACATAGAATGGGGGGTTTAGACCCTTTTCATGTCGAAACATCATTATCAGTCGTGTCTTAGATTTTAGGAGGTGTGGGGAATTGACCGGAATGCCCCTCAAAATTATTAAGAAACTTCCATCTCAGAAAATACACGGTCCGCGACGCGGACTGGTCGCGAACAGTGTATTTTCATAAGAGAATTTTTGTACGAGTTTTCTCCATCATGTCGAAAAATTTGAAAAACACACTAGTGCCTCTCCACGACAGATGCACGACGCGCCTCTATCGCGCACCATCACTGTTTTCTAAGTTGGATTAAAAATTTATCTTTCGATCGAGTTGCTCTAAAAATCGACCGAGGCCATTTTGCTACTCAATTTTTATGCTGATCGCGAATCCGGTATTGAATTTTCCATATGAGCATCAGAAGACACATTACGCACATACCCTTACTCTAGGGGTATTTTGGTAATTTTACCGGGTGTTACAAAAAAGTGGGTTTCCTTCTTTCTTTTGGATTTGGAAAGATCCTCTATAAATCGGGGTTTTCTTAATCTAGAAAAAAATGAATTTGTATGAAAGAGAATTAGGTTTTCTATACAATGCTTGCCCACCCAAGTATTGAGAAAGTTTGGATGTGAATTTGGGATCACAATAGAAGATCGTAGAACTGCAGTCTAACTCGTGGATTCTCACGCTTCTAGAGATATTTATCTAATTAAAATTCGTAAAGTTTATGTGTTTTATCATGGTTATTTGTGTTCTAGCATAAACGTATGTGTTATCTATTATTCATATAAGCAATACAATCCTCATACGTTTCCGCTGCGCGGATAATTTTCCAACAGAAACAACTACCTACACTTGTAGGATTTTAACAACTTCACTACTTCAAAACTGAGCAATGTCAAAATTACAAACTCGCAACACTTAACACACCAACCTTCACACTCCAAACTCGCAACTATCGAGAGCCAAACTCAATCTCAACAATAACTCTCTCAAAGAAAACAAACTCTTACAATTATTGTTACTAAACAATGATTCTAAGAAGATTGCAACAATTTGAACAAACAAGAAAAACCTAACTCTAGATCTTGCTTGAATTCTCTAGTGCTAGTTGCTCTTGCTCAATGAATTCTCTCTTTCAGATTTGCAAAAGCTGTGACTACTAGGGTTATCAATTGCTTATATAGTTAACTTAGAGTTATATTCCTTAATTAGACTCTTTCTTTGAGTACGACACATACACTTTTCCTTGTAGAAGTCCTATTTTGATTCTGCTTCTTTATTGAGTCCTTTCCGGATCCTGTTTCCTTATATGACACTCTTGCTCCTAGTAGGATTCTGCTTCTCGATTCTTGGTGCTGAACCTGATCCTAGTTCTATTTGTCATCATTAAAATAGCTTAGATGAACCTGCAAGATCCTAACATATTATAAATCTAACATGGAGTTTTTCTTTTTCGTTTTTGACTTTTTGCATCCCTAATGTGTATGTTCATTTGCCAATTTTACCCTATTTTTCCATTTTTTTGGTAATTATTGAATTTCCATTACCAAAGTGACCCTATCTTTCAAGTTTAATGATTTGCGTCCTAGCAATAAGAAATTGTTCATCATGAGAGTATGTAACATAACATACTTGGTTGTATTAAAGTATTAACTTGATTCTTCTTGATATCAAATTTTCTTTTGCTGAAATATAAAAAAGTCATCTTGTCATTATTTGTTGTATTTTACAACTAAAAATGATTAAATTTATTGTTGTTGCCTTATTATAAAAACATACGTGATTCAGGAAATAGAGTGAATACTTTGAAATATTTCTCCACCATGTGACGATACCATTGTGCAATATATATATATATATATATATATATATATATATATATATATATATATATATATATATATATATATATATATATATATATATATATATAGAGTTTAATATATGTGCTTTGCATGCATGTGGATAGAACATAGTAATGATCCGAACCGTCGTTAATTAGAGGGAACGAAGCTTACAAATTAAATTTTTCTAGACTAGCACCATCCTACCATAGCAAAAATATTCCTATCACAGCGGTGCTGCCATAGTGGGTTGGGACCCACCATAGTGAGCTCAACTTGTTGGAATTAGAAAACGTGAATCTTTATTTACCCTCTCTTCCTTGGAATGCCTAAAACAGATAAAAGTTACCTCAATCCTCAAAGGGTTACTCTAGACCTAGGAGGAAGGGAGAGAAGGGATTCAAGTGCAAGAAAGTTATAACTCACAAAATTCAAGTCTGCCACCACCATCCATCGCCGAGAAACTGAGATTATAATGGAATCATGCAGCATTCGCTTGACGCCTTTGTAGGCTACGTTTTCCTCATTGAGTAGTTCTAAACCTTTCTCCATCGTTTAATATAACATAGATTGACGGGAAAAATCATGCTTAGGCCTTTGGACATGGATGTCTTATGGGTCAAGGTTGTGTTTATCATTGTCAAGATAGGAGCATGCTAGTCACATTGTGATTAGGCTATGGCTAGCAGTAGTAGTCTAGTCTGTGATGGCTGCATTAATACTTCCAGTTGTGACGAGTTCTGGTCTAGAATGTGATTTATTTCTATGCACATAAGGCAAAATGATTGCATGTATCCTACAATGAACCTGTGGGTTATACTTGTGGCGTCAAGCAGGGGGGTTGCATCGTAGGTGATGGGTTAATATTCTCAATTGTGTGATATATGCATGTTAATTACTTCATGGTACTTTGTGCATGTATGTAAGGAGTAAATTGAATTTAAACCTTGTATTGCTAAATTCAAAGATCTTCCAATGATATCTTATATTTCTTTCACCTTCCACATGATTTAATTAGTTGAAAATTAAGAATTCTTCTATCTTGGTGCTAGAGTAGGTATCCGCACAGTCTAGTGAATTGGGTTGTGTATTCCAGAGAATGTCACATAAAACCACTCTTGAAGCCCCTATAAGACTTATCCCTTTTGAACAAGCTTTTATCGATGCAAGAAGCACTTTGACATCACTCTTTGGGTCATTAAGAGGGTTTATTGATATCTGCCTTTACTTTACATCAAGTTTTCCATCCATATAGAGAATCTCCAGACCTAAAGTCCAGCCAAAGAGAGAAATAAGTTGCTCCTTGATCAAGTTTAGAGGATCAAGTAACTGGCTAAATATTATAACCCTCTCCTTCTTCCCACTACTGAGTGATCAACTCAATAACAAATTTCATTTTTCCTCCAATATCGAGATCCAACCGACATCTTCTTTCTTTGAGCTGACTTTCTAACTCGGAGAATTCCTTCCTCTTTAGTACTAATTAAGGATGAAGAGGGATCAGAGATACAAGATTTTGTTTGTAAAAAGAGGTTAGATTCTCCATAATTCTTTTAAGTACTCTTTCAGCAACTCTTTGGGTTTCAAGTGTATAACAGTATCCAATATACCTGGAAGGCTTACCTTTTTTACATTTTCACATCTATGGACTAGTGGTGAAATGATATTCCTAAGCTCTTCCAACGCTTAGGCATTTTTGTCAATGAGATTGCTAAGAGAAGCCCATTTTTGCTCCAAACTTGCAGCAAACTTTGGACTAACTACACTGAGAGTGTTGTATAGCTCTTTGATGTTATTCTGGAATGGAGTTCCAGACAAAAGTATGCGCTTCTTTGTTTCAACCTTGCTCAAAGCTTTCCACACAAGGTCGTGCTCATTTCGAGCAGTATGCCCTTCTTCAAGCACCAGAAGACCAGGAAATTTCAGAAGTATTTCTCTAGTCTCTTTAGCATAACAATCTCTATCTTCTCCTGTTAGAATCCTGAACAAATCATAGCTGATTCCCAAAACACTCTTACTTCTCACCTAGGATTTCACCTTCACCATGCGTATGAGGTGTGGAAATTTTTTCCCAAGGCAGGATAAACAGTTAAAGACACCAACACTACGTTAATCTTCCTTTAAAGTGAAGTCTTTGTTGTTCAAGTTGTTGAAGGGAATGCCCACCTCCCATTTCTTGAACCCAGTTTCCCAGTTTAGTAGCTAACTGGATGGAGCTATGAATACTGGCCGAAACTTCAGAAACAACTTCAAAAAAGACTTAAGAAATACTATGGTGAGTCATATTTTTCCCGTGCCAGGTGGGTGTGAAATAATACATCCTCCCTTATTGCCAGATAGGGGCTCTCAGCCTCTCAAGAGTTATATCCTCCCTTATTGTCAGATGTTGAGCTAAATTTAGTGAAGCTGAAATTTACGGTTCGAAATAAGAGTGTTTTGGAAATCAACTATCATTTGTTCAACATTCTCAAAGGAGATGGTAGAGGCAGTTATGCCAAATAGATACGAGAAATCCTTCTAAAATCACCTGGTCCTTGAAGAAGGGCACACTGTTAGGAATGATATAAGCCTTGTGTCAAAAGCACTAGAAAAGGTTGAAACAGAGAAGAGGATACTTCCATCTAGAACTCTGTTCCAGAATAACATCAAAGAATCTTGCAATACTCTTGGTGCAGTTAAACGAAAGTTTGCTGTAGATTTATAGCAAAATTGGGGTTCTCTTAGCGGTTACATTGAATAGAATGCCTAAGCATGTGTTTCCCGGTTCAAAAATGCCGAATCTCATCTGAATCATCATTTGTTAGGACGAAGAGCTTAGAGATATTATTTCACCACTTTTCCATACATGTAATAAAGGTAAAAAGAAGGTAAGCCTTCCGGGCATAAAGAAACACACTTGAAGCCCACAGATTTGCAGAAGGAGTTGCTTAAAAGAATTCCAGATAAGCCGGACTCCTTTTCCAAAAAAAATTTGGTGTCTTTGATCTTTGTTCATCCTTCATTAGTGGCAAAATGGAAGGGGTTCTATGAGTTAAAAAGTCAGCTCAACGAAAGAAGATGTCGGTTGGATCAGATATTGGAGTAAAAATGAAATTTGTTGTTGAATTGATCAAACTCTGCGATGAGCTGAAGGAGAGCGTTATAATATTTAGCCAGTTACTTGATCCTCTCTAAACCTGATCAAGTTGAAACTCAAGTCTCTCTTTCGCTAGAGTTTAGGTCGAGAGAATCTCTATGTTGATGGGAAACTTGATGTAATACTACGACAG
Organism: Solanum rostratum; assembly: GCA_029948455.1. Taxonomy (NCBI): domain Eukaryota; kingdom Viridiplantae; phylum Streptophyta; class Magnoliopsida; order Solanales; family Solanaceae; genus Solanum; species Solanum rostratum. The sequence goes on from CM057051.1 coordinate 44,704,956, forward strand.
ATATCATGATAACAATCCTAAGAAGAATGTTATATATGTTCCTTTGAGACTTTAGATGAGATGTGTTCACTACTTACTTATATTTTCCGCTATTCAGTAGAGTTATGTGATGGAATGATGTGATGGAGCTAAGTGGTTCTCTTGGGGACTAGCAATAGTCTTCGAGTGCCGGCCACACCAAGGGTACCCTCCCTGGGCGTGACAAACTTGGTATCAGAGCACAGAGTTCAAGTGTCCTAGGGAGTCTATGAAGCTGTGTCTAGTAGAGTATTGTTTATGGGTGTGTTGTCGACCACATTTCATAAGCAGAAGGCTATGGGACATTAGGAATGGTTAACTTCTTTCTTATTCCAATTTGTGCGATAGAGTTAAGCTCTATGAAAACTATCTTCTAATTCGTGCTCTACACATGCAGAATCGATAATATGCCTCCTAGAAGAGCTGTCAGAGGAAGGGGACGTCCTGTCAGGCGAGCTGTTAATCCAACTAAACCCCAAGTACCCGAGGGGCCCATCGATCCAGCTGTCATTGTTGAGCAACCCCCTCAAGATGAGGTCTCCAACGCCGAGCTGCGCCAGGCTATTCAAACTTTAGCCCAGTTTGTCGCAGCACCTTCTGTGAGGCAAGGCGCAGGTGGAACAGATTCTCAACACACCTTTAGGGTCCAAGAATTTTTTAGGATGAACCCGCCTATGTTCACGGGGTCGGAATCTACTAAAGACCCTAAGAGCTACGTGGAGGAGCTTGAGAAGGTGTTCCAAGTGATGCATGTGGCTAATGTTGATAGGGTGCAACTGGCTGCCTACTAGCTTAAGGGGGTTGCCAGGTTGTGGTTCGACCAATGGAAGAAAGGTAGAGGGGATGATGCTTCGTATGTGACTTGGGAAGTGTTTGAGGAGGCCTTCTTGGGATGCTTCTTCCCAAGGGAGAAAAGAGAAGCTAAGGTGAGGGAGTTTTTGAACCTAAAACAGGGCCCTATGACCATGCAAGAGTTGGCCTGAAGTTCACCCAATTATCTCGCTATGCTCCGAACATGGTTGCTAACATAAGGGGAAGGATGGGAATGTATGTTGATGGGTAAAATAGAGGACCTAAGAGGAGCCATGCTTGTGAGTGACATGGATATTGGCCACTACTAGAGAAATTGCCCAAAGTGGGCTGACCAGACTCGATATGGCCATTTTTAGTTCTTGGTCATGTCCTATGGGTTGATGAATGCACCTGCCACCTTTATGGACTTGATGAATAGAGTGTTCAAGCCATATCTTGGTTTATTTGTGATTGTGTTCATTGACGCTATCCTTGTATATTCAAAGAGTAAGGAGGAGCATGTTAACCACCTCAGAGTGGTCTTCCAAACTCTTAAGGACCATGAGTTGTATGCAAAATTTTCCAAATATGAGTTCTAGCTTAAGTCAGTGGCCTTCCTAGGCCATGTTGTTTCAGGTGATGGTATTCGAGTTGATGCCCAAAAGATTGAAGCAGTTAAGAACTGGCCCCAACCGACCACTCCGACTGACATTAGAAGTTTCTTGGGGTTGGCAGGCTACTACCGCAGGTTTGTTGAGGGATTTTCTTCCCTATCCACGCCATTGACCAAATTGATTTAGAAGAAGGTCAAATTTCTGTGGTTCGAAAAATGTGAGAAGAGTTTCCAGGAATTGAAAACAAGGTTGACTACTGCACCAGTCCTAACCTTACTCGATGGAACCGAGGACTTTGTAATTTATTGTGATGCCTCAAGGGTTGGATTGGGATGTGTGCTAATGCAAAGGGGGAAGGTGATAGCCTATGCTTCCAGGCAACTCAAGGTTTATGAAAGGAACTACCCAACCCATGACCTCGAGTTGGCAGCAATAGTGTTTGCACTTAAAATTTGGCGTCACTACTTGTATGGAGTGCATGTGGATATGTTCACTGACCACAAGAGCTTGCAGTATGTTTTTAGTCAGAAAGAGCTCAACTTACGACAAGGGAGATGGTTAGAATGGCTCAAGGATTATGACATGAGCATTCACTACCACCCAGGTAAAGCTAACGTTGTTGTTGACGCTCTTATCAGGTTATCAATAGGTAGCACAACCTATGTGGAGGAAGGAAAGTGGGAGTTAGCCAAGGACGTGCACTGGTTGGCTTGATTAGGAGTCCGACTTGAGGAGAACAATGAAGGAGGACTTAATGTTCAGTACGGGTCTGCTTCCTCGTTAGTGATGGAGGTGAAGGAAAAGCAAGACCAAGACCCTGTCATACTCCAATTGAAGAAGGATGTCCACAATTAAAGAGTGATAGTCTTCTCCAAAGGAGGAGATGGAATGTTGAGATATCAAAGTCGATTGTGTTTCCCAAATGTTGATGGCATAAGAGAGAGAATAATGGCAAAAGCTCATAACACTAAATATTCCATTCATCTTCGCTCCACCAAAATGTAGCATGACTTAAGAGAAGTCTATTGGCGGAATGGGATGAAGAGGGACATCGCGGAGTTCGTTTCAAAATGCCCAAATTGCAAACAAGTGAAGGTTGAGCATCAAAGGCCCTATGGATTGGCTTGCAACTTTGAAATTCCGGAATGGAAATGGGAGAAGATTAACATGGACTTTATCACTGGCCTGCCGAATTCTCGAAAGCAATATGATTGGATATGGGTGATTGTGGATAGAATGACTAAGTTGGCTCACTTCTTGGCAGTTAAGACAAACAAACACTGCGGAGGAGTATGCCAGGTTGTACGTCCAGGAGATTGTGAGGTTGCATGGGGTTCCCTTGTCCATCATCTAGGATAGAGGAGCTCAATTTACCTCCCAGTTCTGGAGATCGTTCCAGAAAGGCTTGGCTACTAAGGTGAACCTGAGTACAGCCTTCAATCCACAAACGGATGGTCAGGCAGAGCCTACAATTCAAACACTTGAGGACATGTTGAGAGCTTGTATCCTTGACTTCAAAGGAAATTGGGATGATCACTTACCATTGGTTGAATTTGCATATAACAATAGTTATCATGCAAGCATTCAGATGGTCCCTTATGAAGCCTTGTACGGAAGGAGATGTAGATTGCCTATTGGGTGGTTTGAGGTTGGAGAAGCGGAACTGATTGGACCTGATCTTGTTCACCAGTCGATGGAGAAGGTCAAGGTCATTAGAGAGAGGTTAAATATTGCCCAGAGTCGCCAAAAATCTTACACCGACGAGAGGAGAAGAGACTTAGAGTTCGAAGTAGATGATTGGGTGTATTTGAAAGTGTCACCTATGAAGGGTGTCCTAAGGTTTGGGAAGAAGGGAAAGTTAAGACCACGTAATGTTTGACCATATCAGATCGTAAAGAGGATTGCGAAGGTGGCTTACGAGTTAGAGTTGCCTTCCGAGTTAGATGGGGTCCACCCGGTATTCCATGTGTCAATGCTAAAGAAATGCTTGGGAAATCTTACCTTAATGATCCCTGCTGATAGCATTGGGGTGAAGGATAACCTATCTTACGAAGAGGTCCCGGTTCAAATCCTTGATCGTCAGATTCGTAAGCTGAGGAACAAAGAAATAGCCTCAGTCAAAGTCCTGTGGAGGAATTAATTCGTTGAAGAAGCCACATGGGAAGTTGAGGAGGAGATGAAGGCAAAATATCCACACCTATACGTGCCAACTGATGAGGAAGATATTGAAGGTAAAAATTCTTACTCTCTACTAAGCTGATTGTCCTATTTTTATGTGACTTACTATTATTAAGTCGAGAGTTGATTGATTGAATTGAGAGCAGAAATGAGTCTTGAGTCTATTCGTGCCTTAATCCCCACCTCTACTCATCATTCGAGGACGAATGACCCCAATGGGGAGATGATGTGATGCCCGGTAAAATTACCAAAATACCCCTAGAGTGAGGGTATGCGTGTAACATATCTTTCGATGCTCATATGGAAAATCCGAGATTGAATTTGTGATCAGCATGAAAAATTGAGTGGAAAAATGGTCTTAGTCATTTTTTAGAGCGACCCAATCAAAAGATAAATTTTCAATCCAAATCATAAAATAGTGGCAGTACGCGACAGAGGCACATCACGCACCTATCGCGGAGAGCCACTTGTGTGTTTTTCAAAATTTTCAACGAGATAGAGAAAACTCTTTCAAAAACACCTAACCAAAAATACGCTATTCGCAATCAGTCCGCATCGCGGACCATGTATTTTCTAAGCTGAAAATTTCTAAATAATTATGAGGAGCATTCCGGTCAATTCCCCACCCCACCTAAACTTTAAGACACGGCTAATAATGACGTTTCGACATGAAAAGGGTCTAAAACCCCCATTCTAAGTCCTATTCCCTAATCTAACAAGGCTAGGGCTTGAGGAGAGAAGAGGAGAGCTTGAGTTGAGGAAATTCAAGAAGAGATCCTTGATGTACTCGGTTGTTAGCTGCATCACAGGTATGTACGGCTAAACTAAAACATGGGATTGTTCTCTCATGTGCCCCATAGAGGTCATAGATGAGTTGATGGTTGGAGAGTCTCATGTGCCCTACTTGGCAAGTTTGGAACGACTGTGGCAACATCAGCGTGATTGTTGTACATTCATTGTCTCATAAGTGATTGTTGTCGGATAAGAGAAACTCCCATAAATTTTCTACCTTGAGTACTCCGAGCCTAGACGAGATTAGATGAGATGAGATGTGATAAGATGAGAGGATTTGAGCTCCTCTGAGATGAGATGAGATGAGATGAGATGTGATGAAATGAGAGGAGATGAGCTCCTCGAGATGAGTCTAAGATGATTGATGAGTTCTGAGTTATTGATAGGTACTTGTCTACTCTTTATTATTGCATAGATAGACATTTGACTAATGATGTGATTTGATGTTTATTTTGAGTTGATATTGTTTCCATATTTTTCTACCGATTTCTGTTGCACTCAGCTATTTTACGTACAAATACATTCCAAATACTAATGTCCACTCTGGACTACATCAATTTATGATGCAGAGGCAGGTACTAGAGATCGTCAACAGGCGCTCCGTTGAAGATCCGAGATTCCCAGCTTATTGGTGAGCCTCTCCTACACCAGAGGACCCACTATTTTTATTTCATCATGCTTTAGAGTTAGATTGGACTATTTCTTTTATTTTGATTTTGGTAGCTATGGGTCTGTCATTGGCACCACATGATTAGTGATAGAGGCTTCATAGACGAGGGTCGAGCATTGATGTGGAGATTGTGAGCTAGTTGTTTCTACTAGCCTTTATTATTATATATGCTCTTTTGAGACTTTAGATGAGATGTGTCCACTACTTACTTATATTTTCCGCTATTTTGTAGAGTTGTTTGATTGAATGATGTTATGGAACTAAGTGGTTCGCTTGGGGAATAGCAATAGTCTTCAAGTGCCGGCCACGCTAAAGGTACCCTCCCGGGGCGTGACAAAGTCCTGGGAAAGATTTTTCAATTATGTCTTAAATTTCTTCCTTGCATAGTTTCGAAAATTCATAATCCCTATTGGATTAGGAGAACCCTTGTCCTAATTGATTTAGGAAAGGAATATATTGTCTTTTTAGAATTATAGAACATTTTTCTTATAGGTTAGGTTTACTTGGAGCCTATATATAGGGGATATTGTTGGGGATTCTGTAGGACACAAAGAATCCAAAATAGATTTGTAAAGGCTTGAAAAAGTATTGTAAATTTCTTGGTATTCTTTTATTGAAGAAAATTCTCTCTGCTTTTGCTTGGAGGATTAGACCTAGCCAAACCTCGTTGAATTCTTATGTTATTTTCTTCTCTATTTTCTTTATTTGTGATTTAGTGCTAGTTACTCCACGATATTTTTGCAACAATCTTGTTATATTGCTTTCTTCTACGTGGGTTGATTTTAATATTACTCTCCTATGTAGGTTGATATTAAGTTGGTTTAAAGAATTATCATAAAACAATTAAAAGTTATGAACTTTGGGATGGGTGGAAGCAGTGTTTTGGATAGCGAAAGGCGACGAAGGTCTACCTCGCCACAAGGCAAGGAGAGCGGTGAGGTGCTTGTATTTTTGAAGTACGACATCAATTAATAGAAAATACTTAAAATATTTATTTGTATATATAAACAATCAAAATCTCAAGAAGAAGAAGAAAGGAAATACATATTGGTTGGACTATCTCCGGAAAAGATAGCTTGGTCGCTGGAGAAGTCTAGTTAGGTCATTTGTTGGAGTCGAACTCTAAATGTAAGAGTCCAGTTGTGCAAATTTGGAAAGAAACCCCTAAAATTATCTTTTAACTTTTAAAACCCTAAATTGTACTTCTAGTTGTGACGAGTTGCGGTCTAGAATGTGATTTATTTCTATGCACTTAAGGCAAAATGATTGCATGTATCCTACAATGAACCTGTGGGTTATACTTGTGGCATCAACCAGGGAGGTTGCATTGTACGTGATAGATTAATATTCTCAATTGTGTGATATATGCTTGTTAATTACTTCATGCTACTTTGTGCATGCATGTAAGAAGGAGTAAATTGAATTTAAACCTTGTATTGCTAAATTCAAAGATCTTCCAATGATATCTTATATTTCTTTCACCTTCCACATAATTTAATTAGTTGAAAATTAAGAATTCTCCTATCGAGGTGCTAGAGTAGGTAACCGCACGGTCCAGTGAATTGGGTTGTGGATTCCAGAGAACATCACGTAAAACCACTCTTGAAGCCCTTAAGAGACTTATCCTTATTGAACAAACTTTTATCGATGCAAGAAGCACTTTGACATCACTCTTTGGGTCATTAAGAGGGTTTATTGATCTCTGCCTCTTCTTTACATCAAGTTTTCTATCCATATAGAGAATCTCCCGACCTAAAGTCCAGCCAAAGAGAGAAATGAGTTGATCCTACATCAAGTTTAGAGGATCAAGTAACTGGCTAAATATTATAACCCTTTCCTTCTGTCTGATCAACTCAATAACTTTTTCCTCCAATATCGAGATCCAACGACATCTTCTTTCGTTGAACTGACTTTTTATCTCGTAGCATTCCTTCTTCTTTAGTACTAATGAAGGATGAAGAGACATAAGAGATACCATATTTTGTTTGTAAAAAGAGGCTGGATTCTCTGGAATTATTTTAAGCAACTCTTTCTGCAACTCTGTGGGTTTCAAGTGTACAACAGTATCCAACATACCTGGAAGGCTTACCTTTTTTACATTTTCACATCTATGGAATAGTGGTGAAATGATATTCCTAAGCTCTTCCAACGCTTAGGCATTTTTGTCAATGGAATTGCTAAGAGAAGCCCATTTTGCTCCAAACCTGCAGCAAATTTTGGACTAACTACACTGAGAGTGTTGTAAAGCTCTTTGATGTTATTCTGGAATGAAGTTCTAGACAAAAGTATGCACTTCTCTGTTATAACCTTCCTCAAAGCTTTCCACACAAGGTCGTGCCCATTTCGAGCAATGTGCCATTCTTCAAGCACCAGAAGAGCAGGAAATTTTAGAAGTATTTCTCTAGTTTCTTTGGCATAACCATCTCCATCTTCTCCTGTTAGAATCCTGAACAAATCATAGCTGATTCCCAAAACACTCTTACTTCTCGCCTAGGATTTCAGCTTCACTATGCGTATGAGGTTTGGATTTTTTTCCCAACACGGGATAAACAGTTAAAGACACCAACACTAATTTCAAGTTAAAGACACCAACACTAATTTCATCTTCCTTTAAAGTGAAGTTTCTGTTGTTCAAGTTGTGGAAGGGAATGTCCACCTCCCATTTTTTGAAGTCGGCTTCCCAGTTAAGTAGCAAACTGGATAGAGCTATGAATACTCGTCGACGCTTCAGAAACAACTTCAGAAAAGACTAAAGAAATACTATGGTGAGTTGGGTTTTTTCCGTGCTAGGAGGGTGTGAGATAATACATCCTCCCTTATTGTCAGATAGTGGCTCTCTCAGCCTCTCAAGAGTTATATCTCCAGCAATACTGTTAAACATGAACTCAAATCCTCCATGTTGATGAGGATACATTGTCGCTTTGACACTTTGGGTAAATAATCCCCACAGAGTTCCTTCTCTACAAGTATCAAAGCGACAATGTATCCGCATCAATGTGGAGGATTCGAGTTCATGTGGAACAACATTGCTGGAGATATAACTCTTATAAGGTTGCGGGAGCCCCTATCTGATAGTAAGGGAGGATGCATTATCTCACAGCCACCTGGCAATAAAAAACCCGACTCACCATAATATTTCTTCAGTCAATTCTGAAGCTGTTACAAAGTGTCAGCCTGTAATCATAGCTCCAACAAATTTGCTTCTTACCCAGAAAGTCGAGTTTAAGAAATGGGAGATGGACCTTCCCTTCCACAACTTGCACAACAATGATTTCTCCACCCAAAAGGATGAAGCTGCTATTTGTCTTCCGCTGTATATCCGTTGAAGGAAGAAAAGGTCCGCACCCTATATCTTTAGTGAAGCTGAAATCCAAGGCTCAGAATAAGAGTGTTTTGGGAATCAGCTATCATTTGTTTAGGATACTCACAGGAGATGGTAGAGGCAGTTATGCCAAAAAGATACGAGAAATCTTTCTAAAATCACCTGATCCTTGAAGAAGGGCACACTGTTAGGAATGATAAAAGCGTTGTGTGGAAAGCACTGGAAAAGATTGAAACAGAGAAGAGGATAATTCTATCTGAAGCTCTGTTCCAGAATAATATCAAAGAATCTTGCAATACTCTCAGTGCTGTTAAACCAAAGTTTGCTGCAGATTTGGAGCATAAATGGGGTTCTCTTAGCAGTTACATTGAAAGGAATGTCCGAGCTATGAAAGAGCTTAGGGATATTATTTCACCACTTGTCCATACATGTAATGAAGATGAAAAGAAGGTAAGCCTTCCGGGTATAAAGAAATACACTTGAAGCCCACATATTTGCAGAAGGAGTTGCTTAAAAGAATTCCGGAGAAGCCGGACTCCTTTTTCAAATAAAATCTGGTATCTCTGATCTCTGTTCATCCTTCATTAGTGGCAACGTGGATGGGGTTCTATGAGTTAAAAAGTCAGCTCAAAGAAACAAGATGCCGGTTGGATTAGATATTGGAGTAAAAATGAAATTTGTTGTTGAATTGATCATACTCTGCGATGAGCTGAAGGAGAGAATTATAATATTTAGCCAGTTACTTGGTCCTCTCTAAACCTGATCAAGGAGCAACTCAAGTCTCTCTTTGGCTAGACTTTAGGTCGAGAGGATCTCTATGTTGATGGGAAACTTAATGTAATACAACGGCAAATATCAATAAAACATCACATATGATAACAATCCTATGAAGAATGTGTATGTTATATCTTTTTCTCATTTTTTTATTTTCTTCCTATTAAATTTTTTTAGTTTATTTTTATTTAGGCTCAAATTAGTTATTTATGACTTTATGGAAAGTATGGAATATACGTGCAAAGCATGTGCAAAGTATGTGTCCAAAAACTAGCTCTCTTAATAACCCTAAGAGTGATGTCGAAGTTCTTCTTGCATCGATAAAAGCTTATTCAGAAGAGATAAATTTATAGGGGCTTCAAGAGTGGTTTTGCTTGACGTTCTCTGGAATCCCTCAGTAGAACAGCATGCCACTGGCCGAGCCTATAGGAATGGTCATACAAAATATTTTCATGTTTATTGTCCAGTGACATCGAAATTGGAGGTTGACAAGATAAAAAAACAAACTAGAAAAAATATCATTCAGATGTACTTTTGTCCAGAAATGAAGAGAATACTTCGTATTTTGTGTCAAAGGATAACATACTTGAATCCATGGTTAAATTTGACGACCTCCATCATATATTTGAAAAACTATCTAATGCACCGAGCACTTAGTTAGGTTGGTGTGTCCTTTAGTTTCTTCTTGTTCCCCAGTACAGAAGTAACCTGGCTTGTTTGGTGTATTTTGTTTATTGCTTGTCCTTGAAAAATCGTTCAAACGCTTTATCTCTTTCTTGTTAGCTCAGTTGGATCCTCCTTAGAAATGTCCTCTTGCAAAATTGCAAGGCAGGAAAGCATAATACGCTAAGTTGTTTATTTAACACTACAATGATGCAAACGAGTTGTTTCTACCGAATAAAAATATCAGGGATGTTGCATTTTTAGAAGTGAAAGATTTTAATTTTATTATTAACATTTTTATCGCTTTTAAATTCCTTCCTTTTTGGTTTCAAGCACTTCGATGCAATTCCGTGATTTTGGTAAAAAGAAAAAAGGAGGTCAGATTCACATTTGGTTTATGAAGAATGCAAATATGATTTTTTAGGATGTTCTATGTTCTTATAAGAGTTGAGTTATATGTGAAATAACTCATTGAGGACGTGTTGGATTGCATGCACATTTTTTATAGTCGTACGATGTGTATATCCATGGGATTTCTATTTTCTTTAGAAAGATGCCTATGTGCCAAGTTTATGATTTTTTTAATAATTATAATTGAATTTTATTATAACTGCCGTAAATGTATTATCTCAACAAATATGAAATTAAATATTTGTATTTTATATAAACATCAAGTAGTATTTTACTTCGTCAGGCAAATCTAAGATTTACAAAAGGTAATTTTTTTCAATTATCTTACCTTTTAATATTTGAATATAAATAAAGAAATAAGTATTATAAGGTAACGTGTAAATTAATTCTACCAAATTTATTTAGAATTGTGATGTATCTTACTAGATATAAGAAGGATGTGAAAGCTTGTGTCATCATCTTCATTAATTTTATCTTATCACTAGTCTACTCATTCGCTCTTCGTGCAATACTAATAAGTTAAAACATTAATATTAAAAAATTGATCTTTAGTAATCTTTTATTTATTCGATGATGTTAAATGTGAACTTGTACCTAAAATATGTAAAATGCAAACAACTTGTTTAAATCAGTACAAAACTCTCTAATTAGTTTTTTGTCTATTAATATGGGTTGGTGAGACTTAAATTTTCCAAGTTGTTATTGTAAGATGCAATTAAAGAGGTTGATATTTGTAAATTCGAAAAAACCCAGAGATGAAAAGCTTGAAAGTAGACGATTGATAATGACTTTGAAAATGAATACTAATGTTCACAAGTTTGTTATCTCGTTTTGACTCAATTTGTGGATACTAGGAACACTCCACCAACTCACCATAACCTCATTATGCACTCAAACTTAATTGTATTTCAATATATCATCACCATCAACCTCCTTAAAATTTGAAGAATCCTGAATTAGAAATTAAAATAAATATCCAACTTAAAAAAAAATTGTAAATACATAAATTAAAATAGAAGGAATATAATTTTTGTAAAAAGTCTTTCAAACAGATTCTTTATGATTTTGCCAACCATGGTTCTTAATTGTGAAAGCAATCATATGATGTAATGATTAACATTTTCTTCATCGCCCTTATATATGCTATGATGATGACAGTGGAAGAACAACTTTGAATGAAAATTTTTCAAGATACAAACATAAATTTATATGTGCAAAGTGGAGGAATATCGTAAAGTGTCATCAATTTACGAACTAAATTTTGAGAGTTATGAAGATTAAAAAAGGAAGTTATGAGTATTATTAAGAGAATAAATTGAAGAGGTATGAATTATATATTAGTAGCTGATTTTTATCAAAGATATTAAACTTAAAAAGGAGAAATATTCGAATATTAGAAGGTATTATTATTTTATAATGATAAAAAGAATGAAAAAGGGTATCCTTAACATTTTTGAAATGGGATTTGATTAATTATTGGTCAAATCAAAATTAAGTATATCATAAATTAAAAATGGGGTATCTATTATCCACTCCATAACATCAGTCAGAACCCGAAGCCCGAATTGACTGATGTGTGCACTGGTTTGCTACTCTTTTTACGGTCGACGAAGAAATCAAAGTAAATCCATGCATGAGTGCTTTACAATCATGAATCATAACATCAAAGTAAGAGTTATTTCAGTAGGCTTTTTCTGGCGCTTGTTTAAACATAGGATTGTTTATCTCTACAATTATCGGGTGTTGCTACAAAGTATTCCTTTAGCAAGCTTCGTGCTTATTGAACACCCAAAGCCTCAACCATAAGTGATTCTGGTGATCTATATAACCGACTAGAGTGTCCTTTGATGAAGATTCCATGAGAACTCCGGACTAGTATGCTGACTCCTATAATTCTCGAAGCAAGATCCTGAGAAGCATCAATATTGCATTTGAGGATACTCTCATGAGGGGACACTATTTTGTTGTAGAATCGGTTTTTATTGCTATAGAACTAGAGGTTGGCGTTCTTGCCTTAGTCTAATCATGCCAAAATCAGGTTTCCTTCTAGATAACAATTTTAGGTTAGATCTTTCCTTCTGGACAAGGCTGTTTCTAGCATTCCAAATTCAGAATATCAATCCACAACTTATGCCAATCCAACAGTAATGTCTGTATTTTAGCCACACTTTTTGCCGCATTGCACTAGACTAGATAGTGCAATATTGATTTTGTCCCTTGGAGGCATGCAGGGCCTACACTGATTGAAGAATATTCTCATTCATCAATTTATCACCCGTTAGAAGAACATCATTCAAAGCTTTCAAAACAAAATTCAACACCTAAGGAGGCATCTTCTGTTGGGAAAAGAGAGAAGCAACTATTCATATCAAAATTTTAAGAAACAGAGAGAACCGTTTTTTTTATTGCTTTCAGAAAATAACGATACAAGACTTTTAATAATACTTGAAAAGAACAAATTCAGAGAAAAAATAGGGCACTAGTTTAGCCCGAACCATGACCTGCTAACTGACTAACTTAAACATATTTAGAACTCAACATTGACTTTTGAATCAGTCAACTAACACTTCTCCGTAATTGAAAATCACACACTCCCAATTTCAACCTGAAATATTCATGCTTAGCCTTAGGAATAGACTTTGTAAATATATCCGCTGCTTGCTCGTTTGTCCCACAAAATGACAGCACAATTCTTCCATCAGCTACCAGCTTCCCAATGAAGTGATATTGCACATCAATATGCTTAGTTCTGCCATGGAAAGAGGGATTTTTAGCCATATCAATTGCTGATTTATTATCACAAAAAATCTGCAAGTAGTTTCCTGAGCCATAAAGCTTGCTGTGCTGCTAAAGTTGCTGCTGTATACTCTGCCTCAGATGTCGACAAAGCTACTGTCTCCTGCTTCTTTGAGCTCCATGTCACAACTCCAGAACCAAAGCTGAAACAACTTCCTGAAGTGCTTTTTCAGTCATCTAAGCATCCTGCATAATCACTGTCAGTAAAGCCAACCAATCTGAAACTCGGCACTTTAGAATACCAGATACCAAAGTCTGTTGTTCCAGCAACATAATGAAGGATTCTTTCCACAGCACCAAAATGTTGCTTTGTGGGACTTTGCAAGAATCTGGACACAACACTATCAGAAAAGGCTATGTCAGGTCTAGTGTGCGTAAGATAATTCAAGCCACCAACTAAGCTTCTAAACAATTTCGGACTTGCTTTCTCAGTTCCATCTGCACGTTGCAACTTCTCATTAATATTCATTGGTGTAGCTATTGTTTCACAGTTCATCATATGGAATTTTTTCAAAAGATCATCTGCATATTTCTTTTGAGAAAGAAAAATTGCATCTTTATATTGCTTCGCCTCAAAAAGTATTTTCATAAGCCCAAGTCAGACATCTTGAAGTTTCTCATCATGCTAGACTTGAAATCATCAACTAATGACTTTGAGGAACCAATATAAATCATATCATCAATGTAAAGACAGACTACCAAAATTCCACCAGTACCTTCTTTCTTAAAGTATAAAGTAGGCTTGTTGTCACTTCTTATGAATCCGCTACCTTGATAGAATGTGTCAATTATGCTATACCATGCACGTGGAGCTTGCTTTAGCCCGTAAAGAGCTTTTCTTAACTTGTAGACTTTGTTCTGGTTGCCATTAATTATAAAGCCTTGAGGCTGTGAAACATAAACCTCCTCTTCCAGATAGCCATTTAGGAAAGCTGACTTCACATCAAATTGATATACGGGCAAGTGCAATTGTGCAGCCAAAGCCAAAACAACTCTCACTGTTTCAAATCGAGCAACAGGAGAAAAGGTTTCATCAAAATCTATACCTTGCTGTTGTGAATATCCTCGCTACAAGTCGAGCTTTGTGCTTTTGAATGCTCCCATCAGCATTGTACTTTCTTCGGAACACCCATTTGAGCCCTACTACATTCTTTCCTTCAGGTGCATCAACTAACTCCCAAGTAGAATTTCTTTCAATTGCTTGAACTCTTCAATCATAGCATTCTGCCATTCAGTTTGTTCTACTGCTTCTTCATAACAGATAGGATCTGAAATAAGCAAAGCAAATTCACAAGAAGTAATTACAATGTTAGAGTATTTGGGATTCAATTTCCTTTCCCTTGTCGATCTTCTTAGTGGAATCGGATCAATTGAAGACTCGTCAGGTGCTGCAGCTGTTTGTGGTACAATTGATGAGCTGACTGATGATATAGTAGAAGAATTGGGTAAATTTCCAAGATCTACTGCAGGTTCCACATCCCCACTTGTTGTTTTTGCTGCAGGTTCCTCATCAGTAGATAACAATTGTATATTTGATCTCACAATCCCTGAATTAAAGTTCCAACTTGCATCCTCATTAAATATAACATTTCTGCTTATAATCACTTTGCCACTTATGGGATTATATAGACGATATACTTTGGATAGAAGACTATAGCCAATGAAAATGCATTTTAGGGATTTTTCATCAAGCTTAGAGTGAGAATTAACCAAAGCATATGCTATACAACCAAATATTCTTAAGTGGCTTACCCGAGGCTTTTTACCATTGCAAGCTTCAAGAGGTGTTGTCTTCCAAACAGCCTTTGTTGGTAAGATATTCAAAAGATAAATAGCGGTTGCAACAGCTTCTCCCCAAAAATAATCTGGCAGATCCTTTGCTTTCAGTAATCTTCGAGCCATTTCCACCACCATCCTATTCTTTCGCTTGGCCACACCATTCTGCTCCGGTGTATATGGTGCTGTAAGTTCCCTGCAAATTCCATTCTCATCACATAACATATTGAAATCATTAGACAAGAACTCACCGCCATGTCACTCCTAGACCCTAGGTCTAGGTTTCCATTCAAGAAATATATTGCTACACTCCTAGACAGCTCAGATCATCATGTCTAGTTTCCTCATCATCAAAAGCACATCTTACATCATCAATTGAAGCTTTGGATTCTGACTTAGAATTTGAAGTCCTATCAATAAACTCTTTGCACTTTTCCATTGTCCTACACATGCTTGAGGTAGAAGAAACAACATCATCTGTTGCATTCAACATAGGAGCAGCCTTCTTCCCAATGATAACAACATCAGGATCACTCTTCTCCTCCCATTGTTTTTCACATTTTTCTTGTCACCTCCAGAAGGCTCCACCAATTTTCTTTTCCTTCTACAACTAACATTCGTAGAACTACCACTTTGACTCAACCTATTCCTCTTCTCAATCAAGTCGACCATATATTTTGAAGATTGTTGTCTAGTCCTCCTCTTCGAAACAAAGCTATCCCATGAATCTATCTGAAATCAAAATACAAAAATAAAATCAAAATATTTTAATTTTCGTTATCAATTAAAATGCACAAGCCTAATTGTATCTTAATGACTGAACCTCTTTTTTACAAACACTAACCTAAACAAAGAACTTTTTTCTTCAGGAAAATCAAGAATTGAAAGTTGTGAATTTTTGAAACTGTAAAATCCGATTTAGAAATAATTGAATGCATAGAGATGATGTAAAGATTAAACCTTCCAACGGTGTCACATGAATTTCAAGAGTGAGCAGGTGTGTTTGTTCCAACGAAGGAATCTTTGGAGAAAAAATTAAAGGAAAAACACGTTTGTTTTGTACCTCTTTTTTTAATTACTTTACAACTTTTTCCAAATTGTGGGACCCATTTTATTTGCAAATTCACATTTAATTATAGCTTTATTTATGACTAGGAATAAAATACCAAAAAATCAAATTGTCAAACCGAATCAAAATTTTCGATAATTCGGTACTTTGGTTATATACCGTTCAATACTCAGTATTTGGTATGATATCTGGGGAAGCATATATCTTTTAGTTATATCAATTTTCTTTTTTTGGATGTCTTCTTACTCGATCTTCTATTATATCGTGCCTCCATATAAAAAATAGAAATAATTGGAGCAATACTATTAACTTTGTAATATAATCAGATATAATTTCAATACGGTGATACCGAGTACCATACCTAACTAATGTTTGATTAACCAAATTATCGAATCAAAATCTAAAAAATTGATAAATGGTATCTTCATTTAGCTTACTAATTATCGAATTCGAAATTTAAAAATCTCAAGTTGAATACCAGATGTCCACCCCTAGCTTTGTTATGAATGTCATTGATATTTGTATAAATTTCATAACTACTTTGAGTAAAAAATTAATAAGATCGACGCAGAAAAACACTTTAATATGAACATCCTAATGGGGAACTCACACACATATATAAATTTGAACAAAAACTTATGATTCAAATTTATGAAAAACAAGAAAGGGTATTGGCTTGTGTTCATTTGGTCATTATGATGGAACAATATTAACTGTGTTACACCTATAAATTTTTTTTTATATAATATGGGAGGTGAATTTTGTTAACAATCTCCAAAATGATTAAAAACATGAATTAGTAAGAAATTTTAGGGATAATTACTAACATTCCAAGGAGGATCAAGCAGAGAAAAAATAAAAGAACAAATCCCTTATGTCAGGAGATATTTGGTAATCAACTTGCAAGGAAGAATCGTGTAAAGGAATTACTGTCGAATGCGTCAAAGGAAAGTTCAAATTTGCAAATATCTTGAAGATACTAAAGATTACAATTAAGGACTCTTATGCTTTCATGATTTGCTCCTTAAGACTATCAAGACGCCTTCCTGATTCAAGCAAGGAAGATTGTTATTCACTGCAAGTTGTTCTAAACAGGCATAAGTCCCTAAGATTTTGCTCTATTCTTGAAAATAATATTCATCCTTCCTTCGCAAGAATTAAGTCCCTTGGGTTGAAGGACTTCCTCATCCTCTTTATATAGAAAGAAGTCTAAGTCGAAGTCGATGGAACACTCACACCACAAAAGCAAAACAAAGAAAAATACAAGTGGGGAGTCAGTATTTGGCAATATTTACTGAGTAGGTATCATCGGTCGTCTCAAAATAGAACTCAATATACATACAGTAATAATAGGAAATCAACTACAACACTTAACAGGTGGCAAGTAACAAGTAACAAGAAACATATTGTTACACTTAACAGGTGACCTATACTTTATTCCTTCATTCAAATATTTGTCACACTTAGAATTATATTGAACCCTCTCAAGAACACTCTCTCAAAGGACTCTTATAAATCTAAGCTTGAGAATCAAGGGAAGGCTCATTCTTCTTCAAATTTCTTCTTGAAACTTCTTCATTAGCTAAGGTATGTGGGATTGATTCTTGGTCCCTTTCAACCAAGAAGATCTTAACTCTTTTTACTTGATTTTCATGACATTTTTCTTACTTTAAATGTGGGTTTTGGGAATTCTTGTTTAATAAATTCAATTGAAGTATGGGCTATTCTTTATTGATGATTTTAAGTTTATTTAAGTCCTAATTTATTAAATTACATTATTATTATTAGTATGAATATTTGAATATGCATTGTCCCTTTAAAGTTTGATTTATGTATGGGTAATCCATATTATGATTTGAAATATGGATTTTCTTATGGGTTCACTTGAATTTCATATTGTATTGATGGTTTAAGAATGAATTTTGTTGTCCATGCTATTCTCATATCATTCATAGAATATACATTCATGAGCATTGAATTTATAAAATTATCGGTGGGTTAAGCTCATATATGTTTTATGAAAATGATTTCGGTGAGTTAAGCTCACATATATGATTATGAAAAGAATTTGATCACATTAATGTCTATTGTTATGGGATCTTTGAGCATATTGGGTGCTTGCACCATATGGTTTAATGAATGAGCTATTCCTATGCATGAGAATCATGATTTCAAATTATGATTTAGCTTTTTTAGCCCGAGTATGAATGCTTATGAAGAATATTTGGTTTTTAAGCCTAAATGTGGATTGAAATGATTTGAAATGATTATTGCCTCTTTTTAAAACATGTATTTTTGTGAGATGATGACTTAGCATCGATTGGCTATGAATATTGGGATATATCTATATGTTATGATTTGAAAGATCCTAAGTCCCAATTTGCCCCCATAGTGTGAGTCCTACTTTTTCATCCTTTAGAATTATGTGCTTACTATTCATTTACTCTTTCGAACTAATGATGTGAATGTAGATACTTTGAGACTTGTTTTGGGACTCTCGGGTTCCCATTCTCCATGTCACTCTAGGCCCTAGGTTTGGATCATGACAAGCTTGGTTTCAGAGCACTAGGTTTGTAAATGATCCTCGAAGTTCAACATGTCGCGTCGAGTAGAGTCATATTCATGGGTGTGAAGTGCACCATGCCTATGAGTGGGACACTATGATGATGTCCTAGGAATTGTCTCACATCTTCATGTCTTATGTCGTGCTTTAGGTCATATATTGTAGTTTCCTTATCCTGATGATGTCCTTGCTACATTAGAGAAGACACCTCGAGGAAGATCTCTTGTACCAAGAGCAGCCCCAGCCAATGAGGGCCAAGCACCTCAAAGGCCTATGAAAGAGCCTATCTCTAATGGTGAATTCTGTATGGCCTTTGCCATGCTTGCCCAAGTGGTAACTTCTCAGACTAGACAAGCTAACTTTCCTTGGGATCCCACTCTGACCTCTAGGGTAGGTAATTTCACCCAGATGAATCCTCTGGAGTTCTATGGATCAAAGGCTAATAAGGATACTCAAAAGTTCATTGATGAGCTTACTGAGGGTGTTGACTGTTATGGGAGTCACTGTTGAGGAGAAAGCTAATTGGCTACTTATCAGTTAAAGATATGGCTCAAGTACGGTACGCCTAATGGTCGATGAAAAGGACTTGTGGTAACACTATTAATTGGGAAGAGTTCATGTTTGTATTTCTAGACCGTTTCTTCCCACTTGAGCTTAGGGAATCCAAGATGACTGAGTTCATTAACCTCAAACAAGGTGGTATGAGTGTGAGGGACTATGACCTTAAGTTCACAAAGCTCTCCAAGTATGCTCCTATGCTTATGGCTGACCCCGTGCAAGAATGCACAAGTTCATTTATAGTAGCTCTGACTTGGTGGTGCAGGAATATCATATGGCTATGCTGATTCAAGATATGGACATATCCAAGCTCATGGTATATACTGAACAGATTGAAAAGGAAAGGCTCAAGGAGAAGAGGGTGCATGATCCTAAGAGAGCCCATTATAATGGTAGGTTCTCCAACTCTAAGGGTGGTGGTTATGGTTACTTCCAACAGGTCCAAGGTTCTAATGTTCGGGTTGCTAATGCTAGGGTGCCACCTCCCAAGGCACAGGTTGGTAGTGGAACATGGTTTCCCAAGTGTGACAGATGTGGAAAGAATCACATCGGTGCTTGTTGGAAGGAGATGGGTACATGCTACGGGCGTGGTGATAAGAACCACAAAATTACTGATTGTCCTTAGAATGCTTAGAGAGGGAAAGGTCAAGTGGCTCAAGGTGGTCAAGGCCAATAAAGAGATCCCCAAGGTATTGCTCCAAGAAACAACATATTCTACGCTCTTCATGCCCATCAGGAAGTTGAGGAGGCTCTGGATGTTGTGAGTGGTATGTTAAAAGTGTTTGGTTTTGATGCTTACGCTTTGCTTGATCCGAGTGAAAATTTTTCCTTTGTGACTCTTCTATTGGCTGTTAAGTTTGGTTTGAGTCCTGAAGTCTTGAAGGAGCCTTTTTTAGTTTATACTCTCGTGGGTAAATCTGTTATCACTCATAGGGTTTATCGAGGTTATCCTTTTTCTGTGTTGCATAATGGCTTCCTGTGTGATCTTGTGGAACTTGAGATATTTGATTTTGATGTGATTCTTGGGATGGGTTGGTTGCATGCTTCTTATGCCTGTATAGACTAATAGAACCTGAGGCTCAAGTTGTAACTTTCGGATGAGCTCGTTCTTGAATGGAAGGGTAGTGACTCGGCTATTAAAGGTTAGTTTATTTCCTACCTTAAGGCCCGAAAGATGATTTCCAAGGAATGTATTTATCATATTGTGAGGATCAAATATGTGGAGTCCGAGCCACCTACTTTTAAATCAGTTTCGATGGTGGATGAGTTTCTGGATGTGTTTACCGAAGACTTGCCTGGTATTCCTCCCGAAAGGAAAGTAGACTTTGGTATAGATCTTCTCCCGGATACTCAACCTATCTCTATTCCTCCTTATTGTATGGAACTGACTGAGTTAAAAGAGTTGAAGGATATGTTGGAGAAGAGCTTTATTAGGCAAAGTATATCTCCATGAGGTGCTCCGATGTAATTTATACTAAAAAAAGATGGATCACTTCGGATATGCATTGATTATAGGAAATTGAATAAGGTGACTATCACAAATAAGTATCTTAAGGATTGACGACTTGTTTGATCAACTTCAAGGGGCCACCCATTTCTCAAAGATTGATCTTCGCTCCGGTTATCTTCAGTCGAACGTTAGGGAGTGTGATATTCCTAAGATGGCTTTTCAAACTAGGAATGGGCACTCTGAATTTATGGTGGCATCATTTGGTTTGACTACTGCTCCGGTCGTGTTTATGGACCTTATGAATCAGGTTTCAAGCCATTCCTTAATAGTTTTGAGGTTGTCTTAATCGATGATATTTTTATCTATCCCCGAAGTGAGCGGGAGCATATGTATCATTTGAGTTGGTTCTTAAAACTTAGAGGGAGAAGAAGTTGTATGCTAAGTTTAGCAAATGTAAGTTTTGGTTGGGTGAGGTGGCTTTTCTTGGTCATGTGGGTGATGGTGTAAGGTTGACTGAAGAAGACTGAGGCTATAAAGAATTGGCCTAGACCATTGACTCCTTGAAAAATTCAGAGTTTTCTTAGGTTGACAGGTTATTATAGAAGGTTCGTTGAAGGTCTTTCATCTATTACATCTCCATTGACCAAATTGACTCAAAATAAAGCTAAGTTTGTACGATTGGATGAATGTGAGAAGAGTTTTCAAACTTCGAAGGATCAGCTTACATCGACTCCTGTTTTGACTTTACCATATGGCATAGATAGGTTTGTGGTGTATTGTGATGCTTCTCAGATTGGGTTAGATTGCGTACTTATGAGGCATGGTAAAGTGATAGCTTATGCATCAACGCAATTGAAAGTGCATGAGCGAAATTACCCGACTCATGATCTTGGGTTGGTGGCGATGGTGTTTGCTTTGAAGATTTAGAGACACTATTTGTATGTGGGCATGTTGATGTTTTCACCAATCATAAGAGTTTGGACTATGTATTCACTCAAAGGGATCTTAACTTGAGGCAAAAAAGAAGGTTGGAACTCCTAAAAGATGACTTGAGTGTGCAATATCATTCCGACAAGGCGAATGTTGTAATTGATGCCCTTAATAGGCTATCAATGGGTAGTGTGGCTTATGTTGAGGAAAGGAAGAAGGAGTTGGCAAAGAATGTTCACTATTTGCTAGATTGGGAATTAGGTTGTCCGACTCTACTGATGGTGGTATCCATGTTGAAAATGGGGTCGAATCTTTGGTGGTTGTTGATGTAAAGGCCAAGCAAGATATGGACCCATCATTGGTTGAGTTGAAGAAGTTGGTTGCCAAAAAGAAGACAGAGGTCTTCTCCTAAGGGACCGAATCTTCGGTGGTTGTTGATGTAAAGGCCAAGCAAGGTCTCGACCCGTCATTGGTTGAGTTGAACAAGTTAGTTCCTGAAAAGAAGACAGAGGTCTTTTCCTAAGGGTGAGATGGTGTGCTTCGGTACCAAGATCGATTATGTGTTCCGAATGTGAGGTTGATCATGAGTGAAGCCCATAACTCTCATTACTCTATTCACCCGGGGTCTACTAAAATGTATCGGGATTTGAGGGAAGTATATTGGTGGTATGGTATGAAGAAGGATATAGCCAAGTTTATATCTGAATGCTCTAATTGTCATTAAGTGAAGGTAGAGCACCAACGGCTTGGTGGTTTGGCTCAAGATATTGAGATCCCTTCTTGGAAGTGGGAAGATATGAACATAGATTTCATGGTAGGTTTTCCTCGGACCCGAAGGCAATTCAACTCAATCTGGGTTATTGTTGATCGGATGACAAAGTCGGCTCATTTCCTACCAGTTAAAACTACCTTTAAGGCTGAGGCTTATGCAAGGTTGTACATTTAGGAGTTGGTGAGGTTTCATGGTGTTCCTAGGTTCATTATATCGGATCGTGGCACCCAATTTACTTCACACTTTTGGAGATCGTTTCAAAGAGGACTTGATACTAAAGTAAAGTTGAGCACCGCCTTTCATCCTCAAACCAATGGACAAGTCAAACTTTGAAGGACATGTTGAGGGCTTGTGTGTTTGAATTCAAAGGTAATTGGGATGAGCATCTTCCACTCATTGAGTTTGCTTATCATAATAGCTTTCATGCTAGCATTTGCAAGGCTCAGTTTGAGGCCTTGTATGGTAGAAGGTGTAGGTCTCTAGTGGGATGGTTTGAGTTGGGAGAGATGGCTTTGATTGGCCCGTATTTGGTCTTGGAGGCTATAAAGAAGGTGAAGTTGATTTGGGAAAGGTTGAAGACAACCCAAAGTCCCCAAAAGTCCTATTCAGATGTTAGAAAGAGGGGTCTTGAGTTTCATATGGGTGATTGTGTGTATGTGAAAGTCTCACCTATGAAGGGTGTGATGCATTTTGGGAAGAAGGGCAAGCTAAGTTCCTGGTATGTATATCCTTATGAGATTATTGAGAGGATTGGGAACGTGTCTTATAGGTTGGATTTGCCTCCGGATTTGAGTTCTATTCACCCGTCTTCCATGTGTCTATGTTGCAAAAGTTCATTTCTGCCTTTGGAAGGTGTTGAGGCATTGGAGAATTTTTCTTATGAGGAGATTCCAGTTAAAATTTTGGATAGGCAAGTGAAACGGCTTTGTAACAAGGATGTAGCTTCGGTTAAGGTGCTTTGGAGAAATCAACATGTGGAGAGTGATACATGGGTGGCAAAGTTGTGAAAGATCCTAAGTCCCGATTTTCCCCCATAGCGTAAGTCCCACTTTCCCGTGCCTTAGAATTATGTGTTTACTATTCGTTTACACTTTTGAACCGATGATGTGAATGTTGATACTTTAAAGGCTTTTTTGGGGACTCTCGGGTTCTCATTCACCGTATCACTCCTAGGCACTAGGTTCGGGCCATGACAATGGGCCCCCAGTTGGTGTATATGTATAGTCACTAGGGTCTTACACCCACGTACAACACTATACCTAGACCATGTGATAGTATGACACCATTCTGGTTCAGGTTCTATCAGCTAGTACCATTGTACATTGCAAGGTATCTTATAATTGGGGTTCCATGGTTCTATAGACATGCTTAACTTTGGCTCGGGTTTAGATAGCTAGCACTGTAGCATTTTATTGCAATTGTTTTTACTGTATTTACTACATTTCATCTAGTCAACCTATGATGCCTACTGGGTACCTACCACCGGTACTCACCCCTACTTTCTTACATCTACTCATGGTGTCCAAGTATGAGCCATGATAGCTGATCTAAGGCGTTGTAGACACTTCAGGAGACTTTTGTTGAGTACCAACACCTAATTGTGATCTTCTACTATCTCCTTATGTTATTTGGGCCTTCTTTTGTATTTGGATATTGTCCTTGTCCATATCTAGTTTTGGCTTGTATTATGTTATACTATTCTGAATATGTATATATTTTCATTTTCGATCTACAGTAGCTTTGTTCATATAACTTCTAGGTCCTGGGATAGATTGTTGCAGGCTTGTTTTATATGTTTTTTGTTGTCATTATGCTTAACTATTAGGGGGCTTCCATATTATGGTCTAGAACGCTGAGTTTGGTCTAGAACGATCCTTTGTCTAGTAACCGGGGCTTCCATATGCATTTCAACCCCCGGTCAATTCCACCATTAATGGAAAGTAGGATCCACATTTGATCGTAATGACCTTTCATGGGAATTTCGACTACACCATTGAGTTTGGAATGTCATTTTCAATCAAATTCCATAAACGGTTTGTGTTTTTTTCCAACTCTGCATGAGTCAGTAGCGTCAAAATCAAGGTTTGAATAGTTGCTAAAATCTGGTGTGTGATGCTGACATGGCAGGATGATGTGGTGACATGTTCCAGAGGCTTGGCGGCATGTGCTAGCAACGTGGCATAGTATACAATTCACGAAATTTTCCAGAATTAATTCATGAAAGTGCAAAAGTTTCTCCAACGATAAATTTATCATTTTTTTTATCCAATTTCAGTGATTCAAAAGGCCAAACTATGTGGAATTGCCCGAGGAACGTCGTAGAGGTGTCAAAATTGTGGATGGCACATCGTTTGAGGTAATTATCACTGTTTTTGGGACTGCTATAGTAAATTTTTATCGAAAATTTTGGATATTGATATCTTCAACGTTCGGAATTGGAATTT
This sequence comes from Solanum rostratum, assembly GCA_029948455.1. Lineage (NCBI taxonomy): Eukaryota > Viridiplantae > Streptophyta > Magnoliopsida > Solanales > Solanaceae > Solanum > Solanum rostratum. The sequence continues at coordinate 44,729,548 of CM057051.1, forward strand.
AGTGAATTTTTAGTCCAAATTGAAGAGCTTTTCGAGGCGAACGTCATGGTGTTATTGGGGCCTTCAGATTTTGTTGCATTTTGAGGTAAATTGATGAAATAGCTGATGCCCTACCTTAATTTTATAAGAAATGTCACCTTTACTATTAATTGTTTTATATTGTTTCGGACCTTGGATTGGGCTCTAATTTGATGTGTGAACTCAGGTAGCTATAACAACCATTATACGAGGGTTATTTTGGTAAAACTCCTGTTAATTCAGTTGGAGCGCATGTGTTTGACATTCAGGTATGCTACGATCTCCCTTCTTCTAGACAAAGTTAGAATATGTAATAATTTTAATTATTTTGGGAGGGTGGGTGAGTCAAGGTAAGAAGTAAGGGTAAGAAAAAGTCAATTATAATTTGAGATTGAAGGAGGATTTTGAAAAATGTTTTCTCTATTTTTTGGAGGAAGTCATTTTTCTCAAATTTAAGAAAAATAAGTTGATTTGGAAAATATTTTTCAAAACATTTAAACCGACAAACTATTTCAATAATACAATTGTTGCCATGCCATGAGGCATAAAATGGAAGTAATGAAAAAAAAAGACAAAACTGGAAAATATTTTCTAGAAAATGTTTTCCTTCATAACACAAAGTTTTGAATTATGAAATTTTGGCCACAATAGTTTTCTACACTGATCTTTTAGTATTACTTCCTCGTTCTCAGAATACTTGTCGCTCCTGCTAAAAATATTTTCATTTTGGAAATATAAAACAAACTTAATTATTTAGTGATCATTTTTTAGTGCGGTAATATGGTTGTGCTATTCGACCTAGGTGCATGTTTTGAGTGGAACACATTAGCTGTACACTCAACAAGTAAAACACATTAGCTGTCCGCTCTCAGGTTGCATTTGTATGAAATAGTTCCAAAATAAATATTTTGCCCCTTTTAGCACGCATAGTGTAATGACATCGAAGGCCATTTTTGACATTCAATGAAATTACCATTTTTCCCTTCTCGAAAGCTGTCTTGGGTCATTTTTAGTTGAGTCTAAAAGTCAAAACTTAAAAATCTAGTAAAAAGTTGGAATTTTGCTAAAGAAAGAGTTTTTAAAGGCTTAAAGTTGAAAATTTTGAGTTTTGTGATCATCTTGAGTTTGAATGTCAGCATTCAATTATGTTTATTCCATCAGCTTCGGAAATGCCAAATCTAGTCTAGAAGAACTTACAGAACTGGATTTTGAGTTAAAACGGAAATTTTAGACCCAAAGTTGCTTTTTAGTTAATTTTGATAATAGTTTGACTTTGTCAACATTCGGAGTTTGGAAGCTCGAATTGAAATTCCAACAATTCCAGTGGTTTCAGATGGTGAAACTAACGCTAGAAATAGTCTCATTATAATTTTTAGAGTTCCGGGTGTTATTTTGGGTATTTGAGTCCTAAACTAGTTTAAATGATCATTTTTGGGTTTCGGGTTGAGGAGACCTAGGAATTGAATTCTGACATTTCCATTGAGTCCAACGTCATTTCTGGTAGGGTTCCATGTTTGGTTTCTGTTTACGGGGTTCTGAATGAATCCGGAGGGTCTTTTTCCCTGTACTGTGTTTAGTTGATATTTGGTGCAACTAGCTTGTTCTCTACGTACGTGCCTCCATCTCTGCGTTCGAGGAGGTCAAATTATTAAAATCCCACGTTCGCAGAAAGAGGGTCCGCGTTCGTGGAGGCCTTGCCCCTTATACTCCGTGTACGCAGATTGGTCCTCTGGCACATGTGCTCCGCATTCTCGGATCCTTTCTCGCGTTCGCAGAGTACAAGTTTTGACTTATCAGTATGTCACTTTAAAGTGATGGATTTTTACCTTTTCCTCCATTTTTAATATTCTAAGCTTCATTTTTTAGAGGATCTTTAAGATCTTTAATTGTCAAAGCAACAATTATCCGCATCAATGTAGAGATTCGAGTTCATGTGGAATAACATTGCTGGAGATATAACTCTTGTGAGGCTAAGAGAGCCCTTATCTTATAGTAAGGGAGGATGCATTATCTCACACTGACCTGGCAGTGGAAAAACCAGACTAACCATAATATTTCTTCAGTCATTTCTGAAGTTGTTTCCAAAGCACCTATAATCATAGCTCCACCCAATTTGCTTCTTACCTAGAAAGCCGAGTTCAAGAAATGGGAGATGGGCATTCCTTTCCACAACTAGATAGCAAAGATTTCTCCACCCAAAAAGATGAAGCTGCTGTTAATGTCTTCCGCTGTTTATCTAGTCCACACCTTATTAGTTTAGTGAAGCTTAAATCTAGGGCTCAAAAATAAGAGTGTTTTCGGAATCAACTATCACTTGTTTAGGATTCTCACAGGAGATGGTGGAGGAGGTTATGCCAAAGAGATACGAAAAATCCTTCTAAAATCACCTGGTCCTTGAAGAAAGGCACACTGTTAGGAATGTTAAAAGCCTTGTGTGGAGAACACTGGAAAAAGTTGAAACAGAGAAAAGGATACTTCTATCTGGAACTTTGTTCCAGAATAACATCAAAGAATCTTGCAATACTCTCAGTGCAGTTAAACCAGAGTTTGCTGCAAATTTGGAGCAGAAATGGGGTTCTCTTAGCAGTTACATTGAAAAGAATGCCGAGCATTGGAAGAGCTTAGGAATATTATTTCACCACGTGTCCATACATGTTGTGAAGATGAAAAGAATGTAAGTCTTCGGGGTATAAAGAAATACACTTGAAGCCCACATATTTGCAGGAGTTGCTTAAAAGAATTCCAGAGAAGCTGGACTCCTTTTCCAAACAAAATTTGGTGTCTCTGATCTCTATTCACCCTTTATTAGTGGCAAAGAGGAAGGAGTTCTATGAGTTAAAAAAGTCAGCTCAAAGAAAGAAGATGCCGGTTGGATCAGATATTGGAGTAAAAATGAAATTTGTTGTGGCATTGATGAGACTCTGTGATGTGCTAAAGGAGATTCACTATGTGCTGAAGGAGATTCACTATAATATTTAGCCAGTTACTTGATCCTCTAAACCTGATCAAGGAGCAACTCAAGTCTCTCTTTGGCTGGACTTTATGTCGGGAGATTCACTATGTGGGTAGAAAACTTGATGTAATAGAGTAGTGAAGTGCTTATATCATTATTATTGCACTATTTATCATTATTATTTCACTATTTGATTCATGCTTTAGTTAAAAGATCTGTACTGATTTTATATTTCTTTTTTCACCAATATTATTATGATAGCAATCCTCAGAAGAATGTGTATCTGGTATCTTTTCTCATTTTTTTTATTTTCTCCCTATTAGACTTCTTTAATTTATATTTTTATTTAGGTTCAAATTAGTCATTTATGACTTTATTGAAAGTGTGGAATGCACATGCAAAACATGTGCAAAATACGTGTCCATAAACTTGTTCTCTTAATAAACCTAAGAGTGATGTCAAAGTTCTTCTTGCATCAATAAAAGCCTGTCCAGAAGGGATAAATCTTATAGGGGATTCAGGAGTGGTTTTGCTTGATGTTCTCTAGAATCCCCCAGTAGAACAACGAGCCATCAGCCGAGCCTACAGGAATGGTCAAACAAAATTTGTTCATGTTTACTGTCCAGTGACATCGAAATCAAAGGATGACAAGATAAAAAAACAAACTAGAAAAAAATATCATTCAGATGCACTTCTGTCCCGGAATGAAAAGAATACTTCGTATTCTGCGTCAAAGGATAACATACTTGAATCCATGGTTAAGCATGAAAGCCTCCATCATATATTTGAAAAACTATCTCATGCGGCCCGTGTGGTGCTTACTGCATGCTTTAATTGTTGTAAACAACCTTCAAAAGACAGTAGCTAGACATTTACAACTGTTGCAGCAGATAAGCCATTGCTACAGTTGTATAACTGTTGCCGCTAAGTGTAGCAAAAAGTCAAACTTCTAGTATAAGTTCTTAAAACATGGAAACTTTGACAGCTTGCTAATGCCTAATGTTCTCTTTCAATTAAACGGACATCCAAACAATTTACAGCAGTAAATGGAATTAGTTTGCGAGGTTTCTTAGTCCATAATTATTTACTTTGTTCACTCTTAAATTCATGAACCTATGTCATCTTCAGGCCGAGAGAACATGAGAGAGGCATGGAAGAAAATAACTTGAAAAGTAGCCATCACGTTGATTCTAAATGCTCCTTTTTATTTGGAAAGAGAAATTTGTGCTTCCTTCCGTCAAAGAAGCACGTCATGCTCAAGGTCATCCACATTCCAGAAGGAAAACTGACTTTGAGCATCAAGAGCTATGATCGATTGGAATCGAGTACGCGTTCCAATTGCTCCCAGTTCTTCATCGCTCAGAACTACCTCACCAATATCCTCTCCCTCTCTAGAAAGCAAGAATTTGAGATGCTCAAGAATATCGACCCTTCATCCATCCATGTTAGTGAACCAACAGCAAATTATGCAGCCACATTTGTTGTTTCAAAAACTCGATGATCTACTTTTCTTCGTACGAGTTTATATGCTTCGTTACATCTAACAATGAACTGAAGGTTGTTGCACCATTGAATTGTGAAGCAACATACCAATATACCTCAAAGTCTCGATCATTTAGCATTGATTCTTAAGAAATAACCATGCTGGAAAGGCGGAAAGTTCGAAAGATAAATTGAAGATCAAAAAGAAAGGTAGATTGTCTAAAAGAAGGTGGAGATGTAAATGAGGTAATTAAGTTGTAATCAATTTGACACAAATGAGGCTGATAGAAAAGCCGGTGAATTCATTGCTAATTCATAGAACAGGTTAGGCTTTAGAAAATTGAATCATTTTGATAGACCAAAATAAAACATTTGAGGCATTTTGCCAGACTAACAGTTACCAAAATACACTAAACAAGTCGGATTGCCTCATGTGCCTAACTACTGCCTTTTGAAGGTTCTTTACAAGAACTAAAGCATGTAGCAGGCACTACACGGGGTGCATGAGATAGTTTTTCAAAAATATGATAGGGGCCCTCATGCTTAATAATGGATTCAAGTATGTTATCCTCTAACACAGAACATGAAGTATTCTCTTCATTTCTGGACACAAGTATAATTGAATGATATTTTTTTCTATTTTGTTGTTCGATATTGTCAACCTCCCATTTCGATGTCACTGGACTAAACATGAACAAATTTTGTCTGGCCATTCCTTTAGGCTCGGCTGATGGCTTGCTGTTCTACCGAGGGATTACAGAGAACGTCAAGAAAAACCACTCTTGAAGCCTCTATAAGACTTATCCCTTCTGAACAGGCTTTTATCGATACAAAAGGCACTTTGACATCACTCTTTGGGTAATTAAGAGAGTTTATTTATATCTACCACTGCTTTACATCAAATTTTCCATCCATATAGAGAATCTCCCAACCTAAAGTCCAGCCAAAGAGAGAATTCAGTTGTTCCTTGATCAAGTTTAGAGGATCAAGTAACTGGCTAGATATTATAACCCTCTCCTTCCGCCCACTACAGAGTCCTGATCAGCTCAACAACAAATTTTATTTTTACTCTAATATCTAGATCCAACCGACATCTTCTTACTTTGAGTTGACTTTCTAACTCGGAGAATTCCTTCCTCTTTGCTACTAATGAAGGATGAATAGAAATCAGAAATAGCAGATTTTGTTCGTAAAAGGAGGCTGGATTCTCTGGAATTCTTTTAAGCAACTCCTTCTGCAACTCTGTGGGTTTCAAGTGAACAACAGTGTCCAATATACCTGGAAGGCTTACCTGTTTTACATTTTCACATTTATGGAGTAGTGGTGAAATAATATCCCTAAGCTCTTTCAATGCTCGGGCATTTTTGTCAATGGAATTGTTAAGAGATTCCCATTTTTGCTCCAAACCTGCAGCGAACATTGGACTAACTACATTAAGAGTGTTGTTCAGCTCCTTGATGTTATTCTGGAATGGAGTTCCAGACAAAGGTATGCGCTTCTCTATTTTAACCTTCATCAAAGCTTTCCACACAAGGCTGTGCTCATTCCGAGTTGTGCCCTTCTTCAAGCACTAGAAGACCAGGAAATTTGAGAAGTGTTTCTCTAGTTTCTTTGGCATAACCATCTCCATCTTGATTCCCAAAACACTCTTACTTCTCACCCAGGATTTCAGCCTCACCATGTGTATGAGGTGTGGATTATTTTTCCCATCGCGGGATAGACAGTTAAAGACACCAACAGTTCCTTCATCTTCCTTCAAAGTGAAGTCTTTGCTGTTCAAGTTGTGGAAGGGAATGTCCACCTCCTATTTCTTGAACTTCGCTTCCCAGTTAAGTAGCAAACCAAATGGAGCTATGATTGCTGGCCGACACTACGGAAATAGCTTCAAGAAAGACTGAAGAAATACTATGGTGAGTCGGGTTTTTCCCGTGCCAGGTGGGTGTGAGATAGTACATCCTCCCCTGGGCTCTCTCAGCCTGTCAAGAGTTATATCTCCAGCAATTCTGTTCCACATGAACTCAAGTCCTCCACATTGATGAGGAAACATTGTCACTTTGGGGAACTAAATCCCACAAAGTTCCTTCGCCACAAAAAGGAGGATCCTGGGCTGCAGAAGAATCAGACACTCTGAAGCCGTTAACGTCCAAGAGTGACTGTGGGCTAGTAGACCTCGACAAAGGCATGGAAGAAAATATCTCAGAGAGTCGCCATCACTCTTTGATGTTGACGGCTTTAGAGTTTCTGATTCTTCTGCAAATCAGGATTCTCCTATTTTTGGAGAAGAACTGTGTGGTCTGTAGTTTCCCCAAGTGTCAAAGCAACAAGGTATCTGCATCAATGTGGAGGATTCGAGTTCATGTGGCACAACATTGCTGGAGATATATCACTTGCGAGGCTACGAGAGCCCCTATCTAATAGTAAGGGAGGATGCATTATCTCACACCTACTTGGCAGCGGAAAAATCCCACTCACCATAATATTTCTTCAGTCATTTCTGAAGCTGTTTCCAAAGCGTCGGCCTGTAATCATAGCTCCAGCCTATTTGCTTCTTACCTGGGAAGCCGAATTCAAAAACGGGAGATGGCCATTCCCTTCCACAACTTGAATAGCAAAGATTCTCCACCCAAAAAGATGAAGCGACTGTTAGTGTTTTCCACTGTTTATCCAGTCCACACCTTATTAGTTTAGTGAAGCTGAAATCCAGGGCTCAAAATAAGTGTTTTGGGAATCTGCTATCACTTCTTCAGGATTCTCACAGGAGAGGTTATGCCAAAAAGATACGAGAAATCCTTCTAAAATCACTTGGTCCTTGAAGAAGGGCACACTGTTAGGAAAGATAAAAGCCTTGTGTGGGAAGCACTGGAAAAGGTTGAAATAGAGAAGAGGATACTTCTATCTGGAACTCTATTCTAGAATAACATCAAAGAATCTTGCAATACTCTCAGTGCAGTTAAATCAAAGAATCTCTGTTCACCCTTCATTAGTGGCAAAGAGGAAGGAGTTCTATGAGTTGGAGTAAAAATGAAATTTGTCGTTGAGTTCTATGAGTTGGAGTAAAAATGAAATTTGTTGTTGAATTGATAGACACTGCGATGCACTGAAAAAGAGGGTTATAATATTTAGCCGGTTACTTGATCCTCTAAACCTGATAAAGGAGCAACTCAAGTCTCTCTTTGGCTGGACTTTAGGTTTATAGATTCTCTATATTGATGGGAAACTTGATGTAATACAGCAGCATATATCAATAAATCATCACATGTGATAACAACCCTAAGAAGAATGTGTATCTTGTATCTTTTTTCTCCTTTTTTTTTTATTTTCTCCCTATTAGACTTCTTTGATTTTTATTTTTATTTCAGCTCAAATTAGTGAGTTATGACTTTATTGAAAGTATGGAATACACGTGCAAAGTACGTGTCCAAAAGCTAGTTCTCTTAATAACCCTTAGAGTGATGTCAAAGTTCTTCTTGCATCGATAAAAACGTATCCAGAAGGGATAAATCTTATAGGGGCTTCAAGAGTGGTTTTGCTTGACATTCTCTGGAATTCCTCAGTACAACAGCAAGCCATTAGCCGAGCCTACAGGAATGGTCAGACAAATTTTTTTCATGTTTACTGTCCAGTGACATCAAAATCGGAGGTTGACAAGATCAAAAAACAAACTAGAAATAAATTATCATTTACATATACTTATGTCCAGGGATTCGTATTCTACGTCAAAGGATCACATACTTGAATCCATGGTTAAGCATGAGGGCCTCCATCATATATTTGAAAAACTATGTCATGCACCGAGCAATTAGTTAGGTTAGTATGTGCTTTAGTTTTTTCTTGTTCCCCGGTACATGAGTAATCTGACTTGTTTAGTGTATTTTGTTTATTGCTTGTCTTTGAAAAATCACTCAAATACTTTATCTCTTTCTTGTTATCTTAGTTGGAGCTCTTTTTGGGTTTTCAAGGACACTAGTTCGAAGAATTTGTATGACAATCTTTCCCGGAGGTTGTGAAAATGACCTCATGCAAAAATAAAAGTCAGGAAAGCATAATACACTGACTGCACTTTTATCATTAACTAGAGAAAACACTTAACTAAATTATTATTACAATGAGTTGTTTATTTAACACTACAATGTTGCAAACGAGTAGTTTCTACTTAATAAAAACATCAGGGATCTTGCGTTTTTAGACGTGAAAGATTTTAATTTTGTTATTACCATTTTTATCATTTTTTAATTCCTTCCTTTCTGGTTTCAAGCACTTCGATGCTATTCTGTGGTTTTGGTAAAAAGAAAAAAAGGAGGTTAGATTCACATTTGGTTTATGAAGAATATTGATAGAATTTTTAAGGTTGTTCTATGTTCTTATAAGAGTTGATTTAAATGTGAAATAACTCATTGAGAATGCATTGGATTGTATGCACATTTCTTTTATAGTCGTACTATGTGATACTCATATGGGATTTCTATTTCCTTTAGAAAGAGGCCTATGTGCCAAATTTATGATTTTCTTTAATATTTATAATTGAATTTGATTATAATTGTCATAAATGTATTATCTCATAAAATATGAAATTAAATATTTGTATTTTATATAAACAATAACTAGTATTTTACTTTGTCAGGCAATTCTAAGACTTACAACGGGTAAATTCTTTCAATTATCTTACCTTTTAATATTTGAATATAAATAAAGAAATAAGTATTATAAGGTAACTTGTAAATTAATTCAACCAAATTTATTTAGAATTATGATATATCTTACTAGATATAAGAAGGATGTCACAACTTGTATCATCACCTTCATTAATTTTACCTTATCACTAGTGTACTCATCCGCTCTTCACGCAATAATAATAAGTTAAAATATTAATATTAAAAAATTAATCTTTAGTAATCTTGTATCTTATTCGATGGGTGTTAAAAGTGAACTTGTACTTAAAATATGTTAAATGCAAACAACTCATTTAAATTAGTACAAAACTCACTACTTAGTTTTTTGTCTATTAACATGAGTTGGTGAGACTTAAATTTTCCAAGTTGTTATTGTAAGATGCATTTAAAGTGATTGATATTTGTAAAATAGAAAAAAAAAAACTCAGAGATGAATAATATATTTTATGTAGATTTTAAACAAAAGCTTGAAAGCAGATAATTGACATTGACTTTGAAAATGAATACTAATGTTCACAAGTTTGCTATCTCGTTTTGACTCAATTTGTGGACACTAGGAACACTCCACCAACTCACCATAACCTCATTACCCTCTCAAACTTATATGTATTTCAATATATCATCACCATCAACCTCCTAAAAGTTCGAAGAACATTCTAAAGAAATTGAAATAAATATCCAACTATTAAAAAAAATATTATACTATATAAATTAAAATAAAAGAAACATAATTTTTTTAAAAAGTCTTCCCCACAGATTCTTTATGATTTTGCCAACCATGATTCTCAATTGTGAAAGCAATCATATGATGTGATGATTAGCATTATCTTCACCACCCTTATACATGCTATGATGATCATGACAGTGGAAGAAAAACTTTGAATGGAAATTTTCTAGATACACACATACATTTATATGTGCAAAGTGGAGGAATATCGTAAAGTGTCATAAATTTACGAACTAAATTTTGAGAGTTATGAAGATTAAAAAAGGAAGTTATGAATATTATTAAGAGTATAAATTGAAGATATATGAATTATTAGTAGCTGATTTTTATCAAAGATATTAAACATAAAAAAGAGAAACTATTCGAGTATTATTATTTTAAAAAGAATGAAAAAATGGGGTACATTATTACCTTAAAAAGAATGAAAAAAAATGATATCTTCAACTTTATCTAACACGCAATTTTGATTAATTATTGGTTAAATCAAAATTAAGTACATCATAAATAAAAAATGGGTATCTATTATCCACTCCATAGCATCAATCATAGAACCTGAAGCCCGAACTAACTGATGGGCATACTGGTTTGCTAATCCTTTAATGGACGACAAAGAAATCAAAGTAAATCCATACATGAGTGCTTTACAATCAAGAATAATAACATTAAAGTAAGAGTTATTTTAACAGGTTTTTTCTGGCGCTTGTTTAACTAAAAGATTGTTTATCTCTACAATTATTGGTGTTGCTACAAAGTGTTCCTTTAGTCAGCTTTGCACTTATTGAACACCCAAAGCCTCAACCATAAGTGAGACTTGTGATCTATATAGCCGACTAGAGCATCCTTTGATGAAGATTCCATGAGAACTCCAGACTAGCATGCTGACTCCTACTATTCTCGAAGCAAGTTCCAGAGAAGCATCAATATTGCATTTACGGACACTCTCACAAGGAGGACACTTTTTTGTTGCAGAATCGGTTTCTATCGCTATAGAATAATAGAACTAGAGTTTGGTGTTCTTGCCTTAGTCTAATCATGCCTAAATCAGGTTGCCTTCTGGATAACAATTTTAGGTCGCATAGATCTTTCCTTCATGAGAAGCTTGTTTCTAGCATTCCAAATTGAGAATATCAATCCACAACTTAAGCCAATCCAACAGTAATGGTCTAGATTGTCACCATCCCATTGATGATTTTTGCAAACTTGTTTTGCTGCATTGCACTAGACTAGATAGTGCAATATTGCTTTTGTCCCTTGGAGGCATGCAGGGCCTACGCCGACTGAAGAATATTCTCATTCATCAAGTTATCACTCATTGGAAGAACATCATTCAAAGCTCTCAAAACAAAATTTAACACTTATGATGGCATCTTTAGTTCCCAGATTTTTTGCCAAATTTGTCCATTTGGGATAGGTGTATTAGCCTTGTCCAACTTCGAATACCCACTTTTGATGTTATATCGTCCTTTTCTATCAAGTTCCCACATTCATTGATCATCCCGAAGAGTAAATCCCAATGGGATTCACTTATTCCAACCTATTTCATTGATAGAGAGAAGTGCCTCCAACTAGTAACTATTTCCAGTTCTTGTATCCCAATTAATAATATTTGTTATAGAATAAGGTAAAGCCAAAGCAACAAACTAAACACTACAACTTTCACCTTTTAAAATGCATGTTCCACCGCGAGCATATTTTCCTTACCATGCTAATGCCTCTTCACTATCCCCATCACTTTCTATAATTATTTATTCTTTTTTTGTTGGGTTAATTTGGGTCATGGACCCACTTTATTGCATACTCAAATATTTACATCAGGCCCAAATGAGGAAATAGTTGACTCCAAATAGGAAATAAAAAAGGGGACAACTGTCACGACCCGGGGTTGGGGTCTAGATGTGACACGGCGAATGGGGACCCGAAAGCCCCCAAACAAGCCTCAAATTTGCAGAAGATTAAAGACAAGATTAAAGAGAACATTCTTAAAACCAAAAGGGAGGACATATTCCATAGATAACGAAATGAGAAGTTTATACAATTGTCCAATAAGTGCCTCTAATCAAGGAACGGGGGCCGGGACAGGTTCCGGGCTCACCCTCAGTCAAAATACATACATAGATGAGGTGTACAAAAGAAATCAAAAGCATGCCCTCGAAAGACGGGGCTCACCACAAAATATCTAGGAAGGGATAAGCTACGCGTCCGGCGGATACTGCTCAAACTGCTCGGTCCCTGCATGGTAAAATCATGCAGGCATAGAGTATGCGTTAGTACATTGAATGTACTAAGTATGTGGGTATGCAATGCACGTGACTTACCGAACCTGCGTCATCATGTTAAGTGGGAAGGGCACATAGTATACAAGGAATATATATAAACAATAGAAATTTAATATACAAGATGCCATGAAATGCGTGATGCATGCAATGCGATAGTGCGCCACTACTGGAAATTAGGTCTATGGTAACGGTATTTATGGCAACGGTTAGAAAACCGTTGCTATAGAACCCCTATGGCAACGGTTATAGGCGTTGCATAAAGTATATTGGTTTGTACCAAACAACCGTTGCAATTATTCAGATAACCGTTGCCATAGGGGTTCTATAGCAACGGGTTGGTAGAACCGTTGCCATAAATGTTTATGGCAACGGTTCTCTTTCTATGGCTACGGCTATTTAATTCCCTCCACAATTTTCATTATTCCGCCAATTAATTTAGACTCCCTCCACCAATTAATATACAATCCCTTTATTATATTTCTTTTTTAATTAAAAAAATGAAACAAATTTCCAGAAACAAAATATACACTCTCTTTCATACTTCTTCTTCTCCCTCACGATTCTTCTTCTCCCTGCTTCCCTCACTTGCGCTCCAGCAGACTCAACAGTGCGAAAGTTGCTCCAGTGCGAAAGCTGCTCCTTCTCGATCGAAGCTGCTCCAGTGCGAAACATTTTCACTTTTCTTCTTCTTCTCAGTGCGAAAGCTCACTTCCGTTCTTCACTGCGCATGCATTGAGGTTTCTTCTTCAAAATTGGTCGAAGCTACTACTAAATCGTGTTCTTCTTCAAAGAAATTGCCAGAAGTTGGTAGAAGGTACTCTTAAATCATTTTCTTCTTCAAAGTAGCTGTCCGCTTACTCAAAATTGTTGTCTTCTTCAAACCCCTTCTTGAAATTCCTGTAAAATTTCTTTTTCAGTCTCTTCTCTCTTCACTTAAAACCCAAAAACCCTAAATTTCTTTGATTTGTTTCAATCAGGTAAGTGGATGTTCATCTGGTAAAGATTTTTTGATGGGTTTTGGCTTTTACCCGATTTTGGGTTTGGAATGACGATTTTGTGTTAATTTTTTATTCGATTTCTTTGGGTTAAACAGGGTTAAACAGAGTTTTTTTTTAATGTGAAATCAGTCTCAGTGATAGACTGGAAGAACTCTAGTGGGTTCTTTTGGGGTGGGGTGGGGGTATATGAGCTGCTCCTTAGGTTAAATTGCTTCTAATAATGAAATTTTTTAGAAGACTTTTGGCATTGGTGTAAGTATTTTGTTGTTCTGTCTACATGGTTGAAACCACAGGTGTTTATTGTTGTTGCTGGATGAAGATGTATGTCCACAGTAAGGTGTAGTCGTGGAACTTTTAAGGGAACTTTTGCTTTAGTTTCTTGGTGTTTGATTTAGTGATGTTAATTAACATTTTAAGTGAAAATATATATATATATTCTTACTTTCCTATTCTTTTAGTTACATGTTTCAATAATAAGTATGTCAAAGTTGTGTAATTTGGAAAGACAATTTCTTCACCAGGAATTGTCTTGTATTGAACTGTTGGAACAGTTCCAAATAAACACCCTCATGTTGGTGACATAAAGATTCTGCTGAGGCCAATGTATGTTAAACAGTTACCAAAATTGAATGCATAAAATAGCAACTTATAAAAGTTTTTCTGTGTTCAGGACCCCTGAATTTCTGCCTCTTTTTTTGCAAGCTCATGAGAATTAAAGGATGTTTTCAATATCCCCACTTTTCTTGCTTTGTCCCCACCCTCCCCTTCACCTTTAATTTTTGCTAGTCCTACTTCCCATGCCCAAAAAATTATGAACTTTACTGTGGTCACACACTATTTGATCTCACTACTAAAACATATACTAAAAGGCAAAGAAGTGACAACACTTTCCTGTTAATAGTTTATGCAAAGTGGAGTTTTTATCCTTTTGATATTTCAGTGTCACAAATTGACATATTATAAGAGGAATGAAACTAAAACACTTGCTACATGCTTACTAATACTGTTACCATTTCATTGGAAAGACTCAAAAGGAGGAAAGGGGGTTGGGGTTGAGGGGTTGGGGGTGGGGGTGGGGGGTAATTCTTGATGATTTTCATGAAAAAAATTTCAATTATTCAAGTGGCTCCTACTCCAAGAAAGTCTATAAATGGTGGTGCAATTGTGGTATTATCACTGTTGTTGCTTCTTCTGTCCTCTTTTACTAGTCCTTGTTCTGCTGCTGCTGCTGAGTGTGATGATGATGATGAAGAAATTTGTGATGTTCCTGTTATTGTAACATAAGGAAACTGCAAGACATATTGTGACTCTTGTTGCATACTATTCATCATCATTAATGAATTAGATGAATGTTGGTATTGATGAGAAATTTCTCTTTGCCTATCCCAAGATCTGCCTTGCTGGTTTACAATATTCATCACCTCATTCCCACAATGACCTTCAACAAAAGGAAAAAAAACAAGAAATCAACATCCATACTAAGTTTTTCCATTGATTCAACTTATATTGCTCAAACTCTTCAAAAATAAAGCCGCACCAGTGTTAGATCATTCAAAAATGCACTACTTTCGCGGAGTTTGAGCAACATAGGTTTCAGCTTGAAGTTCCAAAAAGTTAGATTTTTATTCACAAAATGAACTTTTTTCTTCACCAAGAATCATGTTCAAACAATATTTCAACTTCAAGATACACTTTTTATAACCTCAATTACTTGATTTATTTCAAGTTTCACCCTTATTAGATCCGCATTTTCGCAAAAGTTTGAGCAACATAGGTTTCAACTTGAAGAAGTTGCAAAAAGTCTAGATTTTTGTTCACAAAATGAACTTTTTCTTCACCAAGAATCAGGATTTGAATTGCATTGTTAGGTTGTGAGAATGAGATAGTTGTTGAATGTGCTTGGTTTGCAAATCACATGTTTCGTCGTAACTCGTTAAGTTACATGCTATGTGCAGTGAGCTGCCTTCTAAGCCACATGCCACTAGGTTTATCTTTAGTGAAGATTTATGTTTGTTATTATTTGATGGATTCAAAATCTATTTGACGAGCTTTAAAACTCTTAGAGGATCTTTATCTGTATCATTTTCAGTCTCATATTAAACTTTGCAATTGAGATACACTTTTGGGAAAGTTGTCCTCATCTTTGGTTGTGTGTTTGTTTGTGCTTTTTTACCCCCGGAATTTATAAAAGAAACTATCAGAGTTTCATTTTTGGTCATTGATGTTTATCGTATCTTCAGGGAAGAAGCACATTAGTTAATTTTGCACTAGCAAGTGACTCATGCATGATCTTATTATGTAAAGGCATTCTTGCAATTTCTTGTTGTTGCATTTAAAAAATGCAATACTGTTTCCTCAAAAAAGATCTAATACTGTCAAAATATGAGGTCGTTGTAAACATATATTATGACGCTTATTTCTCTTCTCAATCATCGTCTCCTGGTCGGATCTCTTCTCAGGCGCTAATTTCCAAGGAAGATTATGAGCATCTTGAATTCCAGTATTCATCCCTGAATTGTTTTCGTAGTTATTTAAAGATATTCCGTCCATGCATTTATCTTCTTAAATTGTTTTCAGTTTGATGGTTTCTCATCCTACTATGGTTTTTGCAGGAGAAAGATCTTCTTAAGACATTTCATATCTTTGAGTCTCGCTTATTTCTGTGTTACTACTCTCCAGGTGTGTGTAGCATATTAGTATTAAAAAATGTGTTGGAGTTATAAACTAGTGACGAATGTTAATCCTATTTAGTTAAGGAAGAAACCACATTCAAATTCACCACCATCTACCCTTTGCTGCAGCAAGATCAGGGAGCAAAAGCCTTGCCTCTGAAATTATCGGAAGCACCCAAATTTTAGGAACTATCTCTACTCTCCTGGTGTTCCCTATTCCAGGTATAAAATACTATCTTTGAAGAATTATTACATGTCTTTCTAGGTGTTGTATGTGGAAAGTGAAAATAATATGTTTGCTGCACTCTATATCTTGAGAGTCACTATGTGTAGTGTGTTGTGGTCTACACTAGTTGTTTTAGTTATTATGTGTCTTTCCATAACCTACTTTAGATTTTATTTGAGAATTTTGAATTAATTGACTCAAAAAGGAAAACTCTATCTTATATGGTACCTTATTTTTATTATGTGTAATCTGCTTGATGATGTGGTTGTTCTATATAGGAATTTAATGGATAACGAGGATAAAAATTGGATGAATTGTCTAAGATGGACCGATGAGTATATTCATGGAGTGAACAATTTCCTCGATAAGGCATTTGAACGATCTTCTCAAGGAAATGAGATATTATGCCCTTGCAAAAATTGCATGAATCGCTATTGGCATTATAGAAATGTGGTCGAGGATCACTTAGTTGCTGATGGATTTGTTGCTGGTTACACTAAATGGGTTTTTCACGGTGAAGGGTCTTCATCGAGAAATACACCTCAGCAGATCAATAATGATGAAGGTTCTAATTTGCATGATGATATTGATGGACTACTTCATGATACATTTATAAATGTAGAGGCAGAATTAGGGGATGCGGAAGGAGTAAGAGAGAGACTATCAGAAGATGCAAAGAATTTTTTTAAATTGTTGGAGGAAGGAAAACAACAACTATATCCGGGTTGTGAAAATTTCAGTAAATTGAGTTTCACCATTCGGTTATACTTGTTTAAATCCTTGCATGGGTTGAGCAATGTAGAATTTTCAGATTTGCTAGTGTTGATAAAAGAGGCATTTCCCTTTGCGCAGATGCCAGAGTCTTTCAATAAGGCTAGAAATATGATTAAAAAATTAGGTCTTCATTATGAAAAAATACATGCATGCCCTAATGATTGCATGCTATTCTGGAAGGATAATGAAAAAGTTGATAATTGCTCTATTTGTGGGTGTTCCAGATGGAAGAGTGTTGATGGTGCCTTAACAAATAAAAGCTCTAAAATTCCTGCAAAGGTTTTAAGGTACTTCCCTTTAAGATTATTCATGTGTCGCGAAACTGCTGTTGCAATGAGATGGCATGCTAATGAACGACCCAATGATGGAAATTTAAGGCATCCTGCTGATGGGGAAGCATGGAAGAGTTTTGATTGTTTATACCCACTCTTCTCCAACGATCCTCGTAATGTTCGGTTGGGACTCTCAAGTGACGGTTTTAATCCATTTCGAACCATGAGTATTTCTCACAGCACGTGGCCTGTTATGTTGATGAATTATAATTTATCTCCATGGATTTGCATGAAGCCAGAGTATATCATGTTGTCTATGATTATTCCAGGTCCAACATCTCCGGGAAATGATATAGATGTGTACCTACAACCACTGATTGAAGAATTGAAGGAATTATGGGAACCTGGAGTAGAAACATATGATGCTGTGACCAAGCAAACATTCCAAATGCGGGCAGCCTTAATGTGGACTGTTAGTGACTTTCCTGCACTAGCAATGCTTTCGGGATGGAGCACTAAGGGAAAATTGGCATGTCCTAGTTGTAATTATGACACATGCTCTCAGTATCTCAAACATAGTCGTAAAATGTGTTACTTGGGTCATCGAAGATTTTTGCCTTATGATCATCCATTGCGAAAAGATAAGAAGTCATTTGATGGTAAAGAGGAACATAGACCCGCACCTACTACTTTGTCAGGTATCGAAGTGCTTGAAGAGCTTAGTGGATTCAATAATACTTTTGGAAAGGGTCGAAAAAAAAGGCCTCGAGATAATAATGGTCCGTGGAAGAAAAGGTCTATCTTTTTTGAATTGCCATACTGGGTACATAACAAATTGAGGCATAATCTTGATGTGATGCACATAGAGAAGAACATATGTGATAGTTTGCTTGGAACTTTATTGGAGATAGATGGAAAGTCAAAGGACCATATTTCTTCTCGATATGACTTACAAGAAATGGGAATACGTACGGAGCTACATCCAATAGAAGATGATGATGGAAATGTAAGTTTTGGTCAATCTTCTTTCTTTATGAATTCGAAAAAGAAAAAGTTATTTTGTAGCGTCTTCAAAAAGGCCAAATTACCTAAAGGATGTGCCTCAAATATTTCAAATCGTGTGCATGTGAAGGAGATGAAGATATGTGGGTACAAGAGTCATGATGCTCATTTTATGATGCATCACCTACTTCAGATTGCTGTTAGGAAAGTCCTGCCTAAAAATGTTGCATTGACATTAATTAGGTTAGGAAATTTCTATAAAGCCATATGTAGTAAGGTAATAAGGCAAAGAGATCTTGTAAAACTTGAGTCTGAAATTGGTGAAATATTATCCAACCTTGAGATGATTTTTCATCCATTTTTTTTGATATAATGGTGCATTTAAGTGTTCATTTGGTGAATGAGATTAGGCTGGGGGGCCCGACTCATCTTCGTGGTATGTATTCCATTGAGAGAGAGCTATGCGACTTGAAGGGGCTTGTTCGTAATCGGTATTGTCCAGAAGCATCAATGGTAGAAGGTTTTGTAAGTGGAGAGCAGTTGACTTTTTCTTCGAGATACTTACATGATGGTGTGAAGACAAGATTTAGTAGATATCAAACTGAGGATGAGGAATCTGATCAAAATCATTCACCTATATTTCCTAGGATAGGTCATCCAATTGGACGTGAGAAGAGAAAGGATTGTACCTTTTTGATGGATTCACAATTACGTTATGAGGCACATCGATATGCTCTTTTCAATACAGGAGATGCCCAAGTGGAAAAATTTATTGAGTAAGATAAATTATACAATAATTATATATATTTTAAGCATTATTCATTTATAAATGTCTAATAATTAAATTTTGTCACATGCGTCATTGTAGGGAACATAAGACTTTGGTGGGTAATCATATTCGATCTAATGCATGGGCAAGAGCAAGGAGCCACAGTCGTGAATTCAGCAATTGGTTTGAAGAGAAAGTTCAAAATGTTGAAGTACCTCGTCATATAAGATGGTTACCTAAAGGGCCTAATGTGGTAGCCAAGAGATATACTGCATACTTTATTAATGGATATCGTTTTCATACAAAAAGTCGCGATGCTCCACTTAAGACTCAAAATAGTGGAGTGACTTTATCAGCGACAACTAATAGTTTTGCGAGTGTTAGGGACCAAAATCCCATCGATGGAGAGGTTGTTTATTATGGAGTTATTCAAGATATCATAGAGATTGATTATTATGGTTGTTTTAGTGTTGTATTATTTAGATGTGATTGGTTTAAGAATGAAGTTGATGAGTATGGATTGACTCGGGTATACCTCAAAAAGTTATGTAGTAAAGATGATCCTTTTGTATTGGCATCACAAGTTTATCAAGTGTTTTATCTCGCGGATCCTATTGAGGAAGATGTGTATTATGCAAGAAATAAAGTGCCAGTTGATTTGTATGATCTTGAGGAAGAGAATTGTCCTAATATAAGAGAAACATTTTGGAGGGAGTCTAATGATGACATTGGTCCTTCAACTAGATTTAATGAGGGTGACTTTAGATGCTCAAGAGAAGATGTGGCCATTGATGTTGATGATCTTCCGTATAATGAACAACATTCAGAAGACATAGTTGTAGAAACATCAGAAGAGGAGGATCCGCTTGATGATACTGATTGGGATTGGATGGAGGAAGACGATTAGTCAAGGATGTCCTGAAGTTCTTTTAAATATATGCACATTGTCGTTTTGAGTTTCAATTTTGTGAGTGAGGATAGCCTGTTACAACATATTTTATACTCATGCTTGTTCATATCTTATCAATCATTTCATTTATATTTTTAATCTCAAATTCCACATTTTTTTTCCAGGAATTTTAAAATATAATTGAAGAATTGGTGCTCTCGGTAGAGATTTCAAAGGCGAGATAAGTTGTATTTCAGGTAATACTAAGCATTGGTGCTCTCGGTATATCTATATTCAGTTATTTAAGTGTTGGGTTAGAAATAAAGGAAGCTGAAGTATTTTTCTAATCTAAGTGTTCTGGTTCTCTACAGAGAAGAAATGGCATTTAACTAGTCCAGATTTTCAAGTGAAGAGAGGAAACACTATCATTATTTTTCTAATCTAAATGTTGTGATTCTCTACAGAGAAAAACTGGCATTTGACTATTCCAGGCTTTTCAAGTGAAGAGAGGAAACAGCATCCAGAAAATGTATGTACCTTCCTCTCTTTCTTATCTTTTTCATGGTGGTATATTCCTTTCTTGTATCTGCACTACTGTATAATAATGGAGTGACATAATTATGACTACTTAAAGAGCACCAAGGGTATGTTGTTGTTGTTGTTGGAGATAGATTGTCAATGCATCTTAATGCATTGTTGATATTTGTAACATGGTGCACTTGTTATCAACTGAGCTTTCAGGCACTTTGCCCTGGAGATTTCTCATGGTTGTTACCTGGCTGGGATTGTGTTGTCCAAACTATTGCCTATGCTTGTAAGTGGGAATGTGGATCATTCTGCCACATTGCTTAGCTTTTCATTCTGCCACATTGTGTTGTCCAAACTCTTGCCTAGTATTTGGGTTATGGTTTTGTAGTGTTAGTTGCATTGCTTAGCTTTTCATGATGATGATGAAGTTTTGGTGTGGAATTAAGAAGTTGTTACTTTTTAAATAGATGCTAAAAAGATGTAGAATAAGCAAGAATCAGCAAGATGTTATAATGCTGGTAACAAAACACTTTTTATCTGAAAATTGTTTTCTACCAGTTCTTCTAGCTCGATGAAGATAACTGACTGCATCTTTTGGGATATCAAAATTGTATACATGTGTTGTCTTTGGTAGATCAACTCCTCTAGCTGCTATATCTGTTGCCACCAATAAATAATTTCCTCCTCCTCGAAAATGTGTTGTATAGCTGCTATATGTGTTGTATCCCATGTTTCGTTGGTGAAAATGTTCTGGAAAATATTTTCTCTAGAAAACATGCTTATGCAATGCTAATGAGGTCGAGCCCAGCAACCCCAGGGTAGCTTATCTATGTAAGTGATACCTGTCAACTTTTGGTGCTCAAGCACATGAACATGGATTTTTTCTCTTATTGTGTGTCAAAATATTCATTAAACTTGAAATACAGTTGAAATGTATGTATGACAATGTGGACTATAGAAACTTAAGCCAATGGGAGGATTTCTGCATTGTATTTGTACAAATATATGCTGTCTTTCTGCTCTGCTCCTTATATGAACAACTGGAAGCACTGTGTTAGAAGTGATAAGTGGGTTGAACAACTTGTTTTAATATACTAAGATAAAGTTGTTCTCATGGGCTTAAGAAGGAATCAGGAATGACTCTTCGCCTATACTATACTATACTATACTATACTATACTATACTATAATTGAAGCTAACTATCATGATAAATATTGGATTACTCCATTTCCTGGCCGCATGATCAATTGAATGATCAAGCAAATAGTTTGGTTACCTTCTTTGTTCAATGAATATAATTCTGCTGCACAGTAAATTAACAACTTTTGGAAGCCTTTACCCTCCAATAGAACCAAAGTTCCTCTTTCCTTTGCTTTTAGTAGTGGTGGAGGAAATGATATCCTGCAGATTGTACAACTATCTGATGCAGTTTTTCTCCTCCAATCAAATCAGGTCGATTCTATGCCTTTGAAAAAGCTCACCGCTTAGATCCAACATCAAGTGGACGTGGAGTTCGCCAGTTCAAAACTTCTCTTCTTCAACGACTAGAAAAGGTAGAACTGTTTTATACCACCACTATTATATGCTTGTCATGGTGTATGTTTAAAGTGGTATGTTTCAACTAAATATTTCTTGTGTGCTGATATTAGTCAATCATCATCACACAGCCAGGAGTGACACTTAGAATCTTTCCTTTAATTTTAGAATCAAATACAGCCCAAAACCCCCAAAGACATAAAAAAGTGAGATGCTTATGCAATGCTAGATCCAACATTACATATTACAATAACATAGGCTTAGAAAACATACCCAGCAGTGGACTGATATACACATCCAGAACCAGTGGCTGATTAATAAAAACAAAACAAAACAAAAGAAATGTTAAAAATTAAACCTTTGAACTGAGAGTGAAAATAAGTGAATAAATGAGGGAACTTACTGAGAATGAAAATAAGTGAATACATGAGGGAACTTACAAGCTGGTGCAGTTGAAGTTAAAGTAGCAGTTCCCTTAAAGTCACAGCTAGCACCAGATGCACCTTTTCTCTGATAATAGCTATTTACAGCATATTTACAATGGTCTTCTGCCTATATTATAATAGTTTACTTGCTACGAACTATTTTTACATACTTATAGTTTCATATGAGGTTTAATTCTTATTTCATTTCTATAGACAGTGAGTTAGCCATTATGAGTCAGAAGAGTGTTCAAGAAGACACATGAGAATTAGCAACAAAAAGTATGTTCTACCAGGATCACTTGTATCTTTGCGAAACAAAAAGATATCAAGTCACCAGCAAAAGCATACCTCAAACAGCGTTCCCGATGTTCAAGATACCTCAAACATTCGGGTTGGATCTCAAATACAGCACATGTCTATGAATTCTACTTCTTCTGAGGCACAAACAATCTCCACTATTCCCCCATCACAAGCAGTACATGAACCAGTGCAACAAGAGTCGGTACATCCCACCACTCCTGCATCACAAGCAATTCAGGAACAAATACAACAAGATCATGTACAGAATTCTACCAATCTTGATGAAAATGGCCAATCCGAGGAGCAAGGCAAGTGTATTTATAATTAAGTTCTTATTATTACAGAAATTTTCTATGTAACTATAAAATATATTATTGTAGGTCATTCCACAAATAAAAGAAAAAGAGGTGGTACAATAATGGCAGCTGTACATGGACGTAGCGAGCGCAAACTGATCATTTTAAATGAGTTGCACCAGCCTATTGGTCCTACTAAAGCGGTGGTAAAGGAGTTGGGTAGCTTCCTTGGCACATTGGCAAGGAATGGGACATTTTGTCCTCTTAATATACTTAGCTGGAAAAACTTAAAGACGCACGATGATATGTGGAACTATATCAAGGTTAGAAATTCTCAATGTTTTTAATGTTAGTTAAAACTATTTCTTATTTTTTGCACTAACCCAATTGCACAATTTGTAGGAGAAATATGACATTCCTAATGTTGGGAAGGAATGGGCTTTGAATGCAATTGATCTTGCTTGGAGAGGGTATAAGAGTAGGATTAAGAAAAAATACTTTTATCCCTATGAAAATGACGAAATTCGAATGGCTTATAGACCTAAAAATGTTCCAGAATCTGTATTTAAGGATCTCCTCCAATATTGGAATTCTGATGAAACTGAGGTAAGACAATTTTGTATATCTGATCTTGTTAATATCTCTCAGCATATACATTTATTCTCTATATAATTACTTTAAGTGACAGTTATTTATTTTTTTGTGAGTATGGTTGAAACATCAACTTTATTTTTTTACAGAATATGTCAAAAAATAACAAGGAGAATCGCAAAAAGCTGAAGTATCCGCACACTGTTGGCAAAACAAGTTTTGCCATAATCCGTGAGGTTTGATATTTTTCCGTAATCTAACTATGAACTTATACTTTAATGTGAAGATATTGATGTCTACTTTTGTATAACCAGGAAAAAAAGAAGGAAAGTCCGGATGGTGTTTCCAGTAAAGATTTTTTTGTGGCTACTAGAAGAAGAACACCTGGCCGAGTATACAAGGACTCATATGAGGATACAACCAACATAATAGTATGAAATTTTCTTGTTCAAAGTTGCTCTTGATCATTTATTTGTTTTTAAATATTACATCAGTTTTTATATACTTTAACTATTTTTCTTTGCTCTTAAATCTTATTTGTAGGCTGAAATGGAAATGATAGAAACTCAAGAAAGTGAAGATGGTAGCCAATCAGTTGATGCATATTCAAAAATTATGCCACCTGAACATCCTGGTCGAGTCAGGTTGTATGGACGTGGAGTTACCAAGACTCTTTTGAAACGCAAAGCAGCTGATTTTGAAACTTTGTCGAGTACTGCTGCAGATGATGAAAGGATGCAGAAAAAAATGGAGGAGCTAGAAGAGAGGATTCAACAAAAAATGCAAGAAAAGTTCGAAGCACAAAAAGACAACATGGAACGAGATATTACAATGAACATTATTGCTCAACTTCAGAATCTTAACCCAGGATTAACAATTGATCCGAATATGTTAAGATTTAATGTTCATTCATCGAGAGAAGAGGCTGGTAATCAACTTATCAATCGTCCATCTGCTGGCAGTAATGATAAAGGTCATACTTAATCTAATCTCCTTTTTATTCTTCATCTTCTGCTTCTTCTTTATTCTATCTTCTTCTTCTTCTACCTTTATTTTTTTCTCTCTACATATGACTTAGCTTTTGAGATGATAATCTGAACCTTCAGTTATAATTCTAAAACATAGTTGATTTAATTGGATTGTGTGATTGGAGTAGCTGAGCTAATTTTGGAATTCTCTTGCCCCCCTGTTGTTACTGTAGTACTCTGTTTGCTATGTAGTACTCTTGCCCCCTGTTGTTGGTGTCATGCTGATGAGGTGCAAATAACTCAACATCATCATTTAGATGGAAAAAAACTCACACAGAGATGCAAATAAGTTAAATTCCAACTTATTGGAAATCTACCTAATAAGGTTATTGAATTCTGTGATTTAATGGTTATGGAAGTGATGTTGAGTTTGAACTGTAATCATGTGATGTTGCTGATATTCTCTCTTCTGTACTTCACTATTAAATGGCTTTACGAGTTGTTATGGTTCATTATTACTCTTCCCAATTTGTTGAAAGTTTTGAGGTTAACTTAGCAATGAGTTTCCTGCTATCATCCTTAATATTAATCTCCGGGTCTTTGCTGTTGTTAAAAAATTGTTCGCTTTGCCTTTACATGTGAAACAGGTTTCGTTTTGGGACTATCTTCAATTAGAAATAGGTCTTTCTTATTGTTTTATGAGCCTATCTACCTTACCCTTGTGAGTTTGCTATAGCAAAACAGCATCCTTTGTTATCAACCTTGAATCTTGATTTTGCTGTACTGTCAATATTGTTGAGAAAGAGTTCATTTTCAGTTTACATTGGTTTCATTTTTAAGATTTACACCTAATTATTTGTCATATTTCTGGCTCTTGATTTGAAGTTAGTTTTCTGCATGAAGTTGTGGCAATGAAGCTCTAGGTGAAAGATGACAACACCTCAATGCTTATTGAATAACCTTTACACAAGTTAATAATTTCAAAATTGCAAGTTAATAATGGGATCTGAAGTGATAGCATCTCTCTTAAGTACTTACTCTTTTATAGGATTAGCATTGTGTAGGTATGGATAGAAAGCTAATGTCTTAAGTTCTTCCTCATTGAAAAACAAAGAAATGATGATATATATTTGTAATTCTTTGAAGTTAGGTATTATGTGTTGAGGCCATTGTGCTTTGCTGCTTCTATCTGTTGGGAACTTGTTGGCGCAATTTTTATTATTTGCGAAGAACTAATGCATTTGTTCAATTGATACTTATGCGGTTGCTTGATTCTATTGTAACACCTGCCAAGTCTTTCCTTTTGATATTCTTCTTGTTGTGTGTGCGCGCGCACACGCCTTGTGTTCTTTTAACAGAGATAAATTTTACATTGGGGTGTCTTGTGAGTTTAATTCCATTGTAAGGAAGTTCTAGTCCTTTCTCTTGGTATTCTATGCATTAGATTTTTCAACTTACTCTTGCTTCTTATGTGGGGTCTATAACTGTTTGCTGGTCTGCTATACTGACCAGCAAACTGTTACATCTTGATGTCTCGAGGAATTCCCTCTTCATTTTTTTTGAAAAGAAATTGTGCCCACCTATAATGGATGGGTTTCATGGGTATGCCAATGTATAGTGTTTGAAAGACGGGTCAACTCTTATCTGCTAAAGCTTATCTGTTCTCATATGATTTTAGTTTGAAATATGAAACATTTGATATACTGAACTCCAAAAAGAATGAATTATGTGAAATTGGAATTGTGTTTCTTCCGACTTAAAGTGGCTTTATTTTGCAGCTTTATGTTCATGTGGGATTTCACTGGTTATGTTGTTGTTGTTGAGATGATGAATGACATTATTAATTTATTCTTTGTAGGTCATGTCGAAAATGAAGAAAGGGATGAAAGCAGTGACGATGATGATCTTGATCTTACTTAAGATCATTTTTCACTTTTTGATGAAATTCTAATTTTTTTCTATGAAAT
This sequence comes from Solanum rostratum, assembly GCA_029948455.1. Lineage (NCBI taxonomy): Eukaryota > Viridiplantae > Streptophyta > Magnoliopsida > Solanales > Solanaceae > Solanum > Solanum rostratum. The sequence goes on from CM057051.1 coordinate 44,755,887, forward strand.
ACTTTGATACTTATTGAAGCATGTAAAACTACTTATCTTTTGGGTTTTAACATTTTGCTATATGTATATACATATTAAAAATGTACCGGTGTATATATTTTAAGTAGTTAATTGTTAAGCGTATATGCATATTGTTGTGTAGTACATGTTGGATATATATATAAATTTGTGTTGTCGTTAATTTTTAGAAGAGAAATGGATCAGTATTACAAATGTAATTTCCTTTTATAATACAAAGGCTAATTGTGCTTAGATAAAGACATATGGCAACGTTTAAGAAGCGTTGCCATAGACTCAATGTCTATGACAACGCTGTCTATGGCAACAGCTATGAAGCGTTGTCATAGACATTGTGTCTATGGCAACAGCAATGAGCGTTGCCATAGACTCCAGTCAATGACAACGGCTATGAAGCGTTGCCATAGACATTGAATCTATGGCAACGGCTAAGGAACGTTGCCATTGCCACCCCATTTAAGTCGTCGCCATAGGGGTTTCTATTACAATGCTTTTTGACAACCGTTGCACAAAACGTTGCCATAGATCTATAGCCACGAGAGCTGATGCAACGCTTGGTTAACCGTTGCCATATGTCTATGGCAACGGTTGTCGGATCTATTGCAACGGTTTTGCCTGCGTTGCCATAGACCTAATTTCTAGTAGTGATATGCTCCTATATAACGGGGATGGACTATAACCGACAAACCAAATCCATGCGAGCTATTACACGAATTGGACCGATTTGGACCTCCCATCGGTAGGGAGAAGATTACTTGCCAAGGGTAATCTATATCACACCTTACGACCCGCTTTTCGGTGGATGGACACCTTCCTTACGACCCGCTTTTCGGAAGGATTTACAGAATCAGAACAAGACAAATCATAATCATATACAGATAGGCGAATTACATCCGTCCCTATGTAGGCACATAGTTCAAGGAAAGGGAGAGGGACCTTGGGGATATCCCTAACGCCCCCAATCCATCGGTGCTAAGTCTTACACATCCCACAAGAATACTTATATATATACATATGCTTCAAGAGAGAGCCAAGTGCAAGTTCATAATGTTCAAGGTATATCTAGGCTCAATGCCAATTTATAAAACCATATTCAAAATGCCAATGCAAGGAATAGCTCATCTACACATATACCATAATGGTGCAAGCACCCATATTGCTCAAGAGCCATAATCATAGACATACCGGTGATCACCTTCTTGTCATATCCCATGTCTTACCAAAATTCACATTATAGTTTCCTTTTCGGACAAAATTTGGACTTAACCCACATTTCCAAATTTTCATATATCAATGCCATGAGTATGATGCAATACAAAATGTAAGAATGACATGGGTAATGTAGAGTATATTCAAATGTAGCAATAAGAGGTAAAAACTAGAAAACCCATAGTAAAATTAGTAAAAATGGTAGTAACATCACCCTTGCATAAAACATAATTAGAAGGACATGCAAGTTCATAATCCCATAATCCAAATAGTTCATTTCCATAAAACTACCCTAAATCATGATAAGGAGCCTTAATTAACACATGCATGGTTCAAAATATTAAGAACAAGTACTAAAAATTCACATTTTAAGTACACAAGTTTACAAATTAGTTTTGATAAGAATTTGGGTCTTCTTGGTTGAAAGGAACCAAGAATCAAACCCCACACACCCGGTAGAAGACAAACTTGAGGTGAAATTGACTCACAACCTTGGCCCCTAGCTTGAACAACCTTAGAGAGAGGATGGAGAGTTCGTGAGGAGTGGATTTTTGAGAGAGAGTGAAGTGTGAAAGTGGCTGAAAAATGGTGAAGTGTAAAATATATAGGAAGCTCAGGAAAGGGTGGAAAAGACCATATTTGCACCGGAATAAATCAAAATTACAAAATTGCCATTAATGAAATGGACCGGAAAAATGGTCCGTCTGGGTCACACGGTCCAGTAAACGGACCGTCTGACTCCACACGGACCGTCTACTGGTCCGTGGCACTAGACTTAGATTTTCGGAGGCAATATTTTTTTGACTAAGTCAATCCACACTGTCCAGTAAACGGAGCATCTCGTGTCACACGGCCCGTGTGATGGACCATCTCACCAGACTTAGAATTTTTCAGAAAAATTTTCCTTCAGACCAAGTGTCACCAAACGGTCCGTTAAACGGACCGTTTAAGGTCACACGGACCGTGCAACGGTCCGTATGAAGGTACCAAGAAAGTACACACACTTAGAACAAAGTTTTGGCAAGAAATTCGTGGGTCAAAGTAGCCTCACGGACCGTTTGATGCCACACGGTCCGTGTGGCTAGCCGTGTGGATTTCCTACACAAACAGTCTGAACGAAAACGAGCATAACTCCTTGGTCCGAGCTCGGAATTAGGTGAAACCAGGTGCGTTGGAAAGCTAATTCAAAGGGCTTTAGTTTGGTATGTCATAGGACACCCAGTTCGATTTGAGCTAAGAGATATGCTCACTCAAAGTTGACCCTCTTATTGGAACTTGAGAAGAGTTTAGCCAAGGGAATTCCTTTGAGGTCGTTAAATAAATTTCCGGGTCCTTACATCAACTAGTAGGTATACGGACAGAGTCAAGGAAACCCTACAGGCATGGTGCTTCCTTTTTCTAGGAGTTCCGCCTCTTCGTCTCTTCACTCGTCCATTCCGATGTTTGGAAAGAAACCTCTAAAATTATCTTCCAACTTTTAAAACCATAAATGGGTCCCTTTTTTAAAAAAAAATACAAAAGATGATGTCTTTCTCACCTCTCGCCTTTATCGCTTTGGTGTTGCCTTTTGAAGATCGCCTTGCCATAAAGCTAAAAAGCGATGAAGGGTCACCTAACCTCGCCTGTCGCCGTTGGCGACAAGGCGATCGCCTTTCACAACACTGGGCGGAGGACTATAAGGATATATAGGTCTAAGTCAACAAATTCAATAAGAGCTCAAATAATTGTATTTTCACTGCATTATTAAATTGATAACTACAAAGTAAAGAAGGAGGTAAGGATTTCATTTGCCAAAGTTATAGAGAAATGAAAATTAAAGAGAATAGTTACCCTAACTTATCGGGATAGAACACTCAACCCAAAATGAGACACCTTGAGGTCACCAGAAGCATCCAACAGTAAATTTTCAAGCTGCACGAGAAACAGAAAGGTTTAATTTCTATGCACAGTGTGAAACGCTTTGACATCATCATATCAAAGTATTTTAACATAATAACCAAAAAACAAGTCTACATTGTCACCGTATATAAGTTAAATATAAAAAAATAGAAGGTATGATAAACATAATAGAAATTGAGATAGGAGCAAAAAGATTGCAAATAATCTGTTAACAGCAAAACTGCTCTCCTTTAATCTGTTAACAGCAAAACTGCTCTCCTTTAGATCTTTGTGCTACAACAGCAAATAGTACTAATAAGTTGCTATAAATACTTCCTTGCATCTTCTTCACACATTAACCCATAATTAACCTTTACGCCAATAAATCATGTAATCAGAACCAAAGTTCTCACAAAAACCTTGTAAGCACCAAAAATGAGTTTGAACTCACAATTTTATCATATAACTCTTCACTTGTAACGAACTTGATAACAATTACTAATATCTCTATCTTGCTTGTCATAACCTGCATAACCTGCAGGCTAACGAAACCTGGTGTTACCATGGAAATATTAAGAATTGACCTAAAAAATTGTTAAGCATATGGAATTTACTCCACTTTGATGTGCTACAAGTCTAGTGCTCTTCTTTTCTCGTCGTCTATGTAGTCATTGTTTACTTCAAGTCGAGGACTCCTAAATTGTTATATTACATTTTCTTGTTTTCCGTTTATTTATTTCAACTTTTATTTTTTAAAGGTTCTCCATTACACTGCGATTTTAGCCCTAATTTCAAATTGCTCAGATTTCAGCTTCAGCAACCATTTATAAAATTTTAAAGCAAATGCAGGCAAATAATCTAAAAGCAAATGCAATAATCGAATGGAGAAGAAGGAGGAGTAAGCATGTGAAGATGGAAAGTTAAGAAATCAAATCCAAAATTGAAGAGAGAAATGGCGAATTACCTTAAGATAGCAGTAGTAGTTGAAGGCAAAGAGTTAGAATCCAAAACCTAAGTTTTCCTCTCCATGTTCAATAGAGGAGAAACGATGAAGGGCAAATGAAAAATTGAAGAAGATATATTACAATTGAAGGTGAAAAGTTGAGTGATTAAATATAAAGACTTTTTGAGATATCATAAATATATAAAATAAATAACTTAATAAATAAAAGTTATCAAAAAAGAAAAACAATAAGTACAAATAAATGTCATATAGAGTGTCACATCTTAAGACTTAAAGATTGATTTTTTAATCAATCGAATAAATGCTTCCATTGCTCTAGACTTATACAAGATGTTTTTTCCGCACTAGGAGAACTTGGAGTATAGTCTAGAAGGGGGAGAGAGAGGGGATAAAATTAGAAACTATTTATTTACTTATAGAAACCATATCTTCTAAATGTATAATTAATTTTTATTTTAAAATAAAAAATGTTTGATTGTCTCATTACATTGGTAAAAGCAAACATGACATGTGAATTACAAAGAAATTAGGTTATCATAGACAAAAAGCTTCTTATTATTTCTATATTATGTGATATCGCGCTAGATTGTTCAATTACTATCTTAATAATTGTACGACCTAATAAACAAAAAATGATTCCCAAACACCTAAGGAAACTCAAGACCAAATGCCTGAAAAAGATATCCACTTTAGGCTGTGAAAATTTATTTTTATGCAATGTTGAAAGACTAATGTGTTACTATATATAATGTACTAATGGTGGTGCAATTTGATAAATTCAGGGAATGCCTCTGTTTTGAATCATAATCCTATTCGATCTGCGAATATTGAAGGGAAGGAACAGGTTCCTATGAAAGAAACACTTTCTTTTATAGTTAGGTTTGAAGACGAGGAACCTCTTCCCCCGGAGAAAGAAGACTGGGAAAATGGAACTGAAGATCTTTTGGTTGAATTGGATTGTGTATCTTAGAATCACATAAGCACACTATTTTCAAAATTTTATTCTGCTGCACATATGTTCAAAATTCATGGCCGTTAATTGAGAACTGAAGTGTGCATGATAAGAGTTGGGGCAATGCAGCTGTATCTATGCCTCAGAAATATGTAGTAACTGTGCATGATAACTGTTGCTATAGAGTACTCTATTGCAACGATTCTAAAAAATGTTACCATAAACGCTCTATAGGGACGGTTATATGTGTGATTCCACGGTTTTTTAAAATAATTATTTTATTAGATCCAAGGATATATTGCAACAGTTACAACCGTTGCAACAGATAAGCTATTGCTACAGTTGCATAACTGTTGCTACTAAGTGTGGTGATAGGTCAAACTTCTAGTATAAGTGCTTGAACGTGGAAACTTTGACAGCTTGCTACGGCCTAATGTTCTCTTTCAATTAAATGGACATCTGAAAAATCTACAGCAGTAAATTGAATTAGTTTACGAGGTTTCTTAGTCCATAATTATTTATTTTTGGTTCACTATTAAATTCATTACTTATGTCATCTTCAGGCTGAGAGAACATGAGAGAGGCATGGCAGAAAATAATTTGAAGAGTAGCCATCATGTTGATTCTAAATGCTCCTTTTTATTTGGAAAGAGAAATTTGTCAAAGAAGCACGTCATGCTCAAGGTCATCTACATTCCAGAAGGAAAACTGTGTTTGAGCATCAAGAGCATGATCAATTTTAATCGAGTACGCATTCAAATTGCTCCCAGTTCTTCATTGCTCAGAACTACCTCACCAGTATCCTCTGCCTCTCTAGAAAGCAAGAATTTGAGATGCTCAAGAATATCGAGACTTCACCCATCCATGTTAGTCAACCAACAGCAAATTATGCAGCAACATTTGTTGTTTCAAAGACTCGACGATCTACTGTTCTTCCTCAGGGTTTGATATACTTCGTTACGTCTAGAAATGAACTGAAGGTTGTTGCACCTGTGAATTGTGAAGCAACATACCAATATATCTCAAAATCTCGATCATTTAGCATTGGTTTTTAAGAAATAACTATACTGGAAAGGCGGAAAGTTCGAAAGATAAATTGAAGATCAAAAAAGAAAGATAGATTGTCCAAAAGAAGGTGGAGATATAAATGAGGTAATTAAGTTGTAATCAATTTGACACAGGTGAGGCTGATAAAAAATATGGCGAATTCATTGCTAATTCAGAGAACAGATTAAAATTTATCATTTTGATAGACCAAGATAAAACATTTGAGCCATTTTACAAAGACTAGCAGATTACCAAAATATACCAAACAACGCAGATTGCCTCATTTGTCTAACTACTGCCTTCTGAAGGTTGTTTACAAGAACTAAAGCATGTCGTAGGCACCACAGGGGGCGCATCCGATAGTTTTTCAAAAATATGACCGGGGCCCTCATGCTTAACCATGGATTCAAGTATGTTATCCTTTGACACAGAACATGAAGTATTCTATTCAATCCTGGATAGAAGAACATCTGAATGATATTATTTTTTAGTTTGTTTTTCGATCTTATCCACCTCCCATTTCGATGTCATTGGACAATAAACATGAAGAAATTTTGTCTGGCAATTCCTATAGGCTAGGCTAATGGCTTGCTGTTCTACTGAGGGATTACTGAGAACGTCAAGAAAAACCACTCTTGAAGCCCCTATAATACTTATCCCTTCTGAACAGGCTTCTATCGATGCAAGAAGCACTTTGACATAACTCTTTGGGTAATTAAGAGAGTTTATTTATATCTGCCGCTGTTTTACATCAAGTTTTCCATACATATAGAAAATCTCCCAATCTAAAGTCCAGCCAAAGAGAGAATTCAGTTGCTCCTTGATCAAGTTTAGAGGATCAAGTAACTGGCTAAATATTATAACCCTCTCTTTCCGCCTACTATAGAGTCTGATCAGCTCAACAACAAATTTCATTTTTATTCCAATATCTGGATCCAACCGACATCTTCTTTCTTTATGCTGACTTTCTAACTCTGAGAATTCCTTCCTCTTTGCAACTAATGAAGGATGAGCAGAGATCAGAAATACCAGATTTTGTTCGTAAAAGGAGGCTGGAGTCTCTGGAACTCTTTTATGCAACTCCTTCTGCAACTCTGTGGGTTTCAAGTGTATAACAGTATCCAATATACCTGGAAGGCTTACCTTTTTCACATTTTTACATTTATGGACTAGTGATGAAATAATATCCCTAAGCTCTTCCAACGCTTGGGCATTTTTGTCAATGAAATCGCTAAGAGAAGACCATTTTTGCTCCAAATCTGCAGCAAACTTTGCACTAACTACACTAAGAGTGTTGCATAGCTCTTTGATATTATTCTGGAATGGAGTTCCAGACAAAAGTATGCGCTTCTCCATTTCAACCTTCCTTAAAGCTTTCCACACAAGGTTGTGCTCATTCCGAGTAGTGTGCCCTTCTCCAAGCCCCAGAAGACCAGGAAATTTTAGAAGTATTTCTCTAGTCTCTTTGGCATAACCATCTCAATCTTCTCCCATCAGAATCTTGAACAAATCATAGCTGATTCCCAAAACAATCATAGCTGATTCCCAAAACACTTCATATCATAGAAAATGATATTAAGTGTGGATTTTTTTTCCCAGTGCGGGATAAATAGTTAAAGACACCAACAGTACTTTCATCTTCCTTTAAAGTGAAGTCTTTGCTGTTCAAGTTGTGGAAGGAAATGTCCACCTCCCATTTCTTGAACTCGGCTTCCCAGTTAAGTAGCAAACTAGATGGAGCTATGATTACTAGCCGACACCTAAGAAACAGATTCAAAAAAGATTGAAGAAATACTATGGAGAGTCGGGTTTTTCCAGTGCCAATTGGGTGTGAGATAATACATTGGAGAGCAAGAGTTCAGAAAACAGAATTTGTGCAGCAGCACAAATAAAAGAATTTAGCAATAGTTACTACACAACAGATCATGTAAATCGAGTTCCAAATTGAAAAGAGAAGTGCTTGATAAGACCAGACTCATATACTTACAAAAGGAGGGAAGATGTACTTGCTCTCCAAATGGATATATGTACAAACTAAACAGACGAGTCCAATTTGTTCATCTAGAACAAGATGGTGGTTCCCCATTTGACAGTCACTTATTTGGCCACTGTGCATCGGCGAATCAGATGGATTTGTAAATTCAATGTGTGATTCTAAGACACACATGTCCATTTTAACAAAAAGATCTTCTATTTCCTTTTCGCATTCCTCTTTTTCTAGGAGAAGAGGTTACTCATCTTCAAATCGGAATATTAAAGGAAGTGTTTCCTTAACAGGAACCTTTTCCTTCTCTCCAAGAGGAGCAAACTTATTTTGACCATCAACATTTTTTATAGAATCAGCAATAAAATTGAGAAATTCAGTCTCTTCAAGAATCTTCCTCCTATTCTTTCGAAGATCATCCTTTTGAACAACAATAGTTTTCACCTCACAGTCCTCTTCAGACAAGGATTTTGACACTTCAACATCAGACTCCTCTTCCTCACTAAGAAGAATGGGGCTGCTACAACTTTCTTTGTTTAGATTCTTCTTTTTGGACTAGGAAAGCGTGTGCGGGCGAAGAAAATATGCTCGGCGTATGTTGTGCTCTTCACCCTCAGCAACAAGCTGAGGTACTACCCTCTGATTCGACTCCTTTTTTCCTTCTACATTCTCTTTAGGACAGCTCCGATTGTCTTGTTTTGTTTCTTCATCATCAAAGTCACATCTTACATCATCAATTGAAGCTTTGGATTCCGACTTAGAATTTGAAGCCCTATAAGTAAACTCTTTGCATTTGTCCACTGTCCTACACATGAATGAGTTAGAAATAACATCATCTGTTGCATTCAACATAGGAGCAGCCTCCTCCCCAATGATAACAACATCAGGATCACTCTTTTCCTCTGATATTTTATTTGGCTGATTCGTGAAAGATTCACAAGTTCTTGAACTGAACTTTCTCCTCCCATTATTTTCCAAAATTTTCTTGTCATCTCTAGAAGGCTCCATCAATTTTCTTTTACTGTCACAACTAACATTTGTAGAATTACCACTTTGACTCAACCAGTTCCTCTTCTCAATCAATTCAACCATATATTTTAAAGATTGTTGTCTAGTCCTCCTCTTTGGAATAGAGCCATCCCCTGAATCCATTTGAAATCAAAATACAAAACTAAAATCACAACATTTTAATTTTTGTTATCAATTAAATGCACAAACATAAATGTATCTTAATGACTGAACCTTTTTTTACAAACACTAACCTGAACAGAGAACGTTTTTCTTCCAGAAAATCAAGACTTGAAAGTTGTGAGTTCTTGAAACTATATAATCAGAGTTTGAAATAATAGAATGAATAGAGATGATGTAGAGATTAAACCTTCCAACGGAGTCACATGAATTTCAAGAGCGAGCAGGCGTGTTTGCATCAGCAAAGTAATCTTTGAAAAAAAAACAAAAGAAAAACACGTTTGTTTTGTTCCTTTTTTTTTCAATTGCCGTACAACCTTTTCAAATTGTGGGACCCATTTTATTTTCAAATTTATATTTACCTATAGCTTTATTTAGGACTTGGATAAAAATACCAAAAAATCAATATCGAATCGAACCAAAATTTCCGATAGTTATTTACTACTCAGTACTCAATATTTGGTATGATATCTGGGAACGCATATGACTTTTAGTTATACCAACTTGCTTTTTTTGGATGTCTTCTTACTTAATCTTCTATTATATCGTGAGTCCATATAGAAAAATAGAAATAGTTGGAGCAATATTGTTAACTTTGTAATACAAATGGCTATAATTTCAAGAAAAGGTTCAAGAAAATCATCAACAAAAATCTCGGATTTGCAAGAAAAGGAAGTGTGGGTCAATCTCAAGGTAATGCTGAACTATGTCATGGATGTGGGAAACCAGGACATTTCATCAGAGAGTGTCCTCACAGAAAGGGTGATCATAAAGATGGCCCTAGGTTCATCAAATACAAAAGGAGGGACCAGGTTCTTGATAAATTCAAAAAAAAGGTTGTTGCTGATTAGATTGTGATGAAAGCTCTTGGGGTGTGGGGAAACATCTCCAGTGATTTTTATGATGAAGGACAACCTGAGTACTCTTCCATGCTTGCTGTAAAAGATAATGTTGGGCTCAATCAGATGATGAGGAAGAAGAAGAGGAATAGGTAACACTGCTGGATTTGAAAGAGAATTTAAATCTTTACACTACCAAAAGGTTGAAAAAACTAGCATGTGCTCTTATTGATTCAATTTGTGAATTAATTCCTGAAACGGACTTGTTAAATAATAGTGTGGATGTGTCACATGATGAAAAAATGTTTTGACAAGTCTGATCTTGAAGTTAAGGTGGTGGCTCTTGAAACTGAAAAAGATGAACTTTTGAAATTGATGGAGACTAATGCTAAGTCTGATGCTAAGTTAAAAAAATAAGTGAAACTGAACTGGCCTTAGAAGAGAAACTGAAGGAGGCTGAATTGAAATTGAATTTAGCCTTAGAAAGAAACACAGTAATAGAGAAAGACCTGCTGAAGGTTAAGGAGGACCTGAACAAGTCCATGAAGTGGACTGCATCTTCCAAACCGTTGGGTGATATGTCCGGTAGCTGGGGTCATGAAAAGATAGGTCTAGGATATGTCAACAAGCTTCATCCCCCATATAATCCCCACAACAACTATGTTTCTGTTGCTGATAATCTGTTATGTTTGCACTGTGGGAGAAATGGTCAAATGAAGGGAAATATGAGGTTCTCAATAGAACTCTTAAAAAACAGCAATCTGATTACTCTGGAAGAAAAAGTGTGAATGAGGGACCGGGCCCTAAGTCAAAACAGAGTAACAGACCTTTGCCTAGCTGGACTAAAAATTTTGTCATTAGGCCTCTTTCTCATTACTGGGAGCTCAGATTAAAGTGGGTTCCCAAAACTAACAAGTAATCACTTAGAGGAACAACTAGGAGGAAGCAGTTAGTGTTGGTTTATAGATAGTGGATGCTCAAAACATATGACTAGAAGGGCTAAAAATGTCCTCTCTTTAAAGAAAATGAAAGGTAGCAGTGTATCATTTGGTGATGGTAAGAAGGGGTACATCATGGACATAGGAAATATTGGTAAATGCGTTGAGAAAGCTATAGAAGATGTGTATTATGTTGAAGGGTTGAAGTATAGTCTTCTCAATGTTTCTCAAATTTATGACAAAGGCAATGAGGTTAAGTTCCTATTAGACAAGTGCACTACTACAAACTTGTCTACTAATGAAGTGGTCCTCACAGCAAAAAGGTGCAGAAACATGTATGTAGCATATCTTAGAACTACAAAGGAAGATAATCTCACATGTCTCAAGGTCCAAGATGATTCAAGTGACTTGTGCCATAGGAAACTTGGTCATGTCACTCCTTCTCTGCTGAGCAAACTGGCTTCCATGGACCTGGTTTGTGGTCTACCAAAGATGAATTTCAATAATTCAAAAGTGTGTGTCGTATGTGCTAAAGGAAAACAGTCAAAAAAACTCCTTCAAATCTAAAAATGAGGTAAGTACCACCAGACCTATTGAACTTATTTATGTTGATTTTTGTGGTCCTGTGAAGGTTCAAAGTCGTGGTGGGAAGAAATACATTATGGTGATAGTGGATGACTACTCAAGATATACTTGGGTAAGGTTCCTGAGATCGAAGGATGAAGTTGTTGAGTTGCAAATCAACCTCATCAAACAAGTTCAGAATCAATTTGGAAGTAAAGTTGTAGGGATCAAGTCTAATCATGGTACTGAGTTTGAAAATTCAAGGCTTGATGGCTTTTGTGCAGATCAAGGAATCCATCATAATTTTCAGCTCTTAGAACTTCCCAGCAAAATGGAGTTATGGAGAGGAAAAAGAGAACACTGGTGGAAATTGGAAGGACCATGCTGATTGAGTCTAGATTAGCCAAGAACTTCTGGGCGAAAGCTGTCAACACTACATGTTACATTACAAACAGGTGTCTGATCAAGTCTCTTGAGAATAAGACTTCCTATGAACTCTTGTTTGGTAAGAAACCCCAACATCAGTCACCTGAGGGATTTTGGATGCAAATGCTTTGTTCTCATAAATGGCAAGGAAGAAGTTGGGAAATTTGATTCGAAAAGTGATGAGGGTGTTTTTGCTGGATACTCTACAAATAGCAAGGCTTATAGAGTATTCAACAAAAGAACTCTCTGTATTGAAGAAAGTGTTCATATCATTTTTGATGAGTCTGGTGATATAAAAAGTCTCACTGATAAAGATGAGTCAGACCTTGATGAGCTACTCCAACTTCAGAAGGGCAGCTTGATTAATGATCCTTCAACGGATGCTGCAGTACAAAATTATGGCAGGACAAATGAAGGTGATGAAAATAGAAAATCTTCAGAAAGACCTGGTACTTCTTCAAGAAACCCAGAAGTAGATGATGCTAATCATGAGAATATGTCTGACACTGCTCAACAAGAAGAAGCAAATGATCCTGATGCCCTAAAGAGTCAGGATCAGTCTACATCAAGGACCTCTAGATGGAAATATCAATCATCTCATCCTCTGGATAATCTAGTCACTCCTTTGGCCTCTAGAATTCAAACCACATCCAAGACTAGAAATCTGATGTCGTGTGGTGCTTTTCTATCCTCCATTGAACCCAAAAATGTCAAAGAAGCTCTCAAGGATGCAGGTTGGGTAAACTCTATGTAGGAAAAATTGCTTCACTTTGAGAGAAATAAGTTGTGACATCTGACTCCCAATAGAACTGTGATAGGGACCAGATGGGTGTTCAGGAACAACCTGGATGAAAGTGGTACTATCACAAGAAACAAATCCAGATTGGTGGTTCAAGGCTTCAATCAGGAAGAAGGGGTTGATTATGATGAGATTTTTGCTCTAGTAGCTAGAATGGAAGCTATCAGAATATTGACTTCTTTTGCTACCTAGATGGAGTTCAAGTTATTCCAAATAGATGTAAAGAGTGCCTTCTTAAATGGGTACCTTAAAGAGGAGGTCTTTTTGAAGAAACCACCTTGGTTTGCAAATGTTGAATTTTCAGATCATGTCATGAAACTGGATAAGGCACTGTATGGGCTGAAACAGGCTCCAAGGGCCTAGTATGAGAGGTTGTATAGATTCTTGCTCAGTCATGGATAAAAAAGAGGAAAAATTAACAACACCTTGTTTCTGAAAACCGGAGGAAAGAATCTATTGGTTGTGCAAGTGTATGTCAATGACATCATCTTTGGAGCTACTACAATCTCTCTGTCAAGAGTTTGGGGACCTAATGCGCAGTGAGTTTGAAATGAGTATGATGGGTGAGGTTGGCTTTTTTCTTGAATTGAAGATCAAACAAATCCCTGGTGGTACTTTTATTAGTCAAGAAAAGTATATCTGGGACCTGCTCAAGAAGTATCAACTGATGGATGCCAAGCCAATTGATACTCCAATGGGAACAAATTCTAAACTGGATGTTGATGAATCTGGTAGCATGGTAAATGCTACTATATATAGAGGAATCATTGGATCACTGTTTTTCATTATTGCCAGCAGACCTGACATAGTCTTCAGTATTGGCATATGTGCTAGGTTCCAATCTTGTCCTAAGAAATCACATTTGAAGGCTGCAAAGAGGATACTCAGATATCTAAAAGGCTCTGAACACTTAGCACTATACTGTCCTGCTGAAGATTGCTTTGATCTTGTGGGATATGTTGATGTTGATTTTGCGAGGTACCTGGTTGACCGTAAAAGTACTTTTGGTATGGCTCATTTTTTGGGTTCTTCACTGATCTCTTAGGGGACCAAGAAGCAAAATTCAGTCGTACTATCTACTGCTGAGGCTGAGTATGCACCTGCTGCTGCTTGTTGTTCACAACTACCACTATAAGAAAAAAGACTTTTAATGACCATTTCTTAACGACGAAAATGCGGTCGTTATAAATACACTTATAGTGACCAAATTCTTTTCCCATCATTATAAATATACTTATAGTGACCAAATATTTTTTCGGTCGTTATAAATATACTTATAGAGACCAAATTTTTTTTCGGTCGTTATAAATATACTTATAGCGACCAAATTATTTTGCTTTCATTATAAATACACTTATAATGATCAATTTTTTTTTTTTTTGATTATTATAAATACACTTATAATGACCAAATCTTTTTCCGGTCATTAAAAATAAATTTTAATCTAACGAGGGGACAAATTTGATTTTTAAAAAGCATAACATCCCATCGTTAAAACATATTAGTTAGTGTAAAAATATGTTTAACTAATATGAGAATATAGAGATCACACCAAATCATGTTATAAGTATACAAGTGGTGTTTTGTTAATCATTCTGATAAAAATCCTCCATCTTTTATAATTTTGCTTATTCATAAAAAAAGGTTTAATAAAAAGAAAAAAACTAAAAGATGTTGGGGGTTGTATCCATGAAGCAATGTGCAAAAAGTCAATAACTTAAGGTGCAAAATACAAAACAAACAATTTTATATCTAGAACTAGGAAACTCAACTTTCTTTTTATATGGTTGTGAGAACAGGAAAAAATTTTATGTTTCATTGTGGTTAATCTTTTATTTTGCGAAAAAGAAAAAGGAAGATAATAGTTATTAAGAGTATTATTAATAACTTTACATGAAGTTTTTATACTTTTCTTTTGAAAGGTCATAAAGAGAGAAGAACTCATCCTCAGAATAAGTGTAAAGAAGTATAAGCGACAGAAAATTTTGAAGTATAGGAATAATGCATTTCATATTTCAGAAATTATTTAAAAATATTCTAGTTTTTATTTTATTAAGAGTTAAAAATATAATATTATATAAATTTGTATGTCTATATTTTTGTAACTTTATGCAATATCATTCTTTACAGTGAACTATGAAATTTTATATGAATATAATAAATTTGTATGTTTTCATATGTGCATGTATTTGTATGTTTCTGTGTGTAAATCCATACGCAATTTGCACTTTTGCTGATTTGATTTGTGGTTATAATTAAGGTTTTATTAGCTAGAACTAAAGGGAGCCTTAGAGTAACTGGTAAAGATGTTATCATGTGACCAGATAACATCATCCTTGCAGAAAGGCAAGGTAAGACTACTGTACAATAGATTCTTGTGGTTAGACCAATCCTTAGAAGTGCACCAGGTTTGACTTTTTATTTAATAACTAGAATATCAATTAATAAAGGAAATATTTGGGTGCTACAAAAAAGGTATAACGACCGGATTTTTAACAACCAGATTTAGTCCGGTCGTTAACTTTTAACAATGGAATTTAATCCGGTCATTAACTTTAAACGTCGGAGCTACTAACGATCGGTAACGACGGGATTTTTATCGGTCATTATTGACTAATAACGACCGAATTTTTCCACGTTAAAGACCTATTTTCTTGTAGTGTACTATGGATCAAATAACAACTTGAAGATTGTGGAGTGCTGACAGACACAATTCCCTTGATGTGTGATAATACTAGTACTTTGAATATGGCCAAGAATCCTATTTATCATAAAAGAATAAAGCATATTGATGTACGACATCATTTTCTCAGGGACCAGGTTGAGAAAGGGAATATCTGCATGAAGTTCTATAGTACTGAAGATCAGATTGCTGACATTTTTACTAAGCTTCTTTGCAGGGACTAGTTTAAAAGAAATAGGCTGAGATTGGGTCTGATCAAGCAGAAGCCTAGAGGGTCTCAATGATTGTGAACTTTCCCAAAATTCTGGCTAGAAATACTAAAGCAGGTATCTGAGAAATCATTGACAAAAATGTCTATATGTATCTTGCAGGTTGTAAAAGTTGACATTTTCATAAGACTTGAAGATCAAAACTGAAAAGGTCTTACTCAAAATCAGATCATCAAGGACCTGGCTCCCTATCAGGTTGGTATTCCTTTCATAACTTGTCACAACATTTAATGTGCATGCACAGAACCTGTCATGTAGGTTTAGCTTTTCTGAACTGGCGTCAATTCGTCCCGGTAGCCGAAGCGACACAACTAATCAGGGACTAAACACTTCCTTTCCATTCCTTAAAATGGACTTCATCCGCCATTTGCTCCTATCATTCTCAAGCACTTGGTAATTTTTTCTCTTGTCTCCTTGCACGTATCTGTGAAAAAGTTTCACCATGTCTGCAAATTCTGATAAACCTTCCTCACTAATAACAACCGAAAACGAGTCAGTTTCTTCCCCTAACATTAACACACCCCCATCAAACCCTGTTTATGTACCAATAAAACCTGATGACTTACATCCTTTGACTTAGACCCTCTCACCATTCTCACCAACTGTTCGGCTTTCTCCTAAGTCTGCACCTGTAGGGCCTGAATCACCCAGTGCAATACTTGAATTAAACCTAGTAGAACCTCAACAAAGTGTTACTGAGGAAAAGGGAAACTCCTTCCTACTTGGACATACCTCCTCCTCACTTTCTAAAAAGCACTTTGAAGGGGATCTGATTGAAGAAAAGGGCATGGATTCGAACATACTGGCTGAAGGTCCTGAATGGGTTGCGAAGGGACTCCTAGGGCTAAAAGAACATGAGCAAGTTGTAAGGGGATGAGCCTGCTTCTCCTGATCTTAGCCTGGTACTGGGTACACCTGCGTTTGATCAAACCCCAGTCAGTGAGTTCAGGCCAATAAATGTTTCTAAAAATACTGAAGACGATCTTGATGATGAAGAGGATAATTTCCCCTTGAATTGGAGATTGAAGAAACCTGTTGCCTATCCTACTCCTGTTCCTGAAAAGGACCGGGTTAGGATGGCAAAAGGAAATGAAATAATGATTGAGGAAACTATGGTTGTTGCTAGGAGTTATACTACCTGGGGACAAAAAATGCTAAATCATACTATGGTTGTGGAGGAAGATATTCCTGAGAACCAGGTTGTAAATATTGAGGAGGAGAAGGAAGTTAGTTGGACTGAGTCTGATGAGGACATGGTTGGTCTCATATCACTGTCTGAGATAACCTAGCCCTCATCTTAGGAGCCTGCAGCTACAAAGGACCCTACAACTCAGAAGGAGGATGCTGGAAAGTGCAAGAGAGGTGACCTTGCTCCCATTCGGGGACCAGGTTCACAAGTTAAAAGAAGAAAAGTTGAAAAAGTTCTTACCAGGGATGAGAGGATCAGTTTGCTAGAAAAACAAAAGGTTTTGAGTTGTAAGGTGTTTGAGCCTACGGCTAAAGAGAGCCCTGGCATGAGAGAGTTGGTGGATGTTGTTGACTTTCAAGGATGGGGCCACCTATTTGAATGGCCGGTGCCTGTCTTATACGAGTGGGAGGTGAGAGAGTTTTATCCTAATCTGATGATTCAGAATGATGGAGGGTTTGTTACATCTGTGAGGGATATTTCATTCCAGGTAGATGAGGAAATTTTAGGTGCTATTTTGAAGGTGAACAAGAAGGAGACCAGGACTGTAGTTGACAAATCCCCTACAAAGAACTTCTTGGTGGAGGCTGGGAAAATGAAGAACTTGAACCCCTCAGCAGTCTCCAAGAAGTTTTTTAAGGGACAATACAAGTTATAGTTTGAGTTTGTCAACAAAGTCTTGCTACCCAGAATAGAGAAGAGGACCATAGCGACCATGGCTGATCTGTATCTCATGGAGAAGTTTAGCACTCTGGTAGAAATCAACCTACCAATATTGATGATGGAGCACATGACAAAAGTGCTAAACATGGCTGAATGAAAGCATGGATTAGCTTATGAGTACCTGCTCAACCTTGTGTTTGAGCATTATGGAGTGCAGCTGAGCAGAGGAACAACATGGACTATTAAACAGTCTCTGTCACACAACATTCTAACAGAGTGTGAGTGTGGGGAGCTGAAGGATGGGACCAGGAAGTCCCCCATGTCTAACCTGATAGCTCAAAAGGAATCCTTAAAGGGACCGGTAGAGGAGTTAACTGCTGCTTTGGGTAAAAAGGACGCTGAAATTGTTTTGCTGAAAGTCAAGTTAGCTCAAAGCACCAGTGAGGGACTTGGCTCTACTGAAGTTCTTAAACTGAAGGAAGAAAACAAGAAGCAGGCCCAGTAAATTAAGTCTCTCATTCAGAAACTACTTCAGGTGCATCAGGACTCAAATGTCAGGTTGACTATGCTCATTCATTCCTTTGCTCCTAAGTCCTCTAGTTCCTAAGTCTTCCAGCTTTGTGTCCTTCTTGTTGTCTCCCTCTAATTCTTGTTATCATGTTCTTACTCCTTATCACTTGTAGCCCGGTCTTGGGCGTGTCATGTTATGTTTTGTAATTGTTATGACTGGGGTACTGAGTTGAAATGAAATGGTTTTTGTTATGACTCTCTCTTCTGGTTCATGTTCTTCATTTTCTATGTTCTTGCTCATAATATACATTCTCAAGTACCAGGTATTTCTTGATTGTGATTATTCTCTTAGTTTACTGTTTGGTTTTTTATGATGCCAAAAGGGGGAAGCATACATTCAAGGGGAATAGGTGGTACGGGAACGGGTACAAAATACTGGGAATAAAAAGGGAAGCATGCATGTAGACTATCATATGAAAGTGGGGAAATGTTAAGTCCATGATTTTTGATTTTGAAATTTTGATGATCAACAAATCGAGTCAAGGACTAGGTAGACTATCAGATTACTGTGCTAAGTTGAACATGGGATACAATTGGTTTAAAAGCTATTGTGGTTGGTGAGATGTCTATCACAATTGTGCTGAAGGACTAGTGGTCCATTCATTGCATCGAGTGTAGTATAAAAGGAGTTTGTCCAAAGAATAAAATTAAGATTTTGCAATTTTACACAATTGAATATTCTTGTTCCAAAAGTTCTATCTTGTCTCCTTGTGCAAGAAGATACAGTTGATGTAGATGAGGGACCTGATAGAAAGCTTCTGTAGTTTCCTTGTTTTAGTTGTTATGTTGCATTGTAAAGTGTAAGACCACTCCTAATCTACAAAGGTTTGTGGTAATTGTTGTTCGTTGTTTATTTTGAGTGTTGTACACCTTGTAGACAGTGTGTAAGCCTCAAGGTATGGTTGTGCTTTAGTCTAAATTCATAAGGGGTGGAGAGTGTAGACTAAGGAGGGTTTTGTTGCTCATTGCTTGTACTTAGGTTGCAAGTAGGTTTGGTGGGAAACTAGAGAAATAGTCGTGTGTGTTGTATTTCTTTACTTTGCTCATTAGTGGATTTGGTTTTGGGAAATCCTGTTGAGATAGGTCGTGGTTGTTCCTCCTTTGAGCAAGGAGTTTTTCCACGTAAAGTCCTTGCCTGTTTCTTCTTCTGTTGGTAACATTCCGCTAGTTTTCTGTTTATCATGTTAGAGGGACCAGATCCCTTACTAGGCTCGCAGCACATTAACTCAATAAAATCAACTGCAATATGAAGAACAAACATAAGGGCTCGGGCCTCCCCACCAAACTTGTTTTGGGAAACAGATTCTTTTAGATTGTGTATATTAAGCTACTTCAGAACATTTTCTTTTAATATTATCATGTTGGAATATGACACCCGACCTAAATACATCATGCCGGAATGTGGCATCCAATCCCATAATATTATGTCGGAACGTGACACTTGATTCAAATATATTTACTTCATCATTTTTTATCATTATTTTCCACTTTATTAGCAATATTTTATCAACCTTTCTTTATTCGAGGCATAACTTTGATAAGGCAAGGTCAAGATTGTAGATTCATGATCATGGAATTGAAAACCAATCATGACAGTATATCAATCATCCAACTACATAATTAAATACACGGAAAGCTCCACGATGTTACTCAATAAATATCAATCACTATTAAGAGTCTTTCTATCATATAGAATAAATCACAACCTACCTCAATTGAATAACCAAAATGAAAAAACAATAAATTATTGGTACATTAGAACCCTCAATGTAATATATCTCTCTATAAAATTAAAGGTAATAAATTTTGATTTTACCTGAACGCTCAAGTATATTACTTTTTCCTCTCTTGTTCTTTCCCCTTTTCTATTTTGGTACCCCAAGGTCTCACCTCAAATGAATTAAACCAACCAGTGGGAGACTTGCATATCCTCCCATACGATGCCTAAGATAAAGCCATATTAATACTCGAAGGATAGCTATTATTATATAAAAATTCTGCGAAAGCTATGAACTGATTCCAATCACGACCAAAATCTATCACGCATGCACGAAACATATCTTCTAGCACTTAAATTGTCCTCTTGAACTGTCCATTAGTCTGAGAGTTAAATGTGGTACTAAGATCCAATCTAGTACCTAATTCAGCCTCTAAAGTCCTCCAACATTTAGAAGTAAACTGTCTACTACTTTCTGATATAATTAAAATCAAAACTCTATGAAATCGAACAATCTAGTGGATATAGAGTTTAACTAATTTCTCTGCCTTATAAGTCATTATGACCAAAATGAAGTGCACAAACTTAGTTAACCTGTCAACAATCACCCATATCGAATCAAACTTGTCCAATGTCTTTGGAAGACTAACCACAAAGTTCAATGCAATTCTTTTCCACTTTCGCTTAGGATCGGGCATTCTCTGAAGTGTCCCTCCAGACCTTTGGTGCTCATATTTTACCTGCTGAAAATTTGGATACTAGAGAAAAAAATCAACAATGTCATGCTACATGATACTCCATCAACAATGTTATCTCAAATAACAATACATCTTGACTCAACAGGATGTATAAAATACCTCGAACTATGAAACTCCGCAAGAATAGTGTAACAACCCTCCATGTTTTTTTTGTATTTCCACAATTATTTTATTGGTTTGAGTATGTTCATAGAGACCTCACGCTATTTCTGACTTGTTGGTATGGTTAGTATGGTTGTTGAATGACCTGTTTGAGAATTCTACAATTTTTCAAGTTAAACAGAAAATTATAACTGTAAAATGAGTTTTTGATAAAGTCATAGTAAACGAACTCGGAGTGGAATACTGATGGTTCCATCAGCTCTGGAATGGCCAAATTAGACTAAGAGAGCGTTCCATGCAAGTATATCGAGTTTTGCAAATTTAGCGTCCAAAATGGGTCAATACTTGCTTTTAGTCAAATGTTCTTGGTAAACGTGCCCAAATGGAAATTCTGACCGCCCTGTTTGATCTGAAACTTCAAGTTTAATCTGGGAGGACCTTTCGTTCGGTTCCCGAGGTTTCCAGGTGCATTTTGGCCCCTTGGTAGATTTCACTATTAGGAAGTGAGACCCACATTGGGACAAAAGAACCTCCGATGGAAATTTTGACTGCACCGTTGAGTCTAAAATGCCGATTTCGATCATATTTCATATATGAATTGTATTTGTTTACTCTGGATGAGGTCGGAGCATTAAAATTAAGTCTGAGTAATTGCTAAAATTAAAAAGTGATGCCAACGTGGCTAAATGAGGGACTGCCATGTGGCAGTTGGTTCAAGAATTAAAAAAAAAAAAAAGGAAAATCACGTATATAATGTGGAAAATTTCCAGAAAATCAAAAACCTTCGGCGAACAATTTTCCAATAGCGTTATCTCCTTCACTTTTTATACAATTTCAGCAATTCAAAAGGCTAACTTATGTATTATTTTCGAGAGGAACATCGTGGAAGTGTCAGAAACTGATTTTGGCACGCTGTTTGAGATAAAACTTGCTGTTTTGCATCTATATTTTGAATATGTTTTCGAAAATTTGGCATGCGATTTCTTATCCATTTTGAGTTTGATTTTTGTAAAATTTGGGTCTACTTTTTGTATTTTTGCGAGGCACATGCCGTGGTGATGTCAGAATTAATTGAAAGATCTCTGTTTGGTGCAAAAATCTGATTATAGCTGCTGTTATGTTGCATTTTTTTTGGGAAACCTCATGTTGTGATATCTCGGTTGTTTCGTACCGGGATTAAATAAAATTTGGGTCTAAATTCTACTACTTTTTGAGACCTACATCGTGGTGTATTCAGATTCTTCTAATTTAACCGTATTTTGAAGAATTTAGTTGAGAAGCCGTTACAGTACATATTTTCAATGAATTTAGTTAAGAAGCCATTATAGTACATATTTTCGATAAGAAATGTCGTGTGGTTTTTGAGTTGTTTCTTATTGTTTTGAGCCTCGTTTTGAGGTCAATTTTTTGCTATGAACTTGGAGTGACGTAATGGTCATGTTACGGGGGTTGGTTTGGTATTTCAGGCGTGGGCCCCATTTTTTCATGTTTTAGTCACATTTAACGTACTTACCCGTTTCTTAAGATATTACAGTCGAGACGGCCATATTGATGTTGCAACTCATGTTTTGACCGCTGAGTGATATTTGGAGGCCATCAGGAAGGAAAACGCCCACGTGGACTGATCCGAAAAGCATGGATTTGCCTTTTAGTAGGTTAGGCTTATCTTTCCTCTAGACTGAGCCAAAACTTGTATTGTATATCTGGATTTTGTTGGAGCATCGCGTTAAAGAATATGCACGCTAGTGGAGATGGTGATCATTGTTTGGACATGATCGTATCTATATATTTTGTAATAACTAGTTTTGGTACTGTTGGTGTTGTGAATGAATCTGTTACATGTTAAATGTAAACATGTACCACGTGATTGATGATTTACATGCTACACCCTGGGAGTTAACTAAATTGTCTGTTGTTGATCTGCATACTTGTTGCTTTTAGAAGTTGGGCTGCCTATTGTTGCTCTAGATAATTGCTATGCTTATTAGTGGTCTATCTATTGTTGTACTGGATATTTGTGATACTTCTGGTTATCTGCTTTCTGTTGGGCCTTAGCCTAGGCTTAAGCTAGTGTTGTCCTAGACTGCATTGTTTAGAGCCTGTATTGTTACATATACACATGGTTGGACTTGAGAGGCACGGATCCCGGTAGATCGGCTAAGCAGATAACTATTCCGGGGTTTGAGTCGTTAATTATTGTTCCTAAGTTCGAGGCCCGATTGATTCTTCCTAGGTTCAACGCCAGAGACCAGGTCGGGAAGGGGGTTCCCAGCCTAGTAAGTGTGTTTTCTCTTTCAATTAAATGGACATGCTAAAATTTATAGCAGTAAGTGGAACTAGTTTATGAGGTTTCTAAGTCCGTAAATTAATAGCCATCATATGTTCCTTATATTTGATTTTAGCACTTAAATTCTTCAATTTATGTGTCATCTGCAGGCTAACAGACCTCGACAAAGGCATGGAAGAAAATATCTCAGAGAGTCGCCATCACTCTTGGATGTTGAAGTTTCTGATTCTTCTGCAAACGAGGATTCTCCTATTTTTGGAGAAGAACTGTGTGGGGTTTAGTTTCCCCAAGTGTCAAAGCGACAATGTATCCGCATCTATGTGGAGGATTCGAGTTCATGTGGAACAACATTGCTGGAGATGTAACTCTTACAAGGCTGCGGAGCCCCTATCTGATAGTAAGGGAGGATGCATTATCTCACAGCCTCCTGGCAACGGAAAAATCCGACTCACCATAATATTTCTTCGGTGATTTCTGAAGCTGTTTCCAAAGTGTCGGCTTGTAATCATAGCTCCACCCAGTTTGCTTCTTACCTGGGAAGCCGAGTTCAAGAAATGGGAGATGGACATTCCCTTGCATAACTTGAATCGCAAAGATTTCTCCACACAAATGGATGAAGTTGCTATTAATATCGTCCGCTGTTTATTTTGTGAAGGAAGAAAAAGGCCACATCTTATATGTTTAGCGAAGCTAAATCTAGGTCTCGAAATATGAGTGTTTTGAGAATCAGCTATCACTTGTTTAGGATTCTCACAGGAGATGGTGGAGGCGGTTATGCCAAAGACATACAAGAAATCCTTCTAAAATCGCCTGGTCCTTGAAGAAGGGCACACTGTTCGGAATGATAAAAGCCTTGTGTGGAAAGCACAGGAAAAGGTTGAAATAGAGAAGAAGATATTTCTATCTGGAATTTTGTTCCAGAATAACATCAAAGAATCTTGCAATACTCTAAGTGCAGTTAAACCAAAGTTTGCTGCAGATTTGAAGCAGAAATGGGGTTCTCTTAGCAGTTACACTGAAAAGAATGCCCGATCATTGGAAGAGATTAGGGATATTATTTCACCACTTGTCCATACATGTTGTGAAGATAAAAAGAAGGTAAGCCTTCGGGGTATAAAGAAATACACTTGAGGCCCACAAATTTGCAGAAGGAGTTGCTTAAAAGAATTCCAGAGAAGTTGTACTCCTTTTCCAAACAAAATCTAGTGTCTCTAATCTCTGTTCATTCTTCACTAGTGGAAAAGTGGAAGGAGTTCTATGAGTCAAAAAGTCAGTTCAAAGAAAGAAAAAGCCAGTTACTTGATCCTCTAAACCTGATTAAGGAGCAACTCAAGTCTCTCTTTGGCTGGACTTTAGGTCAGGAGATTCTCTATGTCGAGGGAGAACCTAATGTAATACAATGGCAGATATCAATAAATCATCACATATGATAACACTCCTAAGAAAAATGTATATCTTGTATCTTTTTCTTAATATTTTTTATTTTCTCCCTATTAGACTTCTTTAATTTATACTTTTATTTAAGCCCAAATTTGTCATTTATGACTTTATTGAATGTGTGGAATATACGTGTGAAGCAAGTGCAAAGTACATGTCCAAAAACTAGTTCTCTTAATAACCCTAAGAGTGATGTCAAAGTTCTTCTTGCATAGATAAAAGCCTATTCGGAAGGGATAAATCCAATAGGGGCTTCAAGAATGGTTTTTCTTGACGTTCTCTGGAATCCCTTAGTAGAACAGCAAACCATCAGCTGAGCCTACAGGAATGGTCAAACAAACGTTATTCATGTTTACTGTCCAGTGACATCGAAATCGGAGGTTGACAACATAAAAAAACATACCAGAAAAAAATATCAGATGTACTTATGTCCAGGAATAAAGAGAATACTTTGTATTCTATGTCAAAGGATAACATACTTGAATCCATGGTTAAGCATAAGGGCCTCCGTCATATATTTGAAAAACTATCTCGATCAAAGTCGGAAAGGCGAAAAGTACGAAAGATAAATTGAAGATCAAAAAGAAAGATACGTTGTCCAAAAGAAGGTAGAGATGTAAATGAGGTAATTAAGTTGTAATCAATTTTACACAATTGAGGCTGATAGAAAAGCTGGTGAATTCATTGCTAGTTCAGAGAGGAGATAGACCAAAATAAAACGTTTGACCCATTTTACAAAGCTAGCAGTTATAAAAATACACTAAACAAGTTGGATTGCCTCATGTGCCTAACTATTGCCTTTTGATGGTTGTTTACAAGAACTAAAGCATGTAGTAGGCACCACACGGGGCACATGAGATAGTTTTTTAAATATATGATGGAGCCCTTCATGCTTAACCATGGATTCAAGTATGTTATCCTCTGATACAGAACATGAAGTATTCTCTTCATTCCTGAACGAAGTACATCTAAATGATAACTTTTTCTAGTTTGTTGTTCGATCATGTCAACCTCCCATATTGATGTCATTGCACAGTAAACATGAACAAATTTTGTCTAGCCATTCCGTAGGCTCGGCTAATGGCTTGCTGTTCTACTGAGGGATTCCAGAGAACATCAAGCAAAACCACTCTTGAAGCCCCTATAAGACTTATCCCTTCTGAAAAGGCTTTTATCGATGCAGGAAGCACTTTGACATCACTCTTTGGGTCATTAAGAGAGTTTATTGATATATGCCGCTACTTTACATCAAGTTTTCCATCCATATAGAGAATCTCCCGACCTAAATTCTAGACAAAGAGAGAATTTAGTTGCTCCTTCATCAAGTTTAGAGGATCAAGTAACTGGTTAAATATGATAACCCTCTCCTTCCACCCTCTACAGAATCTGATCAGCTCAACAACAAATTTCATTTCTACTCCATCATCAGGATCCAACCGACAGCTTCTTTCTTTGAGTTGACTTTCAACTCGTAGAATTCCTTCCTCTTTGCTACTAATGAAGGATGAACACAGGTCAGAGATACCAAATTTTGTCCATAAAAGGAGGCTCGATTCTCTGGAATTCTTTTAATCAACTCCTTCTGCACCTCTGTGGGTTTCAAGTGTACCACAATATCCAATATACCTAGAAGGCTTACCTTTTTTACATTTAACATTTTTGGACTAGTGGTGAAATGATATCCCTAAGCTCTTTCAACGCTGGGGAATTTTTGTCAATGGAATTGCTAAGAGAAGCCCATTTTTGCTCCAAACCTGCAGAAAACTTTGGACTAACAACATTGAGAGTGTTGTACAGCTCTTTGATGTTATTCTGGAATGGAGTTCCAGACAAAAGTATGTGATTCTCTGTTTCAACCTTCTCAAAACATTCCCCACAAGGCTGTGCTCATTCCGAGCAGTGTGCCCTTCATTACCAGTGCGGGATAAACAGTTAAAGACACCAATAGTACTTTCATCTTTCTTTAAAGTGAAGTCTTTGCTGTTCAAGTTGAGGAAAGGAATGTCCACCTCCCATTTCTTGAACTTGGCTTCCCAGTTAAGTCGCAAACTAGATGAAGCTATGATTGCTGGCCGACACTTTGGAAACCGCTTCAGAAAAGATAAAAGAAATACTATGGTGAGTCGGGTTTTTCCCATGCCAGGTGGGTGTGAGATAATACATCCTCCCTTACTGTCAGATAGGGGCTCTCACAGCCTCTCAAGAGTTATATCTCTAGCAATACTGTTCCACATGAACTCAAATCCTCAACGTTGATGAGGAAACATTGTCGCTTTGGCATTTTGGGGAACTAAATCCTGCACAGTTCCTTCTACAAAATAGGAGAATCCTAGGCTGCAGAAGAATCAGACAATCTGAAGCCGCTAACATCCGTGAGTGATGGCGACTCTCCAAAATATTTTCTTTCATACCTCTCTTGAGTTCTCTGAGCCTGCATTTGACAGAAGTTCATGAATTTAAGAGTGAACCAGAAATAAATTGGAGAGCAAGAGTTCCTAAAACCAAATATGTCCAACAGAACAATTAAAAGAATTTAGCAAAAGTTACTACACAACAGAAGATCATGTAAATCGAGTTCCAAATTGAAAAGGGAAGTGCTTGATAAAAAAAGACTCATATACTTACAGAAGGAGGGAATATGTACTTGCTCTCCAAATGAACATATGAACAAACTGAACAGACAAGTCCAATTTGTTCATCTAGAACAAGATGGTGGTTCCCCATCTGACAGTCATTTATTTGTCTGTGAATCGACGAATCAGATGGATTTGTAAAGCCAGTATGTGATTCTAAGACACACATGTCCATTTCAACAAAAAGATCTTCTATTTCCTTTTCCTGTTCCTCTTTTTCTAGGAGAAGAGGTTCCTCATCTTCAAATCGGAATATTAAAGGATGTGTTTCCTTAACAGGAACCTGTTCCTTCTCTCCAGTAGGAATGAGCTTATTTTGATCATCAACATTTTTTATAGAATCAACAATAAATTTGAGAAACTCAGACTCTTCAAGAATCTTCCTATTATTCTTTCCAAGAGCATCCTTTCGCATGGCAACAGTTTTCACCTCGCAGTCCTCTTCAGATGAGTATTTTGACTCTTCATCCTTGATAAGAAGAATGGGGCTGCTACAACTTCCTTTGTTTAAATTCTTCTTTTTGGATGTGGCAAGTGAGCGTGGGCGAAGAATATATGTTCGGTGTATGTTGTGCTTTTCTCCCTCAACAACAAGCTGAGGTACAACCCTCTGATTCAACTCCTTTTTTCCTTCTTCATTCTTTATAGGACAGCTTAGATCATCATGTTCTGTTTCCTCATCATCAAAATCACATCTTACATCATCAATTGAAGCTTCGGATTCTGGCTTAGAATTTGAAGTCCTATCAGTAAACTCTTTGCATTTGTCCACTGTCCTACACATGCTTGAGGTAGAAGAACAACATTATCTGTTGCATTCAACATAGGAGCAGCCTCCTCTCCAATGGTAACAACATCAGATTTTTATTAGGCTGATTCATGAAAGATTCAGAAGTTCCTGGACTGAACTTCCTCCTCCCATTGTTTTCCACATTTTTCTTGTCACCTCCAGAAGGCTCCACCAATTTTCTTTTCCTTCCACAACTAAAATTCGTAGAACTACCACTTTAACTCAACTCGTTGCTGTTCTCAATCTATTTGACCATATATTTTAAATAATGTTATCCAGTCCTCCTCTTCAAAACAGAGCTATCCCCTGAATCCATCTGAAATCAAAATACAAAATTAAAATCAAAACATTTTAATTTTTGTTATCAATTAAAATGCACAATCATAAATGAACATTTTTTTACAAAGACTAACCAGAATAAAGAACTTGTGACACCCCATAGCTCTATTCTTACATTCACTTATGTTTCAATACTTATTCTTACATATGGGAAGTAGATTAGGGTCATAAGGGACCTCTAGTACTTAGCCGAGTTTAAAATCTTCTTATATATTGAGTTTCTAGTATTAGATTATACAAGAGTCAACTTTAAATGATCATAACTCTTAGCACACAAATAATTAGATGACCCATGACCTACCAAATGAAAGCTCTTCGAATTAGCTTTCCAACGCAACTAATTTCACTGCATTTGGAGTTTGGCATCAGAAGTTATGGTCGTTTTACTACAGATTACCCAAGCAGTGGTGTAACTGCGAAACCTATTATGGGCCGTGGATTAAAATATGACCAGTCTGCTAACTCACGGAAAAAATTCTTAAAAATCCTTTTTTTGATCACAGATTTTACTAATCAATCTATGGACCATAGATTGGGCTCGTGGAATTGATTCAGAGACCTCAAAATTTTCCCAAAGGTTTATGGAAGGGTTCCTACGGGCTATGGAAGTTTCTACGGGCCGCAGATGGGCCCGTAGATGACTTCGATAGCTTTTTAAGAAAGGTCTTTTTAGTCTTTTCTCAACCTTTTAAAGCCTAAACCTGATGTTCTTACACCAAAATAAATCCCTAAACATGTCAATTCAACCTTTTTATGCTAAAAACACCTTCTCCAACTTACAGCAATGTTTCAAGGGAGAAAAAGGCTAGGGTTTGAAAATAATCTTGTTAGTTTTTTCAAGCTGTTCCACGATTCAAAATTTTCAGATATGTAAGGTTATCCAAAACATGGATCATGTCCTTTCATGTGCCCCATAACCTGAATTGACGGAGTTGTGAGTGAATTTAGTCTCCCATGAATGTTTCTTGAAGGTTTCTCTAAAATCCTAATGTATTTCTATAGCATCTTGCATAAATTACTATTTTTATGAATTAAATACTTGAAATAGATGACTTTGCCTTACTACATGAATCCTAGCATGAATTCTTGTTATTTTTGCATATTTCATTTAAATGAGCATACATGAGTCTAGGGAATACCTAAATGCTTTAACTCTACTTTTATTTTCCTGAATGCTATGAGTTACAATGATGCATGATAAAGTCTTTATGAGTTAAGAGCTGAACTTTAAAAGAATGTAACCAAGGAGTTGATAGTTGATGTGATGAATTGAGTTGACAAATGTCCAATGAGACTAGATGAATGAGTTAACCATAGATTTGATGTCTTATGAGTATATTGAGTCTTGGGAGGAGTATTGAGCACCGAATTGAATAAGAGTAAGTCCAACACAAACTCAATAACTACGTAACTGGCGTAGGAGAGATTGAACTGAGATGTTTCCTATTATCCCGAAAGAGGACTTGACGTTATTGCTTCGTTGTATCATCACTGGCTCATAGGTGATGGTTGCCGATTTGAGAAACTCCCAAATAGGCCTTGATAGTACTCTGAGGGGATTGGACTAGATGGTATATGAGTAGTCATTGTCTAAATTGTATTCTTACTTCAGACTCTTGACATGATGGTTGAGTTTTCTACTTCATGAGTTGATCTATATAAATTGATGTTATTATTCCTTTAAATATTTCTTTCGGTCATTTTACATACTCGTACATTCCACGTACGAATGTCCATTTAGGCCTGTATCTTTTCATGATGCAGAGACAGGCATTAAAAATCATCAACAGGTGCCCCATTGTGGACCTATTTGTATTCAACTGATTGGTGAGTCCTCCCCTGCTTTCGTAGGATATCATATTTTCCCTTCTAGCTTTGCGTATAGCCTTTTTATTTTATTTTGAGGTAGTCATGGATATGTCATTGGTACCACTTAGTCAGATATTTAGAGGCTTTATAGACTAGACTGTCAAGTTGTGATTGGATGCATTTTTGGCTGGTTTCTTTTACACTAGTCTTACTTAGTTGGGCCTTTGGCCTTTGATTTTCATTTTATCATTACTATTCATTTAAGTACTCTTAATTATTGATGTATTCCTCTATTAGAATATAATTGAACGAATGTGATGAGGCCGAACGGTTCGCTTAGAGGCTAACAATAGTCTCTGAGTGTTGGTCACACCATGGGTATCCTCCCGAGGCGTGACAGAATTTTATTCGTCGGGAAAATCAAGAATTGAAAGATGTGAATTCTTGAAACTATAGAATCAGAGTTTGAAATAATTGAATGCTATTAAACCTTCCAATGTGTCACGTGAATTTCAAGAGTGAGCAGGCATATTTGCTCTGGCAAAGGAATCTTTGGAAAAAAAAATAAGAAAAATACGTTTGTTTTGTTCCTCTTTGTTTTAATTACTAAACTTTTTCCAAATTGTGGGACCCATTTTAGTTTCAAATTCATATTGAATTCTAGCTTTATTTAGGACTGGGAATAAAATACCAAAAAATCAAATTATTGAACCGAACCAAAATTTTCGATAATTCAGTATTCGGTAATTTGGTTATTTACTGTTCGGCACTCAATATTCGGTATGATATCTGGGAATGCATAAGTCTTTTAGTTATATCAATTTGCTTTTTCTAGAAGTCTTCTTACTTGATCTTCTATTATATCGTTTATTTCATACAGAAAAAATAGAAATAATTGGAGCAATACTATTAGCTTCGTAATACAATTGACTATAATTTCAATATGGTATTACTGAGTAACATACCCAACTAACATTTGATTAACCGAATTACCGAATCAAAATCTGAAAATTGGTATATGGTATCTTCTTTTAGCTACTAATTACCAAATTCGAAATTCAAAAATCTTGAGCTGAATACCAGATGTCCACCCCTAGCTTGTTATGAATGACATTGAAATTTGTATAAATAGTATAACTACTTTGAGTAAAAAAAAACTAATAGCTCGACGTAGAAAAACACATTAATTATGAACATCCCAATGGGGGACTCACACACACATATATAAATTTGAACAAAAATTTATGATTCAAATTTATGAAAAACAAGAAAGGGGATTGGCTTATATTCATTTGGTCATGATAATGGAATAATATTAATTGTATTTCACCTATAATTAATTTTTTTTATAATATGGGAGGTGAATTTGGTTAACAATCTCCAAAATATTAAAAGCATGAATTAGTAAGAAATGTAAGGGCTAATTTTGATGATTTGTATGCAAGATCCAAGGAGGATCAAGCAGAGAAAAAAGAAAAGAATAAATCCCTTATGTCAAGAGATATTTGCTAAACAACTTGCAAGGAAGGATCGCGTAAAGGAATAATTGTCGAATGCATCGAAGGAAAGTTCAAATTTGCAAATATCTTGAAGATACTAAAGATTACAATTAAGGACTCTTATACTTTCTTGATTTGCTCTTGAAGACTATCAAGACGCCTTCCTGATTTATGCACGGAAGGTTGCTATTCACTGCAAGTTGTTCTCAACTCGCAGAAGTGTCTAAGGTTTTGCCCTATTCTTGGAAAGAATATTCATCCTTCCTTTACAAGAATTAAATCCCTTGTGCTGAAAGACTTCCTCATCCTCTTTATATATAAAGAAGTCTGATGAGTCGATGTAGATGGAACACTCACTGCACTCTACAAAAGCAAAACCAAGAAAAAAGCAAGTAGGGGTCAGTACTGGACAATATGTACTGAGTAGGTATCATCGACCGACTCAAAATAGAACTCAATATACATTAGAGATTGAGCTTAAGATACAAAAAAATTATCAAACACAAAAAATCATCAAACAATTATGTGCTTTGCTTCTCTTTGGAACTCATCAGATAATTATTTTTTAAAATGTGGCAAACAAAGTTTTTTCTCCACGGTCTCTGACTGTAACTGCAACAAAAACTATTCTCCACGACCTGTAAAATAGCACTGCATTTGAATTGTGGATCATTAAGGTTTATATGTTAGTTGACCTTCCTTCAAGTTATTGACTATGATTATATATCGATTATTACATTTAGAATTTTAGAGATTTGATTTGTTTGTGTTTTAAACAGAAGAAATCAAGGATGGTTTGTGAAATGTGTATTCGTATTTTGTTAGATTGATTACATATATACTATGTGATAAATGACAATTTGAGAAGTTTTCAGAATATCGAGTTGAAAAATTCCACTTTTGAAATTTTTAATATTGAAAAAAGCGATATTAGTGAAGTAATATATTTATATTAATCATGTGAAAATATGAGTTCCACTACAAATTTTGTTTTAATAAAACCGCGTGAAGTGCCGCAAATTCTCTAGTCACAAATATATCCAAATAAGGTTTGAACACCTGGTTCATCAACTCCATGAAAGCGGATAGGGCGTTAGTCAACTTGAAAGACATAACCACAAACTCATAATGACTATAGCGGGTCTTGAAGTTTGTCTTCGGGGTATCAGACTCCCGAACTCTCAGCTGGTGATATCCAGATCTCAAAGCGATCTTGGAAAATACTGAAGCACCCTTCAACTGGTCGATTAAATTATTTGTATGAGGCAAAGGATACTTATTTTTTATGGTCACTTTTTTCAACTGGCGATAATCAATACACATCCGCCTAGTTCCATCGTTCTTCTTCACGAACAAAACAGGAGCACCCCAAGGGAATACACTCGGATGAATAAACCCCCTTTCAACAAATCCTCCAACAGCTCCTTTAGCTCTTTCAACTCAGTTGGAGCCATCTGATAGGGGAAATAGAAATGATTTTAGTACTTGGCTCCACATTAATAGTGAAATCAATGTCATGATCTGGAGGAACACTTGGAAAATATGTCGGAAACACATCCATGAACTCCCTCACAACTCTGGTGGCCTCCAATGATGGTGACTCTTGAGAACAAGCCCAAACATGAGCAAAATATGATGAACACACCTTATCCATCAACTTTTGCTAAAGGAAAGTAATTGGCATATCTCATCTAGTCTCAAAATAATATTATAAATAAAAGGGCTAGTAGAAAGAAGCTAGCTCAACAAGTCTCAACATCATCATTCCACTCTAGTCTATGAAGCCTCTATCACTAATCTAGTGGTGCCATTGACAGATCCATGGCTACCTCGATCAAAATAAAGCTAAATCAAGTATAACTCAAAATCAAGATGAAATAAATAATAGGGGATCCTCTGGAGTAGGCATGTTGATGAACTCTAATACCTGTATCCGCATCATGAAACGACACAACGCCGAGTGGCAGTAATACGTGAAATGTACGATATGTAAAATAGTTGAATGATACAGAAACAGGTAAAATAATATGGAAATAACATCAACTCAGAATAATAATCAAATCAAAATGTCACATGTTTATCGAAAGGAAGAGTAAAGATTAGACAAGTGACACATCAATCAATCAATTCAACTCAATGGAACTCAACTCAACTCGACTTGACTCAGAGTACTCAAGGTAGGAACTTTTTGGGAGTTTCTCTTATCCGACAACAATTACTTATGAGCCAATGATTGTAGAACAATCCCACTGATGTTGCCACAACCATTTTGCAGTTGCCAGGTAAGGAACGCCTAGGATCCTCAGGGGATCCGGACAATTAACATATACCATGAAATTCAAACAAAATTAAGAGAAGCAATGGAATTACCAAGTTTGATCATAGAAATACTTACCCAAAAGTTTTCCAAAGAAAACTCCTCCAAAAATTGCCCAAGGAAGCTCGTGAATTTAAAAAATGGAGGAAAATGGAGTATTCTCAATTTAAAACTGTTCAGGCACCAAAAAGCCTCCGCGAAAGGGAAAAGTCTTCCGCAGACGCGGAGATCACCCAAGTTGTTACTCCATGAAAGCGGGGCCCTATATTCATGAATGAGAAGCTCTGTAGGCTTACACTTCCCTAACGTATAGGTCAAGAATGTTAACCTTCCACGAATGCAGAGTACATGGTACATGCACCAATATCGGCAATTGTACACAACACAGAATTCACAGAATGGACCCTCAGGGTTCATTCGGAACCAGAAACCCACAAATCGAACATGTAACCCTACCAGAAACAACATTTCATATGCAATGAAATATCAGAAATTGAATTTGAGGTCTCCTTGATCCTGAACCCAGCAAAAGTTATTACAACTAGTCAAAAACTCAAATATCCAAAATAACCTCAAAAATTGCAAAAATTATAATGAGACTCTTTTTAGCATTAGTTTCACCATCTGAAACCACTGGAACTGTCGAAATTTCAAACCGGGCCTCCGAACTCAAAATATTGACCAAAGTCAAACATAATCCGTTTTTAACTCATTTATGCAACTATCGACCTTACATCCACGTACGGTGTCCAAATTTAATTATGTCACCTCTCCTAGACCAAATTTGACATTCTTGAACTAATGGAATCAAGGGATTTCCATTTCAACTCCTGAAACACCAAATTGTACAAAAGCTCACTTTTTCAACAATGTAAGCTTTCAAAATTGCTAAAAACTCACATTTTTCACTTTTAAACACAAGTTCTCAGTTCCAACAACAGAGATGATTCAAAATAGGTCCAAAGAAACTTACGAAAGTGAAAAATAGTCATTTTCACAGATTAGCTCAAAAATGACTGGCAAAGTCATTAGAAGACCTCTTCCGAAAGGAAATAGAAATCCTATTTGAGTATACACATAGTAATATGTATATACTATTCAAAACGTTCTCAATGAGTTAATTTAGATATAAATAAACTCTTGTAAGAACATAGAAGATCTTGAAAACTTCTATCTGCAATCTTCATAAACCAAATGTTAGTCTGCACATTCTTGCCGTCTTTTTATCTTTTTACCAAAACCACAAAATTGCATCAAAGCGCCTGAAACAAAAAGGAAAGCAATTAAAAAAAAGGATAAAAATTTTAAGAACAAAATAATGTCTAAAAATGCAGCGTTCTTGATGTTTTTATTCTGTAGAAACAACTTATTGGCAACATTGTAGTGTTAAGTGAAACTTATTGCACTAATAATTTAGTTAGGTGTTTTCTCTGGTTAACAATGGAAGTGCAGCCTAGTGCACTACACTCACGCTATGCGAGGAGTCCAAGGAAGGATCACACCATACAGGTCTATCAAGCATTCCTACATTGCATTTCTGTAGGCCATAAGGGTCTATTACGGAATCCTACCATAAGGATCGTTTTCACAGCCTCCAGCTAACGATAGTAATACAAATTCTTCTAACAAGTGTCCTTGGCAACCCAAGAAACTCTCCAACTGAGCTAACAAGAATGAGATAAAGCATTTGAGTGATTTTTCAAAGACAGGTAGTAAAAACAATACCTAAACAAGTCAGATTACTTCTATACCAGGATATGAGAAGAAACTAAAGCACATACTAACCTAATCTGCGGGGTGCATGAGATAGTTTTTCAAATATATGATGTAGGTCCTCATGCTTAACAATGAATTCAAGTATGTTATCCTCTGACACAGTGCGCAGTATTCTCTTCA
This sequence comes from Solanum rostratum, assembly GCA_029948455.1. Taxonomy (NCBI): domain Eukaryota; kingdom Viridiplantae; phylum Streptophyta; class Magnoliopsida; order Solanales; family Solanaceae; genus Solanum; species Solanum rostratum. The sequence goes on from CM057051.1 coordinate 44,791,648, forward strand.
TTCCTGGACAGAAGTACATCTGAATAATATTCTTTTCGAACTTCATTCTTGGACAGAAGTACATCTGAATAGTATCTTTTTCTAGTTTTGTTTTTTCGATCTTGTCAACCTCTGATTTCAATGTCACTAGACAGTAAACATGAACAAATCTTTTCTGACCATTTCTGTAGGCTCAGCTGATGGCTTGTTGTTCTGCTGAGGGATTCTAGAGAACGTCAAGCAAAACCACTCTTGAAGCCCCTATAAGACTTATCCCTTCTGAATAGGCTTTTATCGATGCAAGAAGAACTTTGAAATCACTCTTAGGGTCATTAAGAGAATTTATTGACATCTGCCACTATTTTACATCAAATTTTCCATCCATATAGAGAATCGCCCGACCTAAAGTCCAACCAAAGAGAGTCTTGAGTTACTTTTTGATCAGGTTTAGAGGATCAAGTAACTGCCTAAATATTATAACCCTCTCCTTCAACCCATCATAGAGTCTGATCAATTCAACAACAAACTTCATTTTTACTACAATATCTGGATCTACATCTTTTTTCTTTGCGATGACTTTTGAACTTATCGAACTCCTTCCTCTTTGCCACTAATGAAGGATGAACAGAGATCAGAGACACCAGATTTTGTTTGGAAAAGGAGTCCAGCTTCTCTGGAATTCTTTTAAGCAACTCTGTCTGCAAATCCGTGGGCTTCAGGTGTATTACTGTATAAGGCTTACCTTCTTTTCATCTTCACTACATGTATGGACAAGTGGCCAAATAATATCCCTAAGCTCTTCCAATGCTCGAGCATTCTTTTCAATGTAACTGCTAAGAGAACCCCATTTCTGCTCCAAATCTGCAACAAACTTTGGTTTAACTGCACTGAGCGTGTTGCAAAATTCTTTGATGTTATTTTGGAACAGTGTTCCAGGTAGAAATGTCCTCTTCTCTATTTAAACATTTTCCAGTGCTTCCCACACAAGGCTTTTATCATTCTGAACAGTGTGCCCTTTTTCAAGGACAAGAAGACCAGGTGATGTTAGAAGAATTTCTCGTATCTCTTTGGCATAACCGTCTCCACCATCTACTGTGAGAATCCTGAACAAGTGATAGCTAATTCCCAAAACACTCTTATTTTGAGCCCAGGATTTTAGCTTCACTAAATATATAAGCTGTTGACATTTTCTTCCTTCACCAGATAAACAACAAAAGACATTAACAGCAGATTCATATTTTTTGGGTGGAGAAATCTTTGTTGTTCAAGTTGTGGAATGGAATGTCCATCTCCCGTTTCTTGAATCGGCTTCCCAGGTAAGAAGTGAATTGGGTGGAGCTATGATTACAGGCCGACACTTTGGAAACAACTCCAGAAATGACTGAAGAAATATTATGGTGAGTCGGGTGCCAGGTGGGTGTGAGATAATGCATCCTCCCTTACTTTCAGATAGGGGCTCTCGCAGCCTTGCAAGAGTTATATCTCCAGCAATGTTGTTCCACATGAACTCAAATCCTCCATGTTGATGCGGATACATTGTCGCTTTGACACTTGGGGAAACTAAATCCCACACAGTTCCTGCTCCAAAAATAGGAGAATCCTGGTTTGCAGAAGAATCAGAAACTCTAAAGCCGTCAACATCCAAGAGTGATGGCGACTCTGTGAGATATTTTCTTCCATGCCTTCGTTGAAGTCTGTTAGCCTGCAGATGACACATAAATTCAATAATCAAAATGCTGAGTTTGTAAAATCAAAATAAGGAACATACTAGGGCTGTTAATTTATGGACTAAAAAACCTCACAAACTAGTTCCATTTACTGTTATATATTTTAGCATGTCTGTTTAATTGAAAGAGAAACATCGATCACCAATTAACCTAGCCTCTAAAAGAAATCAGGAAAATGCAAAAGAAAAGTGCTTGACAAAACAAAACTCGTATACTTACAAAATTAGGGAAAATGTACTTGATCTCCAAAATCACATGTGAACAAGCTGAACAGATGACGTCAATTTGTTCATCTAGATTAAGCTGGTGGCTCCCATCTGACAGTCACTTACTTTTTCACTCTGCTTCAGCAAAACAGATGGATTTGTAAAGCCAATTTGTGATTCCGAGATACACATCTCCAATTCAACAAAGAAATTGCCAATTTCCTTTTCCCATTCTTCTTTCTCCAGCGGTTGAGGTCTCTCATCTTCAAACTTGAATACTAAAGGAAGTGCTTCTTTGACAGGAACCTGTTCCTTTTTCTCAGAAGAAGTGTCATCAATTTTCGTATGGAATCAAAAACAAACTTCCGAAATTTAGAATCTTGAAGAATCTTCTTACGAGCCTTTTTAACAGCAGCATTGTCTTTAGACAAGGATTTAAACTCCTCGTAATCAGACTCTTCGTCATCAGATGCCTCATCATCAGACCCCTCATCATCACTAAGACAAGTAAGGCTACACATTTTGGACTTGGACCGTGAGCGTGGCCGAAGAAGATATGTTTGGCCTTCCTTGTGGTTTTCACCCTCAACAACAAGCCCCCGATTTGAATCCTCTTTTCCTTCTTCATTGCTTTGAGGACAGATCAGATTATCATGTTCTGATTCCTTATCATCATTATCTTCATCAGGATCACTCTCCTCCTCTGAATTACCAGATATTTCCATCAACTTCACAGTTTGCACCCTCAACAGCAAGAAGAGGACTCCCCAATTGGAGATCCACAGAGAAAGGAAATCCTCTGTGAGTCCCATCGCTCACCCATGTTACACACCCACCTTCACAAGTTGTTAATTCCCCTTTTGTAGACTCAGGACAGTTGCAATGTTGACACAAGCTTCTTGATATAGAGGCATCCCCTGAATCCATAAATATGCATCTGAGTCAAATTGCACAACCATATTAGGACACTAAAAAAACTGATCAGCAAATAATTAAGTTTGTTTTAGACTTCCTTCATAACAAATACTTTTCGTAAGAGCACAAGTATTTTAAAAAGGAAGTAGTGCTCAAATTATTGTGTGAAACACTACTGTTACCAAATGTTTTAATTCAAACTTTAATCACAAAGGATAATAGCGCGTACGATACTGAATTTATGGATAAATTATTTATTTTGGTACCTGTGGAATATATAACTAAGACAAATAAATTGAAACAATAATGTAATTTTAGTGATTTATATGCACATTAAAGTTTATTTAAGTAGTCAACTATGTTTTTTACAAATTTCACATACAAGAAGTTTTGAACCTAGTTTGGATTTTATGAAGGATTATCGGATATATACCAAAACATTCCCCACCCAAATTGAATGGCAAAATGACAAGAAGTGGGAGCATATAGATCGAGTATATTTCCATCTATACTAAACTAGGGAATTTGTTGCGCTTCGTGCGGTTTTTTAAAACAAAATTTGTAGTGGAACTCATATTTTCACATGATTAATACAAATATAATACTTCACTAATATTGTTTTTTATTTTGACTTTCAAAAATATCAAAGATGGATCTTTTTAAACTCTAAATATTATGAAAACTTTTCTAATTGTCATTTATCACGTAGTATATATGTAATCAATCTAACAAAATATGAATACACATTTCACAAACCGTCCTTGATTTCTTCTGTTTAAAACACAAACAAATCAAATTACTAAAACTTTAAATGTAATGATGGATATATAATCATGATCAATGACTTGTTAATTGTAACCTCCAATTAACAAACAACAATGCAAAAACAAAACATATTAATAGTAAGTTCCAAGATTTAGAACAATAAGCAACATTTTTAAAGCTTTAATCCCCCCCCCCTCTTTAGTAGATCACCAGAATAGGATTAAACAAATAGCAAATATTATCGTAAACAAGCAAAATCCACTGCGACACAGTTGGAACACTCTAACTGATACCCACAAAAACAAGAAAAAAGACACTCGCATGAGAAATTCACAAGAAAATAAATTGACAGATTTGCACATCCTATGGATTTGCCTAATCGTAAGAACAGGTTAGCAGACGTGTTTCAGTAAGGCAGAAATAAACGGGAACACAACAATTTTACGTGAAAACACCCGGCTCATAAAAGGTAAAAAACCATGACCTGTACCTCTACAGGATTTACTCCCAACTTCACTAATTCAAAATGAGCTTTCAACAAACGATTACAATTTCTAGTAATCTAAACTTCAACTCAACTTTCCTAGCTTACTTGCTACACATAATCCTTCGAAAGCTTATGTTCCCAATGTCTTCGAGTTGCCCTCAACTTGAAGACTAAAACCAGTTCTCAGTTTATAAGCTACTGAGATATTACAGATTGTTTAAATATCAATAAAGAGAAACAAACTTCTTTTGCAGAGAGACTCGCTAGACCTAAACAACTTCACTGTTTTCCTTGTTGTGTTTTTGCAGTAATTCTTTTTGCTATTCTGAATCTCTGCATTGCCGGTGTGATGAACTCGTTCTTATAATGGTCAGTGAGAGTTCTATTTGCTCTTTAACTCTATAGTGGTATTCACCCAATAGACTCCTTCCCCTCTTCTAACTCCTTTATTTTTGCATCTTGTTTATTTAGAGTTGTATTTCATTTAGAGTCCTTCTTCTCACCAACTCTGCATTCCTTTATGACTGTTGACCATCTTCCTATTTTTGCGCTTGTAGACCTTATCTCCAGAGCCTTTTATCAACTTCGAATCTTGTGATGCTTGCTGGGGAGACAGTATGCTAAAGAACGTGGTAGATCAATATGTTTCATTGTCTTTTGTCAATCATAAAAACTTTATTGCTCCCAACAAATTCCCCCTTTTTGATGATGACAAACTCACTGAATATCGGAACTTTCCATAATTTCTGCAGCTATAAAAAGGAGAACCTCAAGAATGAAACAGGTTAAAACAAGGGTTATAAATATTGCATAACTCAGATATGACTTCCCCCTTTTGACATCATCGAAAACCAGTGGATACGCAAACGTAAAGAGAATAATCAAATAAAAAACATAAATGTGATTTCCATTAACACAACAAGGAACAAGGGATTGCATTAATATAACTGAATTACACAAAGCCCTGCATACAGAAACATTTGGAAGTAGAAAAATCTACACATAAGAACAAAAACTATGCATGCTATTTCAGAGACTGATAACAAGTAAAGGCACCCTAAGAGATAGGAGGAAAACAGGTAAGACAGGATGGACATAGGATGGGATCAAGGGATTAGCATAGTGAGCTTGTGGACAATATCTGCATAAGCAGCCCTCTCTTTCATGAATGTATCCTCGAGGTCTGAAATTCTGGAGGTCAGTGCTCTCCATTCCTGATCAAATTGTTGTCGTGCTAAGGACAACTCGGCATTATTGGCATCCAAGCCATTTGAAGGTGATGAAGAGGAGTGCCACTTCATTGCATTGAACTAAGTAGAGTAGCATGGTTCACTTGGCCGAGGACATCCTTAGTAGTCTGCATAGTCCAGACTTAGACAGGAATGGAGTAGGCCTCAAATATCTGGGCCAGCCAGAACCCATAAGGAAGAGCGTGACCATTCTTGTCTTAAATGAGAACCCGTTGCATGTGTTTCAAAATAAGACTAGGTAAATTGATCGGAATGTTTGAATCAAGCAATTCCATCAGAGTGAGGTCAAAATAGCTAGCCTCAGATCTTTGTTCCTGATGAGGAATGAGAACTTTATGGACCACGTCAAAGTAAAGACGATGGAGCGAGGACATTTCTCTTCGCTGGACACGCCTATGGTATTCCAAAGTAGGCTGGCCAGAGAATTTCCTGGTAATTTCAAGAGAAGAGGGGAGAGTGTCTAAGGGAGGCCATTCATGGCGGACATAGTGTTCCCAACCCTCATTTGGAATCCTGAGAATTCTTTAAATGTATGAAACCTCCAGACGAAGGGAGATCCCTCGAACAGTAGTGAAAATGATGGAGTCAGGAACAGTCCCCCTTGTATAGAACTCATACATTTCTTGTTTGGCCAGTTTCCTCTGAGTGGTGTTTTGGAGGAACTGGTCAGACCATCCCTGAAATGCGAGTTTGGAAAGAAGAGTATCCATGTACGAACCCCCAAAGCCAGTGATCACACGGCCTCGAAAAGAGAGCGCCGTTGAAAATGAATGAGAGAAGAGGAGTGTGGATCTGTCGTGGCTACAGTTGATGGTTCTGAGTCACTTTCCATGGTAGAGTCTTACGAGGGAATAGGAGGAGGAACTTGTTTCTTTATGGGTAATTTTCTAGGCTTGGAGGAAGTTGGGGTGGAAGAAACGGTGGTTCTCTTTTTGGGTGAAGGAGTGGACTTGGATGAAGATGGAGTGTGAGAGGCTGTTGGGTTCTTGGTGGATGAAGGTGTTGGTCGAGTCCGAGGGGGTTTGGGAAGGATATGCTTTCGTACATTCCTGTGAACTTGCCTCACCAAAAGATCTCCAAAAGAGGAGAAAACAGGGGTACCTTTTTGTCTCTTGCTCTGTTGTAGAGCCTGTTGAAGTGCCACTTCTTCTTGGCGCTTGCGATTTCTATTATTAGGCGTCCTTAGAGAACCAGGAGGTGTAACCCGTTTAGGAGATGGGAAATCATCGGAGACTTCTATGGGTTCCCCTATGGCCTTTCTCAGGCGACGACGGACTGGTTTAGGGTATGGTGAAGGCTCAGTAGACGCGAATGATGGAGGGTCAATGTTTGCCTCTTGAGAAGGGAAAACGGTATAAGGTGAGGAGACATTGGAGAATTGTGAGAAGCTGCTCTGAAATCCTCCCCAAAATGCAAAGTAAATCGATTTGTAGTGGAGGAGGAAGATTGGCAGTTTCATGAACTATTAGGGCAAGAGAGTCGGGATTTTGGGGCTCTTGCAAGGGGTTTTTTTGAGAATCATGAGAGGAAGAGAATTGTGCAGGAGGTTGTATAATACAGAACCAAGGAGGTGTTTCAAATATGAGAGGAGATAGAAGGGGAGAAGATGGGGTTTAAAGGGTTTTTTGAGACTTAGAGAGTCAATTTGAATGGGAGAGGAAGAGGCGTGTGAGGGGACGTCCTCTGAAGACCATCTGTGTAAAAAGACTGATTGCACTTTTGGCAGCAAAAGAGACAAGGGAAACTGATAGGGTAGATATAGGAAGGGAACAAGTTAGGGTACCTAGTTTCATTATCAATTTCTAAGAAGTAATGCATAATAATTGTTACCTCGTTTGTTTTCATGTTCCATTTGTCGTTGCACTGGAGCGAGTAATCATGCACATAGAACCACACACTAATGTCAATCTACAAGGTTGTTGGAATACACATAATATGAGAAATTGACTAGAAAACCTCTTGTATTTGACAGTGTTGTATCAGAAAATCTAGTCAGTCATTGAGGGGAGTTTATACAATCTTAATCAACCCCAAGTCTAACCTAATTTTTTCAAAATGTTCTCTGCTTAAAGCCTTATTAAAGATGTCAGCAATTTGATTCTTAGTAGGCAAAACATTATAGATACAAGACCTTTTTCTACATTGTCACGAAGAAAATGATGCCTTATGTCTATATGTTTAGTTCTTTTGTGTTGTACGGGATTTTTTCCTATGTTAATAGCACTTGTATTATCACACAAAATGGGAACGCAACCGACGTCCATCCCAAAATCCAGCAGTTGTTGCTTGATCCAGAGCAATTGAGCACAGCGTGACCCTGCTGCTACATATTCAGCCTCAGCAGTGGACAATGCTACAAAGTTTTGTTTCTTGGTGGACCATGAAATCAAACATGTTGCAATAAAGTGAGCCATACCTGAAGTACTTTTTCTATCTACTACATAACCAGCATAACCAACATCTGTGTACCCTACAAGATTGAAATTACTACCTTTAGAGTACCAGAGTCCCAGGTCAGAAGTGCCTTTGAGATACCTGAGAATTCTCTTCACGGCTTTGAGATGTGACTCCTTTGGATTTGATTGAAATCTAGCGCAGAGTCCCACACCAAAAACATTGTCAGGTCTACTAGCAGTAAGATACAAGAGAGATCCAACCATACCTCGATATAGCTTTTGTTCTGTGGATACGCCTTTCTCATCCAATTCCAATTTAGTGCCAGTGGCAATTGGAGTATCGATTTCTCTGGCATCTTCCATTTTGAATCGTTTGAGGAGCTCTTTCACATATTCATTTTGATGAATCGGAGTTCCAGAAGAGGTCTGTTTGAACTGTAATCCCAAAAAGAAATTAAGTTCTCCCATCATGCTCATTTTGAACTCTCCATTCATTAGATTGGCAAACTATTGAGTCATGAGCACATTTGTAGATCCAAAAATGACATCATCCACATACACTTGCACAATTAACAAGTCTCTTCCTTGAGTTTTTAAAAACAGGGTATTGTCAATTTTCCCCTTGTATGACCATGGTGTACGAGAAATTTCGACAATCTCATACCAGGCTCGAGGGGCTTGTTTCAGCCCATACAGTGCCATATCCAGCTTAAACACATGATCTGGAAACTCAGAATTCTCGAATCCAGGTGGTTGTTTCACATAGACTTCTTCCTTCAAGTAACCATTCAGCAACACACTCTTCACATCCATTTGATATAGGGTGAATTCCTTAAAAGCAACAAATGCGATGAGCAGTATGATAGCTTCACGTCTTGCTACTGGAGCAAACGTCTCATCATAGTCTATTCCTTCTTTCTGATTATATCCTTGGACCACTAGTTTTGCCTTGTTCCTCGTAACTGTTCCATGTTCGTCAAGTTTACTCCGGAACACCCACTTTGTGCCAATGATGGTGCTTCCTTCTGGTTTAGGTACCAGGTGCCATACCTTGCATCTCTCAAACTGAATCAGTTCTTCCTACATAGCTAGAATCCACTACTCATCTTGTAATGCTTCCCCTATCCTTTTTGGTTCCATCATGGATACAAAAGCCTGAAACACACACAAGTTCTTCATTCCTGATTTGGTAGTGATTCCAGATGTCAGTTCTGTGATAACATTGTCTAGGGGATGTGAGTCCTGGTACTTGTAATTTTTTACCACAAACCCTTGAGGTTGTTCATCCTGTACTGAGACAGTTTGAACAGTTCCGAGGTCAAGATGTTGAGTCTCAACTTCTGTAGTTCCCCCTGTCTGTGTGCTCTCTGCTTGTCTAGTAGGTGGAACAGATAACCTAGCCTGTTCCTCTGATCTGTGCTCCATCTCATAGATATCCTGCATATCATTCTCAAAGACACCATTATTCTCATCAAAAACAACATGAATGCTTTCTTCAGCACAGTTGGTTCGTTTATTTAGTACTCTATATGCTTTACTATGTGAAGAATATCCTAAGAAAATTCCCTCATCACTTCTAGCATCGAATTTTTCCAAATTATCTTTACCATTATTATGAACATAGCATTTGCATCCAAATGTTCTAAAATGGGAGATATTTGGTTTTCTGCCTTTGAGTAATTCATAGGGAGTTTTGTTTAGTAAGGGTTTTAACATACATCTGTTAAGAATATAAGCGGCAGTGTTTGTGGCTTCAGCCCAAAGATTTCTTGCCAAGTTATTAGCAATCATCATTGTTCTAGCCATGTCTTCTAAAGACGTATTTTTCATTTCTACCACTCTATTTTGTTGAGGGGTTCTTGGAGCAAAGAAGTTGTGATCTATACCATTTGTTGAATAGAATTCTAAAAATTTAGCATTTTCGAATTCAGTTCCATGATCGGATCTTATGGAAATTAAGGAGGTCTCCAACTTCTTTTCTATTTTCTTGATAAAATGGAGAAGACGTCGTAAGACTCATCTTTAGAAGCTAAAAAGAGGTTACATGTAAATCTAGAATAATCATCAACTATAACAAACATGTGTCTTTTACCTCCTCTGCTTTTTACTCTCATTAGTCCACACAAGTCCATGTGAACCAGTTCCAAGCACTTGGTGGTACTTACAGGTTCTTTGGCTTGAACGATACTCTCACTTTCTTCCCCCTTACGCATGCACTGCATACTTTGCTGTCTTTGAACTTGGTTTTAACCTTACAACCATGTCCTTTGACGACAGAGTATTCAGTTGTTTCAAACTTGCATGACCAAGTCGCTTGTGCCAAAGTAATGGATCATTCGACATTGCACTTAGACATGTCAAATGTGCTCCAGGCATTCCCATGTTGTCAACCTTCTACACATTTTTATGTCTATTTGCTGTCAAGATTACCTCCTTTATGTCCAGCTTTTTGACCTTGCAACCTGCAGATGTAAAAGCTACTTTGTTACCTTTATCACATGATTGAGATATGCTCAACAAATTGTGCTTCAATCAATCCACATGGTAAACTTCATCTAAAGCACTTGATTCTTTTCGTCCAATTTTTCCAACTCCCACAACGGTCCCCTTTTTTCCATCTCTGAAGGAAACTTTTCCTCCTTTAAAAGGTGCTAGTGAAAGAAACTTGTGTCTATCTCCTGTCATGTGACTTGAGCAAGCACTATCTATATACCAATGCTTGCTTCCTTTCACTGCAACCTGCAAAACAAATCAAGGGTTAGTTTTAGGAACCCAGACTAGCTTGGGTCCTTTCTTGTTGTAAAAAGGATGAATGAGATCCTATCTCGCCCATGTAGGCAACACAGTCCTTGACTTGTTTCTTTTATTATGTTCATACCTCCGTTGGTACACATGATATGTGTTTCTGTTTCTAGCATTGTTTGCGATTGGACACGAAGTAGTTGGATTTTCAATTTTACCACAGAGGTAGCATAAATTTGTAGAGGTGGCATTTTCATGAAAAAAAACCTATTCCAGCCTTCTCGTTATGGCTCCTGTTTCCTAGATGGTTTACTATGCTAGACGACTGAATCCATCTATTAGCTCTTTCTAAGTCAAGTTTCAAGGTTGAGATTTCTTGGGTCAACTTTCTCACTTATTCCTTGTCACACAAGAACTCAATATTACTTTTTTTCAACTCAGTTTCCACCTTCTGATGCTCTTCACTCGTCTTACTTTTTCCCTTATCAGCAATAGTTAACTTTAGGATTTCTGATTTTAGGTTCAATACAAGTGAATCAAGTTGTTCAGCTTGTTTCTTCAACTTGTCATTTATTTTATTTGCTTCATCCAGACAGTTCTTTATTTCAAGGTTTTCAAATTTCTAATCTGAAAAATCTTTTATTAGTTGATCCTTTTCATTTGCTACATCTCGAAAATCGTCTATCAAACCATTCATTAGTAAGATTAGCTTCCTTTTTGAAAAAAGGTGCAAGTTTTCTTTCATTTCAGAACTACTTACCTCAGATTGGTCATCTTCTTCGAGATCTGACTCTCCAGCAGCCATGAAGGCAGTTTCATCAGCATTTTCTATGTTTGAATCTTCCATTCCTGATCCCCAGGTAGCCATCATAGCTTAGTTTTCTCTTTCCTTTTGTTTCGCAACCTTTTCTTTTATTTCTCTTTCAGTCTTTTCTTTTCTCCACTCAATTTGTCATAGGGGACACTGTTTAATGTGATGATCATTTTTCCACATTTGTAACATCCTGAGTGATTTCTTTCATCAGACCACTTCATGCTTCCAGTATCATCATCCCACTTCCTACTACCTATTTTTCTCATGTCCTTCCCTTTCCTATTTTTTAGGAATTTTTAAAAAAATTTTGCTAGAAAGGCTATCTGATCTTCGTCTTAATCTGATCCCTCATCATCCGAAGCTACCCTGAGAGCTAGTGACTTTTAATCCATGCTTACTTCTTTCTTTTGATCTTCCATGTTCATCTCATACGTTCTGAGATTTTCGACCAGTTCACTTAATGTCATCGTTTCAATGTCCTTGGCTTCCCTGATGGCAGTAACTTTTACATCCCACTTAGCCTTTGGTAGGATCCTCAGAACCTGGTCTACTTGTTCTTCAGAGGTAAGAACTTTCCCAGGGATGCCAGTTCATTTATGAGCAGTGTGAGTCTTGCCATCATCTCTTGCAAGGTCTCATTTTCTTTCATTTGGAAGGTCTCATATTCAGTGAACAACATAGCAACCCTGAATTTTCTGATTTGAGCAGTTCATGAGCAATTGTAAAAGCATCCCAGATTTGTTAGCTGTAGTACAGTTTGAAATCCTGTTATACTCTTCTGGACCTAGACCGCAAACCAAAATGTTTTTGGCTTTAGCATTGTTTCTTAAAGCAATCAAATCGTCAGCGTTGAACTCCCTTCTCTCTTTTGGAACTTGTCTGTCTTCCACTGTTCGCATAGGAATAGTGGGTCCTATGATGATTCTATCCAAGAGTTCATAGTTTTCTCCTGGAATGAAGTCCTCCATCCTAGCCTTCCACCAACCAAAGTGTGTTTCATTGAAAAGAGGGGGTCTGACGGAGGATTGTCCCTCTCCATGTCCAAGCGGTGGTGCAGTGTTCATGTTGATCGATTCTTAGGTACTATCCTAAAAACCTTGCTCTGATACTAATTAACAGATTTGCACACCCTATGTATTTGCCTAATCATAGGAACAAGTTAGCAGACGTGTTTCAATAAGGAAGAAATAAACGGGAACACAACAATTTTACGTGGAAACACCCGGTTCACAAAAGGTGAAAAACCACGACCGGTACCTCTACAGGATTTACTCCCAACTTCACCAATTCAAAATGAGCCTTCAACAAACGATTATAATTCTAGTAATCTAAACTTCAACTCAACATTCCTAGCTTACTTGCTACACATAAACCTCCCAAGGCTTATGTTCCCAATGTCTTCGAGTTGCCCTCAACTTGAAGACTAAAACCAGTTCTCAGTTTATAAGGTACTAAGATATTACAGATTGTTTAAATATCAAGAAAGAGAAAAAACTTCTTTTGCAGAGAGACTCGCTAGACCTAAAAAACTTCACTGTTATCCTTGTTGCGTTTTTGCAGTAATTCCTTTTGCTATTCTGAATCTCTGCATTGCCGGTGTGATGAACTCGTTCTTATAATGGTCAGTGAGAGTTCTATTTGCTCTTTCACTACTATTACTATTCTCCATCTCCGACAATAAATTTATATCTTAATGAACCACTCTATTACTTAATACTAAGTTGCACGAACTTTCTACTTTCAGTGGTTCATCTGTGTCGAATTATCTAAAAAAAAATTAATTTTAGAGATTCGACATGCACCGGTTGATATTTTATAAAAAAATCGAGCAATATAAATATAATGTGACTTTAGATGTGAAAATCTAAACATGTGAAGTCTTTAAAAATGTTCATAATCAGTTTCCAAATGTTTTGAGATCTTAATTTTTTTTTATTTCTAGAATAATTCTCAAAATTAATTCTGTGATTTCTTAATTATTGTATGAAACATTTTCAAACCTATTCTATCAATTTAGGATACTTACTCACAAATTTACACTTTCGTCGTGAAACTAAAAAAAGAAACAAAGCAAGACCCATTCCAGCAAAGATCACTCTTGACTAGGAAATTCACATCTTTTCGGCCTTTTTAAATTAAGCTTAAAATAATACAAATTAAAGTAAAAGGCAAAAGAAACTAAAAAAAATTAATAAATTGTATTAGAGGGCTTAGAGAGTGCCACGTACTGGGTCTAGCATTCTCTTTTATGTCCGTGCTTGGAACGGTCTTGAATGACCGATCTTTTCTAGCATCCAAATGTTTAAATTATTGAAAAGATTAATTTTTAATTAAGAAAATACACTACTATAAAAATTTGAAGATAACTAAAAGATTTATCATTGTGAAATTTCTCATGAATCTCTAGCTACGGATTGCAAATTTTCCTCTTTGATCAATTTTATCTTCTGTATGTTTCAGAATAATATATAAAAGTTCACATCATACGTTGTACTTATGACATGAATGTTTCCTAAAATAATCACCTAGTTAATTGGAATTAGCCGGATATTATTAGTAATCAACACAACAAACAGAATCAATGATAGTATTAAATGGCAATTGCAATGCACAATGTTCCAATAATTCACATTCTTCATAACACCATTGGAATCCAAGCTTTTCCAATGACTAATGTAGAGATATAAGTTCTAGGATACATAATTTCAAAATTATTGCTATACAGCTCCCTCCATAAAGAAATTGAAAGAGAAGGTAACATCATTAATAAACTTTCAGAAGAATTTGTGTAATAAATCGTGCTCGTTAGGATAGCAGATTACAAAACACGCATAGATGTGGAATCAGACTCTGGTTTGAATTACTCTATCGTGCAACAATATGGCTTGTGAACAATTTGGTAAAAAAAAACCTTCAGGAAAGCAATGTATGTATAATATAATCGGTGTTTCAAAACAAATGAAGCACTGCAAGTATCTTTTATGACAGAGAATCTAAAGAAAAGAGAGTATAAATATGCAATCCACATGCAAAGTTCATTAGATGAACCTGCATTTTATCCTAACATATGTCACATGAGTTTTTATTTTACCGAACCTGCATAATCATGTTAGATGGCAAGGGCACATAATTTACGAGAACATATAAGCAATAGAATTTAATATACAAGATGCCTTGGGATGCGTGATATGTGCAATGCGATAATGCTCATATATAATGGGGATGCACTATAACCGACAAACCAAATCCATGCGAGCTATTATATGAACTGGACCGATTTAGACCTCCCACCGGTAGGGAGAAGATTACTTGCCAAGGGTAATCTACATCACACCTTACAACTCTGCTTTTCGGTGGATGGTCACCTTCCTTATGGCCCGCTTTTCGGAAGGATTTACAAGAATCATATCAAGACATGTCATATCATAACCAAGTAGATGAATAGTATACGTCCCTATGTTGGCACATAGTTCAAGGAAAGGGAGAGGACCCCCAATCCATCGGTGCTAAGTCTTACACATCCCACAAGAATACTTATATACATATACAGATCCGTTCAAGAGAGTCAAGTGCAAGTTCATAACGTTCAAGACATATTTAGGCTCAACGCCAAATTACAAGATCATATTCAAGGTGCCAATGCAAGGAATAGCTCATCTACAAGTACAAGGTGGTGCAAGCACCCAAGATGCTCCAAGAGCCAAGATACAAGATGGTGTAAACACCCAAGATGCTCTAAGAGCCATAATTATAGACGTACTGGTGATCACCTTCTTGTCATATCCCATGTCTTACCAAAAATCACATCATAATTCCTTTTTAGGACAAAACCGGGCTTAACCCTACATTTCCAAAATTTCCATGTATCAATGTCATGAATGTGATGCAATGCATAATGTAGGGATGGCATGGGTAATGTAGAGTATATCCAAACATAGCAATATAAGGTAAGAACTAGAAAATCCATAATAAATATTAGTAGAAAAGGTAGTAATATCACCCACGCATAAAACATCTTTAAAGGGACATGCATGTTCTTAGTTTCATAATCAAAATAGTTCATCATAATAAATCTTAACATAACTCAAAATTCGGAATACTAAATAGCACATGCATTGTTCAAACTATCAAGACCAAGTAGTAAGGTTTCACATTTTTAGGTAGGCAAGTGTATAAAAATAGTTTGAGAAGAACTTGGGTCTTCTTGGTTGAAAGAAGCCAATAATCAACATCCACATACCTGGTTTGAAGATGAACTTGAGGAGAAAAAATGGAATCAAATGTGAAGGTCTTAGCTTGACAATCATAGAGAGATGTTGGAGAGTCTTGAAGGAGCGAAGTCTTAGTGAGAGGAGTGAAATGAGAGAATGGCTGAAATTTGTGAAGTCTCACTTATATAGGGAGCTTAGGAAGGGTGGGAAAAGACCAAATTTTCATTGGAATAAGTCAATATTTCAAAAATGTGATTAATAAAACGAACCTAAAATTGGCCCGTTTGAGGCATACGGTCCAGTACACGGTCCGTGTGGTGTCACACGGGCCGTTAACTATGTCGTGGTCCCGAACTTTAAAATTTTCCAAAGCAAGATTTTTCGGACTAAGTATTACCTCACGGACTGTCTATGGTCACACGATCCGTGACCCTGTCCATGTACAGGCAATCCTCCACACTGCATATTTAAATGGAAGGCCACACGGGTTACCACACGGACCGTCTAAAGCCACATGGGCTGTGACTTGGTCCGTGTTAAGGTGACCCTACACAGTCCACCATACGGGAGGCCACACGGACCGTGTAGCCTTACACGGACCGTGTGGAGGCCCGTCTTCACCCAAATTCCCAGGTGTCACTCCACGGGAAGGCCACACGGACCGTGTGACTCCACATGGGTCGTGTAAGCCCTTCCGCTGGGCGATGCCTGGCAGATTTCTAGGCAAGTTGTGGACCTCAATGTGACGTCAAGGATCCGGGGCCTTTCAGATTGTAGCACAAGATTATATATAATTTATCTTGATTATGGGAGCGGTGCAGTTCCAACTTATTAATGCTAGTGCATATTGTATGTATTGAACGGGACGAGTAGAGATAGTTGTTTTGAACTAACTGATAAAAACATGTTCTCTAAAATGTTAATGGTACTTATATTCTCAATCCAGATATAACTATTATGATATGTATATATTATTTATCGTTTTAATTTATTAAAAGGTGAGATTCTGAGATGTGCCAATATGTCTGGTAGGTTGGATGATAATAATATATATTGGTGAAATAATAAGTTAGTTGACGAAATTCATTTCTCAATATAGAGATTGATGGTATGCCTTTTGAGAAGCTAATAAGTTTTTATCGTGTTAAACCTTGCAAGAGGATTTATGGATCCGACACATGAAATAAGTTAAGCAGTGCTCTAAAGAAAATTAATCTTTAAATTAAACTTGTCAGTAATTTAATTTATTGATTAGTATCTGTAATCGTAACATGGAGAATTACATAAGTGTTTAATGGGGGAATTTTGAAATGTAAATAGAGGAGTGCAATTACAAATTTTTAATGAAATAATTTGCAATTTATTATGGTAAGAATAATTTCAAATTAATTATTTGAATTATTTCCATAATAGGAAACCTCAACAATTAATTCTGTGGCCCCTACAGTGCCCATATTTAACTAGAACTTAGAATGAAAAGTGTGTTTCCTTCTTCCTTTTGGATTTGGAAAGATCCTTTATAAATGGGGTTTTCTTAATCTAGAAAAAAGGGGATTTGGATGAAAGGGAATTAGGTTTTTTATACAATGCTTGCCCACTCAAGTATTGAGAGAGTTCGGATGTGAATTTGGGATCACTGTAGAAGACCGCAGAACTGCAGTCTAACTCATGGATTCGCTTAAAGGTATATGCTTACGCTTCAAGATGTATTTATCTAATTAATATTCGTAAAGTTTATGTGTTCTATCATGAATATTTGTGTTCTAGAATAAATGTATGTGTTATCTATTATTCATGTAAGCAGTACGATCCTTATATGCTTGCACTGCGCGTATAATTTTCCAACAATTGGCATCAGAGCCACACTTACCTCTAAGTAGATAACTTGTGGAATATATATATGGTTCGCGATTTATAGTGTTGTTAAAAATCACGTGTAAAATTTACAATCATATTATTTGTAGTGGACTGTGGCATGAACACGATAGTGTCTTACTGAAAAAGACCCAAATCCGCTATTTTTTATTTTGAATTTGAAGGTAGGATATTTGTATATTCATTCTCATATGGATTGCTGTCATGGTATTTTTTAAAAATAATAATTAAAAAAACACACAAAATAGGAAAAACTTGTCTTTTTCATGTGTTATTGACAAACTGGCATTACATGATAGTAAGAAATTGATGTGCCTAGTGGAGAAGTATAAATTTCTTATGGCATACAAAGTTATTGCTATTGTTAACATTTTGTCTTATAAGTTTTTTTTTTGGTTCATTGGAATCATTATTTTTCCTAATTACCTAGTATGATGCACGATAAAAGCCAATTCAAATTAACTTGATTTTATTCTACCAACTTTAATTATATGGGACATAACTTTTCTTTTTCTCACATAAATACATAAACTTGTTAATATTAAGAATTTTCTTGTAATTAATAAATAGTTAACATTTAAGTGGTTTGTTTATTTGAAATTGTTGTAGATTCTTAATATTTTATGTATCCGAGATTGTGATACATGAATTGAGAACTATGATTAATAAATAGGATTCATGAAAGTAATCTTCTTATTTGAATCATTTGAGTGTGCTCAATGTATCATGTATAAATTGTTCTAGAAAAAAATACACCTGTAAATACTTATTTACCCAAAAAGAGTTTTACCTTAGATACTAGTAATAGTTGATTAATTCATGTGATGAGATATTAAAGGTTTTCACTTTTGAAAGGGAGAAACATAATATCTTGGATTCTCAAGTATATTAATTAAGAGGACAATTTCATATAAGAAGGTGTTGTATGTCTTAGTAAATGAAGAACACAATATGTGTCTTGTTCTCATGAGATAATAATTCAAGAGAATAAAAATTTGAATCATATTATTTAATCTTCAATTATGTCTAAAATAAATATTTTCAGATTGGGTCATAATTTAGATGGTCATGAACTTTATGATCTTAGATTTACTTGAAATTTGATGGTCCCATCGAAAATCCTTTTAGACGGATTTGTAGGTTGTTTGTCAGATTAACTTTTGATTTGAATATGCTAAGTCATTCTTCATATCAGGCATATTTATTTTGAATCTTGGACATGATTACACATGATGATTTAACATAAACTGACATGTGATAAGAATGTAAATCACATAATGTTTTTCCTAATGATGCTTAAATCATGTGAATTTGAATATGGTCATAGCTTGGAAATTTAAAAAGAAAATTCAAAAAAAATTAATTTTGGCCTCCAATTGACCTGAAATATGATAAGTTCATTGGAAATGACCTAACGAGAAATACTCATTGCTATGTTGTTATGATTTTTAGAGGTCGTTAAGATGATTTTCAAGTTGTTCATACGGATTAAAATTTGATTTAGTATGAAAATAATCCTTTATATCGATTTTATTTATGTTAGATATTGTAATGAGTACATACGATTATTTAATATGAATTGATATATCATAAGGATATAGATTTGATATTTTTTCTTAGATCGTTTGAATCTGAATTCGATCATAAATTTGGAGATAAATATTAATTTTGAACTCCAATTGATTTGATATTCAAGAGATTCATAAGAAATGATCAAATTAAAAATAATCACTGCTATGCAGTGATTTGACAACTTCATATCATTTTAAATGATAGTTTTAGGATATTTGTTATGTCTTGAAAATTAAATTTAATGAAAAATAACTCAACTATGATATAGTGGTGATAGAGATTGTTCTCTATGACTCTCACGTCTAAATTTTAGTGAAGTGTGCTGGCATTAGACCTTCCTCCATAATGGATGAAATTAATACAAGTCACTACATTTGATCCGATCTCTAGTTTTGATAATCCGTATTAGCTCTCCTAAATTGAGTAATATATGATTGGATCAATGGATCTAGGGATAATGATATTCACTTGACTAAAATTACCAGTATACTCTTCATATGAGTTAGCTTTTGTTCTAAATTTATGGAGTGAATATCTGACACCACATAGGTATGTTGCATAAGTAGTTATTTTTTCAGCAAATTTATTGTTCAAGATTCATGAACACTTATGAGGTGTGTTTTGAATTTTAATATTCAATGATACATAAACATGTTGATTTTTTAAAAATAATGCTCATACAAAGAAAATAGTTTTAAAATTTTGTTCTTTATTCTTGATCCGTGTATCCGTTATACAAATGATGACATGTGATAGAAATAATTGAACGAAAAATTTTAAATTTTATTTTGATCAAACAATATTTTCAACCGAATTGATCATAGTTTTAGTACAAAAAATGAACTCTAATTGATCTGAAATTTGGTAGGTTCGTAAGAACGACTTGATAAGAAATATTTCTTTTCTATTCATAGCGTTATAAGAGTTTTTGGTCATATTTGGTGAACCGGATCCTTCTCATGATTACCAGATTAAATAATAGTGAAGTGTTAATTTCATGTGCTGGCTTAGACCTTCCTCCATAAGGGATGAATTTAATACAAGTCACTATGTATTTAATCACTAGTTTTGATAATCTATATTAACTCTCCAAAACTAAGTAATATACGATTGGATCAATGAAACTAGAGTAATTTTCACTTGACTTAGGCTAACAATAGACTCTTCAACTGAGTCAGGTCTGTATAAGTTTATGGAGTGAATAACTGGTCATTGTACATGTGTATTGCATGAATAGTTCTCCATTCCCAACGATTGGCTATTCAAGATGCATGGATATATATGCATAAATGAGCTCTGAATTTTATTATTCAGAATTATTTGATATATACAGATCCTTCCCATGATTACCAGATTAAATAATAGTGAAGTGTTAATTTCATGTGCTGGCTTAGACCTTCCTCCATAACGGATAAATTTAATGCAAGTCACTGTGTATTTAATCACTAGTTTTGATAATATATATTAACTCTCCTAAACTGAGTAATATAAGATTTGATCAATGGAGCTAGAGTGATTTTCACTTGACTTAGGCTAACAGTAGACTCTCCAACTGAGTCAGGTCTATATAAGTTTATGGAGTGAAAATCGGTCATCATACATGTGTATTGTATGAATAGTTCTCCAATCCCAACGATTGGCTATTCAAGATGTATGGATATACATACATATATATATATATATATATAAATGAGCTCTGAATTTTATTATTAAAAAATATTCGATATATTATGATCTATTATATCTCAAACTCTCAAAAGACTTCATAGACCCACTTAGTACTACTCAAGAATTTTTTTTAAGATAAGATATTAATATTAAAAAATGTATTATGCATGTACTTTTTGTTAGAAAGAATTGATTGTCAGTTCCTAACTAAATAAGAGATAAATGCTTAATATATTTTTTGTAACTCTCTTATTATTGAGTTTGATAAATATTTTATCTCTTATAGTATATTGGTGCATGAACTTTTTATTAGTATTACCTTATGAATTGAATAATATTAATCTATCTTACAAGAGAAAACATCTTTCAAATTGAATATAACTTATTTGTTCACTAGTGTCTAAAGTTATTTATTTTGAATAGAACTTCACGTTGGTTAAAGGATGGACATAATGGTTCATTGAAAGTGAAGTGACTACCAATCTGAGAGTCCTATTTAGAAAGAAAAATGACTTAGAGACCTTTCCTCTTAGAAAAAAAATGGAGGTAGTGATAAGTTAGAATTAATCTATTTTAATTTGTGTGGTAAATGAACACTCAGGCAAGAGGTGATTTTGAGTATTGCGGAATATTCATTAAATATTACTCATGATATGAATACATATTTTTTGATGCTATGTGAGTCTAATTTTTTTTTTGATAAACTCAAGATATTTAAGACAAAAATAAAGATAGCATCATGAAAAATCTATAACATTACTGCAATATGTATGTAGTGGGTATACCTCTTCGCAGAGTTCATTAGTCACTTATTTGATAGAGTAATTGCATTTCAATCATTTACACCAGAACGTTATAATAGATTGGTGTAAAAGAAGAAAGAAAAATAGACTCTTATGGAAATGGTAAGATTAATGATTGACTTATTTGAAGTTGTTTTACTTCTTTTGGAATATATCCTAAGAACTATATGTCACATTTGGAATTTAATTTCTTGCATGTTTGTAACTTTGACAACTATAGAACTAGTAAGGACTTGAAGTAAGTCTAGTCTATGTCATGATCAGACATATAATTGTCTAGCATATATGCTGAAAGAGAAAACAAACAAGTTGGAATTAATTATGAATGTGTGTGCGTGTTAATTGGATATTCAAAAAGAATAAAAGAAGATCTTATTGTCCTTAAGAAAATATGGCTTGTTAACACAATTGCCAGATTTCTAGAAAAGGACTATTTAGTAAACCATGTTCCAAGAAATAAACTAGTTTTATAGGAACTGAACAAAGAAATAACAAATGATTCAGTCGTAAATTCAGACGCTCAAGAACATCTAATCTGTATGTCAGAGCTGACGTTCCATTGTATTTAAATAGTGGGAGAAACGTTACTTGACATAAGACGATTTACTACCTCAAGTAGTGGGAGTGATGTTGAGCAAATTAAATAGCACTACGTGAATAAGTTATTAATATTTCAATAACAAAAGGCTTTGAGGAAAATATTAAGACTTAAGAACATGAAAGTGTGACTATAGTAGTAGTACTTAGTCGTAGTGGGAGAATCGCAATGAAGATTGATTGGTTGTATATTTTTGAGACAGTTTTATGATAGAACTTCTTAAAATAAGTACATTCTTGAAGAGTTTATGATAAGGACCCTCGAGATCTAAGTGGGAGATTGTTGGGATATATACTATTAACCATGGAAAATCTATACTATTAACCATTAGTTTAAATATAGTATTTTTTATAGAAAAAATTATTCATCCAATTTTAATAAAAGTTTTAATAGATCATATAATCGTTTGTACCTATTTACTTATATAGTAGATGATTTTGTGTATAGAGTTTTAGCTTATAAACAGATGATTAAATCATCGGTTCTTATAAGTATAAAGTTTTTCGTTCACAATCTAAGATGGAAATTGGACAAGCCATCGGTATGATTGCATCATAAGATTGTGTATAATTATCTTGATTATAGAAACGGTGTAGTTCCAACTTCTTGTACTAGTGCATATTATAAGTATCGAACGGTACCGAGTAGAGATAGTTGTTTTAGATTGACTAATAAGAATATATTCTCTAAACTGCTAAATGTACTTATATTCTTAATCCAAATATAACTATTATGATCTGTATATATTATTTATTGTTTTGATTTATTAAAAGGTGTGATTCTCAGATGAGTCAATATGTCTTGTAGATTGGATGATAATGATAATATATATTGGTGAAATAATAAAGTTAGTTGATGGAATCCATGTCTCAATATAGATATTGATGATATGCCTTTTGAGAAGCTTATCAATTTTCATCGTGTTAAACCTTGCAAGTGGATTTATGGATCCGACATATGAAATAAGTTAAGCCGTGCTCTAAAGAAAATTATTCTTTAAATTAAATTTGTCAATAATTTAATTTATTGATTAGTATCTGTAATCGTAACATGAAGAATTAAATAAGTATTTAATTGAGGAATTTCAAAATGTAAATAGAGGAGTGTAGTTACGAATTTTTAGTGGAATAATTTGTAGTTTATTATGGTAAGAATAATTTCAAATTAATTATTTGAATTATTTCCATAATAGGAAGCCTCATCAATTAATTATGTGGTCCCTACAGTGTCCATATTTAACTAGAACTCAGAATAAAAATGTCACGCCCCGAGAAGGTATCCTTGGCATGGCCGGCACTCAAAGACTATTTCTAGTCCCCAAGCGAACCACTTAGCTTCATCACATTATTCAATAAAATAAACTCTAATGAATAGCGGAAAATATAAGTAGTGGACACATCTCATCCAAAGTCTCAAAAGAATGTATACATAATAATAAAGGCTAGTAGAAAGAACTAGCTCACAGTCTCAACATTAACACTCGACCTTCTTCTATGAAGCCTCTATCACTAATCATGTGGTGCCAATGACAGATCCATGGCTACCACAAATAAAAATAAATGAAATAGTCCAATCTAACTCTAAAGCAAGATAAAATAACAATAGTAGATCCTCCGGAGTAGGGGAGGCTCACCAAATCAGCTTCGAATCTCAGATCTTCAACGGAGCACCTGTTGATGAGCTCTAGTACCTGCATCTGCATCATAAAACGATGTAGTCCAGAGTGGACGTAAGTACTTGGAATGTATTGGTATGTAAAAATAGATGAGTGAAACAAAAATTGGTAGAATAGTATGGAAACAATATCAACTCAACATAAACATCAAATCACATCTTTAGTCAAATGTCTATCTATGCAAGAATAAAGAGTAGACAAATGCCATATCAATAACTCAAACTCATCAATAGTCTCAAACTCATCTCAGAGGAGCACACCTCCTCTCATCTTATTTCACCGCATCTCATCTCAGAGGAGCTCACCCCCTCTCATCTCATCTAGACTTAGAGTACTCAAGGTAGAAAATTTATGGGAGTTTCTCTTATCCGACAACAATCACTTATGAGCCAGTGAATGTACAACAGTCACGTTGATGCGGCCACAACCGTTCCAAATATGCCAGGTAGGGAACGTATTGAAACCATATCGGCTCACCCAATATGGAGTCATTCGTCAATAAGTCCTCTATTGTTTCTGGGACTTCTAATCAAGAGGGGACCACAATATATGTGATGGTTCCAAGCCTCATTTACGTATGGCGACGTAGTTAATGAGTTCAAGTGAGACTCACTCTTACTCATTTTCGGTGCTCGATACTCCTCCCGTGACTCAATGCTCATAAAATCATCAATCCAATCAGACCATTCTCATAGAGACTTTAACCCCGTCAACGATCGGTATTTCATAGGGACTTTAACCCTATCATCAATAAATCTCAGAGGGATTTTCACCCTGTCATCAATCAATCTCATTGGGACTTTAACCCTCTCACCAATCAACATCTCAAAGGGACTTTAACCCTCTCACCAATCAATCTCATCAATGACTCAAGATTTAGGACAATTATTAGGAAGCAAGTGAATAGACATGTCGATAGAGTTCATTTATAGAGACTCATAAGACAATCAAAGTCTATCAACTCATCGTCATTCTCTTATCACAATCACAATCGCAATCAACAATCACAATCTTAATTCAAGGCTCTAGACTCAATCCTCAAGTTCATTATGCATGCTTTTCACAATAGTCATGTAGGGTTATGCAAATTCTCATGAAAATATTCAATTTAAGAAAACAAATAGTTTGATGATCATCAACATAGAAAACATGTAATTTCAAATCAATTTTTCAAGAAACACCCTCAAGAAATCATACTTGTGGACTCCTCAACCATCAATCCACCTATGACCTCTATGGGGCACATGAGAGAACAATCTCATGTTTTAGTTTAGTCTTACATACCTGTGATGCAGCTAACAACCGAGTACGTCAAGGATCTCTTCTCGAATTTTCTCAACTCAAGCTCTTCTCTTCTCTCCTAAAGCCCTAGCCTTGTCAGATTAGGGAATAGGACTTAGAATGGGGGTTTTAGACCCTTTTTCACATCGAAACGTCATTATTAGTTGTGTCTAGAGTTTAGGAGTGTTGGGGAATTGACAGGAATGTCCCTCATAATTATTAAGAAACTTCCAGCTCGGAAAATACATGGTCCGCGACGCGGACTGATCACGAACAGTGTATTTTCATAAGAGAGTTTTTGTAAGAGTTTTCTCCATACTGTAAAAATTTTTGAAAAACACACAAGTGCCTCTCCGCGACAGGTGCATGACGTGCCTCTATCGCGTACCATCACTGTTTTCTGATTTCGATCAAAAATTTATCTTTCGATCGGATCGCTCTAGAAATCGATCGAGGCTATTTTCCCACTCAATTTTTCATGGGGATCACGAATGGGGTCTCAGATTTGCCATATGAGCATTGGAAGACGCGTTACGCACATACCCTCACTCTAGGAGTATTTTGGTAATTATACCGGGCGTTACATCATCTCCCCCTTAGGGTCATTCATCCTCGAATGATGAGTACTGGTGGATATTAGGCCACGAATAGGCTCAAGACTCACTTCCGTACTCAATTTAATAAATTCAACTCTTAACTCAATAATAGTAAGTAACATAAAGATAGAATAATCAATTTATGGAAGGGTAGGAAATTCACCTTTGACACCCTCATCATTTAGTACGAATAGGTGCAGATATTTTTCCTTCATCTCCTCCTTAGCTTCCCATGTGGCTTCTTCGACGAATTGATTCCTCCACAGGATTTTGACTTAGGCTATCTCTTTGTTCCTCAACTTGCGAATCTGACGATCAAGGAGTTGAACTGGGACCTCTTCATAAGATAGGTTAATCTTCACTCCAATGCTATCATCACGGATCACCAAGGCGGGATCTCCCAAGCATTTCTTCAGCATCGACACATGGAATACTAGATGGACTCTATCTAATTCGGAAGGCAACTCCAACTTGTAAGCAACCTTCCCAATCCTCTTTATGATATGATACAGTCCAACATAACGTGGACTTAACTTTCCCTTCTTTCCAAACCTTAGGACGCCCTTCATAGGTGATGCTTTCAAATACACCCAATCATCTACCTCAAATTCTAAGTCCCTTCTCCTTATGTTGGTGTAAGATTTTTGACGGCTCTGGGCAGTTTTTAACCTCTCTCTAATAACCTTGACCTTCTCCATTGACTGGTGAACGAGATCAGGTCCAATGAGCGCTACTTCTCCAACCTCAAACCACCCAATTGGCGATCTACATCTCCTTCCATACAAGGCTTCATAAGGAGCCATTTGGATGCTTGTATGATAACTATTGTTAATATGCAAATTCAATCAATGGTAAGTGATCATCCCAATTTCTCTTGAAGTCAAGAACACAAGCTCTTAACATATCCTCAAGTGTTTGAATTGTACGCTCTGCCTTACCATCCGTCTGTGGATGAAAGGCTGTACTCAGGTTCACCTTAGTACCCAAGCCTTTATGGAACGATCTCGAGAACTGGGAGGTAAACTAAGCTCCTCTATCCGAGATGATGGACAAGGAAACCCCATGCAACCTCACAAT
This sequence comes from Solanum rostratum, assembly GCA_029948455.1. Taxonomy (NCBI): domain Eukaryota; kingdom Viridiplantae; phylum Streptophyta; class Magnoliopsida; order Solanales; family Solanaceae; genus Solanum; species Solanum rostratum. Next base: position 44,818,285 of record CM057051.1, read on the forward strand.
CTCCTGGACGTATAACTTGGCATACTCTTCCACAGTGTTTGTTGTATTAACTGCCAAGAAATGAGCCGATTTAGTCATTCTATCCACGATCACCCATATCGAATCATGTTGCTTTCGAGATTTCAGTAGGCCAGTGATAAAGTCCATGTTAATCATCTCCCACTTCCATTCCGGAATTTCAAAGTTCTAAGCCAATCCACATGGCCGTTGATGCTCAACCTTCACTTGTTGGCAATTTGGGCATTTTGAAGCGAACTCCGCAATGTCCATCTTCATCCCATTCCACCAATAGACTTCTCTTAAGTCGTGGTACATTTTGGTGGAGCCAGGATGAATGGAATATCTAGTGTTATGAGCTTCTGCCATGATTCTGTCTCGAATTCCATCAACATTTGGGACAAACAATCTACTTTGATATCTCAACACTCCATCTCCCCCTTTTGAGAAGACCATCACTCTCTGGTTGTGGATATCCTCCTTCAATTGGAGTATGACAGGGTCTTGGTCTTGCATTTCCTTCACTTGCACCACTAGCGAGGAAGCGGACCCGTTCTGAACATTAATTCGTCCTTTATTGTTCTCCTCAATTCGAACTCCTAATCAAGCCAACCGATGCACTTCCTTGGCTAACTCCTTCTTTCCTTTCTCCACATGGGCTGTGCTACCCATTGATAACCTGCTAAGAGCGTCAGCAACAACATTAGCTTTACCTAGGTGGTAGTGAATGCTCATGTCATAAACCTTGAGCAATTCCAACCATCTCCTCTGTCGTAAGTTGAACTTTTTCTAACTAAAAACATACTGCGAACTCTTGTGGTCAGTGAACACATCCACATGCACTCCATACAAGTAGTGACGCCAAATTTTAAGTGCAAACACTACTGTTGCCAACTCAAGGTCATGGATTGGGTGGTTCCTTTCATGAACCTTGAGTTGTCCGGAAGCATAGGCTATCACCTTCCCCCTTTGCATTAGTACGCATCGCAATCCAACCCTCGAGGCATCACAATAAATTACAAAGTCCTCGGTTCTATCGGGTAAGGTTAGGACTAGTGCAGTAGTCAACCTTGTTTTCAATTCCTGGAAACTCTTCTCACATTTTTTGGACCACTGAAACTTGACCTTCTTCTGAGTCAATTTGGTCAATTGCACGGATAGAGAATAAAATCCCTCAACAAACCTACGGTAGTAGCCTGCCAACCCCAAGAAACTTCTAATGTCAGTTAGAGTGGTCGGTCGGGGCCAGTTCTTAACCGCTTCAATCTTTTGGGCATCCACTCGAATACCATCACGGGAAACAACATGGCCTAGAAAGGCCGCTGACTTAAGCCAGAACTCACATTTGGAGAATTTTACATACAACTCATGGTCCTTAAGAGTTTGGAGGACCACGCTTAGGTGGTTAGCATGCTCCTCCTCACTCCCTGAATATACCAGGATGTCGTCGATGAACACAATCACAAACAAATCAAGATATGGCTTGAACACTCTATTCATCAAGTCTATAAAGGCGGAGGTGCATTCGTCAACCCAAAGGACATGACCAAGAACTCAAAATGGCCATATCTAGTCCTAAAGGCTGTCTTTGGAATGTCGCACTCCCTCACCTTCAGCTGATAGTAGCCAGATCTAAGGTCTATCTTAGAGAAATAAGAGGCGCCCTGAAGTTGGTCAAACAAATCATCTATCCTTGGGAGAGGATATTTATTCTTTATCGTGACCTTGTTCAGTTGCCTATAATCAATACACATTCTGAGGGACCCATCTTTCTTTCACACGAATAGAACACGAGCACCCCAAGGAGAAACACTTGGCCTAATGAAGCCCTTTTTTCCAGTAAATCTGTTAGTTGCTCTTTCAACTCTTTCAACTCAGTGAGGGCCATCCTATAATGTGGGATCGAAATGGGCTGGGTATCAGGAAGAATGTCAATCCTAAAGTCAATCTCCCTATCAGGAGGGACTCCGGGCAAATCATCAGGAAACACTTCCGAGGACTCATTAACAATCGAACTGACTTAAGAATTGGGGACTCAACATCATCAGATTTCACTCGCACAGGTGAATGATACAACCTGTGGAAATCATCTTTTTGGCTCTAAGATATGAGATAAACTTTCCTCTAGGTGTAGCAGAGTCAACCTTCCACTCTAGAATCGGTTCATTTGGAAATCTGAACTTAACAGTTCGGGATCTACAATCAACAGAGGCATAACAGGCGTGAAGCCAATCCATGCCAAGGATCAAATCAAAGTCAACCATCTCCAACTCAATCAAATCAACAAGGGTGTCTCTATGATGGATGGACACTACACAAGCTCTATAGATCCTCTCAGCTTGAATAGACTCAACCACTGGGGTAAAAACGTCAAAGGGTTCCAAAAGACTCTCAGGGGTTCTATCAAATCTATTGGCCACATAAGGAGTTACAAAAGACAATGTGGCACCCGAGTCCATCAAAATATAACAATCAAAAGTAAAGACTTGAATCATTCCCGTCACAACATCTAGAGAGTTTTCCTGATCTTGGCGACTACCCATGGCATACAAGCGGTTTGTTGCTCCACCTGCGCCTGCTGTAGTGGCCCTCTATTTCCTCTAGCTGGCGGGGCTGGGTGGAAGATTGAGCCCGGTCACCCCACTTTGGGCAATCTCTCTGGTAGTGGCCTACTTGGCCACACTTGTAGCATACATCATTCCCGTCACGACATCTTCCCAAGTGCAGCATACCACACATACCACATGGTGGCCTACCCTGCGGACCTTGGGCCGCAATTGCTTGCAAACGAGGTCCATGACTTCCCACATTTTGAGATCTCTAATCATACCCACCTCTAGGCACAGGTGCACTAGCAGATGACGGTGCTAGAAATTGGTTTCCATTTCCTTTCCATCCAACCTCCTGGCTGGACGTCTTCGCTTTCTTGTGCTTGAATTCTTCCCTGTCATGCTCTCTCTCCTCATCAACTTGTTGCAAAAATGTCATCAGTCGCCCGATGTCCATGTCACTCACAAGCATGGCTCCTCTCCCATCTCTCTTGGGTCCTCTATTCAACCCATCAACATTCATCCCCATCCTTACCCTCATGTCAGCAACCATGTCCAGAGCATAGCGAGATAATTGAGTGAACATCAAGCCATACTCTTGCACGGTCATAGGGCCCTATTTTAGGTTCAGGAACTCCCTCACCTTAGCTTCTTTTTTCTCCCTTGGGAAGAAGAGTCCCAAAAAGGCCTCCTCAAACACTGCCCAGGTCATACACGGGGCATCATCCCTCCTACCTTTCTTCGATTAGTCGAACCACAGCCTGGCCACCCCCTTAAGTTGGTACGCAGCCAGTTCAACCCTATCAGTATCAGCCATGTGCATCACTCGGAACACCTTCTCAAGTTCCTCCACATAGTTCTCGGGATCTTCAGTAGAGGCCGACCCCGTAAACTCAGGTGGGTTCATCCTTAAAATTCTCGGACTCTAGAGCTGTCATGAGAATCGGTTCCACCTGCACCTTGACTCACGACAGGTGCTGCGACAGCTAGGGCTAAAGTTTGAATAGCTTGGGATAGCTCCGCGTTGGAGACCTCATCTTGAGGGGGTTGCTCAACAGGGACAGCTGCATCCACGGGCACCTTGGGTACTTGGGGTTCAGGTGGATTAACAGCTCACCTGGCAGGACGTACCCTTCCTCTGACAACTCTTTGGGAGGCATATTATCGATTCTGCATGTGTAGAGCACGAATTAGAAGATAGTTTTCATAGAGTTTAACTCTATCGCACGAGTTGGAATAAGAAAGAAGTGTAACCATTCCTAATATCCCATAGCCTCCTACTTATGAAATGTGGTCGGCAACACACCCATAAACAAGACTCTACTAGACACGGCTCCATAGACTCCCTAGGACACTTGAACCCTGTGCTCTAATACCAAGTTTGTCACACCCTGGGAGGGTACCCTTGGCGTGGCCGGCACTCAAAGACTATTGTTAGTCCCCAAGCGAACCACTTAGCTTCATCACATTATTCAATTAAATAAACTCTAATGAATAGCGGAAAATATAAGTAAGTAGTGGACACATCTCATCTGAAGTCTAAAAAGAATGTATATATAGTAATAAAGTCTAGTAGAAAGAACAAGCTCACAGTCTCAACATCAATACTCGACCTTCATCTATGAAGCCTCTTTCACTAATCATGTGGTGCCAATGACAGATCCATGGCTACCCCAAATAAAAATAAACGAAATAGTCCAATCTAACTCTAAAGCAAGATGAAATAACAATAGTGGATCCTCCGAAGTAGGGGATGCTCACCAAATCAGCTTCGAATCTCAGATCTTCAATGGAGCGCCTGTTGATGAGCTCTAGTCCCTGCCTCTGCATCATAAAACGATGCAGTTCATAGTAGACGTCAGTACTTGGATGTATTGGTATGTAAAATAGCTGAGTGAAACAAAAATTGGTAGAATAGTATGGAAATAATATCAACTCAACATAAACATCAATCACATCATTAGTCAAATGTCTATCTATGCAAGAATAAAGAGTAGACAAATGACATATCAATAACTCAAACTCATCAATAGTCTCAAACTCATCTCAGAAGAGCTCACCTCCTCTCATCTCATTTCATCGCATCTCATCTCAGAGGAGCTCACCCTATCTCATCTCATCTAGACTCAGAGTGCTCAAGGTAGAAAATTTATGGGAGTTTCTCTTATCCGACAACAGTCACTTATGATCCAATGAATGTACAATAATCACGCTGATGTTGCCACAACCGTTCTAAACTTGCCAGGTAGGAAACGAATCGAAATCATATCGGCTCACCCAATATGGAGTCAGTCGTCAATAAGTCCTCTATTGTTTCTGGGACTTCTAATCAAGAGGGAATCACAATATATGTGATGGTTCCAAGCCTCATCTACGTATGGCAACGTAGTTAATGAGTTCAAGTGGGACTCACTCTTACTCATTTCGGTGCTCAATACTCCTCCAGTGACTCAATGCTCATAAAACCATCAATCCAATCAGACCAATCTCGTAGGGACTTTAACCCCGTCAACGATTGGTATTTCATAGGGACTTTAACCCTCTCTTCAATCAATCTCATAGTGAGTTTAACCCTCTCATCAATCAATCTCATCGGGACTTTAACACTTCCACCAATCAACATCTTATAAGGACTTTAACCCTCTCACCAATCATCTCATCAATGACTCAAGATGTAGAACAATCATTAGATATCAAGTGAATAGACATATCGGTAGAGTTCATTTATAGAGACTCATAAGACAATCAAACTCTATCAACTCATTGTCATTCTCTCATCACAATCACAATCGCAATCAACAATCACAATCTTAATTCAAGGCTCTAGACTCAATCCTCAAGTTCATTATGCATGCCTTTAAAATAGTCATGTAGGGTTATGCAGATTCTAATGAAAATATTCAATTTAAGAAAACAAATAGTATGATGATCATCAACATAGAAAACATGTAATTTCAAATCAATTTTTTAAGAAACACCCTCAAGAAATCATGCATGTGGACTCCTTAACCATCAATCCATCTATGACCTCTATGGGGCGCATGAGAGAACAATCTCATGTTTTAGTTTAGCCTTACATACCTGTGATGCAGCTAACAACCAAGTACGTCAAGGATCTCTTCTCGAATTTCCTCAACTCAAGCTCTTCTCTTCTCTCCTCAAGCCCTAGCCTTCTTAGATTAGGGAATAGGACTTAGAATGGGGGGTTTAGACCCTTTTCACAACGAAACATCATCATCAGTCGTGTCTTAGAGTTTAGGAGATGTGGGGAATTGACCGGAATGCCCCTCAAAATTATTAAGAAACTTCCATCTCGGAAAATACACGGTCCACGACGTGGACAGGTCGCGAACAGTGTATTTTCATAAGAGAATTTTTGTACGAGTTTTCTCCATCCTGTCGAAAAATTTGAAAAACACACTAGTGCCTCTCCGCGACAGGTGCACGACGCGCCTCTGTCGCGCACCATCACTGTTTTCTGATTTGGATTAAAAATTTATCTTTCGATCGAGTTGCTCCAAAAATCGACCGAGGCCATTTTGCCACTCAATTTTTATGCTGATCACGAATCCGGTATTGAATTTTCCATATGAGCATCAGAAGACACATTACGCACATACCCTCACTCTAGGGGTATTTTGGTAATTTTATCGGGTGTTACAAAAAAGTGGGTTTCCTTCTTCCTTTTGGATTTGGAAAGATCCTCTATAAATCGGGGTTTTCTTAATCTAGAAAAAAAAGAAATTTGTATGAAAGGGAATTAGGTTTTCTATACAATGCTTACCCACCCAAGTATTGAGAGAGTTCGGATGTGAACTTGGGATCACTATAGAAGATCGTAGAACTGCAGTCTAACTCGTGGATGCTCACGCTTCTAGAGATATTTATCTAATTAAAATTCGTAAAGTTTATGTGTTTTATCATGGTTATTTGTGTTCCAGCATAAACGTATGTGTTATCTATTATTCATATAAGCAATACAATTCTCATACGTTTCTGCTGCGCGTATAATTTTCCAACAGAAACAACTACCTACACTTGTAGGATTTTAACAACTTCACTACTTCAAAACTGAGCAATGTCAAAATTACAAACTCGCAACACTTAACACACCAACCTTCACACTCCAAACTCGCAAGTATCGAGAGCCAAACTCAATCTCAACAATAACTCTCTCAAAGAAAACAAACTCTTACAATTATTTTTACTAAACAATGATTCTAAGAAGATTTCAACAATTTGAACAAACAAGAAAAACCTAACTCTAGATCTAGCTTGAATTCTCTAGTGCTAGTTGCTCTTGCTCAAAGAATTCTCTCTTTCAGATTTGCAAAAGCTGTGACTACTAGGGTTATCAATTGCTTATATAGTTAACTTAGAGTTATTCCTTAATTAGACTCTTTCTTTGAGTACGACACATACACTTTTCCTTGTAGAAGTCTTATTTTGATTCTGCTTCTTTATTGAGTCCTTTCCGGATCCTGTTTCCTTATATGACACTCTTGCTCCTAGTAGGATTCTGCTTCTCGATTCCTGGTGCTGAACCTGAACCTAGTTCTGTTTGTCATCATCAAAATAGCTTAGATGAATCTGCAAGATCCTAACATATTATAAATCTAACGTGGGAGTTTTTTTTTCTTTTTTGACTTTTTGCCTCCCTAATGTGTATGTTCATTTGCCAATTTTACCCTATCTTTCCATTTTTTTTGGTAATTATTGAAATTCCATTACCAGAGTGACCCTACCTTTCAAGTTTAATGATTTGCATCCTAGCAATAAGAAATTGTTCGTCATGAGAGTACGTAACATAACATACTTGGTTGTATTAAAGATTAACTTTATTCTTCTTGATATCAAATTTTCTTTTGCTGAAATATAACAAAGTCATGTTGTCATTATTTGTTGTACTTTACAACTAAAAATGATTAAATTTATTGTTGTTGCCTTCTTATAAAAACATACGTGATTCAGGAAATAGAGTGAATACTTTGAAATATTTCTCCACCATGTGACGATACCATTGTGCAATATATATATATATATATATATATATATATATAGTTTAGTATATGTGTTTTGCATGCATGTGGATAGAACATAGTAATGATCCGAACCGTTGTTAATTAGAGGGAACGAAGCTTACAAATTAAATTTTTCTAAACTAGCACCATCCTACCATAGCAAAAATATTCCTATCACAGCGGTGCTGCCATAGTGGGTTGGGACCCACCATAGTGAGCTCAGCTTGTTGGAATTAGAAAACGTGAATCTTTATTTACCCTCTCTTCCTTGGAATGCCTAAAACAGATAAAAGTTACCTCAATCCTCAAAGGGTTACTCTAGACCTAGGAGGAAGGGAGAGAAGGGATTCAAGTGCAAGAAAGTTATAACTCACAAAATTCAAGTCTACCACCACCATCCATCGCCGAGAAACTGATATTATAATGAAATCATGCAGCATTCGCTTGACACCTTTGTAGGCTACGTTTTCCTCGTTGAGTAGTTCTAAACCTTTCTCCATCGTTTAATATAACATAGATTGACGGGAAAAATCATGCTTAGGCCTTTGGAGATGGATGTCTTATGGGTCAAGGTTGTGTTTATCATTGTCAAGATAGGAGCATGCTAGTCACATTGTGATTAGGCTATGGCTAGCAGTATTAGTCTAGTCTGTGATGGTTGCATTAGTACTTCCAGTTGTGACGAGTTCTGGTCTAGAATGTGATTTATTTCTATGCACATAAGGCAAAATGATTGCATGTATCCTACAATAAACCTGTGGGTTATACTTGTGGCGTCAAGCAGGGGGGTTGCATCATAGGTGATGAGTTAATATTCTCAATTGTGTGATATATGCATGTTAATTACTTCATGGTACTTTGTGCATGTATATAAAGAGTAAATTGAATTTAAACCTTGTATTGCTAAATTCAAAGATCTTCCAATGATATCTTATATTTCTTTCACCTTCCACATGATTTAATTAGTTGAAAATTAAGAATTCTTCTATCTAGGTGTTAGAGTAGGTATCCGCACGGTCTAGTGAATTGGGTTGTGTATTCAAGAGAATGTCACATAAAACCACTCTTGAAGCCCCTATAAGACTTATCCCTTTTGAACAAGCTTTTATTGATGCAAGAAGCACTTTGACATCACACTTTGGGTCATTAAGAGGGTTTATTGATATCTGCCTTTACTTTACATCAAGTTTTCCATCCATATAGAGAATCTCCAGACCTAATGTCCAGCCAAAGAGAGAAATAAGTTGCTCCTTGATCAAGTTTAGAGGATCAAGTAACTGGCTAAATATTATAACCCTCTCCTTCTGCCCACTACTGAGTGATCAGCTCAATAACAAATTTCATTTTTCCTCCAATATCGAGATCCAACCGACATCTTCTTTCTTTGAGCCGACTTTCTAACTCGGAGAATTCCTTCCTCTTTAATACTAATTAAGGATGAAGAGAGATCAGAGATACAAGATTTTGTTTGTAAAAAGAGGTTGGATTCTCCATAATTCTTTTAAGTACTCTTTCAGCAACTCTTTGGGTTTCAAGTGTATAACAGTATCCAATATACCTGGAAGGCTTACCTTTTTTACATTTTCACATCTATGGACTAGTGGTGAAATGATATTCCTAAGCTCTTCCAACGCTTATGCATTTTTTTACATTTTCACATCTATGGATTGCTAAGAGAAGCCCATTTTTGCTCCAAACCTGCAGCAAACTTTGGACTAACTACACTGAGAGTGTTGTATAGCTCTTTGATGTTATTCTGGAATGGAGTTCCAGACAAAAGTATGCGCTTCTTTATTTCAACCTTGCTCAAAGCTTTCCATACAAGGTCGTGCTCATTTCGAGCAATGTGCCCTTCTTCAAGCACAAGAAGACCAGGAAATTTCAGAAGTATTTCTCTATTCTCTTTGGTATAACAATCTCCATCATCTCCTGTTAGAATCCTGAACAAATCATAGCTGATTCCCAAAATACTCTTACTTCTCACCTAGGATTTCACTTTCACCATGCGTATGAGGTGTGGAATTTTTTCCCAACGCAAGATAAACAGTTAAAGACACCAACACTACTTTCATCTTCCTTTAAAGTGAAGTCTTTGTTGTTCAAGTTGTTGAAGGGAATGCCCACCTCCCATTTCTTGAACCCAGCTTCCCAGTTTAGTAGCTAACTGGATGGAGCTATGAATACTGGCCGAAACTTCAGAAAAAACTTCAAAAAAGACTGAAGAAATACTATGGTGAGTCAGATTTTTCCAATGCTAGGTGGGTGTGAGATAATACATCCTCATTGTCAGATAGGGGCTCTCAGCCTCTCAAGAGTTATATCCTCCCTTATTGTCAGATGGTGAGATAAATTTAGTGAAGCTGAAATTTAGGGTTCGAAATAAGAGTGTTCCGGGAATCAACTATCATTTGTTCAAGATTCTCAAAGGAGATGGTAGAGGCAGTTATGCCAAATAGATACGAGAAATCCTTCTAAAATCACCTGGTCTTTGAAGAAGGGCACACTGTTAGGAATGATATAAGCCTTGTGTCAAAAACACTGGAAAAAGGTTAAAACAGAGAAGAGGATACTTCTATCTAGAACTCTGTTCCAGAATAACATCAAAGAATCTTGCAACACTCTTGGTGCAGTCAAACGAAAGTTTGCTGTAGATTTATAGCAAAATTGGGGTTCTCTTAGGGGTTACATTGAATAGAATGCCTGAGCATGTGTTTCCCGGTTCAAAAATGCCAAATCTCATTTGAATCATCATTTGTTAGGACGAAGAGCTTAGAGATATTATTTCACCACTTTTCCATACATGTAATAAAGGTGAAAAGAAGGTAAGCCTTCCGGGTATAAAGAAACACACTTGAAGCCCACAGATTTGCAGAAGGAGTTGCTTAAAAGAATTCCAGATAAGCCGAACTCCTTTTCCAAACAAAATCTGGTGTCTTTGATCCCTGTTCATCCTTCATTAGTGGCAAAATGGAAGGGGTTCTATGAGTTAAAAAGTCAGCTCAACGAAAGAAGATGCCGGTTGGATCAGATATTGGAGTAAAAATGAAATTTGTTGTTGAATTGGTCAAACTCTACGATGAGCTGAAGGAGAGCGTTATAATATTCAGCCAGTTACTTGATCCTCTCTAAACCTGATCAAGGAGCAACTCAAGTCTCTCTTTCGCTAGAGTTTAGGTCGAGAGAATCTCTATGTTGATGGGAAACTTGATGTAATACTACGACAGATATCATGATAACAATCCTAAGAAGAATGTTTATGTTGCATCTTTTTCTCATTTTTTTTATTTTCTCCCTATTAGACCTTTTAATTAATATTTTTATTTAGGCTCAAATTAGTTATTTATGACTATTGAAAGTATGGAATATATGTGCAAAGCATGTGCAAAGTACATGTCCAAAAACTAGCTCTCTTAATAACTCTAAGAGTGATGTCAAAGTTCTTGCATTGATAAAAGCCTATTCAGAAGAGATAAATCTTATAGGGGCTTCAAGAGTGGTTTTTCTTGACGTTCTCTGGAATCCCTCAATAGAACATTATGCCACCGACCGAGCCTATAGGAATGGTTAGACAAAATTTGTTCATGTTTATTGTCTGGTGACATCGAAATCAGAGGTTGATAAGATCAACAAACAAACTAAAAAAAATATCATTCAGATGTACTTCTGTCCATAAATGAAGAGAATACTTCGTATTCTATGTCAAAGGATAACGTAATTGAATCCATGGTTAAGCATGACGGCCTCCATCATATATTTGAAAAACTATCTAATGCACTGAGCAGTTAGTTAGGTTAGTATTGCTAGGATATATACTATTAATCGTGGATTTAGACATAGTATTCCAACAATTTCTATTATTGAATATCTAAGTGTGAGATTGTTAGAGTATATACTATTAACCATGCATTTAGATATAGTATATTATAATAATTGTGATGGTTAAAAGTATAAGTGAGAGATTGTTGGGATATATACTATTAACCATGGAATATATACTATTAACCATGAGTATAAATATATTCTCTAAACTATGAAATGTACTTAAATTCTCAATCCTGATATAACTATTATGATCTGTATATATTATTTATCGTTTTGATTTATTAAAAGGTGTGATTCTGAGATGGGCTATATGCCTGGTAGATTGGATGATAATGATAATATATATTGGTGAAATGATAAAATAGTTGATGGAATCCATGTATCAGTATAGAGTTTGATGATATGTCTTTTGAGAAGCTTATAAGTTTTCATCGTGTTAGACTTTGCAAGTGGATTTATGGATCCAACATATGAAATAAGTCAAGCAGTGCTCTAAAGGAAATTAATCTTTAAATTAAATTTGTCAATAGTTTAATTTATTGATTAGTATCTATAATCTTAACATGGAGAATTACATAAGTGTTTAATGGGGAATTTCGAAATGTAAATAGAGGAGTGCAATTACGAATTTTTAGTGGAATAATTTGTAATTTATTATGGCAAGAATAATTTCAAATTAATTATTTGAATTATTTCTATAATAGGAAGCCTCAGCAATTAATTATGTGGTCCCTACAGTGCCTATATTTAACTAGAACTTAGAATCCTATTTCTAATCAAAGAAGGACACATATTATTTTCTTGTTTTTCAAGAAAAGTGGGTTTCCTTCTTTCTTTTGGATTTGGAAAGATCTTCTACAAATAGGATTTTCTTAATCTAGAAAAAGGGGGATTTGGATGAAAGAGAATTAGGTTTCTATATAATTTTTGCCCACCCAAGTATTGAGAGAGTTTGGATGTGAACTTGGGATCACTGTAGAAGACCACATAACTGCAGTCTAACTCGTGGATTCACGCTTCAAGAGATGTTTATCTAATTAAATTTCATTAAGTTTATGTGTTCTAGCATGATTATTTGTGTTCTAGCATAAACATATGTGTTATCTATTATTCGTGTAAGCAGTACGATCCTTATATGCTTCCGCTGTGTGTATAATTTTCCAACATGTATGTGCTTTAGTTTCTTCTTGTTCCCCGGTACACAAGTAATCTGACTTGTTTAGTGTATTTTGTTTATTGCTTGTCTTGGAAAAATCGCTCAAATGCTTTATCTCTTTCTTGTTATCTCAGTTGGATCCTCCTTGAGGGTTTCCAAGGACACTAGTTCAAAGAATTTGTATTACTATCATGTTCTGAGGCTGTAGAAATGACCTCTTGAAAAAATGCAAGGCAGGAAAGCATAATACACTGGATGAACTTCTATCAATAACTAGAGAAAACACTTAACTAAATTGTTACTACAATAAGTAGTTTATTTAACACTACAATGTTGCAAACGACTTGTTTCTACCAAATAAAAACATCAGGGATGTTGCACTTTTAGAAGTGAAAGATTTTAATTTTGTTATTATCATTTTATTCCTTTTTTAATTCCTTCCTTTTTGGTTTCAAGCACTTTGATGCAATTATGTGGTTTTTGATAAAAAAGAAAAAGGAGGCCAGATTCACATTTGGTTTATGAAGAATGCAAATAGGATTTTTCAGGATGTTTTATGTTTTTATAAGAGTTGATTTATATATGAAATAACTCATTGAGAACGTCTTAGATTGCATGAACATTTTTTTTAGTCGTACTATGTGTATACTCATGGGATTTATATTTCCTTTAGAAAGAGGCCTATGTGCCAAGTTTATGATTTTTTTAATAATTATAATTGAATTTGATTATAACTTCCGTAAATGTATTATCTCAACAAATATGAAATTAAATATTTGTATTTTATATAAATATCAACTAGTATTTTACTTCGTCAGGCAAATCTAAGATTTACAACAGATAAATTTTTTCAATTATTTTACCTTTTAATATTTGAATATAAATAAAGAAATAAGTATTATAAGGTAACTTGTAAATTAATTCTACCAAATTTATTTAGAATTTTTATGTATCTTACTAGATATAAGAAGGATGTGAAAGCTTATGTCATCATCTTCATTAATTTTATCTTATCACTTGTCTACTCATCCGTCTTCGCGCAATACTAATAAGTTAAAATATTAATATTAAAAAATTAATCTTTAGTAATAAAATATTAATCTTAAAAAATTAATCTTTAGTAATCTTTTATTTTATTCGATGATGTTAAATGTGAACTTATACCTAAAATATGTTAAATGCAAATAACTCGTTTAAATCAGTACAAAACTCTCTAATAGTTTTTTGTCTATTAACATGGGTTGGTGAGACTTAAATTTTCCAAGTTGTTATTGTGAGATGCAATTAAAGAGATTGATATTTGTAAATTAGAAAAAAAAAAACTAGAGATGAAAATCTTGAAAGTAGATGATTGACATTGACTTTGAAAATGAATACTAATGTTCACAAGTTTGCTATCTCGTTTTGACTCAATTTGTGGATACTAGGAACACTCCACCAACTCACCATAACCTCATTATACTCTCAAACTTATTTGTATTTCAATATATCATCACCATCAACCTCCTTAAAATTCAAAAAAATCTGAATTAGAATTTGAAATAAATATCCAATTTAAAAAAATTGTACTGCATAATTAAAATAAAAGGAATATAAATTCTTTAAAATGCCTAGATTCTTTATGATTGTGCCAACCATGGTTCTCAATAGTGAAAACAATCATATGATGTGATGATTAGCATTTTCTTCATCGCCCTTATATATGCTATGATGATGATGACAGTGGAAGATACAAACTTAAATTTATATGTGCAAAGTGGAGGAATATCGTAAAGTGTCATCAATTTACGAACTAAATTTTGAGAGTTATGAAGATTAAAAAAGAAAGTTATGAGTATTATTAAGGGTATAAATTGAAGAGGTATGAATTATATATTAGTGGCTGATTTTTATCAAAGATATTAAACATAAAAAGGAGAAATATTCGAATATTAGAAGATATTATTATTTTATAATAATAAAAAGAATGAAAAAAGGTATCTTCAACTTTCTTTAAACGGGATTTGATTAATTATTGGTCAAATCAAAATTAAGTATATCATAAATTAAAAATGGGGTATCTATTATCCACTCCATAGCATCAGTCAGAACCCGAAGCCCGAACTAACTGATGTGCGCACTGGTTTGCTAATATTTTAACGGACGACCAAGAAATAAAAGTAAATCCATACGTGAATGCTTTACAATCATGAATAATAACATCAAAGTAAGAGTTATTTCAGCATGCTTTTTCTGGCTGCTGAAATAAGATTGTTTATCTCTACAATTGTTGGTGTTGCTACAAAATGTTCCTTTAGCAAGCTTTGTGCTTATTGAACACCCAAACCCTCAACCATAAGTGACTCTTGTGATCGATATAATCGACTAAATAGTGCAATATTGCTTTTGTCCCTTGGAGGTATGCAGGGCCTACACTGATTGAAGAATATTCTCATTCATCAAGATATCACCCATTGGAAGAATATCATTCAAAGCTCTCAAAACAAAATTCAACACCCAAGGAGGCATCTTTACTTGGGAAAAGAGAGAAGCAACTATTCGAATCAAAATTTTAAGAAACAGAGAGAAGAATTTTTTGTTATTGCTTTCCGTAAACAACGATACAAGACTCGAAATAATACTTGAAAAGAAACAAATCCAGAGAAAAAATAGGGCACTTGTTTAGCCCAAACCCATGACCTGCTAACGGACTAACTTAAACTTAATTAGAACTCAACATTGCCTTTTGAATCAGTCAACTAACACTTCCCCATGATTCAAAATCACACATCCAATTTCAACCTGAAATATTCATGCTTAGCCTTAGGAATAGACTTTATAAATATATCCGCTGCTTGCTCATTTGTCCCACAAAATGACAGCACAATTCTTCTATCAACTACCAGCTTCCTAATGAAGTGATATTGCACATCAATATGCTTAGTTCTGCCATGGAAAGAGGGAGTTTTAGCCATAAATCATATCATCAATGTAAAGACGGACTACCAAAAATCCACCAGTATCTTCTTTCTTCAAGTATAAAGTAGGCTTGTTGTCACTTCTTATGAATCCGCTACCTTGATAGAATGAGTCAATTTTGCTATACCATGCACGTGGAGCTTGCTTTAGCCCGTAAAGAGCTTTTCTTAACTTGTAGACTTTGTTCTGGTTGCCATTAATTATAAAGCCTTGAGGATGTGAAACATAAACCTCCTCTTCCAGATAGCCATTTAGGAAAGCTGACTTCACATCAGATTGATATACGGGCAAGTGCAATTGTGCAGCCAAAGCCGAAACAAGTCTCACTGTTTCAAATCGAGCAACAGGAGAAAAAGTTTCATCAAAATCTATACCTTGCTATTGTGAATATCCTCGCTACAAGTCGAGCTTTGTGCTTTTGAATGCTCCCATCAACATTGTACTTTGTTCGGAACACCCATTTCAGCCCTACTACATTCTTTCCTTCAAGTGCATCAACTAACTCCCAAGTAGAATTTCTTTCAATGGCTTGAATTCTTTAATCATAGCATTCTGCCATTCAGTTTGTTCTACTGCTTCTTCATAACAGATAGGATCTGAAATAAGCAAAACAAATTCACAAGAAGTAATTACAATGTTAGAATATTTGGGATTCAATTTCCTTTCTCTTGTCGATCTTCTTAGTGGAATCGGATCAATTGATGACTCGTCAGGTGCTGCAGCTGTTTGTGGTACAATTGATGAGCTTACTGATGATATAGGAGAAGAATTGGGTGAATTTCCAAGATCTACTGCAGGTTCCACATCCCCACTTGTTGGATTCCACTGGGTGTGTTGTGGTTGCTGCAGGTTCCTCATCAGTAGATACCAATTGAATATTTGATCTCACAATCCCTGAATTAAAGTTCCAACTTGCATCCTCATTAAATATAACATTTCTGCTTATAATCACTTTGCCACTTATGGGATTGTATAGACGATATACTTTGGATAGAAGACTATAGCCAATGAAAATGCATTTTAGGGATTTTTCATCAAGCTTAGAGTGAGAATTAACCAAAGCATATGCTATACAACTAAATATTCTTAAGTGGCTTACCCGAGGCTTTTTACCATTGCAAGCTTCAAGAGTTGTTGTCTTCCAAACAGCCTTTGTTGGTAAGATATTCAAAAGATAAACAACAGTCGCAACAGCTTCTCCCCAAAAATAATCTGGCAGATCCTTTGCTTTCAGTAAACTTCGAGCCATTTCCACCACCATCCTATTCTTTCTCTTGGCCACACCATTCTGCTCTGGTGTATATGGTGCTGTAAGTTCACTGCAAATTCCATTATCATCACATAACTCATTGAAATCATTAGACAAGAACTCACCGCCTCAATCTGTACGGAGTGTTTTTATCTTGTTGCCACTTTGATTCTCTACATAAGCTTTGCCACTGAACATACTAGTTAACTAAACTTTGGACCAGAAGAAAATCGGGCAGCGTAATGTTTAGAAAAAAAGAAACTAAGCCGGGACCGTTTAGGTCATGACCTGGTCAATAGAAAATCACGTACATCAAGATAAGTAAACTCAAACGTTAAAGTACTAGCTAGCCGACAAGGCTGCCACAACAGAGGTACAGACACACACTATATATATACACGCCAATCTTATGACCGGAGACTGAAAGGCACAAAAGAACCAACCCACAATAACATGTCCACAATAGCCTCTATGAGAATCACTAACACTGTCGGGACAGGGCATCGACATACCCAACTATACAAAAAGAAGTAAACATCCTGTGAAAGCTCCAGGAAGAGGTGGAGCTTACCAACTCGCCACTTTGATTCTCTACATAAGCCTTAAATTTTTTAAAATTCTCAAAGGTTTTTTATTTGAATTTCAAGAAATAAACCAAACTAAAGTGGTTGTAATCATCAGTAAACATCAAAAAATACCTACTTCTACCCAGTGCTTCCGTTTTCATTGGCCCGCACAAATCAACATGTACAAGTTCAAGACAACCTGTCTCCCTCCATGCTTTTCCAGCTGGAAATGGTTTCCTAATTTGCTTCCCAAAGATACATCCTTCACACAAGTCAAGTTCATTGATTTTCGGCAAGACAATAACCATATTTTTCTGAACCAAAAGTTTCAACCCATTAACATTCAAATGTCCATAACGTAAGTGCCACAAATTAGTGTCATTCTTTCCTTTAACAACTAAGGCAGTATTACCAACATTTGAAATATCAAGGGGAAACATTTTGTTTTAAGTCATAGGCACACGAGCTATCCCGCGCCCAGTTTTTTGGTTTTAATGTCACATGTATTATCATAAAATACAACTGAGTAGCCACTGGTCATTAATTGGCCGACACTAAACAGGTTATCAGCCAAAGTAGGGACAAATTGCACATCATATAAAAGCCTCACATTACCTTGCACAGTTTTTATCTCAACTGTACCTTTCCCTGCAACGTGTACTTGTTTATCATCTCCTAGTCGCACCTCGCTTTTCTGGAACTCGTCGAGATCTCTAAATAGAGATTTCAAACTTGAATGTGATTGGAGTATCTCCTATCAATGAACCAAACAACATTCATATTTCCAGTTATCAAGAAATGGTCATAAATAACTCACTTTCTTCTTCCACTTTTTGTGTACAAGTTGCCTCATTCTGCTCATCCTTTTGCTTCGTCCAACAGTCAGCTTTTTTGTGGCCAAATTTCTTGCAATATTGGCATTGAATATTGCTCTTGTACTGACGAAATTCACCAACTTGGTTCCTTCCTCTGCCGCTGCTATCACCATGGCCTCGACCACGAAAATTGCCTCTTCCATGTCCCCGTCCTGCTGAGTTTTCTGCTTTTCCCTTGTAGGAAGACTCCCCCTTAACCTGGAATGCCTTCGGTTGATCTTTCTCATGGGACCTATTTAGCCTATCTTCATGAGCTAGCAAAGAATTCATTAATTTATCAAAAGAATAGGTAGATAGGTCCTTAGATTCCTCAATTGCAGTAACAACATGCTTAAATTTGGTGATTAAACTTCTCAAAACTTTAGACACAACAATCTGATTATCAATGTTTTCACCATAGGACCTCATCCTATTAACAATAGCAGAAGTCTTAGACAAATATCCTTGCACAAATTCACTTTCATTAATAGGACCTCATCCTATTAAGATCTCCCATGCTTGTTTGGAAGTCTCAGCTGTTGATATATGCGAGGAAAACATTCATTATCAAGAGCTTGTTGTATCGTGAATAGAGCTTTTGAATCTGTCTTCCGATGTTCTCTCAGCTGGTTTGCATTCCCTTTTGGAATTCCAGTATCAACTACATCTCATAGTTCTAGAGACTTGAAAAGAGTCTTTATTTTAAGACTCAAAAATTGATAATTTTCCCTTCTGAAAATTGGAATTTAGAGATGTGACGAAGCTACTGTCCCATTTCCTGCCATGGAAATTTTCAGATTTCTCTCCGAAAGAAATCTCACAACGTTTCACTATTTTTTTCTCTCTTACTTTCTTGAAGAAATGATGGATTTCGAACTTGGAGCAAACGCTCTGGTACCAAGAATGTTGGGAAAAGAGAGGAGCAACTATTCGAATCAAAATTTTAAGCAATAGAGAGAAGCATTTCCTTTTTGAATTGCTTTCAGAAACAATGATACAAGACTTTAAATAATAATTAAAAAGAAACAAATCTAGAGAAAAAAAATAGGGCACTAGTTTAGCACTAATCCATGACCTGCTAGTTCACTAACTTAAACTTAATTAGGACGCTGAATGTTGAAACATAAAAGACCCCTAAACTAACAATGACTTTTGAATCAGCCAACTAACATCTTCAATTCCAAGATTTTCTTGCCAAATTTGTCCATCTGGGATAGGTATCACTACAAGAAAAGAGATTTTTAACGACTATTTATTAACGACGAGAAATGAATCCGGTCGTTATACATACACTTATAGTAATCAAATTCTTTTTCGGTCGTTATAAATATACTTATAGTGACCAAATATTTTTCCAGTCATTATAAATATACCTATAGCGACCAAATTTTTTTCCGGTCATTATAAATATACTTATAGCAACCAAATTATTTTACAGTCGTTACAAATACACTTATAGTGACCAATTTTTTTTTTCGATTATTATAAATACACCTATAGCGACCAAATCTTTTTCCGGTCATTAAAAATAAATTTTAATCTAACATTAACGAGAGGACAAATTTGATTTTTAAAAAGCATAACATGCCATCGTTAAAACATATTAGTTAGTGTAAAAATATGTTTAACTAATATGAGAATAAAGAGATCAGATCAAATCATGTTATAAGTATAACAAGTGGCGTTTTGTTAATAAAAATCCTCCATCTTTTATAATTTTGCTAATTCCATAAAAAAAAGTTTAATAAAAAGAAAAAATATTAATTTATTATTTTCTAATAACTCTATCCATCATTTGTATTATAGTCAATTATATAAAATTTTGAAATATTATAAAAGTATTTAGTTACAATCTTTTTGACATAATTTTTGTAACTTAAATATTTTCTTGATATAGTTTTTATATATGTTTTTATTTTGGGAGACAATTTATTCATCTTTACTTGACATTTTTAAAGATGCAAGATGAAGTAGGTCAAAACAAAAAATTGCAATGAAACAAAAAATTAACAATAAAAGTAATAACATTAAATATATAATTATGAGCTTATGAGATTAATTTAAGGTAGAAAAATTATATAAATTTGGTCGTAAGTAATTTTCTCAAGAGGAAAGATGTTTCTCTACTTGCAAATTACCTCGATCAATAGACTTAAGAATCGGTATTTGGTAATAATGTTTCTTCTAATAAAAAAATATATATTGTGCTGATTTTTTTTTCCATTATTGGTTGTGAAACCAACACGTGTATACAAAGAAAAATCATTTGTTTGAGTTAGAAAAGTATAACGTGAAATTTTACGAACAGAAAATTTAAAAACTTTACATGACATATAATCAACAACTAATTAATTAAGAAATCGTGATTTTTTTATTATTTAAAATTTAAGATGATATAATTTATTTATATCTCATAATAATTTTAATGATATTGAATTATTTATATTAGGCGAATACCATTAGTATAAAAAGTGAAACTAAAAGAAGTTGGGGGTTTTATCCATGAAGCAATGTGCAAAAGGTCAATATCTTAAGGTGCAGAATACAAAACAAACAATTTTAAGTCTAGAACTAGGAAAGTCGACTTTCTTTTTATATGGTTGTGAGAACAAAATTAAATTTTATGTTTCATTGTGGTTAATCTTTGATTTTGCGAAAAAGAAAAAGGAAGATAATAGTTATTAGGAGTATTATTAATAACTTTACATGAAGTTTTTATACTTGTTTTTTGAAAGGTCATGCAGTTTGAAGAACTCATCCTCTGAAAAGGTGTAAAGAAGTATAAGCAACAAAAAAATCTGAAGCACAGTAAGAATGCATTTCATATTTCAGAAATTGTTTAAAAATATTCTAGTTTTTATTTTATTAAGAGTTAAAAAAATAATATTATATAAATTTGTATGTCTATATTTTTTTAACTTTACGCAATATCATTCTTTGTAGTGAACTATGAATATAATAATTTTTTATGTTTTCATATGTGCATGTATTTGTATGTTTCTGTGTGTAAATTCGTACGTAGTTTGCACTTTTGCTAATTTGATTTGTGGTTATAATTAAGGTTTTAATAACTAGAACTGAAGAGAGCCATGGAGTAACTGGCAAAGATGTTGTCATGTGACCAGAAGGTCATGGGATTCTTGGTAACATCATTTGGCAGAATTGCAAGGTAAGACTACTCTACAATAGATTCTTGTGGTTAGACCCCTCCTCGGAAGTGCACGAGGCTTGCCTTTTTCTTTAATAACTAGAATATCAATTAGTGAAAGAAAAGTTTGGTTGCTACAAAAAAAGGTATAACGACCGGATTTTTATCGTCGTTAAAGCTTTTTTAACGACCAAAAATTTAATTCGGTCATTAACTTTTAACGACGGGATTCAATCCGGTCATTAACTTTTAACGTCGGAGCTACTAACAACCGGTGACGACGGGATTTTTATCGGTCATTATTGACTAATAACGACCGGATTTATACTTTTAACGACCGAATTTCCCCTCGTTAAAGACCTATTTTCTTGTAGTGTATATTAGCCATGTCCAACTTCGAATACCCACTTTTGATGGTGTATCGTCCTTTCCCTTCAAGTTTCCACATTCATTGATCATCCCGAAGAGTAAATCCCAATGGGATTCACTTATTGCAACCTATTTCATCTATGGAGAGAAGTGCCTCCAAGTCGTTACTATTCCAAGTTCTTGTATCCCAATCAATGATATTTGTTATAGAATAAGGTAAAGCCAAAGCCAAAGCAGCAAACTAAACACAACAATTTTCACCTTTTAAAATGCATGTTCCACGGCAAGAATATTTTCCTTACCATGCTAACGCCTCTTCAATATCCCTGTCACTTTCTATGATTATTTATTCTTTTTTGTCTTCACAAATATTCATTTTTTCATATTGTGAGTAATTTTACTATTATAGCTACATAA
Organism: Solanum rostratum; assembly: GCA_029948455.1. Taxonomy (NCBI): domain Eukaryota; kingdom Viridiplantae; phylum Streptophyta; class Magnoliopsida; order Solanales; family Solanaceae; genus Solanum; species Solanum rostratum. The sequence goes on from CM057051.1 coordinate 44,840,391, forward strand.
TTCATAAATAGCCGTTTAATTGTCATTAAGATCATCGTTAATTATGTCTTGAATTTTTTTCTTCCATGTTTTAAAAAAAATTATAATCCCTGTTGGTTTAGGAAGACTTTTGTTCAAATAGATTTGGAAAGGAATATATTGTCCATTTAGGATTAGGAGAACATTTTTCTTTTAAGTTTAGGACTACTTGGAGTCTATATATAGGAAAATATTATTGCGGATTCTATAGGACACAAAGAATTCACAATGTAGTCCTAAGGGCCGAAAAGCATTGTAAACTTCTTGTTTTTCTTTCATAGTGGAAAACTTTCTCTGTTTTTTCTGGAGGATTAGTCCTAGACGGACCCTATTAAAATATTTATGTTACTTGTTGATTATGCCTAGCCAGGCTAGAGTTTCTGCACAAGGACTGATACCAATAATTCACAACAATTGATATGAGTGTTAAGTTAGGATTTCTGCAGAACAATTGATACCAATTGTCCGCAACAATTGGTATTAGAACTTGGTTAGGGGTTCTACACATTATCAAAAGCTAATATGTCTCCACCATATTCAACAGTGAAATTGTGAAATTTGATGGAGGGGGAGGGTTTAATTTTAATTTATGGAAGATTAGAATGAGACAGTCCCTGGTGTTACGAGGGTTATGGAAGGCAATTGAGGAGGTGCAAGACACTAATAAGGATTATAATGGTGATGCACCTATGTAAACAATAATCATATAGCATTGCAACAAGAAGGAAAAAGAGAGTGATCGACCAACCATGAGATTTAATATGACAGGTGCTAAGCTTATTACTATTCAATTTACTTTCCATTTCAAGTTGTCTACAGATGTGTCACCAAAAGTAGAGGAGGAGATGGAACAAATATCTAGTGCTCCGTATTCGAGTGTAATTAGTAGCATTATATATAGTATGGTTTATACTCGTCTTGACCTTTAACATGTCATTAGTGTTGTAAGTAGATATATGGCATGTATTGGTAAAGAATACTGACAAGAATTGAAATGGATCTTGAGATATTTGAAAGATATGGAAAATGTGGGCTTGAATTTTCTCAAAGACAAGCTAAGTGAATCAACAATATTTTATGTGGATTCAAATTTCAAAGATGACTTGGATAAGAGAAGATCTCTAATAGGTCATGCTAGCAGACAGCTTAGCAATGTACTATTTCTCTCTCCACTGTAGAGGTAGAGTATTTTAAAATTACTGAGGCGGTCTAAAAGGTTATATGGCTTCAAGGCTTGGAGCAGACAAAATATATAGTAGTCAAATATTATTTTATCCAAGATATTATATTTAAATGGATTGTTGATGTGAAGAAAGTCTCTACACATAATAATCCAGGAGATAAGATAACCAAAATACACCTGACCCATAAGTTTAGGCATTACCTAAACTTGATTTGTGTGAGTTATACTCAATAAGCTTTTTGAAAGGCTGAAATCAAGGTGAACAGACGTCATTCCCCTATTGATGAAGGGAATTCAATCCTGTGATGCCTAGTAAAATTACCAAAATACCCCTAAATTGAGGGAATGCACGTAACGCATTTTCCGATGCTCATATGGCAAATCTGAGATTGGATTTGTGATCAACATGAAAAATTGAGTAGGAAAATAGTCTCGGTCGATTTTTAGAGCGACCCGATCAAAAGATAAATTTTCAATACAAATCAATAAACAGTGACGGTGAGCGACAAAGGTGCATCGTGCACCTGTCGCGGAGAGGCACTTGTGTGTTTTTCAAATTTTTCGATGGGATAAAGAAAACTCGTTCAAAAATACCTTACAAAAAATACACAGTTCGCGACCGGTCCGCGTCGCGGGCCGTGTATTTTTTGAGCTGCAAATTTCTAAATAATTATGAGAGGCATTCCGGTCAATTCCCCGCCCCTCCTAAACAATAAAACACGGCTAATAGTGACGTTTCGACATGAAAAAGGTCTAAAACCCCCATTCTAAGTCCTATACCCTAATCTAACAAGGCTAGGGCTTGAGGAGAGAAGAGGAGAGCTTGAGTTGAGGAAATTTGAGAAGAGATCCTTGACGTACTCGGTTGTTAGCTGCATCACAGGTATGTAAGGCTAAAGTAAAACATGGGATTGTTCTCTCATGTGCCCCATAGAGGTTATAGATGAGTTGATAGTTGGAGAGTCTACATGCATGATTTCTTTATGGTTATTCTTGAAATTATATTTGAAATTACACATTTTCTATGTCGATGATCATCATACTATTTGTTTTCTTAAATTGAATATTTCCATGAGAATTGCATAATCCTACGTGATTAATTTGATAAACATGCATAATGAACTTGAGGATTGAGTCTAGAGCCTTGAATTGTGATTGTGATGAGAGAATGATGAGTCTAGAGCCTTGAGTTAAGATTGGGATTGTTGATTGTGATTGTGATTGTGATGAGAGAATGATAATGAGTTGATAGAGTTTGATTGTCTTATGCGTCTCTATAAATGAACTCTACCGATGTGTCTACTCACTTGATTCCTAATGATTATTCTAAATCTTGAGTCTTCGATTGAGATTGATTCATGAGAGGGTTAAAATTCCTATGAGATTAATTGATGATAGGGTTAAAATCCCTATGAAATACCGATCATTGATGGGGTTAAAGTCCCTACGAGATTTGTTTGATTGGATTGATTATTTTATGAGCATTAAGTCACGGGAGGAGTACTGAGCATCGAAATGAGTAAGAGTGAGTCCCACTTGAACTCATTAACTACGTCGCCATATGTAGATAAGGCTCGGAACCATCACATATATTGTGGTTCCCTCTTGATTAGAAGTCCCTGAAACAATGGAGGACTTATTGACGGGTGACTCCATATTAGGCGAGCTGATATGGTTTCGATTCGTTCCCTACTTGGAAAGTTTGGAACGGCTGTGGCAACATCAGCGTGACTGTTGTACAATCACTGGCTCATAAGCAATTATTGTCGGATAAGAGAAACTCCTGTGAATTTCCTACCTTGAGTACTCCGAGACTAGACGAGATGAGATGAGATACGATGTGATGAGATGAGAGGAGGTGAACTCCTCTGAGATGAGATGAGATGAGATGAGATGTGATGAGATGAAAGGAGGTGAGCTCCTCGAGATGCGTCTGAGATGATTGATGAATTTTGAGTTGTTGATAGGTCACTTGTATACTCTTTATTCTTGCATAGATAGACATTTGACTAATGATATGATTTGTTGTTTATTTTGAATTGATATTGTTTTAATATTTTTCTACCGGTTTCTGTTTCACTCAGCTATTTTACATACCAGTACATTCCAAGTACTGATATCCACTCTGGACTGCATCGTTTAATGATGCAGAGGCAGGTACTAGAGATCGTCAACAGGCGCTCCGTTGAAGATTCGAGATTCGCAGCTAATTGGTGAGCCTCCCCTACTCCGGAGGACCCACCATTTTTATTTCATCATGCTTTAGAGTTAGATTGGACTATTTTTTTTATTTTGATTTGGGTAGCGATGGGTCTGTCATTGGCACCACATGATTAGTGATAGAGGCTTCATAGACGAGGGTCGAGCATTGATGTTGAGATTGTGAGCTAGTTGTTTCTACTAGCCTTTATTATTATATATGTTCCTTTGAGACTTTAGATGAGATGTGTTCACTACTTATATTTTCCGCTATTCAGTAGAGTTATTTGATGGAATGATGTGATGGAGCTACGTGGTTCGCTTGGGGACTAGCAATAGTCTTCGAGTGCCGGCCACACCAAGGGTAGGCATTATAAACTTGGTATCAGAGCACAGAGTTCAAGTGTCCTAGGGAGTCTATGAAGCTGTGTCTAGTAGAGTCTTATTTATGGGTATGTTGTCGACCACATTTCATAAGCAGAAGGCTATGGGACATTAGGAATGGTTAACTTCTTTCTTATTCAAATTTGTGCGATAGAGTTAAGCTCTATGAAAACTATCTTCTAATTCGTGCTCTACACGTGCAGAATCGATAATATGCCTCCTAGAAGAGCTGTCAGAGGAAGGGGACGTCCTGCCAGGCGAGCTGTTGATCCACCTAAACCCCAAGTACCCGAGGGGCCCATGGATCCAGCTGTCATTGTTGAGCAACCCCCTCAAGATGAGGTCTCCAATGCCGAGCTGCGCCAGGCTATTCAAACTTTAGCCCAGGTTGTCGCAGCACCTGCTGTGAGGCAAGGCTCAGGTGGAACAGATTCTCAACACACCTTTAGGGTCCAAGAATTTTTTAGGATGAACCCGCTTATGTTCACGGGGTCGGAATCTACTGAAGACCCTAAGAACTATGTGAAGGAGCTTGAGAAGGTGTTCCAAGTGATGCATGTGGCTAATGCTGATAGGGTGCAACTGGCTGCCTACTAACTTAAGGGGGTGGCCAGGCTGTGGTTCGACCAATGGAAGAAAGGTAGAGGAGATGATGCTTCGTATGTGACTTGGGCAGTGTTTGAGGAGGCCTTCTTGGGATGCTTCTTCCCAAGGGAGAAAAGAGAAGCTAAGGTGAGGGAGTTTCTGAACCTAAAACAGGGCCCTATGACCATGCAAGAGTATGGCCTGAAGTTCACCCAATTATCTCGCTATGCTCCGAACATGGTTGCTAACATAAGGGGAAGGATGGGGATGCATGTTGATGGGTTGAATTGAGGACCTAAGAGAAGCCATGCTTGTGAGTGACATGGACATTGGGCGACTGATGACATTTGTGCAACAAGCTGATAAGGAGAGACAGCATGACAGGGAAGAATTCAAGCATAAGAAAGCAAAGACGGCTAGCCATGCGGTTGGAAGGAAAGGAAATGGCAACCGATTTCCAGCACCATCATCTGCTAGCCACCTGTGCCTAGAGGCGGGTATGATCAGAGATCTCAGAATGTGGGATGTCATGGGCCTCGTTCGTAAGCTAGTGTGGCCCAAGGTCCGCAGGGTAGGCCACCATGTGGTAAGTGTGGCAAACTGCACTTGGGAAGATGTCGTGACGGGAATGATGTGTGCTACAAGTGTGGCCAAGCGGGCCACTACTAGAGAAATTGCCCAAACTGGGCTAACAAGACTCGATATGGTCATTTTGAGTTCTTGGTCATGTCCTTTGGGTTGACGAATGCACCTGCCACCTTTATGGACTTGATGAATAGAGTGTTCAAGCCATATCTTGATTTATTTGTGATTGTGTTCATCGACGCCATCCTTGTATATTCAAGGAGTAAGGAGAAACATGTTAACCACCTCAGAGTGGTCTTCTAAACTCTTAAGGACCATGAGTTGTATGCGAAATTCTCCAAATATGAGTTCTAGCTTAAGTCAGCGGCCTTCCTAGGCCATGTTGTTTGGGGTGATGGTATTTGAGTTGATGCCCAAAAGATTGAAGCAGTTAAGAACTAGCCCCAACCGACCACTCCGACTGACATTAGAAGTTTCTTGGGGTTGACAGGCTACTACCACAGGTTTGTTGAGGGATTTTCTTCCCTATCCGCGCCATTGACCAAATTGATTCAGAAGAAGGTCAAATTTCTGTGGTCCGAAAAATGTGGGAAGAGTTTCCAGGAATTGAAAACAAGGTTGACTACTGCACCAGTCCTAACCTTACTCGACGGAAACGAGGACTTTGTAATTTATTGTGATGCCTCAAGGGTTGGATTGGGATGTGTACTAATGCAAAGGGGGAAGGTGATAGCCTATGCTTCCAGGCAACTCAAGGTTTATGAAAGGAATTACCCAACCCATGACCTCGAGTTGGCAGCAATAGTGTTTACACTTAAAATTTGGCGTCACTACTTGTATGGAGTGCATGTGGATGTGTTCACTGACCATAAGAGCTTGCAGTATGTTTTTAGTCAGAAAGAGCTCAACTTGCGACAAGGGAGATTGTTGGAATTGCTCAAGGATTATGACATGAGCATTCACTACCACCCAGGTAAAGCTAACGTTGTTGTTGACGCTCTTAGTAGGTTATCAATAGGTAGCACAACCTATGTGGAGGAAGGAAAGTGGGAGTTAGCCAAGGACGTGCACTGGTTGGCTCGATTAGGAGTCCGACTTGAGGAGAACAATGAAGGAGGAGTTAATGTTCAGTACGGGTCTGCTTCCTCGTTAGTGGTGGAGGTGAAGGAAAATCAAGGCCAAGACCCTGTCATACTCCAATTGAAGAAGGATGTCCACAATTAAAGAGTGATAGTCTTCTCCAAAGGAGGAGATGGAGTGTTGAGATATCAAAGTCAATTGTGTTTCCCAAATGTTGATGGCATACGAGAGAGAATAATGGCAAAAGCTCATAACACTAGATATTCCATTCATCCTGGCTCCACCAAAATGTAGCACGACTTAAGAGAAGTCTATTGGCGGAATGGGATGAAGAGGGACATCACAGAGTTCGTTTCAAAATGCCCAAATTGCCAACAAGTGAAGGTTGAGCATCAAAGGCCCTATGGATTGGCTTGGAACTTTGAAATTTCGGAATGGAAATGGAGGAAGATTAACATGGACTTTATCACTGGCCTGCCGAAATCTCGAAAGCAATAATGATTCGATATGGGTGATTGTGGATAGAATGACTAAGTTGGCTCACTTCTTATCAGTTAAGACAACAAACACTGCGAAGGAGTATGCCAGGTTGTACGTCCAGGAGATTGTGAGGTTACATGGGGTTCCCTTGTCCATCATCTCGGATAGAGGAGCTCAATTTACCTCCCAATTCTGGAGATCATTCAAGAAAGGCGTAGGTACTAAGGTGAACCTGAGTACAGCCTTCAATCCAAAGGCGGATGGTCAGGCAGAGCGTACAATTCAAACACTTGAGGACATGTTGAGAGCTTGTGTCCTTGACTTCAAAGGAAATTGGGATGATCACTTACCATTGGTTGAATTTGCATATAACAATACTTATCATGCAAGCATTCAGAAGGTCCCTTATTGTGTCCTTGACTTCAAAGGAAATTGGAATGATCACTTACCATTGGTTGAATTTGCATATAACAATAGTTATCATGCAAGCATTCAGATGGTCCCTTATGAAGCCTTGTACGGAAGGAGATGTAGATCGCCTATTGGGTGGTTTGAGGTTGGAGAAGCGGAACTTATTGGACCTGATCTTGTTCATCAGTCGATGGAGAAGGTCAAGGTCATTAGAGAGAGGTTAAAGATTGCCCAGAGTCGCCAAAAATCTTACACCAACGAGAGGAGAAGAGACCATGTATATTCTGAGCTGAAAATTTTTAAATAATTATGAGGAGCATTCCAGTCAATTCCCCAACCCTCCTAAACTTTAAGACACGGCTAATAATGATGTTTTGACGTGAAAAGGGTCTAAAACCCCCATTCTAAGTCCTATTCCCTAATCTAACAAGGCTAGGGCTTGAGGGGAGAAGAGGAGAGCTTGAGTTGAGGAAATTAGAGAAGAGATCCTTGACGTACTCGGTTGTTAGCTGCATCACAGGTATGTAAGGCTAAACTAAAACATATGATTGTTCTCTCATGTGCCCTATAGAGGTCATAGATGAGTTGATGGTTAGAGAGTCTACATGCATGATTTCTTTATGGTTATTCTTGAAAATGATATTTAAAATTACATATTTTCTATGTCGATGATCTTAAATTGAATATTTCCATGAGAATTTCATCTACATGATTAATTTGAAAAACATGCATAATGAACTTGAGGATTCAGTCTAGAGCCTTGAATTGTGATTGTGATGAGAGAATAATGAGTCTAGAGCCTTGACTTAAGATTGTGATTGTTGATTGTGATTGTGATTGTGATGAGAGAATGATGATGAGTTGATAGAGTTTGATTGTCTTATGAGTCTCTACAAATGAACTCTACCTATTTATCTATTCACTTGATTCCTAATGATTATTCGAAATCTTGAGTCTTCGATTGAGATTGATTCATGAGAGGGTTAAAATCCCTATGAGATTGACTGATGATAGGGTTTAAATCCCTATGAAATACCGATCGTTGATGGGGTTAAAGTCCCTACGAGATTGGTTTGATTAGATTGATGGTTTTATGAGTATTGAGTGACGGGAGGAATATCGAGCACCGAAATAAGTATGAGTCACTATAAATGAACTCTATCGATATGTCTATTCACTTGATTCCTAATGATTATTATAAATCTTGAGTCTTCGATTGAGATTGATTCATGAGAGGGTTAAAATCCCTATGAGATTGATTGATGATAGGGTTAAAATCCCTATGAAATACCGATCGTTGACAGGGTTAAAGTCCCTACGAGATTGGTTTGATTAGATTGATGGTTTTATGAGCATTGAGTCACGGGAGGAATATCGAGCACTGAAATGAGTAAGAGTGAGTCCCACTTGAACTCATGAACTACGTCGCCATATGTAGATGAGGCTCGGAACCATCACATATATTGTGGTTCCCTCTTGATTAGAAGTCCCTGAAACAATAGAGGACTTATTGACGATTGACTCTATATTGAGTGAGCTTATATAGTTTCGATTTGTTCCCTACCTGGAAAGTTTGGAACGACTGTGGCAACATCAGCGTGATTGTTGTACATTCATTATCTCATAAGTGATTGTTGTCGGATAAGAGAAACTCCCATAAATATTCTACCTTGAGTACTCCAAGCCTAGACGAGATGAGATGAGATGAGATGTGATAAGATTAGAGGAGGTGAGCTCCTCTGAGATGAGATGAGATGAGATGTGATGTGATGAAATGAGAGGAGATGAGCTCCTTGAGATGAGTCTGAGATGATTGATGAGTTCAGAGTTATTGATAAGTCACTTGTCTACTCTTTATTCTTGCATAGATAGACATTTGACTAATGATGTGATTTGATGTTTATTTTGAGTTGATATTGTTTTCATATTTTTCTACCGATTTCTGTTTCACTCAGCTATTTTACATACCAATACATTCCAAATACTGATGTCCACTCTGGACTACATCATTTTATGATGCAGAGGCAGGTACTAGAGATCGTCAACAGGCGCTCCGTTGAAGATCCGATTTTCCCAGCTAATTGGTGAGCCTCCCCTACACCGGAGGGCCCACTAATTTTATTTCATCATGCTTTAGAGTTAGATTAAACTATTTCTTTTATTTTGATTTGGGTAGCTATGGGTCTGTCATTGGCACCACATGATTAGTGATAGAGGCTTCATAGACGAGGGTCGAGACTTTAGATGAGATGTGTCCACTACTTACTTATATTTTCCGCTATTTTGTAGAGTTGTTTGATTGAATGATGTGATGGAACTAAGTGGTTCACTTGGGGAATAGCAATAGTCTTCAAGTGCCGGCCACGCCAAGGGTACCCTCCCGGGGCGTGACAAAGTCAAGGGAAAGATTTGTTAATTATGTCTTGAATTTCTTCCTTGCATAGTTTCAAAAATTCATAATCCCTATTGGATTAGGAGAACCCTTGTCCTAATTGATTTAGGAAAGGAATACATTGTCTTTTTAGAATTATAAAACATTTTTCTTATAGGTTTAGGTTTACTTGGAGCCTATATATAGGGGATATTGTTGGGGATTCTGTAGGACACAAAGAATCCAAAATAGAGTTGTAAAGGCTTGAAAAAGTATTGTAAATTTCTTGGTATTTTTTTATAGAAAAAAATTCTCTCTGCTTTTGCTTGGAGGATTAGACCTAGCCAAACCTCGTTGAATTTTTATGTTATTTTCTTCTCTATTTTCTTTATTTGTGATTCAGTGCTAGTTACTCCACAATATTTTTGCAACAATCTTGTTATATTGCTTGCTTCTACGTGGGTTGATTTTAATATTAATCTCCTATGTAGGTTGATGATAAGTTGGTTTAAAGAATTATCATAAAACAATTAAAAGTTATGAACTTTGGGATGGGTGGAAGCAGTGTTTTGGATAGCGAAAGGCGATGAGGGTCTACCTCGCCACAAGGCAAGGAGAGCGGTGAGGTGCTTGTGTTTTTGAAGTACGACATCAATTAATAGAAAATAATTAAAATATTTATTTGTATATATAAACAATAAAAATCTCAAGAAGAAGAAGAAAGAAAATACATATTGGTTGGACTGTCTCCGGAAAAGATAGCTTAGTCGCCGGAGAAGTCTAGTTAGGTCATTTGTTGGAGTTGAAGTCTAAATGTAAGAGTGCAGTTGTGCAAATTTGGAAAGAAACCCCTAAAATTATCTTTTAACTTTTAAAATCCTAAATTGGTCCCCCCCAATTGTGATTAGGCTATGGCTAGCCTAGTCTGTGATGGTTGCATTAGTACTTCTAGTTGTGACGAGTTGCGGTCTAGAATGTGATTTATTTCTATGCATTTAAGGCAAAATGATTGCGTGTATCCTACAATGAACCTGTGGGTTGTACTTGTGGCATCAACCAGGGAGGTTGCATTGTACGTGATGGATTAATATTCTCAATTGTGTGATATATGCCTGTTAATTACTTCATGCTACTTTGTGCATGCATGTAAGAAGGAGTAAATTGAATTTAAACCTTGTATTGCTAAATTCAAAGATCTTCCAATGATATCTTATATTTCTTTCACCTTCCACATAATTTAATTAGTTGAAAATTAAGAATTCTCCTATCTAGGTGCTAGAGTAGGTAACCGCACAGTCCAGTGAATTGGGTTGTGGATTCCAGAGAACATCACGTAAAACCACTCTTGAAGCCTCTAAAAGACTTATCCTTATTGAACAAACTTGTATCGATGCAAGAAGCACTTTGACATCACTCTTTGGGTCATTAAGAGGGTTTATTAATCTCTGCCTCTTCTTTACATCAAGTTTTACATCCATATAGAGAATCTCCCGACCTAAAGTCCAGCCAAAGAGAGAAATGAGTTGATCTTAGATCAAGTTTAGAGGATCAAGTAACTGGCTAAATATTATAACCCTTTCCTTCTGTCTGATCAGCTCAATAACAAATTTCATTTTTCCTCCAATATCGAGATCCAACGACATCTTCTTTCTTTGAGCTGACTTTTTATCTCGTAGAATTCCTTCCTCTTTACTACTAATGAAGGATGAAGAGACATAAGAGATACCATATTTTGTTTGTAAAAAGAGGCTGGATTCTCTGGAATTATTTTAAGCAACTCTTTCTGCAACTCTGTGGGTTTCAAGTGTACAACAGTATCCAATATACCTGGAAGGCTTACCTTTTTTACATTTTCACATCTATGGAATAGTGGTGAAATGATATTCCTAAGCTCTTCCAATGCTTAGGCATTTTTGTCAGTGGAATTGCTAAGAGAAGCCCATTTTTGCTCCAAACCTGCAGCAAACTTTGGACTAACTACACTGAGAGTGTTGTACAGCTCTTTGATGTTATTCTGGAATGGAGTTCAAGACAAAACTATGCGCTTCTCTGTTACAACCTTCCTCAAAGCTTTCCACACAAGGTCGTGTCATTTCGAGCAGTGTGCCATTCTTCAAGCACCAGAAGACCAGGAAATTTTAGAAGTATTTCTCTAGTTTCTTTGGCATAACCATCTCCATCTTCTCCTGTTAGAATCCTGAACAAATCATAGCTGATTCCCAAAACACTCTTCTCGCCTAGGATTTCAGCTTCACTATGCGTATGAGGTTTGGATTTTTTTCCCAACACGGGATAAACAGTTAAAGACACCAACACTACTTTCATCTTCCTTTAAAGTGAAGTTTTTTTTTGTTCAAGTTGTGGAAGGGAATGTCCACCTCCCATTTTTTGAACTCGGCTTCCCAGTTAAGTAGCAAACTGGATGGAGCTATGAATACCCGTCGACACTTCAGAAACAACTTCAGAAAAGACTAAAGAAATTCTATGGTGAGTTGGGTTTTTCCCGTGCTAGGATGGTGTGAGATAATACATCCTCCCTTATTGTCAGATAGTGGCTCTCTTAGCCTCTCAAGAGTTGTATCACCAGCAATACTGTTAAACATGAACTCAAATCCTCCACGTTGATGAGGAAACATTGCCGCTTTGACACTTTGGGTAAATAATTCCCACACAGTTCCTTCTCTACAAGTATCAAAGCGACAATGTATCCGCATCAATGTGGAGGATTCGAGTTCATGTGGAACAACATTGCTGGAGATATAACTCTCATAAGGTTGCGGGAGCCCCTATCTGATAGTACGGAAGGATGCATTATCTCACAGCCACCTGGCAACAGAAAAACCCGACTCACCATAATATTTCTTCAGTCAATTCTGAAGTTGTTCCAAAGTGTCAGCCTGTAATCATAGCTCCAACCAATTTGCTTCTTACCCAGAAAGTCGAGTTTAAGAGATGGGAGATGGACCTTCCCTTCCACAACTTGCACAACAATGATTTCTCCACCCAAAAGGATGAAGCTGCTATTTGTCTTCCGCTATATATCCGTTGAAGGAAGAAAAGGTCCGCACCCTATACCTTTAGTGAAGCTGAAATCCAAGGCTCAGAATAAGAGTGTTTTGGGAATCAGCTATCATTTGTTTAGGATACTCACAGGAGATGGTAGAGGCAGTTATGCCAAAAAGATACGAGAAATCCTTCTAAAATCACCTGATCCTTGAAGAAGGGCACACTGTTAGGAATGATAAAAGCGTTGTGTGGAAAGCACTTGAAAAGGTTGAAACAGAGAAGAGAATACTTCTATCTGAAGCTCTGTTCCAGAATAACATCAAAGAATCTTGCAATACTCTCAGTGCAGTTAAACCAAAGTTTGCTGCAGATTTGGAGCATAAATGGGGTTCTCTTAGCAGTTACATTGAAAGGAATGCCCGAGCTATGAAAGTGCTTAGGGATATTATTTCACCACTTGTCCATACATGTAATGAAGATGAAAACAAGGTAAGCCTTCCGGGTATAAAGAAATACACTTGAAGCCCACATATTTGCAGAAGGAGTTGCTTAAAAGAATTCCAGAGAAGCCGGACTCCTTTTTCAAACAAAATCTGGTAACTCTGATCTCTGTTCATCCTTCATTAGTGGCAACGCAGATGGGGGTTCTATGAGTTAAAAAGTCAGCTCAAAGAAAAAAGATGCCGGTTGGATTAGATATTGGAGTAAAAATGAAATTTGTTGTTGAATTGATCATACTCTGCGATGAGCTGAAGGAGAGCATTATAATATTTAGCCAGTTACTTGGTCCTCTCTAAACCTGATCAAGGAGCAACTCAATTCTCTCTTTGGCTAGACTTTAGGTCGAGAGGATCTCTATGTTGATGGGAAACTTAATGTAATACAACGGCAAATATCAATAAATCATCACATATGATAACAATCCTAAGAAGAATGTGTATGTTATATCTTTTTCTCATTTTTTTATTTTCTCCCTATTAAATATTTTTAATTAATATTTTTATTTAGGCTCAAATTAGTTATTTATGACTTTATGGAAAGTATGGAATATACGTGCAAAGCATGTGCAAAGTATGTGTCCAAAAACTAGCTCTCTTAATAACCCTAAAAGTGATGTCAAAGTTCTTCTTGCATCGATAAAAGCTTATTCAATAGAGATAAATCTTATAGGGGCTTCAATTGTGGTTTTGCTTGACGTTCTCTGGAATCCCTCAGTAGAACAGCATGCCACTGGCCGAGCCTATAGGAATGGTCAGACAAAATATTTTCATGTTTATTGTCCAGTGACATCGAAATTGGAGGTTGACAAGATAAAAAAACAAACTAGAAAAAATATCATTCAGATGTACTTTTGTCCAGAAATGAAGAGAATACTTCGTATTTTGTGTCAAAGGATAACATACTTGAATCCATGGTTAAATTTGACGACCTCCATCGTATATTTGAAAAACTATCTAATGCACCGAGCACTTAGTTAGGTTAGTGTGTGCTTTAGTTTCATCTTGTTCCCCGGTACAGAAGTAACCTGGCTTGTTTGGTGTATTTTGTTTATTGCTTGTCCTTGAAAAATCGTTCAAATGCTTTATCTCTTTCTTGTTAGCTCAATTGGATCCTCCTTAGAAATGACCTCTTGCAAAAATGCAAGGCGGGAAAGCATAATGCGCTAAGTTGTTTATTTAACACTACAATGCTGCAAACGAGTTGTTTCTACTGAATAAAAACATCAGGGATGTTGCATTTTTAGAAGTGAAAGATTTTAATTTTATTATTAAAATTTTTATCGCTTTTAAATTCCTTCCTTTTTGGTTTCAAGCACTTCGATGCAATTCTGTGGTTTTGGTAAAAAGAAAAAGGAGGTCAGATTCACATTTGGTTTATGAAGAATGCAAATAGGATTTTTTAGGATGTTCTATGTTCTTATAAGAGTTGAGTTATATGTGAAATAACTCATTGAGGACGTGTTGGATTGCATGCACATTTTTTATAGTCGTACGATGTGTATATCCATGGGATTTCTATTTTCTTTAGAAAGATGCCTATGTGCCAAGTTTATGATTATTTTAATAATTATAATTGAATTTGATTATAACTGCCGTAAATGTATTATCTCAACAAATATGAAATTAAATATTTGTATTTTATATAAACATCAACTAGTATTTTACTTCATCAGGCAACTCTAAGATTTACAACAGGTAAATTTTTTCAATTATCTTACCTTTTAATATTTGAATATAAATAAAGAAATAAGTATTATAAGGTAACGTGTAAATTAATTCTACCAAATTTATTTAGAATTGTGATGTATCTTACTAGATATAAGAAGGATGTGAAAGCTTGTGTCATCATCTTCATTAATTTTATCTTATCACTAGTCTACTCATCCGCTCTTCGTGCAATACTAATAAGTTAAAACATTAATATTAAAAAAATTGATCTTTAGTAATCTTTTATTTATTCGGTGATGTTAAATGTGAACTTGTACCTAAAATATGTTAAATGCAAACAACTTGTTTAAATCAGTACAAAACTCTCTAATTAGTTTTTTGTCTATTAATATGGGTTGGTGAGACTTAAATTTTCCAAGTTGTTATTGTAAGATGCAATTAAAGAGGTTCATATTTGTAAATTCGAAAAAACCCAGAGATGAAAAGCTTGAAAGTAGACGATTGATATTGACTTTGAAAATGAATACTAATGTTCACAAGTTTGCTATCTCGTTTTGACTAAATTTGTGGATACTAGGAACACTCCACCAACTCACCATAACCTCATTATGCACTCAAACATAATTGTATTTCAATATATCATCACCATCAACCTTTTTAAAATTCGAAGAATCCTGAATTAGAAATTAAAATAAATATCCAACTTAAAAAAAAAATTGTAACTACATAAATTAAAATAAAAGGAATATAATTTTTTTTAAAAGTCTTTCCAACAGATTCTTTATGATTTTGCCAACCATGGTTCTTAATTGTGAAAGCAATCATATGATGTGATGATTAACATTTTCTTCATCGCCCTTATATATGCTATGATGATGACAGTGGAAGAACAACTTTGAATGAAAATTTTTCAAGATACAAACATAAATTTATATGTGCAAAGTGGAGGAATATCGTAAAGTGTCATCAATTTACGAACTAAATTTTGAGAGTTATGAAGATTAAAAAAGGAAGTTATGAGTATTATTAAGAGAATAAATTGAAGAGGTATGAATTATATATTAGTAGCTGATTTTTATCAAGGATATTAAACTTAAAAAGGAGAAATATTCGAATATTAGAAGGTATTATTATTTTATAATGATAAAAAGAATGAAAAAAGGTATCCTTAACATTTTTGAAATGGAATTTGATTAATTATTGGTCAAATCAAAATTAAGTATATCATAAATTAAAAATGGGGTATCTATTATCCACTCCATAACATCAGTCTGAACCCGAAGCCCGAATTGACTGATGTAGGCACTGGTTTGCTACTCCTTTTACGGTCGATGAAGAAATCAAAGTAAATCCATACATGAGTGCTTTACAATCATGAATCATAACATCAAAGTAAGAGTTATTTCAGTAGGCTTTTTCTGGCGCTTGTTTGAACATAAGATTGTTTATCTCTACAATTACCGGGTGTTGCTACAAAGTATTCCTTTAGCAAGCTTCGTGCTTATTGAACACCCAAAGCCTCAACCATAAGTGAGTCTGGTGATCTGTATAACTGACTAGAGTGTCCTTTGATGAAGATTCCATGAGAACTCCGGACTAGTATGCTGACTCCTATAATTCTCGAAGTAAGATCCTGAGAAGAATCAATATTGCATTTAAGGATACTCTCATGAGGGGACACTATTTTGTTGTAGAATCGGTTTCTATTGCTATAGAACTAGAGGTTGGCGTTCTAGCCTTAGTCTAATCATGCCAAAATCAGGTTTCCTTCTAGATAACAATTTTAGGTTGCATAGATCTTTCCTTCTAGACAAGGCTGTTTCTAGCATTCCAAATTCACAATATCAATCCACAACTTATGCCAATCCAACAGTAATGTCTGGATTTTAGCCACACTTGTTTTGCCGCATTGCACTAGACTAGATAGTGCGATATTGCTTTTGTCCCTTGGAGGCATGCAGGGCCTACACTGATTGAAGAATATTCTCATTCATCAAGTTATCACCCGTTCAGAAGAACAACATTCAAAGCTTTCAAAACAAAATTCAACACCTAAGGAGGCATCTTTTGTTGGGAAAAGAGAGAAGCAACTATTCAAATCAAAATTTTAAGAAACAGAGAGAAGCGTTTTCTTTTTTTATTGCTTTCAGAAAATAACGATACAAGACTTTAAATAATACTTGAAAAGAACAAATTTAGAGAAAAAATAGGGCACTAGTTTAGCCCGAACCATGACCTGCTAACTGACTAACTTAAACTTATTTAGAACTCAACATTGACTTTTGAATCAGTCAACTAATACTTCCCCGTGATTGAAAATCACACACTCCAAATTTCAACCTGAAATATTCATGCTTAGCCTTAGGAATAGACTTTGTAAATATATCCGCTTCTTTCTCATTTGTCCCACAAAATGACAGCACAATTCTTCCATCAGCTACCAGCTTCCCATTGAAGTGATATTGCACATCAATATGCTTAGTTTTGCCATGGAAAGAGGGATTTTTAGCCA
This sequence comes from Solanum rostratum, assembly GCA_029948455.1. Classification (NCBI taxonomy): domain Eukaryota; kingdom Viridiplantae; phylum Streptophyta; class Magnoliopsida; order Solanales; family Solanaceae; genus Solanum; species Solanum rostratum. The sequence goes on from CM057051.1 coordinate 44,857,373, forward strand.
TATCAATTGCTGATTTATTATCACAAAAAATCTGCAAGTAATTTCCTGAGCCATAAAGCTTGCTGTGCTGCTAAAGTTGCTGCTGTATACTCTGCCTCAGATGTCAACAAAGCTACTGTCTCCTCCTTCTTTGAGCTCCATGTCACAACTCCAGAACCAAAGCTGAAACAACTTCCTGAAGTGCTTTTTCAGTCATCTAAGCATCCTGCATAATCACTCTCAGTAAAGCCAACCAATCTGAAATTCGGCACTTTAGAATACCAGATACCAAATTCTGTTGTTCCAGCAACATAATGAAGGATTCTTTCCACAGCACCAAAATGTTGCTTTGTGGGACTTTGCAAGAATCTGGACACAACACTATCAGAAAAGGCTATGTCAGGTCTAGTGTGCGTTAGATAATTCAAGCCACCAACTAAGCTTCTAAACAATTTCGGACTTGCTTTCTCAGTTCCATCTGCACGTTGCAACTTCTCATTAATATTCATTGGTGTAGCTGTTGTTTCAAAGTTCATCATATGGAATTTTTTCAAAAGATCATCTGCATATTTCTTTTGAGAAAGAAAAATTCCATCTTTATCTTGCTTCGCCTCAAAAAGTATTTTAATAAGCCCAAGTCAGACATCTTGAAGTTTCTCATCGTACTAGACTTGAAATCATCAACTAATGACTTTGAGGAACCAATATAAATCATATCTTCAATGTAAAGACAGACTACCAAAAATCCACCAGTACCTTCTTTCTTCAAGTATAAAGTAGGCTTGTTGTCACTTCTTATGAATCCGCTACCTTGATAGAATGAGTCAATTATGCCATACCATGCACGTGGAGCTTGCTTTAGCCCCTAAAGAGCTTTTCTTAACTTGTAGACTTTGTTCTGGTTGCCATTAATTATAAAGCCTTGAGGCTGTGAAACATAAACCTCCTCTTCCAGATAGCCATTTAGGAAAGCTGACTTCACATCAAATTGATATACGGGCAAGTGCAATTGTGCAGCCAAAGCCAAAAAAACTCTCACTGTTTCAAATCGAGCAATAGAAGAAAAAGTTTCATCAAAATCTATACCTTGCTGTTGTGAATATCCTCGCTACAAGTCGAGCTTTGTGCTTTTGAATGCTCCCATCAGCATTGTACTTTGTTCGGAACACCCATTTGAGCCCTACTACATTCTTTTCTTCAGGTGCATCAACTAACTCCCAAGTAGAATTTCTTTCAATTGCTTGAATTCTTCAATCATAGCATTCTGCCGTTCAGTTTGTTCTACTGCTTCTTCATAACAGATAGGATCTGAAATAAGCAAAACAAATCCACAAGAAGTATTTACAATGTTAGAGTAATTGGGATTCAATTTATATGGTTTTTGTTGTCATTATGCTTAACTATTAGGGGTTTCCATATTATGGTCTAGAACGCTGAGTTTGGTCTAGAACGATCCTTTGTCTAGTAACCGGGGCTTCCATATGCATTTCGACCCCTCGGTAGATTCCACCATTAATGGAAAGTAGGATCCACATTTGATCGTAACGACCTTTCATGGGAATTTCGACTACACCATTGAGTTTGGAATGTCATTGTCAATCAAATTCCATATACGGTTTGTGTTTTTTTCCAACTCTGGATGAGTCAGTAGCATCAAAATCAAGGTTTGAATAGTTGCTAAAATCTGGTGTGTGATGCTGACATGGCAGGATGATGTGGTGACATGTTCCAGAGGCTTGGCGGCATGTGCTAGCAATGTGGCATAGTATACAATTCACGAAATTTTCCAGAATTAATTCATGAAAGTGCAAAAGTTTCTCCAACGATAAATTTATCATTTTTTTATTCAATTTCAGTGATTCAAAAGGCCAAACTATGTGGAATTGCATGAGGAACGTCGTAGAGGTGTCAAAAATTGTGGATGGCGCATCGTTTGAGGTAATTATCACTTTTTTTGGGACTGCTATAGTAAATTTTTATCGAAAATTTTGGATATTGATATCTTCATCGTTCGGAATTGTAGTTTAGTGAATTTTTAGTCCAAATTGAAGAGCTTTTCGAGGCGAACGTCATGGTGTTATTGGGGCCTCCAGATTTTGTTGCATTTTGAGGTAAATTGATGAAATAGCTGATGCCCTACCTTAATTTTATAAGAAATGTCACCTTTACTATTAATTGTTTTATATTGTTTCGGACCTTGGATTGGGCTCTAATTTGATGTGTGAACTCGGGTAGCTATAACGACCATTATACGAGGGTTATTTTGGAGTTTCGGATACGGGTCCTACCTTTTCCCTTTTTTATCCCGAACTTGGTTTGAGTTCATTTTCTATGATTTTAATGTCGAAATGAACGTATTGATGCTGTGATGCTATTCTTGACAGCTTGGCAGTACTCTGAGGCCGCTATGAAGGGTAAAACTCCTGTTAATTGAGTTGGAGCGCATGTGTTTGACATTCAGGTATGCTACGATCTCCCTTCTTCTAGACAAAGTTAGAATATGTAATAATTTTAATTATTTTGGGAGGGTGGGTGGGTCAAGGTAAGAAGTAAGGGTAAGAAAAGTCAATTATAATTTGAGGTTGAAGGGGGATTTTGAAAAATGTTTTCTCTATTTTTTGGAGGAAGTCATTTTTCTCAAATTTAAGAAAAATAAGTTGATTTGAAAAATATTTTTCAAAACATTTAAACCGACAAACTATTTCAATAATACGATTGTTGCCATGCCATGAGGCATAAAATGGAAGTAATGAAAGAAAAAGACAAAACTGGAAAATATTTTCTAGAAATGTTTTCCTTCATAACACAAAGTTTTGAATTATGAAATTTTGGCCACAATAGTTTTCTACACTGATCTTTTAGTATTACTTCCTCGTTCTCAGAATACTTGTCGCTCCTGCTAAAAATATTTTCATTTTGGAAATATAAAACAAACTTAATTATTTAGTGATCATTTTTTAGTGCGGTAATATGGTTGTGCTATTCGACCTAGGTGCATGTTTTGAGTGGAACACATTAGCTGTACACTCAACAAGTAGAACACATTAGCTGTCCGCTCTCAGGTTGCATTTGTATGAAATAGTTCCTAAATAAATATTTTGCGCCTTTTAGCACGCATAGTGTAATGACATCGAAGGCCATTTTTGACATTCAATGAAATTACCATTTTTCCCTTCTCGAAAGTTGTCTTGGGTCATTTTTAGTTGAGTCTAAAAGTCAAAATTTAAGAATCTAGTAAAAAGTTGGAATTTTACTAAAGAAAGAGTTTTTAAAGGATTAAAGTTGAAAATTTTGAGGTTTGTGATCATCTTGAGTTTGAATGTCAGCATTCAATTATGTTTATTCCATCAGCTTCGGAAATGCCAAATCTAGTCTAGAAGAACTTACAGAACTGGATTTTGAGTTAAAACGAAAATTTTAGACCCAAAGTTGCTTTTTTAGTTAATTTTGATCATAGTTTGACTTTGTCAACATTCGGAGTTTGGAAGCTCGAATTGAAATTCTAACAATTCCAGTGGTTTCAGATGGTGAAACTAACGCTAGAAATAGTCTCATTATAATTTTTAGAGTTCCGGGTGTTATTTTGGGTATTTGAGTCCTAAACTAGTTTAAATGATCATTTTTGGGTTTCGGGTTGAGGAGACCTAGAAATTGAATTCTGACATTTTCATTGAGTCCAACGTCATTTCTGGTAGGGTTCCATGTTTGGTTTGTGTTTACGGGGTTCTGAATAAATCCGGAGGGTCTTTTTCCCTGTACTGTGTTTAGTTGATATTTGGTGCAACTAGCTTGTTCTCTACGTACATGCCTCCATCTCTGCGTTCGAGGAGGTCAAATTATTTAGATCCCAGGTTCACAGAAAGAGGGTCCGCGTTCGTGGAGGCCTTGCCCCTTATACTCCATGTACGCAGATTGGTCCTCTGGCACATGTGCTCCGCATTCTCGGATCCTTTCTCGCGTTCGCAGAGTACAAGTATTGACTTATCAGTATGTCACTTTAAAGTGATGGATTTTGACCTTTTCCTCCATTTTTAATATTCTAAGCTTCATTTTTGAGAGGATCTTTAAAATCTTTAATTGTCAAAGCAACAACTATCCGCATCAATGTAGAGGTTCGAGTTCATGTGCAATAACATTGCTGGAGATATAACTCTTGTGAGGCTAAGAGAGCCCTTATCTTATAGTAAGGGAGGATGCATTATCTCACACCGACCTGGCAGCGGAAAAACCTAACTCACCATAATATTTCTTCAGTCATTTCTGAAGTTGTTTCCAAAGCACCTATAATCATAGCTCCACCCAATTTGCTTCTTACCTAGAAAGCCGAGTTCAAGAAATGGGAGATGGACATTCCTTTCCACAACTAGATAGCAAAGTTTTCTCCACCCAAAAAGATGAAGCTGCTGCTAATGTCTTCCGCTGTTTATCTAGTCCACACCTTATTAGTTTAGTGAAGCTTAAATCCAGGGCTCAAAAATAAGAGTGTTTTGGGAATCAGCTATCACTTGTTTAGGATTCTCACAGGAGATGGTGGAGGAGGTTATGCCAAAGAGATACGAAAAATCCTTCTAAAATCACCTGGTCCTTGAAGAAAGGCACACTGTTAGGAATGTTAAAACCTTGTGTGGACAGCACTGGAAAAGGTTGAAACCGAGAAGAGGATACTTCTATCTGGAACTTTGTTCCAGAATAACATCAAAGAATCTTGCAATACTCTCAGTGCAGTTAAACCAGAGTTTGCTGCAAATTTGGAGCAGAAATGGGGTTCTCTTAGCAGTTACATTGAAAAGAATGCCCGAGCATTGGAAGAGCTTAGGAATATTATTTCACCACGTGTCCATAGATGTTGTGAAGATGAAAAGAATGTAAGTCTTCGGGGTATAAAGAAATACACTTGAAGCCCACATATTTGCAGGAGTTGCTTAAAAGAATTCCAGAGAAGCTGGACTCCTTTTCCAAACAAAATTTGGTGTCTCTGATCTCTATTCACCCTTTATTAGTGGCAATGAGGAAGGAGTTCTATGAGTTAAAAAAATCAACTCAAAGAAAGAAGATGCCGGTTGGATCAGATATTGGAGTAAAAATGAAATTTGTTGTGGCATTGATGAGACTCTGTGATGTGCTAAAGGAGATTCACTATGTGCTGAAGGAGATTCACTATAATATTTAGCCAGTTACTTGATCCTCTAAACCTGATCAAGGAGCAACTCAAGTCTCTCTTTGGCTGGACTTTATGTCGGGAGATTCATTATGTGGGTAGAAAACTTGATGTAATAGAGTAGTGAAGTGCTTATATCATTATTATTGCACTATTTATCATTATTATTGCACTATTTGATTCATGCTTTAGTTAAAAGATCTGTACTGATTTTATATTTCTTTTTTCACCAATATTATTATGATAGCAATCCTCAGAAGAATGTGTATCTGGTATCTTTTCTCATTTTTTTTATTTTCTCCCTATTAGACTTCTTTAATTTATATTTTTATTTAGGTTCAAATTAGTCATTTATGACTTTATTGAAAGTGTGGAATGCACATGCAAAACATGTGCAAAATACGTGTCCATAAACTAGTTCTCTTAATAAACCTAGGAGTGATGTCAAAGTTCTTCTTGCATCAATAAAAGCCTGTTCAGAAGGGATAAATCTTATAGGGGATTCAGGAGTGGTTTCGCTTGATGTTCTCTGGAATCCCCCAGTAGAACAACAAGCCATCAGCCGAGCCTACAGGAATGGTCAGACAAAATTTGTTCATGTTTACTGTCCAGTGACATCGAAATCAAAGGATGACAAGATCAAAAAACAAACTAAAAAAAAATATCATTCAGATGCACTTCTGTCCCAGAATGAAAAGAATACTTCGTATTCTGCGTCAAAGGATAACATACTTGAATCCATGGTTAAGCATGAAAGCCTCCATCATATATTTGAAAAACTATCTCATGCGGTCCGAGTGGTGCTTACTGCATGCTTTAATTGTTGTAAACAACCTTCAAAAGACAGTAGCTAGACATTTACAACTGTTGCAGCAGATAAGCCATTGCTACAGTTGTATAACTGTTGCCGCTAAGTGTAGCAAAAAGTCAAACTTCTAGTATAAGTTCTTAAAACATGGAAACTTTGACAGCTTGCTAATGCCTAATGTTCTCTTTCAATTGAACGGACATCCAAAAAATTTACAGCAGTAAATGGAATTAGTTTGCGAGGTTTCTTAGTCCATAATTATTTACTTTGTTCACTCTTAAATTCATGAACCTATGTCATCTTCAGGCCGAGAGAACATGAGAGAGGCATGGAAGAAAATAACTTGAAAAGTAGCCATCACGTTGATTCTAAATGCTCCTTTTTATTTGGAAAGAGAAATTTGTGCTTCCTTCCGTCAAAGAAGCACGTCATGCTCAAGGTCATCCACATTCCAGAAGGAAAACTGACTTTGAGCATCAAGAGCTATGATCGATTGGAATCGAGTACGCGTTCCAATTGCTCCCAGTTCTTCATCGCTCAGAACTACCTCACCAATATCCTCTCCCTCTCTAGAAAGCAAGAATTTGAGATGCTCAAGAATATCGAGCCTTCATCCATCCATGTTAGTCAACCAACAGCAAATTGTGCAGCCACATTTGTTGTTTCAAAAACTCGACGATCTACTGTTCTTCCTATGAGTTTATATGCTTCGTTACATCTAAAAATGAACTGAAGGTTGTTGCACCATTGAATTGTGAAGCAACATACCAATATACCTCAAAGTCTCGATCATTTAGCATTGATTCTTAAGAAATAACCATGCTGGAAAGGCGGAAAGTTCGAAAGATAAAATTGAAGATCGAAAAGAAAGGTAGAATGTCTAAAAGAAGGTGGAGATGTAAATGAGGTAATTAAGTTGTAATCAATTTGACACAAATGAGGCTGATAGAAAAGCCGGTGAATTCATTGCTAATTCATAGTATAGGTTAGGCTTTAGAAAATTCAATCATTTTGATAAACCAAAATAAAACATTTGAGACATTTTACCAGACAAACAGTTACCAAAATACACTAAACAAGTCGGATTGCCTCATGTGCCTAACTACTGCCTTTTGAAGGTTCTTTACAAGAACTAAAGCATGTAGCAGGCACTACACGGGGCGCATGAGATAGTTTTTCAAAAATATGACAGGGGCCCTCATGCTTAACCATGGATTCAAGTATGTTATCCTCTAACACAGAACATGAAGTATTCTCTTCATTTCTGGACACAAGTATAATTGAATGATATTTTTTTCTATTTTGTTGTTCGATCTTGTCAACCTCCCATTTCAATGTCACTGGACAATAAACATGAACAAATTTTGTCTGGCCATTCCTTTAGGCTCGGCTGATGGCTTGCTGTTCTATCGAGGGATTACAGAGAACGTCAAGAAAAACCACTCTTGAAGCCCCTATAAGACTTATCCCTTTTGAACAGGCTTTTATCGATACAAAAAGCACTTTGAGATCACTCTTTGGGTCATTAAGAGAGTTTATTTACATCTACTACTGCTTTACATCAAATTTTCCATCCATATAGAGAATCTCCCGACCTAAAGTCCAGCCAAAGAGAGAATTCAGTTGTTCCTTGATCAAGTTTAGAGGATCAAGTAACTGGCTAGATATTATAACCCTCTCCTTCCGCCCACTACAGAGTCCGGATCAGCTCAACAACAAATTTCATTTTTACTCCAATATCTAGATCCAACCGACATCTTCTTACTTTGAGCTGACTTTCTAACTCGGAGAATTCCTTCCTCTTTGCTACTAATGAAGGATGAATAGAAATCAGAAATAGCACATTTTGTTCGTAAAAGGAGGCTGGATTCTCTGGGATTCTTTTTATTAAACAACTTCTGCAACTCTGTGGGTTTCAAGTGTACAACAGTGTCCAATATACCTGGAAGGCTTACCTTTTTTACATTTTCACATTTATGGACTAGTGGTGAAATAATATCCCTAAGCTCTTTCAATGCTCGGGCATTTTTGTCAATGGAATTGTTAAGAGATTCCCATTTTTGCTCCAAACCTGCAGCGAACATTGGACTAACTACACTAAGAGTGTTGTTCAGCTCCTTGATGTTATTCTGGAATGGAGTTCCAGACAAAAGTATGCGCTTCTCTATTTCAACCTTCATCAAAGCTTTCCATACAAGGCTGTGCTCATTCCGAGTTGTGCCCTTCTTCAAGCACTAGAAGACCAGGAAATTTGAGAAGTGTTTCTCTAGTTTCTTTGGCATAACCATCTCCATCTTCTCCAGAATCCTAAACAAATCATAGTTAATTCCCAAAACACTCTTACTTCTCACCCAGGATTTCAGCCTCACCATGTGTATGAGGTGTGGATTATTTTTCCCATCGCGGGATAGACAGTTAAAGACACCAACAGTTCCTTCATCTTCCTTCAAAGTGAAGTCTTTGCTGTTCAAGTTGTGGAAGGGAATGTCCACATCCTATTTCTTGAACTTGGCTTCCCAGTTAAGTAGCAAACCAAATGGAGCTATGATTGCTGGCCGACACTACGGAAATAGCTTCAAGAAAGACTGAAGAAATACTATGGTGAGTCGGGCTTTTCCCGTGCCAGGTGGGTGTGAGATAGTACATAAAGAGTTATATCTCCAGCAATTCTGTTCCACATGAACTCAAGTCCTCCACGTTGATGAGGAAACATTTTCACTTTGGGGAACTAAATCCCACAAAGTTCCTTCGCCACAAATAGGAGGATCCTGGGCTGCAGAAGAATCAGACACTCTGATGCTGTTAACGTCCAAGAGTGACTGCGGGCTAGTAGACCTCGACAAAGGCATGGAAGAAAATATCTCAGAGAGTCGCCATCACTCTTGGATGTTGACGGCTTTAGAGTTTCTGATTCTTCTGCAAATCAGGATTCTCCTATTTTTGGAGAAGAACTATTTGGTCTGTAGTTTCCCCAAGTGTCAAAGCAACAAGGTATCTGCATCAATGTGGAGGATTCGAGTTCATGTGGCACAACATTGCTGGAGATATAACTCTTGCGAGGCTACGAGAGCCCCTATCTGATAGTAAGGGAGGATGCATCATCTCACACCCACTTGGCAGCGGAAAAATCTCACTCACCATAATATTTCTTCAGTCATTTCTGAAGCTGTTTCCAAAGCATCGGCCTGTAATCATAGGTCCAGCCTATTTGCTTCTTACCTGGGAAGCCGAATTCAAAAACGGAGATGGCCATTCCCTTCCACAACTTGAATAGCAAAGATTCTCCACCCAAAAAGATGAAGCAACTGTTAGTGTCTTCCACTGTTTATCCAGTCCACACCTTATTAGTTTAGTGAAGCTGAAATCCAGGGCTCAAAATAAGTGTTTTGGGAATCTGCTGCCACTTCTTCAGGATTCTCACAGGAGAGGTTATGCCAAAAAGATACGAGAAATCCTTCTAAAATCACTTGGTCCTTGAAGAAGCGCACACTGTTAGGAAAGATAAAAGCCTTGTGTGGGAAGCACTGGAAAAGGTTGAAATAGAGAAGAGGATACTTCTATCTAGAACTCTATTCTAGAATAACATCAAAGAATCTTGCAATACTCTCAGTGCAGTTAAATCAAAGAATCTATGTTCACCCTTCATTAGTGGCAAAGAGGAAGGAGTTCTATGAGTTGGAGTAAAAATGAAATTTGTTGTTGAATTGATCAGACTCTGCGATGCACTGAAAAAGAGGGTTATAATATTTAGCCGGTTACTTGATCCTCTAAACCTAATAAAGGAGCAACTCAAGTCTCTCTTTGGCTGGACTTTAGCTTTATAGATTCTCTATATCGATGGGAAACTTGATGTAATACAACAACATATATCAATAAATCATCACATGTGATAACAACCCTAAGAAGAATGTGTATCTTGTATCTTTTTTCTCCTTTTTTTTAATTTTCTCCCTATTAGACTTCTTTAATTTTTATTTTTATTTCAGCTCAAATTAGTCAGTTATGACTTTATTGAAAGTATGGGATGCACGTGCAAAGTACGTGTCCAAAAGTTAGTTCTCTTAATAACCCTTAGAGTGATGTCAAAGTTCTTCTTGCATCGATAAAAACGTATCCAGAAGGGATAAATCTTATAGGGGCTTCAAGAGTGGTTTTGCTTGACATTCTCTGGAATTCCTCAGTACAACAGCAAGCCATTAGCCGAGCCTACAGGAATGGTCAGACAAAATTTTTTCATGTTTACTGTCCAGTGACATCAAAATCGGAGGTTGACAAGATCAAAAAACAAACTAGAAATAAATTATCATTTACATATACTTATGTCCAGGGATTCGTATTCTACGTCAAAGGATCACATACTTGAATCCATGGTTAAGCATGAGGGCCTCCATCATATATTTGAAAAACTATGTCATGCACCGAGCAATTAGTTAGGTTAGTATGTGCTTTAGTTTTTTCTTGTTCCCCGGTACATAAGTAATCTGACTTGTTTAGTGTATTTTGTTTATTGCTTGTCTTTGAAAAATCACTCAAATGCTTTATCTCTTTCTTGTTATCTCAGTTGGAGCTCTTTTTGGGTTTTCAAGGACACTAGTTCGAAGAATTTGTATGACAATCTTTCTCGGAGGTTGTGAAAATGACCTCATGCAAAAATAAAAGTCAGGAAAGCATAATACACCGACTGCACTTTTATCATTAACTAGAGAAAACACTTAACTAAATTATTATTACAATGAGTTGTTTATTTAACACTACAATGTTGCAAACGAGTAGTTTCTACTTAATAAAAACATCAGGGATCTTGCGTTTTTAGACGTGAAAGATTTTAATTTTGTTATTACCATTTTTATCATTTCTTAATTCCTTCCTTTCTGGTTTCAAGCACTTCGATGCTATTCTGTGGTTTTGGTAAAAAGAAAAAAAGGAGGTTAGATTCACATTTGGTTTATGAAGAATATTGATAGAATTTTTAAGGTTGTTCTATGTTCTTATAAGAGTTGATTTATATGTGAAATAACTCATTGAGAATGCATTGGATTGTATGCACATTTCTTTTATAGTCGTACTATGTGATACTCATATGGGATTTCTATTTCTTTTAGGAAGAGGCCTATGTGCCAAATTTATGATTTTCTTTAATATTTATAATTGAATTTGATTATAATTGTCATAAATGTATTATCTCATCAAATATGAAATTAAATATTTGTATTTTATATAAACAATAACTAGTATTTTACTTTGTCAGGCAATTCTAAGACTTACAATGGGTAAATTCTTTCAATTATCTTACCTTTTAATATTTGAATATAAATAAAGAAATAAGTATTATAAGGTAACTTGTAAATTAATTCAACCAAATTCATTTAGAATTATGATATATCTTACTAGATATAAGAAGGATGTCACAACTTGTATCATCACCTTCATTAATTTTACCTTATCACTAGTGTACTCATTTGCTCTTCACGAAATAATAATAAGTTAAAATATTAATATTAAAAAATTAATCTTTAGTAATCTTGTATCTTATTCGATGGGTGTTAAAAGTGAACTTGTACTTAAAATATGTTAAATGCAAACAACTCATTTAAATTAGTACAAAACTCACTACTTAGTTTTTTGTCTATTAGCATGAGTTGGTGAGACTTAAATTTTCCAAGTTGTTATTGTAAGATGCATTTAAAGTGATTGATATTTGTAAATTAGGAAAAAAAACTCAGAGATGAATAATATATTTTATGTAGATTTTAAACAAAAGCTTGAAAGCAGATAATTGACATTGACTTTGAAAATGAATACTAATGTTCACAAGTTTGCTATCTCGTTTTGACTCAATTTGTGGACACTAGGAACACTCCACCAACTCACCATAACCTCATTACCCTCTCAAACTTATATGTATTTCAATATATCATTACCATCAACCTCCTAAAAGTTCGAAGAACATTCTAAAGAAATTGAAATAAATATTCAACTATTAAAAGAAAATATTATACTATATAAATTAAAATAAAAGGAACATAATCTTTTTAAAAAGTCTTCCCCACAGATTCTTTATGATTTTGCCAACCATGATTCTCAATTGTGAAAGCAATCATATGATGTGATGATTAGCATTATCTTCACCACCCTTATACATGCTATGATGATGATGACAGTGGAAGAAAAACTTTGAATGGAAATTTTTTAGATACACACATACATTTATATGTGCAAAGTGGAGGAATATCGTAAAGTGTCATAAATTTATGAACTAAATTTTGAGAGTTATGAAAATTAAAAAAGGAAGTTATGAATATTATTAAGAGTATAAATTGAAGATATATGAATTATTAGTAGCTGATTTTATCAAAGATATTAAACATAAAAAAGAGAAACTATTCGAGTATTATTATTTTAAAAAGAATGAAAAAATGGGGTACATTATTACTTTAAAAAGAATGAAAAAAATGATATCTTCAACTTTATCTGACACGCAATTTTGATTAATTATTGGTTAAATCAAAATTAAGTACATCATAAATAAAAAATGGGTATCTATTATCCACTCCATAGCATCAATCATAGAACCTGAAGCCCGAACTAACTGATGGGCATACTGGTTTGCTAATCCTTTAATGGACGACAAAGAAATCAAAGTAAATCCATACATGAGTGCTTTACAATCAAGAATAATAACATCAAAGTAAGAGTTATTTCAACAGATTTTTTCTGGCGCTTGTTTAACTAAAAGATTGTTTATCTCTACAATTATTGGTGTTGCTACAAAGTGTTCCTTTAGTCAGCTTTGCACTTATTGAACACCCAAAGCCTCAACCATAAGTGAGACTTGTGATCGATATAGCCGACTAGAGCATCCTTTGATAAAGATTCCATGAGAACTCCAGACTAGCATGCTGACTCCTACTATTCTCGAAGCAAGTTCCCGAGAAGCATCAATATTGCATTTACGGACACTCTCACAAGGAGGACACTTTTTTGTTGCAGAATCGGTTTCTATCGCTATAGAATAATAGAACTAGAGTTTGGTGTTCTTGCCTTAGTCTAATCATGCCAAAATCAGGTTGCCTTCTGGATAACAATTTTAGGTCGCATAGATCTTTCCTTCATGAGAAGGTTGTTTCTAGCATTCCAAATTGAGAATATCAATCCACAACTTAAGCCAATCCAACAGTAATGGTCTAGATTGTCACCATCCCATTGATGATTTTTGCAAACTTGTTTTGCTGCATTGCACTAGACTAGATAGTGCAATATTGCTTTTGTCCCTTGGAGGCATGCAAGGCCTACGCTGACTGAAGAATATTCTCATTCATCAAGTTATCACTCATTGGAAGAACATCATTCAAAGCTCTCAAAACAAAATTTAACACTTACGGTGGCATCTTTAGTTCCTAGATTTTTTGCCAAATTTGTCCATTTGGGATAGGTGTATTAGCCTTGTCCAACTTCGAATACCCACTTTTGATGTTATATCGTCCTTTTCTATCAAGTTCCCACATTCATTGATCATCCCGAAGAGTAAATCCCAATGGGATTCGCTTATTCCAACCTATTTCATTGATAGAGAGAAGTGCCTCCAACTAGTAACTATTTCCAGTTCTTTTATCCCAATTAATAATATTTGTTATAGAATAAGGTAAAGCCAAAGCAACAAACTAAACACTACAACTTTCACCTTTTAAAGTGCATGTTCCACCGCGAGCATATTTTCCTTACCATGCTAATGCCTCTTCACTATCCCCATCACTTTCTATAATTATTTATTCTTTTTTTTGTTGGGTCAATTTGGGTCATGGACCCACTTTATTGCATACTCAAATATTTACATCAGGCCCAAATGAGGAAATAGTTGAGTCCAAATAGGAAATAAAAAAGGGGACAACTAGTAGGTATACAGACAGAGTCAAGGAAACCCTACAGGCACGGGGCTTCCTTTTTCTAGGAGTTCCGCCTCTTCGTCTCTTCACTCGTCCATTCCGATGTTTGGAAAGAAACCTCTAAAATTATCTTCCAACTTTTAAAACCGTAAATGGGTCCCCTTTTTTTAAAAAAAATACAAAAGATGATGTCTTTCTCACCTCTCGCCTTTATCGCTGTGGTGTTGCCTTTTGAAGATCGCCTTGCCATAAAGCTAAAAAACGATGAAGGGTCACCTAACCTCGCCTGTCGCCGTTGGCCACAAGGCGATCGCCTTTCACAACACTGGGCGGAGGACTATAAGGATATATAGGTTCCCTAAGTCAACGAATTCAATACGAGCTCAAATAATTGTATTTTCACTGCATTATTAAATTGATAACTACAAAGTAAAGAAGGAGGTAAGGATTTCATTTGCCAAAGTTATAGAGAAATGGAAATTAAAGAGAATAATTACCCTAACTTATCGGGATAGAACACTCAACCCAAAATGAGACACCTTGAGGTCACCAGAAGCATCCAACAGTAAATTTTCAAGCTGCACGAGAAACAGAAAGGTTTAATTTCTATGCACAGTGTGAAACGCTTTGACATCATCATATCAAAGAATTTTAACATAATAACCAAAAAACAAGTCTACATTGTCACCGTATATAAGTTAAATATAAAAAAATAGAAGGTATGATAAACATAATAGAAATTGAGATAGGAGCAAAAAGATTGCAAATAATCTGTTAACAGCAAAACTGCTCTCCTTTAATCTGTTAACAGCAAAACTGCTCTCCTTTAGATCTTTGTGCTACAACAGCAAATAGTACTAATAAGTTGCTATAAATACTTCCTTGCATCGTCTTCACACATTAACCCATAATTAACCTTTACGCCAATAAATCATGTAATCAGAACCAAAATTCTCACAAAAACCTTGTAAGCACCAAAAATGAGTTTGAACTCACAATTTTATCATATAACTCTTCACTTGTAACGAACTTGATAACAATTACTAATATCTCTATCTTGCTTGTCATAACCTGCATAACCTGCAGGCTAACGAAACCTGGTGTTACCATGGAAATATTAAGAATTGACCTAAAAAATTGTTAAGCATATGGAATTTACTCCACTTTGATGTGCTACAAGTCTAGTGCTCTTCTTTTCTCATCGTCTATGTAGTCATTGTTTACTTCAAGTCGAGGACTCCTAAATTGTTATATTACATTTTCTTGTTTTCCGTTTATTTATTTCAACTTTTATTTTTTAAAGGTTCTCCATTACACTGCGATTTTAGCCCTAATTTCAAATTGCTCAGATTTCAGCTTCAGCAACCATTTATAAAATTTTAAAGCAAATGCAGGCAAATAATCTAAAAGCAAATGCAAAAATCGAATGGAGAAGAAGGAGGAGTAAGCATGTGAAGATGGAAAGTTAAGAAATCAAATCCAAAATTGAAGAGAGAAATGGCGAATTACCTTAAGATAGCAGTAGTAGTTGAAGGCAAAGAGTTAGAATCCAAAACCTAAGTTTTCCTCTCCATGTTCAATAGAGGAGAAACGATGAAGGGCAAATGAAAAATTGAAGAAGATATATTACAATTGAAGGTGAAAAGTTGAGTGATTAAATATAAAGACTTTTTGAGATATCATAAATATATAAAATAAATAACTTAATAAATAAAAGTTATCAAAAAAGAAAAACAATAAGTACAAATAAATGTCATATAGAGTGTCACATCTTAAGACTTAAAGATTGATTTTTTAATCAATCGAATAAATGCTTCCATTGCTCTAGACTTATACAAGATGTTTTTTCCGCACTAGGAGAACTTGGAGTATAGTCTAGAAGGGAGAGAGAGGGGGGATAAAATTAGAAACTATTTATTTACTTATAGAAACCATATCTTCTAAATGTATAATTAATTTTTATTTTAAAATAAAAAATGTTTGATTGTCTCATTACATTGGTAAAAGCAAACATGACATGTGAATTACAAAGAAATTAGGTTATCATAGACAAAAAGCTTCTTATTATTTCTATATTATGTGATATCGCGCTAGATTGTTCAATTACTATCTTAATAATTGTACGACCTAATAAACAAAAAATGATTCCCAAACACCTAAGGAAACTCAAGACCAAATGCCTGAAAAATATATCCACTTTAGGCTGTGAAAATTTATTTTTATGCAATGTTGAAAGACTAATGTGTTACTATATATAATGTACTAATGGTGGTGCAATTTGATAAATTCAGGGAATGCCTCTGTTTTGAATCATAATCCTATTCGATCTGCGAATATTGAAGGGAAGGAACAGGTTCCTATGAAAGAAACACTTTCTTTTATAGTTAGGTTTGAAGACGAGGAACCTCTTCCCCCGGAGAAAGAAGACTGGGAAAATGGAACTGAAGATCTTTTGGTTGAATTGGATTGTGTATCTTAGAATCACATAAGCACACTATTTTCAAAATTTTATTCTGCTGCACATATGTTCAAAATTCATGGCCGTTAATTGAGAACTGAAGTGTGCATGATAAGAGTTGGGGCAATGCAGCTGTATCTATGCCTCAGAAATATGTAGTAACTGTGCATGATAACTGTTGCTATAGAGTACTCTATTGCAACGATTCTAAAAAATGTTACCATAAACGCTCTATAGGGATGGTTATATGTGTGATTCCACGGTTTTTTAAAATAATTATTTTATTAGATCCAAGGATATATTGCAACAGTTACAACCGTTGCAACAGATAAGCTATTGCTACAGTTGCATAACTGTTGCTACTAAGTGTGGTGATAGGTCAAACTTCTAGTATAAGTGCTTGAACGTGGAAACTTTGACAGCTTGCTACGGCCTAATGTTCTCTTTCAATTAAATGGGCATCTGAAAAATCTACAGCAGTAAATTGAATTAGTTTACGAGGTTTCTTAGTCCATAATTATTTATTTTTGGTTCACTATTAAATTCATTACTTATGTCATCTTCAGGCTGAGAGAACATGAGAGAGGCATGGCAGAAAATAATTTGAAGAGTAGCCATCATGTTGATTCTAAATGCTCCTTTTTATTTGGAAAGAGAAATTTGTCAAAGAAGCACGTCATGCTCAAGGTCATCTACATTCCAGAAGGAAAACTGTGTTTGAGCATCAAGAGCATGATCAATTTTAATCGAGTACGCATTCAAATTGCTCCCAGTTCTTCATTGCTCAGAACTACCTCACCAGTATCCTCTGCCTCTCTAGAAAGCAAGAATTTGAGATGCTCAAGAATATCGAGACTTCACCCATCCATGTTAGTCAACCAACAGCAAATTATGCAGCAACATTTGTTGTTTCAAAGACTCGACGATCTACTGTTCTTCCTCAGGGTTTGATATACTTCGTTACGTCTAGAAATGAACTGAAGGTTGTTGCACCTGTGAATTGTGAAGCAACATACCAATATATCTCAAAATCTCGATCATTTAGCATTGGTTTTTAAGAAATAACTATACTGGAAAGGCGGAAAGTTCGAAAGATAAATTGAAGATCAAAAAAGAAAGATAGATTGTCCAAAAGAAGGTGGAGATATAAATGAGGTAATTAAGTTGTAATCAATTTGACACAGGTGAGGCTGATAAAAAATATGGCGAATTCATTGCTAATTCAGAGAACAGATTAAAATTTATCATTTTGATAGACCAAGATAAAACATTTGAGCCATTTTACAAAGACTAGCAGATTACCAAAATATACCAAACAACGCAGATTGCCTCATTTGTCTAACTACTGCCTTCTGAAGGTTGTTTACAAGAACTAAAGCATGTCGTAGGCACCACAGGGGGCGCATCCGATAGTTTTTCAAAAATATGACCGGGGCCCTCATGCTTAACCATGGATTCAAGTATGTTATCCTTTGACACAGAACATGAAGTATTCTATTCAATCCTGGATAGAAGAACATCTGAATGATATTATTTTTTAGTTTGTTTTTCGATCTTATCCACCTCCCATTTCGATGTCATTGGACAATAAACATGAAGAAATTTTGTCTGGCAATTCCTATAGGCTAGGCTAATGGCTTGCTGTTCTACTGAGGGATTACTGAGAACGTCAAGAAAAACCACTCTTGAAGCCCCTATAATACTTATCCCTTCTGAACAGGCTTCTATCGATGCAAGAAGCACTTTGACATAACTCTTTGGGTAATTAAGAGAGTTTATTTATATCTGTCGCTGTTTTACATCAAGTTTTCCATACATATAGAGAATCTCCCAATCTAAAGTCCAGCCAAAGAGAGAATTCAGTTGCTCCTTGATCAAGTTTAGAGGATCAAGTAACTGGCTAAATATTATAACCCTCTCTTTCCGCCTACTATAGAGTCTGATCAGCTCAACAACAAATTTCATTTTTATTCCAATATCTGGATCCAACCGACATCTTCTTTCTTTATGCTGACTTTCTAACTCTGAGAATTCCTTCCTCTTTGCTACTAATGAAGGATGAGCAGAGATCAGAAATACCAGATTTTGTTCGTAAAAGGAGGCTGGAGTCTCTGGAACTCTTTTAAGCAACTCCTTCTGCAACTCTGTGGGTTTCAAGTGTATAACAGTATCCAATATACCTGGAAGGCTTACCTTTTTCACATTTTTACATTTATGGACTAGTGATGAAATAATATCCCTAAGCTCTTCCAACGCTTGGGCATTTTTGTCAATGAAATCGCTAAGAGAAGACCATTTTTGCTCCAAATCTGCAGCAAACTTTGCACTAACTACACTAAGAGTGTTGCATAGCTCTTTGATATTATTCTGGAATGGAGTTCCAGACAAAAGTATGCGCTTCTCCATTTCAACCTTCCTTAAAGCTTTCCACACAAGGTTGTGCTCATTCCGAGTAGTGTGCCCTTCTCCAAGCCCCAGAAGACCAGGAAATTTTAGAAGTATTTCTCTAGTCTCTTTGGCATAACCATCTCAATCTTCTCCCATCAGAATCTTGAACAAATCATAGCTGATTCCCAAAACAATCATAGCTGATTCCCAAAACACTTCATATCATAGAAAATGATATTAAGTGTGGATTTTTTTTCCCAGTGCGGGATAAATAGTTAAAGACACCAACAGTACTTTCATCTTCCTTTAAAGTGAAGTCTTTGCTGTTCAAGTTGTGGAAGGAAATGTCCACCTCCCATTTCTTGAACTCGGCTTCCCAGTTAAGTAGCAAACTAGATGGAGCTATGATTACTAGCCGACACCTAAGAAACAGATTCAAAAAAGATTGAAGAAATACTATGGAGAGTCGGGTTTTTCCAGTGCCAATTGGGTGTGAGATAATACATTGGAGAGCAAGAGTTCAGAAAACAGAATTTGTGCAGCAGCACAAATAAAAGAATTTAGCAATAGTTACTACACAACAGATCATGTAAATCGAGTTCCAAATTGAAAAGAGAAGTGCTTGATAAGACCAGACTCATATACTTACAAAAGGAGGGAAGATGTACTTGCTCTCCAAATGGATATATGTACAAACTAAACAGACGAGTCCAATTTGTTCATCTAGAACAAGATGGTGGTTCCCCATTTGACAGTCACTTATTTGGCCACTGTGCATCGGCGAATCAGATGGATTTGTAAATTCAATGTGTGATTCTAAGACACACATGTCCATTTTAACAAAAAGATCTTCTATTTCCTTTTCGCATTCCTCTTTTTCTAGGAGAAGAGGTTACTCATCTTCAAATCGGAATATTAAAGGAAGTGTTTCCTTAACAGGAACCTTTTCCTTCTCTCCAAGAGGAGCAAACTTATTTTGACCATCAACATTTTTTATAGAATCAGCAATAAACTTGAGAAATTCAGTCTCTTCAAGAATCTTCCTCCTATTCTTTCGAAGATCATCCTTTTGAACAACAATAGTTTTCACCTCACAGTCCTCTTCAGACAAGGATTTTGACTCTTCAACATCAGACTCCTCTTCCTCACTAAGAAGAATGGGGCTGCTACAACTTCCTTTGTTTAGATTCTTCTTTTTGGAGTAGGAAAGCGTGTGCGGGCGAAGAAAATATGCTCGGCGTATGTTGTGCTCTTCACCCTCAGCAAAAAGCTGAGGTACTACCCTCATATTCGACTCCTTTTTTCCTTCTTCATTCTCTTTAGGACAGCTCCGATCGTCTTGTTTTGTTTCCTCATCATCAAAGTCACATCTTACATCATCAATTGAAGCTTTGGATTCCGACTTAGAATTTGAAGCCCTATAAGTAAAGTCTTTGCATTTGACCAATGTCCTACACATGCATGAGTTAGAAATAACATCATCTGTTGCATTCAACATAGGAGCAGCCTCCTCCCCAATTATAACAACATCAGGATCACTCTTTTCCTCCGATATTTTATTTGGCTGATTCGTGAAAGATTCACAAGTTCTTGAACTGAACTTCCTCCTCCCATTATTTTCCAAAATTTTCTTGTCATCTCTAGAAGGCTCCACCAATTTTCTTTTGCTGTCACAACTAACATTTGTAGAATTACCACTTTGACTCAACCAGTCCCTCTTCTCAATCAATTCAACCATATATTTTAAAGATTGTTGTCTAGTCCTCCTCTTTGGAATAGAGCCATCCCCTGAATCCATCTGAAATCAAAATACAAAACTAAAATCACAACATTTTAATTTTTGTTATCAATTAAATGCACAAACATAAATGTATCTTAATGACTGAACCTCTTTTTACAAACACTAACCTGAACAAAGAACGTTTTTCTTCCAGAAAATCAAGACTTGAAAGTTGTGAGTTCTTGAAACTATAAAATCAGAGTTTGAAATAATTGAATGAATAGAGATGATGTAGAGATTAAACCTTCCAACGGAGTCACATGAATTTCAAGAACGAGCAGGCGTGTTTACATCAGCAAAGTAATCTTTGAAAAAAAAACAAAAGAAAAACACGTTTGTTTTGTTCCTTTTTGTTTCAATTACCATACAACTTTTTCAAATTGTGGGACCCATTTTATTTTCAAATTTATATTTACCTATAGCTTTATTTAGGACTTGGATTAAAATACCAAAAAATCAATATCGAATCGAACCAAAATTTCCGATAGTTATTTACTACTCAGTACTCAATATTTGGTATGATATCTGGGAACGCATATGACTTTTAGTTATACCAACGTGCTTTTTTGGATGTTTTCTTACTTAATCTTCTATTATATCGTGCGTCCATATATAGAAAAATAGAAATAATTGGAGCAATATTGTTTACTTTGTAATACAAATGACTATAATTTCAATACAATATTACCGAGTACCATACCCAACTAACATTTGATTAACCGAGTTACAGAATAAAAAATATAAAAAATTGATATACGGTATCTTCTTTTAGCTACTAATTATCGAATTCAAAATTAAAAATCTCGAGATGAATACCAGATGTCCACCCCCAACTTTGTTATGAACGTCATTGCTATTTGTATAAATTTTATAACAAATTTGGGTAAAAAAATTAATAGCTCCACGTAGGAAAACACTTTAATTATGAACATCCCAATGGGGGACTCGCACACACATATATAAATTTGAACAAAAAATTATGATTCAAATTTATGAAAAACAAGAAAGGGGATTGGCTTGTGTTCATTTGGTCATTATAATGTAACAATATTAATTGTGTTACACCTATAATTCCTTTTGTTTTTTAATATGGGAGGTGAATTTTGTTAACAATCTCTAAAATGATTAAAAGCATGAATTTTTAATAAATGTTAGCGCTAGTTAGCGCTAAGTTTGATGATTTGTGTGCAAGATCCAAGGAGGATCAAGCAGAGCAAAAAGAAAAGAACGAATCCCTTATGTCAAGAGATATCAACATGCAAGGAAGGATCCTGTAAAGGAATAATTGTCGAATGCATCAAAGGAAAGTTCAAATTTGCAAATATTTGAGGATACTAAAGATTACAATTATGGACTCTTATACTTTCTTGATTTGCTCCTGAAGGCTATCAAGACGCCTTCCTGCTGATGTTCTCAACTGGTAGAAGTCCAAAGATTTTGCCCTATTCTTGGAAAGAATATTCATCCTTCCTTTAGAAGGATTAAATCCCTTGAGTTTAAACTTACTTATCCACTTTATATAGAAAGAAGTTTGAGTCGAAGTCGATGGAACACTCGTTGCACTCCACAAAAGCAAAACAAAGAAAAATATAAGCAGGGGTAAGGACTAGACAATATGTACTGAGTAGGTATCATCGGCTGATTCAAAATAGAACTCAATATACATACAGTAATAGTGGGAAATCTGTTAAGTCCATGACTTTTTATTTTGAAGTTTTGATGATTAACAAACTGAGTCAAGGACCAGGTAAACTATCGGATCGTTGTGCTAAGTTGAACATGGGATACAACTGGTTTAAAGGTTGTTGTGGTTGGTGAGATGTCTATCACAGTTGTACTTAAGGACCAGTTGTCCATGCACTGATTGAGTGTAGTATAAAAGGAGCTTGTCCAAGGAATAAACTTAAGTTTTTGGAATTTTACACAACTGAATATTCTTGTTCCAACAGTTCTCTCTTGGCTCCTAGTGCAAGAAGATACAACTGTTGCAGACGAGGGACCTGATAGAAGGCTTTTATAGTTTCCTTGTTTTTAGCTATTGTGTTGCGCTATAAAGTATAAGATCACTCCTAATCTACAAAGGTTTGTGGTCATTGTTGTTCGTTGTTTATTTTGAGTGTTGTACACCTTGTAGGCAGTGTGTAAGCCTCAAGGTATGGTTGTCCTTTAGTCTAACTTCATAAGGGTGGAGGGTGTAGACTAAGGAGGGTTTTGTTACTCATTGCTTGTACTTAGATTGCAAGTAGGTTTGGTGGGAAAGTAGAGAAATAGTCGTGTGTGTTGTATTTTTTTACTTCTCTCATTAGTGGATTTGGTTTTGGAAAATCCTATTGAGACAGGTCGTGGTTATTCCTCCCTTGAGTAAGGAGTTTTTCCACATAAAATCCTTGCCTATTTCTTCTTCTGTTGATTACATTCTTCTAGTTTTCTATTTATTGTGTTAGAGGGACCAAATCCCTTACTAGGCTCGCAGCATATTAACTTAATAAGTGGTACCAGAGCAGGGATCTCTATAAGGTTCATACGTAGAGATTTTCTAGTGACTATGGCTGCTCCACTTAACTTAGTAGAGGGACAATCATATACAGTGCCACCAAGATTTGATGGCAAGTTTTATTGGTGGTGGAAAGGTCGTATGCATAACTTTCTTATGGCAGAAGATAGTGAACTATGGGACATCATCCTTGATGGCCCATATATTCCTATGACTGAAGTAAAGTATGGAAAAAATGACTAAGCAAGTTCCAAAGACTAGAGAACAGTACTCAGAGGCGGATAGAAAAAAGATTGAGAAGAACTACAAAGCAAAAAAATTGACCGTGTGTGCAATCGGAGCTTAGGAGTATAATAGGATATCAGCTTGTGAATCAGCCAAAGTGATTTGGGTCTGTCTGACAAATGCTCATGAAGGTACTGAGCAGTTAAAAGAGTCTAAAGTTGACATGCTGACCTCTTAGTATGAGGACTTTATTATGATGGAAGGTGAATCAATACATGAAATAGAGACCAGGTTCTCAACTATAAAATATGAGCTGAAGTGTCTGGGAGAGCCTATCAGTCAAAGCACACAGGTGAGAAAGATTCTCAAAGTGCTTCCTAAATATTGGGAGAGCAAAGTTGATGCTATCACAGAGTCAAAAGATCTATAAACTTTGACCATGTATATGCCAATTAGTATATTTCATACTCATAAGCTGAATAAGAAGCATGACATGGCTAAAAGAGAAGGAAAGAAAGATAAGACTCTGGCACTGAAAATAGCTCATAGGGATGAGGAGATTGATGGTATAGATATGGCCTATCTCACCAAAAGGTTCAAGAAAATCATCAACAAAAATCTCGGATTTGCAAGAAAAGGAAGTGTGGGTCAATCTCAAGGTAATGCTGAACTATGTCATAGATGTGGGAAACCAGGACATTTCATCAGAGAGTGTCCTCACAGAAAGGGTGATTATAAAGATGGTCCTAGGTTCATTAAAGACAAAAGGAGGGACCAGGTTCTTGATAAATTAAAAAAAAAGGTTATTGCTGATTAGATTGTGATGAAAGCTCTTGGGGTATGGGGAAACTCCTCCAGTGATTTTTATGATGAAGGACAACCTGAGTACTCTTCCATGCTTGCTGTAAAAGATGATGTTGGGCTCAATCAGATGATAAGGAAGAAGAAGAGGAATAGGTAACACTGCTGGAGTTGAAAGAGAATTTAAATCTTTACACTACCAAAAAGTTGAAAAAACTAGCATGTGCTCTTATGGATTCAATTTGTGAATTAATTGCTGAAACGGACTTGTTAAATAATAGTGTGGATGTGTCACATGATGAAAAAATGTTTTGACAAGTCTGATCTGGAAGTTAAGGTGGTGGCTCTTGAAACTGAAAAAGATGAACTTTTGAAATTGATGGAGACTAATGCTAAGTCTGATGCTAAGTTAAAAAATAAGTGAAACTGAACTGGCCTTAGAAGAGAAACTGAAGGAGGCTGAATTGAAATTGAATTTAGCCTTAAAAAGAAACACAGTAATAGAGAAAGAGCTGCTGAAGGTTAAGGAGGACCTGAACAAGTCCATGAAGTGGACTGCATCTTCCAAACTGTTGGGTGATATGTCCGGTAGCTGGGGTCATGAAAAGATATGTCTAGGATATGTCAACAAGCTTCATCCCCCATATAATCCCCACAACAACTATGTTTCTGTTGCTGATAATCTGTTATGTTTGCACTGTGGGAGAAATGGTCATATGAAGGGAAACTATGAGGTTCTCAATAGAACTCTTAAAAAACAGCAATCTGATTACTCTGGAAGAAAAAGTGTGAATGAGGGACCGGGCCCTAAGTCAAAACAGAGTAACAGACCTTTGCATAGCTGGACTAAAAATTTTGTCATTAGGCCTCTTTCTCATTACTGGGAGCTCAGATTAAAGTGGGTTCCCAAAACTAACAAGTAATCACTTAGAGGAATAACTAGGAGGAAGCAGTTAGTGTTGGTTTATAGAAAGTGGATGCTCAAAGCATATGACTAGAAGGGCTAAAAATGTCCTCTCTTTAAAGAAAATGAAAGGTAGGAGTGTATCATTTTGTGATGGTAAGAAGGGGTACATCATGGACATATGAAATATTGGTAAATGCTTTGAGAAAGCTATAGAAGATGTGCATTATGTTGAAGGGTTGAAGTATAGTCTTCTCAATGTTTCTCAAATTTGTGACAAAGGCAATGAGGTTAAGTTCCTATTAGACAAGTGCACTACTACAAACTTGTCTACTAATGAAGTGGTCCTCACAGCAAAAAGGTGCAGAAACATGTATGTAGCATATCTTAGAACTACAACGGAAGATAATCTCACATGTCTCAAGGTCCAAGATGATTCAAGTGACTTGTGCCATAGGAAACTTGGTCATGTCACTCCTTCTCTGCTGAGCAAACTGGCTTCCATGGACTTGGTTAGTGGTATATCAAAGATGAATTTCAATAATTCAAAAGTGTGTGTCGTATATGCTAAAGGAAAACAGTCAAAAAACTCCTTCAAATCTAAAAATGAGGTAAGTACCACCAGACCTATTGAACTATTTTATGTTGATTTTTGTGGTCCTGTGAAGGTTCAAAGTCGTGGTGGGAAGAAATACATTATGGTGATAGTGGATGACTACTGAAGATATACTTGGGTAAGGTTCCTGAGATGAAAGGATGAAGTTGTTGAGTTGCTGATCAACCTCATCAAACAAGTTCAGAATCAATTTGGAAGTAAAGTTGTAGGGATCAAGTCTGATCATGGTACTGAGTTTGAAAATTCAAGGCTTGAAGGCTTTTGTGCAGATCAAGGAATCCATCATAATTTTCAGCTCTTAGAACTTCCCAGCAAAATGGAGTTATGGAGAGGAAAAAGAGAACACTGGTGGAAATTGGAAGGACCATGCTGATTGAGTCTAGATTAGCCAAGAACTTCTGGGCGAAAGCTGTCAACACTACATGTTACATTACAAACAGGTGTCTGATCAAGTCTCTTGAGAGTAAGACTTCCTATGAACTCTTGTTTGGTAAGAAACCCAAGATCAATCACCTGAGGGATTTTGGATGCAAATGCTTTGTTCTCATAAATGGCAAGGAAGAAGTTGGGAAATTTGATTTGAAAAGTGATGAGGGTGTTTTTGCTGGATACTCTACAAATAGCAAGGCTTATAGAGTATTCAACAAAAGAACTCTCTGTATTGAAGAAAGTGTTCATATCATTTTTGATGAGTCTGGTGATATAAAAAGTCTCACTGATAAAGAGGACTCGGACCTTGATGAGCTACTCCAACTTCAAAAGGGCAGCTTGATTAATGATCCTTCAACGGATGCTGCAGTACAAAATTATGGCAGGACAAATGAAGGTGATGAAAATAGAAAATCTTCAGAAAGACCTGGTACTTCTTCAAGAAACCCAGAAGTAGATGATGCTGATCATGAGAATATGTCTGACACTGCTCAACCAGAAGAAGCAAATGATCCTGATGCCCTAAAGAGTCAGGATCAGTCTACATCAAGGACCTCTAGATGGAAATATCAATCATCTCATCCTCTGGACAATCTAGTCACTCCTTTGGCCTCTAGAATTCAAACCACATCCAAGACTAGAAATCTTATGTCGTGTGGTGTTTTTCTATCCTCCATTGAACCCAAAAATGTCAAAGAAGCTCTCAAGGATGCAGATTGGGTAAACTCTATGTAGGAAGAATTGCTTCAGTTTGAGAGAAATAAGGTGTGACATCTGACTCCCAATAGAATTGTGATAGGGACCAGATGGGTGTTCAGGAACAACCTGGATGAAAGTGTTACTATCACAAGAAACAAATCCAGATTGGTGGTCCAAGGCTTCAATCAGGAAGAAGGGGTTGATTATGATGAGATTTTTGCTCTAGTAGCTAGAATGGAAGCTATCAGAATATTGACTTCTTTTGCTACCTAGATGGAGTTCAAGTTATTCCAAATAGATGTAAAGAGTGCCTTCTTAAATGGGTACCTTAAAGAAGAGGTCTTTGTGAAAAAACCACCTGGTTTTGCAAATGTTGAATTTCCAGATCATGTCATGAAAGGATAAGGCACTGTATGGGCTGAAACAGGCTCCAAGGGCCTGGTTTGAGAGGTAGACTAGATTCTTGCTCAGTCATGGATAAAAAAGAGGAAAAATTAACAACACCTTGTTTCTGAAAACCAGAGGAAAGAATCTGTTGGTTGTGCAAGTGTATGTCAATGATATCATCTTTGGAGCTACTACAATCTCTCTGTCAAGAGTTTGGGGACCTAATGCGCAGTGAGTTTGAAATGAGTATGATGGGTGAGGTTGGCTTTTTTCTTGAATTGAAGATCAAACAAACCCCTGGTGGTACTTTTATTAGTCAAGAAAAGTATATCTGGGGCCTGCTCAAGAAGTATCTACTGATGGATGCCAAGCTAATTGATACTCCAATGGGAACAAATTTTAAACTGGATGTTGATGAATCTGGTAGCATGGTAAATGCTACTATATATAGAGGAATCATTGGATCACTGTTTTTCATTATTGCCAGCAGACCTGACATAGTCTTCAGTGTTGGCATATGTGCTAGGTTCCAATCTTGTCCTAAGAAATCACATTTGAAGGCTGCAAAGAGGATACTCAGATATCTAAAAGGCTCTGAACACTTAGCACTATACTGTCCTGCTGAAGATTGCTTTGATCTTGTGGGATATGTTGATGTTGATTTTGCGAGGTACCTGGTTGATCGTAAAAGTACTTTTGGTATGGCTCATTTTTTGGGTTCTTCACTGATCTCCTAGGGGACCAAGAAGCAAAATTCAGTCGCACTATCTACTGCTGAGGCTGAGTATGCACCTGCTGCTGCTTGTTGTTCACAACTACCACTACAAGAAAAAAGACTTTTAACGACCATTTCTTAACGACGAGAAATGAATGCGGTCGTTATAAATACACTTATAGTGGCCAAATTCTTTTTCGATCATTATAAATATACTTATAGTGACCAAATGTTTTTTTGGTCGTTATAAATATACTTATAGAGACCAAATTTTTTTCGGTTGTTATAAATATACTTATAGCGACCAAATTATTTTACTGTCGTTATAAATACACTTATAGTGATCAATTTGTTTTTCTGATTATTATAAATACACTTATAGTGACCAAATTTTTTTCCAGTCATTAAAAATAAATTTTAATCTAACGAGGGGACAAATTTGATTTTTAAAAAGCATAACATCCCATTGTTAAAATATATTAGTTAGTGTAAAAATATGTTTAACTAATATGAGAATATAGAGATCACACCAAATCATGTTATAAGTACAACAAGTGGTGTTTTGCTAATCATTCTGATAAAAATCCTCCATCTTTTATAATTTTGCTTATTCCATAAAAAAAAGTTTAATAAAAAGAAAAAAATATTAATGTATTATTTTCTAATAACTCTATCCATCATTTTTATTATAGCCAATTATATAAAATTTTGAAATATTATAAAAGTATTTAGTTATAATCTTTTTGACATAATTTTTTTTAACTTAAATATTTTCTTGATATAGTTTTTATATATGTTTTTATTTTGAGAGACAATTTATTCATTTTAACTTGACATTTTTAAAGATGCAAGTTGAAGTAGGTCAAAATAAAAAATTGTAATGAAACAAAAAATTAACAATAAAAGTAATAATATTAAATATATAATTATGAGCTTATGAGATTAATTTAAGGTAGAACAGTTATATAAATTTGATCGTAAGTAATTTTCTCAAGAGGGAAAATGTTTCTCCACTTGCAAATTACCTCGATCAATAGACTTAAGAATCAATATCTAGTAATAATATTTCTTCTAATAAAAAAATATATATTGTGCAGATTTTTTTTCCATTATTGGTTGTGAAACCAATAGTTGTTGAAACGACCCAAAAAAAAAAAGGTGTTTCGGAAGCCACCGGAAACTTGTTTTAGCTATATCTAAAAATCCATTTGTTATTTTGAAAATACGACTTCATATTCTTGTTTAGGGGGTCAAATGGAGTGGAAAATAGGTCTAACGTGAATTTTAGAGCAACCGTATCAAAATTTGAAATTTCCAAGTGAAGCCTTTTTGGAGGGTCTACTTTGGAGGGTCATATCTTTTAGCACACAAAGAATTGGGTGGCCCATACTATATCCATGGAAAGCCCTGTGAGTTAGCTATCCAACGCACTTCGTTTCACCTCGTTTGGAGTTCGGATGAAGAAATTATGCCCATTTTCGTAACCTCCGCCCGGGCAGAAAATGCAAATTCCAGTGAGCAAGTTACTGTTCACCCGCACCATTATTTTTCTAAGTGTTGGAACCGTTTTTCCAAAGACAAATTTTATTTTCTATATAGCACTAATGCAGTTCCCATTCCTTAAAACATTTCCTAAAAGACATTTCCCACACTTAGAAATATTTCTCTCAAGAACTCAAGCCAAAACCTTCCAAAACCTTCATCAAGATTGAAGAGGTCCTTGCTCCAAGTTTCAAGCCTCCTTTGAAGACACTTCCAAGGCCTTCATAAGAACTCAAGGTATGTGGTGTTGAACTCATGGGTCCTTCCACCCATAGTGCCTAAACGCTAACTTACTCATTATTTCATGATTTTAAGTGAAGATTTACACATTGGTCTTGTTCATTGTATAAATTTTCTGCACAATGAAATTCTAGCATGGGAAGGTGAATGTCTTGAACATGTTGTCACTCTAGAACTTGAATCTAAACTTGGGATTGATGTGGGGCTTTACATGTTGTCTTGGGGAGTATGTCAAAGTGCTCATTCATGGTTGGTTCACTGATTTACTGCATGAGTCCTACTCCATTTAACACATTCTTTGATCCCCACTGCATGCCCCCAAGGTATTTGATAAAATGTCCAATTATGGAATTAAGAGGAATTGATGTTTTAAAGCTTGAGATAAGATGTGAATGAGGTTACAATGACATTTTGATGATAAACTAAACTCGTGTATATATTCATTTCTACATGAGAATTGCATTAGAGCCTATTGTAAATTCCTATATAAAGTGTTGCACAACCATGCCCGGTCCGGGGGAGAAGAGCCGGATATCCATGATATGGGGGATACGTACTCATATTCACCTAGGGTGGCAAGGTTGGATTGTCACTATCCATGATATGGGGGATAAGTACTCATATTCACCTAGGGTGGCAAGGTGGGATTGTCACTATCCATGATATGGGGGATAAGTACTCATATCCACCTAGTGTGGCAAGGTGGGATTGCCACTATCCAGAAATAAGGGATAATACTTATTTCACCCAGATGAGGGGTTTATGCGTCATCAATTTGCTTGGCTCAGCTTCAGATATGGTGCCTATTATGAAGATGGATTTACTTAAACATATTTGACTATACATTGATTATGCAAATGCATCTTGAATATATATTCTATGTCTAATGACCCATCTCTTGCATTTCGATTATGTATCTTATCTATTCTTGCATTGCACCCCACATACTTAGTACATTCCAAAGTACTAACGCATATTTTGCCTACATAATGTTACCATGTAGGGACCGGAGCCACTCTTGATCCTTCTCTCCATCCACGTGGCTAGTGCGGTGCTTATCCGGGATTGTTGGTGAGTCCTCAATGATTCGAGGACTATGTTATGTTTCCTACTCCTATGTTTTGAGATCTTAGCTTGTATTTGTATTTGACTATGAGGGAGCCGGTAGTATGTCATGGCCCTCATTCTATCGATATATGTAGATGTGTACGTTGGAAAAGTATTTTGCAAATGAGCTTGACTCTTAATCTATGATATTATTTTAAAATGGGTTGCCGTTAGTCCCTGATTCCCTTTATTTAATGTTGATTGTACTTCCGCGACCGATGAAGTGTGATGACAAGTTCGAGAGGCTTGTTTGGGGTTCCTTCGGGTTCCTCATTCGCCATGTCACGTTTAGGCCCTAGGCTTGGGTTGTGACAAGCTTGGTATCAGAGCACTAGGTTGTTTGACTCCCTAGTCCAATACACCGCGTTGAGTAGATTCCTTTTCATGGTTGTGAAGCGCGCCACGACTATGGGTGGGAGGCTATGAAACGTTTGTAGAAAAGGTTTCCCTTCTTCTCGTTCTATGTCGTGCTTAGAGTGTAATAAGTGATTCCTCCCTAACGCTTGTTCTTTGAAATGCTAGATTTCCATGCCAAATAGAAGAGGAAGACGAGCCCGATCACCGGAGGAACCACCCACCAATAGTGAGCTCCGCGATGCACTCACCATGCTTGCACAAGTGGTAGCCAACCAAGTGCAACAAGGAGCCCAAGCTCCCCAAGCTACCACCCCGTGGGCAAGGGTGAGAGATTCTATTAGGATGAACCCTCCAGTTTTTCATGGTTCAGAGGTGGATGAGGATCCACAAGAATTCATTGACGAGGTATGCAAACTCTTGACCATTATGGGTGTTGGGGCTATTGAGAAGGCGGAGTTGGCGGTTACCAACTCAAGGGTGTTTCTCAAATTTGGTTTGATCAATGGAAGGGTGAAAAGGGAAGTGGCTATGTGGTGTTGTGGGAGGAATTTAAGCTTGCTTTTTTAATAGGTTCTTCCCTCTAGAGCTTAGGGAGGCAAAGTTGGTGGAATTTATGAACTTGAAACAAGGGGCTATGAGTGTGAGGGAGTATGCCCTCAAATTTACCCAACTCTCTAAGTATGCACCTCACTTGGTGGCCGACTCTAGGTCGAGGATGAATAAATTTGTGATGGGTGTCTCCGATTTGGTTAGTGAGGAGTGTCGTTCCGCGATGCTCATTAGTGATATGGATTTGTCCCTGTTAATGACTTATGTCGAGCAAATGGAGGAGGAGAAATTGAGGAAGAGGAGGGGACATGAGGCTAAGAGGGCTCGTTTTGGTGGTGGGCCTTCTAGAGGAGGTCGGCCTTTCCAAGGCCAAGGGTCCTCTCATGTTACTAGTAGGGGGTTTGTGAACAACTTTCCTAGGCCCCAAGGAGTGGGTGTGGGTGCTCCGAATGCACCATGTTCTAATTGCGGGAGGAAGCATTGGGGTTCTTGTATGAGGGGTGTGGGTGAATGCTACGAATGTGGGGAAATTGGTCACAAGAAGATGGATTGTCCCAAGATTCGTGGCAAGGTTCGGAATGCTAATACTACTCCTTTGGGTAGAGGTGCTTCTCAAAGCGCTGCCCCAAGGCACAACTGATTTTATGCTTTGCACGGTAGACAAGGTGTTGAGGAGACCCCCGATGTGGTGACCGGTATGTTGCAAATCTTTGATCTTGATGTTTATACTTTGATTGATCCGGGTGCCACCCTTTCCTGTGTTACCCCCTTTATTGCTAGAAAATTTCATGTTGAGTCGGAGTTGTTGCACGAGTCATATGAAGTGGCTACTCCGATTGGTGTCTCTATTATTGCTAGAAAAGTGTATAGAAATTGTCCGGTTTGCATATTGAATAAAGTGTTGCCTTGTGATCTTGTTGAGTTGGACATGGTGGATTTTGATGTTATTCTTGGGATGGATTGGTTGCATGCATATTATGCTTCTATTGATTGTAGAACTCGTAGAGTCAAGTTTCAATTTCCTAATGAGCCCGTCCTTGAGTGGGAGAGTCGGGATGTTGTGGTGAAGGGGAAATTCATTTCTTGCATTAAAGCCCATAGGTTGGTTTCTAAAGGGTGTTTGTACCATCTTGTGAGGGTCAATGATGTGGAGTCCAAAGTCCCTCCTATTGAGTCAATTCCGGTTGTTAGTGATTTTCTAGATGTCTTACCAAAAGACCTTCCCGGTGTCCCTCCCGAAAGGGAGATAGATTTTGGTATAGACCTCCTTCCCGATACTCAACCTGTTTTTATTTCCCCTTACCGTATGGCCCCGACGGAGTTGAAAGAGTTAAAAGAGAAATTGAAAGACTTGTTAGATAAGGGGTTCATTAGACCTAGTCATTCTCCATGGGGTGCTCCGGTTTTGTTTGTGAAAAAGAAAGATGGGTCTCTAAGAATGTGTATTGATTACCGGCAACTCAATAAAGTCACGGTCAAGAATAGGTATCCTCTTCCAAGGATTGATGATTTATTTGACCAATTGCATGGGGCTAGTCACTTCTCTAAGATTGATCTTCAGTCCGGGTATCATCAAGTGAAGGTGAGGGAGTGTGATATTCCCAAGACGGCTTTTCGGACTAGGTATGGGCACTATGAGTTTGTGGTGATGTCTTTTGTATTAACTAATGCTCCGGCTATCTTTATTGATTTGATGAATAAGGTCTTCAAACCATACCTTGATTCTTTTGTGGTGGTATTTGTAGATGACATCTTTTTCTATTCCCGGGGTGAGGAAGAGCATATGGGCCACTTAAGGGTTGTACTCCAAAGATTGAGGGAAGAGAAGTTGTATGCTAAATATGAAAAGTGTGAGTTTTGGTCGAAGGAAGTTGCCTTCTTAGGCCATGTGGTGTCGGAGGATGGTATTAAGGTGGATCCTAAGAAGACCAACGTTATTAGGAATTGGCCTAGACCTTTGACCACGTCGGACATAAGGAGTTTCTTGGGTTTAGCGGGTTATTATAGAAGATTTGTGGAAGGGTTTTCCTCTCTTGCCTTCCCTATGACTAAGTTAACTCAAAAGAAGGCTAAATTTGTATGATTGTGAGAAAAGTTTCCAAACTTTGAAAGAAAGACTTGTGTCCGCTCCTATTTTGTCTCTTCCGGATGGGTTAGGAGGTTTTGTGGTTTATTGTGATGCTTCCCGTATTGGTTTGGGTTGTGTGTTGATGCAAAGTGGTAAGGTTATAGCCTATGCTTCTAGGCAACTTAAGGATCATGAAAAGAATTACCCCACCCATGATCTTGAATTAGCCGTCGTGGTTTTTGCTTTAAAGATTTGGCGTCACTATTTGTATGGGGTGCATGTCGATATCTTCACCGATCATAAGAGTCTCCAATATGTGTTCACACAAAATATCTTAATTTGAGTCAAAGGAGGTGGTTAGAGTTCCTTAAGGATTATGATATGAGTATGCACTACCATCCAGGGAAAGCTAATGTGGTGGCGGATGCATTGAGTAGGGTGTCCATGGGTAGTTTGGCTCATGTGAAGGAAGGTAGTAAGGAGTTAGCTAGGGAGGTTCATCGGTTGGCTAGGTTGGGAGTTAGGTTGGATGAGGTGGATGGTGGAGGAGTGGCTGTTGTTGATGGTTCAAGGTCTTCCTTGGTTGATGAGGTGATGGCCAAGCAAGATCTTGATCCTTCTTTGGTGGAATTGAAGGCTTTGGTGAGTTGTGGTAAGGTGGAGGTTTTCTCCCAAGGGGGAGATGGTGCCCTTAGGTACCAAGGTAGATTATGTGTTCCTTGTGTTGATGATATGAGGGAAAGAATCCTTGACGAGGCTCACAATTCTTCTTATTCTATTCATCCAGGGTCAACAAAGATGTATAGAGACTTGAGGGATGTGTATTGGTGGGGTGGCATGAAGAAGGATATTGCAAAGTTCGTTTCAGGTTGCCATAGTTGCCAACAAGTCAAGGCCGAACATCAAAGGCCGGGTGGCCTTACTCAAGACATTGAGATACCTACTTGGAAATGGGAGGAAATCAACATGGATTTTGTAGTGGGTTTTCCCAAGACTAGAAAAGGTTTTTATTCGGTTTGGGTAGTAGTTGACCGGATGACAAAGTCGGCTGATTTCTTACTAGTTAAAGCTACTTATGGAGCTGAAAAGTATGCCAAGTTGTACATTCATGAATTGGTAAGGTTACATGGAATTCCTTTGTCTATCATCTCGGATCGTGGTACTCAATTTACTTCTCACTTTTGGAAATCCTTTCAAAGGGGTCTTGGTACAAAGATAAAGCTTAGCACGGCCTTCCACCCTCAAACGGATGGCCAAGCCGAAAGAACAATTCAAACCATGGAGGATATGCTTAGAGCTTGTGTCTTGGAGTTGAAGGGTAATTGGGATGATCATCTTCCTTTGATTGAATTTGCATACAACAATAGTTATCATTCTAGTATCGGTATGGCTCTTTTCAAAGCTCTTTATGGTAGACGGTGTAGGTCACCAGTTGGGTGGTTCGAAGTTGGAGAGGTGGCCTTGTTGGGACCGGATCTGGTCATGGATGCTCTTGAGAAGGTAAGGATGATTAGGGAAAGGTTGAAAACAGCCCAAAGTCGTCAAAAGTCTTATGCCGATGTGAGGAGAAGATATCTTGAATTCAAAGTGGGTGATTGGATTTATTTGAAAGTTTCTCCAATGAAAGGTGTGGTTCGTTTTGGCAAGAAGGGAAAGTTGAGCCCTAGGTATGTTGGTCCTTATGAGGTAATAAGGAGGTTTGGTAAAGTAGCCTATGAATTGGGGTTGCCAAAGGAAATGGAATTAGTTCATCCGGTGTTCCATGTCTCGATGTTGAGGAAATGTGTTGGTGATCCTAACGCTATTGTACCTCTTAAAGTTGTGGGTGTCGTGGAAGATAATTTGACATATGAAGAGGTCCCGGTTCAGATCTTGGATAGACAAGTAAAGAAGTTGAGGAGCAAAGAAGTGGCATCCGTTAAGGTGCTTTGGAGGAATCAACAAGTGGAGGGTGCAACTTGGGAGGCCGAAGTGGACATGCAAAGATGTTATCCTTATCTATTCAACTCCACTCAAGCCTAAGGTATTAAATCAAGTCCTTTTTACTCCATTGAGTCTTACGCTTCAGCCCCTAAATCATTCATATGCATATATCTTTAAAATGATGAGTTATGGGTGTTTCACACTAAGTTTTGAAATTTTGAAGTGATGTTCTAAATGAAATCTTGCATTCACGTTGGGGCTGATATGTTCTTAATAAGTCTTGTCTTGTATGCCTTTTCCACATTCGGGGACGAATGTTCCCAAGGGGGAGATATTGAAACGACCCAAAAAAACAAAGTGTTTCGGAAGCCACCGGAAACTTGTTTTAGCTATATCTAAAATTCCGTTTGTTATTTTGAAAATACGACTTCATATTCTTGTTTAGGGGGTCAAATGGAGTGGAAAATAGGTCTAATCCGAATTTTAGAGCAACCGTATCAAAATTCGAAATTTCCAAGTGAAGCCTTTTTGGAGGGTCTACTTTGGAGGGTCATATCTTTTAGCACACAAAGAATTGGGTGGCCCGTACTATATCCATGGAAAGCCTTGTGAGTTAGCTATCCAACGCACTTCGTTTCACCTTGTTTGGAGTTCGGATGAAGAAATTATGCCCATTTTCGTAACCTCCGCACGGGCAGAAAATGCAAATTCTAGTGAGCAAGTTACTGTTCACCCGCCCCATTATTTTTCTAAGTGTTGGAACCGTTTTTCAAAAGACGAATTTTATTTCCTATGTAGCACTAAATCAGTTCCCATTCCTTAAAACATTTCCTAAAAGACATTTCCCACACTTAGAAATATTTCTCTCAAGAACTCAAGCCAAAACCCTCCAAAACCTTCATCAAGATTGAAGAGGTCCTTGCTCCAAGTTTCAAGCCTCCTTTGAAGACACTTCCAAGGCCTTCATAAGAACTCAAGGTATGTGGTGTTGAACTCATGGGTCCTTCCACCCATAGTGCCTAAACGCTAACTTACTCATTATTTCATGATTTTAAGTGAAGATTTACACATTGGTCTTGTTCATTGTATAAATTTTCTGCACAATAAAATTCTAGCATGGGAAGGTGAATGTCTTGAACATGTTGTCACTCTAGAACTTGAATCTAAACTTGGGATTGATGTGGGGCTTTACATGTTGTCTTGGGGAGTATGTCAAAGTGTTCATTGATGGTTGGTTCACTGATTTACTGCATGAGTCCTACTCCATTTAACACATTCTTTGATCCCCACTGCATGCCCCCAAGGTATTTGATAAAATGTCCAATTATGGAATTAAGAGGAATTGATGTTTTAAAGCTTGAGATAAGATGTGAATGAGGTTACAATGACATTTTGATAATAAACTAAACTCGTGTATATATTCATTTCTACATGAGAATTGCATTAGAGCCTATTGTAAATTCCTATATAAAGTGTTGCACAACCATGCCGGGTCCGGGGGAGAAGAGCCGGATATCCATGATATGGGGGATACGTACTCATATTCACCTAGGGTGGCAAGGTGGGATTGTCACTATCCATGATATGGGGGATAAGTACTCATATTCACCTAGGATGGCAAGGTGGGATTGTCACTATCCATGATATGGGGGATAAGTACTCATATCCACCTAGTGTGGCAAGGTGGGATTGCCACTATCCAGAAATAAGGGATAATACTTATTTCACCCAGATGAGGGGTTTATGCGTCATTAATTTGCTTGGCTCAGCTTCAGATATGGTGCCTATTATAAAGATGGATTTACTTAAACATATTTGACTATACATTGATTATGCAAATGCATCTTGAATATATATTCTATGTCTAATGACCCATCTCTTGTATTTCGATTATGTATCTTATCTATTCTTGCATTGCACCCCACATACTTAGTACATTCCAAAGTACTAACGCATATTTTGCCTACATGATGTTACCATGTAGGGACCGGAGCCACTCTTGATCCTTCTCTCCATCCACGTGGCTAGTGCGGTGCTTATCCGGGATTGTTGGTGAGTCCTCAATGATTCGAGGACTATGTTATGTTTCCTACTCCTGTGTTTTGAGATCTTAGCTTGTATTTGTATTTTACTATGAGGGGAGCCGGTAGTATGTCATGGCCCCCGTTCTATCGATATATTTAGAGGTGTACGTTGGAAAAGTATTTTGCAAATGAGCTTGACTCTTAATCTATGATATTATTTTGAAATGGGTTGCACTTAGTCCCTAATTCCCTTTATTTAATGTTGATTGTACTTCCGCGACCGATGAAGTGTGATGACAAGTTCGAGAGGCTTGTTTGGGGTTCCTTCGGGTTCCTCATTCGCCATTTCACGTTTAGGCCCTAGGCTTTGGTCGTGACAGTTGTATAGAAAGAAAAATCATTTGTTTGAGTTAGAAAGTATAGCGTGAAATTTTACAAACAGAAAATTTAAGAACTTTACATTACATATAATCAACAACTAATTAATTAAGAAATCATGATTTTTTATTATTTAAAATTTAAGATGATATAATTGATTTGTATCTCATGATAATTTTAATGATATTGAATTATTTATATTAGGTGAATACTATTAGTATAAAAAGTGAAACTAAAAGAAGTTGGGGGTTGTATCCATGAAGCAATGTGCAAAAAGTCAATAACTTAAGGTGCAAAATACAAAACAAACAATTTTATATCTAGAACTAGGAAACTCAACTTTCTTTTTATATGGTTGTGAGAACAGAAATAAATTTTATGTTTCATTGTGGTTAATCTTTGATTTTGCAAAAAAATAAAAAGGAAGATAATAGTTATTAAGAGTATTATTAATAACTTTACATGAAGTTTTTATACTTGTCTTTTGAAAGGTCATAAAGAGAGAAGAACTCATCCTCAGAATAAGTGTACAGAAGTTTAAGGAACAGAAAATTTTGAAGCATAGGAATAATGCATTTCATATTTCAGAAATTGTTTAAAAATATTCTAGTTTTTATTTTATTAAGAGTTAAAAATATAATATTATATAAATTTGTATGTCTATATTTTTGTAACTTTATACAATATCATTCTTTATAGTGAACTATAAAATTTTATATGAATATAATAAATTTATATGTTTTCATATGTGCATGTATTTGTATATTTCTGAGTGTAAATCCATACGCAATTTGCACTTTTGCTGATTTGATTTGTGGTTATAATTAAGGTTTTATTAGCTAGAACTGAAGGGAGCCTTAGAGTAACTGATAAAGATGTTATCATGTGACCAGAAGGTCATGGGTTCAAACCTTGGTAACATCATCCTTGCAGAAAGGCAAGGTAAGACTACTGTACACTAGATTCTTGTGGTTAGACCAATCCTTAGAAGTGCACTGGGCTTGTCTTTTTATTTAATAACTAGAATATCAATTAATGAAGGAAAAATTTGGGTGCTACAAAAAAGGTATAACAACCGGATTTTTGTCGTCGTTAAAGCTTTTTTAACGACCAGATTTAGTCCGGTCATTAACTTTTAACAATGGGATTTAATCCGGTCATTAGCTTTAAACGTCGAAGCTACTAACGATCGGTAACGACGGAATTTTTATCGGTCATTATTGACTAATAACGACCGAATTTTTCCTCGTTAAAGACCTATTTTCTTGTAGTGTACTATGGATCAAATAACAACTTGAAGATTGTGGAGTGCTGACAGACACAATTCCCTTGATGTGTGATAATACTAGTACTTTGAATATGTCCAAGAATACTATTTATCATAAAAGAATAAAGCATATTGATGTACGACATCATTTTCTCAGGGACCAGGTTGAGAAAGGGAATATCTGCATGAAGTTCTATAGTACTGAAGATCAGATTGCTGACATTTTTACTAAGCTTCTTTGCAGGGACTAGTTTGAAAGAAATAGGCTGAGATTGGGTCTGATCAAGCAGAAGCCTAGAGGGTCTCAATGATTGTGAACTTTCCCAAAATTCTGGCTAGAAATACTAAAGCAGGTATCTGAGAAATCATTGACAAAAATATCTATATGTATCTTGCAGGTTGTAAAATTTGACATTTTCATAGGACTTGAAGATCAAAACTGAAAAGGTCTTACTCAAAATCAGATCATCAAGGACCTGGCTCCCTATCAGGTTGGTATTCCTTTCATAACTTGTCACAACATTTAATGTGCATGCATAGAACCTGTCATGTAGGTTTAGCTTTTCTAAACTGGCGTCAATTCGTCCCGGTAGCCGAAGCGACACAACTAATCAGGAACCAAACACTTCCTTTCCATTCCTTAAAATGGACTTCATCCGCCATTTGCTCCTATCATTCTCAAGCACTTGGTAATTTATTCTCTTGTCTCCCTGCCCGTATCTGTGAAAATGTTTCACCATGTCTGCAAACCTTCCTCACTAATAACAACCGAAAACGAGTCAATTTCTTCCCCTAACATTAACACACCCCCATCAAACCCTGTTTATGTACCAATAAAACCTGATGACTTACATCCTTTGACTTAGATCCTCTCACCATTCTCACCAACTGTTCGGCTTTCTCCTAAGTCTGCACCTGTAGGGCCTGAATCACCCAGTGCAATACTTGAATTAAACCTAGTAGAACCTCCACGAAGTGTTACTGAGGAAAAGGGAAACTCCTCCCTACTTGGACATACCTCTTCCTCACTTTCTAAAAAGCACTTTGAAGGGGATCTGATTGAAGAAAAGGGCATGGATTCGAACATACTGGCTGAAGGTCCTGAATGGGTTGCGAAGGGACTCCTAAGGCTAAAGGAACATGAGCAAGTTGTAAGGGGATGAGCCTGCTTCTCCTGATCTTAGCCTGGCACTGGGTACACCTGCGTTTGATCAAACCCCAGTTAGTGAGTTCAGGCCAATAAATGTTTCTAAAAATACTGAAGACGATCTTGATGATGAAGAGGATAATTTCCCCTTAAATTGGAGATTGAAGAAACCTGTTGCTATCCTACTCCTGTTCCTGAAAAGGACCGGGTTAGGATGGCAAAAGGAAAAGAAATAATGATTGAGGAAACTATGGTTGTTGCTAGGAGTTATACTACCTGGGGACAAAAAATGCTAAATCATACTATGGTTGTGGAGGAAGATATTCCTGAGAACCAGGTTGTAAATATTGAGGAGGAGAAGGAAGTTAGTTGGACTGAGTCTGATGAGGACATGGTTGGTCTCATATCACTGTCTGAGGTAACCTAGCCCTCATCTTAGGAGCCTGCAGCTACAAAGGACCCTACAACTCAGAAGGAGGATGCTGGAAAGTGCAAGAGAGGTGACCTTGTTCCCATTCGAGGACCAGGTTCACAAATTAAAAGAAGAAAAGTTGAAAAAGTTCTTACCAGGGATGAGAGGATCAGTTTGCTAGAAAAACAAAAGGTTTTGAGTGGTAAGGTGTTTGAGCCTACGGCTAAAGAGAGCCCTGGCATGAGAGAGTTGGTGGATGTTGTTGACTTTCAAGGATGGGGCCACCTATTTGAATGGCCGGTACCTGTCTTATATGAGTGGGAGGTGAGAGAATTTTATCCTAATCTGGTGATTCAGAATGATGGAGGGTTTGTTACATCTGTGAGGGATATTTCATTCCAGGTAGATGAGGAAATTTTAGGTGCTATTTTGAAGGTGAACAAGAAGGAGACCAGGACTGTAGTTGACAATTCCCCTACAAAGAACTTCTTGGTGGAGGCTGGGAAAATGAAGAACTTGAACCCCTCAGCAGTCTCCAAGAAGTTTTTTAAGGGACAATACAAGTTATATTTTGAGTTTGTCAACAAAGTCTTGCTACCCAGAACAGAGAAGAGGACCATAGCGACCATGGCTGCTCTGTATCTCATGGAGAAGTTTAGCACTCTAGTAGAAATCAACCTACCAACATTGATGATGGAGCACATGACAAAAGTGCTAAACATGACTGAATGAAAGCATGGATTAGCCTACGAGTACCTGCTCAACCTTGTGTTTGAGTATCATGGAATGCAGCTGAGCAGAGGAACAACATGGACTATTAAACAGTCTCTGTCACACAACACTCTAACAGAGTGTGAGTGTGGGGAGCTGAAGGATGGGACCAGGAAGTCCCCCATGTCTAACCTGGTAGCTCAAAAGGAATCCTTAAAGGGACAGGTAGAGGAGTTAACTGCTGCTTTGGGTAAAAAGGACGCTGAAATTGTTTTGCTGAAAGTCAAGTTAGCTCGAAGCACCAGTGAGGGACTTGGCTCTACTGAAGTTCTTAAACTGAAGGAAGAAAACAAGAAGCAGGCCCAGTAAATTAAGTCTCTCATTCAGAAACTACTTCAGGTGCATCAGGACTCAAATGTCAGGTTGACTATGCTCATTCAGTCCTTTGCTCCTAAGTCCTCTAGTTCCTAAGTCTTCCAGCTTTGTGTCCTTCTTGTTGTCTCCGTCTAATTCTTGTTATCATGTTCTTGCTCCTTATCACTTGTAGCCCAGTCTTGGGCATGTCATGTTATGTTTTGTAATTGTTATGACTAGGGTACTGAGTTGAAATGAAATGGTTTTTGTTGTGACTCTCTCTTCTGGTTCATGTTCTTCATTTTCTATGTTCTTGCTCATAATATACATTCTCAAGTACCAGGTATTCTTGATTGTGATTATTCTCTTAGTTCACTGTTTTGTTTTTTATGATGCCAAAAGGGGGAAGCATACATTCAAGGGGAATAGGTGGTACGGGAACGGGTACAAAATACTGGGAATAAAAAGGGAAGCATGCATGTAGACTATCATATGAAAGGGGGGAAATGTTAAGTCCATGATTTTTGATTTTGAAATTTTGATGATCAACAAACTGAGTCAAGGACTAGGTAGACTATCAGATCACTGTGCTAAGTTGAACATGGGATACAATTGGTTTAAAAGCTATTGTGGTTGGTGAGATGTTTATCACAGTTGTGCTGAAGGACCAGTGGTCCATTCATTGCATCGAGTGTAGTATAAAAGGAGCTTGTCGAAAGAATAAAATTAAGTTTTTGGAATTTTACACAATTGAATATTCTTGTTCCAAAAGTTCTATCTTGTCTCCTTGTGCAAGAAGATACAACTGATGTAGATGAGGGACCTGATAGAAGGCTTCTGTAGTTTCCTTGTTTTAGTTGTTGTGTTGCATTGTAAAGTGTAAGACCACTCCTAATCTACAAAGGTTTGTGGTCATTGTTGTTCGTTGTTTAATTTGAGTGTTGTACACCTTGTAGACAGTGTGTAAGCCTGAAGGTATGGTTGTGCTTTAGTCTAAATTCATAAGGGGTGGAGAGTGTAGACTAAGGAGGGTTTTGTTGCTCATTGCTTGTACTTAGGTTGCAAGTAGGTTTGGTGGGAAACTAGAGAAATAGTCGTGTGTGTTGTATTTCTTTACTTTGCTCATTAGTGGATTTGGTTTTGGGAAATCCTGTTAAGATAGGTCGTGGTTTTCCTCCTTTGAGCAAGGAGTTTTTCCATGTAAAGTCCTTGCCTGTTTCTTCTTCTGTTGGTAACATTCCGCTAGTTTTCTGTTTATCATGTTAGAGGGACCAAATCCCTTACTAGGCTCGTAGCACATTAACTCAATAAAATCAACTGCAGCACTTAATAGGTGGCAAGTAACAAGAAAAAAAATTACATAATCAATCAACAACAATATGAAGAACAAACATAAGGGCTCCGGCCTCCACACCAAACTTCTTTTGGGAAACGGATTCTTTTAGATTGTGTATATTAAGCTGCTTCAGAACATTTTCTTTTAATATTATCATGTTGGAATATGACACCCGACCTAAATACATCATGCCGGAATGTGGCATCCAATCCCATAATATTATGTCGGAACGTGACACTTGATCCAAATATATTTACTTCATTATTTTTTATCATTATTTTCCACTTTATTAGCAATATTTTATCAACCTTTCTTTATTCGAGGCATAACTTTGATAAGGCAAGGTCAAGATTGTAGATTCATGATCATGGAATTGAATAAGTGGTACAGGATATTAACTAAATTATGAATTTAGCTCACAAATTAAATTAATTATCTAAACTTATCCCTCAACTAAATAACTATAGTTATCGAATAGTCCAAAGTGCCCATTAAAATTATATAGGATGTTTATGGGATAAGAAACTCTAATACTCAAAACGACCTAATGAACTGTAACATCAGATATCGATTTACCTATCGTTCGTCTTTGAACAGTCAAAAGAAAAGAGAGGATAAGAAAAGGTATCCGATTCAAACTCTTAAGTGAACTCCTCCACCAGATGGTTCTTTCGTTGAACCTTCACTCATGCAATCTCCTTTGAACTTAACTTACAGACCTCCTTTACTAGAATAGCTGCTGGATCCTCTTCATAAGACAAGTTCCCATCGAGTAGGAAAAAATTCCAATGAATAATGTATTTTTCATCACCATGATATTTCTTAAACATCGACACATGTAAATTGGGTG
This sequence comes from Solanum rostratum, assembly GCA_029948455.1. NCBI lineage: Eukaryota > Viridiplantae > Streptophyta > Magnoliopsida > Solanales > Solanaceae > Solanum > Solanum rostratum. The sequence continues at coordinate 44,901,362 of CM057051.1, forward strand.
CACTCCAGACAAACCTGGAGGGGAAGCTAATTCATAGGCCATCTCTCCCACACATTTAAGAACTTCAGATGGTCCATATATCTTAGATTAAGTTTACGTCACTTACAAAACCAAACCACACCCTTCATGGGTGAAACCTTCAACAACATTTTCTCTTCTTCCATAAACTCCACATTTCTGATCTCTTTCGGTCTGCATACTCCTTCTACCTACTCGGAGCTTCTAGAAACTTCTCCTAAATAAATTTCACCTTCTTAAATAACTCCCTTGAAAGTTTGGTACCCCAAGGTCTCACCTCAAATGAATTAAACCAACCAGTGGGAGACCTGCATATCCTCCCATACGAGGCCTAAGATAAAGCCATATTAATACTCGAAGGATAGCTATTATTATATAAATATTCTGCGAAAGGTATGAACTGATTCCAATCACAACCAAAATCTATCACGCATGCACGAAACATATCTTCTAGCACTTAAATTGTCCTCTTGAACTGTCCATTAGTCTGAGAGTTAAATGTGGTACTAAGATCCAATCTAGTACCTAATTCAGCCTATAAAGTCCTCCAACATTTAGAAGTAAACTGTCTACTACTTTCTGATATAATTAAAATCAAAACTCTATGAAATCGAACAATCTAGTGGATATAGAGTTTAACTAATTTCTCTGCCTTATAAGTCATTATGACCAAAATGAAGTGCACAAACTTAGTTAACCTGTCAACAATCACCCATATCGAATCAAACTTGTCCAATGTCTTTGGAAGACTAACCACAAAGTTCAATGCAATTCTTTTCCACTTTCGCATAGGATCGGGCATTTTCTGAAGTGTCCCTCCAGACCTTTGGTGCTCATATTTTACCTGCTGAAAATTTGGATACTAGACAAAAAAATCAACAATGTCATGCTACATGATACTCCATCAACAATGTTACCTCAAATAACAATACATCTTGACTCACCAGGATGTATAAAATACCTCGAACTATGAAACTCCGCAAGAATAGTGTAACAACCCTCCATGATTTTTTTGTGTTTCCACAATTATTTTATTGGTTTGAGTATGTTCATAGAGACCTCACACTATTTCTGACTTGTTGGTATGGTTAGTATGGTTGTTGAATGACCTGTTTGAGAATTCTACAATTTTTCAAGTTAAACAGAAAATTATAACTGTAAAATGAGTTTTTGATAAAGTCATAGTAAACGAACTCGGAGTGGAATACTGATGGTTCCTCAGCTCTGGAACGGCCAAATTAGACTAAGAGAGCATTCCGTGCAAGTATATCGAGTTTTGCAAATTTAGCGTCCAAAATGGGTCAATACTTGATTTTAGTCAAATGTTCTTGGTAAACGTGCCCAAATGGAAATTCTGACCGCCCTGTTTGATCTGAAACTTCAAGTTTAATCTGAGAGGACCTTTCGTTCGGTTCCCGAGGTTTCCAGGTGCATTTTGGCCCCTTGGTAGATTTCACTATTAGGAAGTGAGACCCACATTGGGACAAAAGAACCTCCGATGGAAATTTTGACTGCACCGTTGAGTCTAAAATGCCGTTTTCGATCATATTTCATATATGAATTGTATTGTTTTACTCTGGATGAGGTCGGAGCATTAAAATTAAGTCTGAGTAGTTGCTAAAATTTAAAAGTGATGCCAACGTAGCTAAATGAGGGACTGCCATGTGGCAGTTGGTTCAAGAATTTAAAAAAAAAAAAGGAAAATCAGGTATATAATGTGGAAAATTTCCAGAAAATCAAAAACCTTCGGCTAACAATTTTCCAATAGCGATATCTCCTTCACTTTTTATACAATTTCAGCTATTCAAAAGGCTAACTTATGTATTATTTTCGAAAGGAACATCGTGGAAGTGTCAGAAACTGATTTTGGCACGCTGTTTGAGATAAAACTTGCTGTTTTGCAGCTATATTTTGAATATGTTTTCGAAAATTTGGCATGCGATTTCTTATCCATTTTGAGTTTGATTTTTGTAAAATTTGGGTCTACTTTTTGTATTTTTGCGAGGCACATGCCGTGGTGATGTCAGAATTAATTGAAAGATCTCTGTTTGGTGCAAAAATCTGATTATAGCTGCTGTTATGTTGCATTTTTTTTTTGGAAAACCTCATGTTGTGATATCTCGGTTGTTTCGTACCGGGATTAAATAAAATTTGGGTCTAAATTCTACTACTTTTTGAGACCTACATCGTGGTGTATTCAGATTCTTCTAATTTAACCGTATTTTGAAGAATTTAGTTGAGAAGCCATTACAGTACATATTTTCAATGAATTTAGTTGAGAAGTCATTATAGTACATATTTTCGATAAGAAATGTCGTGTGGTTTTTGAGCTGTTTCTTATTGTTTTGAGCCTCGTTTTGAGGTCAATTTTTTGCTATGAACTTGGGGTGACGTAATGGTCATGTTACGGGGGTTGGTTTGGTATTTCAGGCGTGGGCCCCATTTTTTCATGTTTTAGTCACATTTAACGTACTTACCCGTTTCTTAAGATATTACAGTCGAGACGACCGTATTGATGTTGCAACTCATGTTTTGACCGCTGAGTGATATTTGGAGGCCATCAGGAAGGAAAACGTCCACGTGGACTGATCCGAAAAGCATGGATTTGCCTTTTAGTAGGTTAGGCTTATCTTTCCTCTAGACTGAGCCAAAACTTGTATTGTATATCTGGATATTGTTGGAGCATCGCGTTAAAGGATATGCACGCTAGTGGAGATGGTGATCATTGTTTGGACATGATCGTATCTATATATTTTGTAATAACTAGTTTTGGTACTGTTGGTGTTGTGAATGAATCTGTTACATGTTAAATGTAAACATGTACCACGTGATTGATGATTTACATGCTACACCCTGGGAGTTAACTAAATTGTCTGTTGTTGATCTGCATACTTGTTGCTTTTAGAAGTTGGGCTGCCTATTGTTGCTCTAGGTAATTGCTATGCTTATTAGTGGTCTATCTATTGTTGTACTGGATATTTGTGATACTTCTGGTTATCTGCTTTCTGTTGGGCCTTAGCCTAGGCTTAAGCTAGTGTTGTCCTAGATTGCATTGTTTAGAGCCTGTATTGTTACATATACACATGGTGGGACTTGAGAGGCACGGATCCCGGTAGATCGGCTAAGCAGATAACTATTCCGGGGTTTGAGTCGTTAATTATTGTTCCTAAGTTCGAGGCCCGATTGATTCTTCCTAGGTTCAACGCCAGAGACAAGGTTGGGAAGGGGGTTCCCAGCCTAGTAAGTGTGTTTTCTCTTTCAATTAAATGGACATGCTAAAATTTATAGCAGTAAATGGAACTAGTTTATGAGGTTTCTAAGTCCGTAAATTAATAGCCATCATATGTTCCTTATATTTGATTTTAGCACTTAAATTCTTCAATTTATGTGTCATCTGCAGGCTAACAGACCTCGACAAAGGCATGGAAGAAAATATCTCAGAGAGTCGCCATCACTCTTGGATGTTGAAGTTTCTGATTCTTCTGCAAACGAGGATTCTCCTATTTTTGGAGAAGAACTGTGTGGGGTTTAGTTTCCCCAAGTGTCAAAGCGACAATGTATCCGCATCTATGTGGAGGATTCGAGTTCATGTGGAACAACATTGCTGGAGATGTAACTCTTACAAGGCTGCGGAGCCCCTGTCTGATAGTAAGGAAGGATGCATTATCTCACAGCCTCCTGGCAACGGAAAAACCCGACTCACCATAATATTTCTTCGGTGATTTCTGAAGCTGTTTCCAAAGTGTCGGCTTGTAATCATAGCTCCACCCAGTTTGCTTCTTACCTGGGAAGCCGAGTTCAAGAAATGGGAGATGGACATTCCCTTGCATAACTTAAATCGCAAAGATTTCTCCACACAAAAGGATGAAGTTGCTATTAATCTCGTCCGCTGTTTATTTTGTCAAGGAAGAAAAAGGCCACATCTTATATGTTTAGCGAAGCTAAATCTAGGTCTCGAAATAAGAGTGTTTTGTGAATCAGCTATCACTTTTTCAGGATTCTCACAGGAGATGGTGGAGGCAGTTATGCCAAAGACATACAAGAAATCCTTCTAAAAATCGCCTGGTCCTTGAAGAAGGGCACACTGTTCGGAATGATAAAAGCCTTGTGTGGAAAGCACAGGAAAAGGTTGAAATAGAGAAGAAGATATTTCTATCTGGAATTTTGTTCCAGAATAACATCTAGAATCTTGCAATACTCTAAGTGCAGTTAAACCAAAGTTTGCTGCAGATTTGAAGCAGAAATGGGGTTCTCTTAGCAGTTACACCGAAAAGAATGCCCGATCATTGGAAGAGATTAGGGATATTATTTCACCACTTGTCCATACATGTTGTGAAGATAAAAAGAAGGTAAGCCTTTAAGGTATAAAGAAATACACTTGAGGCCCACAAATTTGCAGAAGGAGTTGCTTAAAAGAATTCCAGAGAAGTTGTACTCCTTTTCCAAACAAAATCTAGTGTCTCTAATCTCTGTTTATTCTTCATTAGTGGAAAAGCGGAAGGAGTTCTATGAGACAAAAAGTCAGTTCAAAAAAAGAAAAAGCCAGTTACTTGATCCTCTAAACCTGATCAAGGAGCAACTCAAGTCTCTCTTTGGCTGGACTTTAGGTCGGGAGATTCTCTATGTCGAGGGGAAACTTAATGTAATACAATGGAAGATATCAATAAATCATCACATATGATAACCCTCCTATGAAAAATGTATATCTTGTATCTTTTTCTTAATATTTTTTATTTTCTCCCCTATTAGACTTTTTAATTTATACTTTTATTTAAGCCCAAATTTGTCATTTATGACTTTATTGAATGTGTGGAATATACGTGTGAAGCAAGTGCAAAGTACATGTCCAAAAACTAGTTCTCTTAATAACCCTAAGAGTGATGTCAAAGTTCTTCTTGCATAGATAAGAGCCTATTCGGAAGGGATAAATCCAATAGGGGCTTCAAGAATGGTTTTGCTTGACATTCTCTAGAATCCCTTAGTAGAACAGCAAACCATCAGCTGAGCCTACAGGAATGGTCAAACAAAAGTTATTCATGTTTACTGTCCAGTGACATCGAAATCGGAGGTTGACAAGATAAAAAACAGACTAGAAAAAAGATATCAGATGTACTTATGTCCAGGAATAAAGAGAATACTTTGTATTCTATGTCAAAGGATAACATACTTGACTCCATGGTTAAGCATGAGGGCCTCCGTCATATATTTGAAAAACTATCTCGATCAAAGTCGGAAAGGCGAAAAGTACGAAAGATAAATTGAAGATCAAAAAGAAAGATAAATTGTCCAAAAGAAGGTGGAGATGTAAATGAGGTAATTAAGTTGTAATCAATTACAATTGAGGCTTATAGAAAAGCTGGTGAATTCATTGCTAGTTCAGAGAGCAGATAGACCAAAATAAAACGTTTGAGCCATTTTACAAAGCTAGCAGTTACAAAAATACACTAAACAAGTTGGATTGCCTCATGTGCCTAACTATTGCCTTTTGAAGGTTGTTTAAAAGAACTAAAGCATGTAGTAGGCACCACACGGGGCACATGAGATAGTTTTTCAAAAATATGATGGAGGCCTTCATGCTTAACCATGGATTCAAGTATGTTATCCTCTGATACAGAACATGAAGTATTCTCTTCATTCCTGAACGAAGTACATCTAAATGATAACTTTTTCTAGTTTGTTGTTCGATCTTGTCAACCTCCCATTTTGATGTCATTGCACAGTAAACATGAAGAAATTTTGTCTGGCCATTCCGTAGGCTCGGCTAATGGCTTGCTGTTCTACTGAGGGATTCCAGAGAACATCAAGCAAAACCACTCTTGAAGCCCCTATAAGACTTATCCCTTCTGAACAGGCTTTTATCGATGCAAGAAGCACTTTGACATCACTCTTTGGGTCATTAAGAGAGTTTATTGATATATGCCGCTACTTTACATCAAGTTTTCCATCCATATAGAGAATCTCCCGACCTATATTCTAGACAAAGAGAGAATTTAGTTGCTCCTTCATCAAGTTTAGAGGATCAAGTAACTGGTTAAATATGATCAGCTCAACAACAAATTTCATTTCTACTCCATCATCAGGATCCAACCGACAGCTTCTTTCTTTGAGTTGACTTTCAACTCGTTGAATTCCTTCCTCTTTGCTACTAATGAAGGATGAACACAGGTCAGAGATACCAAATTTTGTCCATAAAAGGAGGCTCGATTCTCTGGAATTCTTTTAATCAACTCCTTCTGCACCTCTGTGGGTTTCAAGTGTACCACAATATCCAATATACCTAGAAGGCTTACCTTTTTTACATTTAACATTTTTGGACTAGTGGTGAAATGATATCCCTAAGCTCTTTCAACTCGGGAATTTTTGTCAATGGAATTGCTAAGAGAAGCCCATTTTTGCTCCAAACCTGCAGAAAACTTTGGACTAACAACACTGAGAGTGTTGTACAGCTCTTTGATGTTATTCTGGAATGGAGTTCCAGACAAAAGTATGTGATTCTAAGTTTCAACCTTCTCAAAACTTTCCCCACAAGGTTGTGCTCATTCCGAGCAGTGTGCCCTTCATTACCAATGCGGGATAAACAGTTAAAGACACCAACAGTACTTTCATCTTTCTTTAAAGTGAAGTCTTTGCTGTTCAAGTTGAGGAAAGGAATGTCCACCTCCCATTTCTTGAACTTGGCTTCCCAGTTAAGTCGCAAACTAGATGAAGCTATAATTGCTGGCCGACACTTTGGAAACCGCTTCAGAAAAGACTGAAGAAATACTATGGTGAGTCAGGTTTTTCCCATGCCAGGTGGGTGTGAGATAATACATCCTCCCTTACTGTCAGATAGGGGCTCTCTCAGCCTCTCAAGAGTTATATCTCTAGCAATACTGTTCCACATGAACTCAAATCCTCAACGTTGATGAGGAAACATTGTCGCTTTGGCACTTTGGGGAACTAAATCCTGCACAGTTCCTTCTACAAAATAGGAGAATCCTAGGCTGCAGAAGAATCAGACAATCTGAAGCCGCTAACATCCGAGAGTGATGGCGACTCTCCAAAATATTTTCTTTCATACCTCTCTTGAGTTCTCTGAGCCTGCATTTGACAGAAGTTCATGAATTTAAGAGTGGACCAGAAATAAATTGGAGAGCAAGAGTTCCTAAAACCAAATATGTCCAACAGAACAATTAAAAGAATTTAGCAAAAGTTACTACACAACAGAAGATCATGTAAATCGAGTTCCAAATTGAAAAGGGAAGTGCTTGATAAAACAAGACTCATATACTTACAAAAGGAGGGAATGTGTACTTGCTCTCAAAATGAACATATGAACAAACTGAACAGACGAGTCCAATTTGTTCATCTAGAACAAGATGGTGGTTCCCCATCTGACAGTCATTTATTTGTCTGTGAATCGACGAATCAGATGGATTTGTAAAGCCAATATGTGATTCTAAGACACACATGTCCATTTCAACAAAAAGATCTTCTATTTCCTTTTCCTGTTCCTCTTTTTCTAGGAGAAGAGGTTCCTCATCTTCAAATCGGAATATTAAAGGATGTGTTTCCTTAACAGGAACCTGTTCCTTCTCTCCAGTAGGAATGAGCTTATTTTGATCATCAACATTATTTATAGAATCAACAATAAATTTGAGAAACTCAGACTCTTCAAGAATCTTTCTATTATTCTTTCGAAGAGCATCCTTTCGAATGGCAACAGTTTTCACCTCGCAGTCCTCTTCAGACGAGTATTTTGACTCTTCATCCTTGCTAAGAAGAATGGGGCTGCTACAACTTCCTTTGTTTAAATTCTTCTTTTTGGATGTGGAAAGTGAGCATAGGCGAAGAATATATGTTCGGTGTATGCTGTGCTTTTCTCCCTCAACAGCAAGCTGAGGTACAACCCTCCGATTCGACTCCTTTTTTCCTTCTTCATTCTCTATAGGACAGCTTAGATCATCATGTTCTGTTTCCTCATCATCAAAATCACATCTTACATCATCAATTGAAGCTTTGGATTCCGAGTTAGAATTTGAAGTCCTATCAGTAAACTCTTTGCATTTGTCCACTGTCCTACACATGCTTGAGGTAGAAGAAACAACATCATCTGTTGCATTCAACATAGGAGCAGCCTCCTCTCCAATGGTAACAACATCAGATTTTTATTAGGCTGATTCATGAAAGATTCACAAGTTCCTCCTCCCATTGTTTTCCACATTTTTCTTGTCACCTCCAAAAGACTCCACCAATTTTCTTTTCCTTCCACAACTAAAATTCGTAGAACTACCACTTTAACTCAACCTGTTGCTCTTCTCAATCTATTTTACCATATATTTCAAATAATGTTATCTAGTCCTCCTCTTCAAAACAGAGCTATCCCCTGAATCCATCTGAAATCAAAATACAAAATTAAAATCAAAACATTTTAATTTTTGTTATCAATTAAAATGCACAATCATAAATGTATCTTAACGATTGAACATTTTTTTATAAAGACTAACCAGAATAAAGAACTTGTGACACCCCATAGCTCTATTCTTACATTCACTTATGTTTCAATACTTATTCTTACATATGGGAAGTGGATTAGGGTCATAAGGGACCTCTAGTACTTAGCCGAGTTTAAAACCTTCTTATAAATTGAGTTTCTATATTAGATTATACAAGAGTCAACTTTAAATGATCATAACTCTAAGCACACAAATAATTCGATGACCCATGACCTACCAAATGAAAGCTCTTCGAATTAGCTTTCCAACACAACTAATTTCACCGCATTTGGAGTTTGGCATCAGAAGTTATGGTCGTTTTACTACAAATTACTCAAGCAGTGGTGTAACTGCGAAACGTATTATGGGTCGTGGATTAAAATATGACCAGTCTGCTAACTCACGGAAAAAATTCCTAAAAATCCTTTTTTTGATCCCAGATTTTACAGATCAATCTATGGACCATAAATTGGGCTCGTGGAATTGATTCAGAGACCTCGAAATTTTCCCAATGGTTTATGGAAGGGTCCCTACAGGCTATGGAAGTTTCTACGGGCCGCAGATGGGCCCGTAGATGACTTCGATAGCTTTCTAAGAAAGGTCTTTTTAGTCTTTTCTCATCCTTTTAAAGCCTAAACCTGATGTTCTTACACCAAAATAAATCCCTAAACATGTCAATTCAACCTTTTTATGCTAAAAACACCTTCTCCAACTTACAGCAATGTTTCAAGGGAAAAAAAGGCTAGGGTTTGAAGATAATCTTGTGAGTTTTTTCAAGCTGTTCCAACTCAAAATTTCCAGATATGTAAGGTTATCCAAAACATGGATTATGTCCTTTCATGTGCCCCATAACCTGAATTGATGGAGTTGTGAGTGAATTTAGTCTCCCATGAATGTTTCTTGAAGGTTTCTCTAAAATCCTAATGTATTTCTATAGCATCTTGCATAAATTACTATTTTTATGAATTAAATACTTGAAATAGATGACTTTTCCTTACTACATGAATCCTAGCATGAATTCTTGTTATTTTTGCATATTTCATTTAAATGAGCATACATGAGTATAATTGAGCCTAAAAAGTCTAGGGAATACCTAAATGCTTTAACTCTACTTTTATTTTCCTGAATGCTATGAGTTACAATGATGCATGATAAAGTCTTTATGAGTTAAGAGCTTAACTTTAAAAGAATGTAACCAAGGAGTTGATAGTTGATGTGATGAATTTAGTTGACAAATGTCCAATGAGACTAGATGAATGAGTTAACCATATATTTGATGTCTTATGAGCATATTGAGTCTTGGGAGGAGTATTGAGCACCGAATTGGATAAGAGTAAGTCCAACACAAACTCAATAACTACGTAACTGGCGTAGGAGAGATTGAACTGAGATGTTTCCTATTATCCCCAAAGAGGACTTGACGTTATTGCTTCGTTGTATCATCACTGACTCATAGGTGATGGTTTCCGATTTGAGAAACTCCCAAATAGGCCTTGATAGTACTCTGAGGGGATTGGACTAGATGGTATATGAGTAGTCATTGTCTAAATTGTATTCTTTAGACTCTTGACATGATGGTTGAGTTTTCTACTTCTTGAGTTGATCTATATAAATTGATGTTATTCTTCCTTTAAATATTTCTTTCAGTCATTTTACATACTCGTACATTCCACGTACGAATGTCCATTTAGGCATGTATCTTTTCATGATGCAGAGACAGGCAGTAAAAATCATCAACAGTTGCCCCATTGTTGACCTATTTGTATTCAACTGATTGGTGAGTCCTCCCCTGCTTTCGGAGGATATCATGTTTTCCCTTCTAGCTTTGCGTATAGCCTTTTTATTTTATTTTCAGGTAGTCATGGATATGTCATTGGTACCACTTAGTAAGATATTTAGAGGCTTTATAGACTAGACTGTCAAGTTGTGATTGGATGCATTTTTGGCTAGTTTCTTTTACACTAGTCTTACTTAGTTGGGCCTTTGGCCTTTGATTTTTATTTTATCATTACTTTTCATTTAAGTACTCTTAATCATTGATGTATTCCTCTATTAGAATGTAATTGAACAAATGTGATGAGGCCGAACGGTTCACTTAGAGACTAACAATAGTCTCTGAGTGTTGGCCACACCATGGGTATCCTCCCGGGGCGTGACAGAACTTTATTCGTCGGGAAAATCAAGAATTGAAAGATGTGAATTCTTGAAACTATAAAATCAGAGTTTGAAATAATTGAATGCATAAAGATGATGTAAAGATTAAACCTTCCAATGTGTCACGTGAATTTCAAGAGTGAGCAGGCATATTTGCTCTAGCAAAGGAATCTTTGGAAAAAAAACAATAAGAAAAATACATTTGTTTTGTTCCTCTTTGTTTTAATTACTAAACTCTTTCCAAATTGTGGGACCCATTTTAGTTTCAAATTCATGTTGAATTCTAGTTTTATTTAGGACTAGGAATAAAATATCAAAAAATCAAATTATTGAACCGAACCAAAATTTTCGATAATTCAGTATTTGGTAATTTGGTTATTTACTGTTCGGTACTCAATATTCGATATGATATCTGGGAATGCATAAGTCTTTTAGTTATATCAATTTGCTTTTTTCTGGAAGTCTTCTTACTTGATCTTCTATTATATCGTTTATTTCATACAGAAAAAATAGAAATAATTGGAGCAATAATATTAATGGAATAATATTAATTGTATTTCACCTATAATTAATTTATTTTATAATATGGGAGGTGAATTTGGTTAACAATCTCCAAAATATTAAAAACATGAATTAGTAAGAAATGTAAGGGCTAATTCTGATGATTTGTATGCAAGATCCAAGGAGGATCAAGTAGAGAAAAAAGAAAAGAATAAATCCCTTATGTCAAGAGATATTTGCTAAACAACTTGCAAGGAAGGATCGCGTAAAGGAATAATTATCGAATGCATCAAAGGAAAGTTCAAATTTGCAAATATCTTGAAGACTATCAAGACGCCTTCCTGATTTATGCACGGAAGGTTGCTATTCACTGCAAGTTGTTCTCAACTTGCAGAAGTGTCTAAGATTTTGCCTGTTGGGACAAGGACTTTTGATGATTAACAAAATAAATGAAACAGGTAGATGAAACAGGAAAACTCATCAGGTTCATTCCACGGATAGAAAGACGAGACAGAAATAAAAGGTACAACATGACATAGCAGCAAGAAGCGCGAATTACTATTATAAATGCACAATATCTGGCACTAGGGACAAGGAGGAAAACAAGGAACATTATCTCACTCAAACTCCTAAAAGAAGAAGGATTACAAAGAAGGAAAGTTATTGTCAAAAACCATGCGAGGTGGAGTAGAAAAAGGAATTCGGAAAGAAGTTGGAGAAGGAGATCTATTACGGCTATAAAACCAGATTCAATTCGCAAACAAGGAGTGCAGAAAAAGAAAAATACGAAGCATAAAGAAAGGCCAATAAAGTCGAGTCTAGGGTTTTCTGTTGTTTCATAGGAAAGTTGTAAATCTCAGAGTTCATAACTGAGAGTAGTTTATCTTCAAGTTAGAGTTAACAAGAAGATAAGTTGAAACATAATCCTTGGGAGGATTGTGAGTAGTTTGTAGGTGAAGGTATAGAAGTAAGGTTATTACGAGTTGTAATTAACTTTTTGAAGGCTCACGTTGATTTTAATAAATTTGGAGAAATTCCTGTAGTGGTACAGGTCGTGGTTTTTACACCTATCGTGAGCTAGGTGTTTCCACGTAAAATCATTGTGTCTAAAGCGTTAATTCTGTACGATTGAAACAGGTCATCTAAACCTGTTCCAAACAAGTAGGCGAAATTAAAAGTGCGCAGTTCTAACAAGTGGTATCAGAGCAGGGTTTCTTGTTAAAGGTTAATACCTAAGAAACGATCATCATGAACACCGCACCACCGCTTGGACATGGAGAAGGACAGTCCGCCGTTAGACCCCCGCTCTTCAACGGAACACACTTCGCATGGTGGAAGGCCCGTATGGAAGATTTTATCCAAGGAGAAGATTATGAACTCTGGGATAGAATCATCATGGGTCCAACCATTCCCACGCGAACTGTAGAAGGCAGACTAGTTCCAAAAGAAAGGAGTGAATTCAATGCCGACGATCTAACAGCCATGAGAAAGAATGCCAAAGCCAAGAACCTATTGGTCTGTGGTCTAGGACCTGAAGAATATAACAGAATTTCAAATTGCTCATCTGCCAAAGAGATTTGGGATGCCCTCACGATTGCTCATGAGGGAACTGCTCAGGTTAGAAAATTCAGAGTCGCCATGCTGTTTACTGAATATGAAACCTTCAAGATGAAGGAGAATGAAACACTGAACGAGATGATGGCTCGACTTACCCTGCTCATAAATGAGTTAGCATCACTGGGAAAGACTCTCACCCCTGAAGAACAGGTTGACAAGGTTCTTAGAATCCTTCCAAAAGCCAAGTGGGATGTCAAGGTTACTGCAATCAGGGAAGCAAAGGATATTGAAACCATGACCCTAAACGAACTAGTTGGAAATCTCAGAACCTATGAGATGAATATGGAAGATTCAAAGAAACAAACAAAGGTGGATGAAAGGACACTGGCTCTAAAGGTTACCTCTGATGACGAAGAATCAGACATGGAGGAAGACCAAATTGCCTTCCTTGCAAAGAATTTCAAAAAATTCCTAAGGAACAGAAAAGGGAAGGATAAGAAAGAAACAGGTAACAGGAAGTGGTCCGATGACACAGGTAGCAGGAAGTGGTCCGATGACAAAGGCAACTCCGGATGTTTTAAATGTGGTAAAACTGATCATCACATTAAACAATGTCCTCTATGGGAAATTGAGTGGAGAAAAGAAAGGGCTGAAAAAGAAATCAAAGAAAAGGCTGCTGACAAAAGGACAAATGAAATTAGTCTAAATCTTAAGAATTTACAAACTGAGCTTAAAAACAGCAATGTTGATTTAATTCAAGAAAAGGAAAAAGTAAAAAGACTAAATCACGAAATAGCAACCATAAAACTAGACCTAGAAAAGGCAAACCGTTGGACCAAGTCTTCTAGGATAGTTAACCATCTAGGTAATAAAAATTATAATGAGAAAGCTGGAATAGGATTCTTTCAAGAAAGAACCACCTCCACTGATTTATGCTATCTATGTGGCAAAACTGGGCACCCAACCACTGAATGTCCTATTGCTAGTAAAGCCAGAAACAGAAACATTGCCCATATGCATAAAAGTAAGACTGGGGTAAACAGAAGGAACAGATCACAAAACATGTTGCCTCAATGGGCTAAAAGAAATCTTATTCATCCCTTCCATAACAAGAAAGGACCCAAGCTAGTCTGGGTTCCTAAAACTAACCCCTAATTTGTTTTACAGGCCACAGTGAAAGGAAGCAAGCATTGGTATATGGACAGTGCTTGTTCGAGACACATGACGGGAGACAGACTCAAATTCCTTTCACTAACACCATTAAAAGGTGGAAAGGTCTCCTTCGGCGATGGCAAGAAGGGGACAGTCGTGGGCATTGGAAAGATTGGACGAGAAGAATCCAAAGCTGTAGAAGATGTCTATCATGTAGACGGACTAAAACACAATCTCCTAAGCATCTCTCAATTATGCGACAAAGGTAACGAGGTCATCTTCACCTCTGAGAGTTGCAAGGTCAAAAATCTAAAGACAAAAGAAGTGGTCCTAACAGCAAATAGATACAAGAATGTATACAAAGCCGACATCATAGGTATGGGTGGAGTGAAATTAAAATGTCTCAGTGCAATAACAGAGGATCCATTGCTATGGCACAAACGACTTGGACATGCTAGCTTGAAACAACTAAATACACTCTCATCCAAGAACATGGTTGATGGGTTACCAAAAATCAGATTCAAAGGAGAAAAGGTATGCAGTGCTTGCGTGTCACGCCCCGGGAGGGTACCCTTGGCGTGGCCGGCACTCAGGGACTATTGCTAGTCCCCAAGCGAACCACTTAGCCTCATCACTTCATTCAGTCAAATAAACTCTACGGATCAGCGGAAAGTATATGCAAGCAGTGGACGCAGTTCATCTAAAGTAAAATAACGAAGGCTAGTAGAAAGAACTAGCTCACAAATTCAATATCAATGCTCGACACCAATCTATGAAGCCTCTATCACTAAATCATGTGGTGCCAATGACAGACCCATGGCTACCCAAAAACAAAGTAAGATAATATTCCAATCCAACTCTAAAGCATGATGAAATAATATAATGGTTCCTCCGGAGTACGGGAGGCTCACCAAATCAACTTCGGATTCTCTGATCTTCAACGGAGCGCCTGTTGATGATCTCTAGTACCTGCCTCTACATCATAAAACGATGCAGTCCAGAGTGGACGTCAGTACTTGGAATGTACTGGTATGTAAAATAGCTGAATGAAACAGAAACCGGTAGAAAATGTGGAAAACAACATCAAATCAAGGTAAACATCATAATCACATCAAACCGTCAGCTTGTCTATCTATGAAAGAGTAAAGCGTAGACAAGTGACACATCAATATCTCAGACTCATCATTAGTCTCAGCTCATCTCAGGGATCATCTCAGAGGAGTTCACCCCCTCTCATCACATCTCATCTAGACTCGGAGTAAAGTACGAATTTTCCCGGGAGTTTCTCTTAACCGACAACACTCACTTATGAGCCAGTGAATGTACAACAATCACCCTGATGTTGCCACAGTGGTCCCAAACTTGCCAGGTAAGGAACACTGGATCCCATATCAATATACCCGACATGGAATCAAACTGAACAGATCCTCTATTGCTTTCAGGGACTGTTAAACCTCGAGGGAAACCATATGTATGTATGTGATGGTTTAAGCCTCTCCTACGTTTGGCGACGTAGTTAATGAGTTCGAGTGGGACTCACTCCTGCTCATTTCGGTGCTCGATACTCCTCCCGACTCAGTGCTCATAAAATCAACCTCAACCAGTCTCATAGGGATTCTCTCCCCGTCCACGACTGCCAGTCTCATAGGGACCCACTCCCCGTCCACGACTGATAATTCACCGGGACCTTGGCCCCTTTCATCAATTATCTCATAGGGACTTTCACCCTATCATCAATATCTCATAGGGACCTTAACCCTATCATTAACACCTTCTCAATGACCCAAAATTATATAACAGTCATTAGGAAGCAAGTGAATAAACACACCGGTAGAGTTCATTTATAGAGACTCATACAACAATCAAGATTCCATCAACTCATCATTACAACCAACAATCTCAATTCAAGGCTCTAGACTCAAGTCTCAAGTGCAATGTACATGCTTTGGAAATTAGTCATGAAGGGTTATGCAAATTCCATGAAAGTATTCAATTTAAGAAAACAAATAGTATGATGATCATCAACATAGAGAACATGTAGTTTCAAATAAAATTTTCAAGAAAATCCATCAAAGAATTCATGCATGTAGATTCTTCAATCATCAATTCATCTATGACCTCTATGGGGCACATGAGAGAACAATCCCATGTTTTAGTTTAGCCTTACATACCTGTGATGCACTGTTCAACCGGGTGATGTCGAGGATTCTCTTCTCGTATTCCTCACCCAAGCCTTTCTCTCCTCTCCTCAAGCCCTAGCCTTGTTAGAATTTAGAATAGGACTTAGAATAGGTCTTGTTAGGCTCTTTTCGTATAGGAACGACCTCACTAGCCGTGTATTAGTGTTTAGGAGGGGTTAGGGATTGACCGGAATGCCCCTCAAAATAAATTAGAAATTTCCAGTTCGGAAAACACACGGTCCGCGACGCGGACCTATCGCGTACTGTGTAATTTTGGAAAAAGTGCTTTTGTACGAGTTCTCTCCATCCCGTCGAAAATTTTGGAAAACATCCAAGTGTCACTCCGCGTCAGGTCCGCGACGCGCCTCCGTCGCGGACAGCCACTGTTTTGTGACTTGATCCGAAAATTTATCTTTCGATCGGGTCGCTCTAAAATTCGACCGAGACCATTTCCTCACTCCATTTTCCATGCTGATCACGAATCCGGCCTCGGATTCGCCATACGAGCATCGGAAGATGCGTTACGCGCATACCCGCACTCCAGGGGTATTTTGGTAATTTTACCGGGCATCACATTGCGCTAAAGGGAACATCCTTCAAATCAAAGAACCAGGTAAGTACAACCAAGTGTTTGGAACTGGTCCATATGGACTTATGTGGACCTATGAGGGTAAAAAGCAGAGGAGGTAAAAGATATATGTTTGTTATTGTTGATGATTACTCTAGATATACCTGGACTTTTTTCTTGGCTTCTAAAGATGAATCCTTTGATGTCTTCTCAATTTTCATCAAGAAAATGGAGAAAAAATTAGAAACTTCCCTAAAATCCATAAGATCAGACCATGGAACTGAATTTGAAAATATAAAATTCCTAGAATTTTGTTCAAAAGTTGGTATTGATCACAACTTCTCTGCCCCAAGAACCCCTCAACAAAATGGAGTAGTAGAGAGAAAGAATAGAACCATAGAGGACATGACAAGAACAATGATGATAGCTAGCAATGTAGCTAGAAACCTCTGGGCTGAAGCAGTAAACACTGCGGTCTACATACTCAACAGATGTATGCTTAGACCCTTGTTAAATAAAACACCCTATGAATTACTCAAAGGAAGAAAACCCAACATCTCTCACTTTAGAACTTTTGGTTGCAAATGCTATGTTCACAACAATGGTAAAGATAATTTAGAAAAATTTGATGCTAGGAGTGATGAAGGAATTTTCTTAGGATACTCTTTACACAGTAAGGCCTATAGAATCCTAAATAAACGAACAAATTGTATTGAGGAAAGTATACATGTTAAATTTGACGAAACTCTCTGTGTTCCTGAGGATAACTTGCAGGATACTGATGAACGTGAACTCCGGTCGATAGAACAGGTCAATTTTACCTGTTTCATCTACTGAAAAGGACGAGAGCTTACAGACAGGGGGAACAACAGTAGAATCCGAAAGTCAACAGGCAGAGTCAACCTCCAATTCCTCAGCCCAGTCACAAAATGAACAGAACCAGGGATTGGTGATAAGAAACTACAAATATCAAGACTCACATCCTCTTGATAACCTTCTCACAGACCTGACTTCCGGAATTACTACAAGATCTGGAATAAGAAACCTATGTGCCTTTCAAGCCTTTGTCTCACTCATAGAACCAAAACGAATTGGGGAAGCCCTCCAAGATGAGAAATGGATTCTTGCCATGCAAGAGGAACTTAATCAGTTCGAACGATGCAAAGTATGGCACTTAGTACCTAAACCAGCAGGAAGAACTATTATTGGCACTAAGTGGGTCTTTCGAAACAAACTAGATGAACATGGAACAGTTACAAGGAACAAGGCAAGACTAGTGGTCCAAGGATACAATCAGGAAGAAGGAATAGACTACGATGAGACCTTTGCACCTGTTGCAAGGCTTGAAGCCATTAGGCTCCTCATAGCCTTCGCCGTCTTCAAAGAAATCACACTATATCAGATGGATGTAAAAAGTGCATTTTTAAACGGATACTTAAAAGAGGAAGTCTATGTGAAACAACCTCCGGGATTTGAGAGTATGGAGCATCCTGACTATGTCTTTAAACTAGATAAGGCCTTGTATGGACTGAAACAGGCCCCACGAGCATGGTATGAAAGGCTATCAAAATTTCTCCTCAACCATGGTCACACTAGAGGAAAAATTGATAATACCCTATTCCTAAAAACTCAAGGCCCTGATCTCCTCATTGTTCAAGTTTATGTAGATGACATCATTTTTGGGTCCACAAGTGAGGTCATGACTCAAGAATTTGTAAAACTAATGAATGGAGAATTTGAAATGAGCATGATGGGAGAACTAAACTTTTTCTTGGGCCTTCAATTCAAACAAACCCCCTCTGGAACTATGATTCACCAAAGTAAATATGTGAAGGAACTCCTCAAAAGGTTCAAACTAGAAGATGCCAAGGAAACTGATACGCCTATTGCCACTGCCACAAAGCTGGAGATAGATGACACAGGTTCAACTGTTGAGCAAAAGCTCTATCGAGGTATGATTGGTTCCTTGTTATATCTTACTGCTAGTAGACCTGACATTGTTTTTAGCGTAGGTCTTTGTGCTCGTTTTCAAGCCAATCCGAAAGAATCACATCTCAAAGCGGTGAAAAGGATCTTTCGATATCTCAAGGGCACCTCTGATCTGGGGTTATGGTACTCCAAAGGTAGCAATTTCAATCTCATGGGATACACTGATGCTGATTATGCTGGTCACCTCGTGGATCGCAAAAGCACATCTGGTATGGCCCACTTCATTGGAACGTGTTTAGTTTCCTGGTCCACCAAGAAGCAGAACTCTGTCGCACTATCCACAGCTGAAGCTGAATACGTCGCAGCAAGTTCGTGTTGTGCTCAATTGCTCTGGATTAAACAACAATTACTCGATTTTGGAATCGATGTTGGAACAGTTCCAATCTTGTGTGACAATACAAGCGCCATCAACATTGCAAAGAATCCTGTCCAACACAAACGGACCAAACATATTGACATAAGGCATCACTTTCTTCGTGACTGTGTAGACAAAGGGCTGGTTTCGATCATGTTCTGCCCCACTGAAAATCAAACTGCTGATATTTTTACCAAGGCACTTAGTAGAGAACGATTTGAAAAAATTAGGCTTGACTTGGGGATGGTCAAAATTACATAACACCCTTCTCCACTACCTCACAATATCATGATATGGTTTATAAGTTTTGGAGTACTTTAGATAATTATGTTATCTCATGTATACCCCTTCATTTTGTAGATGTTAACAAGGGGACGTGGTTCTATATGCCGGAGTATTGTTGCAACATACATCAACGATTGGAACAGGTCAAATTCACCAGGTAACACTTGCTGTGCAAAATTATGCTTATTATTGAGCAAAATATTTAAACTAGGCACATCCAACTTGTTTCATCATTACCCTGTCAGCACAATCCCATCCTTGCCGCCCAAACCGTCCTTTCGCCTTCTTCACTGACGAAACGTCGGATCCCTTCCCCTCCACCACCCATTTTTCTCACCAATACCTTAACTCTCCCGTCCTTTCACATCTCTCTCTCCTCATATATTTGACCAACCTTTTCCCACCTTCCTCCTCACACATCTCCTTCCTCTCTTTGAACCGCCTCCTTTGATCTTCATCATCTTCTCATACCCAACCATGGCATCTTCTCCAAAAACCCCCATACACCACCCTCAAAACCCTGAGTGTATGGCACTTATTTTGCATCCTACGGCCAACAAACCCACTACTTTCCGTCATGATTTCTCTAATTTTTTCCGTTGGTCGGGCTCTACGGAGGACCTTGCCCATTTCTTCGATGTCTCATCTTTCTCAGACCAGGTCCCTCCTCCTCCTCCAACCACACCACACTCCGACTCCGATACAAACCCTTCACCGCCCCCACAGAACCTTAATCCGTCTATTCACCAAGACCCTCCTCCCCCAATTCCTGTTTCCGAAGATGACCCGTCCCCAGACAAGGGCACTTCGTCTGCATCCCTTCGGCCTCCTCATACTCGCCACCAAAAGCGCCAAGCCGAAGCAGCTCTTCAAGAAGCACTGCGTCGCAGCAAGAAACCTAAGGCTACTTGCTCTGCCGCCGCTCCTAAGGACCTTCTTCTGCGCCAAGTTCGAAGGAACAGGCGCAAACATATCTTTCCTAAGGCCCCTCGGAAACCTTTACCCCCTTCTCCCTCCGTTACTCCACCAGACTCTCCATCATCTTCTTCCTTGCCTCCATCTCCTCCTCCTCCCCAAAGTACACCCCCTCCTGCTCCAAAACCCACCACCAAACCCCGCACTTCGACCAGAAAGAAACGGGTTCCTCCACCTGTTCCATCACCCGTCCCCTCCTCCTCGGACAGTGAGTATACTCCCACACCTGTCCCCCCTTCTGAGCAGGGATCTTCTAGTCTCTCTTACTTTCAACGGCGCACTCTTCTTCGTGGCCGTGTCATTACAGGCGTGGGTGGCCCTGAAATGCCCACTTTACTTACCAAGCTCGCTATCCAAGGGTGGTCTGCTCTCCTCCTTCAATCCTCTGGCCAAAGAAAGATGGCCAAAAACGAAATGGTCGAATTCTACGCACAAGGAAGTGTGCGTGACCTTGTCTTGTACACCACAGTTCGTGGGATTTCTCTGCGTCTCACCTCCGCGGATCTTGGTCGACTCCTCAACGTTCCAGCTATTGGTTGGGCACACTATGTCCGACACGAGTGGCCTCCTCTCGACCACTTACCATCTGCCTTGGAGATTACACGGAAATTTGCTGGGGACCCCTCTATCACCCACCATAGACGTGTCCAACGCAAGGAAATGTCGCCTCTGCACAAGCTATACTTTGACGTGGTCCATAAGGTTATCATCCCACGACAGGAGCGTCGCTCTGAGGCGAGCTATTTGGATCTCACCCTGATGGCCCTACTCGATGAAGCTGTTCCAATCAACCTTCCTGCTCTCATGCTACAACACATTCAGAGGGTTCTGGTTCAAGATAAAAAGGGACATGCTCTTCCCTACGGATTCTGGTTGGCTACCATTTTTGAGGCCTTCTCCGTCCCAGTCCAGGTCTGGTCCATGCAGACTACAAAAGATGTGATCGGACAGGTGGACCATCAAACTCTACCTGGTTCAATGCAGCGACCGGGCACTCCCCTGCATCGTCTTCAAATGGCCCTCAATGCGAAGGATGAGGAGATGGCTCAGGAAAGAGAACGGTTTGAGCAAGAAAAGCAGGCCCTCACTCTTAAAATTGCAGAACTAGAGGACACTCTTATGAAGGAGCGAGCAAAACACACCGACATTGTTCATGCCCTTACAAAGCTCATTCCTTAACTCCAACCTCTCCCTCAGCCTTTGTGTCTTTCTTTCTTTTTGTGCCTTGTTTAAATGGTTTGTCTCTTTTCTCTTTTTTGCATGGCAGGTGGCTTGACCGGTGGTAGATCTTTTGTTCCTTTCTTGTCGCTTATGTTGTGTACTCTCGTATATAAATAAATTTTCTCTGTTATGTTCTACTGCTGACTATACATGTTGGTTCTCCGTGCTTATACTCCTTACTTTTCTTTTTGCTGATGTCCAAAGGGGGAAGATGAGTTGAAATGCATATCGTTGTTATACTTACTGTTTAAACTGTTTCATTGTTGCGAACAAATCAACCTGTTTCATTGTTGCGAACAAATCAACCTGGTTCATTGTGACGAACAAGGATGGCGTCAACTCAGAAAATTTGTCATCATCAAAAAGGGGGAATTTGTTGGGACAAGGACTTTTGATGATTAACAAAATAAATGAAACAGGTAGATGAAACAGGAAAACTCATCAGGTTCATTCCACGGATAGAAAGACGAGACAGAAATAAAAGGTACAACATGACATAGCAGCAAGAAGCGCGAATTACTATTATAAATGCACAATATCTGGCACTAGGGACAAGGAGGAAAACAAGGAACATTATCTCACTCAAACTCCTAAAAGAAGAAGGATTACAAAGAAGGAAAGTTATTGTCAAAAACCATGCGAGGTGGAGTAGAAAAAGGAATTCGGAAAGAAGTTGGAGAAGGAGATCTATTACGGCTATAAAACCAGATTCAATTCGCAAACAAGGAGTGCAGAAAAAGAAAAATACGAAGCATAAAGAAAGGCCAATAAAGTCGAGTCTAGGGTTTTCTGTTGTTTCATAGGAAAGTTGTAAATCTCAGAGTTCATAACTGAGAGTAGTTTATCTTCAAGTTAGAGTTAACAAGAAGATAAGTTGAAACATAATCCTTGGGAGGATTGTGAGTAGTTTGTAGGTGAAGGTATAGAAGTAAGGTTATTACGAGTTGTAATTAACTTTTTGAAGGCTCACGTTGATTTTAATAAATTTGGAGAAATTCCTGTAGTGGTACAGGTCGTGGTTTTTACACCTATCGTGAGCTAGGTGTTTCCACGTAAAATCATTGTGTCTAAAGCGTTAATTCTGTACGATTGAAACAGGTCATCTAAACCTGTTCCAAACAAGTAGGCGAAATTAAAAGTGCGAGTTCTAACATTGCCGTATTCTTGGAAAGAATATTCATCCTTCCTTTACAAGAATTAAATCCCTTGTGCTGAAAGACTTCCTCATCCTCTTTATATATAAAGAAGTCTGAGTCGATGTCGATGGAACACTCACTGCACTCTACAAAAGCAAAACCAAGAAAAATACAAGTAGGGGTCAGTACTGGACAATAGGTACTGAGTAGGTATCATCGACCGACTCAAAATAGAACTCAATATACATTATAGATTGAGCTTAAGATACAAAAAGAATCATCAAACACAAAAAATCATCAAACAATTATGTGCTTTGCTTCTCCTTGGAACTCATCAGATAATCTTTTTTTAAAATGTGGCAAACAAAATATTTTCTCCACGGTCTCTGACTGTAACTGCAACAAAAACTATTCTCCACAACCTGTAAGATAGCACTGCATTTGAATTGTGGATCATTAAGGTTTATATGTTAGTTGACCTTCCTTCAAGTTATTGACCATGATTATATATCGATTATTACATTTAGAATTTTAGTGATTTGATTTGTTTGTGTTTTAAACAGAAGAAATCAAGGATGGTTTGTGAAATGTGTATTCGTATTTTGTTAGATTGATTACATATATAGTATGTGATAAATGACAATTTGAGAAGTTTTCAGAATATCTAGAGTTGAAAAATTCCACTTTTGAAAATTTTAATATTCAAAAAAGCGATATTAGTGAAGAAGTAATATATTTATATTAATCATGTGAAAATATGAGTTCCACTACAAATTTTGTTTTAATAAAACCGCGTGAAGTGCCGCAAATTCTCTAGTCACAAATATATCCAAATAAGGTTTGAACACCTGGTTCATCAACTCCATGAAAGCGGATAGGGCGTTAGTCAACTTGAAAGACATAACCACAAACTCATAATGACTATAGTGGGTCTTGAAGGTTGTCTTCGGGATATCAGACTCCCGAACTCTCAGCTGGTGATATCCAGATCTCAAAGCGATCTTGGAAAATACTGAAGCACCCTTCAACTGGTCGATTAAATCATTTGTATGAGGCAAAGGATACTTATTTTTTATGGTCACTTTTTTCAACTGGCGATAATCAATACACATCCGCATAGTTCCATCGTTCTTCTTCACGAACAAAACAGGAGCACCCCAAGGGAATACACTCGGACGAATAAACCCCCTTTTCAACAAATCCTCCAGCAGCTCCTTTAGCTCTTTCAACTCAGTTGGAGCCATCTGGTAGGGGAAATAGAAATGATTTTAGTGCTTGGCTCCACATTAATAGTGAAATCAATGTCATGATCGGAGGAACACTTGGAAAATATGTCGGAAACACATCCATAAACTCTCTCACAACTCTGGTGGCCTCCAATGATGGTGACTCTTGAGAACAAGCCCAAACATGAGCAAAATATGATGAACACACCTTATCCATCAACTTTTGCTAAAGGAAAGTAATTGGCACATTTCATCTAGTCTCAAAATAATATTATAAATAAAAGGACTAATAGAAAGAAGCTAGCTCAACAAGTCTCAACATCAACATTCCACTCTAGTCTATGAAGCCTCTATCACTAATCTAATGGTGCCATTGACAGATCAATGGCTACCTCAACCAAAATAAAGCTAAATCAAGTATAACTCAAAATCAAGATGAAATAAATAATAGGGGATCCTCTGGAGTAGGCCTGTTGACAAACTCTAATCCCTGTATCTGCATCATGAAACGACGCAACACCGAGTGGCAGCAATACGTGAAATGTACGATATGTAAAATAGTTGAATGAAACAGAAACAGGTAAAATAATATGGAAATAACATCAACTCAGAATAATAATCAAATCAAAATGTCACATGTTTATCGAAAGGAAGAGTAAAGATTAGACAAGTGACACATCAATCAATCAACTCAACTCAATGGAACTCAACTCAACTCGACTCGACTCAGGGTACTCAAGGTAGGAACTTTTTGGGAGTTTCTCTTATCCGATAACAATTACTTATGAGCCAATAATTGTAGAACAATCCCACTGACGTTGCCACAGCCGTTTCGCAGTTGCGAGGTAAGGAATGCCTAGGATCCACAGGGGATCCGGACAATTAACATATACCATGAAATTCAAACAAAATTAAGAGAATCAATGGAATTACCAAGTTTGATCATAGAAATACTTACCCAAAAGTTTTCCAAAGAAAACTCCTCCAAAAATCTCCCAAGAAAGCTCATGAATTTAAAAAATGGAGGAAAATGGAGTATTCTCAATTTAAAACTGTTCAGGTACCAAAAAGCCTCCGCGAAAGGGAAAAGTCTTCCGCGGACGCGGAGATCACCCAAGTTGATACTCCGTGAAAGCGGGGCCCTATAATCATGAATGAGAAGCTCTGTAGGCTTACACTTCTCTAACGTGGAGGTCAAGAATGTTAACCCTCCACGAATGCAGAGTACATGGTACATGCACCAATATCGGCAATTGTACACAACACAGAATTCACAAAATGGACCCTCAGGGTTCATAACCAGAAACCCACAAATCGAACATGTAACCCTACCAGAAACAACATTTCGTATGCAATGAAATATCATAAATTGAATTCGAGATCTCCTTGATCCTGAACCCAGCAAAATTATTAAAACAAATCAAAAACTCAAATATCCAAAATAACCTCAGAAATTGCAAAAATTATAATGAGACTCTTTTTAGCATTAGTTTCACCATCTGAAACCACTGGAACTGTCGAAATTTCAAACCGGGCCTCCGAACTCAAAATATTGACCAAAGTCAAACTTAATTTGTTTTTAACTCATTTATGCAACTATCGACCTTACAACCACGTACGGAGTCCAAAGTTAATTCTGTCACCTCTCCTAGACCAAATTTGACATTCTTGAACTAATGGAATCAAGGGATTTCCGTTTCAACTCCTGAAACACCAAATTGTACAAAAGCTCACTTTTTCAACAATGTAAGCTTTCAAAATTGCTAAAAACTCACATTTTCACTTTTAAACACAAGTTCTCAGTTCCAACAACAAAGATGATTCAAAATACATCTAAAGAAACTTACGAAAGGGCAAAATAATCATTTTCACAGTTAGCTCAAAAATGACTGGCAAAGTCATTAGAAGGCCTCTTCCGAAAGGAAATAGAAATCCTATTTGAGTATACACATAGTAATATGTATATACTATTCAAAACATTCTCAATGAGTTATTTTAGATATAAATCAACTCTTGTAAGAACATAGAAGATCTTGAAAAATTCTATCTGCAATCTTCATAAGCCAGATGTTAATCTGCACATTCTTGCCGTCTTTTTTTCTTTTTACAAAAACCACAAAATTGCATCAAAGAGCCTGAAACAAAAAGGAAAGGAATTAAAAAAAAAAGGATAAAAATTTTAAGAACAAAATAATGTCTAAAAATGCAGTGTTCTTGATGTTTTTATTCTGTAGAAACAACTTATTCGCAACATTGTAGTGTTAAGTGAAACTTATTGCACTAATTATTTAGTTAGATGTTTTCTCTAGTTAACAATGGAAGTGCAGCCTACTGCACTACACTCACGCTATGCGAGGAGTCCAAGGAAGGATCACACCATACAGGTCTATCAAGCATTCCTACATTGCATTTTTGTAGGCCATAAGGGTCTATTACGCAATCCTACCATAAGGATCATTTTCACAGCCTCCAGCTAACGATAGTAATACAAATTCTTCTAACAAGTGTCCTTGGAAACCCAAGAAATGCTCCAACTAAGCTAACAAGAATGAGATAAAGCATTTGAGTGATTTTTCAAAGACAGGTAGTAAAAACAATACCTAAACAAGTCAGATTACACCTATACCAGGAAATGAGAAGAAACTAAAGCACATACTAACCTAATCTGCGGGGTGCATGAGATAGTTTTTCAAATATATGATGTAGGTCCTCATGCTTAACCATGAATTCAAGTATGTTATCCTCTGACACAGTGCGAAGTATTCTCTTCATTCCTGGACAGAAGTACATCTGAATAATATTCTTTTCGAACTTCATTCCTGGACAGAAGTACATCTGAATAGTATCTTTTTCTAGTTTTATTTTTTCGATCTTGTCAACCTCTGATTTCAATGTCACTAGATAGTAAACATGAACAAATTTTTTCTGACCATTTCTGTAGGCTCAGCTGATGGCTTGTTGTTCTACTGAGGGATTCTAGAGAATGTCAAGCAAAACCACTCTTGAAGCCCCTATAAGACTTATCCCTTCTGAATAGGCTTTTATCGATCCAAGAAGAACTTTGAAATCACTCTTAGGGTCATTACGAGAATTTATTGACATCTGCCGCTATTTTACATCAAA
Source organism: Solanum rostratum (assembly GCA_029948455.1). Taxonomy (NCBI): domain Eukaryota; kingdom Viridiplantae; phylum Streptophyta; class Magnoliopsida; order Solanales; family Solanaceae; genus Solanum; species Solanum rostratum. The sequence goes on from CM057051.1 coordinate 44,928,276, forward strand.
TTTTCCATCCATATAAAGAATCGCCCGACCTAAAGTCCAGCCAAAGAGAGTCTTGAGTTACTTTTTGATCAGGTTTAGAGGATCAAGTAACTGGCTAAATATTATAACCCTCTCCTTCAACCCATCATAGAGTCTGATCAATTCAACAACAAACATCATTTTTACTCCAATATCTGGATCAACATCTTCTTTCTTTGAGATGACTTTTGAACTCATAGAACTCCTTCTTCTTTGCCACTAATGAAGGATGAACAGAGATCAGAGACACCAGATTTTGTTTGGAAAAGGAGTACAGCTTCTCTGGAATTCTTTTAAGCAACTCTGTCTGCAAATCCGTGGGCTTCAGGTGTATTACTGTATAAGGCTTACCTTCTTTTCATCTTCACTACATGTATGGACAAGTGGCCAAATAATATCCCTAAGCTATTCCAATGCTCGAGCATTCTTTTCAATATAACTGCTAAGAGAACCCCATTTCTGCTCCAAATCTACAGCAAACTTTGGTTTAACTGCACTGAGAGTGTTGCAAAATTCTTTGATGTTATTTTGGAACAGAGTTCGAGGTAGAAATGTCCTCTTCTCTATTTAAACCTTTTCCAGAGCTTCCCGCACAAGGCTTTTATCATTCTGAACAGTGTGCCCTTTTTCAAGGACTAGAAAACCAGGTGATTTTAGAAGAATTTCTCGTATCTCTTTGGCATAACCGTCTCCACCATCTACTGTGAGAATCCTGAACAAGTGATAGCTAATTCCCAAAACATTTTTTTTGAGCCCAGGATTTCAGCTTCACTAAATATATAAGTTGTTGACTTTTTCTTCCTTCACCGGATAAACAGCAAAAGACATTAACAGCAGATTCATATTTTTTGGGTGGAGAAATCTTTGTTGTTCAAGTTGTGGAATGGAATGTCCATCTCCCGTTTCTTGAATCAGCTTCCTAGGTAAGAAGTGAATTGGGTGGAGCTATGATTACAGGCCGACACTTTGGAAACAACTCCAGAAATGACTGAAGAAATATTATGGTGAGTCGGGTGCCAGGTGGGTGTGAGATAATGCATCCTCCCTTACTTTCAGATAGGGGCTCTCGCAGCCTTGCAAGAGTTATATCTCCAACAATGTTGTTCCACATGAACTTGAATCCTCCATGTTGATGCGGATACATTGTCGCTTTGACACTTGGGGAAACTAAATCCCACACAGTTCCTGCTCCAAAATAGGAGAATCCTGGTTTGCAGAAGAATCAGAAACTCTAAAGCCGTCAACATCCAAGAGTGATGGCGACTCTGTGAGATATTTTCTTCCATGCCTTCGTTGAAGTCTGATAGCCTGCAGATGACACATAAATTCAATAATCAAAATGCTGAGTTTGTAAAATCAAAATAAGGAACATACTAGGGCTGTTAATTTATGGACTAAGAAACCTCACAAACTAGTTCCATTTACTGCTATATATTTTAGCATGTCTGTTTAATTGAAAGAGAAACATAGATCACCAATTAAACCTATCCTCTAAAAGAAATCAGGAAAATGCAAAAGAAAAGTGCTTGACAAAACAAAACTCATATACTTACAAAATTAGGGAAGATGTATGTTAGGAACACGCACCCTATGAATATTGCCTAGTTGTTGGAACAGGTTAATCGAACACGTTTCTATGACGCAAAAATAAACAGGACGCAGCAGTTTTACGTGGAAAACCCCTCGGCTCAAGAAGGGTGAAAAATCACAACCTGTACTCTACAGGATTTAACTTCAACTTCACTACTTCAAAAGAGACTTCAACAACAATTACAACCTCAGTTAGATCTTTAGCTAGTTAGCCTTAAGATCCAACAATTCAAACTTCAACTCAACTTCCCTAGCCTATTTGCTACACATAAACCTCCCAAGGATTATGTTCCCAGTTTATAAGTACTAAGAGATTACAGTGTTCAACTATCAAAAATGAAAGAAAAAAACTATGCTGCAGAAAGAAACTTGTTAGCTCTAACGATTCTTCTTGTTGTAATTTCTACAGCGCCTCTGTTTTTTTTTCTGTATCTGAGAATCTCTTTTTTTTCTCTCCGAATCTCTCTTTTTTCCGCGCCAACTTGCTTCTGTGAACTCTCTCTAGTTTTATAGTTGCTGATTAAAGATTTAATTGCTCTCCACCTCTTTAAGGATAACACCAGTTATTAGTGAAATCCTTTTTCCTTTAGAACTCCTTCTTCTAATCGAACTTCTCTTTTCTCCTTCTTTTACGCATCCTATTTGAGTTGGAGTAGTATTCCTCTTTAAATCCTTCTTCTTGACAGCTGTTGTTTTTATACGCCTTATTTCCAGCACCCTTTATTCCATTTTTATTGTGTGATGCGTGTGCAGTTTGCCACGACAACAGTACGCTGAAAGAACCGGGTAGTCCAACCTGTTTCATTTATCTTTTGTCAGCCATCAAAACTTTACTGCTCAAACAAGTTCCCCCTTTTTGATGATGACAAACTTTCTGAGTGTCAGGTCTATTCATCTTTTCTGATTTATTTTCAGCTTTCCATAGTTCCCCCTGACTGTGTGCCCTCTGCTTGTCCAGTGGATAGACCAGGTAGCCTGACTTGTTCCTCTGATCTAACTTTCCATAGTTCCCCCTGACTGTGTGCCCTCTGCTTGTCCAGTGGATAGACCAGGTAGCCTGACTTGTTCCTCTGATCCAACTTTCCATAGTTCCCCCTTTTTAAAAGGTGCAAGTGAAAGAAATTTGTGCTTATAACTAGTTATGTGCCTTGGGCAAGCGCTATCCATGTACCAATGCTTGCTTTCTTTCACTGCAACCTGTAAGACAGATCAAGGGTTAGTTTTAGGAACCCAGACTAGCTTGGGTCCTTTCCAGTTGTAAACGGATGAATGAGATCCCTTCTTGCCCAAGTAGGCAACATGTTCCTTGACCTGTTTCTTTTATTATTTTCATGCCTCCTTTTGTGCACATGATATGTGTTTCTACTCCTAACATTGTTTGCAATTGGACACTCAGTAGTTGGATGTCCAATTTTTCCACAGAGGTAGCACAAATCAGTAGTAGTAACATTCTCCTGAAAGAACCCTATTCCAACTTCTCATTGTGACTCCTGCTTCCTAGATGGTTCACTATTCTTGATGACTGAGTCCATCTGTTTGCCTTTTCTAAATCCAGTTTTAAAATGGAGTTTTCCTGGGTCAATTTCTTCACTTTTTCTTTCTCACAAAAAAACTCAATTTTGCATTCTTTCAACTCAGTTTCTACCTTCTGAAGCTCTTCATTCATCGTACTTTCACCCTTATCAGCAGCAGTTAACTTTTGGATTTCTGACTTTAGGTTCAACACAAGTGAATCAAGTTGTTTAACCTGTTTCTTCAACTTGTCATTTATTTCTTTTGCTTTATCCAGACAGTTTTTTATCTCAAGATTTTCAAATTTTTAATCTGAAAAATCTTTAATTAGTTGATCCTTTCCATTTGCTACTTCTTGAAAATCGTCTATCAATCCATTCATTAGCAAGATTAGCTTCCTTTTTTAAAAGAGATGCAACTTTTCTTTCAATTCGGAGATACTTACCTCAGATCTATCATCTTCTTCTAGATCTAAATCTCCAACAGCCATGAACGCAGTTTCATCAATCTCCTCTATATCAGAATCTTCCAATCCCGATCCCCACGCGGCCATCATGGCATAGGTTTCCTTTTCCTTTTGCTTAGCAACTTTTTCTTTGATTTCTCTTTCAGCCCTTTCTTTTCTCCACTCAATCTCCCATAGAGGACACTGTTTGATGTGATGATCAGTTTTTCCACATTTGTAACATCCAAAGTTGCTTTTGTCATCGGACCACTTCCTGTTACCAGTGTCGTCGGACCACTTCCTGTTACCTGTTTCTTTCTTATCCTTCCCTTTCCTGTTCCTTAGAAACTTTTTGAATTTTTTAGCTAAAAATAATATTTGATCTTCATCAAGATCTGATCCCTCATCATCAGAAACTACTCTAAGAGCGAGTGATTTTTCATACATTCCCACTTCTTCTTTTTGCTCTTCCATGTTCATCTCATATGTTCTGAGATTTCCAACCAGCTCATTCAATGTCATGGTTTCAATATCCTTAGCTTCCCTAATGGCAGTAACTTTTACATCCCACTTAGCTTTTGGTAAAATTCTCAGAACCTTGTCTACCTGTTCTTCAGAGGTAAGCACTTTTCCCAGAGAAGCCAGTTCATTAATAAGTAGTATGAGCCTTTCCATCATCTTTTGCAATGTCTCATTCTCTTTCATCTTGAAGGTCTCATATTTCGTAAATAGCATGGCAACCCTGAACTTCCTGACTTGAGCAGTTCCCTCGTGAGCAATTGTAAGAGCATCCCAGATTTCTTTTGCAGTGGAGCAATTTGAAATTCTGTTATACTCTTGTGGACCAAGACCACAAATCAAAATATTTTTAGCTTTGGCATTTTTCCCCATGGCCACCAAATCCTTAGCGTTGAACTCCCTTCTCTCTTTCGGCACTTGTTGGTTCTCCACTTTTTTCATAGGAATAGTAGGCCCTATAATAATTCTATCCCAGAGTTCGTAGTCTTCTCCTTGAATGAAGTCCTCCATCCTAGCCTTCCACCAACCGAAATGTGTTCCATTGAAAAGAGGAGGCCTCACAGATGATTGTCCTTCTCCATATCCAAAAGGTGGTGCAGTATTCATCAGGATCAATTCTTAGGTACTAGCCTTTAATAAGAAAACCTGCCCTGATACTAATTGTTAGGAACACGCACCCTATGAATATTGCCTAGTCGTTGGAACAGGTTAATCGAACGTGTTTCTATGATGCAGAAATAAACAGGACGCAGCAGTTTTACGTGGAAAACCCCCGGCTTAAGAAGGGTGAAAAATCATGACCTGTACTCTACAGGATTTAACTTCAACTTCACTACTTCAAAAGAGCCTTCAACAACAATTACAACCTCAGTTAGATCTTTAGCTAGTTAGCCCTAAGATCCAACAATTCAAACTTCAACTCAACTTCCCTAGCCTATTTGCTACACATAAACCTCCCAAGGATTATGTTCCCAGTTTATAAGTACTGAGAGATTACAGTGTTCAACTATCAAGAACGAAAGAAAAAAACTATGCTGCAAAAAAAAACTTGTTAGCTCTAACGATTCTTCTTGTTGTAATTTCTACAGCGCCTCTGTTTTTTTTTCTGTATCTGCGAATCTCTTTTTTTTTCTCTCTGAATCTCTCTTTTTTCTGCGCCAACTTGCTTCTGTGAACTCTCTCTAGTTTTATAGTTGCTGATCGAAGATTTAATTGCTCTCCACCTCTTTAAGGATAACACCAGTTATTAGTGGAATCCTTTTTCCTTTAGAACTCCTTCTTCTAATTGAACTTCTCTTTTCTCCTTCTTTTACGCATCCTATTTGAGTTGGAGTAGTATTCCTCTTTAAATCCTTCTTCTTGACAGTTGTTGTTTTTATACGCCTTATTTCCAGCACCCTTTATTCCATTTTTATTGTGTGATGCGTGTGCAGTTTGCCACGATAACAGTACGCTGAAAGAACCGGGTAGTCCAACCTGTTTCATTATCTTTTGTCAGCCATCAAAACTTTACTGCTCCGACAATGTACTTGATCTCCAAAATCACATGTGAACAAGCTGAACAGATGACGTCAATTTGTTCATCTAGATTAAGCTGGTGGCTCCCATCTGATAGTCACTTACTTTTTCACTCTGTTTCAGCAAAACAGATGGATTTGTAAAGCCAATTTGTGATTCCTAGATACACATCTCCAATTCAACAAAGAAATTGCCAATTTCCTTTTCCCATTCTTCTTTGTCCAGCGGTTGAGGTCTCTCATCTTCAAACTTGAATACTAAAGGAAGTGCTTCTTTGACAGGAACCTGTTCCTTTTTCTCAGAAGAAGTGTCATCAATTTTCGTATGGAATCAACAACAAACTTCCGAAATTTAGAATCTTGAAGAATCTTCTTACGAGTTTTTTGAACAGCAGCATTGTCTTTAGACAAGGATTTAAACTCCTCGTAATCAGACTCTTCGTCATCAGATGCCTCTTCATCAGACCCCTCATCATCACTAAGACAAGTAAGGTTACACATTTTGGACTTGGACCGTGAGCATGGCCGAAGAAGATATGTTTGGCCTTCCTTGTGGTTTTCACCCTCAACAACAAGCCCCCGATTTGAATCCTCTTTTCCTTCTTCATTGCTTTGAGGACAGATCAGATTATCATGTTCTGATTCCTTATCATCATTATCTTCATCAGGATCACTCTCCTCCTCTGAATTACCAGATATTTCCATCAACTTCACAGTTTGCACCCTCAACAGCAAGAAGAGGACTCCCCAATTGGAGATCCACAGAGAAAGGAAATCCTCTGTGAGTCCCATCGCTCACCCATGTTACACACCCACCTTCACAAGTTGTTAATTCCCCTTTTGTAGACTCAGGACAGTTGCAATGTTGACACAAGCTTCTTGATATAGAGGCATCCCCTGAATCCATAAATATGCATCTGAGTCAAATTGCACAACCATATTAGGACACTAAAAAACTGATCAACAAATAATTAAGTTTGTTTTAGACTTCCTTCATAACAAATACTTTTCGTAAGAGCACAAGTATTTTGAGAAAAAGGAAGTAGTGCTCAAATTATTGTGTGAAACAGTACTGTTACCAAATGTTTTAATTCAAACTTTAATCACATAGGATAATAGCGCGTACGATACTGAATTTATGGATAAATTATTTATTTTGGTACCTGTGGAATATATAACTAAGACAAATAAATTGAAACAATAATGTAATTTTAGTGATTTGTATGCACATTAAAGTTTATTTAAATAGTCAACTATGTTTTTTACAAATTTCACATACAAGAAGTTTTGAACCTAGTTTGGATTTTATGAAGGATTATCGGATATATACCAAAACATTCCCCACCCAAATTGAATGGCAAAATGACAAGAAGTAGGAGCATATAGATCGAGTATATTTCCATCTATACTAAACTAGGGAATTTGTTGCGCTTCGTGCGATTTTTTAAAACAAAATTTGTAGTGGAACTCATATTTTCACATGATTAATACAAATATAATACTTCACTAATATTGTTTTTTATTTTGACTTTCAAAAATATCAAAGATGGATCTTTTTAAACTCTAAATATTCTGAAAACTTTTCTAATTGTCATTTATCACGTAGTATATATGTAATCAATCTAACAAAATATGAATACACATTTCACAAGCCGTCCTTGATTTCTTCTGTTTAAAACACAAACAAATCAAATTACTAAAACTTTAAATGTAATGATGGATATATAATCATGATCAATGACTTGTTAATTGTAACCTCCAATTAAAAAACAACAATGCAAAAACAAAACATATTAACAGTAAGTTCCAAGATTTAGAACAATAAGCAACATTTTTAAAGCTTTAATTCTCCCCCCCCCCTCCCCAATCTTTAGTAGATCACCAGAATAGGATTAAACAAATAGCAAATATTATCGTAAACAAGCAAAATCCACTGCGTTGGAACACTCTAACTGATACCCACAAAAACAAGAAAAAAGACACTCGCATGAGAAATTCACAAGAAAATAAATTGACAGATTTGCACATCCTATGGATTTGCCTAATCGTAGGAACAGATTAGCAGACGTGTTTCAGTAAGGCAGAAATAAACGGGAACGCAACAATTTAGGTGAAAACACCCGGCTCATAAAAGGTAAAAAAACCATGACCTGTACCTCTACAGGATTTACTCCCAACTTCACTAATTCAAAATGAGCCTTCAACAAACGATTACAATTTCTAGTAATCTAAACTTCAACTCAACTTTCCTAGCTTACTTGCTACACATAATCCTCCGAAGGCTTATGTTCCCAATGTCTTCGAGTTGCCCTCAACTTGAAGACTAAAACCAGTTCTCAGTTTATAAGCTATTGAGATATTACAGATTGTTTAAATATCAAGAAAGAGAAACAAACTTCTTTTGCAGAGAGACTCGCTAGACCTAAACAACTTCACTGTTTTCCTTATTGTGTTTTTGCAGTAATTCTTTTTGCTATTCTGAATCTCTACATTGCCGGTGTGATGAACTCGTTCTTATAATGGTCAGTGAGAGTTCTAATTGCTCACGAGCTGCTGGAGCAAACGTCTCATCATAGTCTATTCCTTCGTTCTGATTATATCCTTGGACCACTAGTCTTGCCTTGTTCCTCGTAACTGTTCCATATTCGTCAAGTTTATTTCGGAACACCCACTTTGTGCCAATGATGGTTCTTTCTTCTGGTTTAGGTACCAGGTGCCATACCTTGCATCTCTCAAACTGAATCAGTTCTTCCTGCATAGCTAGAATCCACTGCTCATCTTGCAATGCTTCCCCAATCCTTTTTGGTTCCATCATGGATACAAAAGCCTGAAACACACACAAGTTCTTCATTCTTGATCTGGTAGTGATTCCAGATGTCAGTTTTGTGATAACATTGTCTAGGGGATGTGAGTCCTGGTACTTGTAATTTTTTACCACAAACCTTTGAGGTTGTTCATCTTGTACCGAGACAGTTTGAACAGTTTCGAGGTCAAGATGTTGAGTTTCAACTTCTGTAGTTCCCCCTGTCTGTGTGCTCTCTGCTTGTCCAGTAGGTGGAACAGATAACCTAGCCTGTTCCTCTGATCCATGCTCCATCTCATAGACATCCTGCATATCATTCTCAAAGACACCACTATTCTCATCAAAAACAACATGAATGCTTTCTTCCGCATAGTTGGTTCGTTTATTCAGTACACTATATGCTTTACTATGTGAAGAATATCCTAAGAAAATTCCCTCATCACTTCTAGCATCGAATATTTCCAAATTATCTTTACCATTATTATGAACATAGCATTTGCATCCAAATGTTCTAAAATTTTAGATATTTGGTTTTCTGCCTTTGAGTAATTCATAGGGAGTTTTGTTTAGTAAGGGTCTTAACATACATCTGTTGAGAGTATAAGCGACAGTCTTTGTGGCTTCAGCCCAAAAGATTTCTTGCCAAGTTATTAGCAATCATCATTGTTCTAGCAATGTCTTCTAAAGTCCTATTTTTCATTTCTACCACTCCATTTTGTTGAGGGGTTCTTGGAGCAGAGAAGTTATGATCTATACCATTTGTTGAATAGAATTCTAAAAATTTAGCATTTTCAAATTCAGTTCCATGATCGGATCTTATGGAAATTAAGGAGGTCTCCAACTTCTTTTCTATTTTCTTGATGAAAATGGAGAAGATGTCGTAAGGCTCATCTTTAGAAGCTAAAAAGAGGTTCCATGTAAATCTAGAATAATCATCAACTATAACAAACATGTGCCTTTACCTCCTCTGCTTTTTACTCTCATTAGTCCACACAAGTCCATGTGAACCAGTTCCAAGCACTTGGTGGTACTTACCTAGTTCTTTGGCTTGAACGATACTCTGACTTGCTTCCCCCTTACGCATGCACTGCATACTTTGCTGTCTTTGAACTTGGTTTTAACCCTACAACCATGTCCTTTGACGACAGAGTATTCAGTTGTTTCAAACGTGCATGACCAAGTCGCTTGTGCCAAAGTAATGGATCATTCGACATTGCACTTAGACATGTCAAATATGCTCCAGGCATTCCCATGTTGTCAACCTTGTACATATTTTTATTTCTATTTGGTGTCAAGATTACCTCCTTTCTGTCCAGCCTTTTGACCTTGCAACCTGCAGATGTAAAAGTTACTTTGTTACCTTTATCACATGATTGAGATATGCTCAACAAATTGTGCTTCAATCAATCCACATGGTAAACTTCATCTAAAGCACTTGATTCTTTTCGTCCAATTTTTCCAACTCCCATAATGATCCCCTTTTTTCCATCTCCGATGGAAACTTTTCCTCCTTTAAAAGGTGCTAGTGAAAGAAACTTGTGTTTATCTCCTGTCATGTGACTTGAGCAAGCACTATCCATTTACCAATGCATGCTTCCTTTCGCTTCAACCTGCAAAACAAATCAAGGGTTAGTTTTAGGAACCCAGACTAGCTTGGGTCCTTTCTTGTTGTAAAAAGGATGAATGAGATCCTATCTCGCCCACGTAGGCAACACATTCCTTGACTTGTTTCTTTTATTATGTTCATACCTCCGTCTGTACATATGATATGTGTTTCTGTTTCTAGCATTGTTTGCGATTGGACACTTAGTAATTGGATGTCCAATTTTACAACAGAGGTAGCATAAATCTGTAGAGGTGGCATTTTCATGAAAAAAAACCTATTCCAGCCTTCTCGTTATGGCTCCTGTTTCCTAGATGGTTTACTATCCTAGACGATTGAGTCCATCCGTTAGCTCTTTCTAAGTCAAGTTTCAAGGTTGAGATTTCTTGGGTCAACTTTTTCACTTATTCCTTCTCACACAAGAACTCAATATTACTTTTTTCAACTCAGTTTCCACCTTTTAATGCTCTTCACTCGTCTTACTTTTTCCCTTATTAGCAATAGTTGACTTTAGGATTTCTGATTTTAGGTTCAACACAAGTGAATCAAGTTGTTCAGCCTGTTTCTTCAACTTGTCATTTATTTTATTTGCTTCATCCAGGTAGTTTTTTAGTTCAAGGTTTTCAAATTTCTAATCTGAAAAATCTTTTATTAGTTAGATCCTTTTCATTTGCTATATCTTGAAATTCGTCTATCAAACCATTCAGTTCAGAACTACTTACCTCAGATTGGTCATCTTCTTCGAGATCTGACTCTCCAGCAGCCATGAAGGCAGTTTCATCAGCATTTTCTGTGCCTGAATCTTCCATTCCTGATCCCCAAGTAGCCATCATAGCTTAGTTTTCTCTTTCCTTTTGTTTCGCAACCTTTTCTTTTATTTCTCTTTCAGTCTCTTCTTTTCTCCACTCAATTTCCTAGAAGCGACACTGTTTAATGTGATGATCAGTTTTTCCACATTTGTAACATCCTGAGTGGTTTCTGTCATCGGACCACTTCCTACTTCCAGTGTCATCACCCCACTTCCTACTACCTATTTCTCTTCTGTCCTTCCCTTTCTTATTTTTTAGGAATTTTAAAAAAAAATTTGCTAGAAAGGTTATCTGATCTTTGTCTTAATCTGATCCCTCATCATCCGAAGCTACCCTGAGAGCTAGTGACTTTTCATCCATGCTTACTTCTTTCTTTTGATCTTCCATGTTCATCTCATAAGTTCTGAGATTTCTGACCAGTTCATTTAATGTCAGCGTTTCAATGTCCTTGGTTTCCCTGATGGCAATAACTTTTACATCCCACTTAGCCTTTGGTAGGATCCTCAGAACCTTGTCTACTTGTTCTTCAGAGGTAAGAACTTTCCCAGGGATGACAGTTCATTTATGAGCAGTGTCAGTCTTGCCATCATCTCTTGCAAGGTCTCATTTTCCTTTATTTGGAAGGTCTCATATTCAGTGAACAACATAGCAACCCTGAATTTTCTAACTTGAGCAGTTCGTGAGCAATTGTAAAAGCATCCCAGATTTGTTTAGCTGCAGTACAGTTTGAAATCCTGTTATACTCTTCTGGACCTAGACCGCAAACCAAAATGTTTTTGGCTTTAGCATTTTTCCTTAAAGCAATCAAATCGTCAGCGTTGAACTCCCTTCTCTCTTTTGGAACTTGTCTGTCTTCCACTGTTCATATAGGAATAGTGGGTCCTATGATGATTATATCCAAGAGTTCGTAGTTTTCTCCTTGAATGAAGTCCTCCATCCTAGCCTTCCACCAACCAAAGTGTGTTCCATTGAAAAGAGGGGGTCTGACGGATGATTGTCCCTCTCCTTGTCCAAGCGGTAGTGTAGTGTTCATGTTGATCGATTCTTAGGTACTATCCTAAAAACCTCGCTCTGATACCAATTAACAGATTTGCACACCCTATGGATTTGCCTAATCGTAGGAACAAGTTAGCAGACGTGTTTCAGTAAGGCAGAAATAAACGGGAACACAACAATTTTACGTGGAAACACCCGGCTCACAAAAGGTGAAAAACCACGACCTGTACCTCTACAGGATTTACTCTCAACTTCACCAATTCAAAATGAGCCTTCAACAAACGATTATAATTTCTAGTTATCTAAACTTCAACTCAACTTTCCTGGCTTACTTGCTACACATAAACCTCCCAAGGCTTATGTTCCCAATGTCTTCGAGTTGCCCTCAACTTTAAGACTAAAACCAGTTCTCAGTTTATAAGCTACTGAGATATTACAGATTTTTTAAATATCAAGAAAGAGAAACAAACTTCTTTTGCAGAGAGACTCGCTAGACCTAAACAACTTCACTGTTATCCTTGTTGCGTTTTTGCAGTAATTCCTTTTGCTATTCTGAATCTCTGCATTGCCGGTGTGATGAACTCGTTCTTATAATGGTCAGTGAGAGTTCTATTTTCTCTTTCACTACTATTACTATTCTCCAACTCCGACAACAAACTTATATCTTAATGAACCACACTATTACTTAATACTAAGTTGCACGAACTTTCCACTTTCAGTGGTTCATCTGTGTCGAATTATCTAAAAAAATTTAATTTTAGAGATTCGACATGCACCGGTTGATATTTTATAAAAAAATCGAGCAATATAAATATAATGTGACTTTAGATGTGAAAATCTAAACATGTGAAGTCTTTAAAAATGTTCATAATCAGTTTCCAAATGTTTTGAGATCTTAATTTTTTTTTATTTCTAGAATAACTCTCAAAATTAATTCTGTGATTTCTTAATTATTGTATGAAACATTTTCAAACCTATTCTATCAATTTAGGATACTTACTCACAAATTTACACTTTCGTCGTGAAACTAAAACAAGAAACAAAGCAAGACCCATTCCAGCAAAGATCACTCTTGGCTAGGAAATTCACATCTTTTCGGCCTTTTTAAATTAAGCTTAAAATAATACAAATTAAAGTAAAAGGCAAAAGAAACTAAAAAAAATTAATAAATTGTATTAGAGGGCTTAGAGAGTGCCACGTCACCGGGTCTAGCATTCTCTTTTATGTCCGTGCTTGGAACGGTCTTGAATGACCGATCTTTTCTAGCATCCAAATGTTTAAATTATTGAAAAGATTAATTTTTAATTAAGAAAATATACTACTATAAAAATTTGAAGATAACTAAAAGATTTATCATTGTGAAATTTCTCATGAATCTCTAGCTACGGATTGCAAATTTTCCTCTTTGATCAATTTTATCTTCTGTATGTTTCAGAATAATATATAAAAGTTCACATCATACGTTGTACTTATGACATGAATGTTTCCTAAAATAATCACCTAGTTAATTGGAATTAGCCGGATATTATTAGTAAACAACACAACAAACAGAATCAATGATAGTATTAAATGGCAATTGCAAAGCACAATGTTCCAATAATTCACATTCTTCATAACACCATTGGAATCCAAGCTTTTCCAATGACTAATGTAGAGATATAAGTTCTAGGATACATAATTTCAAAATTATTGCTATACAGCTCCCTCCATAAAGAAATTGAAAGAGAAGGTAACATCATTAATAAACTTTCAGAAGAATTTGTGTAATAAATCGTGCTCGTTAGGATAGCAGATTACAAAACACGCATAGATGTGGAATGAGATTTTGAGCTAAATCTTTACCCGTTCTCTAATTTTAATTTAAATTTTGGAATCTTTCGAATGATGCATGATTGCACTTGCGAGATAAAAATAAGAAAGTATACTTATTGAGAGAAGAAAGGATCACATGGCTGAGCTGTGCAGTGTGTGCAAGTGGGCCCAGAGTTAGTTAGAAAATCTGTTAGAAATCAGTCATGTGTAAAATGTGACTAGTTTGTTAGAGTTGGTTAGCTTGAAAAGAGAGTCTATTGTTCATCTATAAAAGGGGGTAGTAGAGTCATTGTTCAATGAATATAAAAAAGATAACTCCTCTAATGGAGCTCAAAATGTAGTCTCAAAAGTTCTTCCTCAATGAAACATTGTTCCTGCTTCATTACTTTCTGAATTAAGGTGCAGAATCTAACATGGTATCAAAGCCTCTGGTTATGACAAGCAATCAGTAGAGTTCGCTGGGTGAATCAGTTGTTGTTCAAGTTTTTTTTCAAGCTGCAACAATGGCGTAGAACCAGAATTCACTAAACACAGAGAATCAACAAACAGATCCTCAAACAGATCACAATCACCCACTGCATTTACAGGCATCAGACACTCCTGGTGTAGCTTTGATTCCCATGAAGCTCACATGGACTGAAAACAATGGCATTTGGAGTAGATCAATGCGTATCGCGTTACTAGTCAAAAACAAACTAGGATTTGTGGATGGCACCTGCGCGAGAAGCTCGTATAAAGGCACAATGTTAACGAAGTGGGAGAGATGTGATGTTGTGGTATTGTCTTGGATCAGTGCGGCTGTTGCACCAGAATTAATGACCAACATAGTTTATGCATCAAGTTCTAAGAAGGTGTGGGAAGACTTCAAGGAAAGGTTTGACAAATCGAATCTGACCAGGATTTTCTACTTGTGGAAGGAGATCAGTGTATTGACACAGGGAACAGACTCAGTTACAACCTACTACTCAAAGATGAGAGACCTTTGGGATGAAATTGATGTGATGGTTCCAAGTCCGAGCTGTGATTGTGAGTTATCTAAGCCTTATGCTGAACATATTAAACAACACAGGTTATTGCAGTTCCTGGTTGGTTTGAATGAAACATTTTCTCAAGTAAGGAGTGCTATCTTGTTGAGCTCAACAGTTCTAAGTGCGAATCAAGCATATTCTATGGGTGTACAAGAAGAAAGTCAGAGAAAATTAGGGATCAGTGAAGCAAGAAATGAGCCATTAGTAATGTTGGCTGGGAGAAATACTAACTATCAAAATCATCATCAAGGACAAGGAAGGCTTCAGGCTTCACAAGGACAATCATTTCAAGGGAGGAAGCAAGGAGTTATGTGTGAACATTGTGGTTACAAAGGACATACTAAGGAAACATGCTACAGGATAGTAGGATTTCCAGCAGATTTCAAAGGCAAAAGGAAAGTACAAAATGATACATACAAGAAGCCACAAGCCAACAACACAACATTTGAAGGAGAAAGTAGCACAGGAAAACAATCAAGCACAATATCTGAATCAGATAGGCAGCTAAACCTTCCAGGAGTATATTTCACCAAGGAACAATATGAACAAGTATTGAGAATGATGAGTCCTACACCAATTGGCAACTGCAAGGCAAATGCAGCAGCAGGTATGAGTATTTTGAAGAAAGATAATAGTGATATAGAGTGGATTGTAGACTCAGGCACTACACACCACATTACACAAGATAAGGAAGTCTTAGTTGATCCTAAAACTATAACTAATGAAAGGATGAATAAGGTTCAAGTTCCTACAGGAAACAGGATTCGAGTAGATCACACTGGAAATTCAATAATACTAGGAGAATATTGCCTGAAGGAGGTGCTACATGTGCCAGATTTTAAATTCAACTTGTTGTCTGTTACAAAACTCACAAAGGATCTCAATTGTATGGTGTCATTCTATCCTGATTTATGTGCATTGCAGGCTCTCTTCAGTGGGAAGGTGATTGGGATTGCTAGAGTATCTGATGGGCTCTACATACTAAGGAATCACACAACACCACTGATTGGAGCTGTAACAAGTAAGATAGAAGATCAAGAGCTATGGCATCTAAGGCTTGGTCATCCATCAATAAAGGCCACGAAACACATAATGGCTTTAAAGAATAAAGTTGACATAGTAGATCATCAAGAATGCTTGATATGTCCATTAGCTAAGCAATGCAGACTAAAGTTTCCTGTTAGTAATTCAAAATCTGGTAGCATCTTTGAGTTGTTACATGTGGATGTATGGGGACCTCATAGACATCCTACATAGGATAGAAAACACTATTTTCTGAAAATAGTTGATGATCATAGTAGGTGTACTTGGACAATATTGCTGCAATATAAGAAAGAAGTGATAGTAGTATTAAAGCATTTTATTTTTATGGTGTACAATCAGTTTGGTGTTGGAATACAAATGTTGAGATCTGACAATGGAACTGAATTCTTCAATACTTGTATGAATGATTTGTTAGCTAAATATGGCATCATTCATCAAAGTAGCTTTCCAAACACACCTCAGCAAAATGGTGTTGTGGAAAGGAAACATAGACATATATTGGAAGTAGGGAGAGCTTTGAAGCTTCAATCCCAAATTCCAAGCAAATTTTGGGGTGATTGTGTAACTACTGCAGTGTATCTTATAAACAGAATTCCTTCAATTCAACTTGAAGGAAAATCACCTTATGAGCTACTATTCAAAAGACCTCCTAATATTGATCATTTAAAGGTATTTGGATGCTTGTGTTTTGCTAGCATACTACCTAGAGGGGACAAATTTGCAGCTAGAACAAAGAAGGCAATGCTACTTGGCTATTCATCCATACAGAAGGGATATAAGTTGTATGACTTGGAGAATCATTTTGTATTCATCAGTAGAGATGTCACCTTCAAGGAACAAATTTTTCCCTTCAAAGAACAGAAGTCACAGGACAACAGTTCTTTGCTTTCACCTTTTGTGTTTGATACAGGTCCTTTATCTGATGCACCTCCAGAGGAAGCTTCATATGCTGAGGAACCTGATAGGATGTCACCAGAAAATGAGAAGATACTGGAACCAGTTGACGGAGATGGCCAAAATCATGGACCCTCAGAGGATGACTTGATGGAGCCAACACTACCAGATGCCACACAAGAGTCACCACCACCAGATATCATACAGGAGTCACCCCCACTAGACAAAACACATGATCCAGGGATCCCCTTACCATAATCACAACAACCACCAATTGCTAGAACAACAAATAGACAATCTAAACCTTCTATTTGGATCAAAGACTATGTAGTACCTGCTAAATCTAGTCCTTATTCCATCACTAATCGTGTGAATTACCACCATCTTTATGACAACTACCAAAACTACGTTAAGTCCTTTTCAGTCCTTGTTGAGCCACAGTCCCTTCAAGAAGCCGCTCAAGATGAAAGGTGGATTTCAGCAATGCAGGAAGAGATTAAGGCCTTAGAAGACAATAATACATGGTCTGTTGTGGATCTACCTTCAAGAGCCAAGCCTATTGGTTCAAAATGGGTGTACAAAATCAAGTATAATTCCAATGGTGAAGTCGACAGATTCAAGGCAAGGCTAGTAGCTAAGGGTTACACTCAAAGGGAAGGATTGGATTATCATGAGACATTCTCACCAGTAGCTAAGATGGTGACAGTAAGGACAGTCATCAGTTTGGCTGCTTCATATGGTTGGGAGATGTTTCAAATGGATGTGAGTAATGCATTCCTTCAAGGAGATCTTCATGAAGAAGTCTTTATGGAATTGCCTCTTGGATTTCAAAATCTAGGAAAGAATAAAGTCTACAAACTACAAAAGTCCCTTTATGGCTTAAAGCAAGCATCAAGGAAGTGGAACATTAAGCTCACTGATGTTTTACTACAGATTGGTTTTTCTCAAAGTGCTCATGATCATTCTTTGTTCACCAAGAAGAGGGGGAGTGACATGGTTATCCTCTTTGTGTATGTAGATGACCTATTAATCACTAGAACAAGTTCTAAAATGATAGATGAAATCAAAGACATTGTACAAACAACACTTCAAGATGAAAGACTTGGGGAAGTTGAGATATTTCTTAGGAATAGAACTAATGCAATCAAAAGATGGTGTATTGTTGAACCAAAGGAAGTATGCACTCCAGCTAATTGCAGATATTGGTTTGAGTGGTGCAAAACCAGCTATCACTCCTGTTGAGTTCAATCACAAGTTCACTAGCCTGGCCTATGATCAACTCACAGGAAACAGTTCTGATGCTAAGCTGGAGAATGTTACTACATATCAACAACTGATTGGAAGGCTACTTAATTTGACAGTCACAAGACCAGACATTTGCTTTGGAGTACAAGTATTAAGTCAATTTATGCAGCAACCCAAAGTTTCTTACTGGGAAGCAGCCCTCAGAATTGTAAGATACATAAAGAAATCTCCTGGACTTGGAGTCTGCCTAAAGAAAGGCGTGAATGTTACTGAATTAACAGGATATTGTGATTCAGATTAGGCCTCGTGTCCCAATACTAGGAGGTCAGTGACTGGTTGCATAGTCAAGATGGGAGACTCTTTGATCTCATGGAAATCGAAAAATCAGCAAACTGTGAGTAGAAGTTCAGTTGAAGCTGAATACAAGAGTATGGCAGGAGTGCTTTCAGAGTTAGTTTGGATTGCAGGCCTGTTAAAGGAACTAAATGTGTCAGTTACAGTTCCTATCAAGCTCTATTCAGACATTAAATTAGCAATACAGATTGCATCAAATCCCATCTTTCATGAGCGCACTAAGCACATAGAGATAGATTGCCACTTCATTAGAGACAAAGTGAAGTCAGGTTTCATAGATCCTCAGTATCTATGCTCTTCAATGCAGTTGGCAGATATATTGACAAAGGGACTTGGAACAGGACAACATGAGTCTCTCCTATCCAAGCTAGGTTTGTTAGATGTATTCCAACCACCAAATTGAGGAGGAGTATTGAGAGAAGAAAGGATCACATGGTTGAGTTGTGCAGTGTGTGCAAGTGGGCCCAGAGTTAGTTAGAAAATCTGTTAGAAGATCAGTCATGTGTAAAATGTGACTAGTTTGTTAGAGTGGGTTAGCTTGAAAAGAGAGTCTATTGTTCATCTATAAAAGGGGGTGGTAGAGTCATAGTTCAGTGAATATAAAAAAGATCTCAAAATGTAGTCTCAAAAGTTCTTCCTCAATAAAACATTGTTCCTGCTTCATTACTTTCTGCATTAAGGTGCAGAATCTAACAATACTAATAGAAGTGCAACAAATGTGATCAATTAAAAAAGTTAGCTAGCATGAAGCACATATTTGACCTCACAAAATATGCTGCAGCCCAAGGAGGCAGAATGCCATACCAAATTGTGTTTCGGAGAAATGCTTAGCAATTGAGACCAGAATAGCTGTCTTGAGAGGTTTTGAATAGAGAGTACAAAATTTAAAGCCACCTGGTAATGTTGGAATCAACAGAAAAAGAAAGAAGCAGAATTAGATGATAGATTTCTTGACATGAAAGAAAACGAAAGATAAAAAAGAAATCATAAATCATAGATCAACTAAGTCTTCTCAGGGACTTTTCGAAAGAGGAACCTTATGTAAATACCTTAGAATATGATTTGACCTTATTCATAGAGATTCTATAACTATTCCAGCTATGGTTAATTCACTTGATGATATATATAATCCTTCTAATGTCATTGACTCACCCACGTTGTGTTCTCTAAAGAACCTTCAAAATTGTAGATGCCAAAAAGAATTAACATACTAGCAAAAACACTTAATTTTGGAGAATTTTTTGCAAGTATAGTTGAAGAACATAAACTCGCGAAAAATGATAAACACAATACCATAATGATATCAGATTATGAATTTGTGATGATGAATAGAGACATAAAACTTCAAATAAAATGGTAATCAGACTCTAGTTTGAATTACTCTATCGTGCAACAATATGGCTTGTGAACAATTTGGTAAAAAAAAAACCTTCAGGAAAGCAATGTATGTATAATATAATCGGTGTTTCAAAACAAATGAAGCACTGCAAGTATCTTTTATGACAGAGAATCTAAAGAAAAGAGAGTATAAATATGCAATCCACATGCAAAGTTCATTAGATGAACCTGCATTTTATCCTAACATATGTCACATGAGTTTTTGTTTTAGGATTTCACCTTTAGGCAAATACTTTGCTCATAGAAACACTATCAAGATCAGTCATACTCCCCATATTATATTTTGTACTTAAGACATTGTTATCCAACTGATTATTCAAGGTCTCATTCTCTTCTGTTGTTTTCATTTTTTATGTGCATTTCAAATTTCACAAAATTTCTCCTATAATCAGTCGGTCTGCACCATAATTTAGCCGAACATTTTTCAGCAGTCTCTACCAGCTTCATCCAGTATTCTAGTGTTATCTCACGTGCAATCCTAGGATCAACGATTGTTTCTGATTCTCCGGTCTCTAAATAATTCATCACTCATTCAACCAAATATACAGTGCCCAACGTATGCCTCTAGTCAAGGAGCGGGGGCCAGGACAAGTTCCAAGCTCACCCTCAACAAAATACTATACATAACGGTTACAAGAAATAAAGCTTGCCCTCGGAAGACGGGGCTCACCACAAAATAACTTCAAGGTAAGACTTATTCATCCGGCGGTTGGTACTCAAACTGTTCGGTCCCTACATGGTAAAATCATGCAGGCATAGAGTATGCGTTAGTACGTTTGAATATACTAAGTATGCGGGTCTGCAATACACGTGACTTACCGAACCTGCATAATCATGTTAGATAGCAAGGGCACATAATTTACGAGAACATATAATTTAGCCAAACATTTTTCAGCAGTCTCTACCAACTTCATCCAGGATTCTAGTGTTATCTCATGTGCAATCCTAGGATCAACGATTGTTTCTGATTCTCCGGTCTCTAAATAATTCATCACTCATTCAACCAAATTTACCAATTCTTGGGAAAGAGAGGGAGCGATAATGGTGTTGGGATATATATTATTAACCATGGAATATATACTATTAACCATGAGTTTAGATAGAGTATTTGTTATAGAACAATTATTCATCCAATTCTAATAAAAGTTTTAATAGATCATATAATCGTTTATGTGTCCATTTACTTATACAGTAGATGATTTAGTGTATAGAGTTTGAGCTTATACACAGAGGATTAAATCATCGGTTCTTATAAGTATAAAGTTTTTCATTCACAATCTAAGATGGAAATTGGACAAGCCATCGGTATGATTGTAGCACAAGATTATATATAATTTATCTTGATTATGGGAACGGTGCAGTTCCAACTTCTTGTACTAGGTCATATTGTATGTATTGAACGGGACCGAGTAGAGATAGTTGTTTTGGACTAACTGATAAAAACATGTTCTCTAAACTGTTAAAGGTGCTTATATTCTCAATCCTGATATAACTATTATGATCTGTATATATTATTTATCGTTTTGATTTATTAAAAGGTGAGATTTTGAGATGGGTCAATATGCCTGGTAGATTGGATGATAATAATATACATTGTTGAAATAAAAAGTTAGTTAACGGAATCCATGTCTCAATATAGAGATTGATGATATGTCTTTTGAGAAGCTTATAAGTTTTCATCGTGTTAAACCTTGCAAGTGGATTTATGGATCCGACACAAGAAATAAGTTAAGCAATGCTATAAAGAAAATTAATCTTTAAATTAAATTTGTCAGTAATTTAATTTATTGATTAGCATATGTAATCTTAACATGGAGAATTACATAAGTGTTTAATGGGGAATTTCGAAATGTAAATAGAGGAGTGCAATTACGAATGTTTAGTGGAATAATTTATTATTTATTATGGTAAGAATAATTTCAAATTAATTATTTGAATTATTTCCATAAAAAGAAGCCTCAACAATTAATTTTGTGGTCCCTAAAGTGCCCATATTTAACTAGCATTCAGAATGAAAAGTGGGTTTCCTTCTTCCTTTTGGATTTGGAAAGATCCTCTATGAATAGGGGTTTTCTTAATCTAGAAAAAAGGGGATTTGGTTGAAAGAGAACTAGGTTTTCTATACAATGCTTGCCCACCCAAGTATTGAGAGAGCTCGACTGTGAACTTGGGATCACTATAGAAGACCGCAGAACTGCAGTCTAACTCGTGGATTCGCTTGAAGGTTTATGCTCACGCTTCAAGAGGTATTTATCTAATTAGAATTCGTAAAGTGTATGTTTTCTATCATGATTATTTGTGTTCTAGCAGTACGATCCTTATATGTTTCCGCTGCGCATATAATTTTTCAACAATTGGCATCAGAGCCACAATTACATCTAAGTAGATAACTTGTGGAATATATATATGGTTCGCGATTTATAGTGTTGTTGAAAATCACGTGTAAAATTTACAATCATATTATTTGTGGTGGACTATGGCTAGAACACGATAGTGTCTTATAGAAAAAGACCCAAATCCATTGTTGTTTATTTTGAATTTGAAGGTGGAATATTTGTATATTCATTTTCATATGGATTGCTGCTATGGTATTTTTTTAAAATAATAATTAAAAAAACACACAAAGTAGGAAAAACTTTTCTTTTTCATGTGTTATTGACAAACTGACGTTACATGATAGTAAGAAACTGATGTGACTAGTGGAGAAGTATAAATTTCTTATGGCATAAATGGTTATTGCTATTGTGAACATTTTGTCTTGTAAGTTGTTCTTTTGGTTCATTGGAATCATTATTTTTCCTAATTACCTAGTATGCTGCACGGTAAAAGCCAATTCAAATTAGCTTGAATTTATTCTACCAACTTTAATTATATGGGGCATAAGTTTTCTTTTTCTCACATAAATACATAAACTTGTTAATATTAAGAATTTTTCTTATAATTAATAAATACTTACCATTTAGTTGGTTTGTTTATTTGAAATTGTTGTAGATTCTTAATATTTTATGTATGTGACACATGAATTGAGAATTATGATTAATAAATAGGATTCATGAAAGTGATCTATTTATTTAAATCATTAGAATGTGCTCAATGTATCGTGTATAAATTGTTTTAGATAAAAATATACCGGTAAATACTTGTTTACTCAAAAAAGGTTTTACCTTAGATACTAATAATACTTGATTAATTCATGAGATGAGATATTAAAGGTTTTCACTTTTGAAAGGGAGAAACATAATATCTTGGATCCTCAAGTATATTAATTAAGCTGACAATTTGATATAAGAAGGTGTTGTATATCTTAGTAAAGGAAGGACACGATGTATGCTTTGTGCTCATCAGATAATAATTCAAGAGAATAAAAATTTGAATCGTGTTTTTTAATCTTCAATTATGTCTAAAATAAATATTTTTCAGATTTGATCGTAAATTAGATGGTCATGAACTTTATGATCTCAGATTGACTTGAAATTTGATGGTTCCATCGAAAATCCTTTTAGACGGATTTTTAGGTTGTTTATCAGATTAAATTTTGATTTGAATATGCTAAGGTCATTCTTCATATTAGGCATATTTATTTTGAATCTAGGACATGATTACACATGATGATTTAACATAAACCGACATGTGATAAGAATGTAAATCACATAATTTTTTCCTAAAGATGCTTAAATCATGTGAATTTGAATATGGTCATGACTTTGAAAATTAAAAAAATCAAAAAAATAAAATTTTGGCCTCCAATTGACCTGAAATTTGATAAGTTCATTGGAAACGACCTAGCGAGAAATACTCATTGCTATGTTATGATGTTTAGAGGTCGTTAAGATGATTCAAGTTGTTCTTTCGGATTAAAATGTGATTTAGTATGAAAATAATCCTTCATATCGATTTTATTTATGTTAGATACTGTGATGATTATATATGATTATTTAACATGAATTTATATATGATAAGGATATAGATCTGATATTTTTTCTTAGATCGTTTGAATTTGAATTTGATCATAAATTTGGAGATAAATGTTAATTTTGAACTCCAATCGATTTGATATTCAAGAGGTTTATAAGAAATGATCAAATTAAAAATAATCACGGCTGTGTTTCTTATGTCTTGAAAATTAAATTTAGTGAAAAATAACTCAACTATGATATAGTAGTGATAGAGATTGTCCTCTATGACTATCACGACTAAATCTTAGTGAAGTATTAAGTTCATGTGCTGGCAGTAGACCTTCCTCCATAACGGATGAATTTAATACAAGTCACTAGATTTAATCCGATCTCTAATTTTGATAATCTGTATTAGCTCTCCAAAATTGAGTAATATATGATTGGATCAATGGATCTAGGGACAATGATATTCACTGGACTTAAATTACCAGTATACTCTTCATATGAGTTAGCTTTTATTTTAAATTTATGGAGTGAATATCTGACACTATATAGGTATGTTGCATAAGTAGTTATTTTTTCAGCAAATTCATTGTTCAAGATTCATGAACACTTATGAGGTGTATTTTGAATTTTAATATTCAATGATACATAAACATACTGATTGTTTAAAAATAATTCATATACAAATAAAATAGTTTTAAAATTTTGTTCTATATTCTTGATCCGTGTATCCGTTATACAAATGATGACATGTGATAGAAATAATTGAACGAAAAAATTTAAATTTTATTTGCATCAAACAATATTTTCAACAGAATTGATCATAGTTTTAGTACAAAAAATGGACTCTAAATGATCTGAAATTTGGTAGGTTCGTAAGAACGGCTTGATAATAAAATATTTCTTTTCTATTCATATCGTTATATGAGTTTTTGGTCATATTTGGTGATACGAATCCTTCCCATGATTCCAGATTCAATAATAGTGAATTGTTAATTTCATGTGTTGGCTTAGACCTTCCTCCATAAGGGATGAATTTAATACAAGTCACTATGTATTTAATCACTAGTTTTGATAATCTATATTAACTCTCCAAAACTGAGTAATATAAGATTGGATCAATGGAACTAGAGTGATTTTCACTTGACTTAGGCTAACAATAGACTCTTCAACAGAGTCAGGTCTGTATAAGTTTATGGAGTGAATAACCGGTCATTGTACATGTGTATTGCATGAATAGTTCTCCAATCCCAACGATTGGATATTCAAGATGCATGGATGCATATGCATAAATGAGCTCTGAATTTTATTATTCATAATTATTTGATATATACAGATCCTTCGCATAATTACCAGATTAAATAATAGTGAAGTGTTAATTTCATGTGCTGGCTTAGACCTTCCTCCATAACGGATAAATTTAATGCAAGTCATTATATATTTAATCACTAGTTTTGATAATATATATTAACTCTCCTAAACTGAATAATATAAGATTTGATCAATGGAGCTAGAGTGATTTTCACATGACTTAGGCTAACAGTAGACTCTCCAACTGAGTCAGGTCTGTATAAGTTTATGGAGTGAATAATCAGTCATTATACATGTGTATTGTATGAATAGTTTTCCAATCTCAACGATTGGCTATTCAAGATGCATGGATATATATGTATAAATAAGCTCTGAATTTTATTATTCAGAATTATTCGATATATTATGATCTATTATATCTCAAACTCTCAAATGACTTTATAGACCCACTTAGTACTACTCAAGGATTTTTTTTAGATAAGATATTAATATAAAAAAATACATTATGCATGTACTTTATGTTAGAAAGAATTGATTTTCAGTTTCTAACTAAATAAGAGATAAATGCTTAATATATTTTTTGTAACTCTCCTATTATTGAGCTTGATAAATATTTTATCTCTTATAGTATATTGGTGCATGAACTTTTTATTAGTATCAGCTCTTATGAATTGAACAATATTAATCTATCTTACAAGAGAAAACATCTTTCAAATTGAATATAACTTATCTGTTCACTAGTGTCTAATGTTTTTTATTCTGAATAGAACTTCACGTTGGTTAAAGGATGGACATAATGGTTCATTCAAAGTAAAGTCACTACCAACGTGAGAGTCCTATTTAGAAAGAAAAATGATTTAGAGACCTTTCCTCTTAGAAAGAAAATGAGGTAGTGATAAGTTAGAATTAATTTATTTTAATTTGTGTGGTAAATGAACATTCAGGCAAGAGGTGATTTTGAGTATCGTAGAATATTCATTAGATATTACTCATGATATGAATATGTAGTTTTTGATGCTATGTGAGTCTAATTTTTTTTTTATAATTCAAGATATTTAAGACAAAAATAAAGATAGCGTCATGAAAAATCTATAACATTACTGCAATCTGATTGTAGTGGGGTATACCTCTTTGCAGAGTTCATTAGTCACTTATTTGATAGAGTAATTGCATTTCAATCATTTACACCAGAACTTTATAATAGATTGGTGTAAAAGAAGAAAGAAAAATAGACTCTTATGGAAATGGTAAGATTAATGATTGACTTATTTGAAGTTGTTTTATTTCTTTTGGAATATATCCTAAGAACTATATGTCACATTTGGAATTTAATTCCTCGCATGTTTATAACTTTGATAACTATAGAACTAGTAAGGACTTGACGTAAGTCTAGTATGTGTCATGTTCAGATATAGAATTGTCTAGCATATATGCTGAAAGAGAAAACAAACAGGTTGAAATTAATTATGAATGTGTGTGCTGGATATTCAAAAATAATAAAAGAAGATCTTATTATCCGAAGAAAATATGGCTTGTTAACACAACTAGTAAACCATGATTCTAGAAGTAAACTAGTTTTACAGGAACTGTACAAAGAAATAACAAATGATTCAGTCGTAAATTCAGATGCTCAAGAACATCTAATTGGTATGTCAGAACTGACGTTCCATTGTATTTAAATAGTGGGAGAAATGTTACTCGACAAAAGACAATTTACTACCTCAAGAAGTGGGAGTAATGTTGAGCAAATTAAATAGCACTACATGAATAAGTTGTTAATATTTCAAAAATAAAAGGCTTTGAGGATAATATTAAGACTTAAGAACATGAAAGTGTGACTATAGTAGTAGTACTTAGTCGTAGTGGGAACCGTAATGAAGATTGATTTGTTGTATATTTTTAAGACAGTTTTATGATAGAACTCCTTAAAAGAAGTACATTCTTGAAGAATTTATGATAAGGTCCCTCGAGATCTATGTGGGAGATTGTTGGGATATATACTAATAACCATGGAATATATACTATTAACAATGAGTTTAAATATAGTATTTATTATAAAAAAATTATTCGTCCAATTTTAATAAAAGTTTTAATAGATCATATAATCGTTTATGTGTCCATTTACTTATATAGTCGATGATTTAGTGTATAGAGTTTTAACTTATACACAGATGATTAAATCGTCGGTTCTTATAAGTATAAAATTTTTCGTTCACAATCTAAGATGGAAATTGGACAAGCCATCGGTATGATTGTAGCACAAGATTGTGGATAATTATCTTGACTACGGAAACAGTGTAGTTCCAACTTCTTGTGCTAGTGCATATTGTATGTATTGAAAGGGACCGAGTAGAGATAGTTGTGTTAGACTGACTAATAAGAACATATTCTCTAAACTGTTAAATGTACTTGTATTCTCAATCCAGATATAACTACTATGATCTGTATATATTATTTATCATTTTGATTTATTAAAAGGTGTGATTCTGAGATGGGTCAATATGCCTGGTAGATTAGATGATAATAATATATATTTGTGAAATAATAAGTTAGTTGATGGAATCCATGTCTCAATATAGAGATTGATGTTATGCCTTTTGAGAAGCTTATAAGTTTTCATCGTGTTAAACTTTGCAAGTGGATTTATGGATCCGACACATGAAATAAGTTAAGTCGTGCTCTAAAGAAAATTAATCTTTAAATTAAATTTGTCAGTAATTTAATTTATTGATTAGCATCTGTAATCTTAACATGGAGAATTTTGAAATGTAAATAGAGGAGTGCAATTACGAATTTTTTGTGAAATAATTTGTAATTATTATGGTAAGAATAATTTCAAATTAATTATTTGAATTATTTCCATAATAGGAAGCCTCAACAATTAATTTTATGGTCGCTACAGTACCCATATTTAACTAGAACTCAGAATGAAAAGTGGGTTTCCTTCTTCCTTTTGGATTTGGAAAGATCCTCTATAAATAGGGTTTTCTTAATCTTGAAAAAAAAAGGAATTTGGATGAAAGAGAATTAGGTTTTCTATACAATGCTTGCCCACCCAAGTATTGAGAGAGTTCGGATATGAACTTGGGATCACTGTAGAAGACCGTAGAACTGCACTTTAACTCGTGGATGCTCACGCTTCAAGAGGTATTTATCTGATTAAAATTCATAAAGTTTATGTGTTCTATCATGATTATTTGTTTTCTAGCATAAACGTATGTGTTATCTATTTTTAATGTAAGCAGTACAATCCTTATATGCTTCCGTTGCGCGTATAATATTTCAACAGAAACAACTACCTACACTTGTAGGATTTTAACAACTTCAGTACTTCAAAACTGAGCAATGTCAAAATTACAAACTCGCAATACTCAACACACCAACCTTCACACACCTAACTCATAACTATTGAGAGCCAAACTCAATCTCAACAATAACTCTCTCAAAGAAAACAAACTCTTACAATTATTGTTAGTAAACAGTAATTCTAAGAAGATTGCAACAATTTGAACAAACAAGAAAAACCTAACTCTAGCTCTTGCTTGAATTCTCTCGTGCTAGTTGCTCTTTCTCAAAGAATTCTCTCTTTCAGATTTGCAAAAGCTGTGACTACTAGGGTTATTAGTTGCTTATATAGTTGACCTTAGAGTTTTTCCTTAATTAGACTCTTTCTTTGAGTACGGGCACATACACTTTTCCTTGTAGAAGTCCTATTTTGATTCTGCTTCTTTATTGAGTCCTTTCCGGATCCTATTTCCTTATATGACACTCTTGCTCCTAGTAGGATTCTACTTCTCGATTCCTGGTGCTGAACATGAACCTAGTTCTGTTTGTCATCATCAAAATAGCTTAGATGAAGCTGCAAGATCCTAACATATTATAAATCCAACATGGAGGTTTTTTTTTCTTTTTTGAATTTTGCATCCCTAATGTGTATGTTCATTTGTCAATTTTACCCTATCTTTCATTTCCTTTTTTTTTTTGGTAATTATTGAATTTCCATTACCAAAGTTACCCTATCTTTCAAGTTTAATGATTTGCGTCCTAGTAATAAGAAATTGTTCGTCATGAGAGTACGTAACATAAAATACTTGGTTGTATTAAGGTATTATCTTGACTCTTCTCGCTACCAAATTTTCTTTTGCTGAAATATAATAAAGTCATGTTGTCATTATTTGTTGTATTTTACAACTAAAAATGATTAAATTTATTGTTTTTCCTTCTTATAAGAACATGCGTGATTCAGGAAATAGAATGAATACTTGGAAATATTTCTCCACCATGTGACGATACCATTGTGCAATATATATATATATATATATATATAGTTTAATATACGTGCTTTGCATGCATGTGGATAGAACATTTTAACGATCCGAACTGTCGTTAATTAGAGGGAACGAAGCTTACGAATTAAATTTTTCTAGACTAGCACCATCCTACCATATCAAAAATAGTCCCATCACAGCAGTGCTGCCATAGTGGGTTGGGACCCACCATAGTGAGCTCAGTTGGTTAGAATTAGAAAACGTGAATCTTTATTTACCCTCTCTTCCTTGGAATGCCTAAAACAGAGAAAAGTTACCTCACAAACCCTCTAGACCTAGGAGGAAGGGAGAGAAGGGATTCTAGTGCAAGAAAGCTATAACTCACAAAATTCAAGTCTGCCACCACCATCCATCACCGAGAAACTGAGATTATAATGGAATCATGCATCATCCACTTGACGCCTTTGTAGGCTACGTTTTCCTCCTTGAGGAGTTCTAAACCTTTCTCCATCGTTTAATATAACATAGATCGACGGGAGAAATCATGCTTAGGCCTTTGGACATGGAAGTCTTATGGGTCAGGGCTGTGTTTATCATTGTCAGGATATGAGCATGCTAGTCACATTGTGATTAGGCTATGGCTAGCAGTAGTAGTCTAGTCTGTGATGGTTGCATTAGTACTTCCAGGTGTGACGAGTTGCGGTCTAGAATGTGATTTATTTCTATGCACATAAGGCAAAATGATTGCATGTATCCTACAATGAACCTGTGGGTTATACTTGTGGCATCAAGCAGGGGGGTTGCATTGTAGGTGATGGGTTAATATTCTCAATTGTGTGGTATATGCCTGTTAATTACTTCATGGTACTTTGTGCATGTATGTAAGGAGTAAATTGAATTTAAACCTTGTATTGCTAAATTCAAAGATCTTCCAATGATATCTTATATTTCTTTCACCTTCCACATGATTTAATTAGTTGAAAATTAAGAATTCTCCTATCTAGGTGCTAGAGTAGGTATCCACACGGTCTAGTGAATTGGGTTGTGGATTCCAGAGAATGTCACGTAAAACCAATCTTGAAGCCCCTATAAGACTTATCCCTTTTGAACAAGCTTTTATCGATGCAAGAAGCACTTTGACATCACTCTTTGGGTCATTAAGAGGGTTTATTGATATCTCCCTTTACTTTACATCAAGTTTTCCATCCATATAGAGAATCTCCATACCTAAAGTCCAGCCAAAGAGAAAAATGAGTTGCTCCTTGATCAAGTTTAGAGGATCAAGTAACTAGCTAAATATTATAACCTTCTCCTTCCGCCCACTACAGAGTGATCAGCTCAATAACAAATTTCATTTTCCCTCCAATATCGGGATCCAACCGATATCTTCTTTCTTTGAGCTGACTTTCTAACTCGGAGAATTCCTTCCTCTTTAGTACTAATTAAGGATGAAGAGAGATCAGAGATACCAGATTTTGTTTGTAAAAAGAGGCTGGATTCTCTGGAATTCTTTTAAGTAACTCTTTTTGCAACTCTTTGGGTTTCAAGTGTACAACAGTATCCAATATACCTAAAAGGCTTACCTTTTTTACATTTTCACATCTATGGACTAGTGGTGAAATGATATTCCTAATCTCTTCCAACGCTTGGGCATTTTTGTCAATGGAATTGCTAAGAGAAGCCCATTTTTGCTCCAAACCTGCAACAAACTTTGGACTAACTACACTAAGAATTTTGTATAGCTCTTTGATATTATTCTGGAATGGAGTTCTAGACAAAAGTATGCGCTTCTCTGTTTCAACCTTCCTCAAAGCTTTCCACACAAGGTCGTGCTCATTCCGAGCAGTGTGCCCATTTTCAAGCACTAGAAGACCAGGAAATTTCAGAAGTATTTCTCTAGTCTCTTTGGCATAACCATCTCCATCTTCTCCTGTTAGAATCCTGAACAAATCATAGCTGATTCCCAAAACACTCTTACTTCTCATTTAGGATTTCATCTTCACCATGCGTATGAGGTGTGGAATGTTTTCCCAACATAGGATAAACAGTTAAAGACACCAACACTACTTTCATCATCCTGTAAATTAAAGTAAAGTCTTTGTTGTTCAAGTTGTGGAAGGGAATGCCCACCTCCCATTTCTTGAACCCGACTTCCCAGTTAAGTAGTTAACTGGATGGAGCTATGAATACTGGCTGAAACTTTGGAAACAACTTCAGAAAAAGACTGAAGAATACTATGGTGAGTCAGATTTTTCCCGTGCCAGGTGGGTGTGAGATAATACATCCTCCCTTATTATCAGATAGGGGCTCTCTCAGCCTCTCAAGAGTTATATCTCCAGCAATACTATTAAACATGAACTCAAACCCTCCATGTTGCTGAGGAGACATTGTTGCTTTGGCACTTTGGGTAACTAAATCCCACACAGTTCCTTCTCTACAACTAGGAGAATCTAGGGTTGCAGTAGAATCAAACAATCTGAAGCCATTAACATCCAAGAGTGATGAGGACTCTCCAAAAGTAAATGGAACTAGTTTGTGAGGTTTCTTAGTCCATAAATTAATAGCTCTGGTATGTTCCTTATATTTGATTTTATAAAATCAGTACTTAAATTGTTGAATATATGTGTCATCTACGAGCTAACAGACATTAACAAACGTACTGAAGAAAATATCTCAGAGAGTCGCCATCACTCTTGGATGTTGACAACTTTAGAGTTTTTGATTCTTCTGCAAACCGGGATTCTCCTATTTTTTGAGAAGAACTATGTGGGGTTTAGTTTCCCCAAGTATCAAAACGACAATGTATCCGCATCAATGTGGAGGATTTGAGTTCATGTGGAACAACATTGCTGGAGATATAACTCTTGTAAGGCTGCAGAAGCCCCTATCTGATAGTAAAGGAGGATGCATTATCTCACAGCCACCTGGCAACGAAAACCTGACTCACCATATCTCTTCACTCATTTCTGAAGTTGTTCCAAACTGTCGGCCTGTAATCATAGCTCCACCCAATTTGCTTCTTACCTGGAAAGTCGAGTTCAAGAAATGGGAGATGGACCTTCCCTTCCACAACTTGCACAACAATGATTTCTCCACCCAAAGAGATGAAGTTGCTATTAATGTCTTCTGCTGTTTATTCGGTGAAGGAAGAAAAACTCCGCACCCTATATGTTTAGTGAAGCTGAAATCTAGGGTTCGAAATAAGAGTGTTTTGGGAATCAGCTATCATTTTTTCAAGATTCTCACAGGAGATGGTAGAGGCAGTTATGCCAAAGAGATATGAGAAATCCTTCTAAAATCACCTGATCTTTGAAGAAGGGAACACTGTTAGGAATGATATAAGCCTTGTGTGGAAAGCATTGGAAAAGGTTGAAACAGAGAAGAGGATACTTCTATCTGGAACTCTGTTCCAGAATAACATCAAAGAATCTTGCAATACTCTCAGTGCAGTTAAACGCATGTTTGTTGTAGATTTAGAGCAAAATTAGGGTTCTCTTAGCGGTTACATTGAATAGAAGGCCTGAGCATGTGTTTCCAGGTTCAAAAATACTGAATCTCGTCTAAATCATCATTTGTCAGGACGAAGAGCTTAGAGATATTATTTCACCACTTGTCCATACATGTCATGAAGATGAAAAGAAGGTAAGCCTTCCGAGTATAAAGAAACACACTTGAAGCCCACAGGTTTGCAGAAGGAGTTGCTTAAAAGAATTCCAGAGAAGCTGGACTCCTTTTTCAAACAAAATCTGGTGTCTTTGATCTCTTTTCATCCTTCATTAGTGGCAAAACGGAAGTGGGTCTATGAGTTAAAGAGTCATCTCAAAGAAAGAAGATGCCTGTTGGATTAGATATTGGAGTAAAAATGAAATTTGTTGTTGAATTGATCAAACTCTGTGATGAGCTGAAGGAGAGCGTTATAATATTTAGCCAGTTACTTGATCCTCTCTAAACCTGATCAAGGAGCAACTCAAGTATCTCTTTGGCTAGACTTTAGGTCGAGAGAATCTCTATGTTGATGGGAAACTTGATGTAATACTACGATAGATATCAATAAATCATCACATATGATAACAATCCTAAGAAGAATGTGTATGTTGCATCTTTTTCTCATTTTTTTATTTTCTCCCTATTAGACCTTTTAATTAATATTTTTATTTAGGCTCAAATTAGTTATTTATGACTATTGAAAGTATGGAATATATGTGCAAAGCATGTGCAAAGTACATGTCCAAAAACTAGCTCTCTTAATAACCCTAAGAGTGATGTCAAAGTTCTTCTTGCATTGATAAAAGCCTATTCAGAAGAGATAAATCATATAGGGGCTTCAAGAGTGGTTTTTCTTGACGTTCTCTAGAATCCCTCAATAGAACAGTATGCCACCAACCAAGCCTATAGGAATGGTCATACAAAATTTGTTCATGTTTATTGTCCAGTGACATTGAATCAGAGGTTGACAAGATCAAAAAACAAACTAAAAAGAATATCATTCAAATGTATTTTTGTCCAAAAATGAACAGAATACTTCGTATTATATGTCAAAGGATAACATAATTGAATCCACGGTTAAGCATGATGGCCTCCATCATATATTTGAAAAACTATCTAATGCACCTAACAGTTAATTAGGTTAGTATTGCTAGGATATATACTATTAATCGTGGATTTAGACATAGTATTCTAACAATTTCCGTGATTTAATATCTAAGTGGGAGATTGTTAGAGTATATACTATTAACCATGCATTTAGATATAGTATATTATAATAATTGTGATGGTTAAAAGTCTAAGTGGGAGATTGTTGGGATATATACTATTAACCATGGAATATATACTATTAACCATGAGTTTAAATATAATATTTATTATAGAAAAATTATTCATCCAATTTTAATAAAAGTTTTAATAGATCATATAATCGTTTATGTGTCCATTTACTTATATGATAGATGACTTAGTGTATAGAGTTTTAGCTTATACACGTAGGATTAAATCATCGTTTCTTATAAGTATAAAGTTTTTTATTCACAATCTAAGATAGAAATTGGACAAGCCATTGGTATGATTGTAGCACAAGATTGTGTATAATTTACCTTGATTATGAGAACGGTGTAGTTCCAACTTCTTGTGCTAGTGCATATTGTATGTATTGAAGGGGACCGAGTAGAGATAGTTGTTTTAGACTGACTAATAAAAACATATTCTCTAAACTGTTAAGTATACATATATTCTCAATCCTGATATAACTATTATGATTTGTATATATTATTTATCGTTTTGATTTATTAAAAGGGGAGATTCTGAGATGGGTCAATATGCCTGGTAGATTGGATGAATATAATATATATTGGTGAAATAATAAGTTAGTTGATGGAATCCATGTCTCAATATAGATATTGATCATATGCCTTTTGAGAAGCTTATAAGTTTTCATCGTGTTAAACCTTGCAAGTACATTTATGGATCCGACACATGAAATAAGTCAAGCAGTGCTCCAAAGAAAATTAATCTTTAAATTAAATTTGTCAGTAATTTAATTTATTGATTAGTATATGTAATATTAACATGGAGAATTACATAAGTGTTTAATGAGGAATTTCGAACTGTAAATAGAGGAGTGTAATTACGAATTTTTAGTGGAATAATTTGTAATTTATTATGGTAAGAATAATTTCAAATTAATTATTTGAATTATCTCCATAATAGGAAGTCTCAACAATAAATTCTGTGGTCCCCACAGTGCCCATATTTAACTAGAACTCAGAATTCTATTTCTAATGAAAGGACACATACTAGTTTCGTTTTTTTCAAGAAAAGTGGGTTTCCTTCTTTCTTTTGGATTTGGAAAGATCTTCTATAAATAGGGGTTTTCTTAATCTAGAAAAAGGGGGATTTGGATGAAAGGGAATTAGGTTTTCTATACAATGCTTGCCCACCCAAGTAATGAGAGAGTTCAGATGTGAACTTGGGATCATTGTAGAAGACCACATAACTGTAGTCTAACTCGTGGATTTGCTTGAAGGTATATGTTCACGCTTCAAGAGGTATTTATCTAATTAAATTTTGTAAAGTTTATGTGTTCTAGCATGATTAATTTTGTCCTAGCATAAATGCATGTGTTATCTATTATTCATGTAAGCAGTACGATCCTTATATGCTTCCGCTACACGTATAATTTTCCAACAATTAGCATCAGACCCACGCTTACATCTAAGTAGATAACTTGTGGAATATATATATGGTTCGTGATTTATCGTGTTGTTGAAAATCACATATAAAATTTACAATCATATTATTTGTGGTGGACTGTGGCAAGAACACGGTAGTGTCTTACAGG
The DNA here is from genome assembly GCA_029948455.1 of Solanum rostratum. Classification (NCBI taxonomy): domain Eukaryota; kingdom Viridiplantae; phylum Streptophyta; class Magnoliopsida; order Solanales; family Solanaceae; genus Solanum; species Solanum rostratum. The sequence goes on from CM057051.1 coordinate 44,963,675, forward strand.
AAAAGACCCAAATCCACTATTGTTTATTTTGAATTTGATGGTGGAATATTTGTATATTCATTCTCATATGGATTGCTGCCATGATACTTTTTAAAATAATAATTAAAAAAACACACAAAGTAGGAAAAACTTGTCTTTTTCATGTGTTATTGACAAACTGACATTACATGATAGTAAGAAATTGATGTGCTCAGTGGAGAAGTATAAACTTCTTAAGGCATATAAGGTTGTTGCTATTGTTAACCTTCTGTCTTGTAATTTTTTTTTTTTGGTTCATTGGAATCATTATTTTTCCTAATTACCTAGTATGCTGCACGGTAAAAGCTAATTCAAATTAGCTTGATTTTATTCTACTAACTTTAATTATATGGGGCATAACTTTTCTTTTTCTCACATAAATACATAAACTTGTTAATATTAAGAATTTTCTTATAGTTAATAAATAGTTACCATTTAAGTGGTTTGTTTATTTGAAATTGTTGTAGATTCATAATATTTTATGTATGTGAGATTGTGATACATGAATTGAGAATTATGATTAATAAATAGGATTCACGAAAGTGACTAATTTATTTAAATCATTAGAATGTGCTCAATGTATCATGTATAAATTGTTCTAGATAAAAGTATACCGGTATAGACTTGTTTACTCAAAAAGAGTTTTACCTTAGATACTAGTAATACTTGATTAATTCATGAGATGAGATATTAAAGGTTTTCACTTTAGAAAGGGAGAAACATAATATCTTGGATTCTCAAGTATATTAATTAAGAGGCTAATTTGATATAAGAAGGTGTTGTATGTCTTAGTAAAAGGAAGGACACAATGTATGCCTTGTGCTCATGAGATGATAATTCAAGAGAAAAAAATTTTTGAATTATGTTGTTTAATGTTCAATTATGTCTAAAATAAATATTTTTCAGATTTATTCATAATTTAGATGGTCATGAACTTTATGATATCAGATTGACTTAAAATTTGATGGTTCCATCGAAAATCCTTTTAGACGGATTTTTAGATTGTTTGTCAGATTAAATTTTGATTTGAATATGATAAGATCATCTTCATATCGGACATATTTATTTTGAATCTAGAACATGATTACACATGATGATTTAACATAAATTGATATGTGATAATAATATAAATCACATAATATTTTCCTAAAGATGTTTAATACATGTGCATGTAAAATTGTCACTCCCCAAGCCAAGGGCCTAGATTTGACACAGTAAATGGGAACCCAAGGGGATCCCAAACAAGGCTCGTAAGCATATATAGCACATCCTTTGTTTACCGGAAGCATAGATGAGTGATAAACACGTAGCACATAATTTCTAAGGGAAATCGGGCTTTAGACTCACACTATGGGGATGTTGCAGGGAAGAGGATAAGCATGAATCACATAGTAAATAAAGCTAAGGGGTGGGTAAGTATGACTCACGCTATGGGGGTATTTAGGGACTTAGGGTTTTCGTCGCATCCATACAACAAGTATTTAACACAAAGAGGGAATAAGGAACTAAGGGAAATCTTTCCTAATACAAAAGAATAAGAGTCAAACTCATAATCATACATAACAAACGTTCAAATATGCAACAACACCTCTAATTCGAATAGTACGGGGGCCATGACATCAGCCGGGCTCACCCTCCAAAGATAAAATTCCCATAATAGATAAGTCTTTAATAAGCATGGAAGGAGATGGCTATTGTCCCCGAATGTGGAGGACTCACCAAAAGAGGTCTTCAACCAAATTGTCTAGCCACTTGAAGGAGGAGGATAGATATGTGCTCTGACCCCTACATAGTTCGATCATGTAGGCAAAAAAATATGCGTTAGTACTTGGAATGTACTAAGTATGCAGGGTGAAAATGCAACAAAGAACATGAGCCATAATTAAACAATATGCACAATTATAATCCATAAATATAAGCACAATATGTCATGCATGCTCAATGCCATGGTCAAATGCACATAAGGAATCATCAAGTCATATAACATAATGTACATATATGGGAAGGGACCGCTATCCACATGTAAGACCAAGCGAGCTATTACTTATAATCTCGAGGTTTACTCCACATCGGACTAGGAGTGGTCGACTTTGCTAGGGTAAACAAAACACTCACCATATGGGAACTCCATCATTTCAGAAAGTGCTTAGTAATCACCTTATGGGAACTCCACCCATTTCGGTATACATATAACATCAACCTTATGGGAACTCCACCCTTTTTGGTATTAAATTGTGCTAGGTCACAACACAACGAAATATTCAAATCATACTTATACCCATAATATGCAAGGCAATACATCATCTTATTTCATATATTAGCTCATCAAAACCAAAGCATCATATACCAAAGATAGGGCTTCAGAACTTTCATAATACTTTCATAACATGCATAATAACCCTTGAGTTCACATCAAACATGATTTCACATAACTTGCCATATGGCCTTCACGTTTATAGAAGCTTAGTATACATATTTATTCAAATCATGGTGGGTTCACATATATAATCTTTAAACCATGCGAATCAAGAGTATATGTCATGAGAGGAGTAAACGATTCACTTGAACATTACTTAAAGTAACCCACCAAAAGCATAGTAAAGCTTAACCAGGGTATCATCAAACCCTCCTAAAAATTCATAAATTTCACAAGGGTTTTCAATACTTAACCATATACAAAGGTATATCATTATTAAACACCTGATAGTATCATCATATAAAAGTCTTCATAAAATCACCATGTAATACCATAACTTAGGAAATCACAAAAGAGATGAATAGTTGAGCTTGAAGAGGAATGGTCTCCACAATCCAAAACCCACATACCATGGTGTGATTTTAGTGGGCGAAGTCAGATTTGGAGATGGAACACCCGAAACCCTAGCTTGTACCTTACACTTGAATGCCTTGAGAGAGTTTTAAGACATGGAGTATTTTTGTGTGAGGAGGAATGAGTGACTTAGGGTTGAAAAGGGCTGCTAAGGGGTCTTTTGGGTGCGTAAACAACATAGGATAATAGTAGAATAATAATAAATATTGAATTCACCACTTTAAAATCCTCCCAGAGAGGACCACGAGACCCCATTTGGGAAGATGTGTTACACAAGAGTCTCTCATCTTGGGGTATTTTGATAATTTTACCGGGTGTTACACCTTTTTAATCAGAAAAGGTGAAGGAGGAGATATAAAGTTTATGGAAGAAGGGGGCATTGATTAAAAACAAAGGGAAGAAGGTTGAGGACTGACATAATTAACTATACTCCGATGGTCCATTGGTAGCGATGTCTAGAAGAGGGAGCTCGATGTGAAACGGGTGGGTTTTTGGGGAAGGAGAAAGGGTGAGAACGTTGGTATGGGGAAAAGGAAAAGAAAAGGCTTTTCTTTTTTATATTGGGGGTAAGGAAAGGGAAATAGAGAGGGGGATTACAATGTGGGGAATCAAACCCTCACTAACAAGGTGGGAGTTCAGATAGTCAACCAACTGAGCTACTAAGATCCCCCCCAGGGAAAACAAACGCCTATCAACGTATTCTAGATATAGAAAAAGAGCGTAGGTATAGGGTTGGGGTGTATCTTGGGTATGGAGAAATAAGATTCAAGATTTGATATGTCTTTCGAGGTAAATCGCTACTTTTTCATTAATGATATATCGGGAATGAGTGAAAACTTTACATTACAATATCTCGATCATTTCTCAAAGAAATTAAGTGAAATTTGTGTCTAAATTATTCTACATTCTGAGAGGAACGTTGTGGTATGTTGGGTGTTTGCTGATTTTGCCCATGTTTTGAGAATTTAGACCGAGAAAGTTTTGAAAAGAATATTTTCCCGGTAAAATTTCTAATTCCATTTTTGGCTTTTACTCGGTCTTCTGGGACCTTTTTAGGCCGAACTTTTGGTTGTAGACTCGGGTGGTCATGGGGAAATTTTTCAGGATTTTTTTTTGGAATTTCCGACATAACCCCTATTTTCCCATTTTAGGCGCTTTTAGCCTAATTTCACCCGTTTCTCGAGTTTTTACAGCCGATGTGATGGTGTAAACCCCGTGAATTATGTTTTTAGTAGTGAAGCAGCATTAGGAAGCTATAGAAGGGTAAAAGCTTAGCTAGATTGATGATGATTATGAGATGTCAGATGCCAGGTAGGCTAGGTTTTCTCTAAACCCTAGACTGAGCTGAAATATTTGCACATTCGAGTTGGAATGTGTAGAAATGTACTGTTTATGGATTTAATTGTGGAGTATATGTTGTATATGGCTAGACGCACTCTGTGCATTATATATATATATATATATATATATATATATATATATATATATATATATATATATATATATATATATATATATATATATATATAATATGTTATGAGATAGTAGGTGTTGTGTTAAGGGTTGTGTTGGTTGTAGCTATTATATTACCTGAGTTCTAACATTATATGACTACAAAAGGGCCTGAAAGGGGTTGACTGGAGTTTTGAAGTTGTGACACGTATGTACTCTGAGCTTGACTCTTGCTTGTATGTGTGTGTGGTCTAAGGCTACCGAAAATACTAGCTATTGAGGCTGATTTGTGATTACATGCTACCCTGTGCACTGACTTTAGTATCTATATTTAGTGGTATGTATATGCATGATGCGGCTGTGGTGGTCTGTATTTGTTATGAGTACTTGTAGTAGAATTTTCCGGTTAAACATGATTTTGTGCTTCCACGTGACTTATATGTGATCCTGCATATCGTTGTTATCTTTTATATACTTGTGTTACTGGTTAGTGACTAACACACCATGTTTTGTGAACAGTTATAGTTGCCTCCTAAGGGAGCCTTGTAATCTGTGATATGAGATGTGTTACTACTAAGCCATTGGTAGCTTAGAGACGGGAGTGTGACCCTGTTAGTGAGGGGTAGGTCTTATCCTATGGGCTTTTTGGGATTGTCGGTGATACGACACTAACTATGGCTTAAGTCTTGGGAACTAGCACCTTGGTTAAAGAAAGGCACATTATCTGTGGGCCGACACATAGTTAACTTGGACGAAATCCTTGATAGTAGCTGGGCTGCGATATGATTCTGGGTAGGTGATACCCTTCTGATTATCTAGCCTCTTGGGCCTTAGCTTAGGTTATACTAACGTGCCTTATGAGTTGCTTTACCTAGAAAAGGGCCTAATAAGGGCTGAATATGAGCTAGTGCCTGGGGTAGGCATGCGTACTAACTTGACTTGTACCAGTATGAGCGTGTATTGCATGTTACAGTAAAGATATGGGAAATGGGAGACTGTGCATTGATTATATGTACCGTGACTTGATTACGCATACTATGATTCTGTTGGGCCTATCTGTCAAGGGTACCTATGATATCTCTGTGATTACCGCACTCTTATTTCTATCACCTACGTTAGGCTAGATTGTAGCATGGTTGCCTGCTGAGCCCAATTCTATTTCGATTATTGACATCTGTGCACTATTATACTGATGTTAGCTGCTACTCTGAGTTCCTTGCATGCCCTGGGAATGAGTTGTTCATTGTGACTTGAGAGAGATGATATGATTGGGGATCCGAATCCGTTTAGACTAGAGAGAGGAAGATTTTTCTAATGTTACGCTCTGAGACCTAGATGACACACCCTGTTCTTCAAGTCTCCGGTGGTCACGTCCGAGTGTCTAGATCCAGGTGACACTCCCCGTGGTTCTAGTCTCTAGTGGTCACATCCGAGTGTCCGAGACCGAGGGTGTCGATTCTAAAGGGGTCCAACCATTGATTTGGGCCTAGGGCCCCGTTGATTGATATTTAATGGGGCAGGGACTTGTGATTTATACAATGATGATGAGACACTATTTCTATGATAGGGAGATTCTTTCTCCCACCGGTGATATGTCCCACCGTTACATTTATGGTCAGACCACTTGGCCTTGGCTGATTGCCCGATCAGAGTCCAGGTCAGAAGACCCAGGGGTTCAAGTCCCCAAGTGATATTAGGGGTTCGAGTCTCCATGATACCAGTTCTGGATAGGTCAAGGACCCAGTTATTATTGTGATGTGGGGGCCGAGGACATGACTGATTACCAATGGATCCACTCACCTATTCACACCATGATTATGTGTGGATGTACCTTTTGGGCTTGTAGGGACTCAGGGGGCGTTTAGTCTTAGACACTAGATCCTTACATCCACGTACAGCTGACCTTTGTTCTGATGATGCGTAGAGTTGGGCTCTTTGATGGTTCTATGGGATTCTATGATTTTTTGTTGGCATTATTATTATGTGTAGGTGTACCTTCAGGGTTTATGGGGGCTCAAGGGGCATTCAGGCATAGACACTAGGGCCTTACACCCACGTACGATTGACCTTTGTTCTGATGATGTGGAGAGTTGGGCTCTATGATGGTTCTATGGGATTCTGTGATAGTCCTATGGGATTCTGTGATGGTTCTGAGGGATTCTATGATTTTTTGTTGGCATTATTATTGTGTGCAGGTGTACCTTCTAGGCTTATGGGAGCCCAGTTGATGTATAAAAATAGGCACTAGGGCCTTGCACCCATGTACAACACTATGTCTCAATTGGAGGTAGTTGTGGTATGAGCCTATGCAACTTTCGTTAGTGGTATCGATGGTCATCACTTGGGTTGGTTCAATTATCATTTTTCATCTCCTTGATTGGCTCTGTGTTGGTTTGAGGGTTGCCAAACATGCCTATGTCTTAATCTGAGTTCATTTTGCTACATTGTTGCAGTTCTCTTTATATTTGGGCTTTATATATGTTTACTAGTTTCACTCGGTCGACCGATGATGCCTACTGGGTGCCTTTTCTGGTACTCACCCCTACTTGACATTTTATTTCGTTCTATATACTATATTATTTTATTTTATATACCATATTACTTGTGTATCTAATGTCTCCTCTTTAGAAATGTTATTCATTTTATTTATTTTCCTTATAAACGAATGATAAATTCCTACACCTTAACATGTATATTATTTTGTCACACATATAAATCTGTTGTCACCTTGACCACACACATAACAAAAATATTAAACTCTCATATATTTTTTATGGCACACATAAACATATTTTATTTTATACATACAAGATAAAAAATTTTACATAATATTTTAATATTCTTTATTTTATTTTATTTATTTTTAAAAATTCATTCTTATTGAATATTACTCAAATTACATGCATTGTTATATATTTACACCCAATTATCTTATTTCTTTTTGCATCTTGATTTTGTAATTAAAGTAATAAGTTTTCGTACCTAATGTTTCTATGAATTGTTTGCGATAGATTTTTATAGGTTTAGTCATTCTATATGATTTTAAACACATGTCTATATTTCTTAATAAATAAATTCTCACGCATGTCAAGTTTATTTATTTATTATTTTAGTTATTTATCTTATCGCATAAAAGTAATATGTTATTATTAAAGCTTTCTATGAATATTATAGACAATACCTATTACATACCTTGTATTTTGCTCCCTTTTCTACTCAAATTATTCAAGATTTTTCTTATCACTAATTTCAAGGAAATAAATGAATAATTTATCACTAATCATTTTTCCTAAGCTAAGTTCAAGGACTATCTTCAGATAGGCTCTGAGGGATGCCTAACACCTTCTCCTCGGTAACCAAAATCCTTATCTAGAATTTTACTGGTTTCGCAAATCAAACCAAAGTCCACATTTACTTTTTTTTAAAAAACATTTCCTAATATTTTCCTTAAAATTAGGTGGAAACTCTATATATTTTATTTTCAACAACCAGAGAGCATGGCCACTTTAAATTGTGAACTATTTCAACCGGTTCGAAAATGTAGCGTGACAGTTGGCTCGATCCCGAGGCTCTCGGTGTGGGTTTAAATCATTTTTAGCGTTTTAACTTTGAAAATTGGACAACAATTGATTTAGATAAATATTCTTTGAAAATATGCCCAAATGGAGATTTTGATAGCATTGTTAGATTTGGAACACGGAGTTTGTTCTAAAATGACCTTCCGCTTGACTCCTGAGGCTTTCGGACTCATTCCGAGCCCCTCGGTGGATTTTGGTCAAAATAGCTTTGGGAGTGGAACTCATACTCAGTTGAAATGACCTCATACAAAAATTTTGACTGTGTCATTAAGTCCAGAACGTCAAATTTAGTGGGATATCATAGTTCATTTAAATGCACGGGGTTCCAAATGAATCTTGAGCACCCCATCAGAGATTTTTAAAATGGGAAAAATTGGTTGGTGCATTGGTGCACTGTATCTAATGCACTCTCACTTATAAGACAACCATTCTTAGCTTTTCTTCTAAATTCTAAAGTTGTATATCTTGAGCTATAGAGCTTCATTGAGTGATTCAAGAGGCTCACTTGTGAGATTTATCGAGAAGAATGCATTGATGAGCTCGAAAACTTATTTGGGACCCTCATTTGAGGTAAATTCTTATTTTTACCTTCAATCATGGCCTCTTTGTGAGATTAAATCATGGGATATTTTGAGATTTATTTTCTCTATTGTTTTAAGCCAAATTTGATTATTTTAGAGGCTATCTTGTGTGGTTTTTCAAGGGGAATATTGCAGTGTGGTTGAAATTAGCCATAGGGGCTTCATTTCTGGTGAACTTTCCAAAATTTGTTGCTTCCATTGCTGCTTAGTTTAGGTTAAACTTGAGTTTTGTTTCATGCAAGATTTGTGGCCATTTTCGACCCCCGAATTGAAACCTATTTTGGGACATGAGCTCGTCAGTTAGGACTAGTTTTAGAGACTAATTCTAGAATTTTTTGATACGAGCTTTACTTCTCTCATTTTGACCCCAAAGCTGGCCCATCTCCATTTCTTACGAATTTAGTGTGTAAAGGATCGTAATGGCGCTGATGTTCTATTTTTGACATCGTGGCAACATTTGGAAGCCATAAAGGAAAAAGCTCAGGCAGAGTAGTTTGGAGCACGCAAATCGGCCTCTAGGTAGGTTACAACTTTTCTTTTCTTAGATTGAGCTAGAATGTATGAAATCATGTTGAGATATAGAGAATTTGGGTATGGATAGCTTACTTGTGTATCTTAAATATTAGAATTTATGTTTTAAGCCTATTGCTGGTATTTTTGGGAAATTAAAAGCATATGACTCTTCCATTGCTTGGTAGTGCTTAAAGTGCAATTGAATTACTATATATGTTATTGCGGAGTATACTGACCTTAGAGTAGGATGATGGAGACCTACTTTAGATACTCCAGCATCGTCCCGACTGGCTTAGACTCTAGATAAATAGCATTGAGTCATTGCATTATGGAAGGCGATCATCGACAATCATTAAAGTTCAGTTTGAAATGAAAATATTCGGCGCCTTCGATTAAATCGTATATAAATATATAGGTACTAGGACCAACTTGAGTATATTAGACTATAGTAAGCATCCGGGTACCAGGCTCTGCCTCGACCCCATTGAAAATTTGGACGAGTATTCGGGTACTAGGCCTGACCTTAACCATATTAGACTATGGGAAGCATTTGTGTACCAGGCTCAACCTTGATCCTATTGAGTATTTGGATGAGTATTTGGGTACCAAGCCCGACCTTGACCATATTAGCCTAGGGCAAGCATCCATGTACCAAGCTCCACCTCGACCCTATTGAGAATTTGGATGAGTATTTGAGTTCTAGTCCCAACCTCAGTCCCTAGATCATTCTTGGCTCTTAAATTTTAAGGATTCTTGGATGTTTTTGGATCGTATGTCAGTCTTCATTTCTCAGAGTTACAGATTCCATACTTCCTAGTCATGGTAGTCATAGTTATTCTGTGTATCCGGTGGGCTTATAGGGGTTTATTTGGATTCTATTTTAAATTGCGCACAAATGTCTCGATTGGGCTTATAGGGGTCCAGTTCGGTGTAGTTAGGGTAGCATTCTTAACTAGTTTCTTGTTATTTATATAATTCTCCTACCTTAGATGATATGTTTTGACTCCAGAGTAACTTAATTCCTCTCTTTCATATTGTTTTTACCTTTCTTACTCATTCAGCATATGATGCATATTGGGTACCTGGCGTTTTGGTACTTATACAACACTCTGTATCTACTTTCAGATGTAGGTTTGAGCACTAGTTACCACCGCTAATTATTGAGCCTATTGTAATTAATACTGGATATGAAGGTGAGCACTTCTCATCGTGGGATCATTTCTATCTCTTTCAGCTTGGATGGTCCATCTTCGTCTTGTGAGACTAGCTAGTTATTCTATATATTTTTATCCACTTTTAGTACTTATACTCTTCTTTATTTTGTAGTAGCTCTGTACTTGTGACTTTCAGGTTATAAGAGGGATCATTTATGTATATATTCAGTCTATTTTCTATTTTACCGTTATTATTCTATCTTTGATTACTTTTCCCTTGTATACCTATTACTTGTAGTTTTGGGTTACATGTTTGGCTTACTTGCTGATGGATTATAGGAGGTATCATCATGCCCCAAGAAATCGAATCGTGACAACATGACTCCTATACTTGGCCAAAATTTTCACTTCTCACTACCCCTTCCATGACACCTATTTACAATTTGTACTTCAATTTACGAGGTTGTCCCGTTGAATCATAGTTCAACTTGAGAACTCTTAATTTTCCCAAAGTCTGGATCTTCATCAATGACTATATTTTACAGGTCCTAGAGAATTTCACGGCTCGTACGATGGTTTTGTGGTTTCTACAACTTTCTCAAAAATTTCCAAGTATGGTGTCCATCCACAATGGCCTTTCTACAACCCATGGTTCCATCTATTAGGCATACTAAGATTTTTGTAACTTCTCCTTGTTCCAACTTTGTAACTTATGGGCTATTATAGACACTCTAATAAAGTTTGGTCTAGCTCAGTCTATATCTCTTAAGGTTCAATGATTTCAATTAAGTCATCTAGTTGATGGTTGGGTACTTTTCATATTGTCTGAATTAGATTTTGCTGGTTGTATCATGTACTTGGTGAGAGCTTTGAGGTATCACATATGATAAAAATGTAATCACTCTATGTCATTTTTGTGTTTCCATAATTACTTTATCAGTTAGAGTATGTACATAACGACCTCAGGCCGTTTATGACTTGCTGGTATTGTTAGTATGGTTGTTAAATGAACTATTTGAGAATTCTACAACTTCTCGAGTTAAAAAGAAGATTATAACAGTAAAATGAGTTTTTTGATAAAGTCCTAGTAAACATCCTTGGAGTGGAATTCTGATGGTTCCATCAGTTATGAAACTACAAAATTAGGCTGGGAGAGTGTTTGGGGCAAGTATATTGAGTTTTGCAAATTAAGCCTTCGAAATGGGTCAATAGTTGACTTTAGTCAACGTCCTTGGTAAACGTGCTAAAATGAAATTTTTGACTGCATGTTGAATCTGGAACGTTGAGTTTGGTGTAGGAGGACCTTTTGTTCGGTTTTCGAGGCATCTGGGTTCATTTTGGCCCCTTTAGTAGATTTTGATATTGAAAAGTGGGACCCACATTGGACAAACGACCTACGATGGAAATTTCGACTACACCGTTGAGTTCGGAATGCCAATTTTGAGTAAATCTCCTATATGATTTAAAATTTTCTAACTTTGGATGACGTCAGAGCATCGAAATTTAGTTTGGAAAGTTGCTAAATATTAAAAGGCAACGCCGACGTAGCCAAATGAGGGACTGCCACATGGCAGTCAGTTAAAAAAAGGAAAATCACATATATAATGTGGAAAATTTCCAAAAAATCAAAAACCTTCGATGAACAATTTTCCAATAGCAATATCTACTTCGCTTTCATTTGATTTTAATGATTCAAAAGGCTAATTTGCGTATTTTCCGGAAAGACATTGTGGAAGCTTCGAAAACTACTTTGGACATGTCGTTTGAGGTAAAATTTGGTCATTCTTCTGCTGTATCATATTGTGAGTTTCAAAATTTTGACATGCAATTTCTTATTCGTTTTGAGTTCGATTTTTTTAAAACTTAAGTCTATTTTGTGTATTTTTGCGAGGCGCATGTCGTGATGATGTTGGAATTAATTGGCAGAGCTCTATTTGGTGCGAAAAATCTGATGGTAGCTACTGTTATGTTGTGTTTTTCTAGAAACTTCATATTGTGTTATTTCGCTCATTTTTTGTCGAAATTAAATAAAATTTGGGTCTAAACTGTACTACTTTTCAAGACCTACATTGTGGTATATTCGTATTTTGCTAATTTAACCCTATTTTTGAGGAATTTAGTTGAGAAGTTGTTGTAGTATATATTTTCTATAAGAAATATCGTGTGATTTTTGGGATGTTTCTTATTGTTCTAAGCCTCTTTTTGAGTTCAATTTTTGTGTATGGACTCGGGGTGACGTAATGGTCATTTTATGGGGGTTGGTTTGGTATTTCAGGCTTGGGCCCCATAATTTCCCATTTTAGTCATATTTAACGTACTTTCCCCGTTCTTTAAGATATTATAGTTAAAACAGTTATATTGATGTTGTTACTCATGTTTTGATAGCTGAGTGACATTTGGATGCCATTAAAAAGGAAAAAACTTACGTGAACTAATTCGGAGCATGTGAATTTGCCTTCCAGGTAGGCTAGGCTTCTCTTTCCCCTATATTGAGCTAAACCTTGTATTGTATATCTGTATATTATTGGGAATCATTGACTTAGAGGCTATAAATGCTAGTTGAGACCATGATCACTGTTTGGACATGTGAGTATCTATATCTATTGAAATAACTAGTTTTGGTATTATTAGGGGTGTGAATGAATCAGTTACAAGTTAAATGTAAATGTACCACATGATTGACACATACGTCTATCTTGTCAGTCGTTGCCTGTATGGGTTACATGTTATATTTTGACGGTATGGTTGCCCTATTGTACTCCTGATGAGACGTTGAGGCTCGAAGTTGTGATTCTACCGATATACTTTGCTTCTGGCTACTTAGGTACTGGGTTGTGGTTCTATCGAAGAGGTGCATGCTACACCCTGGACTTAACTAAATTGTCAGTTGTTGATCTAGATACTTGTTGCTTTTAGCAATTGGGTTGCCTATTGTTTCTTTAGATAATTGTTATATGTGTCAATGCTCGGTCTACTGTTATATTGGATACTTATGATAATTTTGGTTATCTGCTTTCTGTTGAGCCTTAGCCTAGGCTTAAGCCAGTGCTGCCATAGACTTGCATTGTTCAGAGCTAGTATTGTTACATATACACACGGTGTGACTTGAAAAGCACTGATCCTAGTGGACCAGCTGAGTAGATGACTATTTTAGGGTTCGAGACCCTGATAATTGTTCCTGGGTTCGAGGCCTAGTTGACTATTCTTGGGTTCGAGGCCCAGTTGATTTTTCCTGAGTTAGACGCCTAGTTGATTGTCAGACCACTTGGCCTTGAATGACTTACCAGGCCAAAGACCAGGACGGGAAACGGATTCGAGGCCCCATTTCATATCATAGGGGTTCGAGGCCTCGAGTGGCAGTTAGGGGTTCAAGGCCTCTAGTGATAATTAGGGGTTTGAGTCCCAATGTGATACTGTATCCTACATTGGTTGTGATCTCATACCATCTATTACTGATCTTTGTATACCTATACCTATATACACACCCTGATTTTGTGTAGGTGTAACTTCTGGGCTAATGGGGGCCCAATTGGCGTATAGGCATAAACATTAGGATCTTACACCCACGTACAACACTATACCTTGACCATATGACAGTGTCATATAGTTTTGATTCGGGTTGGTATCATTGTACATTGTTGGGTATCATTCAGCTAGGGTTCCAGGGTTTTACAGACATGCTTATCCTTTGGCTCGAGTTCAGATAGCTAGCATTGTAGCATTGTATTGCATTTGTTGTTACTGCATTTACTATATTATACTCATACAGACAATGATGCCTACTAGGTACCTTCCACCGGTACTCACACCTACTTTCTGCATCTAATCGTGGTTCAGGTCAAGGTACGAGCCATGACCACAAATCTAGGGGCGTTGTAGGCACTTCAGGAGACTTTGGGTGAGCACCAATAGCTTTTTGGGATCTTCTACAGTCTCCTTGTATTATTTGACCGCCTTTTGTATTCAGACATTAGCCTTGTCTATGTCTAGTTTTGGCTTGTATTGTATTGTACTTTTCTGGCTATATATACATTTTCATTTTTGAGTCTATAGTAGCTCTGTACAGATGACTTTCAGGTCTAGGGATAGATTGTTATTGGCTTGTTTTGTATGTCACTAGTTATCGTTATGCTTAGCTATTAGGACAGGTATCCTGGATATTGGGTTGGCTTACCTGTATGTGGAATCTAACAGGCGCCATCATAACATGCAAAGTCGGATCGTGACAAAAAAAAATCAGGACAAGTGAATATGTATTAACTTTGGTTCTTCTAGATAGTTTATTCTAGTTTTGTATCTACTAGTGTAGGTTGAGTTTCCAATAAATTTGAATTTAATGATAGGGATTACTATTCTTAACTAGGTGGGTCGAGCTAACCTTTTGTTTGAGTTATTCAACTGGATTTCTGACAATAGAAACACGAATTGATTATCTATTAGACGAGATTTAAAAAAAAAACAAGTCAATTCAGTATTGATCCTTACCTCATGGAAGCTAACTCAAGGTCAATAACGAAGCACACTCAGTTCATCAAATGTGAAACTTGACAGAGCTGCAACTAAGTGTAGAGAAGAGGTCTCATGAAGTTGCAACTCGCAGCCCAAGTAGATGAAGACACATTAAGTGAGCCTCTTTCCGACGCTTCAGGTCACAGATATTTGTCTCACATTTGATTTCATTTTTTTTTCTTTTTCTCTTTATTTTATTTTCCTTTTGTTCTTTTATTTTTTTATTGGGTTACGGTTATGAATATTTGGTCTTATTAAAAAATCGGCTCTTGCCCACTTTTAAATACAAAATTAATATTTATATACATATAAAATAGCTGAATCTTTTCTCTTATAAATATCATAATATTTATGCGATTTTATTTTTTTTAATTAAAAGGTAAAACAAAGGATTTTACTTTATAAATCATATTCACAATATTTGACATTTCCTTTTTCTTTCTTTTAATCTTATATATTTTTAATTTAATGTTATAATGTTAGTTGTATGTGTCCATACAAGCTCCTGGTGACAGGATTTACACATAAGGCGACTGCTTTCTTTGTGTTAAAAGTAAAAGGAAAAGAAGTATAAAAAGTGGAAAGAGAGAGAAAGCACTTGAACAATATAAAATAGACAACTTCCTGAGGTGAACATATTGCAGTAATTTAGGGAAAGGGGGATTGGGTCCATGTGTGTGTGACGGCTAGATAACAAGGGGAAGGGGAAGGGGAAGGGGAAGGGGCCCCACTAACATATTCCTACGCACCAATATATATTATTCCCTCCCTTCTTTTTAGTTTGTCCCAAAAATAATGTTATCTTACTTAAATTAGAAATAATTTTAAACTAATTTTCTCTCTTTTATCCTTAATGAAATAATATTCAATTTATGGATGATTTTAGATAACAAATTTCAATTTTTTTTTATTTTTACTTAAACACTTTGCTAAGTCAGATAATTTTACATAAAATGGCACTGAGGGAGTATTACATATTGTAAATGGGATATAGGACAAGGCATGGATAGCCTTTGCCTTTTTGATATTTTCTAGTTTTTGACTCTTCTTTTGACATTTCAATACAAAAATTATTATCTTTTAACTCTAAACTCGTAAATAAAATCTAAACACTCTTAACTTAGAATTTCTTAAAAACACATATCTTGCATCAACGTGAATTTCAGAACTCAAGATAATACCATTAATGAATATTTTGTCTTTAAAAAACTCTTCACGTAAAAAAAAAGGGACCTTGAATGGACTATATTTAAACCAAGACTGCTTAAAAAGAGGTTTTTTTTGCTTATTCCTCCTTGAAAATTTTCAGACTCATGAGCAGTTGCATTGTTGCATTAATAGAATAAAATACTTTACTATAAATATATTTTTTTGTGGCAGGCCCTTTTTGTTCGGGATAACTACACAACATAATTTTGTAGCGGTAAATATTAATTCTTAGCCACAGATTATAAAATAAAATTTTAAGTCTTTATTTTGCTTCATCCGTTTTAATTTGTTTGATTAATTTTGACTTGGCTCAAAATACAAGAAAGTAAAGAAGATTTTTGAATCTTGTAACCTAAAATTGTAGATATCTACAATATGTCAAATATTCTTTGATCTTACAGTCTTAAACATGTAACTTGGAGAATTAAAATTGATGAATTAACAAAAAGTAAAAGAGATATTACTTTGTAAATAGACTAAAAAAAATAAGACAAATAAAATAAAGTAAAGAGGATATTATTTACACATGTTATGAGAGCAGTGTTATGTTCGAGACATAACAACCATGCTTTAATTAGTAAAATATGAATTAGCTAAGAGTAAATCTATATATCATTTCATGCACATATTAGTTATGTAAGGATTAGTTATATATGTATTACTTATTTCATTTTTAATATATCATGCATAAAATAATACATAGATTTTCTCATAATTTGTACATGTATTAGCGATGCAAGTTTCTAAATTGTTAGACAAAGGTTGTATGATTTTTAAGTATGAATAATTTTTTTTATCTATCAATAAACGTTGTATACGTACAAAAATCAATAGCCTTTTTACACAAATAATAATATATACTGAGAAGGGCCTAAAATTGTAATGACCTTCCAGGTCATTTCTACGTTTTCGTGATTCTTTCATCAGTTTGAGCTTGTGCATAGTGACCCAGACTATTTTTGACTTGTTGGTACTTTTGGTATGGTTGTTGGTGAATTCATTGAGATTTATACAACTTTTCGAGTTGGATGGAGGATTATAATTGAAAAATGAGTTTTCTGGTAAAGTTCTAGTAAATGGTATCAGAGTGAAATTCTGACGGTTCCATTGGCTCCGAAACGGTTATATTAGACTAGGAGCATGGTTGGCCCAAGATTTGGGAGCTTCAGTATGAGTTTAATTGGAAATTTGCAAAATCGGTTCGAAAATGAGCTAAAAAGTGATTTTCAGTGAAAACCTTGGTAAAAGTATTTAGATGAGAATTTTGATAGCACGGTCAGCTCTGGAACATCGAACTTATGACAGGGATTTCAAGATGCATTTTGACCCCCTCAGTTTTTTTGAGTTAAAATTTGCCGGAAAAAGTGGGTCCCTCATTTTATCCTAGAGAGTTACCTTGGATATTTCAACTGCACCTTGGATCCGGAACATCGAAAACTATATGGTTACATAGTTTTGTGTAAAACAGACATCGATGGGCTCCAGAGAAGTTTTAAAGGGAGCTGATGAAGAACAACATAGCAACCCTCTGCATGCGCGAAAGGCATGCCTGCATGCGTGCAATGGCATGATGGTAGTTCCCATGCTCGTGTATGCCATGGCATAGGCAGTGGCCAACCTTCCAAAGGGAAAGTTGAGATAGAAAAGGCCAATATGGCAAACACCATAACATTGGCATTACAAATTGGAATTAACCGATTGAAAGGCTAAATTATATGGAATTTCACGAGGAACGTCGTGGGGACCTCAGATTTTAGTTTTAGTACATGTTTCAAGGTAAAAATCACTGCTTTTGCTGCACATTTACTGTAAATTATAAAAACAATATGTGTTTTGATATCTCGATCGTTTCTTATCGGACTCAAGTAAAATTTAGTAATAAACTATACTACTTTTCAAGGCACCTTCCATGCTATCTCCGGATTCTATTAATTTGAATGTAATTTTATATAATCTGACTGGGAAGCTGTTTTAAGAAATATTTTTCGATAAGAAATGTAACTTGATTTTTGGCCGTTTCTTGGTGTTTTGAGCTCAATTTCTGGCTACAGACTCGGGATGACGTAGAGGTCACTTTACAAGGGTTGGTTTGGTATTTCAAGTGTTGGGCTCGTTTTTCCCTATTTTAGTCGCATTTAACGCATTTCCCCCCGTTTCTTGAAATATTACAGCCAAAACAATCGTAATTATATTGTGATTTATGTTTTAACAGTTAAGCGGTAGGCAACCAAGTAAGGTAAAGCTTGTGCGGACCGACTCAAAGTGGGTGGATTTGTCTTCCAGATAGGCTAGGCTTTCCTTATCTTTAGCTTGAGTTGATATATATGTAGGGGTAGGCATAAGTATCGAAAAACCAAAAAAATCAAATTGGACCAAACTAATTCGGTTCTTTAATTTTTTGATTCTGTGTTTTTTCTTTTCAAAGGTTTGGTCCTTCAGTTCGATGTTCAGTGTAGGGGTCTCAAAACTTTGGTGCATTGAAGAACTAAAATTTTATTTAATTTTTTTAAAATTATATATATATCAATTAATAATTAAATCATTCATGAAACAAGTCAAAGTAGCAGCAAATTTATAATTCATATAGTTAATTATTTTCCAAGAGAAATTCAAGCATACTTTTGCCGATTTATGTCATGTAAAGGATGTCTTTATGCTTGTTTTCCTCGAGATATATTTGGAGGCGCAAGTTCTCGACAAAGATAAATATAGTTTTTAAAGCACAATAAGTTTTTCATGGAAGCACATCATCACTTAATATGATTTTAAGTTTTTTAAGTGGCTTATACTTTGATTTTGTTCTCATTTTATTTTTCAGTAATTTGTAGCCAAAAATAATTTTAAAAACACCGAATAAAACTAAACCGAACTTGAAAAAATCGAGCCGAACCAAAATATTTTGGTTTGGTATATGGTGGCGTACACTTTTTCAAAATTGAAAATCAAATAATCGAACTGAAATTTGCTAAAACCGAACCGAAGAACTGACTGCCCACCCCTAATACATGTATATTAGGAGCCTATTTATTGATGGAAGTTCTGAGTAGGCTATGTACATATATTGTTGACGCTGGAGTTATCATTTGGATTCTATATTACCTATATCTGTTATGTGAGCTGGCGTTGATGTTGTGTGGGCTGTAAATGCTTCTAAAAAGAGTTGTAAAGGCAAGGTAGAGCGTGATCGAGGTAAGTAAAGCGTTCATGCTGTCGTGTACATATGTTTTTTGTTCTAGTGCTGATTTGCGCTATTGGGCCTACTAATATTGAGACCTACACTATATTTAGTATGTTCCTGTAACGCTCGGTAAATTACCAAAATACCCCCAGGAAAGAGGTGTGTGCAAAACTCATCCTCCAATATTCGGATTAAAAATCCGAGAGCGGATTCGTGATCAACATGGAAAATTGAGTGGGAGAAGGGTCTCGGTCGATTTTTAGAGCGACCGAGTCAAAAGATAATTTTTCGTTCCAAAACGAAAAACAATGTGTTTTCGTGACAGGGCCGCATCGCGGACCTATCGCAGAGCCACACTTATGTTTTTCTATGATTTTCCAACGAAGTTGAGTTTTTCGAAATTGCACTGTCCGCGACAGGTTCGCCTCGTGGACTGTGTTATTTCAAGTCCAGCAAAACATTTCTTAAAAATTTCGAGGGGCATTCTAGTCCATTCCTATACTTTCTAAACTTCCCATACGATGAATAAAGGTTATTTTTCTGAGAAAAGGGTTCCAAAAACACATCCAAGAGCATTCTTCCAAGAAAAGTGACTAAGCCAGGGCTTGAAGGGAGTGGAGATTGAGGAATTCAAGAGGAGATTGTTCAAGGGATTGTTGTTAGAAGTCATCCCAGGTATGTAAGGCTAACTTAAATCATGGGATTGTTCTCCCACGTGCCCTTTTGAGTAATTTGAGTTATGTATTGAATATAATGAGGTTGATGTGAAGATTGTTGAGCATTACACTGAGTTTTACTTAATACATATATTTTATATTAAATTGATGATCATCATAAACTTGATTTATTGCATAATCCATTTCATGAGTATTTTTCACAAAACCCTATGATTAATTTATTTTAAAGTGTAAGAATGAACTAGGGGATGAGTCTAGAGCTTTAATGAGAATGATGTTTGTGATGTTGTGATTGTGTTTTACATTTGATGAGAGTCTTGATAATGATCTTGATGAGAATGATGTTTCATGATGCCTTAAAACCGGAAGTTTAATTTCTAAAAGAGTATTTTGTGTCCATGATATTGATGTTGATGTTGATAAGGTGAGGTGATGTTGATGTTGAGGTATTATGTCCCTATAGGACTGATGTTGATGTTGAAGTATTATATCATGTCCCTATGGGATTGATGATGATGTACTATGTCCACGTAGGACTGATGAGGTTGATGTTTTATGAGCATGTCGAGTTCTGGGAGGAGTATTGAGCATCGAAATGGGTGAGAGTGAGTCCCACTTGAACCCATTAACTACGTGGCCTGCGTAGGAAGAGAGGATTGTACCGCAATGCGGATGGCTCCTTTCTTGTCCCAATAAAGGAATGAGGTATTTTCTTTTAGATCCACTTAGGTTGATGTCCTTTACCCCGAACAGTGTATTGGCTGGATGTGGCAACGACATCGCTTCTTTGTATCATCACTGGCTCATAGGTGATGGTTGTCGGTTAGAAAAACTCCAAGTGAGGTCTTACTAAGATAGTACTCTGATGTTGATGTTGATGTGATGTTTTGAGTCGAGTTTCCTTGAGTTGAGTTGAGTCGAGTTCCCTAAGTTGAGTTTAGTTGAGTCGAGTTGAGTTGATGAGTCTGATGTTTTGATGATGTTGAGATGAGAGGTTGAAGAGTCATTTGTCTACTCTAAATTCTTGACTTAGATAGACACTTGACCTTTTGATGGAGTATGATGTTGAGTTGATGTTTTCCCTATGCTTTTGTACCTATATTGTTATATTCAGCTATTTTACATACCAGTACATTCCACGTACTGATGCCACTCGGCGCTACATCATTTTATGATGCAGATACAGAAGTTAGAAGACTTCAGCAGGCGCATCGTTGAGGTTAGAGATTTCGAGTTCAGTCATTGGTGAGCCTCCTTGCTATACGGAGGAGACCCTTTTTCTTTATTGTTGTTTTTTTTATTTATTTAGTTGGGTAGTCATGGTCTGTTATGGTACCATCTTAGACAGTTGAGTCAAGTTAGAGGCTTCATAGACATGAGTCGAGGTTTGACATTGATGTTTTTCCCTTGTGAATTGAGTAGTACTTGTACTTGTTTATTCTGATGTTAAGATTGATGTTGGCCATTGGCCCTTTTATTGAGGTAGCTCACTGCACTACTTTCTTATTCTGCTATGTTGATGTTGAGTGACTGTCTTGAGAACGAGTGGTTCGCCTAGGGACTAGCTATAGTCTCTGGGTGCCGGCCACACCAAGGGTACCCTCCTGGGGCGTGACAAACTTGGTATCAGAGCCCAAAGTTCAAGAGTCCTAGGGAGTCTATGAAGTCGTGTCTAGTAGAGTCTTGTTTATGTGTGTGTTGTGCACCACACTTCATAAACATGAGGCTATAGGACATTAGGAATAGTTACACTTCTTTGATGTTCTAAGTTAGTGCGATAGAGTTTGACTCTATGAAACACCCCTTCTAATTCATGCGTTACGCGTTTGTAGATCATGCCTCCAAAACGCACTGCTGCCCAAAAAGATGCCTCAGTCTCCTAAGATTCCCATGCCAGAGACTCCTACCCAAAATGAGACAAGGAGACGGGGTTGACCTGTCAGAGCTACTGAGGCTCCACCGGCACCTCTTGCTCAGTCAACCTCCACTTCGGAAGCAGACTTCAGGGGAGCCATCACTATACTCACTCAGTTGGTGGACTCTCAGAGTAATAGTCGAAGTCCCCAGGCCCCTAGCTCCAGCTACCAAGAGCCTACAACTGCAGCCAGGCTTAGAGATTTCCTGAGGATGAACCCGCCAGTCTATACGGGGTCCAAGGTTGAGGAAGACTCACGAAACTTTATTGATGAGATATGCAAGATCTTGAGGGCTTTGCATGCAAATGGGGTTGAGAGAGTTGAGCTGGTCTTGTATCAGCTTAAAGATGATGCCAACGTCTGGTATAACCAGTGGGAAGATGGTAGAGGTAAGAATGCTGAGTCTGCTGAGAGGGAGGAGTTTGAGAGTGCGTTTCTCGATCAGTTCTTTCCCCAGGAGTTGAGGAAGTGAAGGTTAAGGAGTTCGTGAACCTAAGGCAAGAGGGGTTGATGGTCAAAGAGTACAGCCTGAAGTTTATCCAGCTGTCCCAATATGCACCCGAGATGGTCCTTGATATGAGGGCGAGGATGAGGAAGTTCGTGTCTGGATTGGGCAGGCATGTAAAGAGGGAGTGTAAAGCAGCATTGCTGATTCCAGGTATGGATATCTCTAGACTTATGGTCTATGCCCAACAGACTGAGGAGGACAAGAAGAAGGATAGGGAAGAGAAACAGAGTAAGAAGGCCAAATCGGCAGGGCATGAGCCTAGCAAACAAAAGCAGAATAAGGGTGATAGATCTTTCTTTCAGAAGAATTCTTCTAGCCATGCAACCCCTATGTTGAGTGCACCTATTCAGCAAAACAGGTATGATCAAAATTCCTATGGTCACCAAAATTTCAGAGCTCAAGGACCCCAGTCCCAAGCTAGTGTTGCCCAAGGTCCAAGAGGAAAGCCACCTTGTGGTAGATGTGGCAAGCTGCATCTTGGTGCATGTCGTGAGGGCACAAATACATGCTTTTCATGCGGACAGCCTGGCCATTTTCAGGGTGAGTGCCCTTTGATGAGATGGGGTGATAGAGGTAATAGAGCTCAGTCTTCTATAGCGCCCCCTGCAGGTAGTCATCAGAAGGCTACTACTGCGAACGCAGGAGGCGGGACGAACCGTCTATATGCGATGGGTAATCGACAGGACCAAGAGGTTGCTCCGAATGTTGTTACGGGTATGCTCCGAATCTTTTCTTATAACTATTATGCATTGCTTGACCTGGGTGCCACTTTATCTTTTGTGACGCCCTATGTGGCCAATAAGTTTGAGATTCTCCCAGAGTGTTTGCCTAAGCCTTATGTTGTTTCTACTCCCACTGGTGAGTCTATCCTGGCTAAGAGGGTCTATAGAGACTGTGTAGTGTCCATCTATCATAGGGATACTTTGGCCAATTTGGTGTAGTTAGAGATGGTTGATTTTGATGTAATTCTTTGTATGGATCGGCTCCATGCTTGTCATGCATCCATAGATTGTAGGAACCGAGTTGTTAAATTCCAATTTCTGAATGAAGCGATCCTAGAGTGGAAGGGAAGTTATGTTGCACCCAAGGGTAGATTTATTTTCTACCTGAGGGCGAGAAAGTTAATCTCTAAGGGTTGTATTTATCACCTTGTACGAGTTAAATCTGATGATATTGAGTCCCCTACTCCTGAGTTGGTCCCGATTGTAAATGAGTTCCCTGAGGTGTTCCCTGAGGATTTACCTGGAGTCCCTCCTGATAGGGAGATCGACTTCGGTATTGATGTACTTCCCGACCTGCAGCCCTATTTCCAATTTCACCATATAGGATGGCCCCACTGAGTTGAAAGAGTTGAAGGAGCAGTTGAAGGATTTGTTAGAGAAGGGTTTTATTAGACCCAGTGTTTCTCCTTGGGATGCTTCTGTTCTGTTTGTACGAAAGAAGGATGGGTCTCTGAGAATGTGCATAGACTATAGGCAATTGAACAAGGTCTCAATCAAGAATAAATATCCTCTTCCCAGGATAGATAACTTGTTTGACCAACTTTAGGGTGCCTCGTGCTTTTCAAAGATAGACCTTAGATCGGGTTACCACCAGTTGAAAGTGAGAGAATGTGATGTTCCAAAGACATCCTTCATGACAAGATATGACCACTTTGAGTTCTTGTTATGTCCTTTGGGTTGACGAACACACCAGCAGCTTTCATGGATTTAATGAATAGGGTGTTCAGGCCCTACCTTGATATATTTGTAATCACATTCATTGATGATATCTTGGTGTATTCGAGGAATGAGGAGGAGCATGCTAAACATCTTAGATTTGTCCTTCAGACTCTTAAGGACCATGAATTGTATGCGAAGTTCTCCAAATATGAGTTTTGTTTTAAGTCAGTGGCTTTCCTAGGCCATGTTATTTCAGGTGATGGAATTCGAGTATATGGCCAAAAGATGGAAGCGGTCACAAACTGGCCAAGACTGACCTCTCCAACTGACATAAGGAGTTTCTTGGGGTTGGCAGGCTACTACCGCAGATTTGTTGAGGGATTTTCTTCCCTATCCGCACCATTGACCAAACTGACTTAGAAAAAGGTCAGATTTCAATGGTTTGAGGAATGTGAGAAGAGTTTCCAAGAGTTGAAGACTAGATTGACCACCGCACCTGTCTTGACTTTGCCCGATGGGACGGATGATTTTGTAATATACTGTGACGCATCAAGAGTTGGGTTGGGATGTGTATTAATGCAGAGAGGAAAGGTGATAGCCTATGCTTCCAAGCAGCTTAAAGTTCATGAGAGGAATTATCCGATCCATGATCTTGAGTTGGCGGCGGTAGTGTTTGCACTTAAAATCTGGCGTCACTATTTATATGGAGTGCATGTGAGCATGGTCGCGGATCACAAGAGCTTACAGTATGCCTTTAGTTAGAGAGAGCTTAACCTGCGATAGAGGAGATGGTTGGAATTGCTTAAAGATTATGACATGAGCATCATGTACCACCAAGGTAAAGCTAACGTTGTTGCTGATGCTCTTAGCAGGTTGTCCATGGTTAGCACAACCCATGTGGAGGAAGAGAAGAAAGAGCTAGTGAAGGAAGTGCATAGGTTGGCTCGATTGGGAGTCCAACTTGAGGAGAATGATGAGGGAGGAATTAATGTTTAGAGTGGCTCTTCATCGTCCCTAGTGACTGAGGTAAAAGAGAAGCAGGATCGAGATCATGTTATACTCCAATTGAAGGAGGATGTCCATAAAGACAAAGTGATGGTCTTCTCTAAAGGGGGAGATGGGGTATTGAGATACCAGAGTAGGCTATGTGTCCCCAATGTTGATAGTGTTCGAGAGAGGATTATGGCGGAGGCCCACAACACTAGGTACTCCATTCATCGGGGCTCTACCAAGGTATATCATGACTTGAGAAAAGTCTATTGGTGGAGTGGAATGAAGAGGGACATCGCTGAATTTGTTTCAAGGTGCCCAAATTTCCAGCAAGTGGAGGTTGAGCATCAAAGGCCAAGTGGCTTAGCTCAAAACTTTGAGATTCCAGAATGGAAGTGGGAGATGGTTAATATGGATTTCATCACTGGCCTACTGAGATCTCGGTGGCAGCACGATTCCATATGGGTGATTGTAGATAGGATGACTATGTCAGTGCACTTCCTGGCAGTCAAGACGACTAACACTGCAGTTGAGTATGCCAAGATATATATCCAAGAGATTGTGAGGTTGCATGGAGTTCCCTTGTCCATTATCTCAGATAGAGGAGCCCAATTTACCTTTCACTTTTGGAAGTCTTTCCAGAAAGGATTGGGTACCAAAGTGAACTTGAGCACAACCTTTCATCCACAGACCGATGGTCAGGCAGAGCGCACTATTCAGACGGTAGAAGATATGTTGAGAGCATGCGTCCTTGACTTCAAAGGAAATTGGGATGACCATTTACCATTGATTAAATTTGCATATAACAATAGTTATCATGCAAGCATACAAATGGCCCCCTGTGAGGCCTTGTATGAGAGGAGGTGTAGATCACCCATTGGGTGGTTTGAAGTTGGAGAAGCTGAGTTGATTGGGCCTAACCTTGTCCACCAGTCTATGGAGAAGGTGAAGATTATTTGAGAAAGATTGAAGACTGCCCAAAGCCATCAGAAATCTTACACAGATGTGAGAAGAAGAGACCTAGAGTTTGAGGTGCGCGATTGGGTATACTTGAAGGTATCACCCATGAAGGGTGTCATGAGGTTTGGGAAAAAGAGGAAATTAAGTCCTCGTTATATTGGCCCTTATCAGACTTTGCGAAGAATTGGGAAGGTTGCTTATGAGCTAGAGTTACTTAGATAGACGGAATCCATCCAATGTTCCACATTTCGATGTTGAAGAAGTGTTTGGGAGATCCTGCCTTGGTAATCCCTGTTGAGAGCACAGGAGTTAGAGATAGTTTGTCCTATGAGAAAATTCCAGTCCAAATCTTGGATCGGCAGATTCGTAGACTGAGAAACAAAGAGATAGCCTCTGTCAAAGTTCTGTGGAGGAACCAATTTGTTGAGGAAGCCATATGGGAAGTTGAGGAAGAGATGAGAACAAAATACCCGCACCTGTTAGTGCCTGATGTTGATGAAAGTGTCAGAGGTAATATTCTTACTTGTATGTAAATTGATGTTCGTACCATGAGTTGATGTGTATATTCCTGATGTCTGAGCAGATGTTATTGAGGCCGATGAAGAGTTGAGGAGTTGAGTTGTTGAGTAAGTATCGAGGTGAGTCTTGAGTCTATTCGTGCCAAAATACCGTTCCTACTCATCATTCGAGGATGGGGAGATAATGTAATGCACGATAAATTATCAAAATACCCCTAGGGAAGAGGTGTGTGCAAAATGCATCTTCTGATGCTTGGATTAAAAATCCGAGAGCGGATTCATGATCAGCACAAAAAATTGAGTGGGAGAAGGGTCTGGGTCGATTTTTAGAGCGACCGAGTCAAAAGATAATTTTTCATTCCAAAATGAAAAATAGTGTGTCTTCGCGAAAAGGCCACGTCGTGGACCTATTGCAGAGCCACACTTATATTTTTCTGTGTTCGATGGAGTTGAGTTTTCCAAAATTGCACTGTCCGCGACAGGTCTGCGTCGCGGACTGTGTTATTTCAGGTTCGGGAAACATTTCTTAAAAATTTCAAGGGGCATTCTAGTCCATTCCTATACTTTCTAAACTTCCCATATGACGAATAAAGATCGTTTTTATGAGAAAAGGGTTCCAAAAATCCATCCAAGAGCATTCTTCCTAGAAAAGTCACTAAGTCAGGGCTTGAGTGGACTTGGAGATCGAGGAATTCAAGAGGAGATTGTTCAAGAGATTGTTGTTAGCAGTCATCCCAGGTATGTAAGGTTAACGTAAAGCATGGGATTGTTCTCCCATGTGCCCTTTTGAGTAAATTGAATTATATATTGAATACAATGAGGTTGATGTGAAGATTGTTGAGCATTACACCGAGTTTTACTTAATACATATATTTTACAAGAATTGATGATCATCATAAACTTGATTTATTGCATAATCTATTTCATGAGTGTTTTTCACAAAGCCCTATGATTAATTTATTAGTGTAAGAATGAACTAGGGGATGAGTCTAGAGCCTAAATGAGAATGATGTTGTGATTGTGTTTTACATTTGATGAGAGTCTTGATGATGATGTTTATGAGAATGATATTTCATGATGACTTAAAACTGGAAGTTTAATTTCTAAAAGAGTATTTTGAGACCATGATGTTGATGTTGATGTTGATGTTGATGAGGTGAGGTGATGTTGATGTTGAGATATTATGTCCCTGCAGGACTGATGTTGATGTTGAGGTATTATATCATATCCCTATGGGATTGATGATGATGTACTATGTCCTTGTAGGACTGATAAGGTTGATGTTTTATGAGCATGTTGAATTCTGGGAGGATTATTGAGCACCGAAATGGGTGAGAGTGAGTCCCACTTGAACCCATTAACTATGTGTTCCGCGTAGGAAGAGAGGATTGAACGCAATGCGGATGACTCCTTTCTTGTCACAATAGAGGGCTGAGGTTTTTTTTTGTGGATCCACTGAGGTTGATGTCCTTTACCCCGGGGAGGGCATTGGATGGATGTGGCAACGGCATCGCTTCGTTGTATCATCACTAGCTCATAGGTGATGATTGTCGGTTAGATAAACTCCCAGTGAGGTCTTACTACGATAGTAATCTGATGTTGATATTGATGTGATGTTTTGAGTTGAGTTGAGTTTCCTGATTTGAGTCGAGTTTGCTTGAGATGAGTCTGGTGTGTTGATGATGTTGACATGAGAGGTTGAGGAGTCATTTGTCTATTCTAAATTCTTACCTTAGATAGACGCTTGACCTTCTGATGGAGTATGATGTTGAGTTGATGTTTTCCCTATGTTGTTTTACCTATATTGTTATATTCAACTATTTTACATACCTATACATTTCACGTACTGACGCTACTCGGCGCTGCATTGTTTCATGATGCAGATACATGAGTTAGAAGACTTCAGCAGGCGCATCATTGAGGTAAGAGATTTCAAGTTCAGTCATTGGTGAGCCTCCTTGCTATCCGAAAGAGACCCTTTTTTATTGTTATTTCTGTTATTTATTGAGTTAGATAGCCATGGTCTGTCATGGCACCATCTTAGACAGTTCAGTCAAGTTAGAGGCTTCATAGACATGA
The DNA here is from genome assembly GCA_029948455.1 of Solanum rostratum. NCBI lineage: Eukaryota > Viridiplantae > Streptophyta > Magnoliopsida > Solanales > Solanaceae > Solanum > Solanum rostratum. The sequence goes on from CM057051.1 coordinate 44,992,006, forward strand.
GTCGAGGTTTGATGTTGATCTTTTTCCCTTGTGAATTGAGTAGTACTTATACTTGTTTATTCTGATGTTGAGATTGATGTTGGCAATTGGCCCTTTTATTGTGGTAGCTCACTACACTATTTCTGTTATTTCTCTATGTTGATGTTGAGTGACTGTCCTGAGAACGAGTGGTTCGCTTAGGGACTAGCAATAGTCTCTGGGTGCCGGCCACGCCAAGGGTACCCTCCCGGGACGTGACAGTTCCTGGTTGCATGTTACTTATATTATGACTATGTCCTGCTTTGGCTTCTCCTTCCACTAGACTGAGTTAAGATATGTGGTATGTGTCTGTATATGGTGAGATTAACTGAGTAAAGGATATACATAATGAATTAGACTTGTGATTTTTGTTTGGAGTACTGTATTAGCTGTAACTGTTGTACTAGCTAAGTTTTAGCACTATTAAACTGTGAATGAGCTTGGAATATATAACCTAACCAAGGTTAGGGTCGAACCCACAGGGAATATGGTCTAGAACTAGAGTAATTACGAGTAATTGGAACGAATTAACCTACTTATCCCCTAAAAGAGAGGGTTTATAATTGAAGTAAACCTAAACTAAAAGCAAGTGTTGTGAAATCAGTGAGAGAAGTAAATAGGATATTGTATTCCCTATGAATTCCTAACTTAGTATCACTGGATAATCATAATCTTTTCTAGTGTGTAGCATGCAGAACTGGTAAGTTAATTTTACCAAACCCTTTGATCTAGGTGAGAGGTAAATTTCACTATGTGATTTGATCCATCCGCACAATGCGACATTACTAACTCTTACCTTTTGTACCAATACAATCGCCCCTTGATCCAATTAGGTTCATTAGGCGAGAGGGATCACATCAAATCCTGTTAATTAATCTCTTTTCCTATTTATTACTAGGTCGATCTAGTCAGTATGAAATAGGCAGGTTCTAACATGAGCCACCATTAAAAAGCATTCATAACGAAGAGAATTAATTAATACATGCATGCACACTTTCCAAGAATTACAGATTATCCGAATTTACCTTGTTAGTTCTTCATTGTTCCCATAACCCTAGTTATGGATTTAGCTATGCATGATCATTGTAGATGAGAAAATCATGTTATGACATAGCATAATTAAACACTTACAATGATGAATTTAAGAACAAGAAATCCAAAGTTCTCCACAAGAAATCACAATGTAATATTCTTAATGTAAAATAAAAGAGTATGTGTTCTCAAAGTATTTTTTTCCTCTCTTGTGCGTCTTCATACTAAAAAGACCTAAAAAGCCTATTTATATTTAGTAAAATACAAATCCAAAATGGAATAGGTAAACTAGATTCGGCAGCTTCTATGGACGGGGTTACGAACCGTATGAGAAACCACAGCTCGTACGAAGGCTTCGTACTCTGCAATTTCCAAAATTAGACTTCAACTTCACAAGACCTTCTTATGGGCCATCTTCTGACTTATGACCCATGGATGATTTCATCTGCTAACTTCTCTGAAACTCTTCAAAATCTTGATCCTCCAGGCCCGACCTAATCCACGACTCGTGAAGGAATCTACGACTTGTCCAATAGTTCGTGAATGCAATATCTTAAATTTGTCCCTTCATTGAGTCTGACTCACAAAACTGACTTACGACTCGTGGAGTGAACCAAGGCCCATAGAGTTATCTATAACTCCTCCAAAACATCGATTCTACAAAATTTTGCCCAAAATCAAACTAAATCTTGTAACTCCTGCAAAATAAACATAAAAAAACATCAAATCCACTAACATCACTTTGAGAATACACAAAATTTCAAGTTTTAAGCATCAAAAGTGTTGTATTTTGGCAGCACATCAACACCCTCAACTTAAAATTGTTACTTATCCTTAAGCGATGGACTCAATATGCATAAACAGGATAACAACACACTGACCTCAAATTAATGGCATACATCATCTCTAAATCAATCACAGATACCCAAGCTAAGACATCAATGCATATCAGATAGTTATCAAACAAACCAATGCGGATTAATATGTGTGACAATGAAACTTTGACAAGCAAGGTAAACACAGATAAGCCACAATGAGTGAAACTGCCTAGAATCAACAATGTAACTCAAGTGCCCTAAAAATGAGGTCCCATATCTCACTCATGATAGTATTTTAAGATTTGATGCTTGGGACTAACAACATCACTCACACTCATAACAGATATTTAAGCACTGCACTCAATACCATATGCTTTCCCCTACTCACGACTATGACTTTTGACTACTTCGACTAGGATCACTATAGGAATATTTTGGCTTGTAATGTAGGCTTAGGGGGGTTTGGTATGATGTTTTAGGAACATAGTGACTAATGTCCCTCCTTGACACTGTGTCATTCTACACCTTTGCCCTACCAACACTGTCATTTTTAAATAATTCTTCCCTTCTCCAATTTCAAACATTTATGGGTGCCTTACTCAAACTTCTAAGCTCATTGCCTTTTATTTTTCACATTCTTTTTCTTTTTCTCTCTTTATTTAGGTATCTATTCATTTTTCTTGTACTTGTAGCACATTTTCCCTTTTTTTGTGTATCACAAGCTTCCACCCCATTTAGTGTGATTTTCCTTACACCAGCCACCCTCAACTTAGGCTTTTGGCCCGAGTTGAGGTGCATAATATTAAGCCTATGAACCAGGGCCACTTTTGGTATAGGGTTTTTTCTTGAGTTAAGCTCCACAATATTTGAAAGAAGGACCAGGGCCAAATTTAGGATTTCACATTCAAAACGGTTTGATTACTTAGGTGTTTACAAAGAAAAAGGTACATATAAAGCTCAATGTTAGTACCAAGGGATACATCAAGCATTTGGTTCGTGATTTAGGCTAAGTGGGATAATATGAACATCGACCTAAGATCCTTTCCTAACCAATTAACTTACAATCTTAGTCAGAGTAACATGGCAAGTTTAGAAATAAAACACACTATAAGAATTTCGCAAAGAAACTTACACATAATTGGCACTGATTATACTATTGACACAAACTCTCAGATCATGTTTTTAATCACAATTAAACCTGAACTTATCAGAATAAACACTGTCAATCACTGATTTCACATGATTGTTATCAAAACTACTTAACACAAAAATTTTGATGGGTATCATTTTTTCATAAAATTAACATATGCCATAGACTTTAGTACAGTATGCTACTAATACTACTTACACATCCGCAACGTGCTGGTTCAATATAAAATAAATGTCCTTAGGAAAGAACACAAGCAAGAAAACTCCTTAGACTCATAATTTAGGATAGTTTAGGCCATGGTTACATAGACTTTAATGAAGTCTATAACTACCCACACCCTATCGAAAAAGTTTTGCATTGTCCTTAATGTAACAAAATAAAACTAAAGCAAAGCATAAAGGTTAGAAAGAACATACCTGGGCTCCTAAGCACCAGTCTATGGTTGTGTCTGACCACCCTCAACTTGCCTGGTGGTGTCCTCAGTGTCGGAAGTATGTCTGGAGGGTCCAACACCCGTCATCTTCTCAAGCTCACATGCCTGTTGCCCTCTCTCACCTGCACTGGAGCATAGTCTCACAATCTCGAACTAATCCATCTCTGTCAACTGCACCTCTCGCTTTAAAGCATCTGGATCATCACTCTCTAGATGAGGCCTCTTCCTGAGATTACGGAATGGTATCCTTTCAGGAGCAAACAAAGAAAAAATAACCTTAGTGGTCAGGTGGAGGAAGTACAAACGGTGCTGATGTTGTTGCCCTTATTTTGGTACATAGCTGCTGGATCTACTTACGAATGGCTATCAAGTCAGCAGGCAGGGATTAACTGGGTCTATTTTCCACTCACCTCTCGAACACATCTATATGACCATTAATCAGTGCAAGTCTCTGCTCAAGTGTTGCTACAATGTGTGACTTTACTCGAGCCTCAGCCTCTGAAATTGCCTAGTGAACCCAAGGTCTAATTTGTTGTAGCAACTGAGTCAACTGGTACACAGTGCAAGCCTGTCATTAGGCAAGGGTTTGGATTGATGCTGCAGACACATATACCATGCCAACAGGGAAACACTATGTGGGCATGACCTCAGGTGTAGGAGTAGAAATGGTAGGGGGCCCCGTCTCTCTCTCAACCTCGGTTTGTAGGGGCCCCTCAATATCTGGAGCAATGGCAGTAGAAGTTGAAGGAGGCGTAGACTGTGGTGCTTGTTATCGTTCAACCCGACTACTCAAAGGCAGAAAAGGCAATTGTCATCAGAATAATAACCCAACTTCAGAGGTTGGGGTCGATCCCACATGGAATCATTGTTCAAGAAAGAAGTGACTCGTTGGACCAAGTAATTATAGGATCTGGGGGGCTGCAATAATCAAAATAAAGTTCTGCTAACAAGTTCTAATTGTTGAATTAAATAACTATCAAGGGAAGATGTTGCAGATATGCAAATATGGGCAATAATCTAACAAATAGATCTAGATACTTGACTACATGAGTTGATGTTGAGTGAATAGGCTATGTTTCTTGTAACTGAAATCACCGATGATATATGGGTATTTCGCATGAATATGCTAAGATATCACACGCGGATCGCTGAGGACACGCTTGGCCTAAAAAGTCGAGAAAATTACCTATTACTTTAGCCAATGAGTCCAGCAATGTGGATATCAACTGAAACCCCATAAGATTTCCAGCCATTATATCCATTCCACACTCTAATAATCTCAGCTAAGGACAATCAGAGATCTAAAACAAAACCCCAGGCTTGCAACCTTGAAATTCATACATTAAACTTAAGAATAGATATAAATTCACCTAAATCAACTACAGACAGTCATGATATCACAAACCCAACAAGTAAATTAAAGACCCATATCAAAAGCACACCCCTAAAATGGGAGTTTTAGCCACACATATTAGAAATTAAAGATTGATCACCATCCATAGTAGCAGAAGCCATGGGTAATGAGATTAAGTACAAATCAGTGGTTATCACTAGCTAATCCTCTCAAATTTGATGCCCAAAAGCTTCAAACCCCTATCCTCCCTTGTGCTTTAAGAAGAAGGTTCTATGTACTAGTACAGTGCAATTGTTCTGATACGGAATGAGCAAATGATCTACATGTCCTCTATAAAATTTCTTATATACTTCATGAAAAAAATATGAAATTTTGAGCTGGGAAATGCCATTTGGCGGTCAAGGCCAACCACCACTTATCACTCTGGTGATGCACCGAAAGTGCACTTGACCGCTTTCCTGTGCATCTTTATGAGGCTTTTTCCACTGCAACATTTGGCGATGTCTCTTTGCTCCGCCTTTCTAGTTCACCGATGCATCAAAATATTCTTCATATCATCTTTCTGTCAGTGTTTTGGGGCTTTGGGCATTGCAACTTTAGGCTATCACTTGTGCACCTTGGTGTATGGCTGTGTATGCTTTGCGACATCGATCCCGACTTCATTCTTAACTTGACCTAGACCTTTGGTTGCTGCACAGTTAGGTGATCTTTATTAGCATTTGATGGATTGCTGAGGATGTCGGCGACTCCACTTTTCACCGCCTTTCAGCACTTTTTCTCACTTTCCAAGATTCCTCCAAGACTTGTCCTTTTGCACACTTTTAACTCCATTTCTTGTCATGTGGTACATGCATATTTTTTAGCAATTAAAATTATTAGTACACTAAGGGCAGTGTTTCTTTGCAATTTCTCCCCAAAATGAGTCTAAAATATGGACTTATTCGTGTTGCAACAAACATCTCTAGTAAGTGCACTGGTGGATGAAGTGCTAGCCGGAGGGCCACAAGATTCTCATTAGCCTTTATCAGGCTAGCATCTAGTGTCCTCTTAACCTGGATTAATGTGTTCACCTGATATACAATCTCCACCCCTGCCGCTATGCATAAGCGATAAATCAAGCATGGGAAAGGGATGGGGGTGGAGATCTTTAGGGCCCCCTCATGTATCTGATTTACTATCAGGCAAGCCCAATCAACATCATAGGCAGCAATAATGCTGACAACTAACACAGCATGATCCGGTGTGAAGGTATTATTAACATTAGTTTGCCAAATCCACGAATGAACTATAACCCACCAAAACTTTCCAGTGAAGTTGAGCGATGCCTTCACGATCCCCACTAATGTAGAAACCCAGTCAGGGTACAGGTCCTGTTCTACACAATGGTTGGAAATCCATCTCATAAGTGTAGTTTTTTGGGTAAGATCTCTCATCAAAACCCTATCCTTAGTCTTCCCCGATCGATAATCATACTCAGCTATGGTCCTGCGAGCCTGATACTCAGGACCAAATAGAAAGCGACAGATGGTGGTCTCAGATATGTCGACCAGAACTCCTCTCACCATCGTATGTGTGATGTGGGGCTGAGAAAGGTATCTTTTCCCCTTTAGGGTCGACTCCATAATAGTGGCAGTGTATGACGCAAAAAACCTTTGAACCATTTTTGGGGAGTACTTCCCCGATAGACCTGCCAAAAACTCTAACCTATAGCTGGCTGTGGTGTCCTGGAGTCCAGGGACATTGTCAAGCCCAGATGTGATGATCCACGGCTCCTCAAATATGGTATGAGCCTTTTAGCCTCGCTCGTCATGCCAGAGATCATCTTAGTATATCAGTTGCATGCACCACACACATCATCTACTCGTCAATGGATTTGTGGGTAAAGGTGGTGCGTAGGTAAACTCTTCAACCTGTAAGTTTGACTCCTCTCCCAATCCAGACCTGGACCCCTCTCTGGAGGAAGTCATCTAAATGGAGTTGCTCTGCCTACCACCTTCCTTGTCAGTCTGAGGAGGCCGGATCACTATGGCTTGAGTCTTAGGGGGCACTATCTGTATGGATACCACCCATGTATGTGGTCACTCGACACCCACATCTGGCTAGATGCCAAGATCTTTGATGGACCCACTAGCCTCAAGAGCGATCGGGGTGTTCGAAGGCTCATTTCATAATCGGGTCTGCATGGCTTGAATCTCACTCTTTCTAGATTTGGGGGCCATCATGCCTGAATTCTACATAATTAACCCACATACTAGTCCTAATGGTACAACGAAGAAAAGCAAAAAATTACAAAAATAAGTGAAAGAAGGACCTACGAAGGCTCGCCTACGAGCCATAAGGAAAACTATGGGAAGGCCTTCGTAGGTGGCAGGGTACAGTAATTCAAGCTACTGGAAATTCACCTACGAGACCATGTACAACTTGTAGAATTAACTACAAGCCGTAGACTGAGTCGTAAGTATAATTCCAGAGTCAATATTTGTAGGCAAGGAACCTATAAAACTAGGTTATGAACCGAAGTCTAAACTACAACCCAAAATTGGTTTCGTCTGATGATATCTTAGAAAACTTCAAGTTTCTGAACTCAAAGTACGAGGGGCAACTATGGTCTATGGATTTATCCATGGGTCGTAGAAGACCCTTTGTTGTAAAAAGATAGCAACTCGAGTTTTTGAAGGCCACCAAATGGGTTCCATTAATGAATGTCAAGCACAAGATCACACCCCTCAACAAGGTATAACAATTTAAACAAAATCGAAGAAACTTCATGAACTTATTCATCCCATAACATCTTTTGACCGAGTTACCCAACACCCCACATGTATAAAAATCATAAATCTACCCAATCACTAGAAATTCATCATGCACATAACACTCTGAACACCATTCAATAACTTATGTAACATGCTATCAATCAACACACAAAATCATATGTCATATACAGTCAAATAGGTCAATACAATTTCGATGACAAGTGACTTCATCATTTCAAACAACAACATACCAAAACTTTGTGGCCAATTAAATTATTTCATTGTTTAGTCATACACATGGTAAAAATTCAAAGGCAACTAAACAATTAGTTCCAAGCATGTAATATTGTTCATGTATAGGCAACACCCAAATCACGATCATGACATCAGAATATTATAGACAAACAATGTCCCAACCAATTGACACAATTACTAGTAAAATATAAAAATCAAGTTAAGCAAATACCACAATTTGATCAAATAGTAAATATTTACAAGAGAAACCGAGAAACTAGAACCCTAGGTGCGGTGGAGAGTGGGTGGAAGTTGGCCAAAATTTTGATTGAAAAAATGGTGGTGGTCGGGAGGATGGTCGGATTCTTGGGGAAGAAGGAAGGGCTTAGGTTATTTTGAAGATATTGGAAGAATGAAAGGTAATTGTTTTTACCCCTCTCTTAAATCGATTGACCGGGTCAAGTTAAAGTGGTTCAAGTCCCATGAAAGCCTGATTACGAGTTGTAAGAGAATCTATGGTCCGTAGGTCATGGTCTCATGGTTTGCCACAACCCTAGTTTAGGGATATTGGCACTATGTATCCATCCACAAGGCATACATAGACATATGACCCGTATGCTGGATTGTAGATGCCCCTAACACTTAGCATATTTTAGAAATCTTACATGTGGTCCATGAGCCCCATTCACGACCCATAGTTTTAACTATAGGCTCGCGGACTGGAGTGCAAAATAATTTTCTTACTGGAAGTGATTCTACAAATCAGTGTATGGGTCGTGGTGTGAACCACGACTCATATAACTAGTCACCGAAGCAACTTCTCTCACTTTTCAGCATTGGTTTGCTGACTTAGCCCTATTCCTAGATGTTCTTCATAGAACAAATTATTGCCCTATAAACCACAAGTCCTTGCGTCCAAAATTACAACAACAAAAAAAAAAGAAATTTAAACTACCTACAAGTCTAGAAAGCTAAAAATAAAACAAAAACACAAATGTTACATCTGATATCTTAGTTACCTCCCAAGTAGTGCCTGATTTATTGTCGTGTCACAACATAGAAAACTTGGTAACTCAGACTTCACCAAGTTCCCAAACTTCCATGTTCAAATCATCAGGCTTTTTCATAAACTAACAGATATTGAAGATGTCTTCTTCATCACTCAATCGAAACTTGAGTTGACCTGATTCCACGTACACCATTTCTTGCCCAGTGGATAACAAAAGGCTTTCCTAAGATGATTAGGACTTTGAAGTCAACTTCACAATCAAGAATAATGAAATCTGTGGGGAATATGAACTTTTCCACTCTGATGAAAATGTCATATAGTATCCCCACATACTTCTTCACCTTCCTGTCAGCCATCAACAACCACATGCTTATTGCAAGAGGTATTAAATTGATGCTGGTACTAAGGTCACACAATGCTTTCACAAATTTCACATCTCTAATGGTGCAGGGTATGATGAATGCTCCGAGATCTTCTTTCTTTTGCACCAAGGATCGTGTTGGTATCCCGCTGCAATGCTGAAGATCTTGAAAGAGCTCTTGGCTCACAGTCCTCTTCTTCATCACCAAGTCCTTTATGAATTTTGCATAATTAGGCATTTTCTTGAATGCCTTAATGAGAGGGATGTTGATCAAAAACTGCTTTAACATGGAGATGAAGTGCTGAAACTTACCTTCCTCCTTTATTTTTTTGAGTCTCTAGGGAAAAGGAGGGGGAGATCTAGGTATGGTTTCAACTTCTTTAGCTTTACCACCTCATCACTCAGTCCATCTTTGGCACTAGCATCCCCAGTCTCTGGATCCTTGCTATCTACCATCTTCTCTAGAACCTCATCATCATCAACTGGCATCAGTGGATCAATAGTCTTCTTGCCGCCATGTATTGTCACTACCATGAACTGTCTGACATTCTTTGGATTTTGCACTGTGTTGCTTGGCAATGTACCCTTCTAACGCTAGCTCAACATCTGGCCAAACTGTTACTCCAACAACTTGATAGAAATAGAATGAGACTTTATATTCTGATTAATGCTGGAGATGACAGTTTTCATCCCCTTTAAGGTCTCATCCTGAGCGTCAGGCTTCTTCAATATTCTATCAAACATCTCCTCAATTCGTGAACCACTACCCTAGAGTCACGATTCTATGGTGGCACATACCATCTCTGTGTCCCCAATCAACATCTCCATCTAGGCCCCTCTTCTTGTCATAGTATCCACCTCAGTTGTTATCCCTAAAAACACCATCTCTATTGAAATTCTGACCATGATTCCCTTGACCTTGGCACCAATAGTCTTAATTGGAACCTTGGGTGTTGGTCTAGAAACCCCCCCCCCATTTGATCAGTGATAAAACAAGTGTCCTCTTCATTATAAGGCTCCTCATATATGGGTGCTCGTAGAGGCTGATGATTAACTACATCTCACGCTCTTGACTTTGCTTTATTAACAAATTCACATTAACACTAACTTGAGTTAGCTCTTGCATCATTTCCTCATTTATCTTTGCCTGCTCAAAGTGTGTACCAACTAAGAAAGAGCTTTTAGTCTTCGACTTGTCTCTCATCTCCATGATGAATCCATATTTTAGGCTCATTTTGGGGATAGTTTTCAAAGATACATTGCCCTTAGTGTTCTATTGATTCTAACTTCGAACAAATATGCACGTGCTATGACAAAAACTGGGATTAAAAGTGCACAAATTGTAGCTAGCAATGATGCTGACAGCCAATACTGTTGGATTCGGTGTCAAGGTATTATCAACGTTGGTCGGCCAAATCAGTAAATAAATTGGAACCCACCAAAACTTGACAGTGAAGCTGAGTGATGCCTTCACGATCATCGCTGATGTAGAAACCTAACATTCTGCAATGTGGTCGGCGATCCATCTAATAAGTGTAGTTTTTTGGGCTGGATCTCTTATCTGAAACCTATCCCTAGTCTGCTCCAATCGATGATTATACTCAATTGTTGTCCTACGGGCATGATACTCAGGACCATACAGAAAGCAATGGATGGTGGTCTTGGATATGTCGACCAGAACTCCTCTAACCATCTTCTGTATGATGTGGGGCTGAGAAAGGTATCTCTTCCCCTTCAGGGTCGACTCCATAATAGTGGAAACGTATGAAGCATAAAACTCTTGAACCATTGCCGGGGAGTACTTTCTCGACGAAGCTACCAACCACTCTAACCTGTAGCAGGCTATGGATTCCCGGAGTCAAGCGACACTATCAAGCCCAGATGCGATGATTCGAGGCTCCTAAAATATGGTGTGAGCCTTTCGGCCTCGTTCATTCTGTCGAAGATCATCTCTGTATATTTGTGCATGCCCCACACACACCACCTAATTGTCAAGTCATGTAGGGGTGAAGGTGGTGCTGGTGGTGCTGAGGTAGACTCCTCAACCTCTAAATCTGATTCCTCTCTTGATCCAAACCTGGACCCCTTTCTTGAGGAAGTCATCTGAATGGAGGTTCTCTGCTTGTCACCTCCCTGGTTAGACTGGGAGGTCGGATCATTATGGCCTTATTCTGAGGTGTTACTATTTGTATGGCTGCCACCCATGTAACTGGTCACTCAACACCCATATCTGGCTGGACACCAAGATCCTTAATGGACCCATTGGCCTCAAGATTGAGCGGGGTGTTTGAAGGCTCATCCCGTAATCGGGGCTGCATGGCTTAAATCTCACCCTGTCTAGATTTCGAGGGCATCGTACCTGAAATCTACATAATTAACCACATGTTAGTCCTAATAGTACCAGAAATAAATCCAAAAAATATAAAAATAAGTGGAAGAAGGACCTACGAAGAGCTCCGCTACGAGCCATAGTGAAAACTATGGGCCGTAGAAGGCCTTCATAGGTGGTAAGGTATAGTAATTAAAGCTTCTAGAAATGCACCTACGAGACCAGGTACGACTCGTAGAACTAACTACGAGCCGTAGACTGAGTTGTAGGCATAATTCCAGAGTCAATATTTGTAGGCAAGGAACCTATGAAACTAGGTTATGAGACGAAGTCTAAACTACCGCTCGTAAATGGTTTTGTTTGATGATGTCTCAATAAAAAACTCCAAGATGCTGAACTCAACATACGAGGGGAAACTACGGTATGTGGATTAATCCATGGGTAGAAGAAGACCTTTTTCTATAAAAAGATAGCAACCTGGGTTTTCGAAGGCCACAAAGCGGGGTCCATTAATCAACATCAAGAACAAGATCACACCCCTCCACAAGGTATAACAATTTAAATAGCATTGAAGAAAAGCCATGCACTTAATTCATCCCATAACACCTTTTCACCGAGTTACCCAAAACCCTACATGTATAAATAATAAATATACTCTGTCACTAGAAATTCATCATGTACATAGAACTCTGAGCACTATTCGACAACTAATGTAACATGCTATCATTCAACACCCAGAATCATATGTCAATTACAATCAAATAGTTCAATACAATTCTGATGACAAGCGACTTCGTGATTTCAAGCAATAATATACCAAAACTATAGGGCCAGTTAAATTAATTTCATTGTTTTGGCATACACATGGTTAAAATTCAAAGGCAACTAAGAAATTAGTTCCAAGCATGTAATACTATTTATGTGTAGGCAACACCAAAATTATGATCATGACATCAGAATATTATTCCCAAACAATGTCCCAACCAATTGACATAATTTTTGGTAAATTATAAAAGATCAAGTTAACCGCATACCAAAATTTGATCAAATAGTCAAAAATTTGCAAGAGAAATCCGATTAACTAAAACCCTAGATGCGTCGGAGAGTGGCTGGAAGTTGGTCAGAATTTCGATCGGAAAAATGGTGGTGGTTGGGATGATGGTCAGATTCTTGGGGAAGAATTAAAAGCTTAATTATCTTGACAGTGCTCTTGACTCACAGTCATCTTCTTTATCATCAAGTCCTTTATGAATTTTGTATACCCAGGCATTTTCTTCAATGCCTCAATGAGAGGGATGTTGATCGGGAATTGCTTCAGCATGGAGATGAATTGCTAAAACTTACCTTCCTCCTCCATCTTTTTGAGTCTCTGTGGGAAAGGAAAGGGAGATCTAGGTATAGCTTTCAACTTCGTTAGCATCACCTCCTCATCGCTGACCCCCTTTTTGCACTAGCATCCCTAGTCTCTACATTCTTGCTATCTACCATCTCCTCAAGAACCTCATCATCATCAACTGGCAATAGTGGATCCATAGTATTCTTCCCCCCATATTTTATCACTGCCATGCACTTTGCATCATTCTTTGGATTTTGCACTATATTGTTGGGAATATATCCCTCTCATGGTAGTTGAATTGAATTGACATCTAACGAAATTGTTCCTCCGGCTTCTTGATAGAAACTGAATAAGACTTGATCTTTTGATTAATGTTGGAGATGTCAGTTTTTATCCCCTTTAAGGTCTCATCTTGAGAGTCAGGCTTCTTCAACAGTCGGTCAAACATCTCCTCGATTCTTGAACCACCAGCCCTAGAGTCATGATTGTGTAGTGGCACACACCATCTCTCCATCCCCAATCAACATTTCTGTCCGGGCCCCTATTCCTATCATAGTAGCCACCTCAGTTGTTATCCCTTAAAGCACAGTCTCCTTTGAAATTCCGACCTTGATTTCCTTAACCTTGGTGCCAATAGTCTTAATTAGACCCTTGGGCTTTGGTCTACAAACCCCCCATCTGATCATTGATAAAGCAAGAGCCCTCCTCATAGTAAGGCTCCTCATATATGGTTGCTCGTAGAGGCTGATGATTGACTGCATCACGCGTTCCTGACTTTGCTTCATCAACAACCCCACATTAATACTAATTTGAGTTAGCTCTTGCATCATCTTCTCATTTATCCTTTCCTGCTCAGAGTTTGTACTAACTGAGAAAGAGCTTTTAGTCATCGACTTGTCTCTCGTCCCCTGGCTAGTCTATATTTCAGACTCATTTTGGGGATAGTTTGCAAGGAAACATTAACCTTAATGTGCTATTAATTGCAACTTCTAAAAAATATGCATGTGTTATGACAGGAAATGGGATTAAAAGTGGACAAATGGATAATACCTGGTGAGATCTTGAAAAGAGAGCAAAAGTGTAAAAGGGCAGATAAAAGCGATATTGCCAACATACTCGGCGATCCGTTGAACACTCAAAGAGATCTCCTATCATTACAGTAACCAAGGTTGCAGGTCAAGCCAAGAAGGTGGTCAGATTCGATGTCGCAAAGTATACTCAGCGATCTGCCGAATTGCACAAGAGACCACCTAAAGTTGCAGCACCCAAAGCCCCAAAAAACAGAGAGGAAGACGATATAATGGATATTTTGGCGCATCGCTGAATTATATCTGCGGAGCAATAAGTCATCGCCTGATGCTGCAGAAGATGAAGCCTTATAAAGATGCATAGGAAAAAGGTCAAGTGCATGCGCATTGCCAGAGTGCTCGGCGATGGTCGGCCTTGACCGTCGAATGACATTTCACAACACAAACTTTCACACATTTACATGGAGTGTATAAGAAATTTTAGAAAGGAATCGATTTGATCTGCTGATACCATATCAGAACAATTAGTCTATAGTAGTAGTACATGGAACTTTTCTCTTAAAGTACAAAGGGAGTTATGGTTTTAAAGCTTTTGGGCAACAAAGTTGAGAGGATTGGCTAGTGATAATAAATTAATTTATACTCAATCTTGTTACCCATGACTTCTGCTACTATGTATGGTATCAAATCTCTAGTTTCTAATATGTGTGACTAAAACCACTATGTTGGGGGTGTGCTATTGATATAGGTCTTTGATTTATTTATTGGGTCTTTTATATCTTGACTTATCTTTAGTTGATTTGAGTGAATTTATATATGTTCCTATGTTTAATTTATTATTTCAAGGTTGCAAACTTGGGGTTTTACTTTAGATCTCTGAGTGTTACCTTTGCCGAACTATTAGAGTGTGGAATGGCTATAATAGTTGGAACCTCTTAGAGTTTCAGTTGAAGTCCACCGCCATGGATTCAATGTCTAAGGTGCCAGGGCTTTTGTTGAGACTTCTTAGGCCAAGTGTGTCCTCGATGATCCGCGTATGACTTTTTAGCCGATTCATGTGAAACAACCTTGTATCATATCTTATATGGGTTACAAGAAACCTAGCCTATTCACTCAACATCAACTCATTTGGTCAAGTATCTAGACCCAACTAATAGATCGATCCCCATATTTGCACATCCCTGACATCTTCCCTCGATTGTTTTTCAAATCATTATTTAGAACTCATTTAGCTGACTCTTTTAATTATTACAACCCCTCATTACTTGGTCCAACGAGTCACTTTTGACTTGAACAACGATTCCCTATAGGAGTGACCCCAACATCTAAAGTTGGGTATTATGCTGATGGCGACCGCCACTTATTCCATTGAGTAGTCAGGTTGAGTGACATCAGCCCCATGCATAGTTCATCTTAACCACCTTCTCTATTTGTTCATCCATCATAAAAAATGGACAATCTAAAATTGAGCCTCCCATGATAGTGTCAGCCACATCTTGGCTATTTTTATCTAAGGCCCAATAGAATATTTCCACCAAGGCATCATTAACGATCTTGTGGTTAGGGACACTCCTTAAGCATTTTGTAAACCTCTCCTATGTAGTGCTGATCAAATCATCAGGCAACTGCTTGAAGTTATTGATCTGATCCTTCAACTTCAACTTCTTAATCCAAGGAAAGAACCTCTCCAAAAAGGCCTTCTGCATTTCAGTCCAAGTGGTGATTGAACTCTGTAAGAGCTCGGATAACCATAGTGCCACTTCGCCTATTCGAGAAAATGGGAAGACACGAAGCCCAACAACCTCCATGGGCAGATTCTGACTCCCAATCATGCTCTTGCAGACGAAGCCAATGTTGTGTAGATGGCTAGGCAGATCCTCTGCTAGTAAGCCCGTGAACAACCCTCTATTCTGCAATATTTGAAGTAACCCACTAGATACGACAAATTTTGTGTCATCTGGTAAAGGAAGTAACATGGTAGCTCTGGTGATATCCACTGCCATGGGGTCAAGCATGTATTAATTCCATTGGTTAGACGCGACTTGAAGATCCCGTTGTGGTGAATACACATCCTCAAGTGGCTATGGTGGGTTATCATTATTTGCGTTCAGTGATGCATTTACGACATCATTTGCAACGTTGTCGCATTGTTTTGGGCCATTTTACTTAATGTCTTCTGGATCTCAGGGTCAAACGGCATCAAGGGATCGCCTTAACTATGAGTGTTGTGCATTCACTATAGTTGTACACTAAAAAAAACAATAAAAATCGTAAAATAAGGAAAATAAGGATTAATTCACGAACTACCCAAATTAAACTATCTAAAAGACATACTCTCTGGCAACGGCGCCAAAATTTTGATGTCACCCAAACTACACCTCCTATAGAAGGAATAAGCAGTTGTTGTCAAATTATATAACCTAACCAAGGTTAGGTTCGAACCCACAGGGAATATGGTCTAGACCTACAGTAATTATGAGAAATTCGAATGAATTAACCTACTTATCTCCCAAAAGGAGGGACTTGTAATTGCACTAAGTAAACCTAAACTAGAAGCAAGTGTTGTGAAATCAGTGAGAGAAATAACTAGAGTATTTTGTTCCCCATGAATTCCTAACCTAGTATCACTAGATAATCGTAATCTTTTCTAGTGTGTAGCATGCAGAACTGGTAAGTTAAGTTTACCAAGCTCTTTTATCTAGGCCAAAGGTAAATTTCACTATGTGATTTGGTCCATCCCCACAGTGTGACATTACTAACCTTTACCTTTTGTTCCAGTACTACAACCCCTTGATCCAGTTAGGTTGATTAGATGAGAGGGATCACATCAGTGTTTACATAATCTTCTTCTGTATGAAGAAATGATTCATCGAAAACGGGCCTTTACTTGAGCCTCCAAGGATAAAAGTACAGACACGAAGGGCATCTTCTTCTCGAAATCCTAGCAAAAAAAAGAATTGTATGGTACAAAATATGCGGATCCAATCATGATCTTATATATAAGATGAACAAAAGATCTTTCTTGATGCTAACAAACCAATTCTAATTCTATATATTCTTTCTTATTTTTATTCAAATTACAATATTCGTGGAGAAAGAATCGTATTAATCTCGTTTCGTATTCATTTATACCTTGAACCAGTCAGTAAGACATAGGCGGGTTTTAATGTTGGCCACTATTAAAAGATATTCATAACGAAGAGAATTAATTAACACATGCAAGCACACTTTCCAAAAGTTATGGATTATCGAATTTTACCTTGTTAGTTCTTCATGGTTCTCATAACCCGAGTTGTGGATTTAGCTATGCATGCTAATTTTAGAAGAGAAAATCATGTTATGAAATGGCATAATTAAACACTTACGATGATGAATTTAACAACAAGAAATCTAAAACTCTCCACAAGAAATCATAACGCAATAATCTTAATGTAAAAATCACAAAGTACATGTCTCAAAGTGTTTTTGTCCTCTCTCATGCATCTCTTTACAAAAAAGACCTAAGAAAACCTATTTATAATAAGTAAAATACAAATACAAAACAAAATAGGAAAATAGGATTCGGTAGCTTCTATGAACAGGTTATAGGCCGTATGAGAAAGCACAACCCGTACCTAGGCTTCTTACTCTACAATTTCCAAAATCAGACTTCAACTTTGAGACCTTCTTACAGGTCGTATTTTGACTTGCGGCCCATGAAGGGTTTCTTTTGCTAGCTTAATTAAAATTCTTTAAAATGTTGATCCTCCAAGCACGACCAAATCCACGACTCGTAAAGGAATCTATGGCTCATCTAATAGTTCATGGATGCAACATCTGAAACTTGGCCCTTTATCGGATCTGACTCACGAAACCAACCTACAGCTCATAGAATGAACCACGACCCCTAGAGTTGTCCATAACTCCTCAAAAACTTAAATTCTGCAGAACTTTGCCCTAAATCATACTGAATCTTGTATCCTACAAAATAACTATAAAAACACATCACAATCTAGTAATATCGATTTAAGAACACACAAAATTCTAATTTTAAGCATCAAAAGTGTTGTATTTTGACAGCACATCAGTGAAGGTTAAATGTAAACTTATGCCCCCTGACTTGTACGTATACCTATCCTGATACTATTCTATTTATGTGAGTAGCCTAATGCTACTAATATGTGATACTAGAGAAGGCTGGTTGTTGATTGTATTCCATTCTTTGTATTTAAGACTTTGTGGATATGATTTTGTTGATACTTGTTGTTTTGGATACCTGTGGTACTTGGTAGTTGGATTGTCTACGGTTAGTATGGATACTTGTAGTTGTCTAGACTATAATGTACTTATCTATGGCTAGATGTGATCTTATCCTGCTTCTATTGATACATATGCCTACTTGGCCATTTGTATACTTGTTGGGTTAGCTGGTACTAGGAGAAACATGCTATATCCTAGGAAAATAGTTGATGGTTGTACTCTTGACTATGCACCGTGATTCTGCTACTGTGATATACTGTTAGACTGGACCCTTGGTTAGTTAATGAAGGGGGTGTAGTCTTGATTGTGAGATATATGCTATACCTTTGAAATTTGTTGGTTTATGTGTTGTTGTGGGGACTTTGTGTGCATTAATCAGTTAGGTTGCTTACCTTCTTGTCTTTGGGACTGGTTATATTTACCAGCTGACCTGTATATTGTTACCTTTGTTACTTCTTACACTTATCAACGGGGTTGTTAATATGGTTCTGCATATGTGGGATACTTCTAGTTATATGCTCTCTATGCGCCATAGCCTAGGCTTAAGCTAGTGCTACCCTAGAGTAACTTTACTCAGGGAATGCATGACTAAATACATACATAATATGGCTTGAGAGGTACACTAAATCGAGTGTCATAGTCTAATATGATATACATACACCTTTGAATGGGGGGTTGTGAACTAACACATTATATATACATTTTAGGACTGGATGACTCGTTTTGCCATGATACATCTCTACATTAGAGGATTCATCCCACCACTATACATACATAACGTATAGTACATACATGTACATCTCAAGATCATGTGTCGCAGTATATGCACCTAAGGATCAGGTGTCATGGTACGTCACGATATACATATATCTCAAGATCGGATACCATGTTCCAGCATGATATATGTATATACAGTTGTTATCAATGCCCGCACCAATACACCTATCTTCCCCTGATCATGTGTGGATGTACCTTCTAGGCTTACGGGGGACCAATTGGCGTTCGAGCATAGATATTGGGGCCTTACACCCATGTACAACATCATACCTTGATCGTGTGAGAATTGTGATATGATTTTGCTTAGGTTCCGTATATTCATTTTTTTAGTGTACATTTCCTGACCCTTTTTCAGGTTGTCTTTTCTGGTTCTACTTGGTTAATTTTTCTAGTTCTGCTCAGTTGAGTTCTCTTGATGCCACAGGCATAGATAATGCTTTGCCTCCGGGTCCCATCTGTCAATATTATTGCATGTTAGTTGGGTTGTGCCATTGGGGTTGTATGATTCTCTAGACATGCTTATCTTTGGACGTGGGTTGAGATAGCTAGTATAGGAACACACAGACCAATGTTAGCACCTAATTGTTTTTTTATCAAATTTAAGTCATTTACTTTTTAGTATTTAAATATTTATTTTTGGAATCTAAATTAGATATTTTTACTTTTTTCTTATTTAGGATAATTTGAAAACAAAAAATAGAGTCACATTTTAGGATAAATTTTGTTTTAAAGAAGGGAAAATTTATAAAAATATATGTTCTCTTTTAAATTTCGATTCTAATAGATAATCTAGTATTGTTAGTATTTTATTAATTATATCTTAGTTTTAGCTAATTAATTTTTTTATTATTATTATTTTATTTAAAGTAGTTTTCTAACAATTTTTTTCTCTTTTCAAAACCAAAAAGAAAGCAAAAAATGAAATAAAAAGGAAAATTAAAATAATCCTAAACTACCCCACAAAACCCACTACTCCCTCACTTTCCACATCTTAACATCCCCCACTCCCTCATATTTTATGCTTACACGACACACACAACACATTTGGACTCTTCTTTTTCCTCTTTCTTCACATTCTACAAAAAGCACAAAAAACAAGACAACACACACACAAAAACAAAAAAAGAAAAAAATCATCTACTACATTTTGTTTTTACACACACATCTTATACACATTTAGGAAAAATCTGCACAAAACCTAAAAACAATTTGCACAAACACTCAACCAAAAAAAAACTCTCAAAATGTTATTGAAAAATACGAATAAATAAATAATTTGTGGCAATGTTGGAAAGCGCTGCTACCAATATACCACAATAATAAACTAAGACATACTTAAACGAGTTGAAAATAAATTAAAGATGGGGTATAAATGACACTTTTGAAAACTTATAAATACAATATGTTCAAAATTAAGTTAAGCCATAAACTAGTAAATAAAGCGACCGTGCTAGAATCATGGGACTCGAGGGGTGTCTAACGCCTTCCTCTCGGTCAACAGAATTCCTTACCCGATCTTTTTTTCGCAGACCAAAAATAAAGAGTCATTTCCTTTTGATTAGGGATAAGAAAAAAAGGGTGACTTGGAACACCAAAACTCAATTGCAAGTGGCGACTCTGAATAAATAAGACACTTCCTTTTTCAAAATGTCACTTTGGTTGGAAAACTCTATTTTTCGAAAACCACGCGGGGGAAAAATAGGGGTGATAGATGGCGACTCTACTAGGGATAATCAGAATTCGAGCTTATCAATATTGACTTGTATATAGCTTTGTTATTTTGAATATTGTATTCATTGATTTAATGTGATATTTACCCTCTTATTTACTATACCGATACTGTTTGAACTATAATATAAGTGTCATCTCCCCCGTACCCATCTGAGTCTTCTGAAAATCTATTTCATTTGGAGATGCAGTCTGCCCTCTCGAAACTTTCTTTGAGATACCAGATATGTGACTACGCTCTTGGGAAGGATTTTAGTTGCACAAATATTAGGACAGGAAGGTCCAAAAAGTGAGGCCGGAAAGCCCTGCTACCGTATATGTTGTTCCTTCCCGACTCGAGTTGTCCACTCGTTTTACACCCGCTCTAGACACCAAATTCATTAAGACAAAGAATCCAGTTGAACCAGCCTCATACAATGATTATTTTTAATATGGTACGTTTATTTGAATCATGAACATTTAAATTAATGGGACCCAGCACTAAGGTCAAGTTCGAGTGAGACAGGTACCCTTTTTTGAAACCATCATGTGCATTCTTTGTGCTACTCGTCAGAAGACTATATTAAATGTCGACCGCTTTAAGATGAACTAGTTAAAAAAATTATAATTATCTTTTTAGATTTTATCAATTGTACTACTCCTTCTTTATAGAAATTTTATTTTATTTTCTTATCCCAAAACACATAGAAAAAAAAGAAATTTTACTATAGAAAATTTTTTATTATTCTTGTAAAAAAATCATTTACTATTAAAAAAGTTTTTAAAAAAGGTTTGTTTAGAAAAGTCGAACTACGCACACTTGATTCTTATCCCGATAAGATACGTAGGCATCCCTCCTTGGGTTTAGTGATCTTTATTGATAAAATTATAATATATATATATATATATATATATATATATATATATATATATATATATATATATTCCAAAAATAAACACGAGTATTTCTTTGATTTGAGAACTACGCTCGCCTGATTCGCACCTTAATGAGATACGGAGGCAACCCTCATCTGGTTCAGTGATTCTTTTTCAAAAAATAAAATAAAAGAAGAAAAAAGAATTTTTATTAAAAAAAAATTATTAATCTTTATTCAGAAAATCAAATTCAAAAAGAAAATTTTATTTATTCAAAAGGAAAAACAGAAAAAAAAATTTCAAGAACCACGCACACTTGATTCTCACCTTGATGAGATATGTAGGCGATCCTCCTCGGGTTCGATGATTCTCATTTAATAATAATAATAATAATAATAATAATAATAATAATAATAATAATAATAATAATAATAATAATAATAATAATAATAATAATAATAATAATAATAATAATAATAATAATAATAATAATAATAATAATAATAATAATAATAATAATAATTCTTTATCCAAAAAAATAGCAATGAAAAAGGTTTTACTCATTAAAAAAAGGATCCTGATTCAAGAAATTTAAAAAATGGAAGATCTTATTTCTTTGTGTAGAAAAGAAAAATAACTTTTTTATTCTTATTCAAAAAATAAATTAAATTTTTTTTATCCCTCTTCAAAATGTAAATACTAAAATTAAAAAGGTACTTCTTGTCTTGATTGGTACCAACATACTTAGAAGTGTGCATGAGAAAATATTAACTATTTGGCATAATAGAGTGGACCAACTTTCTTGTGACTCATATAGATTTTTTTGGCACCTCTGGATTATACTTATGTCACACTTGGAAAATTCTCTTGCTTAAAGTTAAGGGTTAAAGAAATAATTTGACCTCATTGTTTCATGTGCTTTGTGTTATGAACTTTAGATATAAAGTTCAATGGCATGACTTGTTGATCTAGAACTTGACCCGAATGTCTGTTGAGGAGAAATTTTGAGCAACATCTAATTTGAAAAAGGATTGTAGGTCTTCTTTGATCCAATTGTTCTTGTAAGCCTACAAATGACACATGATCCCTAGTGCTTTCCTTTTTTAGCCTAAAATATTTTTTCCACAATCATATTTTTGCACATATCCTTTTGACTGCACAAATGCACCATTCTATTTTTCTCTCATCTTCAAGAATGCACTAACAAAGTGCTAAGTTGGATGGCAAGGTGAAAGTGAAAATGTGATAGTCAAAAAAGAAAACTCCAATAAAAGGAGAAAAACTCAAAAAAAGAGGAGAAGGTCCAAAAAAAAAAGAAAGAAAAACATCCAAGCAGATAAAGATCAAATGTGAAAATGAAAAATATAAATTGAATGCATAGTGCAATGTTGGGGAGAAAATGGTCACTTTGTACAAAAATTACCTTCTCCATTCCAAGCCTACATTTTTAGCCGAATACAAGTCCTACATTTTCGATGTTCTCACATTAGTGGACACTTACATGAGGGTCAAGTATATGGTATCTCAATCTCATGCATTGAACATCTTTCTGAGTGTGAGTGACTCTCAAAATGTCCCATGATCTCAACTCTCTCTTTTGTGTGAACAAGGATTTTTTTCCGGTGAGGTACTTAAAAGATGATGACATGAATTTAACCTCATATTTGATGAAAGATGAATAGATCTGGTTAATACTTAAGTATGCTTGAGATATCATTTGAAACTATAGAAATTACTTCAAAGTTGGCCTCAAATTTGCCTAGAAGTACTCGAAGGTGATTTATATGCATAGAACTAATTGTTGTTACCATCTAAAGTCAAGACATGATCAATCAAAAATCAATTTCTTTCTATTTAACAATCTTTTCAAAAGATATTATTTTGCAAATAAAAAAAATATTTTGATTCGTATGAACTACGTTAGGCCTGATTCTTGCTATGGAGAGATATGTAGGCAGTCCAACTAACAGGCTCGGTCTCAAATAAAAAATATATTTTGATTCGTATGAACTACGTTAGATCTGACTCTTGCTATGATGAGATACGTAGGCAGTCCTACTAACGGGCTCGGTCTCAAATAAAAAATATTTTGATTCGTATGAATTACGTTAGACCTGATTCTTGCTATGGTGAGATATGTAGGCAGTCCTACTGACGGGCTCGGTCTTAAATAAAAAAAATATTTTGATTCGTATGAACTATGTTCGACCTAATTCATGCTATGGTGAGTTACATAGGTAGTCCTACTAACGGGCTCATCTAAAATGAAAAAATATTTTGATTCGTATGAACTATGTTAGACCTGATTCTTGCTATGATGAGATACGTAAGCAGTCCTACTAACGGGCTCGGTCTCAAATAAAAAAATATTTTGATTCGTATGAACTACGTTAAACCTGATTCTTGCTATGGTAAGATATGTAGAAAGTCCTACTAATGGGCTCGGTCTTAAATAAAAAAATATTTGGATTCGTATGAACTATATTAGACTTGATTATTTCTATAGTGGGATACATAGGAAGTCCTATTAATGGGCTCGGTCTCAAATAAAAAAATATTTTGATTCGTATGAACTACGTTAGACCTTATTCTTGCTATGGTGAGATACATAGGTAGTCCTACTAATGGGCTTGGTCTCAAATAAAAAATAATATTTTGATTCTTATGAACTACGTTAGACCTGATTCTTGCTATGAACGTAGGCAGTCCTACTAATGGGCTCGTTCTCAAATAATAAAAAATATTTTTATTCGTATGAACTACGTTAGACCTGATTCTTACTATGGTGAAATACGTAGGCTGTCCTACTAATAGGCTCAGTCTCAAATAAAAAAAATTGATTCGTATGGACTATGTTAGACCGGATTCTTGATATGGTGAGATACGTAGGCAGTCCTACTAACGGGCTCAGTCTAAAATAAAAAAAAATATTTGTTTTGTATGAACTACGTTAGTGTAACGCCCGGTAAAATTACCAAAATACCCCTAGAGGAGAGGTGTGCGCAAAACGCGTCTTCCGATGCTCGGATTAAAAATATGAGAGTGGAGATGTGATCAGCACGAAATATTGAGTGGGAGAAGGGTCTCGGTCGATATTTAGAACGACCGAGTCAAAAGATAATTTTTCTGTCCAAAATGGAAAATAGTGTGAGTTCGCGACGGAGCCGCGTCGCAGATCTATCACAGAGCCACACTTATGTTTTTCTGTAATTTTTCGATGGAGTTGAGTTTTTCCGAAATACGCTATCCGCGACATTTTGCGTCGTGGACTGTGTTATTTCAAGCCAGGAAAAGTTTCTTTAAAATTCGAGGGGCATTCTAGTCCATTCCTATACTTTCTAAACTTCCCATTCGACGAATATAGGTCGTTTCTCTTGGAAAAGGTTCCAAAAACACAACCAAAAACATTCTTCCTAGAAAAGTCACTAAGCTAGGGCTTGAGGGGAGTTGAGATTGAGGAATTCAAGAGGATATTGTTTAAGGAGTTGTTAGAAATCATCCCAGGTATGTAAGGCTAACTTAAAGCATGGGATTATCCTCCCATGTGCCCTTTTGTATAAATTAAATCATTTATGGAATATAATGAATTTGATGCGAAGATTATTGAGTATTCTACTGAATCTTACTTAATACATATGTTTTACATGAATTGATGATCATCATAAACTTGATTTATTGCATAATTTATTTTCATGAGTGTTTTTCACAAAACCCTATGATTATTTTATTAAAAAGTGTAAGATTGAACTAGGGTATGAGTCTAGAGCCTTAATGAAGATGATGTTTGTGATATTGTGATTGTATTTCACATTGATGAGAGTCTTAATGATGATGTTGAGGAGAATGACGTTTCGTGATGTCTTAAAACCTGAAATTAAATTCTAAAAGAGTATTTTGAGTTCATGATGTTGATGTTGAGGTATTATGTCCCTACGGGGCTAATGTTGATGTAGAGGTACTATGTCCCTATGGGATCGGTGATGATGTATTATGTCCCTACAGGACTGATGAGGTTGATGTTTTATGAGCATGTCGAGTTCTGGGAGGAGTATTGAGGACCGAAATGGGTGAGAGTGAGTCCCACTCGAACCCATTAACTTTGTGGCCCATGTAGGAAGAGAGGATTGAATCGCAATGCGGATGACTCCTTTATTGTCCCAATAGAGAACTGAGATTTTTCTTGTGGATCCACTGAGGTTGATGTCCTTTACATCGGACAGGGTACTGGATGAATGTGGCAACGGAATCGCTTCGTTATATCATCACTGGCTCATAAATGATGGTTATCGGTTAGAGAAACTCCCAGTGAGGTCTTACTTGGATCGTACTCTGATGTTGATGTTGATGTGATGTTTTGAGTCGAGTTTGTTGAGTTGAGCTGAGTCAAGCTCCTTGTGTTGAGTCTGAGGTATTGTTGATGTGGAGGTGAGATGTTGATGAGTCCATAAGATAACCTATAGCTCGTAGGTCATGGTCTCATTGTTCGCCTGAACCTTAGTTTAGGGAAAATGGAACTACGAATTCATCTATGAGGTGTACATAGATATATAACCCGTAATCCGTATGCTGAATCATAGATGCCCCCAACACTTTCCAAGTTTTAGAAATCTTGTGATCCACGACCCATAGTTAAACTACGAGCTCGCGGAATGGAGTGCAAAAAATTTTGCTTATTGGATGTGATTCTATAAGTTCGTGTATGGGTCGTGATATGAAGCATGGCTCGTACAACTAGTTGTTGAATCAACTTCTCTTGCTTTTCAGCATTGGTTTGCTGACTTTCCCTATTCCTACATGTCCTTCACAAAACAAACTATTTCCCTATAAGCCACCAATACTTGAGTCAAAATTTACAACCAAAAACAAGAAATTGAAACTACCTACAAGTCTAGAAAGCTAAAATAAAACAAAAACACAAATGTTACATCAGATATCTTAGGTTGCCTCCTAAGTAGTGCCTGATTTATTATCGCGACATGACTTGGACGACTTTTAGTTACTCAGACTTCGCCAAGTTCCCAAACTTCCATCTTAAGATTGTCGAGCCTTTTCATAGACTGATAGATATTGAAGATGACTTCTTCATCATTCAATCAAAACTTGAGTTGGCCTAATTTCATGTCCACCAGTGCTTGCCTAGTGGCTAGGAAGTTCCTTCCCAAGATGATTGGGAATTTGAAGTTAACTTCGCAATCAAGAATCACGAAGTCTACGGGGAATATAAATTTTTCAACTTTGATGAGAACATCATACAATATCCCCACAGGCTTCATCACTGTCCTATCAGCCATCAACAACCGCATGCTTGTTGGGCTAGGGGCTCCCGAACCTAACTTCTTGAATATTGCAAGAGGCATTAAATTTATGTTTGTACATAAGTCACACAATGCCTTTACAAATTTCACATTTCCAATGGTGTGGGGTATGGTGAATGCTCTGATATCTTCTTTCTTTTGCACCAAGGACCTTGTTGCTATCGCACTACAATATTGAACCTCTTGAGTGAGCTCTTGGCTCACAGTCCTCTTCTTTATCACCAAGTCCTTCATGAATTTTTCTTACTCGGGCATCTTCTCTAATGCCCCAAAGAGAGGGGTGTTGATCAAAAGCTGCTTCAACATGGAGATAAAGTGTTGTAACTTACCTTGCTCCTCCTTTTTTTGAGTCTCTGAGGAAAAGGAGGGGGAGGTCTGAATATGGGTTTCAACTTCTGTTGCATCACTATCTCATCACTCACCCCATCCTTAGCGCTAGCATCTTCGATCTATGCATCCTTTCTATCAACCATCTCCTCACGAACTTCATCATTATCAATTGGAATCAATGGATTAATAGTCTACTTGCTGCCACATGTCGTCACTGCCATGCATTTCTCCTCATTATTTGGATTTTACACTGTGTTACTTGGCAATGTACCCTTTTGACGCTGCTTCAACTGAGTCGGCATATGACTAAACTATTGCTCCAGTTGCTTGATGGCAACACAATGAGACTCGATCTTCAGATTAGTGTTGTAGATGTCAGATTAGATCCCCTTTAAGGTATTATCCTGAGCGTTAGCCTTCTTTAACAGTGTGTCAAACATCTCCTCAATTTGCAAACCACCAGCCCTATTGGCACATACGGATCATTTCTGTAACCATCTCTACACCCTCAATCATCATCTCTATTTAGCACCCTCTTCATGTTAGTAGCCTTCTCGGTTGTTATCTCTGAAAGTGATGTCTCTATTGATGTTTAGACCTTGATTTCCTTGACCTTGGTGCTAATAGTCCTAATAAGACCCTTGGGTGTTCGTCCGAAAACCCCCCATCTAATCAGTGACAAACAAGTATCCTCTTCATAGTAAGGCTCCTCATACATGGATGCTCGTAGAAGCTGATGATTAACTGCATTCATGCATTCCTGACTTTGCTTCATCAACAATTCCACATCAATACTAATTCGAGCTAGCTTTTGCATAATCTCCTCATTTATCTTTGCTTGCTCAGAGTTTGTGTTAACTGATAAAGAAATTTTAGTTGTCGGCTTGTCTCTCATCCCCTATGCATGGTTCGTCTTAACCACATTCTCCAGCCATTCAGCTATAACAAGGAATGGACAATCTAAAAAGGAGCCTCCCATGATAGTTTCAGCAATAGCTTGGTTGTTTTCATCGAAGGATCAATAGAAGTTTTCCACTAAGGCATCATCAGTGATTTTATGGTCAGGGACACTTCTTAGGCACTTTGTAATCCTCTCCCACTTACTGCTGACCGAATCACTGGGAAACTACTCAAAGTTGTTGATATGATCCTTCAATTTTAGCTTCTTCGACCTAGGAAAGAACCTCTCCAAAAAGGTCTTTTGCATGTCATCCCAAGTGGTGATTGAACTTTGTGGGAGCTCAGATAACCATAGTATTGCTTTGCCTGTTTTAGACAATAGGAAGACACAAAACCCAATGACATCCATGGAAATATTCTAACTTCCTATCATACTCTTGCAGACAAAGATGACATTGTGTCGAGGGTTATGCAGATTCTCTGATGGTCAACTCGTGAACAACCTTCTATTATGTAGAATTTGAAGTAACCCACTCAAAACTGCAACTTTTGTGTCATTCGATAAAGGAGGTAACACAATAACTCTGGTGACATCCATCGCCATAGGGTCAAGCCTGTATTGATTCCATGTGTTTGCTGCGGCTTGAAGATCCTATGGTTGTGGATTCACATCCTCAAATGGTGGTGGTGGGTTATCCTTATTTACGTTCAGTGTTGTATTTATGACAACATTTACAGTGTTATTCGCAATGTTTTGGGCCATTCTTCTTAGTGTCTTCTAGATCTCAGGAGTGTAATGCATATACTACACCGGTATGTTGAAACAAAAAAAACAATAAGAAACATAAAATAAGAAAAATAAGGATTAACTCACGAATTAAAAGTCGTACTCTCTAGTAACAGCGCCAAAATTTTAATGTCGCCCAAACTAAACCTCCCTTTTAAAGGTGTAAGCGGTCATTGTCAAAACACATAACCCAACAAAGATTAAGGTAGATCCCACAAGGAATATGGTTTAGTCCCAGAGTAATTATAAGCAATTCGAACGAATTAACCTACTTATCTCCCGAAAGGGGGCGGAATTTCCATATGTAGTAAATAAACCTAAACTAGAAGCAAGTGTTGTGAAATCAGTGATAGAAGTAACTAGGGTATTGTGTTCCCTATGAATTCCTAACTTAGTATCACCAGATAAGTGTAATCTCTTCTAGTGTGTAGCATGCAGAACTGGTAAGTTAAGTTTACCAATCCCTTTAATCCAGGTGAGAGGTAAATTTAACTATGTGATTTGAACCATCCCTATAGTGTGACATTACTAACCCTTACCTTTTGTTCTAGTACAACCGCCCCTTGATCCAGTTAGCTTGATTAGATGAGAGAGATCACATCGAATCTTGTTAATTAATCTCTTTTCCTATTCATTACTAATTTGATCTAGTCACTAAGAACTAGGCGGGTTCTAACGTTAGCCACCGTTAAAAAGCATTCATAATGAAGAGAATTAATTAATACTTGCATGCACACTTTCTAAGGATTATTGATTATCTAATTTTACCATGTTAGTTCTTCATATTTCCCACAACCTTAGTTCTGGAATTAGCTATGTAGAATCATTGTAGATGAAAGACTCATGTTATGGAATAGCATAATTAAACACTTACAATGATGGATTTAAGAACAAGAAATCTAAAGTTCTCCACAAGAAATAACAATGTAATAATATTAATATATAAATCACAAATTATGAAGTCTAAAAGTGTTTATGTCTTCTCTTGTGCGTCTCCTAACTTAAAAGTCCTAAAAACCCTATTTATAAGAAATAAAATACAAATTGAAAATAGAATAGAAATACTGGATTCAACAGCTTCTACGGACTGCGTTACAGGTTATATGTGGGACCATGGCCCGTACCTAGGCTTCATACTCTGCAATTTCCGAAATTGGACTTCAACTTCACGAGACCTTACGGGCCATCATATGACTTACAGCCCATAGAGTGTTTCATCCGCTAACTTTTCTTAAACTCTTTAAAATCTGATCCTCCAAGCACGACCCTATCCACTACTTTTGAAGAAATATACTGGTCGTCTAATAGTTCGTGGATGCAACATCTGAAACTTGGCCCTTTATTGGATCTGACACACGAACCCAACCTACGGCTCGTAGATTGAACTGTGACCCATAGAGTTGTCCGTACATCCTCAAAAACGTCAATTCTGCAGAACTTTGCCCAAAATCATACCAAATCCTATAAAATTGCAAAATAATCATAAAAATGCATCAAACCCGGTAATATCGCTTTGAGAACACACGAAATTCTAAGTTTTAAACATAAAAAATATTGTATTTTGGCAGCACATTACCCTCCATCCACATAATACCCTTAATGTCAATCTTTCTTTTTAAAATAATACCTTGTGTATAACAACTCATACTTATAAGGTGAATAGAGGATAATATTTTACCAAATCTCATAGTGTAAGGGCTTTTTAGGCCTACTTCGTTAAACTAATTTGAAATAACTTAATATATGGTCTCATGTGATTGTCCTTGTTTTGAGTTCTATAATAAATTGAGAATTCAAAAAATATTAGTCCTCTACTTTCTACACCTCTTCTTAGATATTCTCATCATTTTAAATTTCTTTTCAACTTAAACAGGGAAGAAAAAAGGAGAAAAATTATGATGCTATTAGGGTCTTTCTAATGAATTTTACATACTGATGAGCCAAGATCAAAAGCAACAAAAGGGTATTTTGGCAGTAAAGAGAACCCCGATCAGTAGATAGAGATGACCTTTCTCCAATAGAAGGTGATTTAATTAAGCAACTATGTACATACATAACATTTTCTTTTGTTGTATCCAAAATTCAAAAAAATAAAAAGAATGAAAATAATCTTTTCTCGTATTCCCAACCTATCCTCACCCCACTCCACCATGATAATAACCCAGATTAAAAGAATATGACCAAGAAAATTACTTTCAAGTTTGAGTCCATGATATCGTAATTAAGAATAAGAGATCAAAAAAATAAAAAAGAGGAAATGAACAATACAATTGAAAAAATAGAGGTTGTAGTCATTCTTAATTGATATAGCATCGTCATCTTTTTTTGGTACGAATGAGATTCAAACAATAGCAGTCAAGGCAAAAATAATAATCTTTTTTTAGATAAGCATATCAAGTATGCATTTTAGTTGGATTCCCAGTTATGAGTTAGTGTAAGGAGCAGATTTTTCCTAATGGCATTGCCTAGATGTCCTAAGATATTTCCCCAGGATACTACCAGCCATCACTCCACGGAGAAGCCTACACGGCCTGTGTGAAGTCACACGGTCTGTGTGGCTGCCCATGGAGTGACACTTTGGTCAGTTCACGGTTGGGGCAAACTTAGGACGAGGAGAAAATTCGCCAAGTGAAGGAACACGAGCATTCACACGGTCCGTGTGGCCTTCCGTGTGGCTTACTTTGTGGAAAATTTTCTAAGTACAAAATTACCGTCTCGTAACTTTGCAGTGTAAAATTTATTTCAAGTACCTTTACACGGGTGATGTCACGGACCGTGTGGCATCAGATGGTCCGTGAAGCCGCCCGTGTGGTACCACTTAGTTTCGTGAAATCTTCCTTCTATAAATTCTATGTCCTGGGCCATGACCCTGTTCATGGTCTCTGTGATGCTATATGGACCGTTTATCGAACTGTGTGACCTAGACGAACCAAATTCAAGTCTATTTCATGAATGGCATTTATGAATTTTGACTTTTTACTTATCCTAAACCCTTAATCTACCTGAAAACCCCTCCCCTCTTCACTCTTTCACCTAAATCACTCTACCCCTCTTAAGATCACTTCCCCATTCCTCCCAACTTTTCTCTCTCAAGGATTCAAGCTAGTGTTCCAATTGGGGTCAATTCTAGTCTGATTACTACTCCTCAAGTCAGGTATGTGGGATTGATTCTTGGTCCCTTTCAACCAAGAAGACCCAAAAATCTTTCAATCTATTTTCATGAATTTTAGTTAATTCAAATATGAAATTTCATGATTTGATTCTATTAAATCTAAATAGTATATGAGTTGTATTTTACCTATTATTTCAATTCATTTTGGATTACTATTATGATGATTTATATTGGATTATGAAGTTATGGATATGCATATCCCCTTTAAAATTTATTTATGCATGGGTGACTATTACTATGATTTAGATGTTGATTTAATTAAGGATCTCCTTGATTTCATTTTTTATATGGCTGATTTTAACTTGAATCTATGTTACCCATGCTATCATCACATCATGCATTGCATTACATTCATGAGCATTATTATGTGTAAATTATGAAGTGGGTTGAACCCAATTATGTTTTTATGAAATGGTTACGATACGATTTTCGTAAGGCATTGGTTATGACTAAAACGTGATCATCGGTAGGCCTATGACTTTGGCTCATTGAGCATTCTGGTTGCTTGCACCATTCTGTTATGTGAATGAGTTATTCCTTGCATGAGCATTATGATTATGATTTATGATTTGGCATTTGAGCCCAAATGTATATTAAATGGTTTGGTACGAACAATACATTTTCTGAAAGCATGTGTATATATACAAGTATTCAAGTGGGATGTTTTTACTTAGCACCGATGTATTGGGGGTGTTAGGGCTATCCCCAAGGGCCCTCTTCCTTTCCTTGAACTATGTGCCAACATAGGGACGTCATGTATGTATCTGAATCTAAAAATCCTTCTGAAAAAGTGATTCTCATAAGGAAGGTGACCATCCACCAAAATGGTGAGTTCCGTAAGGTCTGATGTAAATTACCTTTGGCAAGTAATCTTCTTCCTACCGGTGGGAGGTCCCAACAGGTCTAATTCATGTAATAGCTCGCATGAGTTTGATATGTCGGTTATACTCCATCCCCATTATAAAAGATCATTATTGCATTTCATGCATCATAATTTCATGGCAACTTGTATACAAATTTTCCCTTGAATATACAATTCTTCTATAGTATGTGCCGTTGTCATCTAACATTGAAATTCAAGTTTGATAAGTCATATGTATTGCATGCCCGCATATTTAGTACATTCAAATGTTCTAATGCATACTCTATGCCTACATGATTTTACCATGTAAGGCCCGAGCACTCTGAATATCAGCCATTTGAAGAATAGTTCACTCTTGGAATCTTGTGGTGAGTCCCGTCTTCCGAGGGCGAGCCGGTTATGTTCTTTCTATTGTTTTTTGGATGTTCTCTTTATTGAGGGTGAGCCCGAAACTTGTCCTGGCTTCCGTTCCTTGGGTTAGAGGCATTGTTGGGCACTATTATGACTAATGTATTGATTGTGCATTCTCTTTATATATACGACCTCCGAACTTGGACTTGGCTAAAATCGTATGCGTTTGTATGCTAATCTAGAACCAATGATGTGGTTATGGATACATGAGGCTTGTTCAGGACTCTTCGGTCCCCAATCACCGTGTCACGTCTAGGCCCCTACCCCGGGTCGTGACAGTTAGATTAATAAATGAATGTTGATTTGATATAGGATAATAGGAAGATATTATGAAACTGATAAATTTTTTTATTATCTTCAAACATATCAGGTCAAACAAAATCATATGTGATTATTATTATTTATTTTAGAAGGGTTTAAATTTGGTTTTGTAATGAATCTGGAGGTCATTTTTTGAAATTTTAGTCAAATTATTGTTTTGCCCGACCTGGAAGTTGCTTTAAGTCATTTTTGATTGAGTTGGAAAGTCAAATTTCGGAAATCTTGTAAAAAAAATTGAGTTTTGTAAAAGAAAGAGTTTTTAAAGGCTTAAAGGTAAAAATTTTGAGTTTTGAGGTCATTTTGAGTTTTGAGTGTCGGAATACAATTCTGTCGATTTCATCAACTTCGGAATGTCAAAACTTGTCTATGAAAACTTACATAACAGAATCTAGAGTTATAACCGAGATTTTAGATCCAAAGTTCCATTTTCAGTTATTTTCGGATCATTAGTTTGACTTTGGTTAACATTTAGGGTTCGAAAGCTCGAATCGAAATTCCGACAGTTTCAGTGGTTCCGAATAGTGAAACTAACGCTAAAAATGGCTTCATTGTAATTTTTAGAGCTTTCAAGGTGATTTTGAGTATTTGAGTCCTAAACTAGTTTAAACGAGCTTTTCTGGGTTTCGAGCCGAGGAAACCTCGAAATCCAATTATGATAGTTCCATTAAGCCCGAAATATTATCTTTGATAGGGTTCCATGTTTGATTTGTGTTCATGGTATTTCGATGAATCCTGAGGGTCTATTTTGTGATTTTTCAGAGCTATTTTGCTGGTTTTTGTTGTATTTGGTGCAGGAGGATTTTGTTTTCCGCGTTCGCACCCATATCTCCACGATCGAAGAGTACTGGGCATTCTGGCCTCCGCGTTTGCGGAGTGTTAGGCAGCCTTGCCTTCCACATTCCTAGAAAAGAGCTCCGCGTTCGTCAAGCACAAAATGCACCTAAATAGTGTTACTTTTAAGTGATGGGTTATGATTATTTTCACCATTTTTAAAGTTTCAAGCTTTGTTTTCAAGGGATTCTCCAAGGTTTTTTAAGGCGAATCTATTTGGTAACTATTTTCTACCATGTTTCTTCAATTTCAATGATTAAATTATGATTTTAACTTATAATTATGGGGTTTTTTTAATGGTGAAATTTGGAGATTTTTCGGACGTTGATTCCTAGCACTACATTAATGATTCCTAGCCCATTTAAACTCCATTTTCGAATTGGTTTTCACCATTGGAATCCTTGTTACGTGGAGATCGTTTTCATGTACTAAATTTCAGATTCGGACTACTTTTTTCCGGTATGGGTTTTTTGACCATTTTATCCTTTTCACCTGAATTGATTGATTTTAGTGTCATTAAATTTGTTATGTGATTGTGATTCTATATTTGATTAGATTGTGACATTCTAGGTGTGAATTCAAGGGGCAAATCTCCGGTTATTGCTTGATTTGGCTACTCATTGAGGCGAGTGAAATTCTAAACCTTGTTAAGTCTACTTGAACATGATAATTCCTTTGTTTATGGCTTTGATTGATTGATTTCTTGTTGTGGATTGGGTTAAACTTGACAAAATTGTGGGAACTTGGTAAACCGTAAATTCCAACTATGACTTGAAAGTGAAATAATGAGGTTGATACTTGTTGACTTGTATTACGGTGTTGAGAATCTCTTGTCATATGAGAATGTGAATTATGGATCATATTATATTGGCATATTGTTGGAATTGGAAACATTGTGGTTGAGTATCACTTGTGGGTTATAGAATTGATTATAGGCTTCAAATGTACTCGTTATTATGCCTTATTTTGATTGTAATATTTGACTTTAGATGATGCACTTTTATGAAGTGGATTCTTATTTGCATTCATCATTATTGCATCAATTATATAGGTTCTTGACGTACATTGTGATTGATTATCACTGATGAAACAATAATGAGAAATAGGGTACGGGCTACACGAGCCGTGGTATGTGACATAAATGAGAAATAGAGGATGGGCCACACGAGCAGTGGCATGTGATACAAATGAGAAATAGGGGACAAGCCAAAATGGTCCTGGCATGAAATACAAATGAGAAATAGGGGACAAGCCACACGAGTTGTGGCATGTGACATTGATTATGTATGGGGGTCAGGCCTCACGAGCCAGGGTAGATACATGGACAAATATGTCCCCCATTGGTTCCAGATTAGTTATATCAGCGGATATGCATTGTATTAGATATGCATAATGATTATTTGACATTGCATTTACATCATTTTATCTCATATCATACCATATTACTTTGTGTTTATGACTTGATTCAGTTATTGTGAATAAATTTTTCTGTTGATTATACTTAAACTATACTTATTCAGTATTTGAACTTATCTGAAGATATTTGATGCCTGCCGAGTTGTAAATTGAATTATTGTTGTACAATAGATCTATAACATGTGATTTTTATGTAAAAGAGTGTTCTATATTGTATGCTTTACTTGTTGTTTAGATCCTCTTACGGAGTCCCTGTTGCTTTTGGTACTCACCCTTGCTTCTACACATATGTGTAGGTTGTGAGCCGAGTTCTACTAGAGTTAACTTCCATCTATACAAACCGAGCTTACTAGATTTTCTAGAGGTAGCAGCTTGTCTATTTTGGCAAACTCTCGGAGTCCGTTTTCTATTTGAGATCAGACTTGTATTTACTTTCTATTATATTCGGTACTAGAGACTTATACATGTGACACCACTCTTGGAATGGTTTTATAGACTTGTTATCCTAGTGCTTGTCCTATATTTAGACTTTATCTCTTCCATTTTAGTTTTTATTATTGTTTCGAGCAGGTTTTGACTTACGTGTCTTGGTGGGTTAGGCAAGTGTCATCACACTCAATTTTGGATCGTGACAGAATCAATTAGATTAGGCAATATAATTAATAAAATGATTTTACTTTAGAGGAATTGTTAAAAGGAAGACAAATATAAGCCAATAGTTTAATATCGAAGGTATTTTGTAACCAAAAGGTTGGCGTTAAGAGTATTTGGAGGCCAAAATGTGGATGAAGGGCATTTTTTTACTAATTCAAATAGTTGAGAGGTATTTTATGTCCTTCTCCGTAGTATATATTAGCCTCATAATTAATTACTACCTATACTAGTAGACTTTAACCATCTAGCATAATTCTTTTTTTTTAAAAAAAATAACTTTTAGCAATAATAAATAGGGAACAAAAATCCCTTGATGTTAGGCATTTAATAGGATTTTGTTTATTTTCTTCCTTCTCCCCTCCCTCCCGGAATTGTATGTCACTCTTTTTTTACTCTCTATTTCTCTTTCTCCTTTATCTATTTTCTTTCTGTCTCTCTCGCATTCTCTTTCTTCCTTTTTTCGTTTGTCCTAATTATAAACTTGAACTGAATATCATTGCAAACAATTGAGATATGTTTGAATAGCATGTTTTAATACTAAAGATTGTTTGATGAAGACTAACACTTATTTTCTGTAAATATTTGAAAATACGAAAATCGAAAGATTATTTTTCTCAAAATTTTGTTAAAGTGTATGTGAGGATTTTTTTACTACTATTTAAATTAGATGAATTTTACAAATGTAAATTGCAAGATTATACTTTTTAAGATGCTAATTGACAATACATGTAATGCTTAACTTTATTCCTGATTTCAAGGGTGAGTTATTTATGGTATTGGGTTAGTTAGTTATTGTATTTTTTTAGTCTTTTATTTATTGTATTTTGTAGACATTGTTAAATATATTTCATTTCTATTTTTGTGCCTATATTTATGAGTTTCTTATGTATTTTTGTTACATTTACTATATTATTGGAATTTGGTAAAACTTTTATTATAAAGCATTCCTTTTTTTATTAGTCTTATTTTTTAATTATAGTTTAAGACCCTTATCTACACATTTAATACAGCTACTAAGGAGTCAATTATTTATGGTGTTTTGTTTTAATTTATTTACTGTGTTTTTATCCTTTATTTATTGTATTTTTTAAATTATATTTATCTATTTTAGTTTCTTATTATATTAAATTTTTTCCCAAATTTAGGAGCAGTTTCTAAATGGTATTAATACTGTTCTTTTTTTGGTTCAATTGCACAAAATTCCATTATTATTTAGATTTATTTCATATTATATTTTCTTACCTTTTCTTTTTATTTACGCACTGATTTTGGAGGTTGTATTTATGGTAGTATCTTTTTTTTTTTAAAAACAGTTCATTGTATTTGCTAATTTTTGGGGATTGGATGATTATTATATTATTTTTTGACTTTTCAACTGCTACTAAATTACTTTACTTCTACCTGGATAAAAGAAATTTTCTTCTTTAGTATTTCGCCTTTCTCTCTATTCAATTCTATCCATTTTTATCTCTCTTATTGTTTGAAAAAGGATTTTTCTCTCTCTCTTTTGAATTTCTCCTTTTTTTAATTACTAGTATTGTTTGAAGAAAGATTTTTCCTTCTCTCTCTTCTTTAATTCCATTTTGATTATTGTAGACGATAAAATTCGCGTAGAAAAATAATAATCAAGAACGAACATATCGCAACAATCGTAGTATTTGACTTTAATATGCAAGTATTACAATCTCTATGAATTCTCCGATTCACCTTTCCAAGTGTAAATTTAATTGCTTTTGAGCTTGATCTTGAATCTGAAACTTGTTTCTTGAACTTGATCTTGAAATTTAGATTTATTCTTGATCTTAATCTTGAAACATGAATTTATTCTTCAGTTTGATCTTGAAACTTAATTTTGTTCTTGAGTTCAAGAGCTTTTAAGCTTGTTCTTGAACTTGAACGCTTGGTTTCTTGAATTTTTGTTGCCTGTAGAAAAATATGCGGTGTTTGATCCACGAGTTCTCTCTGGCTTCTTGTTAAAATTTTGATATCTATTTTGAATTATGAGGACCCCTATATATAGTTGTAGAATAGAGGAGTCGGGATGGAATCATGCTTTCTCTCGGCCAATTAGATTTAAGTGACATGGCATATTGGACTGTAATGAAAGGGTCTATCATTTTGACACATGACATGATCCTATTGGATTTTTCGTTTGACTTGGCATGCCACATTATTTGACATGTGGCAGCAAGATAGGCCTCTTGGATGAGAGGATATTGGGCCTAATAAAGTGGGTTTATGTTTTGTAGCCCAAATAATTGAATTTAGGCTTTTAATTAAATCCGTACTTTATTGGACTTAACTAATAAACCCAAGTATATTAATCCACAATATTCATTTTGGACTAATATATTTGAACATAATATATTTTGAATCATTTCATAAAATTTAACTTTAATAAATTTTATATGATTACAAATGCCCCCTACTTGAAGTCTCGTCGAAATATTTTACTTTAAAGACTAGACTTTAAGTATTAACTTGATATTAATTGTCATATAAACCTATAATTATGGACTTTAAATTATATATTTATTTATTTATTTTGAGTTACTTTAATTCATCCAACTCTGAGTTGGATTGTCTCTCTTGGTGCATTTAATGCACAAACAATGGCCACTTTGATTCGCCTATTTCAAGGTGGGCCGATCTGCCACTATGTTTGGCAGTGAAAATAAGGAAAGTACACTTTGTTGTTTACAAGTAGTAAACCACGAATAGAATAAGTTTCATCTACTTTACATTTATTATAATTCAACACAGTGCATTATGAGTCTTATCCAAATTTCAACAAATTTTATTTATTTTTGGATTCCAATATCTCTTTTTCAGAGTTGTAATTTAAAGAGGAATTATAGTTGTCCTTGGAGAAGGGTTCCCTCTTTAGAGTAGAATCAGGAATCATAGCCAGTGTAGGACATGGGTTTCTTGAACATCTATAAATAGACCTCGCTCTTTATTCTTTTAGCATCAACATTCAAGGATTTGGAGTTACTCAGTGCAAACACTCTTTGGAACTAGACGTGGAACATCAAAGTGCGGGTACAAATATTTTTTATTTTTTGTGTGTTCTGTCTCGTTCTTTTTCTCTTTTTCTATCTTTTTTAGGGCCATAAATTCAAGGTTCACTGTATCATAAGAATTTGGTCTTGCGGTGTGAAGGGATAAACCCGCCCTGACACCTTGAGACCACCAATTCGGAACTTTACTCTATTCTAAATGTTTAAACATAGGGGACCAACAACACGAGGCTTTACGCTGTTCTAAATGTTTAAACATAGGGGACCAACAACACAAGGCTTTACATTGTTCTAAATGTTTAAACATGGGGGCCAACAACACAAGGTTTTACGTTGTTCTAAATGTGTAAACATAAGAGACCAACAACACGAGGCTTTACGGTGTTCCAAATGTTTAAACATAGGGGACTACTAATATTACTCTTTATAATATTCCCAAAGTTTAAATATAAGGGACTCCCAACTAGCCATATTCTTTTATTTTGATTCTCATCCCCTCCCCCCCCCCCCTTTATCGCGTGCTATCATTGATGAAGGGTAACACTTTTCCTTTTATGTAGCTTGAACAATGGTGTTTTTCAACGATTACACTTGCTCATCTTCCAGACTTAGATACCTCATAATTGGGATGCAAGATAGCAAGGTAGAGACCAAACTTTTAGCCTAAGATTCCCTAGTTGGTCATTCTGCATATGCATGGCCACAATTGAGAAACACACCTCACCAAGCATATTGGACTTTTGAACACGACCACAAATCCAATCAAGCTTCCAAAGTATGGTATCTTGACAAACTAAATCTTCAAGGCACCAATCTTGCAAGCACTCTTCCAAATCTAGGGCGCTGCATGATTAAAGAAGGGTTACGTTGGGGA
The DNA here is from genome assembly GCA_029948455.1 of Solanum rostratum. NCBI lineage: Eukaryota > Viridiplantae > Streptophyta > Magnoliopsida > Solanales > Solanaceae > Solanum > Solanum rostratum. The sequence goes on from CM057051.1 coordinate 45,032,353, forward strand.
GATAAGATTCTATTTGAAGGTGAATATCATTGCATCCTGGGATATTTGGAACGGACCAAAGATATTTTTAGCAAAAATGGGTCGAGCTTGAGTGATTCTAACCTTTGAGATGGTGTCGTTGCTTCTCTTTTTACTTATAATCGGAACTCCAATATCATGATGGCCTTTTCTGAGGCTTGGTGTCCTCAAACAAACACACTACTTACATCTCTTTGAGAAGCATCGATGTCCCTTTGGGATTTATATTATTATTGGCGGCTTACCGATCAGTGAGTGTCCTTATGAAGAAGTAATAGTTAATGCCAAAGATCTTATAGGTCATAACGCCAAAAAGGATAGATTTCTTCCTCAAACATGTGAGTATTTATTTGCTGCCTTTCATCACCTTAAAGTGAAGGCGGGTGATAGCTCGGGGATCTCTCCTAGTGACTGGATACAATTTTGGTGTAAACAAGGCATCAAGTATGGGCTAGCTCCCCCAAGAAAAAAGAAGAAGTTTCGACGCTTAGCATCTACGCATAACCCCACAGGTGAGATATCAATGGAGGTGAACACATGGCTAAGCTCTCAAGAGATGACATTTTCTATGCTTAGAGTAGAACACCAAAGATATGGGACTTATTTGACAGCCTTCTTGTCATGTTGGTTATGTGTCATTCTATTTCCTTCTGAAGAGGGAAACCTTATTTGGCCTAAAACCTTTAAGATGACAAGCTTGATGGTGAGTGGTCGAAGGGTCAGCCTTGAAGTCCCAGTCTTAGAGAGCATCTATCGTGGCTTAAACAACATTTCAAATTCTTCACAGTTCGATTATATTAAAGTTTCTTTCCCCATTAATTACGTTTATGGTTGGCTTGCTTATTATCTTAAAACACATTATCCTCTTATCAGTGGACCTTCTCTCCTGCGAATGGTGACATATTCTAGCAAGGGTGCTCCGAAATATTTTGACAATGATGAGGCACGAAGTGCATCCATCAAGGTAAAAGCCTTTGTAGAATGCAACCATGATTAATAGGCCTCACCGAACTTATTATGTTGACCATAACAAAGCTTTAGAGTTGGATTCATCTTATTTTTTGAGCCTTCACTTTAATTATCTTACCTTGAGGAAGGGAGAGTTCTTTTTTATTGAGCCATACAGTCCCCATCGATTTAGTCATCAGTTTGGTTTCCATCTAGATACTCCTAGATACCTCGAACCGGATATTCGTGTTGAATCTCTTTATGAGGGACTTACCTATTGGAGAATTCGTATCTCGCATACTACCATGTCAAGAAAGATATTTTCACCGGTGGTTGCTTCTGCGAAGAAACATTACTTTATTCGGTATCTATCTTGGTGAAAAAAATCCTATAGAAAGTTTCTTGAGGATAATTTGGAAACTTTGGTGGAAAAAGCTGGACCAAACTTCACCACTCCTTTAGAGGACAAAGGTCAAGGCACAGGAGAGGAGTTCTTAAAAATTGATGCCCCACGACCTCAAAGTAAGAGGGTCAAGTCCTCTAAGGGATCTAAGCAAGAAGTAGCATGTGCTCCTACGCCTTCAAAGAGATGCCCCTTAATTTTCACATCTACAAACCAAGCCTCTCAAGAGATAAGCAAAAGCAGCAATAGGGATCAATGTTGGAAGAGGAAAAGACAGGAAATAATTGCGCTTGAGGTTGTTGAGTTGGAGATTGTGGAAGAACAAGGGATTGATTGTCTTCCAAAAACATTAGCTATTAAGAGCGAAGATGTTTTCCTTTTGACCTCAATTATTTTTTAAAGAAAAATTCTTGGTTAAGTAATTTGCTTACTTTCTTTCCTCCCGTTTTGTGTAGGTAAATGGTGTTGAACATCCAAAGGAATCACTACAAGAGAGGCCACAAACTAGTGTTGAATAAGTTGCGACATCAAAACCTAAGACAGATCCAACTTTAGCTATTAAGCAAGCACAGAGAATTGCAATCACGTCCTATGATCAAACTTTAAAAGGGTTGACCCTCGATTTGAGTAGCACTCCTCCACTCCTTTCAAAGCAAGGTGGGGCCCAATCTATTTTTGAAGGAAAATTCATTGTCTCAACTCACAAAAAGAAGTATATCTTGGGCCTTTGGGAAGAGATTTGTGGCAAACTTTTTAGAACTTCTCTAAACTCAATTTCATCCTTTAAAAAATGATATTTATGAGATTCTCATAGAGATGAGTGAGATGCATCTCATAGAACTTTCATTCTTGGAGAATCTGGTGGATTCTCTCTTTGAGCTTACTGCCTCCTATAATCAAGAACGCTCCAATTTTATAGATAAGATGTATGAGGACAAGAAGTTAGAATTGTTTTCTAAGGCTAAGGAAGGTCTTGAGTCACTCAGAGCAGAGGAGGGAGAGAACGCTAAACATGTTTCTTCGAAAAGGAAGTCACTAAAGAAGGTTAAGAAGAATTTAGCAACTCAACAGGCAGAGCGAGAGGAACTTGAGGCTACTGTAAATGCTGCCAAGAAGGAGATTGAGGAGGTTCGAGACAAGATATTAGTTGCTGAGAATGAGGTTCCCTCTTATGAAAACATGGACTTTTTAAAGATTGAGGATTCGACACACCCAGAGCATTGGAAAGGGTGCTTAGAGGCTAGTCGTCAAGATTTTATCAACTACAAATTATGCTTAGATTAGGCTCCATCCTTTTTTTCTCTTTTATTTTTTTTACTTTTTTTTATATATTTTCTCAAGATTTAGGTTGATATATTAGACAATTTTATAGCAATAGATTTTTTGTATTTATTGTGTCTCACATCTTGCATTTGTGGTTCTAACTTGAAGTTCTTCACATGTTTTCCTTTGTTGCGAGCCTGAGTGATTCAAACTTAATTCGCGTTTGGCACGCTAGTACTAATGAAAATAATAAAAGTCCTTTCTCTTTGAAGTTTGTATATTCGCCTTTTGCAAATTTTATGCAACTTAATGATGTAACTCACCGAATGGATCAATTTCAAGAATATCCACACAAAACTTGAGAACTTGAGGACCATCACTTGCATACTTTCTTAATTCGAGAACCAACATGTAGACTTTGGGGACTTGGGGAACATGAGAACTTCAACCTGCAAACTCTACCAAATTTGAAAACCTCAAGCATGCCATCGAAGAAACACATATTCCATAGGGTTTTTCCCTCCATAAGGAATCAAGTAGGGACATATAGCTTTTTAAAACTTATGCAACTGAACTTAGAATATAATTCCAAGGGCTTACGTACCTCAATGAAGAGAATCAAATGATAACGTAGTTCTTGGGGGAGTGTTTTTTTAGGGTGTCTTACACAGTTTATACTCTTGCGGGCCAGAAGTATCATGCATTTTTATACCCAAATTTTAAGAAACATAATTTTCCTCAAGGATCATACCTCTTAAGAAATTTCTCATTTATAGGACCGATCCTTATGCCATCTCCATCAACAGGCTTGTAAGCACCATTTGAGTATACTTCTTGCACTACATATGGTCCATCCCACTTTGAGGTGAATTCGCCCCCGGATTTATGTGAAGTGATAATGGGCCTTCTTACTACAAGCACTTGGTTTCCAACTTGAAAAAACCTTGAGCGAACCTTTTTATTGAAATCACGAGACAAACAATCTTGATAACATTCAATATTTTGTCGGGCTTCTGACCTCTTTTCATCAAGTGCTTCTAACTCGGTAAGACGTAGTCGAGCATTTTCTTCCACAATGAGCCCTTCTTGGATAGCCAATCTCAGGGGACGGTATATGACGCTCAAGTGGCAGGACTTCTTCAACTCCAAAAGAAAGGGGTTGCTCGAGTCGGTGTGTGATATGTTATCCTATATGCCCACAAGGCTTCTTCCATTCTTTTATGTTAGTATCTTTTGGACTTAGAGACCACTTTCTTTAGAAGATTTCATAGATATTACTGAATGCTTTGGCCAGACCATTAGCGACAACATGATACGCAGAAGATTTTTGTTGCTTGAAGCCAAAGAGATCACATATTTTATTCATGAACTTATTCTCAAATGGCTTGCCATTATTCGTCATTATGTACCATGGAATGCCAAATCGGTAGACAATGTTTACTTGAATAAAGTTTGCAACATTCTCCTTCTTGACTTCTTTAAGAGATTAGCTTTGATCCATTTTGAGAAGTAATCTGTCTCAGCCAAAATGTATAAGTGTCCACCAGAAGATTATGGCAGTGGTCCAACAATATCCAATCCCCAAGCCTCGAATGGCCAAGATGCAATAGTTGGGTGAAAAACTTCAGGTGGTTGATGTACAAAGTTTGCATGGAATGACAAGCTTTGCACCTTTAAGCATAATCCAAGCAATCTTTTACCATGGTTGCCAATAATACCCCATTCTTTTTATGTGAAAGTGGAACTTTGGCCCGCACTGATGTGATCCACACACTCCTGAATGTGCCTCTTGCAAAGCTTGAGTGGCTTATTCCTGCCCCAAACACTTCAAGAGCATTCCCTCAAATGATCTTCTATACAATGTGTCTTTATAGTAGAGAAAAGGAGGTGCTCGACAACGAATGTCAGTTCTTCTTTTAGCATATTTTGAAAGTATCCCATAACATAGTAGTCGATCATAGCTTGCCACCAGTCCTCTTTATTGGCTTCAGAAAACTACGACAACATGCTCAAGCTTACTCTTCATATGCTCGTCTTTATCCAACGATGGCACAACCCATTTTTGGCAGATAGTAATTTGTGTCTGATGAGGAAGAGTCAGAGTTGAGGCTAGAGCAGCCAAGGCATCGACTGTTTTATTTTCCTTCCTTTGCACATGTTGGAGGGTCACATCTCCAAGCCATCCTATCAACGTTTGGGCATGACAGTGATATGAGCGGGAGCTCGGGCTTCCTAACCTCATAAGTTATCAAGAGTTGTTTAATCACTAATTGAGAATCACCAAAAACTTGCTACTGAAATTGTTTCATGTCAATGGCCATTTCGAGTCCAAGTATTAGTGCATTATATTCTGCAACATTGTTGGAGCAATGTTGTTTCAATGTGAGGGAGAACGATAAGACCTCTCCTTGTGAAGTGATAAACACTACGCCCGCACCAACTCTACCAAGATGTGCAGCCCATCAAAGTACATTTTCCAAGGGGTTGGATCTCGATGGCCATTGCATCTTCATCAGGAAGCTCATCAGTTAATTCCCAATCATCTGGTATAGGATGGTCTGCCAAAAATCTGCTAATGCGTGTCCCTTCACAACCTTTTGGAGGATGTACATAATCTCAAATTTTTGAAGTTGAAGGTAGCATCTTGCTAGTCAGTCACTAACGACTGGTTTTGACATAACAAATTTGATGGGATTTTCTCTAGAAACAAGATGGACAATATGAGCTTGAAAATAGTGCTTCATCTTTTCAATCGAGAAGACCAGCGCCAAACACAACTTCTCGATTGGTGAATAATTCAACTCATTTGGAGTCATCATTCTGCTCAAGTCTTAAAGGGCATTTTCTTTGCCTTCATTGTTTTTTTGGGCTAGTAAGGCTCCCATGGACCTTTCTTATGTTGTAATATGAAGTATCCGTGGCTTTCCAGGTATAGGAAATGCTAAGACCGGAGGTTTTGCCAGATATGCTTTGATAATTTCAAAGGCTTTGCTACATGTTTGATCCCACTTGAAAGGGACACCTTTTTTCATGAGATGACTAAATGGTTGGCATCTTTTAGCTAGATTCGAGATGAACCTCCTCAAGTAGGCTAATTTTCCCTGGAGACTTTTCAACTTATAAATGTTTCAAGGCTCGGGCATTTTCAAAATTGCATCGACTTTTGTTTGATCAATCTCAATTCCTTGATGTTGTATGATGAAACCAATAAACTTTCAAGAAGTAACCCCAAAATCATACTTTAGTGGATTCATCCTCAATTGATATCTTCGAAGCAACTCAAACACCATTCTCAAGTCTTTCAAATGGTCGCTCCTTCTTTTGGACTTCACCACCCAGTCATCAACATAACACTCAAAATATTTATGGAGTAAATCATCAAATAAATTTTGTATAGCCCTTTGATATATGGTACCAACATTCTTCAAACCAAAAGGCATCACCTTGTAGAAACAAATGCCTTTAGGCGCACGAAACGCTATGAGTTTTTTATCCTTTGGTGACATGAAAATTTGGTTATAGCCAGAAGAACCATCCATGAACGACATTGCCTCATAACAAGTTATAGCATCAATCATCTGCTCGTGAATGGGTAGCGAGAATTCATCTTTAGGGCATGCATTGTTGAGATCTCTAAAGTCAACGTGAACTCGAATTCGGCCATTCTTCTTCCTCACGGGAACGATGCTTAAAATCCATGTGGGGTATTTAACTTCACAAATAAATCCCACCTCAATGAGTTTTTAAACTTTTTTCTCAATCAATTGAACCAAGTTCGGCCTGAAGCGTCTTTGAGCCTGCTTGACTGGATGAGCGTCATGCCTGACTACCAATCGATGGACTGAAATCTTGGAATTCAAACCAAGTATTTCTTTGTAGCTCCAAGTGTAGACATTGAGTATATTCATATAAGTCATTTCTTCATCAGCTTCTAGGAAAGCACTCAAGTAACTGACTCTTAGGTCTTCATCAGTGCCAAGGTGAACTTCTTTTAAGAGATTGATCATGGTCTTCACTCCCTCTTCAAATTCTGGTGGTGCATCTATAGCATCCTACTCTTCCTGTGGATCATTATCATTGATAGATATATGATAGCACCAAACAATACCTCCAAACTCTTCATTAATTCTCAGTTGACACATCAAGGCATCGTTCTCAATCTGAGTTGTAACATGACATGAGGAGCCTATGATTTCTTCATCTTTCTCAAGCTCTTTGATATAAACCACAGTGTGAGCCTTTTCCTTTAGTATCTCTTTACATGAAACTACGAGTTCAACTCATCGCTTCATCCTAGAAGGAATTATGCTTTCAAATTTTTTTGGATCATAGGTGAAGGAAGCGTCGTTACTCTTGGGTAACTTCTTCGATGCTTATTATTCTTATTCTTCAATGGACCTAACTTCTCGAACATAGAAGTTCTTGTAGCAGGTTTTCCAAGTCGATCAAAGACAGAAGGCCGTTTATTAGAAGAAGCACACTCATCGTTTATAGTGATATAGTTATTTCTTGGCTTTCTTATGGAGATGTGCACCGGTGGTGGTTGGCTCAGCCTAAACTTTCATGCGCTTGCCTAGTTATGCCCTCCGATGGGAGTTTCTTGACCTAGACGGCTCATCGGGGTTGTATCCAGCCTTTGTAAGTAACTTGTAAGCATTTGGATCAAAGCCTTCTATACGTTTTATGGGGAGTGATGTACCTCGTGGCGTATTCTAAGCCACAAAATTCCACAACAACTTTGGAGACAAGTTAATTGCATCCATCCGATTGATAGGAAGAGTCAACCCTCCTAGTACATTTTGTTGTACATCAGATGATTGATCCTTCTCGTTATTCACCTTTGGGACATAACGGAGTGTAGGGGATGACTTTTTTTTTTAGGGAATGGTCTTCCCCTTATTTGGACAAGTACTAGGCGTCCTAGTATCAACTTTGGCCCTTTCAATGGCTGCATTGGTTGCTACGCCTTTAAGCCTATCAGACTTGGTCGGTTAGACACCCTTAAGCTTTTCTCCTTGCATGACATAACTCTTCAAATAGAACTTTGCATCGGCAAAATGTGACTCCACTTCAGTAAAAGGGTCATTGTCAGCAACTATTTTCCTTTCAATTCCATCTTTGAGGTACTTCAAACATTGATAATAAGAAGATGAGACAATTTTATTCTCATGCACCCAAGGTCTTCTCAGTAATATATTATATGAAGTCTTTGCATCAATCACATACATGGATGCACTTGATCGCAAATCGTCCATATGAATATCTAGCTTAATCGAGCCTATAGACCTCTAGGCCCCTAGATTGAATCCTTGTATCAACTAATGTCTTTCGCTAAGCTCTTCAGTTATGATGCCAAGCTCTTTCAATGCGTAAATAGGTAGAATGTTGACCCTAGACCCTTCGTCTATCACAATTCTATTTATCCTCTCCTCTAGCATGTGGCCCACCATATACAAAGGACAATTGTGTAGAGTTTCACAAATAGAAGATCATCATTTGTAAATGTGATCTTTGTGTCACATGCATGTACTTCTTGAAAAGAGGGCTCCATAAGCTTTTTAGAAGATGGCGGAGATGCCTTTGATGGAATTTTACCCACTACTTTGTTTTTGTTAGCAGGGGACACCTTCGATGAAGTTCCATTCATTGTTTCTCTCAGGTCAGCACTGAAACATGACACCTCAACATTGTCTTGAGTGGTCTCCATACAGAACAAACTTGGTAAAAACTCCCCCAAGGTCACAGGACGTCGCGATTTATGGTGGAAATGTTTCCACCTTTGGCCCCTTGAACGCCTGATTAACTTCTACTTCTTTACTCTCTTTTCTACCCTTTGTCTGATCAGTTGTTCAAGTGATTCTTTTTGTGGAGTTGTTTGGTTGCGTCTCCGCCTAGTCACGAGGATCCAACATTTATCATCATCTATATTGATTTGGGATTTTTCTTTCTCTAATGGCCCTTCTTCTTCAGGTGTACATATTTGGACTGGGTCAAGCGAGTCAAGCATGATAGAGATTTGATTAGAGTTTTCCTTTCCATCATCAAAGACAATCTTCTTTTCATTAACCAATTGTATAACCTTGTCTTTGAAGACAAAACACTTTTCAAGAGGGTAACGAGTCTATGATACTTGCAATAATTTGGGTCATCAGTCTTCCCAGTTTCATCGGGTCGTTTCATCTTTGGAAACTCAATGAGCTTTAGCTCAACCGATTCCTCAAAAAATTTAGGAACATCAGAATCTAGAAAAGGGTATTCCTTTTTTGAATCTCTCAAGGTTAGCTTTCAATTTGAACACTCTTGAAAAGTCATCTTTACACTTTTGTTCCTACTCTCCTTCGTAGTAAACTTCACAGGCGACATATTGATATTCATGGATTCTTTGTTGTCATTCCTGGGCATAAATTTGCTCCATTTCTTGGGTTATTATTTGTCCTTTTCTTTGTGAGAATCGTGAATAAGCATTCCATCTTTTCCGAAAGAAGACATGATCAACTCCATATCATGAGCACGAGTCTCTAAATCTTCAAAAGACTTAGGTTTGATCCCTTGTAGGATGTATAGAAGCCCTCAGTGCATCCTTTGATACACATTTCTACAGCAGAAGCTTCACTAAGTCTATCTTCGCAATTAAGGCTCGCGTTCCTCCATCAATTTATGAAGTCGATGATAGGTTCGTCCTTCCTTTGGCAAGTATTTGTGAGTTCTACCATGATCACTGTGCGCGTTGTGCTATAGAGGCAGTTAAGAAACTCATGCTCTAGTTGCTCCCAATTGTCAATGGAATGAGGCTCAAGATCTGTATGCCAGTCAAAGGAATTTCCTTTAAAGGAGCGGATGAATTGTTTGATAAGATGGTCTCTATAGGTCCCAACATTGTTACATGTCTCCACAAAGTGTGCAACATGTTTCTTTGGATTTCCCTTGCCCTCAAACTATTAGAATTTGGGAGGTTGATAACCAGCAGGCATTTTAAGGCTATCAATCCTCGCAGTGTAAGGCTTTGCGTACATGTGGGAAGACTTGACAGAGACCTCATACTTGTCTTTGATTGTCCCTTCGATGAACTCCTTTAATTGATCAAGTGGGATCAACCCTTCGATAGAAATCGGTAGCTCCTTGATAGTCGGTGCTTGCTTCAGAAGATTTTCAGTCTCTTAAATCTCAATACCCTTCCCAGGTGCAAGGTTAGAGTCCCCGTCTAGTAAGCCGTATACCCTGTCCATCAACTTATCGATGCGAGTCCCTTGGTATTGCACATGCTTGGTCAATCCTTCAATCATCTTTACTAGATTTGCAAGTTGTTCCTTCGTGGATGAAACATTAGTTGTCATCGCTTGTATTGAAGAGTAGCATGGATTATTGTGGAAGTTGATCTTCAGAGGGCTCACATTATGCGATGCGTTTGGAGAAGATTCATTGGATGAGTCCTGGTGTTTCCTTGCAGTAGAGTTCTTGGAACCAGAGACCTCAAGCAGAGCCAAAGTCTGCTTGATCTTCTCAGCAACATTACTTCCTCCTTTCAGAACCATTTGTAGAGGACCTCGCTCCCTTTGGGGTTGGAGATCCAAAATAAGGAGTTGGTGTGGACGACACTCGCAGTGTTTGTTGCCCTAGCATAGTAGCTTTGCTCCTTGTAACCGCTCCGATATTTCTGAAAGTAACGCCTAGAATTTCCTCTACTTCCGCAAAGAACTTGGAATCAACAGCCTTGGAGGAAGTTGATCTTCTTGGAAGCCATTTGAATGTTCTTTGATTCTTGAAAATTTGAGATGAGAGGTAGAGATTGTCCCACTGGACATGCCAGAATTTGTAGACGATAAAATTTGCGTCACAAAAATAATAATCAAGAACAAAAATAACGCAACAATTATAGTATTTGATTTCAATATGTGAGTATTACAATCTCTATGAATCCACTGGTTCACCTTTCCAAGTGTAAATTTAATGGCTCTTGAGCTTGATCTTGAATCTGAAACTTGTTTCTTGAACTTGATCTTGAAATTTGGATTTATGCTTGATCTTGATCTTGAAACTTGAATTTATTCTTGAGTTTGATCTTAAGTTCAAGAGCTTTTAAACTTGTTCTTGAACGCTTGATATCTTAAATTTTTGTTACTTGTAGAGAAATCTGTGGTGTTTGATCCACGAGCTCTTTCTGGCTTCTTTTTAAAATTCTTGATGTCTATTTTGAATTATGAGGACCTCTATATATAGTTGTAGAATAGAGGATTCATGATGGTATCAGGCTTTCTCCCGGCCAATTAGATTTATGTGACATGACATATTGGGCTTTAATGAAATGAGCTTTTCATTTTGACACAAGACATGATCCTATCGATTTCTTTTTTTGACTTGGAGTGCCACATTATTTGACATGTGACACCAAGATGGGCATCTTGGATGAGAGGATATTGAGTCTAATAAAGTGGGTTATCTTTTATAGCCCAAATAATTGAATTTGAGCTTTTAATTAAGTTCGTACTTTATTGGACTTAATTAATAAACTCAATTATTTTAATCCACAACATTCATTTTAGACTAATATATTTTGAACTTACTATATTTTGAATCATTTTATAAAATTTATATTTAACAAATTTTATATGATTACAAATACATCTATTTTTACTTCTCTCTCTTCATTTTGATATATTTATTCTAGTTATAAAAAAGAAAAAGTTAATAGTCGTGTCCACTTTAACCATAAGTAGTAATTTACACTAAAATATAATCAAATTGTGTACCTGTTATAAATCATTACACTGAAATATTATTTTATAATTTTGATTTTAAAATTGACTATATTAAATAGTGTATATTTTGTGTTAAGTTTCGCGATATTTATGGTTTTTCAAGTAATTCGTTTTGTTGATACATTTACTACTTTCTTTTACTTGAATTAGAGGTTTATTCAACATCATTTTCTATACTAGTTAATGTTCTGTAGTTTTATGTTCCACTACATTATATATTGGGATTTGGTAGAAAATGTTTATTCCTTTTTGGTAGTTCCCAAAATCTATTAAATGCCTCAATAAATTTTCGTTAAATTAATTTATTGTTTACATTAAACTATTCATTCGTAAAAAAATTAATTATAAAGTATTACATCTATGACGATGTTTTACAAAGCAATACCAACATATCAAATAATAATAATAAAATACATGTACAAAATATAATTTTACATCATAAAAAATATATTAAATTGAAATTTTCTTTTCCGCAATTCTAATTACCCCTTTGTAATTGGTATTTGTATCATAAATGACTCCTTCAATCTTGAAATACACATCAATGAAAAGTTAAAAACATACTAAAACACGAGTTTTAACAATCAAATTTGAAATAGATGGTCAACAAGAATGGCTCAAGCATATTAGCAACCTAAGGCGAAAATTGAACGGAGGCCTTAAATTTTAAAAAATAAATTAATATATTTTCTTACGAATTTTTTTATCTCTTTGAGACGCAAAATTATTTTTTTTAAATGATAATTGATTTTATTCTGTAATTAACTGATCATATAATCATACTCCAGACGTGCAAAACATATTCTAATAATTCTTTCTTTTTATACGAAATAAATAATCATTACAGTAAATAGTAGTTATTTAGTATCTTTTCTAAAAAAAATCTATTACTTATTATTACTAAAATAAAAATTGAGGTCCCTCAAATTTGGGATCCTAGGGCGCTTGCCCTTTTTCTAACACTGTTGAGCCTCCCCTGATGGCCAAGCTTTTTTATATTATTAAAAAACAAACAAAAAAAACTCATGTATATTATGGTTGAATAATGATTTCCAATTCAACATAATTAATAATATATGACCTACATCAAAATATACACCATAATGTTATCAACAAACACCAAGTATGTTGTAAGTCAACGAAAACATCATAATCAAACCCCTTCCCCTTCGCCTTCCAACTTCCTCCCCCCCCACCCTCCCCCCAAAAAATACACCATAAATAAAATCTTCAATACACCATATTAGAACCATCAAAAAAAGTGCTCTCTTTAAGGAGATTCAAGCCCACTGCAACAAAACTTTTCACCGGTCCAGGAGTATTGACTTTGATGTGATCCTTGATATGGACTGGCTCCATGCTTGTCATGCATCCATAGACTGTAGGACCCGAGTTGTTACATTTCATTTTCCTAATGAACCGGTCCTAGAGTGGAAGGGAGGTTATGTTGCACCCAAGGGTAAATTTATTTCTTACCTGAGGGCGAGGAGATTAATCTCAAAAGGGTGTATCTATCACCTTGTACGAGTTAAATCTGATGATGTTGAGTCCCCTACTCTTGAGTCGGTCCCAATTGTGAATGAATTCCCTAAGGTATTCCCTGAGGATTTACCTGGAGTCCCTCCTTGGGAGACTACGAAGACGTTTTAGGAATTGCCTCACTTTTTCATGCCTTATATCATATTGTGGTTAGTATATTTGGTTCCCATATCTTAACGGTGTCATTGATCCATTTCAGAAGATGCCTCGAGGAATTCTACCAAGGCCTGCTTTGGCTGATGAGGATCAGGTTCCCCACAAACCTATGGAGGAACCCATCTCAAACGGTGAGTTCTGCACAGCCTTCGCCATGCTCGCTCATGTGGTACTTCTCAAAAAAGGTAGGCTAACTTGCGATGGGATCCTACGCTTGCTTCTAGGGTGAGGGATTTCACCCGGATGAATCCTCCAAAGTTTCATGAGTCAAAGGCTAATAAGGATGCCCAGGAGTTGATTGATTAGCTTTCCAAAATACTGAACATCATGGGTGTCACTTCTGAAGAGATTGTTGAACTGGCTGCCTATCAACTGAAAGATGTGGCTCAGGTGTGTGGTATACTCAACGGTCTTTGGAGAGAGTTTGCGGTGGTGATGTCAATTGGGAGGAGTTCAAATTTGCTTTCCTTGATCACTTCTTTTCACTTGATCTTAGAAAGGCTAGAATGACTTAGTTTATCAACCTTAAGTAGGGAATTATAAGTGTGAGGGACTATACCCTGAAATTCACGAAGCTTTCCAAGTATGCTCCGTCACTGGTGGCTGACCCCCCTGCGAGGATGCACAAGTTTATTTCGGGTATCTTTGATTTACTTGTGAAGGAATTCCATACTGTTATGCTTATATGGGACATGGATATTTCCAGACTCATGGTGTATGCTGAACAAATCGAAAGGGAGAAGCTCAAGGAAAAAAGGGTCCACGATTCCAAGAAGACCCATTTTGATGGTGGATTTTCTGGTTCTCGAAATGGTGGTTTCGGTCGCTTCCAACAGGGCCAAGGTTCTAGTACTCAAGTTGCTAATGATTGGGTGCCTCCTCCTAGGGCTCCGATTGGTGGCGGTCAGGGATATCTTGCATGCAAAAGGTATAGGAAGCCCCACACGGGAGTCTGCTGGAGGGATTTGGGTGTTTGCTTCAGATGTGTAATAAATATCATAAGATTGTTGATTGTCCTAGGAATGCTCGTAGAGGCCAAGGTCAGGTGGCCCGGGGGGAAAGGCCAACAAAGAGATCCCCAAGGTGTTTCCCCAAGGAACAATCAGTTTTATGCACTTCACGCCTATCAAGATGTTAAGGAAGCTCTGGACGTTGTGATCGGTATTTTAAAAGTGTTTGATTTTGATGATTATGTTTTGCTTGATCCGAGCACAAATTTGTCTTTTGTGACTTCTCTGTTAGCTGTTAAATTTTGTTTGACTCCGAAGGTTTTGAGGGACCCTTTCTCAGTTTATACTCCCATGGGTGAATTTGTTGTTGCTCCTAGAGTCTATCATGGTTGCCCTATTTCTGTGTTGCACAAAATTTTTCCGTGTGATCTTGTTGAACTTGAGATGTTTGACTTTGACGTGATACTTGGGATGGATTGGTTGCATGCATCATATGCCTATATAGATTGTAGAACCCGGAAGGTCAAGTTCCAACCTCCTGATGATCCCATTCTTGAATGCAAGAGTGGTGACTCCTCTATTAAAGGTCGGTTTATTTCCTACCTCAAGGCACGGGGAATGATCTCTAAGGGGTGCATTTATCATATTGTGAGGGTCAAGGACATGGAGTCTAAATTGCCTACTCTTGATATGGTCCCTGTGGTGAATGAGATTTCAGATGTGTTACCCGAAGACTTATCAGGAATCCCTCCTGAAAGAGAGGTAGACTTTCGCATAGATCTCCTTTCAGATACTCAACTGATTTCTGTTCCTCCCTATCGTATGGCAACGGCAGAGTTGAAGGAATTAAAAGAGCAGTTAAAGGATTTGTTGGAGAAGGGTTTCATTCGGCCTAGTATATCGTCGTGGGATGCTCCAGTGTTATTTGTAAGAAAGAAGGACGGAACTCTTAGGATGTGTATTGATTACAGGCAACTGAATAAGGTGACCTTAAAAATAAGTACCCGTTACCCAGGATTGATAACTTGTTGGACCAGCTTCAAGGGGCTACTCATTTCTCAAAGATTGATCTTCGTTTCAGATATCATTAATTGAAGGTTAGGGAGTGTGATATCCCCAAAATAGCTTTTCGGATGAGGTATGGGCACTTTGAGTTTGTGGTCATGTCGTTTGGCCTAACCAATGCTCCGGTCGTGTTTATGGACCTAATGAATCGGGGGTTTAAGCCATTCCTTGACAATTTTATGGTGGTCTTCATTGACGACATTCTTATTTACTCTCGAAGTGAGTAGGAGCACGGGGATCACTTGAGGATGGTCCTCCAAACTTTGAGAGAGAAAAAAATGTATGCCAAGTTTAGAAAATAAATTTTTGTCAAGCGAAGTAACTTTGCTTGATCATGTCGTGTCCGGAGATGGTATCATGGTGGATTTGAAAAATACCGAGGCCATAAAGAATTGGCCCAGACTGTTGATCTTCAAATATTCGCAGTTTCCTTTGATTGGTCGGGTGTTACAAAAAGTTTGTTGAAGGGTTCTCAACTATTGCCTCTCCGTTGACTAAGATGACCCAGAAGAAGGCTAAGTTTGTGTGGTCGGACGAATGTGAGCGAAGTTTTCAGACTTTAAAGGATCGGCTCACATCGGCTCTCGTCTTGACCTTGCCAAATGTTTAGAGGGATTTATTGTATTGTGATGTCTCGCGGATTGGATTGGGTTGTGTGCTTATGCAACTTGGTAAGGTAATAGCGTATGCATAAAGAAAGTTGAAGGTGCATGAATGTAATTACCCAAAGCACGACCTCGAATTGGCATCGGTGGTTTTTTCTTTGAAGATTTGGAGATATTACTTGTATGGGGTTCATGTTGATGTGTTCACCGATCACAAGAGTTTGCATATGTATTCACTCAGAGGGATCTCAATTTAAGGCAAATGAGGTGGTTGGAGCTCCTAAAGGACTACGACATGAGTGTTCTGTATCATCCCAGCAAGGCCAATGTTGTGGCCGATGCTCTCAACAAGTTGTCTATGGGGAGTGTGGCGCATGTGGAGGAGAATAAAGAGTTGGCAAAAGATGTTCACAGGTTAGCTAGGTTGGGTGTCATGTTGGCTAATTCGAGCGATGGTGGCATTCATGTTCAAAGCGACGCAGAATCTTCTGTGGTAAGTGATATAAAAGCTAAGCAAGATTTAGACCCATCGTTACTTGAATTGAAGAAGTTAGTTGCTGAAAGGGAGATCGAGGTGTTCTCCCAAGGGAGAGATGGTGTACTCCGGTACCAAGACCAGCTCTATGTTCCGGATTTGGATGATCATAGAAGGGTGATAATGAGTGAAGCTCACAACTCTCATTATTCTATTCACCTGGGGTCTACTAAAATGTATCAGGATTTGAAAGAAGAGTATAGGTGGCATGGTATGAAGAAAGATATCGCTAAGTTCGTATTTGAATGCCCGAGTTGTCAATAGGTGAAGGTAGAGCACCAAAGGCCTGGGTGATTTTCCCAAACATTGACATTCCCACATGGAAATAGGAAGATGTGAACATGGATTTTGTTGTCGGGTTGCCTCGGACCCGAAGGCAATTTGACTCCATTTGGGTTGTCGTGGGTCGGATGACGAAGTTGACTCATTTCCTACCGGTCAAGAGTACCTTCAGCGCCGAGGATTATGCAATGTTGTATATCTAAATGTTGGTGAGGTTGTATGGTGTGCCGAGGTCTATTATATCGGATTATTGTACCCAATTCACTCCCCACTTTTAGGGGCCATTTCAGAAGGGACTTGGAACTAAGATTAAGTTGAGCACTGCTTTTCATCCTCAAACTAATGGCCAAGCGGAGAGGACTAATCAAAACTTGGAGGATATGTTGAGGGCTTGTGTATTGTAGTTTAAAGGCAATTGGGATGACCACCTCCCACTCCTTGAGTTTGATTATAATTAACAACTTCCATTCTAGCATTGGTATGGTGCCATTTGAAGCTTTATATGGAAGAAGGTGTAGATCACTGGTGAGGTGGTTTGAGTTAGGAGAGATGGCACTAGTTGGTCCGGATTTTGTGATGGAGGCCATTGATAACGTGAAGGTGATTAGGGAAAGGTTAAAAATGGCCCAAAGTCATCAAAAGTCTTATTCGAATGTTAGAATGAGGGATCTTGAGTTTCGTGTCGGTGATTGGGTATATGTGAAATTTTCGCCTATGAAGGGTATGATGTGTTTCGCTAAGAAGGGCAAGCTAAGCCCCCGGTATGTTATCCCTCATGAGATTGTTGAGCGAATTGGTGGTGTGGCTTATAAGTTGGAGTGCCTCCTCCGGATTTGAGTTCCATTCACCTGGTCTTTCATGTGTCTATGTTGAGAAAGCTAGTTGGTGATCCTAGCACCATTGTACCCTTGGAAGGGATTCAGGTTGAAGAAAATTTGTCTTATGAGGAAGTGCCGGTGGAAATCATGGATAGGCAAGTAAAGCAGCTTCGCAACAAGGACGTGGCTTCGGTGAAGGTGCTTTGAAGAAATCAACATGTGGTGAGTGATACTTGGGAGGTGGAGCTGGACATGGTGAAGCGATACCCTCATCTTTTCCAATATACTCAAGCCTAAGGTACTAGGTTCTCCTTTTATGATGGTCCCATTTCTTGCCCTCTTGGGTCTCATGACATGACATGCATACATATGCACGAAAAGGATTTTTATAATGTTTTGAGTGACTCGAATACGATTTTGGTATGAGTTTAAAGGCTTCGAATAACAATTTTGAATAATGAACTATGCATTGTATCTTATGTGGATTTTTCATGCTCTAAGTCAAGCCTTTCAAGCCTTTTTCTTTCACATTCGGGGACGAATGTTCCCAATGGGGAGATGAGGTAAGGACCTAGATTTTTTTTAGAGTGGCGTTTTCCAAATCTCTTAGAATTTTCCCAAGTGAACTGCCAGGCGTCATTACACGGAGGGCCTACATGGGCGGTGTGAAGCCTCCCTTGAAGGGACACTTGATCCAGATCACGGTTGGGACATTTTTGAAACAGAAGAGAATTTTTGCTAAGTGAGGGCACACAGCCACTCACACGGTCCGTGTGTGGTGTCACGGACCGTGTGGATCTTCATGTAACACACTATGTAAATATTATTCTAAGTATGGAAGTATCATCTCGTAACTTTATCATGCGAAAATTATTTGAAGTACCATCACACGGTCGATGTCACGGGCCGTGTGGAGTCACACAGATAGTATAGTCGCCCGTATGGTACCCCTTAGCTCCGTGTGAATTCCCTCTATGAAATTTTAAGTATTGGATCACGGCCACTGTTCACAATCCGTGTGACGTTTCACGGACCATATAGTATACCTTGTGGACCCGACGGTTCTAGTTTTGGTCTGTTTCATTAATGGCGTTTATGTAATTTTGGTTTATTTAAATTATGAATTATGACCTTTTACCTATTCTAAACCCCTAATCCAGCTGATATCCCCTCCCCTCTTAATTCATTCTCCTAACACCTTCCAACCGTCATAAGATTACCTCCTTCCTGTCAAAGATCAAAGCTAGGGTTTTATTGGAGTTCAATTCAAGCTAAGTTCATCTCTCAAATTCAGCTCCTCAATCAAGGTATGTGGAATTGATTCCTGATCCCTTTCAACCAAGAAGACCCTAAAATTCCTTTCAATTGATTTCATGATTTTAGTCACTTTAAATATGAGATTTCATTATTTGATTTCATTAAATCTAATTAGTGTTTGGGTTGTATTTTACCTATGATTTTAATTCACTTTGATCACTATTATCATGATTTAAATTGAGTTTTAAAGTATGAACATGCATGTACCCTTTAAAGTTGATATATGTATGGGTGATCTATACTACGATTTACATGTGGATTTAATTATGGATTTACTCAATTTTATATTTGTGATATTGATTTTAACTTAAATCTAGTTACCCATGCTATCCTCACATCATGCATTGCATTCAATTCATGAATATTGATATATGGAAATTATGAAGTGGTTAAGCCCAACTATGTTTTCTGAAATGATTATGATATGATTATGGTAAGATATTGGTTATGACAAAAGTGATCATCGATTTGTCTATAATTCTGGCTCATTGAGCATTCTTGATGCTTATACCATTATGTATATGTTAATGAGATATTCCCTGCATGAGCATTACAAGTATGAACTATCATTTGGCATTTGAGCCTTAATGTGTATTGAACGGTTTGAAATGAACATTGCATTTCTTGAAAGCTCGTATATGTATAAGTATTCAAGTGGGATGTTATTGACTTAGCATCGATGGATTAGGGGTGTTAGGGCTATCTCCAAGGGTCCTCTCCCTTTCCTTGAACTATGTACCAACATAGGAATGTTAGCCATTACCGAAATGACTGGGTCGTAAGGAATGGTTATATCTATATGATTCTGATATGTTCGGTACGATTCTGAAAAACCTTCCGAAATGGTGAGAGCTGTAAGGAAGGTGACCATCCACCGAAATGGTGATTTTCGTAAGGTGTGATGTAGATTAACTTTGCCAAGTAGTCTTCTCCTACCAATGCAAGGTCTTTATCGGACTAATTCATGTAATAGCTCGCACGGATTTGATTTGTCGGCTATAGTCCATCCCCGATATATATGAGCATTGTTGTATTTCATGCATCATAAATTTCATTGCATGTTGTATATATATATTTCCATTGAATATACAATTCTTTCTATATTATGCACCCTTGTCATCTATCATTGAAATGCAGGTTTGGTAAGTCATATGCATTGCATGTCCGCATACTTAGTACATTCAAACGTACTAACGCATACTCTATGTCTACATGATTTTACCATGTAGGGGTCGAGCATTTTGAGTACCAACAGCTTAACGAATAGTCCAGTCCTGGACGAATAGTCTGAATCCATTTGTTATGAGTAGTATTTTTCTTACGTATTGATGGAATGATTTATGAGAAACCCCTATTTGGCTATGTGTATGTTTGTTGTGGAAATCTGGAAGTCCCTAGCCCCATATTATCCCCATAGCGTGAGTCCTACTTCCCTATCACTTAGAACTATGTGTTATTGATTGAATGCTACTCTTGAACCGATGATGTGGATATAGATACTTGAGGCTTTTTTGGGGACTCTCAAGTTCCCATTCGTCGTGTCACATCTAGGCCCCAACACCGCGTTGTGACACTTACCCTTGAGAGGGGATCAGGCCCCATCTCAGAGTTTTTCAATGCATCAAAACTAATACATTCTAACAAATTCCCCCTTTTTGATGATGACAAACAACTCAGTTCAACGAACCTACAATATAATAGTGCAACTGAACAGTGCAAGACCCACATTTTTTGCTTTCCCCTTTCAGTTTAACCATATTTCCCCCTGGTTATATTCCCTCTTTTGACATCATAAAAAAGGAGTACAGTAAGCCAAAATCAAGGAAACACATAGAGTGTTAAACCCGTGCATTTCACACATAAAGGATACTTGTCCACCAAGTCATAGCTAATTGAGAGATTGAGTAGAATGCATGATCAATTTGAGACTCTCATCAGCCCAAGCTTCAAACGATTTTTCTCAAACATATATTTACTTAAGGCCTTTGTGAATATATCAGCAATTCCGTCCTCAATCTTGCAAAATTTCATGCTTATGTTTCCCTTCTCAACATTATCTCTCAAGAAATGGTGTCTCATGTCAATATGTTTGGTCCTCTTGTGATGAACTCAATTCTTTGCCATGTTGAGAGAACTAGTATTGTCACACAATAGAGGTATTGAGTTGATGATCACTCCAACATCTTTAAGTTATTGCCGGATCCATAATAATTATGCAAAACAAGATGCAACAACCACATATTCAATCTCAATAATTGAAAGGGAAACTAAAGTTTGCTTCTTAGTACCCCATGAAACCAAGTATGATCCTAAGAAGTGAGCCACACCAGATGTACTCTTCCTATTAACCTGGCACCCAGCATAATCAACATCAACATACCCTATCATTTCAAAAGAGTCACCTGCAGGATAGTATAAGACCAGGTCCCATGTCTTCTTTAGATATCTTAAAATCCTCTTAGAAGCCTTCAAGTGTGATTCCTTTGGTTTGGCTTGAAACGTAGCACACATCTCCATGCTAAAGAATGTATCAAGATGACTTGTCGTTAAATATAAGAAAGACCCAATAATGCCTCTATACATGGTCTAATTTACTAAGTAACCAGGTTCATCCAAATCCAGTTTTGCATTTCTACCCATTGGAGTGCTTATAGGCTTTGCATCC
Organism: Solanum rostratum; assembly: GCA_029948455.1. Taxonomy (NCBI): domain Eukaryota; kingdom Viridiplantae; phylum Streptophyta; class Magnoliopsida; order Solanales; family Solanaceae; genus Solanum; species Solanum rostratum. The sequence goes on from CM057051.1 coordinate 45,053,673, forward strand.
TCCATCTTGAACTTCTTGAGCAACTCTTTGATATACATCTCTTGACAAATTGATGTTCCATTCGAGATTTCTTGATTTGTAACCTAAGAAAGAAAATCAATTCACCAATCATGCTCATCTCAAATTTACTACTCATAAGTCTTGAAAATTCTGTACATAGTGACTGAAGCTTCTCTGAAAATAATATCATCTACATAGATCTGAATAATGAGCAGGTCCCTTCCTCTATTCTTCAAGAATGAAGTATTGTCAATCTTCCCCCTCTTGAAACCATTCTCAAGCAAAACTTTTGACAGCCTCTCACACCATGCTCTTAGAGCTTGTTTGAGCCTATAGAGAGCTTTGTCTAGCTTTAACACATGATTTAGATAATCAACATCTTCAAACCAGGCGGTTGCTTGACATATAGTTCCTCTTTTGAATATCCATTTTGAAAGTCACTTTTTACATCCATTTGAAACAACTTGAATCCCATGAAGGCTGCAAAAGCTATGAGAATTCTTATTCCTTCCATGCGAGCAACAGGAGCAAACATTTCATCCTAGTCAATCCCCACTTCTTTGTTATATCCTTGAACAGCCAGCCTTGATTTGTTTCTTACAATGTTTACCTGTTCATCCAACTTATTTTTGAAGATCCACATGGTCCCTATGATGGTTCTATCAGCAGGTCTAGAAACCAGACGTTATACTTTACTCCTTTCAAATTGATGCAGCTCTTCTTGCATAGAATTGACCCAATTGGCATCCTTCAGGGCTTCCTTCACATTTCTAGGTTCAATGGATTAAACGAATGTAGAATGAGCCACCATACTTCTGTTTTTGGATCTGGTTTAAATTCCAGATTCCTATGGAGAAACAACATTTTCAAGTGGATAAGAAGGTTGATGCTTCCAGGTAGATCTTCTTAGTACTTGATTCTCTCCTTCATTTTTATCAATTTCAACCACATCCTCATCAGTAGCTTCAATTCGACTCTGATTATCAGTTAGACCAAGTCCCTCTTCAGGCACTTCTGCATCCTCAAAAACATTCATTTCTCCATCATTCAGATTTTCATGACTATTATCAGCTCCAACCTGTTCATTAGGAACTTCATCTATATGGAACTGCCGCAACTCTTCAAGTTCATCTTCATCATTGACTTTCAATTTTCAAGTTCTGTGGATTCATCAAAAATCATATGAATACTTTCTTCAACACATTGAGAACTTTTGTTAAAGACTCTATAAGCTTTGCCGGTAGATGAGTAACCCACAAACATTTTTCATCACGTTTTGCATCAAACTTTCCAAGATCATCCTTACCATTATTAAATACAAAATCTTTGCACCCATATGATTTTAAATGACTTACTTTAGGTGTTCTCTTATACAGTAGCTTATAAGGAGTCTTGTTGAGGATAGATCTGATCAAACACCGATTTGTTACATAGCATGCAGTCTTGACAGCCTCAGCCAAAATATATTTGGCAATCCGTAGTCTATCAACATAGTTCTTGCCATGTCCACCAAGGTCCTATTTTCCCTCTTGACAACTCAATTTTGCTGAGGAGTTCTATGAGCTGAAAAATTATGACCAATACCATTCTAAGCACAAAAAACATCCATCCCGGAATTCTCAAATTTTGTTCCATGATCCGACCTGATCTTTGCCAACTTGCAGTTTAATTTTACTTGTATCATCTTTATGAAGATCACCAGGAAAGCAAAAGTTTCATCCTTGGACTTTAAGAACATTGTCCAGGTATCATAAAAATATACTTCTTTACAGCTTTTCTTTGGATTTTAACTGGCCCACATAGCTTCATGTGAATCAGTTCCAAAGGTCTCGCTGTGCTGACTTGTTTCTTTTGCTTGAAAGAGGATCTGACTTGCTTCTCTTTTACACAGGCTTCAGAAATTTTGCTGTCAACAAACTTTATTTTTGGTAAATCCCGAACTAGGTCCCCCAATACAAGCTTGTTCAAGAAGGATGGACTAACATTACCAAGTCATTTGTGCCACATGTCATGCCCCGGGAGGGTACCCTTGGCGTGGTCGGCACTCGAAGACTATTGTTAGTCCCCGAGCAAACTACTTAGCCTCATTACATTATTCAATCAAAAAACTCTACTGAACAACGGAAAGTATAATTAAGTAAATGGGCACATTTTATCTAAAGTCTCAAAGTAAATAGATAATAATAAAGGCTATTAGAAAGAATGAGCTCATAATCTCAACATCAACACTCAACCATCATCTATGAAGTCTCTATTACTAATCATGTGGTGCCAATGATAGACCCATGGCTACCTAAATCAAAAAAAAGGAATAGTCCAATCTAACTCTAAAGCATGATGAAAGTAAAAGCAGTGGATTCTCCGGAATAGGGGAGGCTCACCAAATCAGCTTTGAATAACAGATATTCAATGAAGCGTGTGTGACGATCTCTACTACATGCCTCTGCATCATAAAATAATGCAGTCCAGAGTGGACATCAGTACTTGGAATGTACTGGTCTGTGAAATAGCTGAGTGAAATAGAAACGGGTAGAATAATATGGAACAACATCAACTCAAAATAAACATCGAGTAACATCAAGTCGTCAAATCTCTATCTACGCAAGAATAAAGAGTATACAAGTGACACATCAACAACTCAAACCCATCAGCCATCTCTGACTCATCTAAAAGGAGCTCACTTCCTCTCATCTCATCTCATCTCAGAGGATCTCACTTCCTCTCATCTCATCTCAACTCGAAGTACTCAAGGTAGGAAATTTATGGGAGTTTCTCTTATCTGACAACACTCACTTATGAGCGAATGAATGTACAACAATCACCCTAATGTTGCCATAGTGGTTCCAAACTTTCCAGGTTGAGAACGCTCAAAAACCATATCAGCTCACCCAATATGGAATCAAAACTCAATAAGCCCTCTATTGTCTAGGAGACTGTTACTCTCGAGGGAACCATAATATATGTGATGGTTCTAGGCTTCACCTACGTTTGGCGACATAGTTTGACGAGTTTGAGTCAGACTAACTCTCGCTCTTTTGGTGCTCGATACTCCTCCCATGACTTAATGCTCATAAAACCTACACCTCAACCAATCTCATAGGGACTCACTCCCCGTCAACGACCGATATCTCATAGGGGCTTTAACTCTCTCATCAATCAATCTCATCAATGACTTAAGATTTATAACAATCATTAGTAAGCAAGTGAATAGACACACTGGTATAGTTCGTTTATAGAGACTCATAAGACAATCAAATGCTATCAACTCATCATCATTCTCTCGTCATGCTCAACAATCTCAACTCAAGGCTCTAGACTCAATTCTCAAGTTCATTATGTATGCTTTTCAAATTACTCATATAGGGTTATGCAAGTTCTTCCTGAAAACGTTCAATTCAAGAAAACAAATAGTATGATGATCATTAACATGGGAAAACAAGTAATTTAAATCTATTTTTTTCAAGAAACACCATCAAGAATTCATGCATGTAGACTCCTGAACAATCAACTCATCTATGACCTCTTAGGCACATGAGAGAACAATCCCATGTTTTTAGTTTAGCCTTACATACCCGGAATCTGTCAACTCAAGCTCTTCTCCTCTTTCCTCAAGTCCAAGCCTTAGTAGAATATTGGAATAGGACTTAGAATGGGGGTTTAAGACCCTTTTTACATCAAAACGATCTTATTAGATCATGTATAGAGTTTAAGAGGGGTGGAGAATTAACAGGAATGCCCCTCATAATAATTTAGAAATATTCAACTCGGAAAGACCCAATTCGTGATGCGGACTAGTCGTGTACTGTGTATTTTCAGATAAAGTTTTCCAAATGAGTTTTCTCAATCCCATAAAAAAATTTAAAAAGAATACAAGTGCTGGTCCACGATGGGTGCATGACGCGCTCCTGTCGCATACTAACACTGTTTTTTTTTCGGTTAGAAATATTATCTTTTGATCCGGTCGCTCTAAAAATCGACCAAGACCATTCTCCCACTTAATTTTTCGTGCTGATCACAAATCCAGCCTTGGATTTTCCATACGAGCATCATAAGATGTGTTACGCGCATAACCTCTCTCTAGGGGTATTTTGGTAATTTTACCAGATGTTACATCATCTCTTCCTTGTATTCATTCGTCCTCGAATGATGAGTAAAGGTGGATATTACGTCACGAATAGACTCAAAACTCATCTTAAAACTCAACTCAATCAATCAAACTCTCGACTCTTTCTCGACCTTAACCAATACCACTCATCCTTACGAATAGAAAGTCACATCAAGAATAAATATATCAATTTAGTGAAGGGTAAGAAATTTACTTTCAACACTCTCATTATTTAACACAAATAGAAGCAGATATTTGACTTTCATCTCTTTCTAAGCTTCCCATGTGCCTTCCTCAAAAAATTGATTCCCTCACAGGACTTTGGCTGAGGCTATCTCTTTGTTCCTCAACTTACGAATCTAATGATCAAGGATTTGCACCGAAACCTCTTCGTAAGATAGGCTATCCTTCACTCCAATGCTATCCACAGGGATCACCAAGGTAGGATCTCCCAAGCATTTCTTCAACATCGACACATGGAATACCAGGTGTACTCCATCTAAATTGGAAGACAACTCTAACACATAAGCAACTTTCCCAATCCTCTTTACAATCTAATATGGTCCAACATAGCGTGGACTAAACTTTCCCTTCTTCCCAAATCTTAGGACACCCTTCAAAGGCAACACTTTCAAATACACCAAATCATCTGCCTAGAACTCTAAGTCTCTTCTCCTTACATCGGTATAAGATTTTTGGTGACTATGGGTGGTTTTTAACTTCTCTCTAATGACCTTGACCTTCTCCATCGATTGGTGAACAATATCAAGCCCAATCAACTCCACTTCTCCAACCTCAAACCACCCAATTGGTGATCTGCACCTCCTCCCATACAAGGCTTCGTAAGGAGCCATTCGAATGCTTGCATGATAACTATTGTTATATGCAAATTCAATCAATGGTAGGTGATCATTTCAATTTCCCTTGAAATCAAGAACACAAGCTCTCAACATGTCCTCAAGTGTTTGAATTGTACGCTCTGCCTGACCATCTGTCTGTGAATGAAAGATTGTGCTCAGGTTCACCTTAGTACCCAATCCCTTTTGGAGTGATCTCCAAAGCTGGGAGGTAAATTGAGCTCCTTTGTCCGAGATGATGGACAAAGGAACCCAATGCAACCTCACAATCTCTCGATGTATAACTTGGCGTACTCCTCCACAGTGTTTGTTGTCTTAACTGCCAAGAAGTGAGCCGATTTAGTCATTCTATCAATGATCACCCATATCGAGTCATGTTGCTTTTTCGAGAATTTGGTGACCAGTAACAAAGTCCATATTAACCATCTCCTATTTCCACTCCAGAATCTCAAAGTTCTGAAGCAATCCACATGGCCTTTGATGTTCAACCTTCACTTATTGGCAATTTGGGCATTTCGAAACTAACTCAGTAATATCCTTCTTCATTCCACCCCACCAATAGACTTCTTTTAAGTCATGGTACATCTTGGTAGAGCATGGATGAATGGAGTACCTAGTGTTTTGCGCTTCCACCATGATTCTGTCTCGAACGCTATCAATGTCTTGAACACACAATCTACTTTGATGCCTCAACACTCCATCTCTCCCATTAGAGAAGACCATTACTTTCTGTTCATGGACAGCCTCTTTCAGTTGGAGTATGACAGGATCTTGGTCTTGCTTTTCTTTCACCTCTGCAACTAAGGATGAAGTAGACCCATCCTGCTCATTAACACCCCCTTCATCATTCTCCTCAAGTTGAACTCCCAATCAAGCCAACCGATGCACTTCCTTGGGAAACTTCTTCCTTCCTTCCTCCACATGGGTTGTACTACCCATTGACAACCTGCTAAGAGCGTCAACAACAATGTTAGCTTTACTTGGGTGGTAGTGAATGCTCATGTCATAATCCTTGAGAAATTCCAACCATCTCCTCTGTCGCATATTGAGCTCTTTCTAACTGAAAACATACTGCAAGCTCTTGTGGTCAGTTAACACATCCACATGCACTCCATACAAGTAGTGGCGATAAATTTTAAGTGCAAACATCACTGCTGCCAACTCGAGATCATGGGTTGGATAGTTCCTTTCATGAACCTTGAGTTTCTTGGAATCATAGGCATTCACCCTCCCTCTCTGCATCAGTATACATCCCAATCCAACCCATGAAGCATCACAGTAAATCACAAAGTCCTCTATCCCCTCGGGCAAGGTAAGGATAGCGCAGTAGTCAACCTTGTCTTCAATTCTTGGAAACTCTTCTCACATTCCTCAGACCACTAAAACTTAACTTTTTTCTGAGTCAATTTAGTCAATGGCATGGATAGGGAAGAAAATCCCTCAACAAATCTGCAGTTATAGCCTGCTAACCCCAAGAAACTTCTTATGTCAGTCAAAGTGCTCGGTCTAGTCCAGTTCTTGACTGCTTCAATCTTTTGGGCATCCACTCGAATACCATCACGGGAAATAACATGGCCTAGAAAGGCCACTGACTTAAGCCAGAAGTCGCACTTTGAGAATTTTGCATACAACTCATGGTCCTTAAGAGTTTGGAGGACAACTCTGAGGTGGTTAGCATGATCCTCCTCTCTTCTCAAATATACAAAAACATCGTGAATGAACACAATCACAAACATATCAAGATATTATATGAATACTCTATTCATTAAGTCCATGAGGCGGTAGGTGCGTTCGTCAACCCAAAGGACATGACCAAGAACTCAAAATGGCCATATCTAGTCCTAAAAGCTATGTTTGGGATATCATATTCCCTCACCTTCAGCTGGTGGTAGCCAGATCTAAGGTGTACCTTTGGGAAACAAGAGGCACCCTGAAGTTGGTCAAACAAATAATCTATCCTTGGGAGAGGATATTTATTCGTTATCATGACCTTGTTCAGTTTTCTATAGTCGATACATATTCTGAGGGACCCATCTTTCTTTCGCACGAATAGGACAGGAGCACCCCAAGGTGAAACACTTTGCCTAATGAAGCCCTTCTCTAGCAAATCTTTCAGTTGCTCTTTCAACTCTATCAGCTCAGCGGGGGCCATCCTATAAGGTGGAATCAAAATAGGCTAGGTATCGGGAAGAACATCAATCCTAAAGTCAATCTCCCTATCAGGAGGGACTCTAAGGAAGATCATCAGGAAACACTTCCAGAAACTCATTAACAATTCAGACTGACTCAAGAGTAAGAGACTCAACATCATTAGATTTAACTCACACGAGGTGATAGATACAACCTTTGGAAATTAACTTTCTGGCTCTAAGATATGAGATAAAATTTCCTTTAGGTGCAACAGAGTCACCCTTCCACTCTTGAACCGGTTCATTCGGGAATTGGAACTTAACAGTTCGGAATCTACAATCAACAGAGGCATAACAGGCATGAAGCCAATCTTTGACAAGAATCAAATCAAAATCAACCATCTGCAACTCAATCAAATCAACAAGAGTATCCCTATGATGGATGGTAAACACACATGCTCTATAGATTCTCTCAGCCCGAATAGGTCACCCACTGGAGTAGAAACATGAAAGGGTTCAAGAAGACTCTCAAGGGTTCTATCAAATCTACTAGCCACATAAGGAGATACAAACAACAGTGTGGCACCTGGATCCATCAAAACATAGCAATCAAAAGTAAAGACTCGAATCATACCCGTCAAAACATCAGGGGAGTTCTCCTGATCTTGGTGACTACCAAGGGCATACAAGCGGTTTGTTGCTCCGCTTGCGCCTAACATAGTGGCCCTCTGGTTTCCTCTAACTGGTAGGGCTAGTGTAGTAGACTGAGCCTGGTTATCCCATTTTGGACAATCCTTCTTGAAGTGACCCAGTTGGCCACATCCATAGCACACATCATTCCCGTCACAACATCTCCCTAAGTGCAGTTTTCCACACTTATCACATGGTGGTTTACCTTGCGAACCTTAAGCCACACTAGCTTGTGATTGGGATCCATGAGTTCCAACATTCTGAAATTTATGATCATACATTCCTCTAGGCACAGGTGCACTAGCAGATGATGGTGCTAAAAATTGATTACCATTGCCTTTCCTTCCAACCTCATGGTTGGATGTCTTAGCTTTCTTACGCTTGAACTCTTTCCTGTCATGTTGTCTCTCCTCATCTGCTTGTTGCACATATGTTATCATTAGCCCAATGTCCATATCACTTACAAGCATGGCTCCTATCCCATCTCTCTTGGGTTCTCTATTCAACTCATCAACATATATTCCCATCCTACCCCTCATATCAGCCACCATGTCCGGAGCATAGCGAGATAGTTGTGTGAACTTCAAACCATACTCTTGCACAGTCATAGAGCCCCATTTTCGATTTAGGAACTCTCTCACCTTAGCTTCTCTTGTTTCTCTTGTGAAGAAACGTCCCAAGAAGGCTTTCTCAAACACATCCCAAGTCAAACATGGAGCATCATCCCTTCTACATTTCTTCCATTGGTCGAACCACAGTTTGGCCACACCCTTGAGTTAGTAAGCAGCCAGTTCAACCATATCGACATCAGCCCCATGCATCACTTGGAACACTTTCTCAAGTTCCTCCACATAGTTCCCAGAATCTTTAGTAGATGCCGACCCCGTGGACTCCGGCGGATTCATCCTCAAAAATTCTCGAACTCTAGAGGTGTCATGAGAATCTAGACTACTCACTCCTTCTCTCACAGCAGGTGCTGCGACATACTGGGCTAGAGCTTAAATACCCTGGTGTAGCTCAACATTGGAGACCTCATCTTGAGGGGTTGCTCAATAGGGACAGCTTGATCCACAGGCTCTTCGGGTACTTAAGGCTCAGGTGGATTAACAGCTTGCCTAGCAGGATGTTCCCTTCCTCTGAAAGCTCTTCTGGGAGGCATGTTATAAAATTTGTACGCGTAGAGCACGAATTAAAAGAGGGTTTTCATAGAGCTTAACTCTACAGCACGATTTGGAATAAGAAAGAAAAGTAACCATTCCTAATGTCTTATAGCCTCCTACTTATGAAATGTGGTCGACAATACACCCATAAACAGGACTGTACTAGACACGGCTTCATGGACTCTCTAAGACATTTGAACTCTGTGCTCTGATACCAAGTTTGTCATGCCCCGGGAGGATATCCCTGGTGTGGACGGCATTTAGAGACTATTGCTAGTCCCTGAGCAAACCACTTAGCCTCATCACATCATTCAACCAATAAACTCAACTGAACAGCGAAAAGTATAATTAAGTAAATGGGCACATCTCATCTAAAATCTCAAAGTAAATAGATAATAATAAAGGCTAGTAGAAAGAACGAGCTCACAATCTTAACATCAATGCTCAACCATCGTCCATGAAGCCTCTATTACTAATTGTGTGGTGCCAATGACAGACCCATGACTACCCAAATCAAAAGAAAGGAAATAGTACAATCTAACTCTAAAGCATGATGAAAATAAAAGCAATGGATCCTTCGGTGTAGGGGAGGATCACCAAATCAGCTTCGAATCACAAATCTTCAACGGAGCGCCTGTTGACGATCTCTAGTACATGCCTCTGCATCATAAAATGATGCAATCCAAAGTGGATATCAGTACATGGAATATAATTGTATGTAAAATAGCTGAGTGAAATAGAAATAGGTAGAATAATATGGAAACAACACCGACTCAAAATAAACATCAAATAATATCAAGTCATCAAATGTCTATCTATGCAAGAATAAAGAGTAGACAAGTGACACATCAACAACTTAAACTCATCAGTTATCTCAGACTCATCTTAAAGGAGATCACCTCCTCTCATCTCATCTTATCTTAGAGGAGCTCACCCCCTCTCATCTCATCTCTACTCAGAGTACTCAAGGTAGGAAATTTATTGGAGTTTCTCTTATCCCACAACACTTACTTATGAGCCAGTAAATGTACAAAAATCACCCTGATGTTGCCACAGTGGTTCCAAAGTTGCCAGGTAGGGAACGCTCAAAAACCATATCAACTCACCCAATATGGAGTCAAAACTCAATAAATCCTCTACTGTTTCAGGGACTGTTACTCTCAAGGGAACCATAATATATGTGATGGTTCTAGGCCTCACCTAGGTTTGGCGACGTAGTTTGACGAGTTTGAGTCAGAATAACTCTTGCTCTTTTGGTGCTCGATACTCCTCCCATGACTCAATGCTCATAAAACCTCCACCTCAATCAATCTCAAAGGGATTCACTCCCCGTCAAAGACCGGTATCTCATAGGGGCTTTATCCCTCTCATCAATCAATCTCATCAATGACTCAAGATTTTTAACAATCATTAGGAAGCAAGTATAGACACATCGGTAGAGTTCGTTTATAGAGACTCATAAGACAATCAAATGCTACCAACTCATCGTCGTTCTCTCGTCATGCTCAACAATCTCAACTCAAGGCTCTAGACTCCATTCTCAAGTTTATTATGCATGCTTTTCAAATTACTCATGTAGGATTATGCAAGTTCCTCTTGAAAACGTTCAATTCAAGAAAACAAATAGTATGATGATCATCAACATGGGAAAATATGTAATTCAAATCAGTTTTTTTCAAGAAACACCATCAAGAATTCATGCATGTAGACTTTTGAACTATCAACTCATCTATGACCTCTATGAGGCACATGAGAGAACAATCCCATGTTTTTAGTTTAGCCTTACATACTTGGAATATCAACCAAGCACGTCAAAGAAATCTTCTCGAATCTCTCAACTCATGCTCTTCTCCTCTTTCCTCAAGCCCTAGCCTTAGTAGAATATTGGAATAGGACATAGAATGGGGGTTTCAAACCCTTTTTATGTCAAATTGACCTTATTAGATCGTGTATAGAGTTTAGGAGGGATGGGGAATTGAAGAGAATATACCTCATAATAATTTAAAAAATTTCAACTCGAAAAAGACCCAGTCTTCGACGCGGACGGATCACATAATGTGTATTTTTGGAAAAAGTTTTCTGAACTAGTTTTCTCAATCCCATCAAAAATTTTGAAAACAATACAAGTGTTGGTCTGCGATAAGTGCGCGGCGCACTCCTATCGCGCACTAACACTGTTTTATGTTTCGGATAGAAAAATTATCTTTTTATTGGGTCGCTCTATAAATTGATCGAGACCATCTTCCCATTCAATATTTCATGTTGATCACAAATCCAGTCTCAAATTTTCCATACGAGCATCGGAAGATGTGTTATGCGCATACCTTCTCTCCACGAGTATTTTGGAAATTTTACAAGGCGTTACACTACAACTCAGTATTTTTACTTTGAGCACTGAGGCTGGTAAGTTTATCACTTTGCACAAAGTCAAAATCAGCTACATACATATTTTTAACCCTTTTTGCAACAAGGATTACTTCTTGAGAATTCAGATTTGTCAGTGTTCAATTTTCTGAAACACAATTGTACCTCATTTCCCTTATCACAAATTTGTGAGACAGTCAATAAGCTATACTTCAAACCATTGACATAATAGACATTCTCAATTAAGTGCTCCAAGGATTTTCCAATTCTCCTTATACCCTTTTTTGCCATTGGCGAAAGAGATACCTCCACTTTGAAGTGCCTTTAGTGAGAGGAAGATTTCAGTATTTCCAATAATATGTTTTGAACATCAACTATCCTTGTACAAACATTGACTAGGGCTTCCTCCACTCACCTGCATGTATATTTCTTGTTAGATATGGGAACCCATTTCATTTTGAGTCCCCAATAATCAGATAAAGGAGAAATAAGTGATTTTCTTGCCCAAAAAGGTAGAGCAATTTTTATTTCACAAAAATCAGTGTTTTGTTTTAGAATAGCACCTAGTTTGGCTTTGAATTTCTCTGAACTAGAATAATTCTTCAAACTTTCCTCAACCCTTTTCAAGGCAGGACATTCTTTTTTAAGATGTCAATTTCTTCCACAATGAATATAAAGAAGATTGTCAGTTATAGCCACATACTTACGATGTTGATTGTAAGGATGATCTTTCTTCACATAGACCAGATCTTTTTCATCATTGAAATTTTGATTGGTGAGAGTGTCTAACATCTTTGAGGAGATTTTAGAGACTTAGTCAGCTCTTCCTTACTCCTAACCAGGTCCCTCTCTAGAGCAACATTTCTTTCTAAGGCTAAATGTAGTTTAAGCCCAACATCTTTTAACTTCTCCTCCAATTCAAGTTGTAAATTAATGATTTCATTTTTCTCTTTCAGCTAAGCTAATGGATTATTCATGAGCTTATTTTTTAACATTATGTTTCCAGACCCTAGAGCATTCAACTTCTCTTCTAAATCAAAAAATTCAGTTACTAAAAGTACTTTTTCATCTTGAAAATTTTCTAAAGAATCATTCAAAAAAAAACCCTTTTCCGTAGTAGCCTCACACAATGAATCAATCAACATAGCAGCCGAATTTTTCAATTTCTTAAGAGAACAAGTATCAAGAGTTTGCTTGAGATCAGCAAGAGTTACCTCGTCAGAATCTTCTTCTTCATCATTGGACATTGCCATAAAGGAAAATAGTGAGTTGCACATATTGTCATCATCATCTATAGCCAGCATTGAAGCATCACCAGAACATTCTAATTTATCAGAATTACTTAAGAAATTTCCCCACACACCAAGAGTCGGCCTCATAATTTCACCAGAAGCACTTCTTCTTTTTGTTTTGTGAGAGACCAGGTCCCTCTTCTTATCTCTACTAGAATTCCATAGTCTTATCGTTTCAACATAGGACAATCTCTCATGTAATGTCTAGGCTTATCACACTTATCACATAGATCGGACTAGTTAGCAAGTTTGCTTGACCCTCCATGTTTAAATGCATTCTTCCTCAAAATTATTTTTAATCGTCGAGTCAAGTAAGTCATATCAACATCCATATCACTTTCTTCACTTGATTTCATTTTAAGAGCCATAGACTTGTCCTTCTTCATCTCTTTCTTAATGACATCCTATTGCTTGTTGAGTACATAAATCTGTAGGTTTCTAATGAGTTCATCCATAGTGAGAATTTTCAGATCCTTTGCTTCAGTGATGGAAACAACTTTGCTTTCCCAAGACTTATAAAGTACCCTGAGAACCTTACACACTTGTTTGCTTGTACTGATAGGTTCTCGCAAGCACTTAAGCTTATTAGTTATTAAGGTGAACTTGGTATGTATTTCCTTGAATAAATTTCCCCTCCTTCATTGTAAAGTTCTCATACTTATTAGTCAACATATCAACCCTTGATTCCTTCACTTGAGCAATGCCTTTTTGAGCTTTCCTTAGGCATTCCTAAAGCTGAAATGCAATTGTACTCAAGTCCTATCCCACAAATAAGTATCTTCTTAGCTCGATAGTTTTTCTCTATCTTCGTCCGATCAGCTTCATTGTACTCTCTTCTGGTTTCGAGAACAAGCTTGGTGATATCCCATCCTTTTTTCATTTATTGGAACATAAGGACCATTAAGAATAATGTCCCAAAGTTCACTATCTTCAGCCATGATGACATCATGCATTCTTGTCTTCCACCAGCCATAGAATTCGCCATTGAAATGAGCGGGTCTCGTAGTTGATTGTCCTTCTTCTGGATTAATAGTAGGAGCATCCATCTTTGTCAGATCTTTCTCTAGGTGTTAACCTTTTAGAGAAAACCTACTCTGATACCACTTATTGGCCTACATGTGCTTCTACTCTAGCAAGGAACCAGTTTCTTGGCACAAATAAACAAAGAAAGGCAGAAAGTAAATACGCAACTACCTTAGAGTGGAAACCCTCCTTGCTCAAGGGAGGTAAAATCACTACCTGATCCATAGGATTTTAACTCGGACTTCAATTACTTCAAGGATCAAAGATTGTAACCTCTTACAACTTAATAATTGATCCACAACCCCATTTCCCCTTACAAGTATATGAATTCTCTTCAACCATGTTGAAGGACAACAACTAACACTTAGCTAACCCTGCTAAACATCCAAGCAAAGCAACCAAGTAAGGACTTCAAAGTAAAAAACTCAAAATCCTTTGAATAAAGGGATCTGGTTCACAATATGAGTAGGGAAATAAGACTAAAGAAAAGTAAAGATAAACACATCAAGCTTCAACGCCATGGTTGTTTTTTTCAGTGTATTTCCAGCATAGAGAAGATGATATTTCTGATGTGTGTGTGTGTTGGAGTAGATGATCCTTTTTCATGTTGATTCATAATATATATCAAACCCACTAATGAGGAATAAAAAACTATCAGGGACCATTGGGACCACTTGCCAAAACACACCATTTGGCCTAATATCATTGGCCATACAAACTGCCACTCTACCAGCACTTAAGCATTCCTAGAATTAATTATTTTAAGACTTATGTCACTATCAATGCGATTTTGCAAGGTATCATACTTACCCCTGAGATGAGATCAGGTTCTATCTCAGAGTTTATCAATGCATCAAAACTAACACATTCTAACACATCTAACTCAATGAAATCATACTAGGGTACATGTGACTCATCCAGAATACACCAGTGCAACATCAATGTGTGGAAAGCAGAATGAATAACAAAACAAGATAGAGGTAGGGCTAGCTCAGATACAACCAGCCCAACTCATCTCAGAACCTCAGTAGGGTTGGCATATCTGGGCCAAGACTTTGCCTTCAAACCCATATGACTTCTCTCAAGGTTGACACTTTTAGAACCGTTCTGTCCCAAATTTTAAACTGTATAAACCAGCTTTCATGGTTGGCGTAACCCTGGGTGCCGACTCAGAGATGTCCTTAATCTATCCCGAATACCTTTGACCCTGTCTAAGGCGTCCTGTAATAAGTCTATACCATACAGGCTCAGCACTATAGGCTCAAACCATCCAATTGGAGTGCCACATCGATAATCGCATAATAGGAACAAGTCAATTCGCTCCTAGGGCAATATCAAAACCTAGGCCATTCGACAATATCACTTGACCCGCGTATCATACTTTTGATAAATAACCATACCATATCCCTCACTAATCAAAGGGACCTTCCACTATTTTGATACCAAACCCAGGATAAAAGAAGCTCAGAACTCATACTCAACCAAGCGATGAGCGGAGCAACGCATCTAAAACCATAACCCAAGTAGTAGGCAGTCTGGCAAAATGATCAATATTCCCACTAGCAAACATAGCCAGGAATCCAGATGGCACAATCTCAGTCTGCTAACAATCATAACAAGTCCCCAGGGTAGAGTGGGTGGTAGTTGATAATGCAATAATATCCAACATAACAATAAAAAGTTCAACTAAGCCTCTAGGCATAGCATTCATCTCACAATTCTGTGACCATAGAATTAGAAGAACCATATATCAACAAAATCAGCACAGCAAATCATAGCCATAGAGGCACAAGGTGTAGCCAGGGGTATGACTAATAGTCGGTCTCTCAAATACTATATACGCCAGTATCAGACTACCTATTCCAATAGGCAAGCATCAAAATAGTCATATATATAAATCACAGGGTTTAGCTTACATTTAGCCACCAACAGTGTATAAAATCGCAACATGTGCTCAGAATCCCACCAAATACACAGACTCATCAACATCAGAAAACCCAATAGGTCAAACTTGTAGGTAAATAATCGAATACAGATATCCAGAGAGCACCAATACCTTGCCTTACCTCAGTCACAGCCTCTGCCATCTTCAATATCTTTATGAGGAACACTCATAACCCATATAACATTTAATCAGCAACCACTGCAAAGATACAATGTCTCCCATAGCACATTACATAGCTATCACCAACCAAGGACAGATCGCGAAGCCTATCTCTGTGGCTCCCACAACCTCAATACCTGCAGGCTTTCTAGTCAATTTTTGAAAGTCAAGAGCATCAAATCTCTAGTTAATGGGCTCTAGGGTTTCTCCCTATATGAGACTAATGATGCAGAACTTCTCTTGCCCAGAGTCTGACCTCTCCACGGTATCCATGCGAAGGAACAGACAGAGCAAAATTCTCTAAAATCGAAGAACCATTAACAAGATGCATAACCAGAATCAATAATATAGGAAAGTTCCTAAATATCCCGTAGCCTCCTAGAGATAATCCTTAAATGTCTCCGCAATCATCCACAAGACTCTACTAGATGGTAGCTCTGTACAGTTGAGACCAATATACCTTAAGATCTTATACACGCTATCATAACCCGATCCCAGTAATGATGGTGTATGTTAGATCCCACCTACAGGCAAGCCAATTACCCAACCCACAGGGTATCTATCCTAGCTTTCTAGTCCAAACCATAACTAATATGACAATATACATAACTGAAACCTATCTAGAACCTGGAAATCAACTATATAGAGCTATAATAGACACAAGGACATATCATATACATCTATCAATAACCATAATACTATAAAAAATCAGAGTGTCTCTACAAATACATAACATTACTGTACAAGGCCAATGCCTGCATACAAAAGACAACCATTAACAAAAAGGACACTATGAAGAATCTAGATTTATCGGTGCTCACCAATACACTTCTGAAGTTCCCCAACACAACTATCATGGCCCGTACCTAGACCTGCACCATAGGAAGATGTAGAAGTAGGGGTGAGTACCTGAAAAGGCACCCAGTAGGCATCATTGTCCAACTGAGTGAAATAGTAAATGTATATAAAGCCTAAATATAAAGTGAACTGCAACAATATAGCCAAACAAACTTAGATAAAGGGATAGGCATGTCTAGTAACCCTTAAACCATAAAAAAAACCAACCCAAGTACTGAACATTGATACAATTAATGAAGATTACGTAGGCTTATCCAACAATTGCCCCCAACTGAGGCATAGTGTTGTACACGGATGCGATGCCCTAGTACCTATGCTTATACGCCATCTGGGACCCCATAAGCCCAGAAGAAACACCCACACATAATATAGAATCAAAAGATCATCACAAAATCTCTCGGAACCATCACAGAATCCAATAGAATTATCACAGACCCTAACTCTCCATATCATTAGAATAAGGGTTAGATATACGTGGGCTTAAGTCCCTAGTGTCTAAACCTAAACACCCTCTAAATAAACCTAGGAGGTACACCCACGCATAATCAATTTGTGAATAGGTGTGTGGATCCATAGTAATCAATCACAGACTTTTCAAAAAGTGTGTACTATACTTTTATAGCATCTAGGTCCTCGACCTTGTGCCAGCACGTGGCACCCGATCCAAAATATACATGCAAAATGGTGGGATTACCCGTAGGAAAAAGAATCTCCTTTCAAAACAAGTGTATCTCATCTCAGAATGTCAATCGTGGGGCCTCTCATAAGTCTATATTTTGAACTCATTTAGGGGTTAAATTGCAAAGAAATATTGCCTTTAGTGTGCTAATAATTCCAAGTGCTAAATAATATGCATGTGTCATGACAAGAAATGTAGTTAAAAGTGCACACAAAGCAAGTCTTGGTGGAATCTTGGAAAGTGATCAGAAGTGTTGAAAGGTGGTGAAAATACGATCCACTGAATACTCAACGAGATTGCCTAACTATGCAACAACCAACGTTCCAGGTCAAGTAAAGAGTGTGGTCAAGATCGATGTCGCAAAGCATACTCAGCAATATGCTAAAACGCACAAGTGATCGCCTAAAGTTGCAACACCCAATGCCCTAAAACACTGACAGAAAGGCAATATGAAGAATATTTTGGCACATCACCGAATTGGATAGGCAAAGCAAAGAGTCATCGCCTAATGTTGTAGTGGAAGAAGCCTCATAAGGGTGCACAAGAAAGTGGTCAAGTGTACATTCAGCGCATCGTCGGAGTGCTCGACAATGGTCGGCCTTGACCACCAAATGGCATTTAGCAGCACAAACTTTCACACTTTTTTCATGGAGTATATAAGCAATTTTAGAAAGGAAATTGTACATCATCTATTCATTCCATATAAGAATAATTACACTATAGTAGTAGTACATAGAACCTTCTTCTTAGAGTACAAGAGAGGCTATGGTTTTGAAACTTTTGGGCATCAAATTGGAGAGGATTAGTTGGTGATAAACACTGATTTGTACTCAACATTGTTACCCATGACTTCTTCTTTTATGTATGGTAAACAATCTTTACTTTCTTACATATGTCGCTAAACACCCATGTTGAGGGTATGCTTTTGATATGGGTCTTTAATTTACTCATTGGGTTTGTGATGTCTTGACTTATCAGTTATATGTAGTTAACTTGAGTGAACTTATATCTGTTCCTAAGTTTAATGTATAAATTTCAAGGTTTAAAACTTGAGGTTTTGTTTCAAATCTCTGATTGTTCCGTAGTTAGGATCATTAGAGTGTGGAATGGAGGTAATGGCTAGAAACCTTATGGGGTTTCAGTTGATATACATATTTATGGATTCAATAGCCAAGGTAGTAGGTGTTTTGCTCGACTTCTTAGGCCAAGCATGGCCTCAGCAGTCCGTATGTGATATTTTAGTTGATTCATGCGAAACACCCATATATCATAGGTGATTAGGGTTACAAGCAACCTAGTCTAATCACTCAATATCAACTCATGTAGTCAAGCATCTAGACCCATTTGTTAAATTATTGCCTATATTTGCACATCCCCAATATCTTCCCTTGATAGTTGCTTAATTCGACAATTACAACTTGCTAGCTGAACTTTAATCTAATTATTACAACCCTTCAGATCCTATAATTACTTGGACCAACGACTCACGTTTACCTTGAAAAATGATTCCCTATGGGATTAACCCCAATCTCTAAAGTTGGTTTATTATGCTAATGACGACTGCCCCTTCTGGCTTTGAGTAGTTGGGTTGAGCGACATCAAAAGCATTGTTGCCAGGGAATCGGCGTATTCATATTGGCAGTATTTGTTAAGCTTTGTTCTTGTAGTTAGAAATTATCTTACTATTTTCTTGTTGTTTTGCTAATTGAACACTAGCTATAAAGATGGAGGATGATGGAAGAGTTCATGGTAAGAATGTCGGGTACATGATTAGGATGCAAGATGGCAATTGGGATGAGGTTGGAAGCACCGATGCTATCCGACTACCCTTTTTAGTTGTAGGAGTTAATTTCCATGTGAAGAGCACCATGTTGAAACTCCTCCAACTGAAGGGATTATTTGTAGGGCTCAGCCATGAATATACTCATGAACACTTAAGGAACTTCGGGGATGTGTGTCTCCCATTCAACTTCAGGGGAGTAAGCTAGGAGGCTATCCGGCTAAGGCTATTTCCTTTCTCCATCACCGGATAGACATTGAGGTAGCTAGAAGAGTTGTCAAATGATTCTATTACTTCATGGGATGAGCTACAAACTGCATTTCTTGAGAGATTTTTCCCTCCCTCAAAGATGATTAAACTTAGAAAAAGTATTGAGAACTTTAAGCAGCTACAGGGTGAGCCATTGCATGAAACATGGTTCTAATTTTGAAAACTCTTGCTTCAGTGTCCTAACCATGGAGTGCTAGACCATATGCTTTTACAATACTTTTATGTGAGTCTTGATGTTGCAAACAAAGGAGTGGCTGATTAACTAGTGAGAGGAGGTCTAATGACACAATCATTTACTGAAGCTTCCAACCTCTTAGATGGCATGACCAAAATTGATAGAGCTTAGGATACAAGAGATGATGTAGTCCCTCCAAACCACAGAGATCCTACTAAGCAACAGCTTGCTAAGGACCAAGAAAGGGATGAGAACATAGCTAAGATATTGACTCATCTTGATCTTTTAACCAAACATGTCATGGGAGGAAATCACAAGAGTGTAAATTTTGTGGGAGCTACCGGGGAGGTGATGTTTGAAGGTGCACCATTTGAAGGTGGTTACAACAAGAGTATCATTACATGGGTAACCAAATGGTGGGTTCTTGGCTGGCTTTTCAAAAGCCACTCGAGAATCAAGGTCGGAACAACAACTCCAGATGATGAGATCGAGCATGGACTGATCAACCTCAAGTTGGGGGTTGGCGGAATCGTGAGGGAGATAGGTACATTCCACTACATGATAGAATGAAGGTTGTTGAACCAATGATTAATCAAGAGAATCCTCAAACCAAGGATATGCTTTCATGCATTTTGAGTAAGGTGGAGGCTTCGGACAAGGTATTAAAAGAAATGAATTTTCCCATTGTCAAACTATGACTAACGTCTCATTCAGCATCCATTAAACATTTGGAGACTTTATTAGGAAATATTTCAGCTCATTTGGATCAGCATCCTAAGGGAGGTCTACCTAGTGACGAGGTGGCCAATCCAAAAGGGAATGATCAGTAGTGCTTGGCCATTACAACTCAAAGTGGAAAGTTGATCGAAGGCACTAAACCATCACTGGTTGTTGATGAAGGTCTGAAAGAGGTAGAAGAGAAAAAAGATATGATTGTTGTTGAGGATGATGAGTAGGAGACTCAAGTTATAGGTAATTATGCTCTCGGCAACTCTGAGAATAATAAGCAATAGAAAAGTATGGATAATGCAGCAAAAGCCAAGAACGCTATCCCCAAAAACTCAAGTTCAGTGGAGAGGCTGAAGACACCTCATATCAAAGTGAATCCTCCATTTCTACAAAAATTGAAGAAGAAAGAGAAGGATGATAAATTTCAAAAGTTTCTTTGGATGTTTAACTCTTTGTCAATAAATGTACCCCTTGTGCAAGCATTAACAAAGAAGAGGACTCTTGAATGTGAGACAGTTAAAGTGTCTCATAACTACAATGCAATCCTAACACAAAAGCTGGTGACGAAGAAGGAAGACCTAGGGACATTCACCATTCCATGTATAATAAGAGCCTCAAACTTTAGTAGAGATCTTTTTGATTTAGGGGCAAGCATAAATCTCATGTTCTTAGCTATTTTTGAGGATATAGGTTTGGCAACCCTTCACCGATGACAATGCAGCTGCTCATGGCTGATAGGTCTATCAAAAGACCAGTGGAAATTCCAAATGATGTGTTATAAAGGTGGATAAATTTATTCTTCCCGTAGATTTTGTGATTTTTGGATTGCGAGGTGGATACAGATGTGCCTATCATTTTGGGGAGGCCATTCTTAGCCACCAGGCGAGTTGTGGTTGAGGTGGAAAGTAGAGACTTGAAATTTAGAGTGAATGGCGAGGAGGTTGTTTTCAAAATTTGTAAAGCTTTGAAACCAGGAGATGATCTGAGGGTATTGTCAATTATGGGCCAGTCGGCGGTAACTTGAAGTGAAGAGGAACGATGTCGTGCCATGATGTTAACTAGGCGCTGCTTGTGAGGAAACCCAAAGTAAGTATTTTATTTCATTTTAGTTTGAATAATGGGTGTTTAATTTTGCAGGGTTGACAAGAAAAAGGGAGTGGCAAGTTGAAAAGGGTGACCAAGGAGAACCACTCGGCGTATCACCGAGCCAGATGGATGATGATCAATTCAACTACATTTCTGGTTGAGTGGTAACCCTGGAAGTGTTGTACATTTGGCAAATTAAAGGTCCAATCAGCGAATAGCCGATCCCAGTTAGCGTTGGTGAGTTTCACCGCACTTCAGGGTAGAAGGCAAGGTTAACTCACTATCAAAAAGGGTGGTTCCTAGCATTTTTGGCACAGCTCCAAGTGTGTTGGGCAGTGTGGTTCGGCATCATTGAACATGCATGCTCATCGACCTATATAAGGCTTTTCAAATGCATTAGCCCTTTCACTTTTCCCCTTTACTCCTTTTTCTCTTCCCTCGCATGCGAATAGCCCTTTCCCTTGTTTTCACAGAAACCTTTTGCTAAGAAGTTAGGAATAATCATCAAGGGCATTACCAAAGGTTTTCATTGTGTCTTATTGTTGAACAAGTATGATTTTGATGCCTTATTCTGGTTCTTTGAAGAAGCCATTGTTTTTTAGGTTGATAAGGGTTTCTGATGTGAAAATCATGCTTTATACTTTGAAATTCTCGAGAGATTCATGTGGGTAGGAGTTTAGAGTTGCCTTTGAACTCTGTGTTGCATATGTGTGATTTATTTTGGGTTTTGATATCTCCTTGTGAATGTCAAAATTGGGGATATGAATGAGTTGGTTTAAAGTCATGAATGAAAGTTTTTTTACTCATTGCTGATTAGTTTATGGGTTCAACCCCGAATCTTGTGCTTGACTAGATGCTTGAATGTACTTGATTGAAAATAGGTCATGATCATATGAATGTTTTCTCATAATGTGCTTTCCCGTTGGATTGACTGTTTCTATGGGCTATGGATGAAGTCTAAGTAATCCTTGATCACTTTTAAGGGATTGAACTTGCCTTATGATGGATTGGGTGACATCATTCTTAAGGGTAAGTCATCGTTTAATTGAGTGCACAGCCATTGAAACCATGCTATAGTGATAGCCAGTAGTTAAGCTTGTATTGATGTGTTGTGGTGGGTTAGTACGTGCAATTCATCCATGTGATCTATGAAAATTGCCAAAGCTTTTATGAATGGATAAGGGGCCTTTCCAGTCACAGCAGGCGATGGTCATTTTGACCGCCCAAGTGCACTTGGCGATGCGCCCAACTGACATGTACACTGCCTTATTGCTGATTGTCTTGAATGAATGTTGTAATATTCGGCTATGAACTCTTATTATTGCCGAAACACATCGGCGCATCACATATTGTGCATGAGTATCGCCTAAAGTAGTAGTGACCCCAAGTCCAAAATCTATGCAATAATGCGGCAGTCTGTTTGACCGCTGAATCAGCTTGGCGATTCACCGAGTATGATTCGCGGTCTAATTGACCAGTCTATTCTAAATATCTTTCATATGATCAAATGTTGTGCTTGGTTATTTTCAATGCTTCTCACAAGAAAGTTGAAGTGTGTTATGCAGAATGACCAAGCGAAAGCTTGTCCTAGCCAAATCCACAAGGCCCTTCACCCTTGCCAAGAGAGTCCAACCCAAAGAGGCATAAACGTGAGTCTAGAACCAAGGCCCTGCATAACTCTATCGCATAGCCCTCTTAGAAAATTCAGGAAGCCATAACCCCAAAGTTCTTAAACAGGCTTAGGGCTGAAGGGAACAGGACAATCTTGGAGGAAAAGCAGCTATCAACAAAAGGATTGACTGATCGATACTCGGAGGTTTGGGACATTCTTAAATTCCATAACTTTCAAAGCTTTACAAAAACTCAAGACCTATATGTGCCTAGTCTTTTGCATGAATTTTATGAATCCTATGGCCAAGTTTTTCCAAAGAGCAGAAGCAAGGTACCAACTACATCAAAACCCTTGGATGTTGTAGAGGTTTGGGGTTTGCAAGTGCCATGTGGAGAGACTGCAATTAATGATGCTCTGGGTTGCTCACTCCAGAGTCACAGCTACTTGAAAGACCTATTACATATCCAAACCTTTAAAGATATCAAAGCATGGTTAGCTCCACTTATTGGAATTCCATCCCCCTCGTGGTTGAAGGAGGGGGAAATCATTGAGAAGAAGGAGCTAAACATAACTGTGATGGTTTTGGTTTGGGTTCATTAGCAGTAATTTGATGCCTTCTCAGAATGATTCTGTACTATGTCATGCTAAAGCCGCGTTGGTGGGTTATATCATGAACAAAAAAGAGCTGAATCATCGATCAATCATCACCTCAGAGATCCTTTCCAGAGCAAAATAGGAGCAAACTTCTTTGCAATTCCCAAATCTCATTACTGCTCTATGAAAGCAAGACAGAGTCCTAAAGAACAAAAAGATTGATACAGAGGTGGCTCAATGGGCGACCACTGATATCCGACAGATTGAGGCTAAATACCTGAATGATGACTAGGATAGGACTAGGAAAAGGCCCTTGAGTCCAAAGCTGGGCACCGAGGAAGGTATATCTTCTTCCTCCTTGACTGTACACACTTCTTCTACCCATGTTCCATCTACAAAAATAGAAAGCACAAATGATCAACCCCCACTCACTAAGGCCACTATTTTTATGATTGGCAGCCATATTGACCAGGCTCACCTAGAAGAATGTGTCATTTTATTGCTTAGATGAGTGTGAGGAGAGCTTTCAAAAGCTTAAGGATTTGTTGACTACTACACCTATCTTAACCTTGCCTAAGGAGGGTGTTGATTTCGCCGTGTATTATGATGCATTGGGGGTTGGGTTAGGAGATGTTTTGATGCAGAAGGGGAAGGTGATTTCCTATGCTTCAAGACAATTGAATACTCATGAGAAGAACTATCCCACCTATGATCTAGAGTTAGTGACTGTTTTCTTTGTTTTGAAGCTGTGCGACGTTATTGGTACGGGGTTCATTGTGAGATTTTCATTGAATCAAAACTTATGGTACATCTTCAGCTAGAAGGATTTGAATTTGAGGTAGAGGATGTGGATTGAGCTTATAAAGGATTCTGACTTGATCGTTCTATACCATCCAGGAAAAGCCAATATATTGGCTAATGCTTTGAGTAGAAAAGCTTCTACTAGAAGTCTTGCGGCTATCTGAGTTGAGGAGTAGACCTTAGCTTAGGATATTCAGAGATTGGCCAATAGGTTGGTGAGATTTCAACTTTTTGATAATGGCAGTGTGCTTGCTTTCTTAGAGTTCCATTCTTCTTTGATGGATCAGATCCGTGAGCGAAAATTTGATGTGTCTCATTTGAGAAAAGTTGACTAGAGGTGAGGCGAAAGAATCCATGATTGATTCCAATGGTGTTTTGCGAATTAAGGGTTGGACTTGTGTGTCAAAAGTGAGTGACTTGATTATATTGATATTTGAGGAGGCTCATTGTGCTAGATATTGCATATATTTTGGTGTAGCAAAGATGTATCATAACTTAAGTTAGCACTACTGATAGTGTGGTATGACGAAGGACATCACCAAATTTTTGTCCAAGTATTTAATGTGCCAGTAGATTAAGTGTGATTAGAGACTTGGGAGTGAGTTTCAGAGGAGGCCCATTCCTACATGGAAGTGGAAGGGGGTCACTATGGACTTTATGGTGGGTTTACTCACTACCGTGGTTGGTTATGACTCCATTTGGGTAATCGTGGATTGTTTGGCTAAGTCCACTCATTTCATTTCGGTCAAGGTTAAGTACACAACTGAGAAGTTGGATCATCTTTACATTAGTCAAATTGTTAGACTTCATGGAGTGCCTTCTCTATTGTGTTTGATTGGGGCTCCTTGTTCACATCTCATTTTTGGAAGGCCTTGCAGCATGAGTTGGGTACTCGGTAGGATTTGAGTATGACATTTCACCCTTAGACAGACAACATGTTTGAGAGAACTATTCAGGTTCTAGAGGATATGCTCCAGGCATGTTTTGTTGACTTCGGTGCCTATTGGGACTAGCATTTGCCCTTGGCAGAGTTTGCTTATAAGAATAATAATTATTCCACCATCCAAATGACTCCTTTTGAGGCCTTGTGTTGCCATAGATATAGGTCACCTATAGGTTGTTTGATTATGTTGTGGTGGATAGCCTCTATATTCATTTTCTTAGAGATGTCATGGAGCAAGTTCATTTGATTCAGAGTCGGTTGCTCACAATCTAGAGTTCTTAAAAGAGTTATGTTGATAGGTGGGTTCGATCTCAGAGTTCATGGAGAATGACCAGGTATGGTTGAGAGTTTCACTCATGAAGGATGTCATGTGGTTTGGAAAGAAGGGAAAGCTTATCCCTAGGTATATTGGCCCCTTTTGAGATCCTAGAGTGAGTGGTAGAGATGACCTATACACTTGCCTTTCCACCTAGTCTTATCTTCTGTGCATCCGATGTTTCATGCTCGATGTACAACATTATGTTTTGGATGAGTCTCATGTGATTTCCATTGATTCGGTAGAGTTGGGTCCAGATTTGACCTATGAGGAGGAGCCTATGGCTATTTTAGATAGACAGGTCCAGAAGTTGAGGACATGGAGATAGCTTCACTGAAGGTTCGGTAGAGGCATCGATCCGTGGAAGAGGCTACTTAGGAGCTCAAGTCTAATAAACAGATCTGTTACCCTCATCTTTTTGAGACTTCAGGTATGTCCTTTTCCTTATGTTTGCGGATGGACATGATTTTTAGTGGTGAATGACGTAATGATCCTGGAGGTTATTTTTGACATTTCTGACAAAATTACCATTTTACCCTTCCCGACAGTGGCCATAGATCATATTTGATTGATTTTAAAAGTTGGGTTTTGAGAATCTTTGTAAGAAATTGAGATTTTGCAAAAGGATTAATTTTTGAAGGTTTAAGTTGCCTAATTTTGAAATTTTGAGTCACTTGGAGATTCGAGTCTTGAAACAAAATTCCATTGATTTCATTGTTTTTAGAATGTGGAAATTGATATAGGAGATTTGTTAGAGTCAGATTTTGAGTTGTTATGTGAATTTTAGGTCCAAAGTTAGAAATTGAGTTAAAGTTTGACTTAGGTTTGGCCTTGGTCAACATATTGAGTTTAATGTTTAAATTGAATTTCTGATGGTTCCACTAGTTCGAGAGGAGGGGGGGGTTGATTTTAGTGATAGAACGAGCTTCATCATAATTTTTGGGTATACTCGTAGTGTTTAGGTGTTTCAAGTGCCTTAAGTTAGTTTAATTGTGCCTTATCGAATTCTGAGTCAAAGAGACTTCAGATTTGATTTCTGATGATTCTATTAGGGATGAAATGTCAAATTTAAATATAGTTGCATATACAATTTCTGTGTATGGGGTTCTGAATGAATCCCGAAGGTTTATTCTGCACCTTTGATATATTTGTGAAATTTCTATGTATCTGGTGCCTCAGTCCTCACTTTATCGACCATCACTAAAGCGAGGCAGTGCTTGCTATAATGAAGGTCGCTAAAGTGACCAGGCTTCTGTCATGACCCGAACCTAACGCCTAGCTGGGATTGTTCTCTTATGTGCCCCATAGAGGTCATAGATGAGTTGATGGTTGAAGAGTCTATATGCATGAATACTTGAGGGATTTCATTGAAAGATTGATTTGAAATTACATGTTTTCTTTGTTGATGATCATGATACTATTTGTTTTCTTGAAGTTAACATTTTTCATGAGATTTTGCATAACCTTACATGATTATTTGAAAAGCATGCATAATGAACTTAGGGGATGAGTCTAGAGCCTTGACGATGATGATGTTGTGATTGTGTTTCACATTTGATGAGAGTCTTGATGATGATGTTGATGAGAATGATGTTCATGAGTCTTAAAACTTAAAACTGAATTCTAAAAAAAGTGTTTCGAGTCCATGATGTTGATGAGACGAGTTGATGTTGATGTTGAGGTACTATGTCTCTATCGGACTGATGATGATTGTTTTATGAGCATGTTGAGTTCTAGGAGGAGTATGAAGCACCGAAATGGATGAGAGTGAGTCCCACTCAAACCATTAACTACGTAGCCCACGTAGGAGAGGATCGAACTGTCGTGCGGATGTTTCCTTTGTCCCAAAAGAGGACTGATGTTTTTCTTGTAGATCCACTAAGGTAGATGTCCTTTACCCCGGGCAGGATACTGGATGGATGTGAAAACAATATCGCTTCGTTGTATCATCACTGGCTCATAGGTGATGGTTGTCGGTTAGAGAAACTCCCAGTGAGGTCTTACTTGCTAGTACTCTGATGTTAATGTTGATGTGATAGTATGAGTCGAGTTCCCTTGAGTTGAGTCAATTTTCCTTGAGTTGAGTTGAGTCGAGTTTCCTTGAGATGAGTCTGATGTATTGATGAGATGCTGATGGGTCATTTGTCTACTCTTTATTCTTTCTTTAGATAGACATTTGACATTTTGATGGAGTATGATGTTGAGTTGATGTTATTCCTATATTATTCTACCTGTTTTTGTTTCACTCAGCTATTTTACATACAAGTACATTCCATGTACTGATGTCTCCTTCTGAGACTACATCCTTTTATGATGCAGAGATAGGTATTAGAGATCATCGGTAGGCGCTTCGTTGAGAATCTATTTGCATTCAGCTGATTGGTGAGACCTCCTTGTTTTCGGAGGATCTCATATTATTATCATCTAGCTTGAGTAGTACTTTATTTTCCTTGAGTTGGGTAACCATGGCCTATCATGGTACCATCTAGATGTTTGAGTTAGAGGCTTCATAGACATTGAGTAGAGGATGTTGAGTATTGCTTCTCTTCCAACTCTTCTTTATTGGAAATTAACTTTATACATAAACACTTAATTACTTTAATTACATTAAAGTCTTTTCCTTGAGGATGTTTCTTCCACTGCTGCGTATGAGGTGACGATGAGGCCAAGTGGTTCGCTCGGGGACTAGAAAGAGTCTCTGAGTGTTGGCCACACCAAGGGTACCTTCCTGGGGCTTGACACTGACACCGTGAATATGACACCTGAAAGCGCCCCATCCAAGCTCCTTGTTCATATCATAAGCATACATAAGGTAAATAAACAATCATAAGAGTAAGCAAGCGAAAACATAGTTTCAAACAATCTAAACATATGGGTCAACATTTCCCATTAAAGGGAATTACATCAACATAAGTCCAAACATGCCTCTACATCATAGATCTTAGCCGGGTGTAAAACATACTTCCTAGCCCACCCACAAGATAAGAAAGTACAAAAGTCTTGAAAACATCAACATAAGGAATAACATAAGGGCTTGTCCCTGAAGCTTGGAAACTCACCAAGTTTTAACAAGTAGAGTCCAATATCTAACCACAAAAGTGAGGAGTGGTATCGTTGTCTATCCCTACATAGTGACATCATGCAGGCAATAGTATGAGTTAGTATGTTGGAATGTACTAAGTTTGTAAGCATGCAATGCATTAATGATCATCGTACACAATAGCAATATGCATAAACATAGCAATAGAATAAGGACAATATATGGATGAATTAATGCACCTTTAAAATCATATGGGGAAGTATCATAAACATTTCATAGCC
This sequence comes from Solanum rostratum, assembly GCA_029948455.1. Classification (NCBI taxonomy): domain Eukaryota; kingdom Viridiplantae; phylum Streptophyta; class Magnoliopsida; order Solanales; family Solanaceae; genus Solanum; species Solanum rostratum. The sequence goes on from CM057051.1 coordinate 45,082,561, forward strand.
TAGTAGATATGCATATGTAGGAATAAGACCATAACCGACATTAAGACTATGCAGACTATTACATGGAATCCCGAGTATTTCTCATACACCGAGCAAAAGAAGAGTCTACTTTGCCAAGGTAGACCCATCCTCACCCTGTAGGCTCTATCCTAGCACGGTGAGAACCCATCATTTTGACCTTACCTGTTAGGCTCTATCCTAGCAAGGTAAGTGTCAATTAAAAACTACATGGATCTATTAACACACCTTATAGGCATATAAACATCATCATCATTCTTACATTGACACGTAGTTATGATACTTGAGGATTTATGTAAGGACTTTTGGAGATGGTCCTCCTCACACAAGCTCATTCGGTGCTAAGTCATATCCCATAGAATACATAATCATGCATATACATAGACATCATCATAGTTCATACTTTATCTAAATCATACTTTCATAAATGTAAAATAGACATCATAACTTCATCATAATGTAGGAATAGTCCATTTACAAAACTTTTCATATAGTGTGGGTATACTCCCCATCTTATCATTATTTCATAAACATTAGGGTGTTAAGTCACCCTCTTCATCATGTCATCATCATCATAACATCATACTTTCATACTTAAAATCATAGTCATAAGATCATAACTTTAACATAGAGAAATTAGGGCCATGTATGGGTTCATGAGCAATTGAGTTGAAATCATGTAATTAGATGAAGATCGTGAGAAATCATGCAATTGAAATCACATTGAGTCATTTGTAAATGAACCCACATCAATTTCAAAAAGTCCTAACCTTCATATACTTAAAGTTCATGGAAAAACCATCATTTTATGTAATTGGCATGAATCCTCATTAGGATTGATCGATAGACATAATCTCAACCATAATTGAAGAAATTGAGTAGAGTTAGAGAAGTCCCATACATTTACATGATGAAATTAGGTAGAAATTGAGAATTTAGAAGGAGCTCCATAGAAGAAAGGATTTTATGGATGAAAAATCACATACCTTAAATGATTGCGTCAGAGAGCTTGAAGGAAAAAAAATAGAGGATTTTGCTTTAATTGATCTTCAATGGAGTTTTAGCTTGGAGGAGAAGAAAGCCTTTGAGAGTAGTTTTAGAGAAAGAATTTATGTAATGTTTAAATTGTGAAAGAATGAGATTTGTTTGGGGGTTAAAGACAATTTATAGGATGGATTTTAGTGCCAAAATCATCTAAAATCACTTAAATAAGCTTAGGAAAGGTCTAAGGCTTTCTTACTTAGTGCAAGAACTTTAAGGAAAAATTTGAACTGTCACGAAACAAGTTCGTGACATATAATTGTTTCACCATGGTTTATTTTTTTGCAAATTTATTTTTTCCCTCGTTTTGACCCTAGAATGAGTACAAGTCACTTATATTTATATATATATGAAGTATCTCCGCGACGCAGATGCTTATGGAAATCCAAGATTTTATGAAAAGTTATTTTTTGATATGGTTGATCTAAAAATCGAAAGGGACCATTTTACCTCACAATTTAGCCTCCTGATTAAGAATTCGACCTCGGATTTGCCAAAAAGAATACGGATGATATGTTATGCAAGACATCTTTCAAAAGGCCATTCAAAGGCATTTAGAGAGGTATTACAATATCTCCCCTTTGGGAACATTCATCCTCAAATGGGATCTAGGTTAGCTTGAATAAAGTAGAGTGCGTAACTAACAATGCTTCATGAATGTAAGAATGCAACTTTAAAACATCTTTAGAAATCATTTTCATGAGCATGCATGCATGTAATGTGACATAGAGAGTTTGACACTTGGGAGCTTGAAGAGAGTAAGCATGAGTGACTAAGTACCTTGGGCTTGAGTAAAGGAAAGAGGTAAGGGTATCATTTCATCATCACCGCCTCCACTTCTCTTGTTGTGCTTTTGGCTTATTGATTTCTCCAAAAAACCTTAATGGAAGCAACTTTCTTTTTTCTCAACCTTTTAACTTGCCAGTCCAAAATCTCAATCAGAATTTCCTCATAGGTCAAGTCCTCCTCAATACTTATGTCATTCAAGGGTACAAATTTAGATCACCAATGCATTTCCTCAACATTGACACATGGAACGCTGGATGGAACATAGAAAATTCCATTGGCAATTTCAACTTATAAGCCACCTTACTAATCCTCTCCATGACCCTATAAGGTCCTATATATCTAGGAACTAACTTTCCTTTTCTTCCAAAACGCATCATACCTTTCATAGGAGATACTTTGAGATAAACCCAATCATCCATATTAAATTCAAGGTCCCTCTTCCTATCATCGAAATATGACTTTTCGCGACTTTGGGCGGTCTTCAATCTCTCCCTTATAAGCCTCGCTTTCTCAATGGCTTCAAGTACCAAATCTAGACCAATCAAAGACAACTCTCCAAACTCAAATCATCTACCGGAGACCTATATCTCCACCCATATAAAGCCTCAAAATGTGCCATCTCAATGCTTAGATGATAACTATTGTTGTATGCAAATTCAATCAAAGGTAGACAGTCATCACAATTTTCCTTGAAATCAACCCCACATGCCCTTAACACATCTTCCAATGTTTGAATTTTTCTTTTAGCTTGCCCATCTATTTGAGGATGAAATGTGATGCTTAACTTTACTTTGGTACCAAGTCCTCTTTGAAAAGACATCTAAAAGTGCTAATGTGCGTTGAGATCATGATATGAAATTATGGAAAAAGGCACACCTTGAAGTCTTACCGATCCCTTAATATATATCTTGGCATAATCCTCTACATCATAAGAAATCTTAACCGGCAGAAAATGGTATGATTTTATTATCCTATCCACAACCACCCATATAGAATCAAATAGCCTTCTATTCTTAAGCAAATCCATAATGAAATCTATGTTTACATCCTCCCATTCACACATAGGAATATCAATGTCTTGGGCTAAGCCTCTTGGCCTTTGATGTTTAACCTTCACTTCTTAGAGATTTGGACATTCTGCAACAAACTTCGTTATATCATTTTTCATACCATTTCACCAATGCACTTCCCTTAGATTTTTATACATTTTGGTGGATCCTGGGTGCATAGAATACTATGAGTTATGAGCTTCACTCAATATCATCTCCCTTAGGTCATCAACATTTGGGACACATAATCGGCCTTAGTAATGAATTACTCCATCTACCCCTTATGAGAAACCTCAACCTTCTTCTCCACCACTAAGTTCTTCAACTCCATCAAAGTCGGATCCATATCTTGCTTTGCCTTGACCTTCTCTATTAATGATCACTTCGTTCCATTATGCACAAGAATACAACTAAATTATGAATTTCTCAATCTTACACCCAAATGGGCCAATCAGTGTACATCTTTTACAAATTCCTTTCTTTCATTCTCCACATAAGCCACACTTTCCGTAAACATCCTACTAAGAGCATCAAGCACAACATTTGTCTTACCCGGATGATACAATACACTCATATTATAAGCCTAAAGCAATTCTAGCCATCTCTTTTGCCTAAGGTTAAAGTCCCTTTGTCTAAACACATATTGCAAGATATTATGGTTGGTAAAGATTATATCAAAATGCACCCCATGAAGATAGTGGCGCTATATTTTCAATGCAAACACAACGGCCAACAATTCAAGATCATGGATTGGGTAATTCCTTTCATGAACCTTCAATTGCCTCGAAGTATAGGCAATGACCTTGTCATGTTGCATCAACACACAACCTAATCCCACACGTGAAGCATTACAATAAACAACAAACCCATTTGAACCTTTTGATAATGTCAAAATAGGGACTAAAGTAAGCCGATCTTTCAATGTTTGAAAACTTTTTTCACATTCATCCGACCATTAAAATTTCACCTTCTTTTGGGTAAATCTTGTCAAAGGAAATGCAATAGAGGAGAATTCTTCAATAGATCTCTTATAATATTCAGCCAAACCCAAGAAATTCCTAATATATGAAGGATACAATGGTCTATGCCAATTCTTACCACCTCCATTTTCTTTGTATCAACCATAACACCATTACAGAACACAATGTGACCAAGGAATGCCCCCTTTCTCAACCAAAATTAACACTTACTAAATTTGGAAAATAATTGCTTTATCTCTCAAGGTTTTCAACACAATTCTTAAGTGACCCATATGATCCTCTTCACTCTGAGAGTAAATCAACGTATCATCAATAAAGACTACCACAAGCATGTCTAGATAGGGCTTGAAAACTTGATGCATCAAATTCATAAAAATGGTAGGCGAATTTGTTAACCCAAATGACATAACCAAGAATTGATAATGTCCATACCTTATCTGAAATGCTATATTGGGAATATCACTCTCCTTCACCCTCAATTGGTGATACCCGGATCGAAGATAAATTTTGGAGAAATGACTAGCACCTTGTAATTAGTCAAGTATGTCATCAATCCTTGGAAGTGGATACTTGTTTTTAATAGTCACCTTATTCAATTTTGATAATCCACATACATCTAAAGTGAACCATCCTTCTTCCTTATAAATCATACAGGAGCAACCCATGAGGACACACTAGGCCTTATAAAGCCCTTGTTAAGCAAATCCCGCAATTGTTCCTTTAATTCTTTCAACTTCACCGAGGCCATTCAATATGGAGGAATAGAAATGGGTTGATCATCAGTAAAAAGATCAATGCCAAAGTCAATTTTCCTTTTGGGAGGAATACCAGGCAACTCATCAGGATAAACATCGGAAAACTCATTTACCATAGGAACTGAATCAAGAGTAGAAACTTCAGACTCCGCATCCCTAACTTGGACAACATAATATATACATCCCTTAGAAATTATTTTCCTAGCCTTCATATAGGAGTTGAATTTACCCTTAAACACTAAATTAGTTCCCTTCCATTCAATAGTGGGCTCATTAGGAACTTGGAATTTGACCATAAGGGTTCTATAATCAATAGAATCATATGATGCATGCAACAAATCCATACCAAGAATAACATCAAAATTGGTCATGTCAAGTTCAACAAGATCACATGAAAAAACTTTATGCAATACCTTAATGGGACAATTTCTATTGACTTTCTTGGCTAGACCCGACTCACCAACCGAAGCATTGACTGACTATGGCTCTTTCAAGATTTTGGGAGACACATCAAACTTTATGGCAAGATAAGCAAATAAAAATTCATACTTGCATCGAGGTTGAGTAAAACATATGCATCAAAATTAAAGACCCTTAATGTACTCGTAACCATATTGGGAGAGTCCTCAACTTCTTTCCTAGCATGAATAAGCATGGAATCGGTTGCCACGGGGTACACCTCCTTGAGCTTAGGCACCTTATTGCACTTGCCTCTTTTGAGCCACTTGGCCTTATGGGCTCCTTCGCTTTCGTTTATTAGAAATATTAGGACACTCGAAGACCTTGTGCCCCATCTTCCTACAACCATAACAAGCACCCGTTCCTCTCAAGCAATCACTAACATGGTTCCTCCCACACTTAGGACACCTAGGAGGAATAACATCACCCTTAACAATATTATCTTGCACCTTAGGGGTAGGCACACCTAAACCCTTGATCAACACCCTTAGATGACCATTGACCTTTTTGGAAACAACCATCACCGGTCTTAGCATGAGAAAAACCACCATTAAAACGAGCCCTCTTGGACTCCCCTACACTCATCCATTGGAGCTTCTCACTCTCTATTCGCCCGACATGAGTCATGAGCCAAGAAATATCATATCTTTGACAAGCATTTCCATCTTATACTCTATCTTCATCAAGTCGGACATACCCAAAATAAACTTATTCATATAGGCTCTAGGATCAGCTAAAAGATAAGGAACATACTTAGACAACTTTTGAAACTTGAGGGCATACTCCGTGACACTCATAGCACCTTATTTCAAATTCATAAACTCTAACATTTTCACTTCCCTTAGTTCAAGAGGAAACAGTCAGGAAAAGCGACCTTAAAGACCTCCCAATCAAGAGGTCCGTCTTCAACATTCCTTTCGAATTTCTATTGCGTGAACCAAACTTGAGCAACTCCATTGAGTTGGTAAGCCGCCAATTCCGCCTTCTCCTTGGAATATACCTCTATAATCTCCAGAATTTTGTAAACCTCATCAACAAACTCTTATAGGTCCTCACTCATCTTGGAACCATGGAACTGTAATAACCCAGATTTTTTTCGAATGACTTTATCGGATCTCATAATGTTACCCGAAAGAAAATTTGACCAAATGTCGCTCCTTGAGAGGCCCACACGGCCAGTGTGGAGCCACACAGACCGTGTGGCCTCCAGTGGGGAGGTACTTGGCCATAATTTTGATTACGGGGATTAGACAGAGAGTTTTGGACCAAGTGTGGGCAGAAAGCCACTCACACGGTCCGTGTAGTGTGGTACGGGCCATGTGGCCCACCGTATAGCCCACAACGTGAGATTTTTCTAAGTACAAGATTACTGTCTCGTAACATTTCCGTGCAAAAATTTTTCTAAGTGTCCTGACACGGCTCTTGACACGACCCGTATAGTGTCACACGGGTGTAGCCATCCGTATGGGACCCCTTTGCTTCGAAAAAATCTAAGAGTTGAGCATTGCAAAAAGTTGTTTAAGTGTCACCTCACTGGCACTTTTCATGGGTCGTGAAGCATTTCACGGATCGTGTAGGTTCCAGTGACGCCGTGATGGCCCATTTTCCATCCATTTTATTAATGGCTTTTACATAAATTTGACTTATTTTAATTATGCTTTTATGACCTTTTTGCCTATCCTAGACCTCTAAATCAGCTGATACCCTTCCATTCTAATTCATTCTCATTGAATACACTCTCACTCAAAAATCAATTCTTAAAATCCTCTCTAAATCATTCTCTCAAGACTCAAGCAAGGGTTCCATTGAGTTTCAACTTCAAACTAGATTCTTCTCAATTTCAGCCTCTCAATCAAGGTATGTGGGATTGATTCTTGGTCCCTTTCAACTAAGAAGACCCAAACTCTTTTCAATTGATTTTCATGAAATTAAGCTTACTTAGTGTGGATTTTTCATTAAACTATTTATTAAATTCAATTGATGCATAGGCTCCACTTTATATATGATTTTAAGTTACTTTAATCCCTATTATGATGATTTACATTGAACTTATGAAGTTATGAACATGCCTGTCCCTTTTAAAGCTTGATTTATGCATGGTGATTTATATTATGATTTATATGTGGATTCAATTATGATGCTACTTCAATTTCGTATTATATGTTGATTTTAGCTTGAATCTATATTACCCATGCTATTCTCACATCATGCATTGCATTTGTATTCATGAACATTGGTCTTTATGGAAATTATGAAGTGGGTTAAGCCCAATTATGTTTTATGAAATGATCTTTATAAGATTATGGTTATGAAAAGTATGTGATCACATACATGTCTTATGAATATGGCATTTGAGTATTTTGGGTGCTTGCACCATTCCGTATTTGTAATCGAGCTTGTCCTATGCATGAATAATATAACTACGAGCTATGATTTGACATTTGTGCCTAAATGTGCATTGATGGATTTGAAATGACTATTGCCTTTTTGAAAGTATGCATATATATATTATATGTATTCTCGTGGGATGTTTACTTAGTACCGATGGATTGGGGGCATCAGGGCTATCCCCAAGGGTCCTCTCCCTTTCCTCGAACTATGTGCCTAGCATATGTTATGAGAATCTAATTCAAAATGGGAGATGTTCCCATAAGGAAGGTTGCTTCATACGAAATAGGAGTGGTTCCCGTAAGTTGAAGTATTTTGTTATGATATGAAATCCTTCCCAAAATGGGAGTGGTTCCTGTAAGGATGTTGCTTCATACGAAATGAGAGTGGTTCCCGTAATGTGAAGTATGGTTTACCTTTGCCAAGTAGACCACCTATGTACTGGTGAGGGGATTTAATCAGGATTCCAAGTTCTAACTCACTTGGTCTTACTCATGTTGGTTGAGGTCACATCCCCGCTAAATATGAATATCATTGCATTTATGCATCACGAATTTCATTGCAAATTGTATACTATGTTTCCTTGGATATATGATTCTTTCTACATTATGTGTCCTTATTATCTAACATTGAAATACAGGTTGATAAGTTAAATGCATTGTATGCCCATATACTTAGTACATTCAAACCTAGTAACGCATACTTTATGCCTACATGATTTTACCATGTAGGGGTTGAGCGCTATGACTATCCGCCACTTCATGAGTAGCTCAATTCGGAGTGTTAAAATTGTGGTGAGTCCCATCTTCCAAGGACAAGCCACCTGTCTTCTACTATGTTATCCTATGTATACTTTCTTATTTGAGGGTGAGCCCGGGACATGTCTTGACCCTCGTTCCATCTTATGACTAGAGGCATTGTTGAAAATCTTATAGACTCTTATAGACCTTGTATATGCTATATATTGTGCTTGGAGCTTATGTTTTCGGTTATCTATTGGAATGGACATTGGGGATCTATTATGGAAAATATGATATGTATGCATATTTGGTGTGGAAATGTGGAAGATCCTAAGCCCCGTTTGCCCCCATAGAGTGAGTCCTACTTACCTGCCTCTTAGTTTCTATATGCTATGTGCTATGTGAATCCATGTAAATCCCTTTCCCATCGATGTCTCCATAACATGAGTCATACTTACCCATTCCTTAGTATTATGTGTTTATCATTTGATTGCGCTTCTGAACCGATGATGTGGATTTGGATACTTTGAGGCTTGTTTTGGGACTCTCATGTTCCTATTCACTATGTCACATCTAGACCCTAATCTCGGGTCATGATAAAAGATGGTATGAGAGCACCAGGTTTATAAATGGTCCTTAGAGTCTAACATGCCGCATTAAGTATGGTCCTATTTATGGGTGTGAAGTGCATCATGCCTATGAATGGGAGGCCACAAAGCCATTCTAGGAATTGCCTCACTTTTTCATACCTTATGTCATGCTATGACTCTTATATTTGGTATCCTCATCTTGACGGTGTCGTTGCTCCATTTCAGAAGATGCCTCGAGGAAGATCCCACTCACCAAGGCCGGCTCTGGCTAATGAGGATCAGGCACCTCAAGGACCTATGGATGAACCCATCTCTAATGGTGAATTCAGTACAACCTTTGCCATGCTTGCCTAGGTGGTGACATCTCAGACTAGGCAGGCTAATCTGCCATGGGATCCTACACCAACTTCTAGGGTGAGGGATTTCACCTAGCTGAATCCTCCAGAGTTCCATAGATCGAAGGCTGATGAGGATGCTCAGGAATTCATTGATGAGCTCACCAAGATGTTGAACACTATGGGTGTCACTTTTGATGAGAAAGCTAAATTGACGACCTATAACTGAAAGATGTGGCTCAAGTGTGGAGCACCCAATGGTCTATGGAGAGGTCTTGCGGTGGTGATGTCAATTGGGAAGAGTTCAAACTTGCATTCCTGGATCACTTTTTCCACTTGAGCTTAGGAAGGCCAAAATGACTGAATTTATCAACTTCAAGCAAGGAGGTATGAGTGTGAGGGATTGAGCCCTCAAATTCGCAATACTCTTCAAGTATGCTACGTTACTTGTGGCTGACCATCGTGCAAGGATGCACAAGTTCATTTCTAGTATCTCTGATTTACTTGTAAAAGAATGTTGTACTGCCATGCTCATACGAGATATGGATATTTTTAGACTCATGGTATATGCTGAACAGATCGAAGGGGAGAAACTCAAGGAGACGAGGGCACATGATCATAAGAGGGCCCGTTTTGATGGTGTATTCTCTAGTTCTCAGAGTGGTGGTTTTGGTCGCTTGCAGCAGGGCCGAGGTTCTGGTGCTCTGGAACCTCCTCCTAGGGCACTGGTTGGTGGTGGACAGGGGCATCCTCTGTATGTCAAGTGTGGGAAGCCCCAAACGGGTGCTTGTAGAAGGGATTCGAGTGTTTGTTGTAGGTGTGGTGATAAAAACCACAAGGTTTCTGATTGTCCTAAAAATGCTCATAGGGGCCAAGGTCAGGTGGCTCAAGGCCAACAAAGATCTCCCCAAGGTGTTGCTCCAAGGAACAACAGTTTCTATGCACTCCACGCCCGTCAAGAGATTGAGAAAGCTCTGTATGTTGTGACTGGTATGTTAAAAGTCTTTGATTTTGATGCTTGTGTTTTGCTTGACCCTGGTGCAAATTTATCTTTTGTGACTCCTCTATTGGCTGTTAAGTTTGGTTTGAGTCCCAAGATTTTGAAGGACTCTTTCTCGGTTTATACTCACGTGGGTGAATCTGTTATTGCACATAAAGTCTATCGTCGTTGTCCGGTTTCTGTGTTGCATAAGGTTTTCCCATGTGACCTGGTGGAACTTGAGATGTTTGATTTTGACGTGATTCTTGGGATGGATTGGTTGCATGCATCATATGCCTCTATAGATTGTAGAACCCGCAAGGTCAAGTTCCTACCACCCAGTGAGCCCGTTCTTGCATAGCTCCTCTATTCAAGGTCGGTTTATTTCTGACCTCAAGCCCCGAAAATTGATTTCCAAAGGATGTATTTATCATATTGTGAGGGTCAAGGATATGGAGTCCGAAACACCTACCCTTGAGTCGGTTCCAGTAGTGAAGGAGTTTTCGGATGTGTTTCCCGAAGACTTGCCCGGTATTCCTCCTGAAAGGGAAGTAGACTTTGGCATAGATCTTCTCCTGGATACTCAACCTATATCTACTTATTGTATGGCGCCGGTGGAGTTGGAAGAGTTAAAGGATCAATTAGAGGAATTTTTGGAGAAAGGTTTCATTAGGCCAAGTGTATCTCTGCGGGGTACTCCAGTGTTGTTTGTGAGAAAGAAGGATGGATCTCTTCGAATGTGTATTGATTATAGGATGAATAAGGTAACTATTGAAAATAAGTATCCGTTGCCCAGGATTGATGACTTGTTCGACCAATTTTAAGGGGCTACTCATTTCTCAAAGATTGATCTTCGTTCTGGGTATCATCAGTTGAAGATTAGGGAGAGCGACATTCCCAAGACAGCATTTCAGAAAAGGTATAGGCACTTTGAGTTTGTGCTGATGTCGTTCTGCTTAAGCAATGCTCCAGTGTTCATGGATCCGATGAATCGGGTGTTCAAGTCTTTTCTTGACTGTTTTGTGGTGGTCTTCATTGATGACTTCCTCATTTACTCTCGAAGTGAGCAGGAGCATGGGGATCATTTGCGAATGGTTCTACAATCCTTGAGGGAGAAAACGTTGTATGCCTAAGTTTAGAAAATGTGAATTTTAGTTGGGTAAAGTGGCCTTTCTTGGTCATGTGGTATTTGGTGATGGTATCAATGTGGATCCGAAGAAGACCGAGGCTGTGAAGAATTGGCCCAGGTTATTGACTCCTTCGGATATTCAAAACTTTTTGGGGTTGGCTAGGTATTATAGAAGGTTCGTTGAGGGGTTCTCATCTATTGCATCCCCGTTTACTAAATCGACCCAAAAGAAGGATAGGTTTGTGTGGTCAGATGAATGTGAACAGAGTTTTCAAACCTTGAAGGATCGGCTTACGTCGGCTTCTGTCTTGACCTTACTAAACAGCTTGGAGGGATTTGTGGTGTATTGTGATGCCTCACAGATTGGGCTGGGTTGTGTGCTTATGCAACATGGTAAGGTAATAGCATATGCATCAAGGCAGTTGAAGGTGCATGAGCGTAATTACCTAACATATGATCTTGAGTTGGCGGCGGTAGTCTTTTCCTTGAAGATTTGGAGGCACTACTTGTACGGGGTTCATCAACATGTTGATGTGTTCACCAATCACAAGAGTTTGCAATATGTATTCACTCAAAGGGATCTCAACTTGAGGCAAAGGAGATGGTTGGAACTCCTAAAGGACTACAACATGAGTTTCCAATATCATCTCGGCAAGGCCAATGCTGTAGCCAATGCTCTCAGTAGGCTATCTATGGGTAGTGTGATGCATGTTGAAGAGGAAAGGAAGGAGTTAGCAAAGGATGTTCACCAGTTGGCTAGGTTGGGTGTTAGGTTGGCTGACTCGAACAATGGTGGTATCCATGTTCAAAGCGGGGCAAAATCTTCCGTAGTGGTAGATGTAAAAGCTAAGCAAGATTTGAACCCATCGTTGCTTCGAATTAAAGAAGTTGCTTGCCGAAAAGGAGATCGAGGTGTTCTCCCAAGGAGGAGATGGTGTGCTCCGATACCAAGACTGGCTTTGTGTTCATGACGTGGATGATCTCAGAAGGGTGATCATGAGTGAGGCTCATAACTCTCATTATTCTATTCACCCGGGGTCTACCAAGATGTATCGGGATTTGAAGGAAGTATATTGGTGGCATGGTATGAAGAAGAACATAGCTAAGTTCTTATCCAAATGTCCAAGTTGTCAACAAGTGAAGGTGGAGCACCAAAGGCCCGGTAGCTTGGCTCAAGATATTGAGATTCCCATATGGAAGTGGGAAGATGTGAACATGGATTTTGTGGTTGGCTTGCCTCGGACCCCAAGGCAATTTGACTCCATTTGGGTCATCATTGATTGGATGACCAAGTCAGCTCATTTCCTACCTGTCACGACTACCTATAGCACAGAGGATTATGCAAGATTGTACATCCAAGAATTGGTGAGACTGCATGGTGTGCCTAGGTCCATCATATCAGATCGTGGCACCCAATTCACTTCCCACTTTTGGAGATCATTTCAGAAGGGACTTGGAACTAAGATTGAGTTGAGCACCGCTTTTCATCCTCAAACCAATGGGCAAGCTGAGAGGACTATTCAAACCTTGGAGGATATGTTGAGGGCTTGTGTGTTAGAATTCAAGGGTAATTGGGATGATCACCTTCCACTTATTGAGTTTGCCTATAATAATAGCTTCCATGCTAGCATTGGTATGGCACCATTTGAGGTCTTATATGGGAGAAGGTGTAGGTCACCGGTAGGGTGGTTTGAATTGGAAGAAATGGCATTGATTGGCCCGGATTTAGTGTTGGAGCCTATGGAAAAGGTGAAGGTGATTAGAGAAAGGTTGAAGACAACACAAAGTCGCCAAAAGTCCTATTCGAATATTAGGAGAAATGATCTTGAATTTCATGTTGGTGATTGGGTATATGTGAAGGTTTCACCTATGAAGGGTGTGATGCATTTTGGTAAGAAGGGAAAGATAAGCCCCCCGGTATGTTAGGCCTTATGAGATCGTTGAGCGAATTGAGAGTGTGGCTTATAGGTTGGAGTTGCCTCCAGACTTGAGTTCCATCCGCCCCGTCTTCCATGTGTCTATGTTGAGGGTGTTAGTCGATGATCCTAACACTATTGCACCTTTCGAGGGAATAGAGGTTGAGGAGAACCTATCTTATGAGGAAGTCCCGATAGTGATTTTGGATAGACAAGTGAAGAGGCTTCGCAACAAGGATGTAGCTTCAGTGAAGATACTTTGGAGAAATCAACACGTGGAGAGTGCTACATGGGAGGCGGAGTTAGACATGATGAAGCAATATCCCTATCTTTTCCAATCTACTCAAGCCTAAAGTACTAGGTTATTCCTCTTCTAAATAGTCCTAATTCTTTCACTCTTGAGTCTCATGACATGACATGCATACATGTGCATGAAAATGATTTTTATGATGTTTTGAATGATTTGGATACATTTTAATATGGGTTTTAAAGACTTTATGATCTTTGAATGATGAACTATGCATTGCACCTTGTGTTCGGATGTTTCAAGCCTTTTCATTGCACATTCAGGGACGAATGTTCCCAAGGGGGAGATGATATAAGGACCCAATATTTTTTCGAACGACTTTATTGGATCTCGTAATGTTGCCCGAAAGAAAATTTGACAAAGTGTCGCTCCCTAGGAGGCCCACATGGCCAATATGGAGTCACAATACTGTGTGGCCTCCAATGGAGAGGTACTTGGCCATAATTTCGATTATGGGGATTAGACAGAGAATTTCAGACCAAGTGTGGGCACACGGCCATTCACACGGTCCGTGTGGTGTGGTATAGGCCGTGTGGCCCACCGTATAGCCTGCGACATGAATTTTTTCTAAGTATAAAATTACCGTCTCATAACTTTTTTGTGCAAAAATTTTTCTAAGTGTCGTTACACGGCTCTTGACACTACCCTTGTAGTGTCATATAGGCCGTGTAGCTGTCCGTATGGCACCCCCTTTGCTTCGAAAAATTCTAAGGTCTTGACACGACCCATGTAGTGTCACATAGGTTGTGTAGCTGTCCGTATGGCACCCCTTTGCTTCGAAAAATTCTAAGTGCTGAGCATTGCAAACATTTGTTTAAGTGTCACCTCATGGGCACTGTTCACGGGCCGTGAAGCGTCTTACGGACCGTGTAGGTGCTAGTGACGTCGTGACAGCCCATTTTTCATCTGTTTCATTAATGGCGTTTTACGTAAATTTGACTTATTTCAATTATGCTTTATGACCTTTTTGCCTATCCTAGACCCCTAAATCAACTGGTACCCTTCCATTCTAATTCATTCTCATTGAAAACACTCTCACTCAAAAATTAATTCCTAAAATCCTCTCTAAGTCCTTTTCTTATGACTCAAGCTAGGGTTCCATTGAGGTTCAATTTCAAACTAGATTCTTCTCAATTTCAGCATCTCAATCAAGGTATGTGGGATTGATTCTTGGTCCCTTTCAACCAAGAAGACCCAAACTCTTTTCAATTGATTTTAATGAAATTAAACTTACTTTAAATGTGGGTTTTTCATTATGTGATTTATTAAATTCAATTGATGCATGGATTGTACTTTATATATGATTTTAAGTTACTTTAATCCCTATTACGATGATTTGCATTGAGGTTATGAACATGCATGTCCCCTTTGAAGCTTGATTTATGCATGGGTGATTTATATTATGATTTAAATATGGATTTAATTATGATTTTACTTCAATTTCGTATTATATGTTGATTTTAGCTTGAATCTATATTATCCAGGCTATTCTCACATCATGCATTGCATTTACATTCATGAACGTTGGTCTTTATGAAAATTATGAAGTGGGTTAAGCCCAATTATATTTTATGAAATGATTTTTATAAGATTATGGTTATGACAAGAATGTGATCACATACATGTCTTATAAATATGGATTTTGAGCATTTCGGGTGCTTGTACCGTATTTATAATCAAGCTAGTCCTATGCATGAATAATATAACTACAAGCTATGATTTGGCATTTGAGCCTAAATGTGCATTGATTAGATTTGAAATGACTATTGCCTTTTTTAAAGTATGTATATATATACAATATATATTCTCGTGGGATGTTGACTTAGTACCGATGGATTGGGAGTGTCAAGGCTATCCTCAAGGGTCCTCTCCCTTTCCTCGAACTATGTTCCTAGCGTATGTACGAGAATCTTATCCGAAATGGGAGATGTTCTCGTAAGTAAGGTCATACGAAATAGGAGTGGTTCCCGTAAGGTGAAGTATTTTGTTATGATATAAAAATCCTTTCCGAAATGGGAGTGGTTCCCGTAAGGGGGTTGCTTCATACGAAATGGGAGTGGTTCCCATAAGGTAAAGTATGGTTTACCTTTGGCAAGTAGACCACCTCTGTACTGGTGAGGGGATTTCATCGGGATTCCAAGTTCTAGCTCACTTGGTCTTACTCATGCTGGTTTAGGTCACATCCCCGCTAAATATGAATATCATTGCATTCATACATAACGAATTTCATTTCGTATCGTATACTATTTTTCCTTGGATATATGATTCTTTCTATATTATGTGCCCTTGTCATCTAACATTTAAATGCAGGTTATAAGTTAAATGCAT
The DNA here is from genome assembly GCA_029948455.1 of Solanum rostratum. Taxonomy (NCBI): domain Eukaryota; kingdom Viridiplantae; phylum Streptophyta; class Magnoliopsida; order Solanales; family Solanaceae; genus Solanum; species Solanum rostratum. The sequence goes on from CM057051.1 coordinate 45,098,364, forward strand.
TGCATGCCCACATACTTAGTACATTCAAACGTACTAACACATACTCTATGCCTATAAGATTTTACCATGTAGGGGCCGAGCGCTACAACTATCTACCACTTGACGAGTATCTTAATTCAGAGAGTTGAACTTGTGGTGAGTCCCATCTTCCAAGGAAAAGCAACCTCTCTTCTACCCATGTTATCCTATGTATAGTTTCTTATTTGAGGGTGAGCCCGGGACATGTCTTGGCCTCGTTCCATCTTATGACTAGAGACATTGTTGGAAATTTTGTGGACTCTCGTAGACGTTATATATGCTATGTGTTGTGCTTGGAGCTTATGTTTTAGGTTATCTATTGGAATGGCCAGTGTGGATCAATTATGGAAAATATTATATGTATGCATATTTGGTGTGGAAATGTGGAAGATCCTACGCTCCATTTGCCCCCATAGAGTGAGTTCTACTTACTCGCCCCTTAGTTCCTATATGCTATGTGCTATGTGCTATGTGAATCCATGTAAATCCCTTTCCCCACAATGTCCCCATAGCATGAGTCCTACTTACCCATCCCTTAGTATTATGTGTTTATCATTTGATTGCGCTTCTGAACCGATGATGTAGATTTGGATATTTCGAGGCTTGTTTTGGAACTCTCGGGTTTCCATTCGCCGTGTCACATCTAGACCCAAATCTCGGGTCGTGACAGGAACTCTGGGGGATTCATTCTAGTAAAGTCTATTACCGTAGAAGCAAGGGTAGGAAGAAGCAATAACTTGAGCCAACATAGTAATAACGGCCCTAAACTCCTCATTAGTCACTCGATCAACTTGAGGGTCTTGAGGAACTTTGGAAGCCAAAGGGCTTTGGTCCTTATTAGCATTAATTCCCCTAGGAAACGCTACACATCGTAGAGCCATTCTTTGAAAATTTTGAAGCGCAAGCGTCAGAGAGAAAGAGTCTTAAAGGCACGATATAGGTCACTAAGAAGTGAGGATTTCCTAAGCATCTGATTGCCTCCTATTTATGGATATGGTGCGCTTCACACCTATTAATAAGACTCTACTAGGCGCAGCATGTTGGACTCCTTAGGATGCTTTCAACCTTGTGTTTTGATACCAAGTTTATCACGATCCGAACCTAGGGCCTAGACGTGACATGACGAATTCAACACCCGAAAGTGCCCTATCCAAGCCTCTTGTTCATATTATAAGCATACATAAGGTAAATAAGCAATCATAACAATAAGCAAGTAGAAACATAGTTTCAAATAATCTAAACATAGGAGTCAATATTTCTCGTTAAAGGGATTTACATCAACATAGGTCTAAACATGCTTCTACATCATAAATCTTGGCCGGGACTGGAACATACTTACTAGCTCACCCTCAAGATAGGAAATTACAAAAGTCTTAACAACATCAACATAAGTAAGAGCATAAGGGCTTGTCCCCGAAGCATTGGGGCTCACTAAGTCTTCACAAATAAAGCCAAATATCTAGCCACAAAAGTGAGGAGCGATATCTTCATCCGTCTGTACATGGTGACATCATGTTGGCAAGAACATGCGTTAGTATGTTAGAATGTAGTAAGTATGTAAACATGCAATACATCAATGATTACTATACATAATAGCAATATGCATAGACATAACCCACAGAATACATAATCATGCGTATACATAGACATCATCATAGTTCATACTTTATCTAAATCATACTTTCATAACTTGTAAAATAGACACCATAACTTCATCATAACGTAGGAATAGTCTATCTATATAACTTTTCATATAGTGTGGATATACTCCCCATCTTATCATCATTTCATAAACATTAGGGTGTTAAGTCACCCTCTTTATCATATCGTCATCATCATCACCATCATCATCATAACATCATACTTTCATACATGAAATGGTAGTCATAAGATCATAGATTTCACATAGTGAAATTAGGGCCATGTGTGGGTTCATGAACAATTGAGTTAAAATCATGTAATTAGATGAAAATCATGTAGAACTCATGCAATTGAAATCACATTGAGCCATTTGTAAAGGAACCCACTTCAATTTCAAAAAAGACCTAATCTTCATATACTTAAAGTTCAGGAAAAATCATCATTTTCATGTAATTGGCATGAATCCTCATTAGGATTGATCAATAGACATAATCGCAATTATAATTGAAGAAATTGAGTAGAATTAGAGAAGATCCATACATTTTACATAATTGACATTAGGTAGAAATTGAGAATTTAGAAGGAGCGCCATAGAAGAAAGGATTCTATGGATGAAAAATCACATACCTTAATTGATAACCATGGAAATCTTGAAGGGGAAAAATAGAGGATTTTGCTTCACTTGATCTTCAATGGAGTTTTTGCTTGGAGGAGAATAAAGCCTTTAAGAGTAGTTTTAGAGAGAGAATTTATGTAATGTGTGAATTGTGAATGGATGTGGTTAGTTTGGGGGTTGAGGACAATTTATAGGATGGAATTTAGAGCCAAAAATTTTCCAAAATCACTTAAAGTTTAGAAATAGTCCAATGCTTTCTTACTTAGTGCAAGAATTTTACAAAAAAAACTTGAACTGTTACGAAATAAGTCCATGACGCGGAATTATTTCACCATAGTTTATTTTTTTTGCGAAATTCAATTTTCCCCTGTTTTGACCCTAGAATGAGTTCAGGTCACTTTTATACATAAATGAACTCTCTCCGTGACGCGTAGAGGTGGCAGATGCTTCTGAAAATGTAAAATTTTATGAAAAATTATTTTTTGATACAGTTGATCTAAAAATCAAAGAGACCATTTTCCCACAAAATTTTACCTCCTCATTAAGAATCAGACCTCAGATTTGCCAAAAAGAATATGGATAATACGTTATGCAAATCATCTTTCACAAGGTCATTCTAAGGCACTTAGAGAGGTGTTACAACTTCACTTTAGCGATGCCCACCCCTTTTGGTGGGTGTCGCTTAAGTGATACTTTGTCACTTTAGCGATATTAAAAACTTGGTTTCGGGTCCCTAGTCATGGCTTTGGTCATTTTCTTCATTTTTGAACTTTGAGGGTTCGAGTTGGGTGATTTTCACTTGGTTTTCGAAGAGATTTTACTGAAAAAGCTATTTTCAATTTCCCTCTTCATTACCCAATGGTTATTTCTAGATTTTAAAATTAAATTGGAGTTTTCATTTGTGAAAATTGAGAATTTTTTTGTGGACTTGGATTTTTCACAAAATGATGATTATAAGCTCATTTAAACTTTATCTTTTTAAATAATTTTCACCAACAGATTTCTAATTACACGAGGAACATTTTCATTTAAAAAACTCTAATTTTTTGCATCGATTTTTGGTATTAAATTTTGAAATATTTTGCCTTTTTCCTTGAATTGCTTGATTTAAGCGTCGTTAGTTTTGAATTGTGATTGTGAATTCATGACTAGATTTTGGTGTGCTAGATTCGATTCGGAAGGGCAAGGCACTCTTGTTGGATTGATTGTTTGGATTTATTCGTGGCAAGTAGATTCCTAAACGTCGTTAAATTTTATTGAACTTGGTATTTTTCTTTTCTTATGTATTTGGGGATTAATGAAATGATTTAACAGATATGATGGGGTAATGAGGATGTTAATGTGATAATATATATGAATTGACTCTTAAATTGGTGAGTACTTGTTAATAATAATGATCTTTGAGTTGATATGTATTTTGATCTTGTAACTCCCAAATTGTTGAAAGTGGGAATAGTTCGTATTTATCTAGTTGTTGAACCCTGTTCATGTTAATGTGAAAATAACCATTGAAGTACTCTACATGTGATATGAGGAAAGTTTTATATATTGTTGAAGTTGTTGAAATGAATACTAATGAAACATGAATTAAATGAGGATTAGTCTTAAGCTATGATGACAAAGAGGTTATTGAGAACTTGAGCTATGATATGATGTAATTATTGTGTGATGTTTTGATGATGATACAAATTTTGAAAGAACAATGAGATTGATTGTTAATTATTAAATACATGACTTGTGTGGACATTCTTGCATATTCTCTTGCTTATGGAAATAATTATTATGTTGTAATTATATATTGCTTGATGTCCTATTGTTGATGAAAAGCCAAAGGATAATAGTTACGTCTAATAAAAAAATAAAAGAAAAATAAGCTGAAGGAAAATGGTTCATGCTAGATGTGAAAGATAAATGCCAAAGGAAAATGGTTTCGCCACATATATAGTCCATGTGTGGCCCCCATCGCTTCTAGTCTGATTATATCAGCAGATGCATATCATAAGACAAACATGCATCATGATTATTTGACATTGCATTGTGTTGCTTTCATATCATGGCATCCCATTACATTTTATTTCTTGTTTTAAATGTATTAATTTGTAGTATTAAATATGATATGTTGACTGACTCTATTTTTTTAAACTACTGAGATTGATCGGTTAAGATGTTGTGGACTAAAATGGTGATTTTATATATTTATATTGTGTATATGATGGATTTTTTTGCATGCAAGTTTGCAGTTTCGGAGATATCTGATTGGGATGGAAGGAGTAATTGAGTTCTTTATTCTCTACCTATGTTTAGATCCTCTTGTTGAGTACTTGTTGGTACTTACCCTCGTTTCTACACATATTTGTAGGTTGTGAGCCCGGATCCAGTTGATGTTTCTATTTCCTTATGGATCGAGCTTGTGATAGATTGAAAGGCTGCTTATCAGTTCCAACCTACTCTCAAGACTGTCAGACTTCTTTATTGGGTTTGTTTTATTCGAGAAACAAAAACTATTGAGACTTATATTATTTCTTTCTGACTCTATTGTAATAAAGGATTGTACACGTGACGCTAATCTTGAGATGGTTTTAGATTATGGTTACATTCCTCATGCCTTATCCTTTGCTATGCATATTGTTCTATCCCGCTAGTGTTCACATTATTTTACTATTGTCTGTTTAGGTTGACTAGTCTCATAAGTTAAAGGCAAGTGATATCACACCTGATTTTATCTCGTGATATTTATGGTATTGAACACTTAGTGACACCTCCATACACGCCTAAAGAGTGGCACAAGTTGAACGTATTGAAACTGCCAAAACCTTGTTGCATCATGCCTTCTTGTCCTCAACTTTTTGGAGTTTTGCTGGTCACCAAGCATTCTACCTTATCAACCATATATCCACTCCAAATTTACAAAATAAATGCCCCTATGAACTTTTATTTCAAGAAGCTCCAAAATATGAATCTGTTAGAGTTTTTGGTTGTTTATGTTACTCGTGGCTTAAGCCATATAACAAAAATAAGTTAGAGCCAAGGTCTAGTCCTTGTGTATATTTAGGATTTTCTAATAAGCATTATTGCCACCAATGTTATGATTCCATAAAAAATAAATTGTACTTATGTAGGGATGTTCTGTTTTTGGAAGACACTTATCCGTTTCAGAGTATTTTTTCACTCTAAAATCAAACATAGCAATAATATCATTTGAAAATTTTGTTTTGATATTCTACCTACAAATACTACACTGTCAAGTTTAGATTCTTATCATCCGCTCCCAGATGCTCTACCCGTGCACTCTTCATTGCCCAGCTCAACTTTGCTAGATCAGAAGGTATCTCCATTGCATCAGGTAATTCCTAAAATTTATCCTCTCCTTCATTGTGACACACCACTACACCCCTACCTGATAAATACTCTACCTCACCATCATCTAGGCCATTAAGTACATAGCAATGCAAAAATCACCAACAACCAAGCACCTCTTTGTCATCACTACCTTCCACTAACCGCCCCCAACCTACCTTCACAATCACCCGATGATAACCTTTTCTAACCCATAATTGCTTTGACTTCATCTAACCCTTCACTCGTGTTGACCACTTAAACTAATCATATGGTCACCCACTCCAAAAAAATAGCTTCAAACCCAAATAGTTTAATGGTAGTGTTCAACGCTCCTTATCTTTCGTTTCTCATATGTACAAACAAGCATGTCTCACCCTCACATGCGAGAAGCCATGCAAGATGAATTTGATGCACTTGTTAGGAATCAGATATGAGATTTTGTTCCAGCTGTTCTTTAGATGAATATGGTTAAGTGCAAGTGGTTGTTTTGCATAAACTATAAATCTGATAGTTCGATTGACAGGCATAAAACTCGGCTTGTTGCAAAGGGATTTACCCAACATCCAGGCTTGGAATATCATTCCACCTTTAGCCCGGTAGTAAAACCAGTGATTGTTCAATTGTTACTTACCATTGCGACATAGTACAATTGATCAATTCATCAGATTGATGTCAACAATACATTCTTACAAAGATGTCTCGAGGCAGAGGTTTATATGAGGCAACCACTGGGCTTTGAAGATCAAAGTCTCTCCACCAATGTCTGCAAGTTGAACAAACCAATCTATGTCTTGAAACATGCCCCCGGAGTTTGGTACAATGAGCTCAAAAACTATCTGCTAACTGCCGGATTTGTCAAGTCTCAATCTAATTCTTCTTAATTTATTTTGCATAAGTTTAGGTTCACTCACTACTAGAAATTAGGCCTATGCCAACGCAAGTAAACCCGTTGTTATAGACCTAAAGACCGTTGCCATAGATATATGGCAACGGTTGACCAGTCGTTGCATCAGTTCGCGTGGCTATAGAGATATGGCAACGGTTGTCACAAAGCGTTGGAATAGACCATCCTATGGCAACGACGGAAATGTGTGGCAATGGCAATGCTTTTATAGCCGTTGCTATAGGCGTACAGTCTATGGCAACGGTTTTTTTAGCCGTTGCCATAGACTGTGCGTCTATGGCAACGATTTATGGTCATTGCCATAGACGTTTGTAGCCGTTGCCATAGGCATTAAACTCTAATCTAACCATAATTAGTATTTGTGCTATAAACGAAAATAACATTTGTAATGCTGATCCTTTTGTCTTCTAAAAATTAACGAAAACACAAATTTATATATATATCCAACATGTATACAACAAGCATAAGCTTAATTAACATTAACTACTTATAATATATACACCAATACATTTCTAATATATATACATATAGCAAAATATTAAAACCCAAAAAATAAGTAGTTTTAGATGCTTCAATAAGTATCAAAGTATTTGATAGGAAAAAATTAGAATTTTCATCAAAAAATAAAAAATCATCTTAAGTAAGATCAAGATCATCATCGTCACTGCCTTCATCCCTTTCTTCATTTTCGACACCTACAAAAGAGAATAAATAATGTCATTCATCATCTTAGAAAATGAAAAACAAATCATGAAATAGCTTGTAGGATTACGGTGAGTTAATTATTTGTTCTTGATAAGAAGAGGAAGATGGAAGAGATTCTCAGAGTAGAGATGATACAATTTCACCTAGACGACCATCGAATCTCGACGACCAAATAAAAAATTGCATTTTTTTTAAGAAAAGTTGAAACATTTGCTTCAAATACAAAAATTTGAATAATAAAGAAAGGTACAACAACAAAGAGAAAGAGGTCATACATAATAAACACAAACCACCTTCTCTTCTTCCCCATTTTCACAGATAGCCCTTTTCTCTGGACTTCAAATAGCTAACGGTTCTTTATGTTTATCTGGTTCGCTAACATGACTATTCAGGCATAAGTGACTAGTTTATTTTTCAGTTCCTGTTGGTTAACTCTCTCTGATAATAACCCCTAGTTTTTGAGGTTGTGTTACATTCATTTTTTAGCCTTCTTGACATTGAATCTATTTGATGAACTGTGATTATTCTGTTGTCAAGGGGGTTGAAACCATGGACTCAAACCATTTTATCACTCCACGAAATATCGAGAGATTAAGGCAAGCAAAAGAAGCAAACAGAGTCCAGGTATGCAACACTATTTCTTCATTATTATATCTTTGCTGCAAGATAGCATACTAGTTTATTTGGCGTTAGACACTTATTGAAGTCCATTTTCTTGTACATATGTTATGTGTTGTAATCTGAACTTTTAGTTGAGAACTTTTAAGAGATTTACCGTTCCTTATCTGCAAGCATCAACAAAAATATTACTATGTACTTGGTTCTCTTCTTGTAGCCTCCAAGTGAGTTTATGGTGTCAGCCTTAATAGGTTAAATGTAGTTACGCGGCTATGCCTCTAACAGAGCTTTCTTCTTCTTTTTCCCTCTTGGAAACTCGGTCTGGTGATTTATGACTAAACCCTTCTCTTATCCTAACAACCAAGAAGTTTTCTGCTCCATGTTATTGGCTAATATTGCTGCTACAAAATTTACAGGTAGACTATATACACGACCCATACCAAAAGATGACAAATCACCAATTTCCCTCTTCCAACCATTTATTAGATTCCTCTCTAATGGACTTTTCTTTTTCCCTTTCTATCATTGTACAGATTCTCAGCTCAAAAACAAGAAACCCCATCTCAAACAAACAGTGATATTCACAATTGAACAGTAGTAGCAGCAAACAAACAGCAACAAACAGAGTGAAGGTTCAGATGTTTTCTGTATTACTTTCAGCAAACAGAGTACTATAGTAGCAGCAGCAACTTAGCTTAACAACTTATTCCTATGAATTTAGCTCAGCCACTCCAATCACACAGTTCAATTAAATCAGTTATCTTTTAGAATAAGTGAAGGTTCAGATTATCATCTCAAAAGCTAAGTCATCTGTAGATAGCAAAAAATAAAGGTAGAAGAAGAAGAAGAAAGAAAAAAGAAGAAGCAGAAGATGAAGATGAAGAATCTGATATGAAAAATTATTAAGACTTACTAGTTCATATAAGAACAATATCATGTGTCATATAGTGATCAAAGTTCTAAGATACGAAAGTACTTAAAATCCGTCCCTGATTGATATTCTTCATCCAAGGACAAAGCAAAGAGAATAATTTGCAAAAAGAAAAAAAATAAAAATATCAAACAGGATGAAAGTACCCAATGTGCAGCCATGCATAAAGCCATTGCCTTTGCCCTAATCCGGCCAGGGAAAATCTCTGACAGCAGGAGGCTAGGGACTGGACCAGCACCCAAAGAAAATGCCAACACATACCTAACATAAATAATATTTCCCATTATTGAAAGAAAACAACCAGCCTTTACTTTTTGAGCATTTGCAGTTATCTTCACTACCTATAGCATAAATTGTCTCATCATTATTTGTTCAACCGGAGTCACCAGTTACTGAATACAAAATGAAATACCAAATCTCTCTAGAATACAATTGAGAACTGTTATTCACAGAAGCAGTACCAAACTATTTATCTTCATCTCTTAGCTGCTTTACTGACCTCTCTTTGTTGGACTAAGATTAACTTTCCCAGAAAGGAGTCATAATTCTCAGATAGTTATGTAATCATTATAGTATAACGATCATTACTAGTCCTTTCAATCAATAATGCATCAACTACTACAACGACAATCTTGAAGCGGATTACTCACAGTAAGGTCCCACCAACTGATAGAAATAATACTGCAAAGCTTGGTGCAAATGAACTCGCGGCTACTACTTGAAGACCTGTTGCAATTGCCTGCACCAAAAACATCTCAGAACTTTAAGCATGAGAAAGCAAAATATAGTGACAGTTCTAAGACCATCCATGGTAAGGACAGACGTATGAATGGAATTACATGATCCTATCGATTGATATAGGATTGATCAACAAAACAAGATTAGGTTACCATGCTGAAGAAACTCCCAACTAGAAGCACCTTCCTCCCAAGCCTATCCATCAAGATCATTGCAGTAATAGACCCTGCAGATGTTATAGACAACAGTAAAATGAGAAACCACTAACAGGTTCAAGAGTGTATAAATGTTTTGTTTGGAGCAGGGATATGTTACCTGTTAAGTTTACAATCCCAACGCATGTATTTGCAGTGTCTGAAGGTACTCCAGCCTTTTTAAAAATAGTTGAAGAGAAATAAAATACAGCATTTATTCCAGATAGTTGTTGCAAAGCAAATAAGGCAGATCCAATGATAACCATTGTCCAAGTTGCAGAAGTTATAATTCAACTTTCTCACACAAGACAAATAATGACAAAATGAGAATACATCATCAATGATCATACCTTTAAAATGACAACCATATAGTCAACCACTGTTATTAGTATACAATATGTTCCAACCAAGTTGAGCTGAAATCTTGTCTGAGAAAATCGGATAGTGAACGAGGGAAGCTCAATCTAAGGGTGACTTTTGGCATGCCAATTATTACTAAAACAATGAAAGACTTACTTCCAAGTTAATTTGATGAGCAGAATACCACTATTAAGATTCTAAGAATATCTCTGAAAATATATTTGAAGAAAGGAACAAAAGGTAGGAAAATTATGAAACAATTTGCCTAATGAGGAAGCAAAAATATGATTCAGATGAAAGGTAGATGTCATCAAGGTAAGTTGTTCTTCATCTCTAATCTCCAGTTGGGTTAACAAAATACATGATATATATAGATACATAGATACTATAATACAACAATATAACCAAACGAACCTCAAGTTATATATATACATCTATATATATATACGTAGATATACATATATATATATATATATATATATATATATATATATATATATATATATATATGTATATATACATAGACACGGCAATACAACAATATAACCAAACAACCTTCAAGTTCCATACATATATATATCTATCTGTATATACATGCATATACAGATACATAAATATGCCAATACCACAATATAACCCAAAGAACCTCAAGTTCTATATATACGTATATGTATATATATATATATATCTATATATATGTACATGTACATATAGATACATAGATACAACGGCAGCAACGACTCGAACATTTCACAAAAAAAAAAAACAGGAACATCTCAGCATAATATAGCCGTCCAACATCTTTATTCAACTATATTAATGAGTGCAAAACCTGATATTCAAACGGAAATTCCCAAATCACAATCATTTTCATAAAACTCAAACTTAGACAGTACGTGTGTTATTCAAGAGAGAAAAGCGAGAAAAAACGTTACCTTGTGGAGGGCAGCGAACTGGGGGTCTCAAGCTTTACCAACGAACTCCGACACCATCCAAACTCGTTCACGACCCGACGACTCCAAAAGCTACACAGTTCCGAGCCTCTTTTGAATAGTAAACTGCTCTTCGATTATTAAATATGGGGTATGAGTTGTTATGGTTTTTCCGAAAATTTCGAACGGCTTCTCTACCAAAATCCGAAAAGAAAAAAGTTCACCCTGTTTTCTCTTCTTAATAGTAAGAATAAAATAAGAGGAGGTTTTTTAAGGTTCTTCTCCGCCTCCATCGCCGCTGTCCCTTTACAGTGAAAATATATGGAAGTTTTTCCGGTTCCTTTTTTCTGTCTCCCCTCTAACAGTGGAGAAGGAGGGGTATTTATAGGAGAGATTAGGGCTTGAAAATGGGGGAAAAAGATGAAATTTGGGGTTTTGAATTCAAGATTTACCAAAAATCGGGTAAAAGCCATAACCCAACTAGAGATTAGAGATGAAGAACAAGTTACCTGATTGAAGAAAAAACTGATTTGAGAGCAACTGGAGATTAGATAGAAGACAACTGATTTGGAGAAAAAACTTCAGCAAATCTGTGCATGCACGAAGAAGAAGAACCCGTTGATCTTAGGACTGAAGAGTTGGAAGGGTCTTTGGGAGTGTTTTGTTTTTAGAAGAGTGTTTGAGGGCGGAAGTGTTTTTAGAGGAGTACTATTTGAGGGCGGAAGTTTTTAGAAAAGTAGAGGAATAATAAAAAATTATGGTGGGAGTAGTGTATATTAATTGGCGGAATAACAAAAAATTATGGAGGGAATTATACAACCGTAGCAATAGGAAAAAGAGCCGTTGCCATAAAGATTTATCCCAACGGTTGTACTCAACCGTTGTAATACGAGCCCTATGGCAACGGTTATTTCAACTATTACAACGCATTGTTTGATAATAGGGGTAGTAAATAAAAATATTTTCTGCAACGCATATAACCGTTGCCGTAGCATATATATGGCAACAGTTCCTTAACCGTTGCCATAAATATCGTTGCCATAGGCCTAATTTCCAGTAGTGGTTGTTTATGTTTTTATCTAGGTGGATGGCATAATCATTACTGGAAATCAGATTCCTAGGGTTCGTCATAAATAGATGGTCTTTCCATTCGTTTCTCCTTGAAAGACCTTTGGTATCTTAGTTATTTTTTTGGATTTTTAGGTGATGGTCTTATTTTGTCTTAGCACAAGTATATTATGGGTCTTTTAGATGATGTTGACATGCTAAACAGTAAAGTTGCTCCTACGCCTATGACCTCAACTACCATTTTGATAGCTTCAGTGAATTATCCTCCGGCTTATGGTACTTTTTATCGACGAGTAAGCAAAAGTTGCATTAATTATCCTTTACACATCCTGATATTGCCTCCACAGTTAGCAAGCTTTCTCAATTTATGCACAATCCACGCCAATCTCACTAGAAAGCAGAGTGATTACTTTGTTATCTTTACCACACCTGCCAATATGGAATACAAATTGTCAAAGCTCCATATTCTCATATGGTTATTTATTCTGATTCAAATTAGGTTGGTGATCTGAATGATTCACTTCTACCTCTGGACATATTATTTTCCTCGGCTGCAGACCAATATCCTGGTCCTTGAAATAAAGACACTCCGTATTTCGATCTTCTACAAAAGTTGAGTATAGAGTTGTGGCTGATGTTGTTTCAGAAACCAACTGGCTCAGAAATCATCTTTATGAACGTCGCATGTCACTTAAGGGAGTTCCACAGGCTTTTTGTAACACTACTTACATTCGTTCCAATCCAATTTCTCATGGTAGGATGAAGCATGCCACCATTGATTTTCACTTGGTTCATGAACAAGTTCTAAACAAGGACATTGAAGTTCACCACCTTAACTCAGTTGATGAAGTGGCTGACACACTCACCAAACCACTTCTTAAAGCTACCTTTGTCCAACAATTTTTCAAGTTGGGTGTTGATGACACCACCAACTTGCATGTGCGTTATAACGGATAATATCAACCATATTTTCAGATTAAATAGTTCTGGTCCTTTAGAACTTTGTTGTAACTTATTCCTTGTATTTAAGTTATAGATAAGCCTTACCCTTTTTTTGTAGAAATGGTATAGAATGTGTGTATACTAGTCTATAATTAATACAATCCCATATACTTTATACATATTAAGATGTAAAAATGGAAGAGGAGAATAAAAAGTAGTAGTCTTGATTGCAGTTAAGTATTATGAGGTGACAAGTTGATTATGATAGAGTTGGAGCATGAATATATTGGTGAAGTGGATGTCGATTGTGTACGGAGGTTTCTTTCCCAATAACGACTGGAGGAGCAGAGTTTGTTACCCCATACAATAATCTCAACCCACTATCTTTAATTATGTATACCGTTTTAGGGGTAAACAATAATACTATTGCAAACTTCTCAACCATTTTCCACCAATGTCATTGTTTGTTTGGGTTATTGAAGTTGCTCTATTGTTTAATATCAAATTACTAATTCAGTATAATTTGGTAATTTTTAAGTTTGGTTTTCATATTTTACATCAGTTACCATAGTTTCCTCAACTTCAACTCAAAAATATTCATATTATTTTTCAATAAATATCTCAATTATATCATACACGTGTAAAAATAGTCAAAATAAACTACAAATAATTCTCTCTATTAATCGATCACCGGGCCAAAAGAACATTTAAATCACGATAGAGTGGTCAAAGTTTCAACATCTAAATATATGTTACTATTTGCTTGTATATATATGTAATTATATACTTCGGTAAGGTGTTTGATATTTTTTATAAATACCAAATATCATATCAAATACTATTAAATTTTTAAAATTGCATACCAAATAATATAATGCCCAAACTGCATTGTCAAAAATTTCAATTTTGATATGATATTCGATATTTGCCGTGTGATGCCGACCCCTATACAATGTTAAAATCTCCAGGAGAGGTGATTAGTTTTTCACAGTGGCTTAAAAAGCACCCGACTCTTACTGTTTGTAATATTTATCGAATTACTATTTAATCCTTAAGATACGTACCATTACCGTTTAAAAATTTATTATGTGAATAAGTTTCATCGTCATAGTTTCGCACTAGGTATCGGACACAAATATGAAGCAACATAATATATCGAAGATTTGTACTGCTTTTACCCATCCTTATTCATGTTCTTTTCACAAGCGTGTGTTTAATTTAGATGGAGAAGTAAAAGTTAGATCATGGAAGGAGCTAGAAGAAAGATTAGCATGTAAATATATATGGGATTGCTGCAAGAGAAGAAAAGAATTATCATTGCTTTATCAGGAGAATAGAATGTAGCATTATAATAGTCCTCTTTGTCACATCAATTACCAACTTCTAGGTTCATTGATATATATAAAGGATTTTAGCATGGGCGTCGAATTCTGCAAGACAAAGCACCAGAAAACTTAGTTAGTAATCCAACTTTAGAAGAGGGTTCTGGTTCAATCAAATTGAGATGGTCGATTTTGTCGAGTAAATTCTGGTCACCAGATGGTGTAAATGTAGCACCATTTTCCAAATCATCACCGTCTGATATCCATGTCCATTTCATCCATTCTTCCACAGTGGATGTACTTTTCTCTCTATATGTCACCTCTTTCACCAACAATTTATCCACCGCGATGAACCTATTCCCTTGACTGATGATGGTTGCTCCACTGCTTCCTCCAATAGCGTACCTTTCCCAATGAGTGTAGTCATTGTTCACCAGATGGAAAAATCCAAACCTGCATCTAGGCATCCTTTGATCCAACCTCTTTCCAAAGTGGTTGTACGCTAATGTTATTTTCATTCCCCTGTCTTCTTCCGAATGATCGTTAGCACCAAACAACATGACCTTTTCGTGGTCAGTGAAGTGACAGTTGGATATGGTGATATTAGTGGAACCAGCAACAGCATCGATAAGACCATCAGCAGCACGGGACATGGAGATGTGGTCAATCCATATATCGTGAGAATTGAAGATGCTGATGGCATCACCTGTTAATTAAGACATAAACGTAATTAACAATAATTTAATTAGAGGAGATGGTGAGTTTGAATATTACCTTCATCTTCCCCCCTTAGGCCAATGTGGTCGTCAGACTCCCTAAGTAGGCCACCAGGGGTAGTCACAATATTATGAATCCGAAGATTAGAGATAATAACGTTGGAAGCAGATTGTATCTTAATGCCAGCTCCATTTGCTATATGAATGTATTTTCCACGTCCATCGATTGTCTTATGGCTACTAATAAGAAGTTCCCTGGTCAATTCAATTCTCATGCTTTTGGCAAATGTGATCCACAAGGGCCCCTTTTGGATCACCCCGAATCGAAGCGTTCCAGGCTTAGGATCAATAACATCATCGTCAGAATTATCGGTGACAACGTAGTAGGGGCCATACTTTCCTCCCACCGCATTGATGCCAAACCCCAACGCACAATCGGCCATTCTTTGCCGATCTTGGGCCCAGTTAGGGTCGCATCTCCAGCACTTGTCAATCGAATTCACCGCCATGCACGGGCCTTTGTATTTCTTTCCCAGTTTTCTCCTCGGACCGTTTGTGTTTGTTGCTGATGCCCCGACGGCAGCAACAACAAACAGAATGAGTACAATCAATACATTCATTTTTGTCCTCTCCATTATATATAAGATAAGGTAAGTTGGGGTTATGGTTTTAATTTGTTGATAGTAGTTGGTGTAAGGTCAATCCTTTACACCACTACAACAACTTTCCTCAGAAAAATTCTTAAAGCAGGATTATTTTTAATTATTCCTAGACAAGCAACATTATCTGTTCCTCTTTTTGCTTATTTTTCATTCATAGGATCCCGTTACTTATATACTGATAAAGCAAATGATTTTTGTCCGTTGCTTGAAATAAGGAGCGGTAAACATGGTGTGTCATTCCTCAAATATTGTGGCTTATATTGTTTCCCTAAACGGAGGAAGAGAATTGACGTAGAGTTTCATTTAGAATACACACAAATAATTTTATATTATAAATTATTTAAGTGATCCTAAAATAATAGCTTATTCCGTTATTTTTCAAATATTTTTTTTTGATTTCTTTATTAGTTTTTTCAACTTAAAACTAATGAATAGTGCCTTGAGTTCGAAGCCGAAAAAATGAATTATGGGAAGCAACTAAAATCCATCGACAAGACAACTAAGATGAGACATTACCGTGTAATGACCCTCCGGGTTATTTCTATGATTTTGCTGTTATTATGTTGATTTGAGCATGTGTATAGTAACCTCAGGACTATTAGAGTGATTCTTGGTCGGTTTTTTCAGGAGTTATGTGGATTTTTGAGTTAATCGAGAAGTTATACCCGTAAAATGAGTTTTCGGGTAAAGTCCTAGTAAACGGCCTTGAATGGAATTCTGACGATTCCATTAACTCCGGAACGGTCGAATTAGGCTAGGGCATGTCTGGTGCAATTATATCATGGATTGAAAATTTAGCCGCTAGAGCTGGTTAATAGTTGACTTAGTCAATGCCCTCGGGAATTGTACCCCAGATGAGAATTTTAATAACGCGGTTAGCTATGAAATGCTGATTTTAGTCTAAGATGACCCTTCGTTTGATACCGGGGACGTTCGGATGTGATTTTACCCCTTAGGGGTTTTTTGTTAAAAGTTGCATATGAAGAAGTGAGGCCCTCATAGGAAGCTTCGTTGGAAATTCTGACTACACCATTGGATCTGGAACGTTGAAATCCATAGCGTTACAAAGTTCATTCACGAAAAATCGAAGTCCAAACATGCTCAAAATGACAAAAAAGGGATAGACGAATTAATGGAAAAAGAGAAGATGATGTGGCTTATTCTAGTGCTTCCACGTGGTGTGATCTGGTGCTACCACGTCAAAGCAAGGTTACTACAGCATATACTATATATATGTATGGTTTCAGGGAATTTAGTTGATATATGTATAAATATTTCCTCTCAACTTCGTACCGTGATTTCAAGCTCATTTTTCATTCGATTTGAGTGATTCAAAAGCCTACATGACTTGGATTTTCGTAAGGAACATTGTGATGAAGTTAGATTCGGGATTTGACACATATTTCGAGGTAAATCTCTACCTTTTTGCTGATTACATATCGAAAATGAGTGAAAACTTTACATTGCGATATCTCGGTCATTTCTCAATGGAATTAAGTGAAATTTGAGCCTAAATTGTTCTACGTTCCGAGAGGAATGCTCTGGTATGCTAGGTGTTCACTGATTTTGTCTTGGTTTTTGAGAATTTTGACTAATAATGTTTTGAAAAGAATATTTTCCCAGCAAAGTTTATAACTTTGATATTGGGCCTTTTCTCGGTCTTTTGGGGTCTGTTTTGGGCTAAATTTATGGCTATAGACTCAGGGTGATATGGGGATAGATACTAATCCACTTGTGGGTTAGAGACAAAGAGTGTGACCCTGTTTACAAGGTGTAGGTTATATCTACGGGCTTTCTAGGCTATCCGTGATGAGACACTAATTGCATGGGTTAGTCCTAGGGACTGTCATCCTGTTTAATAGGAGCACATTTTCAGTGGGTCAGGACATGGTTGCCTTAGGCGGTATCTTTGTAGCAGCTGGGCTGCGATATAATTTGGGGTAGGTTTCATCCTTTTGATTGTCTAGCCTCATGGGCCTTAGCTTAGGTTACATGACCCTGCCCTATGAGTTAGTCGACACAGAAAAAGGGCCTGGTAATGGCCGAATATGAGCTAGTGCCTGGGATAGGCATGCGTGCTGACTCGACTTATACCTGTATGAGTGCGTATAGTCTATTGCTATAGAGATGTTGACCAAGAGACTGCGTATTGATGATATGCTGTGCTGTACTATATCCTAATTCTGATATAGATATGACTCTGTGGGGTTTGGTCGACCTGGATACTTATCATGTATCGTGATTGTCCATATTTTCTCTGAGGTTATGGTATACTTGGACTTTTTTGGGCATTATTCTATGGTGATTTGTGATATGTATATGTATACACCCTAATGTACTGCTGATAGTTGTTGTGCTATGGTTCTTTACATCTAATATCGGGGTATCCGTTGTAATTGAGAGAGGTGGTAGTTACTATTGTCTTGGTTGGAATGATATTGTGAGATACTCGGGTTATGAGGTCGTCACCTACGTTCACTCTTAGAATGATATGCTTGTCGTTGCCTACGTTCACTATGGGCACGACATGACTTTGGAGTTCCAGGTCCGAGTATACTGATAGAGTGAGTGATTATTTTGATATCTCGAGTCCTAAATGATGCTCCCCGTCGCTATTTGAGTTTCTGTGGCCATGCTTGAGTATCCAAGTCCACAAGTTACGTGCCCTGTGTTTCAAATTTCGATGCCCGTGACTGAAAATGTCAGGTGGCGGATGCTGATTCTTAGGTCAGAGAACTTGTTGATTTTGTTGGGACTTGGGCCCATTAACCATCTTTGGGGGCTAGGCCCCGTTGATTGATATTTTGGGTCGAGGAGCCCGCTGATTTTGTTTTAGGGGCGAGGCTGATGTCGCTTAACTCGACTATTGAAAGGCAAAAGAGGCGGTCATCATCAACATAATAACACAACTTTAAAGGTTGGGATCGATCCCATAGGGAATCGTTGTTCAAAGCAAAAGTGACTCATTGGGCCAAGTAATTGTAAGAACTGGTGGATTGTAATAATCAAAATAAAGTTCAGCAAACAAGTTCTAATTGTCGAATTAAGCAACTATCAAGGAAAGATATTGGGGATGTGCAAATATGGACAATAATCTAACAAATGAGTCTAGATGCTTGACTAGATGAGTTGATGTTGAGTGAATAGACTAGGTTGCTTGTAAGCCAAATCACTTATGATATATGGGTGTTTCGCATGAATCAACTAAGATATCACACGCGGACCATCGAGGACACAATTGGCCAAAGAAGTCAAGAAAAACACCTACTACTTTGTCCATTGAATCCATAATGTAGATATCATCAACTGAAACCCCATAAGGTTTCTGTCCATTATATCCATTCTACACTCTGATAATCCTAGCTACGGAACAATCAGAGATCTAAAACAAAACCCTAAGTCTGCAACCTTGAAATATTCATACATTAAACTTTGGAACAGATATAAATTCACCCAAATCAACTACGGATAAATCAAGACATCAAAAACTCGGTGAGTAAATTAAAGACCCCATATCAAAAACACACCCCCAACATAGGGGTTTTAGCCACACATGCTAGAAATTAAAGATTGATTACCATAAATAGTAGCAAGTCAATGGTAACCAGTTTGAGTACAAATTAGTGGTTATCACCACTTAATCCTCTCCAATTTGATGCCCAAAAGCTTTAAAACCCTAGCCTCCCTTGTACTTTAAGAAGAAGGTTCTATGTACTACTACTATAGTGTAATTGTTATGATATGGAATGAATAGATGATGTACAATGTCCTTTCTAAAATTTCTTATGTACGTCATGCAAAAAGTGTGAAAGTTTGTGCTGCGAAATGCCATTTGGCGGTCAAGGCCAACCATCGCCGAGCACTTCAACAATGCGCCAAATGTGCACTTGACCACTTTCTTGTGCATCCTTATGAGGGTTCTTCCACTTCAACATTAGGCGACAAATCTTTGCTCCATTTATCCAATTTGGTGATGCACCAAAATATTCTTTGTATCAGTGTTTATTAGGTGCTGCAACTTTAGGCGACCCCTTGTGCGCTTTGGTATATTGCGGAGTATTCTTTCTGACATCGATCTTGACCGCACTCTTAACATGATATGGAACCTTGGTTGCTACATAGTTATGCAATCTCCTTGAGCGTTCGGCCATTCGTCGAGGATGTCAACGACACCACTTTTCACCACCTTTCAACACTTTTGCTCACTTTCCAAGATTCCATCAAGACTTGCCCCTTTTCACACTTTTAACTCCATTTTCTATCATGGCACATTCATATTTGTTAGCAATTGGAATTATTAGTACACTAAGGGCAACATTTCTTTGCAATTTAACCCTAAAATGAGTCCGAAATGTGGACTCATCAACACCCCAACTTAAGCCTTTGCTTGCTCTCAAGCAAATCAAACATCAATCAACCTAAGTCAGAGCTTGCAAATAGGGCCACATGGAGCAACACATACATTTTCACCTTTTTCATCCTTTCTCAAACTTTGACAAACTGCTTACGTGACCTTAAATCCTCGAAAAATGATTAAGGAGTAATCAAAAGATGGCTATGCTCACAATTGCTCATGTAGCTGCTAATCACTGTCCAAAAACATCACCATCTGCCCTCACACCAAAGAAGACCTTGAATACTCAAGATTACGCCATTGATTTATAGAGGATCTCTTCAACTCTCACTCTCCCAAATGAGAAATAGCAAGTAAGCTTCAACCCATAGGCTTGAACTTATTCTCAATCGAAGTTCACCTGAATTTCGTCTGGACTAGGATCCCAAAGGACTTTTCTAGGACTGTAATGTAAGATAAAGGTTAGGTAGGATAGCATATGGTCGTAATGGCTCATCCCTCCTTAAACTCTACATGTTCTTTTCAAGAACAAAGGTTCTTTTGGCTCCTTTTTCATTCATCTCATCTTGACATCTCTTTTGCTTTTGATTCCTCATCCTAAGTGTCTCCCTTTTGTGTTTTCTTTCAAGACAAAACTCTTTTACTTTCTCTTTTTTTGGAGGGTCCTTGGTTTTCAAACTTTTTGTTTTTCACTTTTTCTTTTCATTTTTTTCTAGTTTTCCTCAATGTCTTTCTTCATCTCTCCATTCTTTTTCCGACTCTTTCATGGGAGACACTTCTTTCTTCCTACTACCCACCCCCAACTTAGCCTTTGGCCACTACTTTACTTTCAAGTTCAAGGAGGGATTGGTGAGGAATAAAAAGGACTTGTCTTTCATAAAAATGAGTCAGGGATACAAGATTGCCAAAGAAGGGATTAAGGCTCAAAAGGGGTTCACGAAAAATTTAAATTCACTGTCAAGGGATGTCACGATGGTCAAATTGGACTGATGAAACCAAAGAAGGCCGAAGATCCTTTCTTAATCTGAAATTAACCAAGTTAATTCTCAAGACAAACCGCGCAAGTTCTAGATGATGCAACACAAATATTTCAACAAGATCACTAGCCACACATTGGCAAAATGGTCTTGTATTTAAACAATGGCAACATATTTGCAATTATTTGATCATGACATATCTAAGCTCGATTTCTCACATAGTCAACTCAAGATTTCTCAAATCCATTCGGGGATTGATTTATCAAGATGGGACTAACTAGTGAGTACATGCTCCTCGTCCATGGCACTATCCGAATCAAAGATATGGATCATCAATGCTCGGATCGCTAAGGACTAGAGACATGATATCATATTCACATACTTGTCATCTATGCACGGGGGTTTATCAAAAATTTTCAATCGTTCATTCATTCAACAAGAAAAACAAAAGAAATAAAAAAATAAACACTACTCTATTACAACCCAAATTAAAATTTATTTACGACCCAAAGAGTTAAAAATTGTCTAAATATCCATCAATAACACCATTTACCAAAATAAAACACCATCATTGTCTCATAAAAAATAAAAATATCTAGAAGACAAAGAATTCCTCAAGCTCACCACCTCCTAACAAAATAAATAGTTTCCTCAATATGCAAGGGACAACAAAGAGTAAGCATAAAAGAAAGTAGTGAGTATGAGAATCCCCCTGTTAAGTCAACCCTGCTGTGGTGGTGGTGGTGGTGGAGTTGAAGAGGTGACATGGGGACATCTATGCTCTCTTTTACCGGTGTGCTGTCAGGGTCAATATCTGGCCTAGTTGGCTCAGGTGCACTCACACCATATGTGCCAATCATGGGCTGGTCTAGCATAGAAGCTGCAAGCGCTACATTGACCATCTCATTCTCCACTCCATCTAGCTCCTACCGGTCCTCTTGGATCTACTCTGCTACCAATGTCTTCTCACAAGTCTCTGGAGTTCCCACCTTCTGATTCTCTTCACCGTTATCACCTGGAGTCTCTATATTCAGCCCTTCATTTGGGATCGTAGTTACATCCACTTTGAGTGGTGGATCCTCCAGCCTATCAAAATATGTGCTCAAGTTAGTGGACCAAAGAGATGTCACCTCTTTCTTCAATTTATCAATATCAACTGTCAGAGTTGATGTGTCTGTACCACCACCTGTCTTCTCAACTACCATCATTCTGTTTTTGGAACTCGCTAACTCTTTCCCATGCTCATCAATCGTAGCCTCAAGCCTATCCATCCATAACTTGTGGGCCTCCATTAGCTCACGGTGTTTAGCCTCAGACTCCATATATGTCTTTAAAGCCTTAGAAACCCTGAACAAAACATGTATAGTACCCGGCCAAACTAAGGAAACTATGAATCTATGTGGCAAAGGTAGGTCTAGTTGACCTTTGAACAGCCTCAACCTTTTCTGAATCAACCTTGATATCCTCCTTGGACACCACATGCCCCAAAAACGCTATAGAATTGAGCCAGAATTCCCAGTTGGAGAACTTAGTATAAAGTCTCTCCTCTCTGAGCTTCTAGAACACGATCCTTAAATGCCTAACATAGTCGGCCTCGATCTTGGAATAAACCAAGATATCATCAATAAATACAATCATAAAAGAGTCCAAAAAAGATTGAACACCCCATTCATTAGCTCCATGAATGCAGTAGGGGCATTGGTCAGTCCAAACAACATAATCAGAAGCTCATAATCACCATATCTCGTCCACAAGGCAATCATAGGAATATCGAATAGTCTGATCCTCAACTGATGATACTTGACCTCAAATCAATATTAGAGAACATCGCTGCACCTTGGAGTTGGTCAAATAAATTATCAATCTTGGGAAAGGGCATTTGTTCTTGACAGTCACCTTGTTCAACTATCTATAGTCGATGCACATCCTCATAGACATATCCTTCATCTTCATAAATAAAACTGGAGCACCCCCACGGGGATACACTAAACCAAATATGCCCCTTACTCAACAAATCCTGAAGCTAATCCTTTAGCTCCTTCAATTTAGTAGGAGTCGTACGATAAGGAGGAATAGGAATGGTCTTAGTGCCCAACTCAATATCAGTAGAAAAATCAATGTCCCTGTCAGGAAGAACCTCCAAAAGATTGGTAGGGAATACATCCATAAACTTAATAACCACAAGAATAAACTCTATCGGGGGCAAATCAGTATTAGTATCATGAATAAAAGCCAAATAGGATAAGCAACCTCTATCAATTAAGTTCTGGGCTCTGAGATAGGAATAACCTTGCTAGGATAGGAACCACACGAACCCTTCCACTCAATCCTCGGTCCACCGGGCACAACTAAAGTGACCGTCTTGGCATAACAATCAAGAATAGCATGATACGAAGAAAACCAATCCCCAAAATTGACATCAAAATCTACCATATTAAGATTAATCATGTCCACCCAAGTATCATAACTCGCCAATACCGATCCTGTCTACTAAGGGATCTCCTACCGGGATATAAACATGTACAAGCGCAAGCATACGATCACATAACAAGTCAAATCTAGAGGAGACGGTAGACACATATGAATAGGTAAAACCAGGATCAAATAACATAGATATAGGCAGATAACAAATTGGGACAATACTTATGGTAATTGCATCTGAAGTCTCCGCATCGAGCCTCCCTGAAAAAGCATAACAATTGGCACCATGACCTCCACTCGGCTAAACTGTGCCTCTACCACCTTGTTGAACTAATGTTTTTCTTACTTATTTTTTTGTTTAGTAAGTAAGAAAGAAAATATTATTTTAAAAGTATTTATATGTTATCAAGCAAAACAATATAGAGGTGAAATGAGAAGGAAAGTGGAGGTTCGGGGATGGCTGGGATTGGGTGGTCAAGGGATGGGGGCAGGAGAAATTGGGTGAGTGGAGAGAAGATACTAAACTTAAAAGAATAGAGAAGATAATAAACTTAAAAAGCTATATATCCAACTTGTTTTACCTGCTTTCATTAGAAAAGTAATTTTACTCATTTTTAAAGAACGTGTTTCTAGAGAACATATTTTTCAAATATATTGCCCAACCAATCTTAAAAAATTACAGAACTATTTTTAAAAGATTTCCTTCATACCACACATAGCGCAGTAAGTTTATTTATGCAGAACTAAAATCTCTCCATAGTACTTATACCTAAGCTACAATCTATTCTATATATTATTAAAAGAAGAAGATAAAGCCACCACATTCATCCAAGTGGCATTTTAAGAATAAGTCACATGTTTTAGGATAAACAATTAGTTAAGTTAGGTATTAATAATTGTTATTTTAATATTTACTTACTTAATCACAAAATAATATATTAACAATTGTAATACCACCAGTTGGGAGAAAATAGGATAGGTGCTTTTTTTTTTTTTGCATTCTTAAGAAATCAAATTGTACACCATTACTACACACACTGAGACACAATTCTTTTTAAAATATTAATAGACAGAAAATTTGGAATTAAAAAAATCAATTGTATCCCACATTTACTACTTTTTAAAAGAAAATAATCAAAAAATAAATTAATTTCTACCGATCTATATATAATAAGAGACACAAAAAATATCATAGAGTAGTACTATGAAAATTCTTGATTTTTCTATTTTAAAAAATTAATTTAGATTTTTAAAAAATTACAAGATAGCATAAAAAGTGAAATTTTTACGTTTTTAAAAATAACTTTAAATTATTTAAACTTTTATTTATAGCCAACTTGACATATGGTATCACCACAAAAATTGAAAATGTCAATGAAAGGTCAATTAAAATAAAACCAATAAAAAAAAAAGATAAAGACCCAAAAAAAAAAAAACAACTACCCAAAACCACTCCTAAAATCCTCATCCACTTGACTAACTTATTTTTCAAAAACTCAACTACCGTATTCTCCAATAAATTAAATATTATGCATTGTTTCTACAAAATATAAAAAGAAAATTTCTCTATATAAATAACTTCTCATACCTCCATCCTTTTGTAAGTTTTTCCGATGGATTTCCAAGGTTTTATTTATCCTTACAACTCATAAAAAGGTAAATTCTTTGTATATTTAATTTCACTGTTGTTTTTCTTTTTTTTCTTTTTCTTTTTTGCGGATGAAAATGCATTAACTATTTAACATTATGCATGGTTCTGCAGGACAATTTATATAGTCGGAGAAGGAGAAACCCTGAAATTATATCTAACAACTAAAACAATCATGTAACTTTTTCAAAAAAAATCATCTTATGTTTTATTGCAAAATCAAATTGTGTTGGATGTATTTGCATATGATTAATGATTTTTTATTATAGTTGTCATAGTTCTTTTAGTAAGAAAGATAACATAAAAAAAAATTGTACTGCAAAATGTATTAGTATGTCACATGTATATTTTTGTACACATAACTTACCTCCTTAAAATTGTCACGCCCCGGGAGGGTACCCTTGGCGTGGCCGGCACTCAGAGGCTATTGCTAGTCCCCGAGCGAACCACTTGGCCTCATCATCACCTCATATTCAACAGCGGAAGAAACATCCTCAAGGAAAAGACTTTAATATAATTAAAGTAATCAAGTCTTTATATAAAATGTTAATTTCCAACAAAGAATAGTTAAAAAAAAATAATACATCACATCCTCTACTCAGTGTCTATGAAGCTTCTAACTCAAACATCTGGATGGTACCATGACAGGCCATGGTTACCCAACTCAAGGAAAATAAAGTACTACTCAAGCTTGATGATAATAATATGAAAATCCTCCGAAAACAAGGAGGTCTCACCGATCAGCTGAATGCGAATAGATCCTTAACGAAGCGCCTATCGTTGATCTCTAATACCTGCCTCTGCATCATAAAACAATGCAGTCCCAGAAGGGGACATCAGTACTTGGAATATATTGGTATGTAAAATAGCTGAGTGAAACAGAAACAAGTAGAATAATATAGGAATAACATCAACTCAATATCATACTCCATCGGAATGTCAAATGTCTATCTAAAGAAAGAATAAAGAGTAGACAAATGACCCATCAATGCATCATCAATACATCATACTCACCTCAAGGAAACTCAACTCAACTCAACTTAACTCGACTCAACCAACTCAACTCGACTCGACTCAACTCGACTCAACTCAACTCGACTCAACTCAACTCAACTCAAGGAAACTCGACTCAACTCAATGAAACTCAACTCAACTCGACTCAACTCAACTCAACCTAACTCAAGGAAACTCGACTCAACTCAACTCAAGGAACATCAACATCAACTCAGCTCAGGGAACATCGACATCAACTCAACTCAGGGAACTCGACTCAAAACATCACATCAACATCAACATCAACATCAGAGTTCTATCAAAATGGAACTTAACTGGGAGTTTATCTAACCGACAACCATCACCTATGAGCCAGTGATGATACAATGAAGTGATGTTGTTGCCACATCCATCCAATACCCTGCCCAGGGTAAAGGACATCAACCTTAGTGGATCCACAAGAAAAACCTCAGTCCTCATTTGGGACAAGAAAGGAGCCATCCACATTGTGGTTCAATCCCCTCTTCCTACGCGGGCCACATAGTTAATGGGTTCAAGTGGGACTCACTCTTACCCATTTCAATGCTCAATACTCCTCCCAGAACTCGACATGCTCATAAAACCTCAACCTCATCAGTCCCATAGGGACATAATACCTCATCATCAGTCCCATAGGGACATAACATAATACCTCAACATCAACATAAACATCAACATCAGTCCCGTAGGGACATAATATAACACCTCAACATCAACATCAGTCCGTAGGGACATAGTACCTCAACATCAACATCACCTCACCTCATCAATATCAACATCATGGACTCAAGATACTCTTTTAGAAATTAAACTTCCAATTTTAAGACATCATTCTCATCAACATCATCATCAAGACTCTCATCAAATGTGAAACACAGTCACAACATCATCATCGTCAAGGCTCTAGACTCATCCCCTAAGTTCATTATGCATGCTTTTCAAATAATCATGTAAGGTTATGCAAAATCTCATGAAAAATATTAACTTCAAGAAAATAAATAGTATGATGATCATCAACATAGAAAACATGTAATTTCAAATCAATTTTTCAATGAAAAACTCTCAAGTATTAATGCACATATACTCTTCAACAATCAACTCATCTTTGACCTCTATGGGGCACATGAGAGAAAAATCTCATGCTTTTAGTTTAGCCTTACATACCTGGAAATTTGATGTTACAATCAAAATTTGATGAATACTCATTTCTTGGAGAAAATCCTCGATCTCGGTAGTTCTTTTATAGTGGAAGAACTTGGAAAGACATTGTTTGAAGAACTTCTCTTTGATTCTTGAATTCTTGACTTAGAATCTTTAGAGTTCTTGATGAAGAACCCTAATTCATGAAAAGAATAATCAAGAAATCCTTTCTTGGGATTCTTGAATTCGATTTCTTGAAACCCTAGGTTATAATTTAAGATTCTATTGGGGATTTCATGAATAGATAGAGAAATTATCTTAAACCTTATGAAGAATAACTCACCTTGATAATGAATCTTTAAAGTTAATCCTAAGTTGATGACTTTCTTGATGATTCTTGAGTGTTTAATGTTTAGGAATGAAAGAGAGGGTTTTGACTCATGAAACTGACGTATTATGTGTTTTGGGACCTTAAATAGACCCCCAAAGGCTTTAGGATAAAAGTACCCTCAAAATAATATAAAGGAACATCGGTTAGCTTATCCAGAAAGGGTTCGCGATAGGTCCGCATCGCGGAGTCGTCGCGGACCTTCAGACAGCTCTGCAGGTCTCCAATAAAATGGTCATAACTCTCTACTCCGAACACTGTTTAACGCGAAATAAGATGTGTTGGAAAGCTAACTCAAAGATCTTTAATTTGATACATTATGGGTCACCTAACTCATTATACTTTAGGAGATATGGTCATTTGAAATTGACCCTTCTATCAACTTATACGAAAACTTAGTCGGTAGAAATTTGGATTTGACTTAATGTAAAATATCCTTCATAACTCTAAATCACATCTAATATACTTTAAATACTTAGGAATTGATCCTATCATATGAAGGATGGCTCAATCTTAGTTAAAAAAAATTGGGGTGTTACAAAAATATATTCTTTAATTTGATATAAATATAAGAATAAGATGCATTTAATATAATATTAGGACAATATTTATGCTTATTAATGACATAATACATCAAACACAAATTACATAATTAAGTATTTAGGAGATTAAAAAATAAAAATTTTAATCTAATTAATTGAAATAAGAAAAAAATTAAAAATGACAACGGAACTTTTTCCTATGTAAAAATGTGAACAAAAAAATAATGAAGAATTTTAATGGCTTTTATTTTCTTTCTAATGCTCCAATTTTCTCTCCATTTTTCCAGTTTAAGAATTAAATTATTTCAAATATTTTGATCAAGATAATTAGCTACAACATCTAACGGTATATATCTAAAACAATATAATTAGAGACAGTTACTTTGAAAGTTGTAAAATAGATTATTCTTTTTTTAATATTTATTTATTTATATATCAACATCATTAAAAAAAAACTCAAATTGGTTATTTATTATTTAAATTAAAATTAATCTAAACATTATCTACTCTTACTGCATATTAAATGATAATGAAACAGAAAAGAAAATCATTAAACTCTTAACTGCACATCAACTTCCCATTACTATCCTAAAACGTTACAATATTTAAAATCCCACTTGTAAAATTTTCATTGGGTATATTGTTGTTTGTTTTGTTCAAACAAAGAAATCTATTTAACTGTTTCAAAATTTTATAATTATTTTAAAATCACATCACTTAGGTGCTTCTTTTCAAAAAACTTCTATTTAAATTGATTCCACGTAATATAAAAAATGAATTAATAATTAATTTTCTTTTGAAAAACAAAAAAAATGCTTCCAAGTTAACAGGAGTTTAACACTTCTTATTAAACAAATACGGTTTGAAAAGTAACAATTTTACAAATAAATTTATCTTTTTTTTTAAAATAAATTAATTAGATAAGTTAGTTATTATTTTAAAAATATAAAACTAAATTAAATAATAAATAATTAAGAATTATTCTTTTTCTTTTGTTTCTAAGTAAATAGGGAGTTTAAAAAAAGTACGGTTTGAAAAGTTACAATTTTACAAATAAATTTATCTTTTTAAAAAATAAATTAATTAGATAAGTGTTATATCGAAAAATGATTTTAGGTTTAAAAATTCGATTAAGACTTAATTAATTTAAGTAAATCGAATCTTCAAATTTTTAGAGTCACCACTTAATTTTTTTAAGAAAAAATCAAGAAAAAACCGATTTAATTATTTTAAAAAAGACTTAACAGAGAAAATCCTTTTAAAATTCAAAGAATAGGTTCGGGTTCATATTTCTATTTCGAGAAGGTTTTATGCACTCGAAATATCCGCTAACGTGCGGTTATCCGACGATTAAATATTTTGACTAACTTTAAAAATAAGATAATTTATATTTAACTCTTTAAAAGGTTTAAAATATTTTTAAAATAGGAAAATAATATATTTAAATTTTTACTTATATGTTATTCAATTAGAAAATAATTAAGTGGATTACTTAAAATTCAATAGGGGCGTATTATGGGAATCCAACCAATACTTATTTAATTAAAGGACTTAACAAATTTAATTAAGTAATTAGAATTTTAAATCTACGAAATTTAAGTGTTTAAAAAGGGAGATATATTTTGAAGTAGCATTATTTTAAAGAAAAAGTACTTGAAATATTTTAAAGAAAATATTAGAATCTAATTTCTTGAAAGTGATTTTAAAAACCCAAATTTAAAGTCGTGATATAACATAGGTGGCCAACTTTGGGAAATTTAATTAGATTAAAACGCAACAAAAAAACATGAATTAAAATTAGTGGTAAAGATATTAAAATAATGATCACAAGCAAATAATATAGGCAAGAGGTAATCAAGATAAATTAAAATAGAATTGGGTTTTGGCAGGCCCAATTCTCAAAGCCTGCATTTAATTTCAAATGTTGGGCCCGCCAAACCCTTAAAAGATGCTGCTGCCAATTGGGCTCAGGCCCAATAACTTCTGCTGCAAGACATTAGGGCTTTTGGCCCATTTTCCTTTTGGTTTTAATCCTGTGGTATACACTGGTTGTATACCCGTGTATATATCATGTATACGGATGCATACACTACAACTTTGGCCTCCGAAATCTGTAAGTTGACTCCTCCAGCCTGTATTTACACTCCGAAGCCACGAAGTGGATGGGTTGACTCGAAAGAGAGAAAACTTGGGCCTCCGTGGCCCAAGGAAGGTAAAAAGGAGTCCAAAAATGGATCCGGAATATTGTTCATGCAAAGAAAATAAAGATAAGGATGAATAATGAAAAAAAAAACATGGATAAGTCCAGACAAATGTGAATGAATATACAAATACAAGTAAGGTTTAAGAAAAGGAAACACACAAGCAAGAACACACTTAGGCTTTGAATGACCATTTACTCTTGAATTCCTCTAAAATAAAATTCACTCGAGGCGTCAACTTGAATCAAAAATAAATAACTAACATCTTACTAGGACACAAGACAAACCCGGATAGATAGAAACATTATATTTCACAAGTTAATGTGCAACTCACAACTTGCATGACAACGCAAAATGATATCAAGTACTAATCAAAAGACTTTGAGACAAGACGGAAAAAGGAAAATTGCACAAAATTAAGACCAACATATATGATATATAGCATATCTATGCAGAGGGATATAGACACGTAGCTACTGCAAATACGATAGCATCCGATATAATATGTATATAGATATATAGATACTAGAATACAACAATATAATCAAGAGATCCTTTAAGCTATTTACGCATATGTATTATATATATATAGATATACATATGTATAAATGGAAGCACAGGCACTGTTATATGACAATATAACCCTACAACTCTCAAGTTCTTATAAATACATTTGTATATATGCATTTGTGTAGATATGTATATACGTATATATAAATACATAGACATTGCAATACCACCATATAACCAAACAAACTTTTGACTTATATACATTGATATACATACATGTAGAAATACACATATATGTATATATATACATAAATATGGCAGCCCAACAACATAACCGGACAACATTCAAATTGTAGATACATGCTTATATATATATACGTAGATATTCATATATATGTGCGTATATATAGCTACATATACACTGCGATACGACTATACCACAGCATAACCAAACAACTTTTCAAGTTTTATACATACATATACGTATATATATCTGTATATACATGGATATACAGAAACATAGCCATTAAAACCAACATATATTTCAACCACTCTTCCAGTTTTATGCATACATATGCAAATATATCTTTATATACATACATATACAAATATGTATACCAACAGTGTCGACATTCACAGTCGGAACAAACTAACAACGATACTTCGAAGTGGTTTCATCACTCGCATTCAAACACGTATATTAACTCGAGATGAAGGGTAACGAGTATTACCTTTTTCGGGGCAGCGAAAACTGGAACTACGAGTCCGAACGATATCACCTCGACTGCTACGAACCGTCTGCGAATTTTCCTACTCCAGGAATAATCAGTGGACTATTTCTCAGTGATTAAGTATAGAGTATGAGTTGTTAAGATTTCTTAGGGATTATCCGAATGGCTTCTACCCTTTTTTTCAAAAGTCCGAAGAAGAAGACCCCCAAGAATGGTGAACAATTCGAGTATAAATACCCGAAATTAGGGCAACAAAACAATAGAAATTCGGGGCAAATTCGACATTTTGCCCCGAATTTGAATTTCAAGTGGAATCCTTTTACAAGTCTCACATCTCAGCCGTCGATTCAAATCGACTGCTTAGATATGAGACACGTTCAAGGTTCCTGACGCGCAAGGACAGGGAAAAGGGGGGAAGGGAGTACGTGGTTGACCGAAAATGCTGAAAATGGCCACTGTAAGGCTGATTGCTTTCTGATTTTTGGGCTGTCTCTTTTGGTTTTTTTCTGGTTTTGAGAGAGAGACGGGTTTGGGGGGAGGGAACGCGTGAGAGAGAATAATTGTTTTTTGGCGTTTTGCCAAGAAGGAGCACTGATTCCGACTGGATTCGGCTCTGGTTTCTGGTTTTTCATCAGAAATGGGGAAAGGAGAAGAAAGGGGATCGGGGTGGGGGAGAAAGAAAAGGGGAAAGGGTTAAAATTAAAAGGGACGGGCCGAGTCGGGTTCTGGGTTGGGGATTGGGATTGGGTCATTTCGGATTTGGGCTGGGCTGGAGGGATTTTGGGTTAAATTAGGTATTGGGTTTTTAAGAAGAAAGAATTAAAAAGAGTTTAAAAGAATTAAAGATTTAAAAATTAGCCGTTTAAACTACAAATATGACCAATTTGAAATTAATCGATTAATTCGACCATGAAATAAATTAATATAAATTAATTAAGGAGCTTTTAAATATTAACGACTTAAGAACAAAGTAAAGTATTTAAAGATAGAATCTATTTAAGAAAATATTTTAAACATAACTAAAATTAAAAGATTTATATAATACACAACATATAGACATAAAAAATATATAATGCGAAAAAGTAAAGTAAAGCAATATGCAATATTAAAATAATATGATACGAAAAAGTAAAGTAAAGCATTTTAAGATAAATATATATAATACGCAATATATAAACCTAATAAAATTGAAATTTAAAGATTCAAATCTAAAGCTACTTGGAAAAAAAATGTTTCTTGCACTTTTGAAAGCTAATTAATTTAAATCGTTAAAATTAATAGCTCGATGATTAATTTGTACTGTGGAGGGTAAAAATTGGGTGTCAACAGTTGTCCCTTTCTTTGGGTATGACCGATGAAAGCGATCGTGGACAAAGAAACTTGATCAATCCAATTTTGAGCCGACCACATATTCATCTCATGGAAGGGTCTTGGTACAGGCTTTGGAAAATTATGGTCGGACCCTGGTTTTGGGTTTCCTACATATCTCAGGTTACATGAGAATTCAGGCCACTTGTAGTTCAAAACGCTTGACTTTATGCATGATTTTGAAAAATTCAAAAGCTATCCAATATCGAATTATGGAGAAATTGGAATGCTTGGGATGAGATTTTGAGGGTGAATGTTAGAATATAGCTGAGTTTTCAAAGTTGGGCCCGCCTACATATCCTTGGACTTAGGAATCAGGCTGCTTGTAGTTCGACTCTATCGGTTGAAAAGGAGATCTCTTATTTTGAGACAACCTTTGGTTCAGGAGGAGCGACAAACAAAACGAATTATGAAAAAGAGGCTCGCAACCTCTTAACCATAAATGTGGCGCGCTTCACACCTATAATTAATAACTTACACGGACATAATTTCCAAAATTCTTGGTACATTGTCACTCAGATTCAAAACGCTGCGTCCGGTGAGAGTTGAGATCACCTCGATGCGAAAACTGAAGACCACGGACTCAAAGAAGATACCCACATGCCTTCTGATAGGGGTGTGGTTAGATTGTGGTGGTAGTCGTTTCTCAGCTCGTGTCCGAAGAGTTTGACGCCCCTCTTCAGACTATGTCCCAGTTCGCTGCTAAGACAAAGTTCCACGTTGTGCCGCATCCTATTTGATGACGTCCACACCTGTGATTTGTTTTTTGAGAATTCATCCTTTCGGATGCTCTCGATACAACTTACAAAACTATTAGTAAATAATCGTAAATACGAGGGTGGTGTCTTTTACCACGTTCGACACGTTCTTCCTTTCGATGCAATAGATAATGAATTGATGCGACATGGTATGATAATGGCCTTTTGGCAATGAATAATGCAATGGCCTCTCGGCAACGTGAAAATAAAATAGCTTTCTCGATAACTTGAAAATAAATAGCCCTCTCGGCGATTGGGCCTGCAATGGCCTTCTCGGCGATGAATATATGCAATGGCGATGTACACGCGATGGCCCTCTCGGCAACTTGAAGATAAATGGTCCTCTCGGCGATGAATATGCTATGGCCTTCTTGGCGACTTGAAAATAAAATGGCCCTCTCGGCGTTGAATACGCAATGGCCCTCTTGGCGACTTGAAAGTAAAATGGCCTTCTTGGCGATGATTATGCAATGGCCCTCTTGGCGACTTAGAAGTAAATGGCCTTCTCGGCGATGATTATGCAATGGCCCTCTTGGCGACTTGGAAGTAAAATGGCCTTCTCGGCGATGATTATGCAATGGCCCTCTTAGCGATTTGAAAATAAAATGGCCTTCTCGGCGTTGAATATGCAATAGCCTTCTTGGCGACTTGAAAATAAAACGGCCTTCTCGGCGTTGAATATGCAATGACCCTCTTGGCGACTTGAAAATAAAATGGCCTTCTCGGCGTTGAATATGCAATGGCCTTCTTGGCGACTTGAAAATAAAATGGCCTTCTCGGCGTTGAATATGCAATGGTCCTCTTGGCGACTTGAAAATAAAACAGCCTTCTCGGCGTTGAATATGCAATGGCCCTCTTGGCGACTTGAAAATAAAACGGTCTTCTCGGCGTTGAATATGTAATGGCCCTCTTGGCGATTTGAAAATAAAATGGCCTTCTCGGCATTGAATATGCAATGGCCCTCTTGGCGACTCGAAAATAAAATAGCCCTCTTGGCAACGAATATGTAATGGCCCCCTCGGCAACTTGAAAATAAGATGGCCTTCTTGGCAATGGATATGCAATGGCCCTCTCGGCGACTTGAAAATAAGATGGCCCTCTTGGCAACTTGAAACAAAACGGTCCTTTTGGCGATGAATATGCAAGGCCCTCTTGGCGACTTGAAAGAAAAATAAGATAAAATAACCTTCTTAACAACCCGAAAAATAAAGTGCGATGAATCACTGGGGACTTGAGCGAGATAGAGTTGTTGATGTCCCAGTAGTTTCCTCATGAATAATACCTGCAATATTTCCCTACATCCACAGAAAATTCCTTAGTTTTAAAATGAATTGATCTGTGTTGATCTTCCGATTGTCTGTTCTCCGCCTCGTCTTTTGGTGGACCACTCCAATCTCCCACCTCTTGGTAGATGGAAAATAAAATGTACACTTGACAAAACGTTCGACAAACAAAACATTTTTTTTAAAAACGACAAAGTTAAAAAAGAATTTTTGAAGAAAACGTCATTGCCAAATTGTCATGTCATGAAAATCTTAGACGAACACATTCAGTTTCTGACACAGCCCCTGTGACGTATCACAATCGTCTTTCAATTTCTGATCAGGTTGAGATTTCCAAGGTTGCTCTCAAATTTCTAACAACATTCGATGAAATTTTTTAGGATGATCTCAAAAAATTCTGTCCCAGTTACATATCGTACCAAATCATTAACCTGTTAGGGAAACCCAGAGAATTTTTGAGATCTTTTCAAAATTTCTGTCCCAGTTGAAATTTCTGATGCCCCAAATTCTGCCTTGTTGGAAGTGGGTCTTCTTGTTCAGAATTTTTGAGTTCCTCTCAAAAATTCTGTCCCAGTTTCCTTTATGAGAATATGACCGAGCCGTTGTGGCGCCTACGTATCCCGTTGAGGCAGGAATCAGGTCAAACGTAGTTCCCCTCTCGAGAGATAAGGAAAAATATAAATTTTAATAAGGAAATGACCGAGGCCGACATAGGCCGCTTACGTATCTCATTCTTGAGAATTCAGGTCAAACGTAGTTCATTACAAAAAAAAGGAAAAATAAAAGGGATAAGGGGATGACCGAGGCCGACATAGGCCACCTACATATCTCATTCTTGAGGATTCAGGTCAAACGTAGTTCATTACAAAGGGATAAATAACTCTAAATTAAACATTGAAACGAATACAAATAACATAGTATGGTTACAGGGAAAGAAGCAGAAAATTCTACATCTTCAAACGTAGTATCTTTTAACGGCATCTGAATTGATTGGTTTTGGCCACTCTTGACCATCCATCTCTGACAAGATTAATGCTCCTCCTGACAGAACTTTGCGAACCATGTACGGCCCTTGCCAATCAGGTGAGAATTTTCCTTTGTACTCGTCTTGGTTAGGAAAGATACGTTTGAGAACTAGCTGCCCTACCTTGAATGTTCGCGGTCTTACTCTCTTGTTGAAAGCACGAAGCATCCTCTGTTAGTATAATTGAACATGACAAATGGTCGTCATCCTCTTCTCGTCGATCAAGGCCAAATGTTCAATCCGATTACGAACCCAATCGGCATCACTTAACTCAGCTTCCTGACTCAATGATGGTATTTCAACTTCAGCGGGTATTACTGCTTCTGTTCCATATACCAACAAATACGGAGTTGCCCCAATTGATGTTCTGACAGTTGTGCGATAACCCAATAGAGCATAGGGTAACATCTCATGCCATCCTTGATGCTTGTCAATCATTTTCCTTAAATTCTTCTTGATATTCTTATTGGCGGCTTCTACGGCTCCATTCATCTGAGGACGATATGCTGTTGAATTTCTATGAGTGATCCGGAATTGCTCACATACCTCTTTCAGCAAATTACTATTGAGATTTTCCCCATTATCGGTGATGATAGAATCTGGTATCCCAAATCGGCATATTAAGTTGTCACGCACAAAATCAGCTACCACTTTCTTTGTCACGGACTTGTAGGAGAACGCCTCTACCCACTTTGTAAAGTAATCAATTGCGACCAAAATAAATCTGTGACCATTAGAGGCCACCGGCTCTATCGGGCCAATAACATCCATGCCCCAAGTTACGAACGGCCAAGGAGAGCCCATGACCTTGAGTTCGTGAGGAGGGACACGAATCAAATCACCATGTATCTGGCACTTATGGCATTTTTGCACAAATTTACAATAGTCATGTTCCATGGTCATCTAGAAATAACCGGCTTGGAGAATCTTCTTCGACAAGGTGAGACCATTCATATGGGTACCATAGACCCTAGCATGTACCTGTCCGAGCAGTTTCATAGCTTCTGCGGTATCGACACATCTAAGGAGGCTCAGATCCGGGGTCCTTCTATAAAGAATTTCCCCACTTGGAAAAAAGTTGTTAGCCATCCGGCGTATAGCTTTCTTCTGATTGGAAGTAGCATTTTCGGGATAAGTTCCGGTTTCCAAATACTTTTTTATGTCAAAGTACCACGGTTTTCCTTCTGGTTCTATCTCGACATGCGAACAATGAGCAGACTGCTCCTTCAACTCTATCTCCAAGGGATTAATATACACTATGTCCGGATGTTGAATCATTGAGGAACTGGTGGCAAGGGCATCGGCGAACTCATTCTGTACTCTTGGCGTGTGTTTGAACTCGATCTTTCGAAATCTTTTACACAACCTCTGCACTAGTTGCACATACGGTACGATCTTTGGGTTCTTTACCGCCCATTTTCCTTGGACCTGATGAATCAATAGATCTGAATCCCCAATAACCAGCAGCTCTTGGACATCCATATCTATAGCCACTCTCATGCCCAAATGTAAGCTTCATACACAGCCATGTTGTTAGTGCAACGAAATCGAAGTTTTGCAGATACGGGTAATGCTGACCTGATTCTGATACCAAAACTGCTCCAATACCGCTACCTTGGCTATTCACAGCTCCGTCGAAAAACATTCGCCAACCAGGGTGTGCTTCGGAGATGTCTTCTCCCGCAAAGGATATCTCTTCATCTGGAAAGTAGGTCTTAAGTGGTTCATAACCGTCGTCAACCGGATTTTCTGTGAGATGATCAGCTAAAGCCTGTCCTTTGATCGCTTTCCGAGTTACATATACAATGTCGAACTCACTCAAAAACATTTGCCACTTAGCTAACTTCCCGGTGGGCATTGCTTTCTGAAAAATGTACCTCAACGGGTCCATCTTCGAAATGAGGTACGTAGTGTAAGAAGACAGATAATGCCTTAACTTTTGAGAAACCCAAGTCAAGGCACAACAAGTTTTCTCCAAATAAGTATATCGAGCTTCACACGGAGTGAATTTTTTACTCAAATAGTAAATTGCTCGCTCTTTCTTCCCAGTTTTGTCATGTTGGCCTAACACACACCCGAATGCATTATCAGAGACGGACAAATACAACAGCAGCGGACTTCCTTCTCGTGGAGGGACTAATACCGGTGGATTAGACAAATAACTCTTGATGGTGTTGAAAGCGGTTTGACATTCTTCCGTCCATGTTGTCATTGCATCCTTCCTCAACAACTTAAAGATAGGATCACAAATCAACGTAGATTGGGCTATGAATCGACTGATGTAATTCAACCTTCCTAAGAAACTCATGACCTCTTTCTTCGTCTTTGGAGGAGGAAACTCCTGAATTGCTTTGATCTTGGAAGGGTCTAGCTCGATACCTCTTCTACTATCAATGAATCCCAACAGTTTATCAGCCGGTACTCCGAAAGCACATTTGGCGGGATTCAATTTTAGATTATACCGGCATAGACGATCGAAGAACTTCCTCAAATGAGTCAAGTGATCTGAACTCTCGTGGGACTTGATGATGACATCATCCACATACACCTCAATCTCTTTGTGAATCATGTCGTGAAAGAGAGTCGTCATGGCTCTCATATAAGTAGCCCCAGCGTTCTTGAGACCAAATGGCATCACCCGATAATGATACACACCCCATGGCGTGATGAAGTTTGTCCTTTCTGCATCTTCTCTATCCATTAGTATTTGATGATATCCTGCAAAGCAATCCACAAACGACTGTATTTCATGCTTGGCACAATTGTCAATGAGGATATGAATGTTCGGCAACGGAAAATCATCCTTAGGGCTAGCTTTGTTGAGATCTCTGTAATCGACGCAGATTCTGATCTTTCCATCTTTCTTAGGCATTGGAACGATGTTGGCTAACCAAGTGGGATACTGCGTTACCTCCACCACCTTAGATTGTATATGCTTAGTAACCTCTTCTTTGATCTTCAGACTCAACTCTGGCTTAAACTTCCTAGTTTTCTACTTTACTGGACTGAACTCTGGATTGATTGGCAATATGTGAGAGACGATGTCCATACTCAAATCGGGCATATCTTCGTAAGACCATGCAAATATGTCCATGTATTCTTCGAGCAAAATAGTGAGTTCTCCTTTCTAAGCATCCGTCAAATGAACACTGATTCTGGTCTCTTTGACACATTCTTCATCTCCCAGATTCACTACTTCTGTTTTATCCAGATTAGGCTTATCTCGATTCTCAAATTGTCTCAGCTCCTCGACAAGATGTTCGGGTACCATGGTTCTTTCATCACAGATACCAAGTTCACTGTCATCCACTTCATTTTGTTCATCCAGCTTTTGACATGACATGATGTTGGCAAAAATTTAAATTTATTTATACTGAAATCACAAATAACACTGTTAGAATCCATAAAAGTAATTTTGATAAAACGATTGAAATGACAAGATAACCAGTAAGCACAATATGAAATGTAAAAAAACGGAGGCTTTCATTTAACAACAAAATGCAAACTTTGGCCATGACCATGGGTCACTCTGCCTTTTCGAACACCACAAAGGAAATTAAAGTAAGATTAAACACGGACAAAAACAAATAAAGTAAGGGTGTGTCTCGAGCCTCCGCCGGATTGTCACGCATTTATAAATAAACAACTAAACAAAACCCCATCTACCAAGATGAATGGGAAATAGGCAACGGGGTGGATGTCTCTTTCGACACCAGTTCTGCATCATCATCATCAACTGCATCAACCTCCTCATATAAACCCTAGATTCCTTCCCCAAGGCCGTCGACACTGACAAGTTCTCGTACTGGGAATGACTGATATAAGTGTTGTATAGGTCGGGCTAATGCTTGATCACCCTTCTGCTTCTGCGTCTCCCACTCGTCTTCTTCCGAAGTGGCATATCCTAAACCAAACTTTGACTGCTTTGTTGGCAATGGAACGGGCTCAACAATACCTTGCTAATGGTTTCCTAATCCGTAACCAGGCTCAAACCCGTTTCTCAGCATAACCGTGGCTATCATCTTGTAAACAGTAGGCATAGGAGGTCCGGACCTCCCACCATCTTCTGTGGCTTTCACTATCTCGACTGTGTAGAAATTAGACCCTCTGGTGACGTTGTCAACAATAGGTGCATGCACGTTCGAATGGCTTCCCTCGCCATAAATAACAATTTCTCGTTCATTCCAAATGAACTTCATCATCTGGTGGAGGGTAGACGGCACAGCTCCTGCCATGTGGATCTAAGACCTTCCCAATAGCATGTTGTAATTGGTAATGATATCCATCACCTGAAATTCGACCACGAACTCAGCGGGCCCCACCTGAATCCCTAGATTCACCGATCCTAATGTGTCTCTCCGACTGCCGTCAAATGCTCTCACATTGACTTGACTCTGAAAAATTTTCCCAACATCAAAATTCAACTGTCTGAGAGTAGACAACGGACATATGTTCAAACCCCACCTATCATCAATCAACATGCGGTTCACAATCATATCCTGACACTTAATAGTAACGTGAAGTGCCTTGTTGTGCATTGACCCCTCAAATGGCAACTCGTCGTCACCAAAACTGATGCGGTGTCCCTGGGTAACCCGGCTTATGATAGCCGCCAAATCATCACTGTTGGTTCCCACAGGCACATACGTGTCCTCCAACGCTCTCATTAACGCTTGTCTATGATGCTGCGAATTTACTGAGATTTGCGTAGGTGCCTTTTCCAAGTGCTTCACAATAGAGTATTCTTCCGGCCGCATTCTCCTCCAGAATTCTTCTGCCTCGGCTTCACTTATTTGCCTCTTGCCCTGATCTTCTTTGTTCACACCTTAGACTGGTCCCTCGGTATCGATAGTTCTGATTACGACCTTGTTAGTGGAGACTCTTTTCAGCACTGCAGCGACCACCTCGAGAGGCGTCAAAAGGACAACTTTCGGCTTTTCGGTGATGCTCAAAGCTGCCACACTTTTCTCCAAACCAGAAGCGTTGTCGGGGACTATCATTTTGGGTGCACACCAGTCTTTCTCTTTTTCAATCATGTGGGCACTGTTCTCTCCATGGTTTGGCAAAGGATTGTTGCTGACATTAGGAGCGACAGTTTGGAGAACGACCATATTGCGATCAATTAGATCCTGAATCTTGTGCTTCAAGTTTATGCACTCCTCAGTGTTATGTCCAATACCGTTGGAATGGTACGCACAAGTTTGATCACTCCTGTAGAAGCGAGAACTAGCATCCACTACTTTCGGAGGAACAGGCTGCATCAACCCTACAGCGTATAACCTTTCAAAAAGCTTCGCCCGGCTTTTAGCAAGTGGTATGAACACCCTAGGAGGTTTCTTATCGAAGCTTGGACGAAGAGGGTTGTAGTTGTTTTGTGGAGGTGGGGTACTTGATAGTAGGTTGGAGGGTTTTGGCGAAGAGGTGTAGGAATTCGGGGTCTTTGGTATGATGGGGTATGATGGCTTGGTGATGGATTTTGGTAGCTAGCAGGAGGAGTATGATGGACCGGTTGGACGTAGGCACAACTCGGGGGCTGAGGCTGGTAATTTGGATGGACACTCGGGTATTAGGGGGTGTGATACTGAAGGGAAGGAGTTTGGTAGTTTAGGGCTGAAGTTTGGGGCCCTAGTTGGGTGTGGTATATTGGGAGTGGACTCGGGGTGAATTGGGGATGATTTTGAGGAGATGTGGTTTTCCTAGGGTTGTAAACGGGTGTTCTCCTCTTGTCTGGAAAGCCGGAGATAGCTGACACGTCCTCTCTTCTCTTTTTCACTAACCCTGAAGATCCAGCCGAACTCATCACACGGGTGACTTTTCCTGTCTTGAGGCCATCCTTGTTGGTCTCACCAATCCTGACAATGTCTGCGAATTTTGCTCCGATGAGCAATATCATTCTTTCATAGAACTCTTGCTCTTGCGAGCGCACAAATACTTCAACGATTTCTTTTTCTGACATAGGAGGTTGGACCTTGGCCGCCTCCTTTCTCCACCGATAGGCATACTCGCGGTAACTCTCTGTGGACCTTTGTCTTATCTTTTCCAGCGAGTACCGATCTGGAACAACCTCTACGTTGTAAGCGAATCTTTCCACGAAATCCTTAGCCATAGCGTTCCATCCGGCCCATTGGCTCACTTCCTGTGATGTGAACCAATCTAAAGCCTCTCCACTCAGGCTCCGGCTGAAAAGTCTCATCAACAAAGCTTCATTTCTCCCGACACCCACGAGCTGGTCACAGTAAGCCCTTAGATGGGCTAATGGGTTTCCAATTCCGGCTAAGGTGTCGAATTTCGGGATCTTAAATCCCTCCGGAAGGTCCAGGTCGAGGCGAATGCACAAGTCCTCATAGCTTACGCCGGCGATATCTGGAGTGATATGGTACTGCTTCAACGCCTTCGCTACTTCTTCCTTTATCCCTTTTTTGACTATTTCCTCTCGAGCCCTCCATTCCCTCTCCTTCTCCTCATAGTGGTCTATTTCGGAATAGGTAGTATGGGGAATCTGGGGTTTTGTAAGAACCGGGACATGGAAGGGAACTTTGGGGAGTGAGGTTTGGACAGTGGGCAAGTTGTATTGTTCGGGAGCGTGGATCTCTGGATGGATTGTTTGAGGGTAGGCGTTGTTGGGAATAGGGGAGGAGCTAAAGGCTTGGGCGTTGTTGGCATTTGAGTTTTGTAGTGGAGGGGGGGCTTGGTGTGATGAATTGGATTGAACGACGTTTGGGGCAGTTAAATCAATACTGGGAGCAGTTTGGATAGGGGTGACAGGTGGGTTGATTGATAGAGGAATAGGTTGGTGTGTCGGATGAGGAGTAGGCAAGTGGAACGGAGGCCTCCCATCATCATGACCAGGAAGATTGGTAGCGATGGCCAGATTGGGAGTCTTTTTCATCTCCATTTTCATTTCCCCAATTTGCTGCATCAACTATGCGATCAACTTATTCTGCTCAGTAATGACCGAATCCGTAATTGGAACCTCAGCCAAGCTCATATCATCGCAATTTTCTGCCATTGTACCTGCACTATTCAACTGGCTTTGACTGGGGAAGGAATCTTTGTGGGCTTTTGATCTGGTGAAGTAGGGGTGATCGGCCAGTTTTATCAACACAGACCAATTCTTATCACCTGTACGACAATTACTCAAAGGCAAAAAATATTAGTGTTTCCAGATTAAC
The DNA here is from genome assembly GCA_029948455.1 of Solanum rostratum. Classification (NCBI taxonomy): domain Eukaryota; kingdom Viridiplantae; phylum Streptophyta; class Magnoliopsida; order Solanales; family Solanaceae; genus Solanum; species Solanum rostratum. The sequence goes on from CM057051.1 coordinate 45,141,619, forward strand.
AAGTAATACAAGATATCACATACAAGTCAGCAAGCAAACAGTTGTTGCTTTAATCGGAAAAGACTAGCCCACTGGTCCAGGATACATGGCAGACGAGCAAGACTTTGTCTATGTGATTTTGGAAATGATGTGTCTCAGTATTCTTGGTTTTTCTTTTTGTCAGTGTGATTTTTCTGAATTGGGAAAGGTAAGATTCTAGATGTATTTTGAGGTTGGACTTTGTTGAGAAATTGAGACTCAAAGAATGTTTAGTTGTATTTCTGGCAGTGGTCGGGGTTCATTTTTGGTGGCTTATTTGATATACACATTTATTTTGGCAAGGAGTGGGCTAGAATTTTTTCGAATAAACAACATTATCACATAAATCACATAAATAATAGATATCATAGAAACAGTTATTGTGCGTCCTAGAGAACATGTGACCCTTTTATGCCAAGGGTTGGCCTATCGATTTGAAGGATGTATACGTCATTTTAAATATCTCGTTGTTCCCCCGAAATGAATTTCATAAATAGATAAAATATATTATAAACATTAACTAATAAGGGATACATTTTCCGGGGAAAAGGGAAGAAAATGTGAAAAGTACAAAAATTTCCCACCCAGGGGATAAACTAAATAGAAGGAGATCACGTTGAACTTCTGGCTTTGTCTACCTCTCCCCGGATTTGGCGTTGATGCAACATCAAGAAAGGCTCCGCTAGCAAGGCCCGACCGGATATCGGTGTTTGCTGGAGAGTAGTGAGCTGCCTTCCAGATTCTGATCCATCTGAATCAAACATGCTCTTGTATCGGCTAATTCCTGCGCCTGAAAGGTTATGACTCTACGAAGTTCGTACTCTCTTTGTTGAATCTCTTGCTCCCTTCGCAAGTAATCTTGTTCTTTCTGTCGAAATTCTTGTTCCCTTTGTTGGAATTCCCGTTCCCTGTCATCCCACTGTTGTTGAAAAAACCGCCTTTGGACCTAGACCCTCGCTTCTATATCTTCCACTCAGGGATTAAGGTGGGGCCCCGGAATGATGTCTCCGCTTAAATCGGCCTTCAACCACTCTTTGTACCCTTCCTCGTAGCCCGCATCATACCTATCTTCGGCAATACTTTCCTTGTTCAAGAAACTACACGCGGACCATTCCTTGAGAATGTCATCCGCAAAGGGTACCTTTTCTCGATCCTTGTAGTCGACAACATATTGGCTAGTATCCCCAGTCATTGGCTCGACTTGCTTCCTCCCGAACTGTCTCATTACTCGGTTCGAAGAGTAAGGTCTCATACCCCGAATACCCATAAGGACCAAAAAGGGAAACCGCCTTCCTTGTATTTCCACCCTTTCGGACATAAAGTCGTCGAACATCCACGAGATGTTATCTTCCTTCAAATCATAAAGAGCTTGTGCCCATCCTTTCTTTGACCTTCTCATTTTGAAGTTCTGAATAGTCAACAGAAGTTCGTGGTGGGCCAAGGCATTTCTTCCGTCATGCCGTCTCAGATCTTGTTTCCACTTCTCAACTTTAGTGGCCAAGTGTAAAGACATCCACCATTGTTGTAGTAAATTACACCCTTGGAAAAATCCATACCCATTCTTGCACATCCCAAGAGACCGGTAGATATCGGCCACGATGACCCGTGCCAAATAACAATACTTCTTTTGGCCGTCTTTACCAAGGCCGTAGAAGATGGTGTGGGTGACCATGACAACTCGGGAATCTATGGCATTTGTCTGGTCATGGGGAATACCATGGTTCCTAAAAGGCATATGGAAAAAGCTAGGGCTTGGGTGCTAATACAAGTGCCGTAATCATGAAACTCCTTAGGGAAGTTTTCAAAATAACTCTTATGCCCCCAACGCTCAAAGAATCTTAAGAATGGGATCCTCGGGTTATCTAACCACTCAGCTTGCACCAGGAAAAGCATATCCTTCATTTTCTTATTGGTCGGTCTGCTCGGTACCAAAATATTGTGGTCGGTGTATTTCTTCCTTTTTTTCATACAACCCCTTAGACTCTAAGCAATCCCGAATCTCTTCGATCGTAGGTGCTAACTCGACATCCCCAAACCGGAACACCCTCCTCTCATCATCCCAGAATCGTGTAATAACCTTAATAAATGTAGGGTATGCCTGAAAGTCCATTAACGAAGGTAGATGCCCTAGATGTGTCATGACTTGATCCTGTGCATACTCACTAAGGTTGTTCCACCATACACGGAGAAGATCCGGAGTCTTGTTAACCATGTCAAATTCTGGAAATTGACTAGCCATCTACAAGAAAAATTGTATCTTAGAAAAATAAAGGCAACCCCCCGGGCCCATGAACAATGATTTATTTAAAAAAACGTATACATCCTTCAAAAACAGACAAAATGATCGTTCAATTGGGTCGGAGGCCACTTTGAACTCAAGGTGGGCTACTAATGGGCCCGATACCCCTAAGGTATCGGGTCGACTTAGGCGAATGCACCTACAAGGTTTTGATTTCGTTCTATCCTAGGTATCTAAGAGTGGGTTTATTTTTTACTGTGAAAAGGTGACCCGAGCGGACAACCGGGGCTAGGGAAGTTAACGACCGTCGACCCCGCAAGATCGACTCATTTCGTCAGGGTACCCTGATGGAAAAATTTGGACTAAACGGTTGCGACCCGCATAACCGTCGTTTTATGAAAAATAAAAAAAATGCCAAGTGGCGGAAAATGCTATGCATGTATGAAGGTTTAATTATACAATTTAATTAAAATCAGACAATTAACACAAATAAGCAGATAATAAAATAAACAATAAATAGAGTTAGTCAAAAAATTAGTCTATTGGTTAGAACCTAATTAAATTCCCCAGCAGAGTCGCCATTTCTGTTATATCGAAAAATGACTTTGGGTTTAAAAATTCGATTAAGACTTAATTAATTTAAGTAAATCGAATCTTCAAATTTTTAGAGTCGCCACTTAATTTTTTTAAGGAAAAATCAAGAAAAAACCGATTTAATTATTTTAAAAAAGACTTAACAGAGAAAATCCTTTTAAAATCCAAAGAATAGGTTCGGGTTCATATTTCTATTTCGAGAAGGTTTTATGCACTCGAAATATCCGCTAACGTGCGGTTATCCGACGATTAAATATTTTGACTAACTTTAAAAATAATATAATTTATATTTAACTCTTTAAAAGGTTTAAAATATTTTAAAAATAGGAAAATAATATATCTAAATTTTTACTTATATGTTATTCAATTAGAAAATAATTAAGTGGATTACCTAAAATTCAATAGGATGATGTCTATTAAACTGGTGGTGGGTAAGCACGTAATGACTGTAGTTAGTGTCTATGCGCCTCAAGCTGGTTTAGATGAGGAAGTCAAGAGGCTATTTTGGGAAGAATTGGATGAGGTGGTGAGGGGCATTCCAGTGACAGAAAAGCTTTTCATTGGGGGAGACTTTAATGGACATATTGGGGCTACTGATTGTGGGTTTGAAGATGTCCATGGAGGCTTTGGTTTTGGGGAAAGGAATGGAGGGGGGACGTCTCTCTTGGATTTTGCTAAAGCATTTGAGTTGGTTATTGCTAACTCATGTTTCCAGAAGAGGGAAAGTCATTTGATAACCTTTCAGAGTGGGGTAGCTAAAACTCAAATTGATTACCTACTTCTACGAAAAGGTGATAGAGGCCTTTGTAAGAATTGCAAAGTTATTCCGAATAGTGATGGACTTAGAGATTAAGAGAGAAAAGAAGAGGAAGATTGTTTATGCCCAACCGAGGATTAGATGGGGGGGCCTGACTCCTGCCCTCTCGCATGAGATGGAAGAAAAACTGAGAATCTTAGAGGCTTGGAGTAGTGGTGGAGATGTGAATAATATGTGGGACAATACTGCTGGGTGCATTAGAAAGGTGGCGTCTGAGGTTCTAGGGGTTTCAAGGGGAACCTGTGGGGGACGTCGAGGTGATTGGTGGTGGAATGAAGAAGTTCAAGACAAAGTAAAAGCTAAGAAGGTGGCCTATACAAAGTGGTTGGAGTGTAGGGAGGAGGATGAAAAACAGAGGCTTAAGGAGATTTATAAGACGGCTAAGTCAGAAGCAAAGAGGGCGGTGACATATGAGGAGCTAAGTGATAAAGGCGCGGACAAGCGAATGTATAGGCTTGCTAAAGAGAGAGAAAAGAAAGCTCGCGATTTGGATCAAGTGAAGTGCATCAAGGATGAAAAGGGTGAGGTGTTAGTGGATGTGACTTCCATTAAACAAAGGTGGCAAGCTTACTTTCATAAACTCTTAAATGAAAAAGGAGATAGTAATACTGAGCTGGGCATGTTGGCACATTCTGAAAGTCACCGAGACTTTGGTTATTGCAGGCGGTTCAGAGTTGAGGAGGTTAGAAGGGCTATTAGTAGGATGAAGAGAGGGAGGGCACTCGGACCGGATGAGATTCCGATAGATTTTTGGAAGAGTATGGTTAAGGATGGCATAGAGTGGCTGACTAGACTGTTTAATACTATCATGAAGACGGCCAAGATGCCGGATGAATGGAGGAGGAGCACGATGGTCCCACTGTATAAGAACAAAGGTGATATTCAAAACTGTAATAACTACAGGGGTATCAAGTTGTTGAGTCATACTATGAAGGCATGGGAGAGAGTGGTGGAGATGAGGGTGAGGAAAGTAGTTTCTATCTCAGAAAACCAGTTTGGATTCATGCCAGGACGGTCGACTACTGAAGCGATCCACCTTGTTCGGAGATTAGTGGAGAAATACAGGGAAAGTAAGAAGGACCTTCATATGGTGTTCATTGATCTTGAGAAGGCCTATGACAAAGTCCCAAGGGATGTCCTATGGAGGTGTTTGGAGATGAAAGGCGTTCCAATGGCATATATTAGAGTGATAAAGGACATGTACGACGGGGCCATAACTCGGGTAAGAACGGTGGGAGGAGACTCTGAATATTTTCCTGTTCAGATGGGACTTCATCAAGGGTCTGTGTTGAGCCCTTTTTTATTTGCCTTGGTGATGGATGAGCTGACGCGATCTATCCAGGAGGAAGTCCCGTGGTGTATGTTGTTTGCTGATGACATAGTACTGATTGATGAGACCCGGACCAAAGTTAATGATAGGTTGGAGGTTTGGAGACACGCTTTGGAGACTAAAGGATTCAAACTGAGCAGGACCAAAACAGAATACTTGAAGTGCAAATTCAGTGTTGCGAGGGATGAAGCAGACATTGATGTGAGACTGGCAGCTCACCTTATCCCCAAGAAGGAAAGCTTTAAGTATCTTGGGTCTATCATCCAGAGCAGTGGGGATATTGACGATGATGTCACTCATCGTATTGGGGCGGCTTGGACAAAGTGGAGGTTGGCCTCTGGAGTATTGTGTGATAAGAAGATACCACCTAAACTCAAAGGTAAGTTCTACAGAATGGTGGTTAGACCATCTTTGTTGTATGGGGTGGAGTGTTGGCCAATAAAAAATGTACATGTTCAGAAGATGCAGGTCGCAGAAATGAGAATGTTAAGATGGATGTGTGGTCACACCAGGAGTGATAAGATTAGGAACGAGGTCATTCGGGAGAAGCTAGAGGTGGCCCCTGTAGCTGACAAGATGAGGGAAGCGAGACTGCGATGGTTTGGACATGTACAGAGAAGGAGTACAGATGCCCCTGTTAGAAGGTGTGAGAGGCTAGATTTGGGAGCCACTAGGAGGGGTAGAGGTAGACCAAAAAAGTATTGGGGGGAGGTGATTAGATATGATATGGTGAAACTTGGTCTCACCAAGGACATGACCTTAGACAGGAAGGAGTGGAGGTCGAGAATTAGAGTAGCAGGATAATAGGGTAGATAGGAAGGAGTGGTAATTGTCTGCCTTTATATGTTATTTATCTGGCTTTATATGTTACTATCTTGTATCTACGTATTATCATGTGTTCTTCTCTTTCTTGCCTGTTTATCATATCTAGCTTATTCTGCTGATGGGTTTTTGTGATGAGGGTTTCCAGGAAACAGCCTCTCTACCTGTGTGGTAGTGGTAAGGTCTGCGTACATCTTACCCTCCCCAGACCCCACTTGTGGGATTTCACTGGGTATGTTATGTTATGTATGTACCTAAAATTCAATAGGGGCGTATTATGGGAATCCAACCAATACTTATTTAATTAAAGGACTTAATAAATTTAATTAAGTAATTAGAATTTTAAATCTACGAAATTTAAGTGTTTAAAAAGGGAGATATATTTTGAAGTAGCATTATTTTAAAGAAAAAGTACTTGGAATATTTTAAAGAAAATATTAGAATCTAATTTCTTGAAAGTGATTTTAAAAACCCAAATTTAAAGTCGTGATATAACATAGGTGGCCAACTTTGGGAAATTTAATTAGATTAAAACGCAACAAAACAACATGAATTAAAATTAGTGGTAAAGATATTCAAATAATTATCACAAGCAAATAATATAGGCAAGAGGTAAACAAGATAAATTAAAGGAAATATTACATAATTAAGCAAACTTAAGATTAATAATATCATATATTATCTACATTTTAATTTTATTACATTAATGGCATTCCCGTTATTTGTTTTTGCTACTAAAGATGTGGTCCCCACCAACCCCATGTATAAAACCTAAATCCTTTTCCCTCCTTCTTTTAGCCTCCATTATACACACGTTTACACTCCACCTTCATTAACCGATTCCGCCATTTAAGCCACCATCACACGCTTAAATCTCTCGAAAATCTTAACAAATCAAGTCAAGATCTGCTTAACTAAGGTAATATTTCATTTTTATTTCAAAATGCATACTTGAAATTTCAAGTTTTATTTTTTTTGGCGCTTTTTTATTTTTGCTCACCCTGTTCAAATTTTCCCCAAATTTTTTACTTTTTAGCCGAAATTTTCAACTCATCTTCCATACAATATGGTGAAGGAGTCTTCATCTAAAAGGATTACGAGAGGTATTCATTGTGCATGTTAAAAAAATGGAAGCATTGCCCTCATTTTCACTCGGATTAACTCAAGAAATTGAGAATATTGCAGGGTCAAGTTCAAAATCTAGGGTTAGTGATGAAGGAGCATCCAATGCCGACCCAATTTCAAAGTTAAGGAGTCAACAAAACAAGAGGAAAGCTGTTGATAATGGCTCTGAATCGTCTTCTGACAGTGATGAGTTTGATACAGGCGAGAAGGAGGTATGTTTTAGCTTTTAAAATCTTGGTATACAGGCGAGAAGGAGGTATGTTTTAGCTTTTAAAATCTTGGTATTTTTATTGTGTCTTTTATTTATATGTTTATACAAAAAATATAATTGTCAGATCTGATGATGTTTTTATAAAATCAGGGGTGTATAAGGGTAGATTTATACAAAAATAAACTCTCACAGTATATGATTTTAAGTATTTATACAGTCATGGAATGTATGTGAAATACAACTGTGTATATATAAATTCAGTACATTGAAAATTTTGGGTAATGTTTATACAACCCTGAAATCCACCATTTAAGTATAATGTAAATTTCCATGGAATCCATCATTTAACCCTCCTTATACATTATATAAATTATTACGGAGGAAAAGTTATACAAACCTGGTCCATGCAACTTTAAAAAAATACAAATGTTCAAGTGTATAAATTTATTACAAGTAAGCACACATGTATAAGATCATGAAAATTTTATACACTGCACACATGTATAAGATCATGAAAATTTTATACACTTTAATAACATACATGTATAAATTGATCTGTATATTTATGTGTAATTATACAGTGAGCAATATTGTATAAAATATACTAGATTTTATATAAATTGATATGTATATTTTATGTGTAATTATACAGTGAGCAGCATTGTATAAAATATACTAGATTTTATACAAGCTAGTTGTATACAAAAAATAGAGACTGTGTACCAAAATATGATTATACACTTTCTGTGTTTATTTATACAGTTTCTATATTTATATACACAGTGTATATATATATATAAGCCTTAAAAAATATGATTGTATTTTTTACATGTAAGAAGTTGATTTTATTATTCAAGGTACTCCTACAGTTGTGCAGCGTATGCAATGCTACACAAATATCAGCGTAATGGACGATTTATCACAAATCCTGACTGAAAGTCAGATGAATCGTTTTCGCCGGTCTGCCAAATGCTTTGCACACCTATTTGCACTGAACAGATGTAATGTGCAAGCCCAACTGTTTAAATGTCTCATGATGTTAGAGGTGCAAGGCAGTTCGTCTGAGGCTTTTACTATACACGTAAATGGGTATACTCTACGTTTCACACGTAGAGAATTTGCTATTATATCTGGTTTGAAGTGCTGTGACGACTTGTCCGATTTTATCTTTAACACTGAAGAACCAAATAGGATCTTAAGTCAGTATTTCGGTGGATGTACATCAATTAAAAAGCAACAATTAAGTGATAATTTTAATGACAAGGTCTGGGGTGACAACGACGATGATGCGGTGAAGTTTGGTGTTTTATACTATATTCACTCTTTCATCATGTCAGAGGAGCCCAAAACAACTGTGATAAATAGGAATGATTTTGATGTTGTTGAATCTGGTAGATACTCAGATTATCCTTGGGTAACAAAGCCTTTGATGAGCTTACAAAGAATCTGCATGCCAAGATCACACAGACTGGGAAGTACTACAGAATTCATGGTTTTCCACTAGCCATGCAAATATGGATGTATGAATGTTGTTCGAACGTCAACCCAAATATTGCTGTGAAGAAGCATGACAACATCCCCAGGATCTGTAACTGGGAGACCACAAATGACCAACCTCGATGGGATTTCATAATGAATGTCATGTTACGAGGCACTCGTAAAAAGGTATAACTTTCCAAGCATTATTAATAATTACATTTGATAGTACACAATTTTTATCTGATTACAAATTTTAATGATTCAACCCCTGTTCAGATTGTTTTTAAAAACATAACTCCAAGTGAAGCAGAGCTATCAACTCTGTCAATACCACCGGAGTATGTTCAACCAGGCCCAGCAATGAATCGGGCAGATCTTGTTGCTGCTCACACAGTCAACGAGTCTGACGACGATTTCCAAGACCCTCCCAGTGTAAAACAGTCCAAAGGAAAAGAGAAAATAACACAACGCCGATCTCCTGCAAAGAAAAAGTTAAAGACTTCTATATCGGTTGAACATAAGAAGGGACAGTTAGCGATGCCCAAAAAACCACCTGCAAAAAAGACTCCCCTGGCGAAGGATAAGAAGGCGAAACACACGGTTCATGGCAGAAAAAAAAATACTGATGCTACAGCAAGCATTCCTTCAAGTAGCAAGTCAGGTGAACCAACCATATCGCGCGAGGAGTTTGAACTATTCAAGAATTCTGTAAGTTATACCTCTTTCTCACCTACATTCTTGTTCACATTTTGGCTTTTAATTTTATACAATTGTAACCACATAGCAACTATAGGTTAAGGACGATTTTCAAGACTTGAAGAAGATGATGCAAGATAATTTTAACATGCTTTTGCAAGAAATCAGAAATAATAGATCTGATGACAAGGTAGGCACACAATATAGTATTCTAATTTTTTATATGTTTTTATCATACTATTTTAAATTTTTCTATATTAAATCATATGTTGTATACATTAACAGGATAATCCACAGAATGTCCAACCTAAAACGCCTAATGTTAGAGCTGAAATGGATTCTCACGCAACACCCGTTGACAATGAACCAGCTATTCATGGGGTGTCTGATTCACCAAACATAGCACAGGTATGATACAATCACACAAAAAACATGTATACCAATTTTAATTCTTATACAATTTATGTGAAAAGCATGTATAATGACAAAAAAATTATTTATTTTTTATACATTTGCAGTTTTTGTACTTATATTGAGTTTTGCATTATTGAAAGGTTCATGCAGGACAATCAGCACACACACATCCTTTGAGTGCTTCAACCACTGGTCCATCTATATTCATTGACGTAGGTTCTGACGAGCCAGAGGTATTATTTAATATACATTTACAGTTATTCATTCGACAAGGCTTGTATTTTTTTTAATAAAAAAATACGATATTTAATATCCTCAAATTTTGCACAAAAAAATTATATATAGGCACCCAGTATTCGAGCAGAATCACCTCAAGACATTCACAATATGTCCTCCGCAGAAGTGTGCCACATCCCAGAGCAAACAGAAAACACAGAGGTATGTCCACAATTTCTTTATACATTGAATCATGTGTGTATAGATCATGAATATACATTTTTTATACATATACAAATATACACTGTATAATACTCTACCTGTTTATACATTTGAATCATGTGTGTATATATTATAATATACTATTTATACACATACATATGCATTATGAATTGGAACTGGTTATTTACTTTGTATATAACACTCAATACATGTGGTTAAATTTGTGATGATGTAGCTGATATTGGAACTGGTTATTTGGATTTTGATATGGTTACATGAACACTTAATCCAATAATTTTTAGTAGGATGAACAGGAAATAGGAATGGACAATTGTTGTCATGTTATACATTGTACAGAATTTTATTTTTTTGTAAATATAGTGAATTTATGTGTGTTATACAGATTATACATATATTAAGTATGTGTGTGAAATCATGCATGTTATTTACAAATAATTCATCGCAGGAAATTGTTGATCATGTAATTCTTGACGTTCCAAAGGATTTTGAGAGATCGTTAGATGGAGACAATAATCCAGCTGAGCAAAATGAAGCAACTGTGCCACATGGTTCAAGCCCAACAGTCCAGCACACGACAGGTATCGAATCAAGTGGGATCCACGAACAGACAACACCAGCATCTCAGTTTGAATTGCCGGACGATCTTCTTCCCAGTCTTAACCAGGAAAGAATCAACTTGGAAAGACGAATAATTATACATCTAATGGCTTTCGCTTTCACCCCTCCGTTAGATATCGACACGACACCATTGCAATCACGAAGGGTTAGAAGGCCAGGACCATTCAATGTTTCACCATACATGACCCCATTTGGATCAGAAACAGGTTAAAATCTTCAAATACAAGCATTTATACATTCTGATCATTAATTTGCTTGCACACATACTTTTGTTGTAATTTATACATTTTACAGGTGGGTCCTCATCCGGTTCAGTGATCTTCCAACAAAAGCATCCATTCGAATCAATTTTCCAGAATCATGATGCATCATTGCACCTGGGTTTCTGGAGATGGCTACGAGTTGATCTTTTATCCAGGCAACCAAAGAAGTAAGCATCCGACTACATTAATTTACTGATCTCATTTTTTTGAATACGCTTTTTTCCTAATAAAATATTTATCACTATTATTACTTCTTTACTATTAAGGAACACAAAAGGTGAACATTACAAGAGAAAAAGGCTGAATTAACTGTGCCATTTGATTTTGGTGTGGTACAAGTATCAAACAAGAATTGGTTTTACGAGTTGGCAAGTGTAGGAGAGCCGCTCGACGACACGGTATGTCTATTTTTAACAATTGATTATTTTTTTATATACAATCTATTTTCTCACATTACTATACATTTTTGATATATACTTTTTCATTTTTTCATCAAGCACATTGATGTAATCATGTATTATCTACGGAAAAAAGCCAAGTATTCCAAGTCTCCAAGCTATTCGTACACAACTGTTGATTGTAACTTTGCTGGAATTATACATGGAATTTGGGAAGTATACTCCGATCTTGATAGCACAGAATGTAATGCAAGCCAAGAAAGGACAATTGTGTCATATATCAACGGGCACAGGTTGCTAGCTGTTGTCCCATGGTCCATGGTGGACAACGTGTTTATACCTGTTTGCCTGAAGGACAAGTTCCACTGGTTGTTACTGGTAGTGTCATTCAATGACCGATCAATCATGGTATACGACCCAATCAGATCGTCGTCACATGATGCATATATACAAAAAGAAGTCAAAAAGTTTGTTGAGCTTATACCGACATATCTTGCAACGTCACAGTTCTTCAAGAACAAATCTTTTGATACAAACTTGCAGGAAAAGTACAATCCCAACACAGAACACGACCCGTTTGAAATAGTACAAGTGAACAACTTACCACAGCAGAACGAAGAAAGCATGTAAGTTTTTCACCTAGGCCATTTTTTAATTTATTAGGACTTATTTATACAACATTCATTTCTTTAATTTTATCTGTTATGTAGGGACTGCGGCATATACTTGGCAGTGTTTGCAGAATATCTGAGTGAAGGCCAGACTCCAGCCGAAAATGCCATAGATTGTGACCTGATGCGTTCTCGAGATGCAGCTCTTTTATGGGATTATGGTCAGCGCAAGAACGACGAAGGTGCAGTTAGCGAAAATGAAGCTCCAATGAAGCCTCCCAGGGACCCAAGTGACAGCGGTCGTAGCGATGCAATTTTAATTTAGATGTCAAGGATGGACTATTTTTTTTTCAGGCTATGTTTTTAGTTTAGAACATATTTTTAAGAATTCTTTTTTTATTTGTGTAAATTATGTTTACACAATTCTGGACAATTCTGGACAGTGTTTACCAAATCAGGACAACGTGTTTTTTGTTGTGTCTCGACATTAAAGTTTTTTTAAATGCATTCATATACACCTTAAGCAGTTATACATATATATTTATGTTCAATAACCATAATATATACTCAATATATTACATGTAGACAAATAAGCATATATACGAAGAAAGTATATGATATTCACTAACATACAAACTAGTAATGTAATATACAGGACTGTAGTATACAATTTGTATACAAATATGTATATATATAATTGAATTTTAAATCACATATTTATACACCACCAGATGAATTCACATATATGTACTAAGACTTCACTTATACGTAAAAAATAACAAATTTATTTATACTCATGTATAACATTCGTTTGAGCTACATTATATGTATTTATACACATGTGCATATATCCTCTTTAATTTACGAATATTTATAGAATTTTTTATAAGGTTGTGTATTTTATACATTCATAAAAGTATCATACATAATTTTATACATATTTATACATAACTTTTATACATTCATATCAATGAATTCAAATATCAAGTCTATATGGTCACATATTCATTTAACTATATATATTATATTCATACAGCTATACATACACACTAAAGGATAACCCAGAAATGAATGACGAATGTTAATTCTATTTATTATTCAAAAATATGAATAAATAGTTCAATTTAAAGACATAGATGTACTCATAGTCACCAACTAAAATTCAATAGTGTATAAATTAAGGAACACAGGTCCTATTTCTACAGGATCGCCGGTTATGACCTATACTCCCACAAGTACTACATGCATTTTTTCCCTTGCATGACAACAATTCTGTGAATGATTTGTCTCTGCTCTTCTTCTTTGAGGTCTCTTGAATACAGGAGGTAGAACCAAATCATCCAGCACGTGTTTCGGTATTATCCAATCCTTTCTATCCGGCAACGGATCTATGGCCACCTGATATGTTTTCAACACAGTTTTTGGTTTATACAAATCAGAGCAAAATTCATCCGGTTCTAGATGTTTAGATTTCAACATAGCCCAAGCATGTTCACACGGTATTTCATCAATCTGAAAACGACCGCAACTACATGTCTTGCTTTCCAGACATACTTTAAATTTCCTCCCTTCATCGCTAACATTGTGGATGTGAACATTGGACGATACCACCTATGTAAAATTCAACAACAAAAAATAAAAAAAAAATGTTAGTTAACTTTAATGTATATCAAATAAAAATATTATACAATCACTAAAAAATACCGTCATCTTTGTACTGTTAGCCTCATTATTGGCCAATATATCCTGGAATTTACCCATCAAAGGAGTAAATGTATATGCTGCCTCTTTTTTATTTTCCAGGTTCCATCTACCAAACATCAAACGCACTTCCTCCAGAAAGTCAAGAATTGGTAATTCACGAGCTGACACCAATGCAGAGTTTATACTTTCTGCAAGGTTCGAAGTCATACAACATCCCCTATTAACAGGCGCATAAATTCTAGCCCACTTCTCATACCCAGCCAACTGCAGATACTCTTTTACCCCATGATCGACCCTTTCCACAGTTGTCATTAGCTTATCAAAATCAGATTGTGTATAAGCTTTTGCCATGGTATAAAAAACTTCACTCAATTTTTCATGAGACTTTCGATATTTACTCTTCACATTTGCCCATAAATGATACACACAAGCATAATGCGGAACACCATCATACACTCTCATAACTGCTTTAATTATGCTTTCATTTCTGTCGGAAACCACACACATATCAGGACGATGTCCATATGCTTCCTTAAATCGTTCGAAAAACCACGTCCATGATGCATCGTTTTCAGAATCTACAACTCCGTATGCAAGCGGGAATATATGTCCTGTTTAAATAAAAAATATACTTCTTTTAAACATAAGAAAATAGTTCAATTAATACTTATACATATATTTATATACATCATAACAGTTATACAAACATAATTCAAACATAGTTTTTTACCTGATCCATCCATAGTACTAGCCGACACAAATTGGCCATTGTATGGTTCTCTAAGGTGACTACCATCAACAACAACCACGGGTCTACAATGATCATACCCCCTAATAAAGGCGTTTAAAGCAACAAAAACATAAAGAAACTCGTTACCATCAGTTTTCTTTAGTTTTATACGAGAGCCAGGATATGTTGTTTCAAGCATGTATAAATAAGCTGGCAGCCTGCTATATGAACCTGCTGGCGTGCCTCGTAAATAAGTCAAAGCCTTTTCTTTTGCCCGCCATGCACACATGTAGGTAACATCTACCCCAAGATCCATTTTCATGTCCTTTCTTATATCCGAAGGCGTGTACTTTCGCTTGTGATCTTCCAATTTAGGCCTCACAATCCCGCCAACAAGATTGCTAGTTACCTGCCTTTGTGAATAAACTCTATCCTTCAACGGGCATGTATGCTTCATGTTGAACATTCTCACTCTAAACATACTAACATTGTTTATTGCAGAAGCTTTCATCTTCCACTCACATTCACTTGATTTGCACACAAGTGTATAACTGCATTTGTATATATAAAAATTTCATATAAGTTTTTAATATAGTATAAATTTCCTACAAAAATTTGCTTAACACAGTTGTTAAAAGAGATACTATTTATACATTTTAAACAAAAAATAACTATTGCATTCATGTCATATACCTGACTGAATTTGAACTTTCTGTTTTAAATTGAAACCGATTTGTAATTGCATACCGCTCCATGACAGCCTTAAGCGTAGCCTTGTCGGTATACACCTGGTCTACCTCAACATATTTATATGCCGGGTCAGATATGACTCCCACTAAATTATCAGACACAAAAGCATCAAGAGGATCTATCAACTCATCAATTGCCAAGTGATTTGCCTCGAAATCATCTACTTTATTCACTGGCGAGTTTCCAAGCATTGAAACAACCGCATCGTTAGAACTTTCACCAAGATAAATATTTTCGATGTCTTTCGCAAAAACACTAGCACAAATTGGATACATATTAAAATCATTTGTCGCCCTTTTCAACATAATATACACCCTAACACCCATATCATTGTGTATCACCATTGGCCTTTTGCCTTTTTCAACAATATACTCAAGCACCAGATTTTTCTTATCAAGATCAACACATAACTGCCGAGCAATCAATGTGATAAGTTCGTTATATGTTGATGTATCTTTACAAATAATCCCCTCCAATACATAATCACTGTAGTTATTATCGTCATCCCATCTCCCCGAATGCATAACCATTATCGCCAGTGATGCCATCTCTGCCCACAACAAAATTTATATACAATATTGAATAATTTTTAAAAAATCAACATATACAACTGAATTTTGTACAACATTGATTTTTATACAAAATTTACTAATTTCCGAAAATTAAAAGTAAGAAGAGATTTATATGCCACATATATACACAATATACAGTTTTTCCAACTCTCTTTAAATCGGTTTATACATTTTATACAGATTTTAAGATTTTCCAAAAAAAAAAAGCACTTACTAAAATGTTTATACATTGCTCCAATTTGATTTAAATCGATTTATACATATACAATCGATACTGAATATCGAAACACGTATAAACATGCACATAACTCGTATATTTTCCCTGAAAACAATTTGTCAAATTGCATTGCATGTTAGTAGGTTATACATCAAATACAAACATTACTAAATCTTGACGCAATACACAATAAACAGTAAAAAACAAGACACAATCAGGTAAACAAGGGAAATTGATCTTATATACTATATGCATAATATAAAGTTTTATATGAATTTACATCCATAATATACAAAATTAACACCATAATATACAAAAATTAACATCATATTCACAGAGCCAAAAAAAATTAAAAAAATTAAAAAGAAGGAAAACAAAACGAAAACTCACCAGTAACTTCCTTCCAAAAAACCCAGGAAAAAAAAATTTATGTTGGCAATTTTTCTGATAGAAAGGAAATCTTTTTTTTTTATTTAAAGTAGAAATATCATCTTATTTTTAGAAGAAGAGTTCAATTAGGAAAAGGATTTTAATTTGGTATTTTACTTCCTTTATTTATGGAACCGTTTCCTATAATAAGTACCTAAAAAGTCGCCTAATTAATTAACAAAAATTTGACACTTCCGATTTATACATTACCGTGAATTCGAATTTATACATTAAATTTGCTATAGCAATAGTTAGAAAAAGTAATTTCATAAACATTGGCTATTTTAAGACTTTAAGATTTTTAAGTTTGCCATTTATGAAAAATCCCCTAAATTAAAATAGAATTGGGCTTTGGCAGGCCCAATTCTCAAAGCCTGCATTTGATTTCAAATGTTGGGCCTGCCAAACCCTTAAAAGATGCTGCTGCCAATTGCGCTCAGGCCCAATAACTTCTGCTGCAAGACATTAGGGCTTTTGGCCCATTTTCCTTTTGGTTTTTATCTTGTGTATACACTGGTTGTATACCCATGTATATATCATGTATACAGATGCATACTCTACAACTTTGGCCTCCGAAACCTGTAAGTTGACTCCTCCAGCCTGTATTTACACTCCAAAGCCACGAAGTGGATGGGTTAACTCGAAAGAGAGAAAACTTGGGCCTCCGTGGCCCAAGGAAGGTAGAGTCCAAAAATGGATCCGGAATATTGTTCATGCAAAGAAAATAAAGATAAGGATGAATAATGAAAAAAAACATGGATAAGTCCGGACAAATGTGAAAGAATATACAAATACAAGTAAGGTTTAAGAAAAGGAAACACACAAGCAAGAACACACTTAGGCTTTGAATGACCATTTACTCTTAAATTCCCCTAAAATAAAATTCACTCGAGACGTCAACTTGAATCAAAAATAAATAACTAACAACTTACTAGAACACAAGACAAACCCGGATAGATAGAAACATTATATTTCACAAGTTGATGTGCAACTCACAACTTGCATAAAGACTTTGAGACAAGAAGGAAAAAGGAAAATTGCACAAAATTAAGACCAACATATATGATATATAGCATATCTATGCAGAGGGATATAGACACATAGCTACTGCAAATACGATAGCATCCGATATAATATATGTATATAGATATATAGATACTAGAATACAACAATATAACCAAGAGATCCTTTAAGCTATTTACGCATATGTATATTATGTATATATAGATATACATATGTATACATGGAAGCACAGGAACTGTTATATGACAATATAACCCAAAAACTCTCAAGTTCTTATAAATACATTTGTATATATGCATTTGTGTAGATATGTATATACGTATATATAAATACATAGACATTGCAATACCACCATATAACCAAACAAACTTTTGACTTATATACATTTATATACATACATGTAGAAATACACATATATGTATATATATACATAAATATGACAACGCAACAACATAACCGGACAACATTCAAATTGTAGTTACATGCTTATATATATATGTAGATATTCATATATATGTGCGTATATATAGCTACATATACACTGCGATACGACTATACCACATCATAACCAAACAACTTTTCAAGTTTTATACATACATATACGTATATATATCTGTATATACATGGATATACAGAAACATAGCCCTCAAAACCAACATATATTTCAACCACTCTTCCAGTTTTATGCATACATACACATATATATCTTTATATACATACATATACAAATATTTATACCAACAGTATTGACATTCACAGTCGGAACAAACTAACAACGATACTTCAAAGTGGTTTCATCACTCGCATTCAAACATGTATATTAACTCGAGATGAAGAGTAACGAGTATTACCTTTTCCGGGGCAGCGAAAACTGGAACTACGAGTCCGAACGATATCACCTCGACTGCTACGAACCGTCTGCGAATTTTCCTACTCCAGGAATAATCAGTGGACTATTTCTCAGTGATTAAGTATAGAGTATGAGTTGTTAAGATTTCTTAGGGATTTTCCGAATGGCTTCTCCTCTTTTTTTCAAAAATCCGAAGAAGAAGACCCCCAAGAATGGTGAACAATTCGGGTATAAATACCCGAAATTAGGGCAACAAAACAGTAGAAATTCGGGGCAAATTCGACATTTTGCCCCGAATTTGAATTTCAAGTGGAATCCTTTTACAAGTCACACATCTCAGCCGTTGATTTTAATCGACGGCTTAGATGTGAGACACGTTCAAGGTTCCTGACGCGCAAGGACAGGGAAAAGGGGAGAAGGGAGTACGTGGTTGACCGAAAATGCTGAAAACGGCCACTGTAAGGCTGATTGCTTTCTGATTTTCGGGCTGTCTCTTTTGGTTTTTTCTGGTTTTGAGAGAGAGACGGGTTTGGGGGGAGGGAACGCGTGAGAGGGAGTAATTATTTTTTAGCGTTTTGCCAAGAAGGAGCACTGATTCCGACTGGATTTGGCTCTGGTTTCTGGTTTTTCATCAGAAATGGGGAAAGGAGAAGAAAGGGGATTGGGGTGGGGGAGAAAGAAAAGGGGAAAGGGTTAAAATTAAAATGGATGGGCCAGGTCGGGTTCTGGGTTGGGGATTGGGCTTGGGTCATTTCGGATTTGGGCTGGGCTGGAGGGATTTTGGGTTAAATTAGGTATTGGGTTTTTAACAAGAAAGAATTAAAAAGAGTTTAAAAGAATTAAAGATTTCAAAATTAGCCGCTTAAACTACAAATATGACCAATTTGAAATTAATCGATTAATTCGACCACGAAATGAATTAATATAAATTAATTAAGGAGCTTTTAAATATTAACGACTTAAGAACAAAGTAAAGCAATTAAAGATAGAATCTATTTAAGAAAATATTTTAAACATAACTAAAATTAAAAGATTTATATAATACACAACATATAGACATAAAAAATATATAATGCGAAAAAGTAAAGTAAAGCAATATGCAATATTAAAATAATATGATATGAAAAAATAAAGTAAAGCATTTTAAGATAAATATATATAATACGCAATATATAAACCTAATAAAATTGAAATTCAAAGATTCAAACCAAAAGCTACTTGGAAAAAAAATGTTTCTTGCACTTTTGAAAGCTAATTAATTCAAATCGTTAAAATTAATAGCGTGATGATTAATTTGTACTGTGGAGGGTAAAAATTGGGTGTCAACAATAAGTTAGTTTAAAAATAAGTGATGTGATTCTTAAAAAATAAAATAGGAAGTTAGTTATTTATTTTTTTACATTTTTAAAATAAGTGATGTGATTTTAATTAGATAAGTTAGTTATACGATTGTTGAAAAGAGTTTAAAATAAATAAAAATTTATGGTTTCAAAAGTCAAAATTTAAAAAATGAATTAATTAATATTTTAATAATAATAATAATAATTTATCTATCTATAATAAAAGTGACAAAAATTTGACATGTGTTGGTACTACAGAAACAATATTTATCATTGCATTAAGAAAATCTAAAAATAAAAAATAAAAATACAAACACACATTAAAAAAAAAACTGAAAAGCAGGGACGTTAATACATTTATTTAAGTCAATAAATGAAAATAAATAAATTAACACCACAATAACCTCTTGCATGTTCCTCTCCCCATTACCCATTTTTTCATATTTTTTGGATCAATTAAAATTAAATTCCTACGTTTAAAATTGCTTACAACTTACGCGTATTTAGTATTTTAACTATAAAAAAAAAGAATACTATTTATTTTAAAAAAAATTACAAAATAAAAAAAATTATATACCTAAGGGAGTTTTAAAACTTCTCATTACTAAACAAATGAATGTTTATATTAAAAAAGTTACCAATTAAAAAGTTAAAATTTTTAGAAAAGAACTTATCTTTATTTTTTCTAAAAAATATGTATCCATGTAAATAGAAATTTGTACAACTTTCCATTTAACTCCTACTAATTACTCTGACATTGAAACTATTTTTACTTTCTCAAATTAAAATTTTATTCTAACAATTAATTAGATAACTTAATTATTATTTTTAAATCATAAAACTGAATGACAAACAAATTACATTTACAAAAATAAATTTTAAAATTGATTGCCAAAATAATGAAATAATAAATATGATGTTTAAAAATAACACATCTTATGTCCCTATTTAACATGTTGAAAAGAATTAATTATGAAATATTTACGAATTAATATTTTTAAAATGCTAATTTTGAAAAATACAAGTATTTTGAAACTTATTGCCGAAAAAATTAAATAATAAATGTTATGTTTTAAATAAATGCATCCAACTATTTTCCTTAGATGAATTTATCTTTAATTATAATAATTGTATCCAATTAAATAGGAGTTTTACAACTTCCCATAGAACTTTTACTTATAGATAAACTTAAAAAGTTTTAAGTTAAAAATAATTCCTTAAAAAGATATACATACTAAATAAATTATTCCATCAAGACATGAATTAATTTTATAAGTATTCAAGTAACTATTTCTTATTTGTCATAATTTTCTCACGCTAAATTTTTAATTTGACAGTAGATTAGATAACTTTGTTATTGCTCTTAAATTAAAAACTGAATGATAAACAAATTAAAATTAAAAATACTACGTTAAAAAAATATATTAATACATCTTTTTCCCCACTTTTACACCTTGCTAGGAATTAATTATGAATTAATCTTTTAAAAAGAAAAATGTGTCCAACTAAATAGGAGTTTTAAAATTTCCCATAACAGTCCCACTAGCCATGAATTATGGAACTACAAGAAATTTGTTGGTTTTAATTTTATTTTTTATTTAAATTTACCTTTAAAAATACATTAATGAATATATGTCAAGCCACTTGAATTTAAGAAAAACACTATAGAAATAAGATTAAAAATATCCAATATTGAATCATTTAAAACAGAAAATTTCAATTGATGAATAAAAATTTATTATAGGAGTAGTTAAAAGTTAAGCCAATCAAAAAGGTAAAGAAGACAATATATCAAATCTAAATTATCCCTAAAATTTCTCAACGACTTGCCTGACTTTCTATCTCTTCAAACCTAAAGTATATTATGAATTAAAAAAATTAACTCTAGTTCTTTCAAAAATTATTTTATTAGTAACTACATCACATCTTACCCAAGGTGGTTTTATTTTTAAAGAAAAAGAATGTATTGGTAGAATATTGAAAAAAAGTTATTTTTTTAGAAGTAAAATAATTTTATTGGTACTAAACTTCTCTAGAGAGTAAAACACATATTACCATATAAAATTCTGAAAAACATTTTCAAGCCAATGCCTAAAATAACGCTCGGCAATTTTTTAAATAAATTAATTCTTATTTTTAAATATTAAATTGAAAAGTATGCATTTTAAAAGTAAAATAGAAACAAAATGGTAGTTTTGTAAAAAAAAAATTACTATTACTATATACTAACTTAAAAAAAACAACCATTAAGGTTTAAATAATCTTTTAAAAAAAAATGAAAATTTGAAAGTTTAAAAAAAATTAAATTACTATTACTAGCTTTAAAAACCAACTATTAAGGCTTAAATAACTAAAAAAAGGTGACATGAAAAAAAAATTATTATACTAACTTAAAAGACCAACCATTAAGACTTAAATAATTTTAAAAAATGTTTGAAAACTTGGAAGTTTAAAAAAATTAAATTACTATTACTAGCTTAAAAAATCAACTATTAAGGCTTAAATAACTAAAAAAAAATGTGACATTAAAAAAACCAAATTGAAAAATGTAAATTTTAAAGTAAAAACACTGCTTTTTACAAAATGTCAATTACAAATATTTCGTTTTTTTTTTAAAGAAAAAACTATTACTAACTTGAAAACACTATTAAAACTAAAATAACTTAAAATATTATATTTATAGAATAATAAATTATTCCACTTAAACAAGAATACAATATTTTTCTATAAAACAAATTGAATGTTTAAATTAATACATCAACAAATAACCATTTGATCTTAAATATCTCAATAAATTAGCCACATTAATTTTTAATATATGATCTTCATCCATTAGTATTATCTTTTATTCCTAATTATAAGTACCACAAATCTTTTAAAATTTAAACACAAGCAATCAATTTCAAGATCATACATTTTCATTAAAATTTAATACCTTGGATAAAAGTACAAATTAAAAGTAAAACTTTCCACTTCTACATTCTAATAATTTATGCTTGCAGATTTTTTCAACAAATATTTTATATTTTTTAATATAAAAGTTTGTTTATGTTTTGTTAAATTATAATAATGGTAAAAATATAGAATGATTCTCTTTTTGAGATATATTTTAGTTTTCAAAAAATGATCTTTTTTAAATTGATGAAGAGTAACCATAGGAGCTTTTTTTTTTTAGTTTAGTAGTATAATTTTTACTTTGATAACTTTTAAAAAATTTAACTTCAATAAATAGTGATCTTTGATTCCTTAGGATGACTTAATTTATATTGCAATAATGAGATGTTGCAAAAGTTTAATAAATTAATATTGTGATCAATGTAAAATAAATTGGTTAATTGTTATTTCGAGTGCACAAGCAAAAGAGAGAGATGGCTAAGCATAAAAACTTAAATTGTTCGTTATTTTAATTTTCTGATAATTAATTATGCATATATTTGCGGGCACATATACTAGTATTATTATATAAAAAAAGGTGAATAGCAAGTAGCACACTGTCAACATGTCTATTTGTGCTATTTATTTATTCTCTTTTATTATATGGGACTCATAAAAATATTTTGTGGATTAAATTTATATTTTGTACGTACTTAGTTTAATATTTTCGTCCATATAAAATTTTATATTTCTTTTAGAATCAATGAACGATATGATATCATAATTTTCATATTAATTAATATAAATCTTAAATTTTTTAAATATAATTTTGAGAAATAAATGATTATGTTGAGAATAAAATATGAAAAAAAAATATAATTTTCGCTCCTAAGCTATTTGTTTAACTATAAAAATTACGATTCACATTTTTTCAAAGTAAATTTTACTTTATTTGGAAAATCAACATTTGATCTTAAAAATTTATTTAAAGTTATGTTTCAATCGTAAATAACAACTTATAACTTTTTTTTTCTCACTTTTCAATTATCAGTATAAATATAAATAGTATCTCACATATTATAAATAATATAACTAATTGCTATTAAAAAAAAAATAATATTATTGTGCCTTGTACATAGCACAGGTTATTATAACTGGTTCAAATAGATCGTCTGTAATCAAGACAATTACTTTGTCATAACTGGGATTTGACAGCTAATTTTTAGATTTGATAGATATACTGAGAGTTATATAAAAATAAGTTTTTTAAAAAATAAAAAAAATAACTTGATAAAAATAGAAAAAAATAAAAGTTACATAGGCAATATTTAGAAGTGACAAATAGACGAATTGGATCAAATTTTGGTGAATCAAAACGGGTTTAAGCACTAATTTAACTACTTGTTACAAATTACGTACCTCTTTTCTTTTCTAAGTTTATCTTACATCCACTGATAGTGTATAAACTTTTTCACATTTTAGTACATGTAGAATATGTTAAGAAACTAGAGATTAACTAGTATCCACCGACGGTGGATAATAAAACTACATGGTCAGCTATTTTTTAATTAAATAATAAATAGTATCACATATTAGTTATTATTTAAATTTAAAAAAAGTATTAAGTAAGTTAGACTCTTAATTATTTGGAGGAGTTTGTTTAGGATTCTTACTAATTGACTTACCAAAAATAGGAAAAGCCTCTTCCATCCCTAGTTTCATGTTAGTTTCACGCCTTCAATACCATTGAAGCAACTCTTTGAAGCAATTTGAGACAATCATCACAACAAACATCGTCCATGCCCTACATCGTTTCATTGCCATTCATAAATGTGAGATTAATCAACACATCATTTCATACCCTAAACTGAATATCTAAATGAGTATCAACTAATCGCAAGCACCTCCGTTGAAACTTAAACCCTTGTTTGGAATAGGTTGTTTGTATTGGAAAAACAAATTGAAAAGGTAAACAAGAAGATCATGAAGATTCTCAGTACCTTCAACGTCAATTTAGAGAAAATTCAAGATAATGTAAAGATTCATCTGTACAAAAAGCATCTAGTTGTTACGTCGTGGGAGGGTACCCTAGACGTGGCCGGCACCCAGAGACTATTTCTGGTCCCCAAGCGAACCACTCGTTCTTAGGACAGTCTCTCAACATCAGTACAGCGGAATAGTGGAAGTAGCGCAGTGAGCTACCTCAATAAAAAGGGCCAATGGCCAACATCAATCTCAACATCAAAATAAGCAAGTGTAAACGTTGCTCAATTCATAAGGGAAAAACCTCAACGTCAACTGTCTATGAAGCCTCTAACTTGACTCAACTTTCTAAGATGGTACCATGACAGGCCATGGCTACCCAACTCAGTAAATAAAGAAAACAACAATAAAAGGGGTCTCCTCCGGATAGCAAGGAGGCTCACCAATGACTGAACTCGAAATCTTTGACTTCAACGATGCGTCTGTTGAAGCCCTCTAACTCCTGTATCTACATCATGAAACGATTCAGCGCCGAGTGGCGTCAGTACATGGAATGTACTGGTATGTAAAATAGTTGGATATTACAGTACAAGTACAACAGTATAGAAATAACATCAACTCAACATCATACTCCATCATAATATCAAATGCCTTTCTAAGGCAAAATTAGAGTAGACAATTGACTCATCAACATCTTATCTCCACATCATCAATGCCTCAGACTCAACTCAAGGAAACTGGACTCAACTCAACTCAACTCAAGCGAACTCAACTCAAGGAAACTGGACTCAACTCAACTCAACTCAAGCGAACTCAACTCAAGGGAACTCGACTCAACTCAACTCAACTGAAAGGAACTCGACTCATACCATCACATCAACATCAACATCAGAGTACTATCAAAGTAAGACCTTACTGGGAGTTTGTCTAACCGACAACCATCACCTATGAGCCAGTGATGATACAATGAAGCGATGCCATTGCCACATCCATCTAGTACCCTGCCCGGGGTAAAGGACATCAACCTCAGTGGATCCACAAGAAAAACCTCAGTCCTCTTTTGGGATAAGATAGGAGTCATCCGCATTGCGGTTCAATCCTCTCTTCCTAAGTGGGCCACGTAGATAATGGGTTCAAGTGGGACTCACTCTCACCCATTTCGGTGCTCCATACTCCTCACAGAACTCGACATGCTCATAAAATATCATCATCATCAATCCCATAGGGACATAATACCTCATCATCAGTCCCATAGGGACATAGTACATCATTATCAATCCCGTAGGGACATAATACCTCAACATCAACCTCAACTCGTCTCATCAACATCAACATCATGGACTCGAAATACTTTTTTAGAATTTAGTTTCAGGTGTTAAGACGTCATGAAACATCATTCTATCAATATCATCATCAAGACTCTTATCAAATGTGAAACACAATCACAACATCACAAACATCATCCTCATTAAGGCTCTAGACTCATCCCCTAGTTTCATTCTTACACTTTTTAATAAAATAACCATAGGGTTTTGTGAAAAACACTCATGAAAATGAATTATGCAATAAATCAAGTTTATAATGATCATCAATTCATGTAAAATATATGAACTAAGTAAAACTCAGTATATAACTCAATAATCTTCACATCAACTTATTATATTCAGTAAATGACTCAATTTACTCAAAAGGGCACATGGGAAAACAATCTCATGCTTTAAGTTAGCCTTACATATCTGAGATGATTGCTAATAACAATTCCTTGGACAATCTACTCTTGAATTCCTCAATCTCAACTCTCCTCAAGTCCTGACTTAGTGATTTTGCTAGGAAGAATGTTTTGAATGGGTTTTGGAACCCTTTCTCTGAGAAAACGACATATATTCGTCGTATAGGAGGTTTAGAATGTATTAGGAATGGATAAGAATGCCCCTCGAAATTTTAAAGAAAGATTCTAAGACTTGAACTAACACAGTCCGCGACGCGGACCTGTCGTGGATAGTTCTCTTCGGCGAAATTCAACTCCGTCAAAAAATCACAAAAAAACATAAGTGTGTCTTTGCGATAGGCCCACGATGCAGCTCTGTCGCGAACTCACACTATTTTCCATTTTAGAATGAAAAATTATCTTTTGACTCGGTCGCTCTAAAAATCGACCGAAACCCTTCTCCCACTCAATTTTCCGTGCTGATCACGAATCCATTCTCAGATTTTTGATCCGAACATCGGAAGATGCATTTTGCGCACACCTCTCCTCTAGGGATATTTTAGTAATTTTACCAAGCGTTACATCATCTCCCCCTTGGGATCATTCGTCCTCGAATAATGAGTAGGAATGGTATTATGGCACGAGTAGACTCAAGACTCACCTCGATACTCACTCAACAACTCAACTCCTCAACTCTTCATCGACCTCAATAACTACTCAGACATCAGGAATATACACATCAACTCATGGTAGGAACATCAATTTACATTAAAAAGTAAGAATATTACCTCCGATCTTTTCATCAACATCAGGCACGAACAGGTGCGGGTATTTTGTTCTTATCTCTTCCTCAGCTTCCCATGTGGCTTCCTCAACAAATTGGTTCCTCCACAGAACTTTAACGGAAGCTACCTCTTTGTTTCTCAGTCTGCGAACCTGTCAATCAAGGATTTGGATTGGAATTTCCTCATAGGACAAACTGTCTCTGACTTCTGTGCTATCAAAAGGGATTACCAAGGCAGGATCTCCCGAACACTTCTTCAGCATCGAAATGTGGAACACCGGATGGATTCCGTCTAATTTAGAAGGTAACTCTAGCTCATAAGCAACCTTCCCAGTTCTTCGCACAATCTGATAAGGGCCAATATAACGAGGACTTAATTTCCCTTTCTTCCCAAACCTCATGACACCCTTCATGGGTGATACCTTCAGGTATACCCAATCGCTCACCTCGAACTTTGGGTCTCTTCTCCTCACATCTATATAAGACTTCTGACGGCTTTGGGAAGTCTTCAATCTTTCTCTAATAATCTTCACCTTCTCCATGGACTGCTGGACAAGGTCAGGCCCAATCAACTCAGCTTCTCCAACTTCAAACCACCCAATGGGTGATTCTTCTCGTACAAGGCCTCATAGGGGGCCATTTGGATGCTTGCATGATAACTATTGTTATATGCAAATTCAATCAATGGTAAGTGATCATCCCAATTTCCTTTGAAGCCAAGGACACATGCTCTCAACATATCTTCTACCGTCTGAATAGTGCGCTCTGCATGACCATCTGTCTGTGGATGAAAGGTCATGCTCAAGTTTACTTTAGTACCCAATCCTTTCTGGAAATACTTCCAGAAATGAGAGGTGAATTGGGCTCCTGTGTCTGAGATGATGGACAAGGGAACTCCATGCAACCTCACAATCTCTAGGATATACATCTTGGCATACTCCTCTGCAGTATTAGTCATCTTGACTGCCAAGAAGTGCGCTGACTTAGTCATCTGTCTACAATCACCCATATAGAATCATGCTGCCTCCGGGATCTCGATAGGCCAGTAATCAAATCCATGTTAACCATCTCCTACTTCCATTCTGGAATCTCAAAGTTTTGAGCCAAGCCACTTGGACTTTGATGCTCAACCTTCACTTGCTGGCAGTTTGGGCACTTTGAAACAAACTCAGCGATGTCCCTCTTCATTCCACTCCACCAATAGACTTCTCTCAAGTCGTGATACATGTTGGCGGAACTCGGATGAATGGAGCATCTAGTGTTGTGGGCCTCAGCCATAATCCACTCTCGAACACCATCAACATCAGGAACACATAGCCTAATTTGGCATCTAAATACCCCATCTCCCCCTTTGGAGAAGACCATCACTTTTTGTTTGTGGACAACCACCTTCAATTGAAGTATAATAGGATCTCGATCCTGCTTCTCTTTTACCTCGGTCACTAGGGACGATGAAGAACCACTCTGAACATTGACTTCTCCCTCGTCATTCTCCTCAAGTTGGACTCCCAGTCGAGCCAACCTATGCACTTCCTTCACTATCTCTTTCTTCTCTTCCTCAATATGGGTTGTGCTACCCAAAGGCAACCTGCTAAGAGCATCAGTAACAACGTTAGCTTTACCTGCGTGGTACATGATGCTCATGTCATAATCTTTGAGCAATTCCAACCCTCTGTCGCAGGTTGAGCTCACTCTGACTAAAGACATACTGTAAGCTCTTGCGGTTAGTGAACACGTGCACATGCACTCTATACAAGTAGTGGCGCCAGAATTTCAGTGCGAACACTACCACCACCAACTCAAGATCATGGGTCGGATAGTTTCTCTCATGAACTTTAAGCTGCCTGGAAGCATAGGCTATCACCTTCCCTCTCTGCATCAATACACATCCCAACCCAACTCTTGATGCATCATAGTATATTACAAAATCTTCCATCCCATCGGGCAAGGTCAAGACAGGTGCGTTGGTCAATCTAGTCTTCAACTCTTGAAAATCTTCTCACATTCCTCAGACCACTGAAACTTGACCTTTTTCTGAGTCAGTTGTTCAATCATGCGGATAGGAAGAAAATCCCTAAACGAACCTGTGGTAGTAGCCTGCCAACCCCAAGAAGCTTTTTGGAGAGGTCGGTCTTGGCCAGTTCGTAACCGCTTTAATCTTCTGGCTATCTACTCGAATTCCTTCACCCGAAACAACATGGCCTAGGAACGCCACTTACTTAAGCCAAAACTCACAAGAATGGACAAGAATGCCCCTCAAAATTCTAAAGAAAGATTCTCAGACTTGAACTAACACAGTCCGCGATGCGCACCTGTCGCAGATAGTTCACTTTGGCAAAATTCAATTCCGTTGAAAAATTACAAAAAAACATAAGTGTTTCTCTGTGATAGGCCCGCGATGCGGCTCTGTCGCGAACTCACACTGTTTTTTGTTTTAGAACGAAAAATTATCTTTTGACTCGATCGCTCTAAAAATCGATCGAGACCCTTCTCCCACTCAATTTTCCATGCTGATCACGAATCCATTCTCCAATTTTTAATCTGAGCATCGGAAGACGCCTTTTGCGCACACCTCTCCTATAGGGGCATTTTGGTAATTTTATCAAGCATTACACTAGCTTTGCTTATGAATGAAAAAATTATAACACAAAAAACAAAGCATCTAATATTTTCCATGACTACATTTTGTGAAGCATTTATGCACAACAACCAAAAATCTGAGAGTTTCCTAAGACCTTTGCTTCCCTCAAATTAGACAATTAATTCATTCACAGTGAAAATCCTAGACAGAATAGCAAATCGAGCTGAGAAGGAACGAGAAAGTTAATCATCATCGTTCGAAATTGAACCTTGATCAAAATTCTGCGAAGCAACTTGCGTACACAGTTGAAGCAATTTGAGACAATCATCAGCACAAAGGAGTATTCTTCGCAACGTGAAAGGTGTCATGTTTCAATATATAAAGAATTATATATTTTTTGTGACGAAGAATAAAATCAATTTTAGTATGTCTTCTTCGAAGCTTGAATGGTACTGCATTCTTCATGACCATTTGACAGTAATCAACTAATCATGCCCTTTGCTTTTCAAAATGACGTTTTCCTAAGTGGTTGGCTAAATAATTAAAATGTTGAGAATGTTTGCAGATTCTTATTCAAAAAAGAGAAATCCAATATCATTTAGTCCTCCTTCATGAATATAAAAGCTTTTCAGTTACTATAGTTTCAGGGGCCAAACTCTGAATTGACCGCCATAAAATGGATAGGCTGACCCATCAGTGTGATCCATTTACTAATGCTAAGATAGGTTGATAGCATCCCAAACAAATTAATGAAAAGAGAACGGAGTGGATAGGTGCATAGAAGTTGAAAATTAGGAACCTAATCCCTGCTGCAAGTTTATGGTGGTAAGTGATTTGCAGAAAATAGGATAATACAAGTCCCTTGTTTAAATTGTATCCCCGTTTTTTAAGGAATAATCACATGAATATTACAAATGAAAAATTATGCCCTCACAATACAATCGTCATTCGGTTTTGTTGAAATGACAAAGCTTGCATGGTTTACAAGTTAATTTGGACAGGACACAAACTTCAAAGAAATTATTCACAAGTAATAGAATGAGAAAAAATTAGTGTGCAGGCATTCACAAGTTTCACCAAACTGGCAAGACTTGGGACCTTCTGCATTCGACTTATATATTTTGTTAAATTGCTCTCACTTCTAGTTAGACTGGTAAAACTTTTTTTGTTGTTCAATTGTTCACAAATCTTGCCAAACTGATAAAGACGTGATACAAGTTTCATTTATCAACCTTGTAAAATTGCTAGATTGACAAAACTTACATGTGTCATTCAATTAATCAAATCTCTAGTTATATTTTTTATATTCAAGTTAGAATTCACGAAACACGGAAATTAAATTAAATAATAAGCAAAGAAAAACCTATCGAATTTCAAATGCTTTTACTATCAGATTGCTCATCTTTAGATAGTCAAAACTCAAAATACACTCAAAGTTAGCAACAAAGTGCAGGGATACTTGGTACCATATCTACATATCCTGGTATCAACATCACTGGTAACTTGGTAGCAAAGAAAATATTTTTAGTAATTGGTATCTCATGCTTAGCTAATCAAATATAAAGACATTGTTTGTTAGTTTTCCTTTCATTGACTAATCTTTCCGGTTTCAGTTTTTAATGCGAAGGTAGCTCTAGGTCTTGGGTTCTGCCCTCTGTTATGTATGTGCACTACTTGATTTTTTCTAACTCTCTAGCTTGAGTTGTATTTTCATTGAAACTGCAGATCTTGAAGAAAAACAAGGACAAGAAAGATGCTGAGTAAACATCAACCTCTACAACATGATCTTATGCGTGCAAATACTCCACATCATATGCGCTACAAGTAACAGATAATGTGAACAAAAGGAAAAGCAAGACTTATCCATATACTAATATTGATAACTGACGTTTCAGATTCTGGTATAAAAGTACTTCAGAGCTTAAAGTTTTAGGAAGCTGAACCACGTAACAGATAACAAGTTTTTGTATCACAAGCTTAGAATGACTTGAATATGAACAACTTGAAGCACTAGATCTTTTAATTTAGCCATTTCGCAGAATACTGTTGTTGAGAGTATTAGCATGATAATGACACAATCGTCAAGAATCTTGACACTACTTTAACCCAAGGCCAAAATATAAGGGAAGCCAAAGATACCAAAATAACAAAAGCAATATTACTTGAGTTTATACCATGGAGCTTAGTTTTATATCAAACATTCCATTTTTGATTTACAAAATCATATCTAACAGGTGAATTTTTCATTATAATATAATTAATGTAACAAAAGAAAAAGTAAGCAAACCAAATAACATGTTGTCTGGGCTGAGTACATGTTGAAAACACTGGAACCACAACACAAAAGTTCCACAAATAAGATGACCCTTTTGTGGATCTTTATCAACCAGCACGTCAAACCAAATGGAACATCATATGTAGTATAAGCTTGGTAGAGAAAATAAGAATTCAGTCATATATGTACAAACATATCACCTGAAATAAGCAATTAAGTTCCAATAGTAGGCACTGCCACCCCACATAACTTTGAACCCACCTCACCACGCATAAAGAGTAGCTAACTTCTAGATAATAAAAACACAACCAACAATACTATAAATTCAAAACTTGGAGTTCAAAAAATGCGATAATAACTGTAAGTTAAAGGTATTTAAACAAATGAATATGCTATAAAACTATGCCTAAAATTATTTCCTATCCAAAACAACAACTAAACTCTACATGATTGTATTTTTAGGCATCTTTTATAATTCAAAATTTCAGAACTTCAAGACAACTCATAGATTAGAAACCTTGTTGGTATGGATATGAAGCAACTCTCATCAAATCCTGAAAAAGTATATTCAAGAAGTCATTTAGCAAATATAAATATATATGTATATATGTATATATGTGTGCGATAATAATTTTAAAGTATATATGAATGTAGTAAATCAACGTACCATAAATGATGTTGGATATGAATCACCACCACCATTTTGTCCTTGAAATGATTCTGGATATGATGGAATCTGCTTAAAAAAGAAATCAATAAGCAAATGAAGAATCTATTAGTTGAAAATAGAATGGTGCATAAAGAATAAGTCTTAATCAAAATTGACGTGATCTATTAAAAGGAAAAGCTTACAATTAAAAGGGTCTTCATTAAGAAATGTGTCTATGCTTTTAGATTCCACTTCAATATTTGTTCTTGAACTGTACATTAATCAAAAAGATCAAAATATGTGAATTGGTAAATTAATATGCTTCAACATTGTAAAATTACTAAATCGAATTGAGAATTAAGACCAAAACATAAAATTACCTTATTTTCTTGCCTTTCTTTTGTAGTTTTGATTTTCCTTTTTGGATTTTAAGAAGAGCTTCTTTAAACCTTCCGAGAACTCTCTAGACGGCCTTTCATTCTCAAAGAACTAGGACGTCCTTTGGTAGCTACACATGGAGGGTCAAGTAAAGTAATATCTTGTCTCTGTTCACTTGAGTTCAAATTCAGATTTGACTCATTAACTTGACTGTCGCATATATTATCATTCTCATCCTCGTATAAGTTCATCAAGATCTTCACATAGTTGCAACAATCTTTGATAGGTAAATTTATAATGATTTTCAGACCGAGTAGCTCATTTTGAGAGCCCAAGAGAATGCATCATAATGTTATTGAACCATATATTGGAAGACTTCAAATCATTCACATGTAGTCTTATATTTGAAGTGTTATCAACTTTTTC
The DNA here is from genome assembly GCA_029948455.1 of Solanum rostratum. Lineage (NCBI taxonomy): Eukaryota > Viridiplantae > Streptophyta > Magnoliopsida > Solanales > Solanaceae > Solanum > Solanum rostratum. The sequence continues at coordinate 45,174,986 of CM057051.1, forward strand.
TTTGGTCGCATACATTGTCCACCGATCCAAGAAATAACATGGTGAAAGTGAGTGAATTTGTTCCTTTATAAATACCATAAGCACATGCCTACATAAAATACCCATAAACTCAAACTTGTGACAAGAACAGGTGGCCTCTTTCGATACAAGATTCAATCTAACAATATATGTTGGGGTCTGTCTTCCAAACATATTCACTTTATAGATATGTACTCTATCCTGAACCTCAATATTTTCTGACACAAATTTTTGAGATTATATCAATTCTTCTTGAAATATTTTTCTAGTATACAGTTTGGCTGGTTCGTCCTCCATAAGATATAAAGTTTTTCAGATAACTTTTGAATGTTTTGTCATATAATCCTTCTCCCTCGCTTTGTCGTACCTAGCATCAACAGTTTTATCGTATTGTTTTACGAATACACTCATTGGTGTAATAGAGTTAAGATGATCCTTAAAATACTTATTCATACTTTCACTTCTTTGAGTTGTTGACATTCCAGCACAAAAGGTAGTTCGCACATATGTTGGAAATCATTTCTCACGAATTGCGTATATCTTATGCAACCAACTATGTTCTTCCAAATTGTACGTTTTCATTATATTATTCCAAGCAGTTTCAAATTCCTCAGGAGTGGTTGTACAATGCAAACACTTACTAAATTCACTTTGAAAGTTATCAAATACATGAAAAACGTGACTTAAATATTCAGGAATTATTTTCTCGATGTGCCACATAGAAAAGTGATGTGCACTGTTTGGGAATACCTTTGCAATTGCATTACTTATTGCAATATCTTGGTTTGTGATTATAGTACGAGGTGCAATACCAAACATTGCCTCTTGCCAAGTGTGAAGTAACCACTGAAAAGTTTCTTCTGTTTCATCTCAAAGCAAAGCACAACCAAATAAAATAGATTGATAGTGGTTATTAACTTCGATAAATGGGACAAAAGGCATCTTATATTTATTCGTCAAATATGTAGGATCAAATAGGACAACATCTCCAAAATTCTTGTAAGCTATCCTAGACCTAGCATCAACCCAAAAACAATTAGCTAAATGACCCACTACATCCATTTGTATTGCATAAAAGAATCCTGGGCTATCAGAATGACGCTTCTGAAAATATTTCAACATCAATTGTGCATCTCCTTTCTCAAGATAGTTTTGCCTTTTAGTGCTCAAATAATTTTGAATATCTCGTCCAGTTAGATTGAGATTGTCTACGCCCCCAGCCTGAGTGACCAACACCGATGCAATTTTACTTGGACGAATACCAGAATTATTTAAAAGATCAATAAGACTCTTCTGAGCCTCTGATATTTTTTTCAATAAGACTCTTCTGAGCCTCTGATTTTTTTTTCTTTTTGATCGCAAGAAGTTCTGGCTATGGGGAGAAGCAAGTTCATGATTATGATTTGAGATAAATCTAGCTATTACCCACTTTCCTTCTTCTTTCTTTGATAAATAGATCATCACTTTGCACCCTTCTCTAGTCTCATCTCGTTGCTTATTACTAGCAAGACTTTTCTTCGAGTGAAATCCTTCTTTTGAACGAACAAATTCTTGACCAATTATTGATTTATCTTTTCTTGATCTACTTATACGATTTTCATGCATACTAAATCCATTAAGATGAGCATAATCAAGATAAAATTTTAATCTGATATCAATTGATTGAAACTCCATACCAATGTAGGGCTCTCTCATCACCTATTTGAGGAATAAAAGGTACAACTACATTCATGTTGCTTTCTATTTCCTCCAAGGAACCTTTACTTCTTTCTGCATTTTGCTCTTCTAAATTAGAGTTTTGAAGAGTATCCTGTAATAAAATTATAAGATGGTAGAGTAATAAAATTTTTCTTCGTCACACAAAACATAAAATTCTATGTACATTGAAACAAGACAGCTTTTCTTATTGCGAAGAGGATTTGATTAGTTAACGAAGAGTAGTTAATTAGTTACGATGTAAAGTTACGTTATAATGATAAAATCTCCATTCTCGATAGTATATAATGATAAAAGTTGTTAACGAAGAGGAATGACAACAACTCCATTCTTATTCTATGGAAATAACTTTTGTCTTCTAAATTAGAGATTTATTATTGATTAATTAACGAAGAGAATTTAATTTGTCAAAAATTTATATACTGTCAAGAATGGAGCTTTTTTCAAAGATAACATGTAAGCTGTTGACATCAAGAAAGACAATTTAAAAAGGAGTTTTTTGGTATACACATCAAGTTCTGAAGAAGAAAACGATAATGTGTTAATTTACCATATGTATAAATTGTACTGATGATTGTCTCAAATTGCTTCAAAGAGTTGCTTCAATGGTATTGAAGGCGTGAAACTAACATGAAACTAGGGATGGAAGAGGCTTTTCCTATTTTTGGTAAGTCAATTAGTAAGAATCCTAAACAAACTCCTCCAATTAATTAAGAGTCCAACTTACCTTTAATAATTTTTTATAATTTAAATAATAAATAATATGTGATATTATTTATTATTTAATTAAAAAATAGCTGACCGTGTAGTTTTATTATTCACCGTCGGTGATACTAGTTAATCTAAAAAAACTATATAAAAAATTAAGGAAAGATTACACAACTACACAATATATTTTACCATATTTTCTAATAATCTCTACCATTATAAAAAAAAATTACAAAAATCCCTTATTTCTACTCTCTCTCTCTCTCTCCAACTTGTAGATTCATAGACTATTATTTCTCTCTCTTCCTTAATTTATCCTAAATTATCTCCCAATTTTAAGTATTCTAATCAATATCTACATAATCTTCCTATTTTTCAGTTATCTAATCAATCTTTTCACGATTAATTTCAATTTCAAATTTTTATTATTACTTTCAAACTAAAAAAAAAAGGGAAGAAATTGAAAAGTCTTCAATTTCTCTGCCAAAACCTAGTGTCTTCCATTTTTCATCTACTTCTTCATAGCAGTCTCCATTCTGATTCCAACGATGAGTATCATTCTAAAAAATAGGGAAATCTTTAATCAAGTATCAACTACCCAGATCAAGTACCTAATTTTATGTATCAAGTATCTACTAAATAAAAAAAACATAAAACTTATGTCACGTATCAATTATCAGTAATTTGTTAAGCACAAGCGCTTCTTCTCAAAGTATCAAGTACCTAAAGCTTCGATTCCAACGATGAGTGTCATTCTAAAAAACATGAAAACCCTTAATCAAGTATCAACTACCCAGATCAAGCACCTAATTTTAAGTATCAAGTATCTACTACACAAAAATAAAATAAAATTTATGTTAGAAATCAATTATATATCGGTAGTTTGATAAGCACAAGTGCTCCTTCTTAAAGTATCAAGTACCTAAAACTCCTATTCCAGCGATGAGTATCACTTTAAAAAACACAAAAATCCTTAATCAAGTATCAATTACTCAGATCATGCACCTAATTTTAAGTATCAAGTATCCACTAGACAAAAAAATATAAAACTTATGTCAGGTATCAATTATATCATTGTATTCCAAGAAACATCCATTGTCTGCATATTCTCAAAAACTATGTCGCGTCCAAACATCCACAATCAGCGAAAAAATGAATCGAAGAATTAAGAACAAAGATGTCAAGACCAACCTCCCTTTAACTATCATCCTATGAAGTCCTGTCCCAAATCCAAAAGCTTTAATCTTGGCAGAAGCTTTGAACGCAAATGGGTAAGTAAATTTACTAGGAAACTCACGGCCCTCGTAAACATGTTGACAAATATCAAGATACTTTGAATAGGGTCTTCACTAAAAGCATAAGCACACATAAGTGCGTTCCAGGAGAATTACCTTCGAGTACTGGTCGACATCCATGCGTTCATGACATCTCTTCCAAGTCGCTGATAAAACCTGATTTCCGTTTTCAGTTTTGCGTTTTCTTGCAAGGATTTTTCAGAGGTTTTTGAATTTTTGAAATTATTTATGTTGCGCATATATAGCAACTGAAATTACTTTATACCCTAATTAATGGGTGATTAAATTTAATTTTTCAGTTCAGCCCCTTTTTTAGTGTAACTGGTTGACTTAATTCCTTTTTTCCGACATGTATCAAATGAATTTTAAGGTATCAACACGCCTAATAAATATGAGATTTTTTGTAATTTAGGAAATAGTTAATATAAAAGGAAATTAGCCTTATACAGTATGAGATTTGTAAAATTTATATTAAAATTAATGTGTGATAAAAGCCTTGTCAATCAGATTATGATTGATGTGGTACACTATGCCTTATTAGCTGTAATTGACTTGTACGCTATTTGATAATATTTGCTTCATCCCATTTTATATGTCAATTTTTGACTTAATACGGTGCTTAAAAGGAAAAAAAAAAAATTTTTTAAAATTTATGATTTAAAATTATTTTTAAATATTTATGTAGTTGATAATTATTTCATTAAGGATTTATATGTCATTTTTTGACTTAATATGGTGCTTAAAAGGAAGAAAAAAAGAAAAGCTTTTAAAATTTATGATTCAAAATCATTCTTAAATATTTGTATAGTTGATAATTATTTCATTAAAGGTAAAAAAAATTAAAATTAAATTATTTTTAATTAAAGTAAGATAACATTCTTTTTTTGAACGGACAAAAGAAATACAAAAATTCTAGATAATTGAGATTAAACGCTGAAAAGGAAGTTACAGGTTAGCTTGAACGGGCATCCAAGAAGAGGGGCAGTTGCAGGCAGGGGCGAAGCTATTATATGAATTATGGGCTCATCAAGATCTCATCTACTTTAGTCAAAATTCTATATTTGTCTCAAATCTGTTGAATATATATTATTTCCTCCTTTTATTTTTAAATAAATAAAAAAAAACTAATTTAACTTAAAAAAAAATTATAATTCCAAATTAAAATTATATCAAAAGTACCAAAATCTCTTTAAATCTCATTATCTTAAACATGCCACGTGAAATATTGAAATTAAAATTTTGCCCAAAAAAATGAAACATATCAAGTAGATCATTGTTTTTGAAACGGATAAAGTAATTATTAATTAAGAAAGAAGTAATTGAATGTTGTATGATGGAGAGGTTGAATGAATCTTTGTTCCAATAATAATGCTGAAATTGATGACTCATCTTTCATTCTTGAAGAAGCGATGGATGAGTCATTTGGATTGAATGAAAGCCTGCTAGACGTAGCATTTGCAACATATACATACCCTTTCTTTAAAATTATTTTTTTGTTTAATTTCTCACAGATCCATTGCGGAGAAATTCTAGGGATGGATCCTCCTAGTAGAGCAATTTTTCCTTCCACCTCTCTTCATCTGTTTTTTCCTATCATCTTCTCAAAACAACTCTATTTGATACTTAATACTCCATACTTCATCAAAAAGGGCTCAACTACCACGAAAAAAGGGGCCAACTTTGACCACAACATAACATTTGTACCTCTAAATTGGGACTCCTCTAACAAAGGTAGCTTGTGCAATGGAACTTGGTGAATGTACAATGTCTCTTGTGTGATCCATCACCATACATGAACACATCTTACTCTTAGAAAATAGTTATATTAACCGAGCTAACATGGTACTGATTTACAATAATTAATATTACTAACTAATTTTTCATTAGAGGAGGAGGTTTAAATCCGTGATACAATTTTCTAGTGTTCCCATTTTCTATTCATCAGAGTCCAGCCTCTCTGCTAAAACTTCTATCAAAATTTGATTATCAAGAACCTGCCCCTAAAAGGGCAAAACAAATACATTTATTAACTAGGAAGATACACAGGAATTCCTTCGTTTACCTTTTGTACCTAGAAATCTTGAAGGCATTTTCACGAGACCTTGAGTAACTCGTGGAATGCCTCTTGGGGTATATCGACGGACCCTACTCGCTTCATTCGCTTCTTCCCTTCTTTCTGTTTCTCCAACAACTTCCTCTTTCTTGTAACGTCACCACCATAACACTTAGCCAGAACATTTTTTCTCATAGCAGAAAGCCTGAAACAATACATACAAATCAAACAGCAACTACGACAGTTTATCTCTGAAACTTTAAGCACAAGTATAACTTTAAAAATGTATGTATGGCATGTCGAAGAAACAACATCAGGTGAACCACCCCATTTCTCCTCCTGCAAAATACAGCAACCGGACAAGGAGGGAGCAAAAGCACGAACATGTACTCCGCCTACTTTCTTTTCCTTACAACACTTAAAAAATCTAAGGATTTAAAAAGGTTGTTGTCTACTGCCAAAAAAGTGTTGCATTCAGACTCTGAAAGAGAAGAAAAAGTTGAGACTGGAAAAAGATGAAACAAGATTGCTGGTAATATCCCTAGCCTAATCCAATAAACAATCATCCAAACACAGCTATTCAACGGCATCTTCTTACACCAATGCTGGCCACACATTATGGGGAGGAAACCACAAAATATTCACCACTGTTTCGTACACAGACATTACAGAAATAACAGACATTACAGAAAAATGCTGAAACAGGGATAACTGCATTCACAAGATAATGAAATAATCTGCCAGATGTATGATATCGATGGAGAAATTAAACTTACGTCTCCCTGGCGATGACCTTAGATCCTATAGCAGCTTGTATGGTAATTTCAAACATCTGCCTGCTCAGTTATCTGTATTAGGAACAGGAAATAGCAAAAAAACAAAACGGAACAGATAACAAGGTGAATAAGCAAACCTGTCTATAAACTTTTTAAGCTTCTCCACAAGTTCACGGCCAACACGTGGAGCTTTTGATTTGTGGACAATGGTTGCCATAGCATCAACTGGTTGGCCATTAAGAAGAATATCCAGCTTCACCAAATCAGAAGCTTGATATCTATCCAAAAACGAAAAAAGAGGATAAAAGGAAAAGAAGAAGAAGCAAAACTAGATCAGAAGCACTTGCAACTAGAAAAAATTGTTGTGGAAAACATTTCTGCTGAATGAAACAAAATTTTGTGCAGGCAGCTGCTCAGGTAAGTCCTTCATATTTATGTATTTGATCTATAATCTCTCAGTTGTGTTTGTATGTTCCTGAGAGAAACAGAGCAAGAAGAGGAGAGGAGAGAACTTACTCCGAATCCTCATAATCAAATGAAGCATATCCCGACGTTATACTTTTCAATTCATTGTAGAAGTCCACAACAATTTCCCTCAGAGGCATGCGATACTTCATGAAAGCCCGCTGGCTGCGCAAGATGGAAAAAACTTGTATACCATCAATTTTGAAGTTAATAAGAACTTGAGAAAAGATGAAAAGAAATTCCTCATGAAAGTCCTACAAAAAAAAATATATCAGTTTCAAATTAAGCATGCTTTGCTATATAGTGTCTTTCCAGAAGATACTAAAAGGCTGTAATCACCCACTAGTTTCACTTACAAATAAATGATTGAAAAGAAAAGAACATAGTTAAAAACAAAAAGAAAATGTAATAGCTTTCATGTCACTCCATGTGCCACATACTTGGCACATCTTTCACGAGCAGACATCAAATCAGCACAAGAACAGCAGTTACCTATCAATGAATGAGTACTCCAATTGCTCCCCGCGACGCTCAGCGCATAAAGTGATAACAGACCCCACATACCTTTAAGCAGAAGTATGATGTGAGTAAAAATATACATCCTTAACACCAAACAATCCCAAGCAGAGAGATCAAGAAACTGCTACATACTGCTGAGGAAAATAACAAAAAAGGTTGAGTTCATGGGAGCTTACTCACTAGGGATTATAATACTAGCTATCACAGTAGGTTCCCAGCAGGCAATAAGTCGGCTTTTGGGGTTTGAAGGCAAAGCAGCAGGATTCTGAACCTGTAATTTGCTACAAGGATAGAACCAAGAAAAGGAGGAAACAGAAGTAGATCGGTAAGGTCAGTGAAGAGTGTTTTAAAAGGTAAAAGCAAGCAGGTAACCATACCTTCCATCGGAGTACTCAAAAATATATGGCACTGTAGGAACAGTGGAAATGACATGTGCTCCATGTTCCTGTCAGCCATTACACCAAATAAGCAACTTCTGAAGAAAAATACAGTCCTATCTTTCATTTGTTCCAAACAGAAAAAGAAACCAGAAGAGGGAGGAATCAAGATTTCTTTCTTCTTCCCTTTTTGTTTTTTTTGGAAGTGTGTGCACATGGACAAGAGAGAGGGGTGGGTGTGGGGTGGGGTGGGATGGGGTGGGGGATTTCATCAAGAGAGAGCAGCATGTGGAACAGCAATTGCTTATGCAAGAGATAGGCTGTCTTTCTAGTCGGATGTTCTATCAATCCAGGTTTTAAGTAAGGGAAATACATTTGACATGATTTGATGAACATGCCTGCTCAAGTCGCTGATGAAAAACATCCATGTGAAGTAAGCCCAAGAAACCACATCTATTAGAAGAGGTTAAGAGACTAAATTAGGAACAATAAATGAAGTTAAAATATAATATCTTAAGAATTACGATTTATCCATACCTGAAACCCAGACCTAGAGCTGTGCTGCTTTCTTTAGTTACAGAGACGCTAGCATCATTACACGTCAATCTCTCTATCGCATGGTTAAGTGCCTCAAAATCAGATCCATCAGCTGGATATAGGCCAGAAAAGACCATATGTTTTGCTGGCTTGAAACCTTCATGTATCACCAACGAAAACACTGTGATGAGACAAGCTCTGCCAACAAGAATAGAAAAACACACAACCCGTCGAGGCCATGAGGACAACGTGCATAGCTAAACCTTTTAGGATATGAAGCTAAAACTGTTGATCGGATGTACTGTCATATGCTTTAACATTATGCATCTTTTTCTTTTGGTTTGTGGAACAACCACCAAAATCTCTTGAGAGGCATTGACTCTAACCCATTTGGAAGATTCTACATAAACTTCATCCTCTCAATTTTTCTTGGGCATGCAGGGAAAGTCGCGTATTAGGATAGAAGGCTAGTATGTGTAGAATATTGTCTTGCCTCATGACGATTTAGCATCTGTCATAGGACGAGTTGTGCGATTATAATTTTGTTGTTATTGTTTTTTGATTATCACATTATTTTTGCTACTGTTACTGTTTTCTCTTTAGAATTTATATTGGTCTTCTTTTTAGCAGCTATGTTATATCTATTGTTTCCTTCTTCTTTTTACTTGGGTTTGACACATTTAAGCTGAGGGTCTTTTGGAAATAGTCTCTCTATCTCCACAAGGTAGTGATAAGATCTACGTACAATCTACCTTCGCTAGACCCCACCGCGCGCGATCTTTTACAGGGTATGTTGTTGTTGTTGATATTGTTGTATGCAGAGAGAGGTTGGAGGGGAAAGGAACTCCAATACACCATAAATAACATGGACATCTCGACTATGAAGGATATGTTCTCCACAGCCCACAAATAAGCAAGTTGCTGAGCTTTTCTAAATATTCCAATTTTCTTCTAAACCCTATGGCATAGACACAGCAAAGATACCTGGAAGGGGCTGTATAACTGTACGTGTATGATGCAGAGTATCTCCAACACGGGCCTCTTTTGTTGAACGCATTCCGCTGACTATGTATCCAACTTGACCTGTTAAAAGGATTCCTGTTGCCACAAGTTCTGGGTGCATGATACCAACATCGGAAACTTCATAACTTTGGCCAGTTGCAGCAGAGCAAATCTTGTCACCCTTGTGCAGAGCACCATCAACAATAGCCACATGGCAGATAACTCCTTTGTACTCGTCATAATATGAATCCAGCAAAAGCATTCGCAAAGGTGAAGAATTATTACCAGGGGGTGGAGGAATTCTCTCTATCGCAGCAGGAAGAACCTGCTCTAGACCTAGACCAGTTTTTGCTGATGTCAATAGTACATCACTAGGATTAAGGTCAAACATGGACTTGAGCTGTGCTTTTACTCGATCCGGATCAGCAGTGGGTTGGTCAATTTTGTTTATGACAGGAATTATGGCCAGATTTGATTCAAAAGCGAGGTAAAAGTTAGCAACAGTCTGTGCCTGCACACCTTGGGCTGCATCTACAACCAAAAGGGCACCTTGACAAGCTGCCAAAGATCTGGATACTTCGTAGCTGAAATCCACATGCCCAGGTGTGTCAATAAGGTTTAACAAAAAATCTGTGTCACTCCCAAGGAAGTTGTGACGATGGAACATAGTTGCTGTTTGGGCTTTAACGGTTATTCCCCGTTCCCTCTCTACCTAAGACAAATGCAGATTTTTCACATAAATATACCAAACAATATCAGGAGTTAATTGCATATATATGAACAAAGAGCACAAGTAATTAGTTCTCTAAATTCTAATAATGACAAATGACAAACATTACAGATTTTTTTAGCTGCTCATTTCGAGTGGGGTTTTGAGGGTGTGTATAGTCCTGCCAAGGAGGGGTCTAAAGTGATTTTTTGCGATTAGATGGCGATGGATTTGGGGGATTGGATTATTCTGTGGGTGTTAGGTGGAGACTAATACTACTAGATTCCTGGAAGAAAGAGTAGGTAGTCAGGTGGTGTTCAAGGCAATGAAGGATTCTCAAAGTATATATTGTTAATTATTTTCTTATTGATCTTTCCTTTGATAGGTGCTAGTTTCACTTGGGCCAGTTCAGAAGGTTCTACATCTTAGATCAAGAGTTGACAGGTTCTTAGTGTCTACCACTAGGAAGGAGTTGACTGTAAATGTGATACAGACGTCCTCCCGAATTGGTATCGGATCACTTACCTATCATGTTGGTGGGTGGAAGAGGCACAAGCATAAGATCATCTTTCAGATTCGAGAACATGTGGTTGTGTGCAACAGACTTTGGTGAAGCAGTGAATAATTGGTAGAATAGCCATGAAATTTTGGAAGATGGAACTCCATCTTTCAGACTTGCAAAAAGGTTAGAAGTAACAAAAAAAAAGGTGCGGAATAAGTGTTTGGAAGGATAAAGGTGAAAATTAAGGAAATTGTAAATGACGTTTAGGAGTTAGCGAGGGTGGGAGAAGGGGGAAGTAGGGAGAGAGGCAGAGGTTAGAGGTTTTGAAGGAGGATTTAGCTTTCTTTATCGATAGAGCCAAGAAACTAGTTCGAGACACATTGTACCGTTGTGATCAGAAGAAGGAAATTCAAATACAAAATTCTCCCTCAGGATAGCAGGAGGAATTTCGGTAGAGGTTGATGGGAAAGAGCATATGAGAGAGGTGGGAGTAGAGGCGTAACAGTTAGGTTCTCTGAGTGTTTATTCATTGAGGAGGTACATCGTAGGTCAACACCAGAGGGGGAGGGTTTAGTCAAATAGGTGAGGAAAAGCAACAGTGGTTTGAAAGGCTAATTGGGGAAGAGGAAGTGAGAGAAGCAGTGGAGAGGGCGAAGGAAAATAAGGTTCCGGCGCCGAATAATTCCAGTCTGACCTTCTCCCAATACTGTTAAGAACATCAAATACAGTCAAGAGTGAGGTAATGAAGACTAGTAAGGAGTTCTAAGAAAGGGGAGACTTTGAAAAAAGTCTTAATAAATCTTTCTGCCATTATTCAAGAAAGGGAGGGCGCAACGAGCATTAAGGATCATAGACCTATTAGCCTGGTGGGAAGCATCTATAAGATATTCCCTAAGGTGCTTTCCAATAAACTTAAGAAGGTCAAAGATGAGAATGTATCTACTTTGTAAATTGCTTTTACTGCACAACTTTTGGATCTTTTCCTCAACATAACTAACACCAGCTGGATTATGCCAGAACACACATCTGATCTCCTATGTTGTTGGATTAGGAGGAGAGGAAGCAAAGGACAAAAGAAGTGGTAGAGGTTTAATACGGTGGACAATGTCAAGAGAAAAAATGGACTATGTTTTGAAGATAGGTCCAATTTTATTCACAAAGTTAAATAGAATTGTATTGTATCTTTACTTTTTTGGTGTAAAGTGTAAACAACTTCGTATAGAGGATGTAGATCAAATTGTAAATTTAATAGGATGTCACTCTTGTTTCTCTCTTGGTTGCTGAAGAAGACAGCTTACCAATTTCAACCCAAAAAAAAATGGAGAAATTTTTGAGACTTGAGGTTTAAGAATGAATTTCCATGATTGGAAGATGATTGAGTTCTAAAGCTTGATCAACTTGTGGGAAAGAAGGGGTATTACTTTGTCAAGCCTTATTTATGAAAGCCTAATAGGTTGTTTCCATGATCCTCTTTTTTTTTTTTTTTTTGGGTATAGATATCTAAGGTGTCAAGAAATGTGTATATTTTCAACTGGCTAGCAGCAAGAGTAACTTTGATGGCCGAGAACTTGGGAAAGAGGAAGGCTACTTATGTTACTTGTTGCTTTTATGCATAAGGAATCAGGTGAAGATGTAGATCATCTCCTTTTAGATTGCCGAGTTGCGTTGAGATGGGCAGCCCGGTACATTAAACCTCCCGCTATGCGCAAGGTACGAGGAAGTGCCCGAACACAAGGATCTATTGTACATAGCCTTACCTTGCATTTCTGCAAGAGACTGTTTCCAAGGCTTAAATCTATGATCTCCTAGTCATATGGAGGCAACTTGTGTGATGCAAGGCAGTATGAAAGGGTCACGTTGGTGTTAAGGGTGGATAAGAAGGCACATTTCTTAAAGTGTTGCCCTACTTGCACTTATATGGTTGTTTGGAGAGAGAGAAAAAGAACTTTTGAAGGTGTAGAGAGGAATTTGATACATTCACGGAGTAGCGTCTCCCTTATTCTTTTTAGTGCACTCATGAGGTTCCTTGTTGTATAGAAGCAGGGTGTCATTCATAGAAAACCATTTCTTCTGTAGGGTTTCAACCTTTTGGTGTATCTTTTGTATTCAGGCTTTGGCCATATTTTAGTGATATTTATTTACCAAAAAAAAAAGAATCTTGGAAGGAGAAGTTGACCTCTGCACTTCCATATCTAAGCAGCTAGTAAAACATTTGCAAGTGCAGAAAAGCAAAAGAAGATCAGTTCATGAATATAAAGAGGGTGAAGTTTGAACTGGTTAATCTTCTCAACAATTCGTGAACCACTACAACCACTACGCCTCAGTCCCAAACAAATTGGGATAATCTCGTATCATATCATCGTCATAATAAATGACATATAACTGAAAATACGTTAATATATACTCCCTCCGTTCCATTTTATGTGACACTGTTTGACTTGGTAAAATATTTAAGAAAAAATTAAGACTTTTGAAATTTGTGATCTAAAACAATCCTTAGATAGTTGTGTTGTTGTAAATCATTTCACCAAGGGTAAAAGGGGAATTTTAAAATTAAAATGTTTCTAATTATGATAAGGTGACATTCTTAAAAAGGGAATTTTAAAATTAAAATTCTAATTATGATAAGGTGACATTCTTTTCGGGACAGACTAAAACAGAAAGGGTGCCACATAAAATGGGACAGAGGGAGTGTGTGTATATACACACACATGCACATAATAATGAAAATAATAAAAGTTTCATACGAGTCTAAAACTTATCCGCAAGTTAGCAGCTATCTCCTGTATGAATCATTTTCTTTTCTTGAGCATATCTATTGATACCAAGCATTTAGAGGTCTTTTGAGACAATTCCTTCCATGTGTTTTACATTTCCCTATTTAACACCTTCACTTACCACTGAAAACAAAAAGGTTCACTATAAACCAACAAACGGCTTTCCCACCTTTCAGCTTTTAAAAAGATACTGATTTTCTTTCACTAACTTTCATTTAAAACCTCCTGCAAATAGATATGTCATAGTTCACCTCATACCAAACACAGTTTATCTGCTAGTTCCATCCTTGAATAGTTGAACAGACAGTCAGATTCTTGTTCATACCCACCAATTTGAACAACAGAAGGATAATTAAATTATCACTCAGATCAGCATCACTCTCCTAGGGTGTGAGCATATGTCTCAACTATATTCATTATTTAGAAGGAAAGAAGAACAAAACCCAACATGATTAGCACTACTGTGTCACACTTCACCTCTAGTTCTCTCTCATAAAGATGTGATCTGGAATTTCATTAGATAACCTCAGAGAATAAAAAATAGGCATAAATTCATGAAGTATATAGCCTTACCCCGACATACAAACATCCCCGTCCTCTCTCACAAACGAAGGATAAAAATATAAACGCTCCACAATTGTGTGCTCCTAATGAATACAACAACAAACACCTAAGAGTGTAAAATTTTTAATTCTTTTGTTTGTTTTTATAAAAGGGTGTGGAATTGTTATAAGCCTCATAACAAAATAGGACTTTGTTCATTCCAAGACAAATCTGTATGTAAAGTTTCACTTTCAAAAGCCATTACAATAACTTACTCACAATTTCCCATATTTCGAGCCTGGAAATCATCAGATTAGCACAATGTTACAAAATAAAGGCTTCTTGACCCAGAAAAATGATCAAAGATTTCATCAAAATAGGTTACATGATCAACGGTAAAGGTTGTCTGATTACAAGATGCATTCTTATCGGGCAAATGGAAAATTTATAAAAATACTCTAAAAATAACAAATCCAACCAAGAGTTCAAAATATCTGGTTCAACCCAAAATTTTCGTTAAAAGTGAGGTTCTTTTTATGTTAGTATTAAAAAAAAATAATGTTGAGTACATAATTAAGTAATAAAGTGTACACTTTCTAATAGCTTAAATTTTATTATTAGATAATCACACATTTCTTTTTTTATTTGAACCGAGTGTCCGAGTCTCTTTGAGCCCCGACTAATCCCGGGGGTGCACAAGCCCTCGGCAAGGAATTTCCCGCAAGTGCACCACGGTTAGTTCAGGTTTTACCCAGTTCGATGGCCCTCAGAAATTGTTTGCACCCGGTGGGTTTCGAGGTAATCACACATTTCTACCATGAAAAAAGAATTTTCACGCATTTGTCCCATAAGAAAGTACTACACTTGTCCATGCGAGCGTGTGTTGAAGACATAATATAAGTTAACTTCAATAAGTAACCCCTAAATGCCTTGACTTCGAACTACAAAAATAATTTTCACAAATAAGAGGAGTCCAATTTATGTGGCAATATTTCCTTTTTAGTCTCGTTCCAAAAAGAATGACTTTTTCTAAATTTAGTTACAATTTTTTAACTTAAACTTCTCTATTTACGGTTTATAAGCACACAAATATTATGAAAATATTTCAGAAGTTATGTTTTAAAAATCTCATATTATAGTTACACAAATGTTATGGCATATTGTGATGTATCTTCATTACTTTCTTAACCTCCATGTGTATTCACAATTTACGTGTGTTTTTTTCTTTTTTGATGACCATGGCATTTGGGCCAGCTTGTGCACATCACGACTAATTCCACTAGATACTTGCCACCTCCTCCGACAACAAGTATGAGGTAACTCTTGTCCACCAAGACTAGGGCACATGGAAAGAATCACCTAGTAATTTTTTTTGTCTTTGCTCAAATTTAAACGTGAAACCTCATCGCTCTCAACCACTTGATTGACCACAAGGCCACGGCCTTTGGTTGCTATTCAAACTTTACATATGGTGGAGTAAAAAAATTAGAAGAAAAAAGGGATGGTTCCATTTCAAAAATAAAATAGAGAAAATTGAAGCATTAGTTATTATAACATGAATGAAGCACTTACCTGCAATTTATCTAAGTACTGAGGCTGCCCATGTCCTTTTCTAATGGTTCCAGTAAGTTCCAGAAGTCGGTCAGCTAAGGTCGATTTTCCATGATCAACATGGGCAATAATTGAAAAGTTACGAATTTTATCGCAAGGGTATTGACTCAAATCTATAGTTGATGCTTCTTTACTGTTTTGGCGAGGGCGAGAGCAAAATGAAGCATAAGATAAGGATGGTGGAGGATGAGCATTGCAAGTATAAATTGCAGATAATTTGGATGTGAGAGCTCTTGAAGCTCTCTTCAAAGTATTCATCTCCCCAGCCCCAGGATTTGTGTTTGGAGAAGCCAGGTTTTTACATTAGGGCTTTGCGTTTCACTTGTTTTGTTTTTTCCAATAAAAATTCCCAAAATGAGTTATTATCTACTTTTTTGTTTTTGAATGAAATCAAATTGATTTTTAAAATGTATCATTAATTTTATTGATTTGGTATGATTATACTGTTGACTTAACATTTTTGTATAATTTATTTCATTAATTTGGTACAATAATATATGAATTTAAATTCAACTAAAATCAAACTGATTGTATTATAATCCAATTTTTAATTTTTTCAATCCAAATAACTTTTCTTTAATTAGTATGAGGAAAAATTCAAAATAGTCCATTTTTTTTGGGTTAAGACATGGGGTCCTTTGGTACAAAGATAACTAATGTAGAGATTAATAATGCAGGGGTTTTTTTTTATCCAAATTAGTTATGCAGAGATTATTTTGTCTCCAATGTTTAGTTCATTGCTTCCTATCTAAACTTGTGTTTGGTTTAAAATTCTACAAAAATCTCTTTTCAATTATATCCTTGAATTATCATGGAATTTTCTATTTCATATACTTGGGTCAAAGTTGAATATTTTGTTGTGGCTTCTAACTAGCTAGGAAAACAACAATTTTATCGTTCATGTTTGCTATTTTCTCACTTGAATTATTTGAGGACAAATAATTATGATCCTAGTAAATTGATCGTTCATAAAATGTCAATTTTTAATTTAATAAAGATTGATCATTTACTTTAAAAATAAAATAGATGATAAATCATTGCAAAAATGAATAAATCATCTATATTTACACTTAAAACATTTTAAGTTGTAGTTTTGATATGGAATTTTATATCTTAAAAGGTCACTCAACTTTGACAATTTATCTAACATAGTCATTAAACTTTATTTTGTAGTAATAAAATCATTCAATTAGGCCTTTGTATGAATAAAATCACTTAACTAAATTAATTATAAATAAACTTGACATGACAATATTTTTTTTTTGTATATTATGTAAATATGAACTCACCAATAAATAAAATTTAAAAATTTGACATGATGAGTTTTTATATTATGCAAATATGAACTCGCGAATAAATAAAATTAGTTAACTAATTTATTTAAATAAATTTAATAGTACAAAACTACAAATATAAAATATAAAATCAAGAAAATTTAAAAAAAAAAGTATAAAAGAATTTGAGGGATATTTATGTCTTTACATATTTGATCTCATGGTATTGAATCCCGCGTATTACTAATACCACCAAATGAAAAGTATTAGTTAACGGAAAATGGCCTGAAATGCACCCGAACTATTTGAAATGGTAAAAAATGTCATTCATCCAACTATGAGGCCTAAAATGTCCTTCTCATCCATCTTTAGGTCCAAAAATGTCCTTTTCTTTAACGAAATATTTTTTGTTACAATAATGCGCTTCATTCACCCTTTTTGGCCCATTTATATCCTTGAAACTAATAATACTTTCTTTTTTCTTTTTCCTTTTAAAATATTTATTGTGTTTCATTTTTTTGTGGAATAAAATAAATTTCAAACTCTATTAGACTTCTTTCCATAATTTATACAAATAGAAATAATATATCTCTTTAAGGATCAAAGTAATTTTTTAAAAAGTGATCAAAGTGATTTATCAAAATAATTAACTGACTTAGCTTTCTAAAAAGAAAACTTTTTAAAAATATATAAAGTTAATGAAAAAGTAAGTTTTAAATTTATCCAAAGAGTAAGTCATTTTTTAATGTTATAACAAAAAATAATGAAAACTATTCAAAATTGATTAAATAAGAAATTAAAGAAAGCTAAGTCGATTTTAATAAATCGCCTTGATCTTTAAAAGGTTAATTATTTTGTCTAAATAAAATACAAGCATGTGTAGATTTTTTTTAAAAAAAGAAAATTAAAATATGTATTGTTGTAACTGTAGATTTTTTAAGAGTTATTTAAGACTTTTTCTCCATAATTTATTAAATCCAGAAAAATATACCTTCTTCATGGCCCTAAATATTATTTTTAAAAAGTAGTAAAACTACCATTTTGTTTTTTTAGTTAGATTTTTTTTACATATTTTGTCCAAACCAAAATAATATCTTTCTTTATAATCCCAAAAAAAACTTTAAAAAATAATAAAAAAATTATAAGTTTTTTTTGTAAAAAAAATAATTGAGGATTGGGGTTTACTTTATTCTATAAGAAAATAAAATATAATAAATATTTAAAAAAAGAAAAAGAAAAAAGAGAGTATTGTTAGTTTTAACGGTTAAGTGAGCCAAAAAGGTAAATGAAGGACATTTTTGGACCCAAAAATATTTCGTCAAAGAAAATGATATTTTTTTACTCAAAGGTGACAAGGGCATTTTAGGCCTGGTGGGTGGATGAAGGACATTTTTGTACCATTTGCAATAGTTCGAGGGTATTTTAGACCCTATTCTGATTAGTTAGTACCATGTAAAGTGTATTAACTAATACATGGATTAATTATAGGAAATATTACATAATTAAGCAAACATATAACTATAAATACCATATCTTAACTACATTTTAATATTATTACATTTATGGCAATTTCGTAATTTTTTTTTTGCTATAAAAGTTGTGGACCCACAACTCCCCATGTATAAAACCTAAAAATTTCCCTCCCTCACTATCTCTCCAATATACACAAACAATTCCATATATAAAGGAAGTAAAATACAAATATAATTCTTTTTCCTAATTGAACTCTTCTTCTAAAAATGAGATGGTATTTCCATTCTAAATAAAAAATAGATTTTTTTTCCTAGTGTGACTATTCCCCCCCCCCCCCCCCCCCCCCGCAAAAAAAAAGACCCATCCTAGTGTCTTGCAGACAAATTGCAAAACGGAAAAAAATTATTTTTTGGCTGTGTTTTTTGGAGAAAATTACTGGTGAGATTTATTTTGGTTTCTTTTTTTTAATTTTGTTTTTTTTTTTTGCTCTGTGAGTGTGATGCGTATTGGAAGGTAAAAGAAAAAATTATAGCGAACATTCAAGTGATATTGGTGTTCTAAACAATGGCATTGATTTTGTATATTATGGATTTAAATTTGTATAAAAACTTTATATTATGCCTACAGTATAAAAGATCAATTTCCGTTATATACATGATTGAGACTTGTTTTTTGTTGATTGTGTATTGTGTTCAGATGCCAAATCGCAATGGCAAGAGAGGGAGGGATTCCGTATTGTTTGTATTGGTTGTATAACCTGCTCACATGTCATGCAATTTGTCTATTTGGTTTTCGGGAAAAATATACATGTTATACGCAAGTTGATATGTGTTTAGATCTTCACTTTCGGTTGTATATGTATTAATCGATTTTAAGCAAATTTGAGTAATGTATATCATGTATATATGAAGCAGCTTATTATGTTCTTATGTTGTTTTTGTGAAATTATTAAATTTTGTATATAAATCATGCAATTTATCTATATGGTTTTCGGGTAAAAGATACATGTTATACGCAAGTTAATATGTGTGTAGATCTTCAAGTTCAGTTGTATATGTATAAACCGCTTTTAAGCAAATTTGTGTAAATGTATATTATGTATATATGAAGCACCTTATTATCTAGTTATGTTGTTTTTTTATGAAATTATTCAATATTGTATATAAATTTTGTTGTGGGCATAGATCTTTTTTTTTTGGACAAAATAGTCACACTAGGAAAGAAAATCTATTTTTTATTTAGAGTGAAAATACCATTTTATTTTTAGGAGAAGAGTTCAATTAGGAAAAAAAATTATATTTGTATTTTACTTCCTTTATTTATGAAACCGTTTTCCATATAAAATAGCTGAAAAGTCTTCACTTAACAAACTAATGACTTTTTTGTTTTATACACTACCACAAAATTCGACTTTGTACATTGGATTTGCCATGACCCAAGTTAGAAAATGTAATTTCTTACCATACATAATACATGGATCATTTATCCTAATACCTCCTTCCAAAAAGGGTCCCTCAAAGTCATTTTTAAATTATCACATGGAGCACCAATAGTCCCTGATGTTTGCAATATCAGTGCACTTTTGATTCTCCCGCAAACATTTGCTATTTTTTACCATTGACTTTATCCAAATTTTTATGTATGGAATGTTCAATCATCTTTTTATATATTTAGTAAAAATAATAACATCATGTGATTGAAGGTAAGAAGAAGAACATCTCTTTTGTTTTGTAAAAATATTATTGCATCTAAACTAAAAAATACTTTATCATATGATATTGTAAGAAAAGAAAATCTTGTACTATTGCATGTAAAATTAAAAAAATAAATTTTTCCATTTTAACAGTAATAACATTTTTACTGGACCGCATAAAGTGCTCTTCTTCTCATCTTTTCTCATATTTTGAACAATTTATCCATAAAATTATGAATAAAATTAATATTAAAAAATAAATAAAAATTTAGGAAAGGATGAAAAATGCACTAATATTACGATCATAAGAAACTATTGGTGCTTCATATGAAAATTAATAAATGACTTGAAGTCTTAACTCAAAAATAAGGGCTATTTTTTGTTTTTTCTCAATATCCATTAATTTATGTAGAATTTACATAAATTATATAGTGTAGAGAGTTAATTACTTTTTTTCCTATTCTTTTTCGATTTATAAAAATTTCTTAAAAAACATGGCAATTCGGATACATTAATTCAATAAATTGGATACATTAATTCAGTTTTGGATGTAAAAATTAAGAGTTTTAAGTATCAACAGGGAACATTCAAAGCACGATACATTAAATATAGAGATAATTTAAGAATAAGAATTAATGTATCCGGATGAAAATAAAGAACTTTTGAAAATTTTAAAAATAAATAGAAATAATGAAAAAAATAATAAATAAAAGAATGTAATTAAGTGATTATTCTATTATATGTTTATGGGTTAGAAGTTCCACTCGTATTAGGTCAAATGAAAAAACTTTTAAAGTAACAATTACATTTTCTCCCTTATTCACTTTATTTGATAAAAAAAATAATCTAAAATGATTCCAAATTTGTGATGTTATCCTATCTATCCCTCCATGGGTAGGATCTTGATTAAAAATAAATAAATAAATATTATTTTTAAACTTTAAAAGGAGAAGGACGCATAGTAAAATTCATAAAACGTATTTAAAGAGTTACCATATGATTGAAATGAGTATAATTTCTTTTTGGTCATCTTCAAATCTCTAACATTCATTTTTTCAATCTGAAAAAAATAAAAATTAGAAAGGAGAAAGTTAATTTACTAGAAGGCTACCAATTAAGAAATTCAACAATTGATATTTCATGTATGACAAACAAATAAAGAGTGTTGAAACAATAATTTGTGAATTGGAAATCCTAAGATTGAGATAAGGAATAAACTGAGGAAGCTCATTCAAAATAAAGACACTCATTCATCACTCATTTTGCTCTTCTTTCTCAATCTTTCTTTACAAAGACTCATTGAAGATGACACGCCACACAAAATCACTTGCCAACATTTTTGCTCCAATAATTACCTAATTACACTCTTTTATTTATCATATTTTTCATTATTTCCACCCATTTTCAAAAATTTCTTCTTTTCATCCAGATACATTAATTCGTATTCTTAAATTATTATTATATTTAATGTATCATGGTTTGAATATTCTCTATTGATATTTAAAACTCCTAATTTTTATATTCGAAACTGAATTAATATATACAATCTGCTGAATTGGATTGCCATGTTTTTTTTAAGGGATTTATGCACATCGTATTTGGGCAGTATGGTCTGAATGGAGGCTTGCCTCTGGAATATTGTGTGACAAGAAGATACCACCTAAACTCAAAAGTAAGTTTTACAGGATGGTGGTTGGACCATCTTTGCTATAATGGGTGGAGTGTTGGCCAATAAAAAATGCACATGTTCAGAAGATGCACGTCACAGAGATGAGGATGCTGAGATGGATGTGTGGGCGCACAAGGAGGGACAAGATTAGGAATGAGACCATTTGGAGAAGCTAGAGGTGGCTCCGGTGGCTGACAAGATGAGGAAAACGAGACTGCGATAGTTTGGACAGTGCAGAGAAGAGGTACCAATGCTCTTGTAAGGAGGTGCGAAGGTTTGATTTAGGAGTCACTAGGAGAAGTAGAGGTAGACCGAAGAAGTATTGGGGAGAGGTGATTAGACAAGATATGGCGAGATTTGATCTCACCAAAGACATGACCTTAGATATGAAAGAGTGGAGGTCGCCAATTAGAGTAGAAGGTTAATAGGTTAGTGTCACGCCCCGGGAGGGTACCCTAGGCGTGGCCGGCACTCAGAGACTATTGCTAGTCCCTAAGCGAACCACTTGGACTCATCGTCACATCATACTCAACAGCGGAAGAAACATCCTCAAGGAAAAGACTTTAATATAATTAAAATAATCAAGTCTTTATACAAAATGTTAATTTCCAACAAAGAATAGTTGGAAAAACAATACATTACATCCTCTACTCAGTGTCTATGAAGCCTCTAACTCAAACATCTCAATGGTACCATGACAGGCCATGGTTACCCAACTCAAGGAAAATAAAGTACAACTTAAGCTAGATGATAAAAATATGGAAATCCTCCGAAAACAAGGAGGTCTCACCAATCAGCTGAATGCGAATAGATCCTCAACGGAGCGCCTGTTAATGATCTCTAATACCTACCTCTGCATCATAAAACGATGCAGTCCCAGAAGGGGACATCAGTACTTGGAATGTACTGGTATGTAAAATAGCTGAGTGAAACAGAAACAAGAAGAATAATATAGGAATAACATCAACTCAACATCATACTCCATCAGAATGTCAAATGTCTATCTAAAGAAAGAATAAAGAGTAGACAATGACCCATCAACATCTCATCAATACATCATCAATACATCAGACTCACCTCAAGGAAACTCAACTCGACTCAACTCAACTCAACTCGACTCGACTCAACTCAACTCAACTCAAGGAACATCAACATCAACTCAACTCAACTCAGGAACATCGACATCAACTCAACTCAAGGAACATCAACATCAACTCATCTCAGGGAACATCGACATCAACTCAACTCAGGGAACTCGACTCAAACATCACATCAACATCAACATCAGAGTCCTATCAAAAGGAACCTAACTGGGAGTTTCTCTAACCGACAACCATCACTTATGAGCCAGTGATGATACAACGAAGCGATGCCGTTGCCACATCCATCCAATACCCTGCGGTAAAGGACATCACATCAGTGGATCCACAAAAAACATCAAACATCAGTCCTCTTTTGGGACAAGATAGGAGCCATCCGCATTGCGGTTCAATCCTCTCTTCCTACGCGGGCCACGTAGTTAATGGGTTTGAGTGGGACTCACTCTCTACCTATTTCGGTGCTCAATACTCCTCTCAGAACTCGACATGCTCATAAAACATCATCATCATCAGTCCCATAGGGACATAATACATCATCATCAGTCACATAAGGACATGATGTAATACCTCAACATCAACATCGGTCCCAGAGGGACATAGTACATCATCTCAACATCAACATCAGTCCCATGGGGACATATTATAAAACCTCAACATCAACATCGGTCCCAGAGGGACATAGTACCTCACCTCATAACATCAACATCAACATCATAAACTCAAGATACTCTTTTAGAAATTAAACTTCTCATTTTAAGACATCATAAAACGTCATTCTCATCAACATTATCATCAAGACTCTCATCAAATGTGAAACACAATCACAACATCATCATCGTCATGGCTCTAGACTCATCCCTAAGTTCATTATGCATGCTTTTCAATTAATCATGTAAGGTTATGCAAAATCTCATGAAAAATGTTAACTTCAATAAAACAAATAGTATGATGATCATCAACATAGAAAACATGTAATTTTAAATCAATTTTTTAATGAAAAACTCTCAAGTATTCATGCACATATACTCTCAACCATCAACTCATCTTTGACCTCTATGGGGCGCATGAGAGAACAAACACATGCTTTTAGTTTAGCCTTACATACCTGGAAATTTGATATTACAATCAAAATTTGACGAATACTCGTATTCTTGGAGAAAATCCTCAATCTCGTTGTTCTTTTAGAATGAAAGAACTTGGAAAGACATCGTTTGAAGAGCTTCTTTTTGATTCTTGACTTCTTGACTCAGAATCTTTAGAGTTTCTTGATGAAGAACCCTAATTCATGGAAAGAAGAATCAAGGAATCCTTTCTTAGGATTCTTGAATTTGCTTTCTTGAAACCCTAGGTTAGGATTTAAGATTTTATTAGGGATTTCATGAATAGATAGAGAAATTAGCTTAAATCTTATGAAGAATAACTCACCTTGATGAAGAACCTTGAAAGTTAATCCTAACTTGATGACTTTCTTGATGATTCTTGAGCGTTTTATGTTTAGGAGTGAAAGAGAGGGTTTTAACTTATGAAACTGACGTATTATGCGTTTTGGGACCTTAAATAGACGCCCAAAGGCTTTAGGGTAAAAGTACCCTCAAAATAAAATAAAGAAACGTCGGTTAGCTTATCCAGAAAGGGTTCGCGATAGGTCCGCGTCGCGGAGCCGTCGCGGACCTTCAGACAGCTCTGCAGGTCTCCAGTAAAATGGTCATAACTTTCTACTCCGAACTTTGTTTAACACAAAATAAGATGCGTTGGAAAGCTAACTCAAAGATCTTTAATTTGATATATTATGGGTCACCTAACTCATTATACTTTAGGAGATATGGTCATTTGAATTTGACTCTTCTATCAACTCATACGAAAACTTAGTCGTTAGAAATTCTTTAGACTTGACTTGATGTAAAAGATCATTTATAACTCTAAATCACATCTAATATACTTTAAATACTCAGGAATTGATTCTATCATAAGAAGGATTACTCAATCTTAGTTAAAAAAAAGTTGGGGTATTACAGTTAGCAGGGTTAGGTTGATGTCTAGCAGGCAATAGGTAGTGTCGAGTCCGTATATCATGTGTTGTCTTTATATGTATCATATATGCTGAATTTATTGTATTTATATATTATCATGTGATTTTCATTAGTAGTTGCTCTTCCTATGCATTTCATTTCTCTTCCTATGCATTTCTAGGAAACAACCTCTCTATTTCTATGAGGTAGTGGTAAGGTTTGCGTACATTCTACCCTCCTCAGACCCCACTTGTGGGATTTCACTGGGTATATTGTTGTTGTTGTATGTAAATTTAAAAAGAGTAGGGAAAAATGATAATTAACTCTTTACACTATATGATTTATGTAAATTCTACTATTTAAATAGTTGTTGTGTCAAATTCTTTTTCAAAATTATTAATACAAAACAGTCAACATTAAAACTTACACCTGTTAAACAAGGGAGACTTGAAGTCGATAATGTTGATAAAGTCATTATTGAGTTTGTTATTAATGAACAATCATGTAAAATTGTTCATGGTGAAGGTTTTAAGAGATTAATGACACTCATTTTGCTTAATTATGAGTTACCTCCTCTCATAATCATTGCTAAAACAGTGCTTATAAACTTGTCAAAAGAAAAAAAATGAACGACTTATTACAGATCAATATGTGTGTCTTACTTCTGATATTTGGACATTAGTTCAAAATTTAACTTATATGATTATTATTGCTTATTGAATTGATAATAAATAAAATTCTTAATTTTTTTTTCATATTTCAAATCATAAGGTTGAAACACTAGACAAGAAAATTGAGGCTTGTTTATTAGATTAGGAAATTGAAAAGCTATTTACAGTGATGTTGAATAATGAAACAACTAATAGTACTGCAACTAAATACTTAAAAGCAAGAAAGAAAAATGTCACCTTAAAAAATAAGTTTTTTACATATTAGATGTAATATTCATATTTTAAGTTTGATTGTAAAAGAAGGGTTGGGGGAACAAAACAAGTCTATTTTTTGAGTATGATTTACGATGAGATATGTTAAGTCTCATGCTTCAAGAATGTAACTTGAGTTATGGTGACAACTACTATAACCCGTCAGTCGATAAGCTAATTCATAACCCGAAATAACAAGTAACGAATTAAAAGGGGTGGAAACTAATACGAAAATTATAAATCAATAAAAACAGTAGATACACCAGAAGCAAATAAAAAGTATACACATGCAATAAAGATCCCTCCTATAATGTGAAAGTCACCAGTACAGAGCCACTAATAATGACTACAAATTTAAAAATGCTCACCCTCGCCCCAGAACAAGTTACTACATGCTCAAATATCAACTGTGGTAACTGGTGCTTGGACGTTGCATCATGAAAATAAATACAAAGTGAAATATGAGTACCAAAATAATAGATACCTAATAGGTGTCGCAGACCAACTGAGAGAATAAGTAAAAGTAATCTGAACTATTTGAATCTAACAAAACAGAGGTCAAGAACATAAAGTAATAAAAGAATGCGCACGAGTGTAAAAAGAACAATAAGAACTAAGACAACTAAGTTAATCTAACTAAGCCCACATAACCCCAGAAGGTACACTTATGTACAACTTAAAGTAAAAATTTAAATGAATCCTCATAAGCCCGAAGGTATACAGAAAATTAGGAACTACGAAGAAGATCTAATGGACTTCCAATGTTATCATAACTTATCACGGACTTGAATTGAGTCAATTGATTTCTAGGGACTAGAACAGTGATGAGACAGGACCCAGTGACTCTAGTCGAGGAAAATAGATGTGGCAAGGACTCTATCAAGGCAAAAGATAGGTCAAGGACTCTAACCAAGCAAATAATAGGCCAAGGACTCTAACCAAGCCAAAAAAAAAAAAAAAAATAGGACAAAGGCTCTAACTAAGGTAAAAATAGTCCAAGAACTCTCATTAAGACATAAAGTAGGCTAAGGATTCTAACCAAGGCAAAGATAGGCCAAGCAGTGGCGTACTCAGGATCTTTTTTAAGCAGTGTCACCGTTTAAAGCTCAAGAAGAAAATAAATGAACATTTTGCTTTAGGCCTCCAAAAATTTGAGACCCATTAATAGTGAACTTTATAAAAAAAAATATTTTGCTTAAATAATATAAAATTTAAATAAAATTATAAATTTAAAATTAAATGATTGTCCACTCTTTATATTAAATAATAATTTAATTTTCAATTAAGTTGCACACGTTCATATTAGTAAATAAATTTTTATAAAATATTATTCAACATATTATATTGCGAAAAAATTATATAATTAATTTCTTGAAAAATATATGGAAAAAGTAGAAAAAAAATTATAGGTATTTAATTAAAAATTGGTTTACGCTACTAATTTTGTTGAATAGTGAATTCAAAAAATGAATAAATCAAAAAGATATTCAACTCATATTAAATCTCTTATGAAGCTCATGATTACGAGATTGGGAGGAACCTTCTTGACTCGTTTGGATGATATTTTCGAATAGATAATCTTTCCCCAAGATCATCCAGTAAGGAATTTAAATCAATCCTTTCATTTCATTGATATTTTTGACTCGTTGTTAACTGAAGTTGAAGCTTGAGTTAAACTTAACTTTATACATTTGGAATCTTTTTTAGAATGACACCGCTCCATTAAATTTAGAGTAAGATGATTGTAGATGATAAAATTTGCGTCAAGAAAATAATAATCAGGAACGAAATATGCAACAATCATTGTATTTTATTTTAATATTTGAATATTACAATCTCTATGAATCCTCTGATTCGCCTTTTCAAGCGTAAATTCAAGGGCTCTTGAGCCTGATCTTGAATTTGAAACTTGTTCTTGGACTTAGAATTTATTCTTGATCTTGATCTTGAAATTTGGATGTGTTCTTGATTTTGATCTTGAATCTTGACTTTGTTCTTGTTCTTAATCTTGATCTTGAGCTTGTTCTTGAGTTCAAGAGCTTTTAAGCTTGTTCTTGAACTTGAATGCTTGAATGTTTGAATTTTTGAATTTGTAGAGAAATTTGTGGCGTTTCATCCACGAGCTCTCTCTAGCTTTTTTGTTTAGAATTCTTCATATACTTTTGAATTATGAGGACTCCTATATATAGTTGTAGAATAGTGGAATCATGATGGAATCAGACTTTCTCCCGGCCAATCAGATTTGAGTGACATGGCATATTGCGCTTTAATAAAATGGGCTTATCATTTTGACATATGACATGATCCTATTGGCTTCTTTGTTTGACTTGGCGTGCCACGTCATTTGACACATGGCACCAAGATGGGCCTCTTGGATGAGAGGATATTGAGCCTACTAAAATGGGTTATCTTTTGTGGTCCAAATAATTGAATTTGACCTTTTAATTAAATCCATATTTTATTGGACTTAATTAAAAAAATTAATTATATTAATCCACAATATTTGTTTGGACTATATATATATATATATATATATATATATGATTTTAACATAATTTGAATCATTTTATAAAATTTTTATTTTAATAAATTTTATATGATTACAAATGCCTCCTACTTCAAGTCTTGTCGAGATATTTTATCTTTTAAAGACTAGGCTTGAAGTATTAATGGATGATTAAATTATACTGACACCACTTAGTGATCAAAACATTTTGTATAATTCTTTTTTTATACATGGAGTTATTTTAAATGATTCTTGAAAGAATCATGTAATGTTGGGAATTTTTTTCATTCACATAGGAGCACGTGAATGAGCTCCTTTTTCCCTTCTTTATTTGACTTCTACTAGAACTCCTTTTTCCTTTTCTTATTTGACTTCTATTAGGACTCCTTTTTCCTTTTCTTATTTGACTTCTACTAGGACTCTGTTTTCCTTTTCTTATTCTTGTCCAATTAAAAATAGGGAGAATAAGAAGTGAACTTTGTTTTGTATGAGAATTCCTCTTTAAAGCATAATAAGAACTGTAGATAGCGTAGGAGATGGATTGCTTGAACATCTATAAATAGATCCCACTCTTTATTCTTTTAGCATCAACATTCAAGGATTTGGAGTTCCTCTCTTAAAAAAAAATAAAAAATAAAAAATCTTTAGAATTAGATGTGGAGCTTCAAATTCCGAGGTACAAATATTTTTTTTTGTTTTGCCTCGTTCTTTTTTTTCCTCTTTCTTTTGTAGGGTTGTGGATTTAAGTTTCATTGTATCACAAGAATTTGGTCTTGGGGTGTGAAGGGATAAATCCGCGCTCACGCCTTGAGATCACCAGCTCGAGGCTTTACGCTGTCCTAAATATTTAAACATAGAGGACCAACAACACGAGGCTTTACGCTGTTCTAAATGTTAAAACATAGGGGACCAACAACACGAGGCTTTACGTTGTTCCAATATTTAAACATAGGGGACCAACAACACAAGGATTTACGTTGTTCCAATGTTTAAACATAGGGGACCAACAACACAAGGCTTTACATTGTTCCAATGTTTAAACATAGGGGACCAACAACACGAGGCTTTACGTTGTTCCAATGTTTAAACATAGGGGACCAACAACACGAGGCTTTACGCTATTCTATATGTTTAAATGTTGAGGACCAACAACGCGAGGCTTTACGCTGTTCTACATGTTTTAAATGTAGGGGACCAACAACGCAAGGCTTTAAGCTGTTCTAAATGTTTTAAACATAGGGGACCAACAATGCGAGGCTTTACGCTGTTCTAAATGTTTAAACATAGGGGACCAACAATGCGAGGCTTTACGCTGTTCTAAATGTTTAAACATAGGGGACCAACAACACGAGGCTTTACGCTGTTCCAATGTTTAAACATAGGGGACCAACAATACGAGGCTTTACGCTGTTCCAATGTTTAAACATAGGGGATCAACAATACGAGGCTTTACGCTGTCCTCAATGTTTAAACATAGGGGACCAACAATGCGAGGCTTTACGTTTTCCTAAATATTTAAACATAGGGGACCAACAACACGAGGCTTTACGTTGTTCTACATGTTTAAATGTAGGGGACCAACAATGCGATGCTTTATGCTACTCTACATGTTTAAATGTAGAGGACTAACAATGCGAGGCTTTACGCTGTTCTAAATGTTTAAACATACGGGACCAATAATGCGAGGCTTTACTCTGTTCTAAATGTTTAAACATAGGGGACCAACAACGCGAGACTTTACGCTGTTCTAAATGTTTAAACATAGGGGACCAACAACGCGAGGCTTTACACTGTTCTAAATGTTTAAACATAGGGGACCAACAATGCGAGGCTTTACACTGTTCTAAATGTTTTAAACATAGGGGACCAACAACGCGAGGTTTTACGCTGTTCTAAATGTTTAAACATAGGGAACCATCTTAAGGTGCAAAGGGACAATTTTTTGTCCACCTTAAGGCATGGAAATTTGGAGATCCTTTTAAGGATAAGCCTACGAAAAGGCCAGCTTAAGGTGCAAAGGGACAATTTTTCTCCACCTTAAGGCATGGAAATTTAGAGATCTTCTCAAAGATAAGCCTGCAAAAGGCCAGCTTAAGCTGCAAAGGGACAAATTTTGTCCACCTTAAGGCATGAAAATTTAGAGATCCTTTAAAGGATAAACCAGCAAAAAGGTCAGGTTAAGGTGCAAAGGGACAAATTTTTGTCCACCTTAAGGCATGAAAATTCAGATAGATTCTTGTGGCATAAAGGGATGGATAATCATCTTTATCCCAAGAAAGGCAATTTGAGGGAATTCTTATGATGCAAAGATATAGTTACTCATTTTCGCCTTAAGAAAGGTGAATTTAAAGGTCAAGGCTTTGAAGGTTTTAACTTTCAGGCTCAACAACTTTAAAGAATTCCACTTATAAATATGGTGGATTTGAAACTTCAACTTTAAGAAGGAGAAAATTTGAAGACTTCAAACTGCAGATTTCAAGAAGTTAAAGTCTTTAACATGCACACTTGATTGGTTTAAAACCTCAAATCTCGCACTTGAAGAATTTGCATACTTTAACTTACAAACTTGAAAATTATAAACGTTCAACATGCATACTTGGAGGATTTGAACACTTCAACTTACAAACTCAAAGAATTCGAAGACTTCAACTTGTAAAATCGAAAAGTTCGAAAGTTTCAACTTGTATACTTGAATAAGTTGAAGACTTTGATTTGCTAACTTGACCAAATCTAAAAGTCTTAAGCATACTATTGAAGGAGCCCACATTCCATAGGGCTTTGCCCCCAGAAGGAATCAAGTAGGGACATATGATTTTTTGACACTCATGCAACTGAACTTAGAATATAATTTCAAGCGCCTACGTACCTTAATTAAGAGGATCAAGTCACAACGTAGTTTTGGGAGAGTGTTTTTTTAGGGTGTCGTACACAGTTTATACTCTTACGGGCCAGGAGTTTTATGCATTTATATACCCAAATTTCAAGGAACATAACTTTCCTCAAGGATAGTATCTCTTAAGGAATTTTGCATTTATAGGACCGATCTTTATGCCATCTGCATCGACAAGCTTGTAAGCACCATTTGAGTATATTTCTTGCACTACGTATGGTCGGTCCATCCCAATTTGAGGTGAATTTGCCCCCAGACTTATGTGAGGTGATAATGGGCATTCTTACTGCGAGAACTTGGTCTCCAACTTGAAAACACCTCGAGCGAACCTTTTTATTGAAAACACGAGATAAGCAGGCTTGATAACATTCAAGATTTTGTTGGGCTTCTAACCTCTTCTCATCAAGTGCTTCTAACTCGGCAAGACATAGTCGAACATTTTCTTCCTTAGTTAGCCCTTCTTGGATAGCCAGTCTCAAAGACGGTATTTGACACTCAAGTGGTAGGACCGCTTCAACTCCAAAAGTAAGCGAATATGGGGTTGCTTGAGTCAGTGTGCGATATGTCATCCTATATGCCCACAAGGCTTCTTCCATTCTTTCATGCCAGTCTCGTTTAGACTTAGAGACCACTTTCTTCAAAAGATTGCATAGAGTCTTATTGAATGCTTAGGCCAGACCATTGGCGGCAGCATGATACGCAGAAGATTTCTGCTGCTTGAAGCCAAAGAGATCGCATATTTTATTCATTAACTTATTATCAAATGGCTCGCCATTATCCGTTATTATGTATCATGGAATGCCAAATCGGCAGACAACGTTTACTCGAATAAAGTTTGCAACATTCTACTTCTTGACTTCTTTAAGAGCTACAGCTTCGGCCCATTTAGAGAAGTAATCTGTCGCAGCCAAGATATACAAGTGTCCACTAGAAGATTTTGGCAGTGGTCCAACAATATCCAGTCCCCAAGCATCGAATGGCTAAGATACAATAGTCGAGCGTAAAACTTCAGACGGTTGATGTATGAAGTTTACATGGAATTGACAAGCTTTGCACCTTCGAGCATAATCCAAGCAATTTTTTACCATGGTTAGCTAATAATATCCCATTCTTTTTATGTGAAAGTGGAGCTTTGGCCCAGACTGATGTGATCCACACACTCCTGAATGTGCCTCTTGCAAAGCTTGAGTCGCTTCCTCCTCCCCCAATCACCGCAAAAGTATTCCCTCAAATGATCTTCTATACAATGTGTCCTTGTAGTAGAGAAAACGAGGTGCCCAATGACGAATGTAGTTCTTCTTCTAGCATCTTCTAGAAGTATTCCATAATATAAGTAGTCCATGGTAGCTTGTCGCCGTTCCTCTTTATTAGCTTTAGAAACTGCGACAACATGCTCAAGCTTATCCTCCATATGCTCATCTTATTCCAACGATGGTACTACCCATTTTTGGCAGATAGTAACTTGAGTCTGATCAAGAAGAGTCAGGGTTGAGGCTAGAGCAGCCAAGACATCAACCGTTTTATTTTCATTCCTTGGCACATGTTGGAGGGTCACATCTCCAAGCCGTCTTATCAACTTTTGGGCATAACAGTGATATGAGCGTAGCTCAGGCTTCTTGACCTCATAGGTTCCCAAGAGTTGCTTAATCACTAATTGAGAATCATTAAAAACTTGCAACTGCAATTGCTTCATGTCAACGGCCATTTCGAGTCCAAGTATTAGTGCTTAATATTCTACAACATTGTTGGAGCAACGTTGTTTCAATGTGAAGGAGAATGGTAAGACCTCTCCTTGTGAAGTGACAAACACTATGCCCACACCAGCTCCACCATGATACGCATCCCCATCAAAGTATATTTTCCAAAGGGGTTGGATCTCGATGGCCATTGCATCTTCATCAGGAAGCTCATCGGTTAATTTCCAATCACCTGGTATAGGATGGTCCGCCAAAAAGTCCGCTAATGCTTGTCCCTTCACAACCTTTTGAGGGATGTCCACAATCTCAAATTGTTGGAATTGAAGGTACCACCTTGCTAGTCGGTCACTAATGACTAGTTTCGACATAACAAATTTGATGGGATTTGCTCTAGAAACCAGATGGATAGTGTGAGCTTGAAAATAGTGCTTTATTTTTTGAATCGAGAAGACCAACGCCAAACACAACTTCTCGATTAGTGAACACTTTAGCTCATTTGGTGTCATCATTCTGCTCAAGTAATAAAGGGCATTTTCCTTGCTTTCATTATTCTCTTGGGCTAGTAAGGCTCCCACGGACTTTTCTTGTGCCGCGATATAAAGTATCAATGGCTTTGCAGGTATAGGGGTTACTAAGACTGGAGGTTTCGCCAGATATGCTTTGATACTTTCAAAGGCTTTGCGACATGTTTGATCCCACTTGAAAGGGACAACTTTCTTTATGAGATGCCTAAATGGTTGGCATCTTCCAGCTAGATTTGAGATGAACCTCCTCAAGTAGGCTAATTTCCCCTGGAGACTTTTCAACTCATGAATGTTTCAAGCTCAGGCATTTTCAAAATTGCATTGACTTTGGCTTGATCAATCTTAATCCCTTAATGTCGCACGATGAGGCCAAGAAACTTTCCAGAAGCAACCCCAAAGGCACACTTTAGTGGATTCATCCTCAGTTGATATCTTTGAAGCAACTCAAACACTATTCTTAAGTCTTTCAAATGGTTGCTCCTCCTCTTTGACTTCACAACAAAGTCATCAACATAAGACTCAACATTTTTGTGGAGTAAATCATCAAATATATTTTGCATAGCCTTCTGATATGTGGCACCAACATTCTTCGGACCAAGAGGCATCACTTTGTAGGAATAAATGCCTTTAGGTGTACAAAATGCTGTGAGTTATTCATCCTTTGGTGACATGCAAATTTGGTTATAGCCATAAGAATCATCCATGAATGACATAGCCTCAAAACCAGTTGTAGCATCAATTATCAGCTCTAGAATGGGTAGTGGGAATTCATCTTTAGGGCATGCGTGGTTGAGATCTCAAAAGTCAATGCATACTTAAATTTGGCCATCCTTCTTCCTTACAGGAACAATGCTTGAAATCCACGTGGGGTATTTAACCTCACGAATAAAGCCCACCTCAATAAGTTTGTTAACTTCTTTCTCGATTAACAGAGCCAAGTTCGGCCTGTAGCGCCTTTGAGCCTGCTTGACAGGACGAGCACTGTGCCTAACTACTAACTAATGGACCGCAATCTTAAGATTTAAACTGAGCAATTCTTTATACCTCCAAGCGAAGACATCCTTGTATTCTTTGAGTATATCCATATAAGCCATTTCTTCATCAGCTTCCAGGAAAGCACTCAAGTAAGTTGGTCTTGGGTCTTCATCAGTGCCAAGGTTAACTTCTTTTAAGGGATCAATCGTGGTCCTCTCTCCTTCTTCAAATTCCAGTGGAGCATCTTTAGCATCGTCCTCTTCCTATGGATCATTATCATTAATAGATATATAATGGCACCAAGCAATACCTCCGAACTCTTCATCAATTCTCAGTTGACACAAGGCATCGTTCTCAATCTGAGTTGTAACATGACATGAGGAGCTAGCAGTTTCTTCACTTCCTCGCGCTCTTTGATGTACACCACATTGTGAGCCTTTGCCTTTAGTACCTTTTTACATGAAACTATGAGTTCCACTTATCACTTCATCCTGGAAGGAATTATGCTTTTGAAATCCTTTTGGATCAAAGGTGAAGCAAGCGTCGTTACTCTTAGCTGACTTTCTCGACGCTTATTAATCTTTTATTCAATGGGCTTAACCTCTCGAACACAGAAGTTCTTGTAGTAGGTTTTCCAAGTCGATCGAAGACAGAAGGTCATTTATTAGAAGTAGCACACTCATCTTCTACAATGATATAGTTATTGCTTGCCCTTCTTATGGAGATGCATACCGGTGGTGGTTGGCTATAGCCTAAACCTTCACGTGCTTGCCTAGTTGTGCCCTCTGATAGGAGTTTCCCGAGTCTAGATGGCTCATCGGGGGTTTTGCAAATAACTTGTAAGTATTTGGATCAAAGTCTTCTATACATTTTGTGGGGAGTGATGTATCTTATGGCAGATTTGAGCTAAAAAATTTCTCAACAGCTTTGAAGAAAAGTTTATTGCATCGATCCGTTTGATAGGAAGAGTCAACCTTTCTAATACATTCCCTTGTACATTAGATGATTGACCCTCTTCTTTCTTCACCTTTGGGACATAATAGAGTATAGAGGATGACTTTATTTTCGAGGGCATGGTCTTCCTTTTATTTGGACAAGTACTAGCCTCCCCAGTATCAACTTTGTCCCTTTCAATGGCCGCATTGATTTCTTTACCTTTAAGCCTATCAGACTTAGTCAATTTGACACCCTCAAGCTTTTCCCCTTTCACGACATAACTCTTCAATTAGAACTTTGCATCGGCAAAATGTGATTCCACTTCAGTGAAAGGATTATTGTCAACAACTATTTTTCTTTCAATTCCATCTTCTAGATACTTCAGACATTGATAGTAAGAAGATGAGACAATTTTGTTCTCATGCACCCAAGGCCTTCCCAGTAATATATTGTATGAACTCTTTGCATCAATCACATGCATCCATGCACTTGATCGCAAATCGTCCATATGAATATCCAGCTTAATTGAGCTTATAGACCTCTGCCCCCTTGATTGTATCCTTGTATCAACAAACGGTTTTCACTAAGCTCTTCAGTTGAGATGCCAAGCTCTTTCAATGTGTGGATGGGTAGAATGTTGACCCCAGACCCTTCGTCTATCAAAATTCTATTTATCCTCTTCTCTAGCACGTGACCCACCATATACAAAGGACGATTGTGTAGAGTTTCACCAAATAGAAGATCCTCGTCTGTAAATGTGATCTTTGTGTCACATGCATGTACTTATTGAAAAGAGGGTTCCACAAGCTTTTCAGAAGATGACAGAGATGCCTTTGATGGCATTTTTCCCACCACTTCATCTTTGTTAGTAGGGGATACCTTCGATGAAGCTCTATTTATTGTCTCTCCCTGGTTAGTACTGAAGCATGATGCCTCAACATTGTCTAGATCGATCTTCACACAAAACCAGCTTGGTAAGAATTCCTCCAGGGTCACAGGACGTCGCGGTTTCTGGTGGTGATACATTTCCACCTTTGGCCCCCTTGGACGCCTGATCTAGTTCTACTTCTTTGCTCTCTTTACTATCCTTTGTCTGATCGGTTGTTCAAGTGACTCTTTCCGTGGACTTGTCTTGTTGCGTCTCCGCCTAGTCCCAAGAATCCAACCTTCATCATCATCTGTACCAATTTTGGATTTTTCTTTCTCTAATGGCCCTTATTCTACAGGTGTACATACTTGAACTGGGTCAAGCGAGCTGAACATGATAGAGATTTGATTAGAGCTTGCCTTTCCATCATTAAGGACAATCTTCTTTTCTTTAACCAATTACATAACCCTGTCTTTGAAGACAAAACACTTTTCGAGAGGGTGACTTATGAGTCTATGATACTTGCAATAATTTGGTTCATCAGTCTGCCCAACTTAATCGGGTCGTTTCATCTCTGGCAACTCAATGAGCTTCAGCTCAACCAATTCCTCAAAAATTTCAGGAACATCAAAATCCTGAAAAGGGGTATTCCTTTTCTTGCATCTCTCTCAAGGTTAGCTTTCGGTTTGAACGCTCTTGAAAAGTCATCTTTACACTTTGTTTCCTACTCTCCTTCGTGGTAAACTTCACAGGCGACATATTAACATTCATGGATTCGTTGTTGTCATTCCTGGGCACAAACTTGCTCTATTTCTTGGGTTCTTGTTTGTCCTTTCCTTTGCGAAGATCGTGAACAAGCATTTCATTTTTTCCGGCAGAAGACATACTCAACTCCATATCATGAGCACGAGTTGCTAGATCTTCAAAATACTTAGGTTTGAACCCTTGTAGCATGTACAAAAGCCCCCAGTGCATCCCTTGGATACACATTTCTATAGCAGAAGCTTCACTAAGTCTGTCTTTGCAATTAAGGCTCGCATTCCTCCATCAATTTATGAAGTCGATGATAGGGTCATCCTTTCTTTGGCGAGTATTCTTGAGCTACACCATGCTCATTGTACACCTAGTGCTATAGAAGCAATTAAGGAACTCATGCTCTAGTTGCTCCCAACTGTCAATGGAATGAGGCTGAAGGTCTGTGTACCGGCCAAAGGCATTTCCTTTCAAAGAGCGGATGAATTGCTTGACGAGATGGTCTCCATAGGTTCCCACATTATTACATGTCTCCACAAAGTATGCAACGTGCTGCTTTGGATTTCCTTTGCCTTTGAATTGCTGAAATATAGGGGGTTGATAACCGACAGGAATTTTGAGGCTATCAATCCTTGCAGTTTAAGGCTTAGCATACGTATGGGAAGACCTTGTGGAGACTTCATACTTGTCTTTAATGGTCCCTTCAATGAACTCCTTTAATTGATCAAGTGGGATCATTCCTTCAGCAGAAACTGGCAGCTCCTTGATAGTTGGTGCTTGCTTCACAGGATTTTCAGTCTTTTGAATCTCAATACCCTTTCCAGGTGCGTGGCTAGATTCCCCATCTAGTAAACCATCTGCCCTGGCCATCAACTTATCGGAGCGAGTCTCTTGGTATTGCATATCCTTGGTCAATTTTTCAACCATCTTTACTAGATTTGCAAGTTGCTCCTCCATGGATGAAGCATTAGTTGTCATCACTTGCATAACTGTTGGAGGCATTGAAGAGTAGTATGGATTATTGTGGAAGTTAATCTTCAGAGGGCTCACATTACGCGATGCGTATGGAAAAGATTCATTGGACGAGCCCTGGTCTTTCTTTGTAGTGGAGTTCCTAGAACCAGAGACCTCAAGCAGAGCCAAAGTCTGCTTTATCTTCTCAGTAATACTGCTTCCTCCTTTTGAAGCGTTTGCGGGGGACCTCGTTCCCTTTGGGGTTGAAGATCCAAAACTAGGAGTTGGTGCGGACGATACTCGTAGTGTTTGTTGTCCCAGCAAAGTAGCTTTGCTTCTTGTGACAGCTCCAACGCTTCCAAAAGTGACATCCAACATTCCCTCTACTTCAGCAGAGAACTTGGAATCAGCAACCTTGGAGGACGTTGATTGGGAGATCTTCTTGGAAGCCGTTTCAGTGTTCTTAGATTTTCAAAAAGTTGAGATGAGAGGTAGAGATTGTCCCACTGGGCGTGCCAGAATTTGTAGACGATAAAATTCGCGTCAAGAAAATAATAATCAGAAACGAAAATATCGCAACAATCATTGTATTTTATTTCAATATTTGAGTATTACAATCTCTATGAATCCTCTGATTATCCTTTTCAAGCGTAAATTCAAGGGATCTTGAGCTTGATCTTGAATTTGAAACTTGTTCTTGGACTTAGAATTTATTCTTGATCTTGATCTTGAAATTTGGATGTGTTCTTCATCTTGATCTTGATCTTGATCTTGAATCTTGACTTTGTTCTTGTTCTTTATCTTGATATTGAGCTTGTTCTTGAGTTCAAGAGCTTTTAAGCTTGTTCTTGAACTTGAATGCTTGAGTGTTTGAATTCTTGAATTTGTAGAGAAATTTGTGGCGTTTGATCCACGAGCTCTCTCTAGCTTTTTTGTTTAGAATTTTTCATGTACTTTTGAATTATGAGTACTCCTATATATAGTTGTAGAATAGAGGAGTCATGATGGAATCAAGCTTTCTTCCGGCCAATCAGATTTAAGTGACATGACATATTGGGCTCTAATGAAAAGGGCCTGTCATTTTGACACATGGCATGATCCTATTGGCTAATTTGTTTGACTTGTCGTGCCACATCATTTGACACATGGCACCAAGATGGGCCTCTTGGATGAGAGGATATTGGGCCTACTAAAATGGGTTTCTTTTGTAGCCCAAATAATTGAATTTAACCTTTTAATTAAATCCATACTTTATTAGACTTAATTAAAAAAATCAATTATATTAATCCATAATATTTGTTTGGACTAATATATTTTGATTTTAACATAATTTGAATCATTTTATAAAATTTATATTTTAATAAATTTTATATGATTACAATGATATAATCATACAATCATCAATTAAGGATCAAATAATACACGATTGGTGATAATACAATAAATAACTTATTGTTAATTGATCATACGTAAATTCAAAGTTTTTTTAAAAAAATATATGTGAAGTTATATATTAATTTAATGAATCCTAAATTATAAAGATTTTTTTTTCTAAAATTCCCCTTTCCTTCACTTTCATGGTAAAAAGCAAATAGAAAAGAATAAAATTGTTATTATGAATAGATAAATTAAACTTGAAGCACATAATAAAAAAATAGAATAACATGAAAATATTCTTTTTATTCCTCAGAACTTCGGCCAGCTTATATAGAGCCGTGATGAGACTTGGAAATGGCAGAGAGGTTTGCTCCTGCTTTTCCCTGGTGATGATTTTTGGGGCAATGATTGATCCAAGATTCAACTCCTTTGGGCCCATGATGCAACCAGTCAATGCGGCATTGGTATGGCGAAGTATCGACTCATTCTGGGAAGGTATCAAATTGCTGCTAATGAATCCAAATAAGAACTGTGCTGGCATGTTTAGCTCTTTCTTCTCAATAATTGCCCCCCTCCTTCAACCACGTGGGAGCTAAAATTTTTCCAATTAACATGGCCATCCATGCTTTGATGACTTCAAAAGTTTGGAGCTGTATTAGGTCTTTTAGGTAGCTTTGGCTCTGAAATGTGCAATTTAGGATATCATTAATTTCAGCCTTTCTATATTGGACTTGCACACCCTGAACCTCTACAACATCGAGAGGTTTAAACATAATTGGCACCCTGTTTCTACTCTTGGGGAGGACTTGTCCATAAGCTTCATAAAACTCTCACACAAGACTAGGCACGTATGGGTCCCAGGGTTTGGTAAAGCTTTGAAAATTGTGGAATTTAAGGACTTTCCAAACTTCCGGGTATCGATCAATTACTCCCTTTGTTGATAACTATTTTTCCTCCAGAATTGTCCAGTGCCTAAAAGGACATGCATGAAAAATCATCAAGTCATATGATGTCATATACATAGTGGGAAAGGACCATAACCGACATATAAGACTAAGCAAGTTACTACTTGGAATCCCGATGTTCACTTCACATCGGACAAGGAGTGGTCTACTTTGCGAAGGTAGACCTAACACTATCCTTATGGCAAGTCCTTTTCGGAAAGTGTCACCACCTTATGACATAGCCTTTTTGGTAAGTTTCACATATTATCTTTACCTTACGGCTTATCCTTTTTGGTAGGTTTAACAAATATCCATACCTTATGGCATTGCTTTTTTGGTAGGTACAAGCCCACGTAGGGAATTAAGGTCATGAACTTATGATGGCACATAGTTATGAACCATGGAGACTACCAAGGTCCTCTCGGTGCTAGGACACAATACCTCAGAATGCTTGAAAAATAATCATAGTTATGGCATGCATAGCCTCAAGATATCTTAGTATCATTCTTGAAGTAGTGCATTAATCATAACTTGTAACATCAAAGTTATGGCTTTACATAATACTTGTCGTTCACATCATGCCCATGAGCTCATAGCATGCTTGTTAGCCCTCTTGTTAGTCTGAATATGCTTATCATACATATCTTACCACAAAGCATTCATGACTAAGAACTTGGCTTGCATCTTAGATCAATTCATGGTAGGTACATGTACACAAGCTTAAAATCGTGCAATTTGTAAATAAATGACATGAGAGAAGCATAATAATATCCTTAAAAATTATTCAAAATAACTCACCAATCAATCATGAGAATACTTGGTTAGGGCACCATCAAACCCTCACGTAAAAATCATTGATTTCATACGATAATACATGACATGATTATGTACTGGGATAACCATCATAAAACACTTCATTTTATCATCATAAGAATGAGTTCATAAAAATCATCATGTATTACCATAACTTGGAAAGAATCACAAAGGAGGAGAGGAATGGTTGAGCTTGTGGAGGAAAGGTCTCCACAATCAAAACCCACATACCTTGTCAACTTATTGAAGAGAAAATTCAATGTGGAGGTGAAGAAGCCACCCTAGCTTGTTTTATTCTTGTTTAAAGCTTGAAGGCTTGGGAGTATTTTTTAAAGGATTTTGGACTTAGGGTATTTTTTGAATGAGGAGGAATGAGAGGGATTAGGAGTAAGAGGGCTAATAAAGGGTCCCTTGTAGGTCAAAACGACCAAGTATTGGATAAAATATTGAGAAATGACGAAACTACCCCTTTTAAAATATAGCCTGACTGGACTACAAGACCCCGTTTACGGGCCATAGTCCATTCTATGGGCCGTAGATAGGGGTTTCATTTGATAGATTTTCAGAATTTCAAAGGCCCTTCTCTGAATAACATTCCACGAAACGATCTACGACTCGTAAAAGATATGTCTGATGAGTCATAGATTGAATCCTAGAAAGCTCCCAATTTAATAAAGTTAGTACTAGGTTCTATGAACCAACTTATGGTCCATGCAATGAATTACGACTCGTAAAATCCCCTCGTAGAAACTGACAATCCAAAAAGTTCCAAAGCTTATTTTCTTGCATTCTTCATATTTCTTATAGGTGGGGCCTTACAATATCTCCCCCTTGGAACATTCATCCCCAAATGTGCTAAGGAATTCTCTAAGGAATGAAATACATGCACCATATGCCAAATGCACCATATACAAAAATACAACATATGCACCATTAAAATCTCAAAACCATGTCTCAAATAATACTTACAATGTAAACTCAAAAATCACATAAACATGCATTAAGTAGCATGAGAATGGCATGCAAGGAAAGGAGGCCCTAAAATAGAAAAGATCGTAGTACCTCAACCCTTTATATCATATTTGGCTTCCCAAGTGGCACTTTCTACATGTTGGTTCCTCCAAAGGACTTTGACGGAGGGTACTTCCTTGTTTCTCAATCGCTTGACTTGCCTATCCATTATTTCTATCGGGACTTCCTCATAAGTCAAGTTCTCTTCCATTTCTATGGGCACAATGGAGCTAGGTTCCCTAAATACATTTTCTCAACATGGATACATGAAATATCGTATGGACCATATTCATTTCCATGAGCAACTCTAACTCATACGCAACTTTACTAATATGCCTCAAGATCCGATAAGGCCTAATGTACCTAGGGCTTAATTTCCCTATCTTGCCAAAGCAAACCACGCCTTTCATTACGAAATCTTTAAATATACCTAATCATTAACTTCAAACTCAAGGTCTCTCTTTCTAGTGCCTGTATAGGACTTTTGCCGACTTTGAGCTACCTTCAATCTCTGCCATATCACCCTCACCTTCTCCAAATCCTCCATAACTAGATCCAGACCCAACAAATCCATTTCTCCCACCGTATACCAACCAACCGGAGATCTACGTTGGCTCCCATAAAAGGCTTCAAAAGGAGCCATCCCAATACTAGAGTGATAGCCATTGTTATGAACAAACTCAATGAGTGGGAGGTGCTCATCCCAACTACCCTTAAACTCTAAGACGCAAGCCCTAAGAATATCCTCTAGGGTTCGGATAGTCCTCTCGGCTTGGCCATCCATTTGTAGGTGAAATGGTTGTGCTAAGATTGACTTTAGTGCCAAGGCCCTTTTGGAAAGACCTCCAAAAGTGCGACGTGAATTGAGCACCACAATAAAAAATGATTGCCAATAGGACCCTATGCAATCTCACCAACTCATGAATATATAACTTGGCATAATCATTGGCACTATAAGCCACCTTAACCGGTAGCAAGTGAGCCGACTTTGTCATTCTATCAATAATAACCCAAATGGAATCCAAATGCCTTCTAGTCTTTGGCAGCCTAATTACAAAATGCATATTGATCTCTTCCCACTTCCACGTAGGAATTTCTATGTCTTGGACCTAACCACCTGGCCTTTGATGCTTGGCCTTGACTTGATGGCAAGTATGGCAACCAACTACAAATTTGGCAATGTCTCTCTTCATACCACTCCACCAATACATTTCTCTCAAGTCTTTGTACATCTTGGTAGAAATGGATGAATAGAGTAAGAGGAGTTATGGGCCTCTTTCAAGACCATACCTTTCAAGTCATCGACATTGGGCACAGACAACCTACTTTGGTACCTAGAATGCCATATCCCCCTTGGGTGAAAACCTCCACTTTGACATCTTTCACCAATGATTTCAATTCTATCAAAGCGGGGTCAAGGTATTGTTTCAATTTAACTTCTTACCACTGCACCACCGTTTTTGGCCACTTTCAATCAAACTCCCAACCTAGCCAACCAATGGACCTCTCTTGCTAATTTCTTCTTGCTATCCTTAAGATGCGCCAAATTATCCATGGACACCCGACTTAGGGCATTGACCATAATATTAGCCTTGCCTGGATGGTAATGCACACTCATATCGTAATCCTTTAGGAACTCTAGCCACCTTATCTGCCTCAGATTTAATTCATTTTGGGTGAACACATATTGGAGACTCTTATGGTCGGTGAACAAATCGACATGAACCCCGTACAAATAGTGACACCATATCCTCAAGGCAAATACCATGGCCGCTAGCTCAAGATCGTGGGTTGGGTAATTACGCTCATGCACCATTAGTTGCCTAGAAGCATAGGAGATGACCTTGCGATTTTACATCAACACACATACCAATCTGATTCTTAGAGCATCATAATACACCATGAATCCCTCCAACCCTTCTGATAGAGCCAAAATAGGAGCGGACATCAGCTTGTCTTTCAAGGTTTAGAAATTTCTTTCACATTCATCGGTACAAACAAATTTTTCCTTCTTTTGGGTCAATTTTTTCAAAGGAGAAGCAATTGCGGAGAAGCCATTCACAAACATTCTGTAGTAATCGGCCAAA
This sequence comes from Solanum rostratum, assembly GCA_029948455.1. Taxonomy (NCBI): domain Eukaryota; kingdom Viridiplantae; phylum Streptophyta; class Magnoliopsida; order Solanales; family Solanaceae; genus Solanum; species Solanum rostratum. The sequence goes on from CM057051.1 coordinate 45,219,070, forward strand.
CCTAAGAAGCTCCTAATGTCCATCAGAGTCAAAGGTCTAGGCCAATTTCTTATTACCTCCGTATTTTTTGGATCCACCTTAATCCCACCACCCGACACCACATGACCCAAGAAGGCAACTTCCTTCAACCAAAACCCGCACTTGTCAAATTTAGCAAAGAGCCTTTCTTCCCTCAATGTTTGCAGCACCTCCCTCAAATGTCTTGCATGTTCATCTTCATTTCGTGAGCAAATCAAAATGTCATCAATAAATACCATAACAAACATATCAAGGTAGGGTTTAAAACCCCTATTCATGAGGTCCATAAATATTGTCGGAGTATTAGTTAAGCAAAAGGACATCACTACGAACTCAAAATGCCATCACCTTGTCCAGAAAGCTATTTTGGGAATATTGCACTCCTTTACCCTCAATTGATTATGTCAATCTTTGAGAAGTGACTAGCCCCTTGCAATTGACCAAATAGGTCATTGATTCTTGGCAATGGATACTTGTTCTTTATAGTGACCTTATTGAGTTGCCGGTAGTCGATGCACATTCTAAGCGAACCATCCTTCTTTCTTAGAAACAATATCAGTGCACCCCAAGGTGAATTGCTTGACCTTATGAAAGCCTTTTCTAACAAATCTTTTAATTGTTCCTTTAATTCCTTTAACTCCACTGGGGCCATTCAGTAGGAAGGGATAGAAATGGGTTGAGTATCGGGGAGGAGCAAAATCTATCTCCCTTTCTGGAGGGACACCAGGAAGTTAATCGGAGAAAAAATCTAAAACTCATAGACATCCGGGACCGACTAAATAGGAGGGACCCTAGATTCAACATCCCTAACGCGCACAAGATGATAGATATAGCCTTTGGAAATCAACTTTTGGGCCTTAAAAATAAGAGGTTAATCTACCCTTGACCACCAAGTCGCGACCTTCCCATTCAAGGACGGGTTCATTAAGGATTTTGGAATTTAACCTTACAAGCCCTACAATCAATAGTAGCATGACATGCATGTAACCACTCCATCCCAAGAATGATGTCAAAATCTACCATATGGAGTTCAACAAAATCACAAGGAAAAATGTTATGCAATATCGATACGGGAGAACCCTTATAGACCTTTTTAGCAAGCATGGACTCACCGACAAGGGTAAACACCTCGAAAGGTTCACATAGAAATTTGGGACACACATGAAGCGGATTAGAAATAAATGGAGTAATGAAAGAAAGAGTGGCACCTGGATCCAACAAAATATATGCATCAACATTGTAAATCTTTAACATACCGGTAACCACATCGGGTGCCTCATCAACCCCATTGTCTCCCTTGAAGAGCATAGAACCAGTTGTGTCAAGGAGAACCTCCTTGTTGACCACCTTTTGCCCTTTGATCACCATGGGTACCTTGCCCTTGAGGATGGCCATCCCTACCTTTGTTTGGACATGACACAATCTTGTGACCTATTTTTCCACAACTAAAGCAAGCACACGTATTCCTCCAACATGTGCCACTATGATTCTTTCCACATTTGGGAACTTAGGATAAGTCATTCCACCATTTCCACCTTGAGACTTTAGGTTGGAGGCCCTACCATTTGTAAACCTTTGGCCTTAGGCATTGAAGGTCCCTTGGCCTTGGAGTTTGTGGCCTTGTTGGAAATGACCACCTTTAGCACCTTGGAATCCCCGTCAAGTTGAGCCCTCTTGGACTCCTTCATCCTTCTCTTTCTAAGTTTCACCCCCTCAAGTTGTTCGACATATGTCATAAGCCGCGATATATCTATATCCCCAATAAGCATGGCATCATGGCACTCTTTATTGATCAAATCGGTACACCCCGACACAAACTTATGCATCCTTGCTTTAGGGTCAGTAACCAAGTGAGGAGCAAACTTGGATAGGTTGTTGAACTTAAGGGAATACTCCTCACACTCATAGAACCTTTCCTATGATTCCTCAATTCCGTCAACTTTTCTTCCCTTAGCTCAATTGGGAAGAAGAGATCAAGGAAGACAACTTTGAATTCCTCCTATGGAGTGGGTTCGTCATCTGTCCTCTCCATCTTCCATTCATTATACCATATTTGAGCAAGGTCCTTGAGTTGGTAGGCCTCTAATTTTTCTTTCTCCTCTAAACATTCCCCCATGATAGCCAAAACAGTTTGATGAACTCTTGGGGGGTATTCCTCTACCGTTGAGCCATGAAATTTCGAGGGATTCATCCTTGAAAAATCCCTCACCCTTGACGCCTGTAGGTGCATAAAGAGCTTGAACTCCTTGATTAGACATGGCCCTTGCATAAAGGGTGACCACATTCCGGTACTCGGTGTGAGTGACTCCTTCTTCTTCCGCTTGGGGAGCTTGTGGGGTTAGAGGGATTGGTTCACCCTCGGATATGGGAGCTCTTTTTTCCATTCATCTCGGCAGCATAATCTAAAAGAGCAAAAAGGTTGCTTATTAGAAATAGGAAACCTTATGTCAAATCTAAAGCACGAAGTAGAGCAGGAAGAAGTGAACCGCTTCCTAAGACGCCTTGTAGCCTCTCATTCATGGTTGTGGAATGCTTCACAAGCATGAACAAGACTCTACTCAACAAGGTTGGATTTCCAAGGACCATTTACAAACTAATGCTATGATACCAAGCTTTGTCATGCCCAAAGTCACAGGCCTAGACGTGACACAGTGAATGGGAACCTGAAGGGATCCCAAACAAGACTCTTGAGTATACAAAGCACATACTTGGTTTCACGGAAGCATAAAAGAGCAATAAACATTTAACAGATAATTTCTAAGGGAAATGGGACTTTGGACTCACGCTATAAAGATGTTGTAGGAAAGGGGATGAGCATGAATCACATAGCAAATAATTTCTAAGGGGCGGGTAAGTATGACTTATGCTATGGGGGCAATCAGGTGCTTAGGACTTCCACCTTATCACTATCATAAAACATTTAGCATAAAAAGGGAGCATGGGGCTAAGGGATGTCTTTCATAATACAAAGCATAATGAATCAAGCTTAGTCATACATAGTCATCATAATATCCAACAACACCTCTAATCATGAATAGGATGGGGGCCAAGACATCTCCCGGGCTCACCCTCAAATGATAGTATACAAAAATAAATGAATCTAAAAAGGGCATTAAAGTAGGTGGAAGTTTTTCCCCAAATGTGGAGGACTGACTAAGTAATCTTCAACTGGAACGTCTAGTCGTGTGAAGGAGGAGGATGGCAAGGAGCTTTGATTCCTACATGGTTAGATCATGCAGGAAAAAAATATGTGTTGGTACTTAAAATATACTAAGTATGCCGGGTGCAGATGCATCAAAGAACATAAATTAGAAGTAATCAAGATGTGACATCATAAACAATGGATATAGGCTCAATATGTCATGAGAGGCCATTTCCTAAAGGGACATGCACTATACATAGTGGGAAGGGACCATAATCAACATACAAGACCAAGAGATCAACTACTTAGAATCCCGATGTTCACTCCACATTGGGCAAGTAGTGGTCTTCTTTGCCAAGGTATACCTAACACTATCCTTACGGCATGGCCTTTTCAGAAAGTGCCACCATCTTATGACATAGCCTTTTTGGTGGGTTCACATCTTATCTTTACCTTATGGCATAACCTATTCGTTAGGTATAAAAAATATCCATACGTTGCGACATTGCCTTTTCGGTAGGTACAAGCCCACGTAGAGAAGTAATGTCATAAACCTATGATGACACATAGTTATGGACCATGGGAGACTACCAAGGTCCTCCCAGTGCTAGGTCACAATCCCACGGAATATTTGAAATATAATCATAGTTATGGCATGCATAGCCTCTAAATATCTTAGTATCATTCTTAGAGTATCTCATTAATCATAACTTATCACATTAAAGTTAGGGATTTACATAATACTTGTCGTTCACATCATGCTCATGAGCTCATAGCATGCTTGTTAGCCTCTTGTTAGTCTGAACATGCTTATCATACATATCTTACCACAAGCATTCACGACTTAAGAACTTGGCATGCATCTTAGATCAATTCATGGTGGGTACATGTACACAAGCTTAAAATCGTGCACTTTGTAAATAAATGACATGAGAGAAGTATAATAATATCCTTAAACATTGTTCAAAATAACTCACCAATCAATCACGAGAATACTTGGTTAGGGCACCATCAAACCTTCACATAAAAATCATTGATTTCATATGTTAATACATAACATGATGATGTACTAGGATAACCATCATAAACACTTCATTTTATCATCATAAGAATGAGTTCATAAAAATCGTTATGTATTACCATAACTTGAAAAGAATAACAAAGGAGGAGATAAATGGTTAAGCTTGTGGAGGAAAGGTCTTCACAATAAAAACCCACATACCTTGTCAACTTATTGAAGAGAAAATCCGATTTGGAGGTGAAGAAACCAAAACCCTTGCTTGTTTCCTTCTTCTTGAACATTGAAGGCTTAGGAGTATTTTGAGAGAATTTAGGACTTGGGGTATTTTCAGAATGAGAAGGAATGAGAAGGACTAAGGCTAAGTGGGCTGATAAATGGTCCCTTGGAGGTCAAAACGACCTAGTATTAACATAAAATGCTGAGAAATGACAAAATTGCCCCTTTCAAAATCTGGCTAAATCGGACTACGAGACCCCATTTACGGGTCGTAGTCTATTCTATGGGCCATAGATAGGGGCTTCGTTAGATAGATTTTTAGAATTTCATAGGCCCTCCTCTTATTTACATTCCACGACATGATCTAGACTCGTAGAAGATTTTACGAGCTGTTTGATGAGTCGTAGATTAATGCTTGAAAAAGTTCCCAATTTCATCATGTTTGCCCCAGGTTCTACAAACCAACTTACAGGTCGTGCAATGAATTACATCTCATAAAACCCCCTCGTAGAAGCTGGCAATCCAAAAAGTTCCAAAGCTTATTATCTTGCATTCTTCATACTCCTTATAGGTAGGGCCTTATAACTCCTTTTGTATTTTAAGAGAAAAGTTCTATGTACTACTACTACAGACTAATTATTCTTACATTGTATGAACTGATATGTACAGTCTCCTTTCTAAAATTACTTATATACTCTGTGCAAATATGTGAAAGTTTGTGCTATAAAATGCCATTCGGTGGTCAAGGCCGACTATAGCGAGCACTTTGGCGATGCGCCAAATGTGCACTTGACCGCTTTCATCTGCATCTTTAAAAGACTTCCTCTTTGTCAATATCAGGCAATAATTCTTTGTTTCACTGATCCAATTCGGTGATATGCTGAAATATCCATCATATCGCCTTCTTGTTAGTGTTTTTGTGCTTTAGGTGCTACAACTTTAGGCGATCTCTTGTGCAATTTGGCGTTGCGCCAAGCATGATTTTTGATATCGAATTCGACCGCTTTCTTGGCCTGATCTGGAACCTTGGTTGCTACAATGATAGGCGATCTCCTTGAGTGTTCGTTAGATCACCGAGTGTGTTAACAATACCACTTTTCTCCGCCTTTTTGCACTTTTGCTCCCTTTGCAAGATTTCACCAAATATTGCACAATTGTGCACTTTTAATCCCATTTCCTATCATAGAACATTCATATTTGTCAAAAGTTGGAAATAATAGCAAACTAAGGGCAATGTTTATTTGCAAGCTAACCCCAAAATGAGTCCAAAATATGGACTCACCAGTAGGCTACCTTCCCAACTCGCTTACGTATCTTGTAAGGTTCCATATATCTAGGGCTTTACTTGCCCCTCTTCCCAAAATGCATTACACCTCATGGGCAAAATCTTCAAATAGACCTAATCAGCTTCATTAAACTCAAGGTCTCTTCTTCTAACATCGGAGTACGTCTTTTGACGAATTTGTGTAGCCTTTCTTCTAACATCAGAGTACATCTTTTGACGAATTTGTGTAGCCTTTCACTTTTCCGTTGTAATTATTAATTTCTCCATAGCATCAAGTACCAAATCAGACCCGATCAATGCCATTTCTCCTACCGAAAATTACCCCACTAGTGACCTATATTATCTACCATACAAGACTTCAAACGACGCCATCTCAATGCTTGAGTGAAAACTATTATTGTAAGTAAATTTAATAAGAGAGAGGTGATCATCCCAACTATCCTTGAAATCAAGTAGACATACCCTTAACATATCTTCCAATGTTTAAATCATTCTTTTGGCTTGTCCATTGATTTGAGGATGAAATGTGGTACTTAGTTTTACCTTGGTACTATGACCCTTTTGAGAGGACTTCCAAAAGTAAGATATAAATTGAGTACCACGATCCGGTATGATAGACCATCAAACCCCATGCATTTTCAGTAATTCTTGGATATAGACCTTAGCATAGTCCACAACACTATATGAAGTCTTCATCAGTAAGAAATGGTTGATTTCGCCATTCTATCTACAATCGCCCAAATTGAGTTGTGCTGTTTTTGGGTACTAGGAAAATCCATGATCTATTTGCACCTCCTCCCACTTCCTATTGAGAATCTCAATATCTTGGGCTAACCCATCCGGCCTTTGTAATTCAACTTTCATTTGTTAGAAATTTGAACATTTCGTCAAACATCTTGTTATGTTTTTCTTCATGTCATTCCACCAATACATTTCCCTCAAATTTCTATACATTTTAATGGATCCCAGATAAATAGAATATCGAGAATTATGGGCTTCATCTAGCACCTTCTCCCTTAATCGATTTGGACACACAATCGCCCTTGGTAACAAAGTACTATATCTCCCCCCCCTCCCCTCCCCCCCCCGCGAGAAAACCTTAATCTTCTTATTACTCACTAACCTTTTCAATTCAACCAATGTAGGGTCTATGTATTGCTTTGCCTTAAAATTCGCTACTGAGGACGATTTTGCCCCATTTTGCACATGTACACCACTATTGTATAAACCATTTAGCCTCACACCTAATCGGGCCAAGCGGTGCACCTCTTTGACAACTCCTTCTTTCCATCCTCAGCAAGTGCAACACTGCCCATAGGTAACCTACTAATTGCATCGACCACAACATTTGCCTTGTTGGGGTGATATGTCATACTCATATCATAATCCTTGAGAAGTTCCAACCACCTTCTTAACTATAAGTTCAAGTCCCGCTGACTAAACACATATTGCAAACTCTTATGGTTGATGAATGTGTCAACATACACCCATAGAGGTCACGACTAAGGCTGGCACAGAGACCGGTACCGACACCACCAGATCGGTAATTACTAAAACCAGACCAGTACCGGAAATAAATTGGGGGGAATTTTTTCGGAACCAGACCGGTACTGGTACCAGCAGTACCAGGAATTTTTTCCCTCCCTTACCGGTCTGGTGCATACCGCAACGGAATCAAACCGGATCAGATCGGTAATTCCGAAAATATTTTTTCAATTAACTAATTGGTTAATTTAATTAAATTATTAAACTTTGAAGTTTTAATTTATAAAGTTTAAACTGAAGTTTAATATTTAAGGTTAAAATTGAAGTTTAAAATTTTAAAGGTTTAAATTAAATATAGTATCATTATATAAATTTTTAAAATTTTAAATTGAAGTTTAATTTTTAAAGGTTCTAAAACTTAAAAGTTTTAAAGTTATAAGCTATAAGTTATAAGTTATATAAAATTTAATGTTTGGAGTTTAAATTTCAACTTTTTTAACTTTTTAAATTTAAATATAAAATTTAAAACTTTTGACTTTAAAAGTTTAAATTTTTGAATGTTTCATTTTACATTTTAAAGTTAATAAAGATTTGAGAAATAAGGGGGCAAATATATTTTTAAAAAAATCAAAACTTAAAGGAAAAATAAATTCAAGATAATAGCTTAAAAAAAGAAATAAGGCGAATAGCATATAATTTTATGATGTTACTTTAAAATTTAAATTTTATAGATATAAGAAAAAGACCTAATTTACGCAGCCACCTTCTAGGAAGGGTTCTGTTTCAACTAGGTCTTATTTATTGTAATATACTAATATCTTATGCCACTTTGAAAATCTTGCCTAAGTATTTCTAACATTTCTAGTGTTACATTTTCTGTAATTGGCTCTTGAGCTTGTTCCTCCATAAAATCCATGTCGTTTTCCTTTGATTTCAATAAAATATTATCTATATCAGCTTCAAGTTGAGCCGGCAAAAATGGACGCCCTAAATTTCTCCGCTCCGCATTTATTCAATCTCTGAATAAAATTGGAACTTCTAAGCTATCTACTGCTAATGAATGTCTATGGTCTCCAAATTGGAATCGTGCCGCAAGCGCCTTCCGAAGCCACCGACGATACTTTAATAGCTAGGATATCACAAACCACCTGTTGAAGTCTTGGAAAAGCCATACCCAGATTCTTCCACCAATCCAAAAGCTCATGCTTCCTCTTTGCATCCTTAATACTTTCTGTATCTTGGTTAATATATTCATCAAAATCATTATTTTTGTTAGTAGTAAGTTCAAGGTAATTTTCTAATGTGTCATCAATGTCTTCCTCATAAGTAGCCCTAGATCATTGTGGTTCTTGATATTGTACATTTTCTACTAAAATTATATTCTTCCAAATCATACAATTTCCTAGCTTCTATTCTAATGCTACTTTTAACTACATCCAAATTATGTGATTGATTATCTTCATCATATTCAATTTCTAAATTTGCATATAGACTATCTACCATTCGAGATACACCAACTTCTTTGTAAGCCAGGTTAAATAAACAAACAATTAAATAAATTTGAGGATTTGGGAAAAAGTATTTTAAAAAATTTTCAATCATTTTTTTAATCGGTTCTCTAGATTTTGGATTATTTTTAAACTGCACATATTTAGTGGAAATAGCACAAATATAAGGTAAAATAGAACAATAGTAGAATAATAAAGACCGAAAATTTATTTAGTAGCTAAATAAAAAACTCTTGAAAATTTAATTAAATCTCTAATATCATTCCAATCATTTTCATCAAGTCGGTAAGTCATATCAGCATTATAGGCATTCCAAATCATTGCGTAATGCCCGATAAAATTATCAAAATACCCCTTCAGGAGAGGTGTGCGCAAAATGCGTCTTTCGATGCTCGGATTGAAAATCCGAGAATGGATTCGTGATCAACACAAAACATTGAGTGGGAGAAGGGTCTCGGTCGATTTTTAGAGCAACCAGGTTAAAAGATAATTTTTTTGTTCTAAAATGAAAAACAGTGTGAGTTTGTGACAGAGTCGCGTCGCGGACCAATCGCAGAGATACAATTCTGTTTTCCTGTGATTTTTCGATGGAGTTGAATTTTTTCGAACTAAGCTGTCCTCGACAGGTCCGCGTCGCGGACTGTGTTATTTCTAGTATGGAATTTTTCTTTAAAATTTCTAGGGGCATTCTAGTCCATTCCTAATACCTTCTAAACTTCCTATATGACGAATATATGTCGTTTTCTCAGAGAAAGGGGTTCAAAAACCCATTCAAAACCCTCTTTCTAGCAAAATCACTAAGTTAGGGCTTGAGGAGAGTTGAAATTGAAGAATTCAAGAGTGGATTGTTCAAAGAATTGTTGTTAGCAATCATCCCAGGTATTTATAGCTAACTTAAAGCATGAGATTGTTCTCCCATGTGCCCTTTTTGAGTAAATTGACCCAATTCATATATTTTACATGAATTGATGATCATCATAAACTTGATTTATTGCATAATTCATTTTCATGAGTGTTTTTCAGAAAACCCTATGATTATTTTATTAAAGAGTGCAAGAATGAACTTAGGGGATGAGTCTAGAGCCTTAATGAGAATGATGTTGTGATTGTGTTTCACATTTGATGAGAGTCTTGATGATGATGTTGATGAGAATGATGTTTCATGTTAAAACCTGAAACTAAATTCTAAAAGAGTATTTCGAGTCCATGATGTTGATGAGACGAGTTGATGTTGATGTTGATGTTGAGGCACTATGTCCCTATGGGACTGATGATGATGATGTTTTATGAGCATGTCGACTTTTGGGAGGAGTATTGATCACCGAAATGGGTGAGAGTGAGTTCCACTTAAACCCATTAACTACGTAGCCTGCGTAGGAAGAGAGGATTGAACTGCAATGCGGATGGCTCCTTTCTTGTCCCAAAAGACGACTGAGGTTTTTGTCTTGTGGATCCACTGAGGTTGATGTCCTTTACCCCGGGAAGGGTAGTGGATAGATGTGGCAACGATATCGCTTCATTGTATTATCACTGGCTTATAGGTCATAGTTGTCGGTTTGAGAAACTCCCGGTGAGGTCTTACCTTGGTAGTACTCTGATGTTGATGTTGATGTGATGGTATGAGTCAAATTTCCATGTGTTGAGTTGAGTCAAGTTTCCTTGAGTTGTGTTGAGTTGAGTTTTCTTGACTTGAGTTGAGTCGAATTTCCTTGAGTTGAGTTGAGTCGAGGTTCCTTGATGAGGAGATGAGATGTTGATGAGTCAATTGTCTACTCTAACTTTGCCTTAGATAGAGATTTGATATTATGATGGAGTATGATGTTAGGTTGATGTTATCCCTATATTGTTGTACTTGAACTGTTACATTCAACCATTTTACATACCATACATTCCACGTACTGACGCCACTCGGTGTTGCATCATTTTATGATGCAGATACAGGATTTAGAGGACTTCAGTAGGCGCATCATTGAGGTCAGAGATTCTGAGTTCAGTCATTGGTGAGCTAACTTGCTATCCGGAGAAGACCCTTTTTTTTGTTATTTTCTTCATTTATTGAGTTGGGTAGCCGTGGCCTGTCATGGTACTATCTTAGATAGTTGAGTCAAGTTAGAGGCTTCATAGACATGAGTCAATGTTTGATGTTGAGGTTTTTCCCTTATGAATTGAGTAGCACTTACACTTACTTATTCTGATGTTGAGACTGATGTTGGCCATTGGCCCTTCTTATTGAGGTAGCTCACTACATTACTTCTACTATTCCGCTATACTAATGTTGAGTGACTATCCTGAGAACGAGTGGTTCGCTTGGGGACTAGAAATAGTCTCTGGGTGACAGCCTAGGGTACCCTCCCGGGGCATGACAAACTTGGTATCAGAGCACAAAGTTCAAGAGTCCTAGGGAGTCTATGAAGCCATGTCTATTAGAGTCTTGTTTATGTGTGTGTTGTGCACCACACTTCATAAAAGGAGGCTATATGACATTAGGAATGGTTACACTTCTTTGATGTTCTTAGTTCATGCGATAGAGTTTGACTCTATGAAACTCTCTTCTAATTCGTGTGCTACGCATTTACAGATCATGCCTCCAATATGATTGCTGCCCAAAGAGATGCCTCAATCCCTAACACTTGGAATCCCTTACCAGAGGTCCCTACCTAGGATGAGACATGGAGACGGGGTCGACCTGCCAGAGCTACTAAGGCTCCACCAGCACCTCCTGCTCAGTCAATCTCCAATTTAGAAGTAGATATCAGGGGAGCCATCTCTACGCTCACTTAGTTGGTGGCCTCTCAAAGTAATAGCTGTGGTCCCCAAGCCCCTAGCTCCAGCTCCCAAGAGCCTACAGTTGCAACCAGGCTCAGAGATTTCTAGAGGATTAACCCACCAATCTATATGGGGTCTAAGGTTGAGAAAGACCCGCGAAACTTTATTGATGAGATGCAAGATCCTGAGGGCTTTGCATACGAGTGGGGTGAAGGGAGTCGAGCTGGTCTTGTATTAGCTTAAGGATGTTGCCAATGTCTGGTATAACCAGTGGGAAGATGGTAGAGGTGAGGATGTTGAGTCTGCTGAGTGGGAGGAGTTTGAAAGTGCTTTCCTCAATCACTTCTTTCCCCAAGAATTGAGGAAGGCGAAGGTTAAGGAGTTCGTGAATCTGAAGCAAGAGGGATTGACTGTCAAAGAGTACAGTCTCAAGTTCATCCAGTTGTCTCGATATGCTCCAGAGATGGTCCTTGATATGAGGTCGAGGATGAGGAAGTTCGTGTCTAGATTGGGCAGGCATGTAAAGAGGGAGTGTAAGGCAGCATTGTTGATTCCAGGTATGGACATCTCTAGACTTATGGCCTATGCCCAACAGACTGAGGAGGACATAAAGAAGAACAGGGAAGAGCAGCAGAGTAAGAAAGCCAAATCGGCAGGGCATAAGGCTAGCTAACAGAAGCAAAATAAGGGTGATGGAACTTTCTTTCAGAAGAAGTCTTCTAGCTATGCACCCTCTATGGCGAGTGTGCCTGTTAAGCAAAATAGTTATGATTAGAAATCTTATAGTCACCAAAATATCAGAGCTCAGGTACCTCAGTCCCAAGTTAGCGCTACCCAAGGCCTGAGAGGGAGGCTACCTTGTGGAAGATGTGGTAGGTTGCATCTTGGTGTGTGATGTGAGGGCACAAGTACTTGCTTTTCATAAGGACAGCTTGGCCATTTTCAGGGTGGATGCCCTTCGAGGAGATGGGGTGATAGGGGTAACAGAGCTCAATCTTCTACTGTGCCCCCTGAGGGCAGTCATCAGAAGGCTACTACCGTGAATATAGGAGGCGGGATGAATCGTCTGTATGCGGTGGGTAATCGACAGGACCAAGAGGTTGCACCAGATATTATTACGGGTATGTCACGAATCTTTTCTTATAATTGTTATGCATTTCTTGACACGGGTGCCACTTTATCCTTTGTGACGCCCTATGTGGCCAATAAGTTTGATGTAATTCTTGGTATGGATTGACTCCATGCCTGTCATGCCTCGATAGATTGTAGGATCTGAGTTGTTAAATTTTGATTTCCAAATGAATCGGTCCTAAAGTGGAAAGGAAGTTCTATTGCACCCAAGGGTAGATTTATTTCCTACCTAAGGGCTTGAAAGTTAATCTCTAAGGGTTGTGTTTATCACCTTGTGCGAGTTAAATCTGATGATATTGAGTCCCCTACTCTTGAGTCGATTCCGATTGTAAATGAGATCCCTGAGGTGTTCCTTGAGAATTTACTTGGAGTCCCTCCTGATAGGGAGATCGACTCTGGTATTGATGTATTTCCCGACACGCAACCGATTTCCGTTCCACCATATAGAATGGCCTCCGCTGAGTTGAAAGAGTTGAATGAGTAGTTGAAGGATTTGTTAGAGAAGGGCTTTATTAGGCCAAGTATTTCTCTTTGGGGTGCTCCTATTTTGTTTGTACGAAAGAAGGACTGGTCTCTAAGAATGTGCATAGACTATAGGCAACTGAACAAGGTCACGATCAAGAATAAATATCCTCTTCCCAGGATAGATAACCTATTTGACCAACTTTAGGGTGCCTCATGCTTTTCAAAGATAGACCTCAAATCGGGTTACCACCAGTTGAAAGTGAGAGAATGTGATGTTCGAAAGATAGCCTTCAGGACAAGATATGGCCACTTTGAGTTCTTGGTCATGTCCTTTAGATTAATGAATGCACCAGCAGCTTTCATGGATTTGATGAATAGGGTGTTCAGGCCCTACATTGACATGTTTGTAATCGTATTCATTGATTATATTTTGGTGTATTTGAGGAATGAGGAGGAGCATGCCAAACACCTTAGAGTTGTCCTTCAGACTCTTAAGGGCCATGAATTGTATGCAAAGTTCTCCAAATGAGAGTTTTGGCTTAAGTCAGTGGCTCTCCTAGGCCATATTCTTTCGGGTGTACGAATTCGAGTTGATGGCCAGAAGATTGAAGCAGTTATGAACTGGCCAAGACCGACCTCTCCAATTGACATAAGAAGTTTCTTGGGGTTGGTAGGCTACTACCTCAAATTTGTTGAGGGATTTTCTTCCCTATCCGCACCATTGACCAAACTGACTCAGAAAAAGATCAGGTTTCAGTGGTCTAAGGAATGTGAGAAGAGTTTCCAAGAGTTGAAGACTAGATTGACCACCGCGCCTGCGTTGACTTTGCCTGCCGGGACGAAAGATTTTGTAATATACTGTGATGCATCAAGAGTTGCATTGGGATGTGTATTGATGCAAAGAGGAAAGGCGATAGCCTATGCTTCCAGGCAGCTTAAAGTTCATGAGAGGAACTATTTGAACCATGATCTTGAGTTGGCGGCGGTAGTGTTTGCACTTAAAATCTGGCGCCACTATTTGTATGGAGTACATGTGGACGTGTTCACTGACCACAAGAGCTTACAGTATGTCTTCAGTCAGAGAAAGCTCAACCTGCGACAGAGGAGATGGTTGGAATTGCTCAAAGATTATGACATGAGCATCATGTACCACCCAGGTAAATCTAACGTTGTTGCTGATGCTCTTAGCAGGTTGTCTATGGGTAGCACAACCCATGTTGAGGAAGAGAAGAAAGAGCTAGTGAAGGAAGTGCATAGGTTGGCTCGATTGGGAGTCCAACTTGAGGAGAATGACAAAGGAGGAATCAATGTTCAGAGTAGGTCTTCATCGTCCCTAGTCACTGAGGTAAAAGAGAAGCAGGATCGAGATCCTATTACACTCCAATTGAAAGAGGTTGTCCACAAACAAAAAGTGATGGTCTTCTCCAAAGGGGGAGATGGGGTATTAAGATACCTGAGTAGGCTATGTGTTCCTGATGTTGATGGTGTTCAAGAGAGGATTATGGCTGAGGCCCACAACACTAGATACTCCATTCATCCGGGCTCCACCAAGATGTATCACAACTTGAGAGAAGTCTATTGGTGGAGTGGAATGAAGAGGGACATCGCTGGGTTTGTTTCAAAGTGCCCAAATTTCCAGCAAGTGAAGGTTGAGCATCAAAGGCCGAGTGGCTTGGCTCAAAACTTTGAGATTCTAGAATGAAAGTGGAGATGGTTAACATGGATTTCATCACTGGCCTACTGAGATCCCGAAAGCAACATGATTCCATATGGGTGATTGTAGACAGGATGACTAAGTCAGCACACTTCTTGGCAGTCAAGACGACTAATACTGTGGAGGAGTATGCCAAGATGTATATCCAAGAGATCGTGAGGTTACATGGAGTTCCCTTGTCCAACATCTCCGACAGAGGAGCCCAATTTACCTCTCACTTCTGGAAGTCTTTCTAGAAAGAATTGGGTACCAAAGTGAACTTGAGCATGACCGTTCATCCACAGACAGATGGTCAGGCAGAGCACACTATTCAGACGGTAGAAGATATGTTGAAAGCTTGCGTCCTTGACTTTAAAGGAAATTGGGATGACCATTTACCATTGATTGAATTTGCATATAACAATAGTTATCATGCAAGCATTCAAATGGCCCCCTACGAGGCCTTGTATAGGAGGAGGTGTAGATCACCTATTGGGTGGTTTGAAGTTGGAGAAGTTGAGTTAATCGGGCCAGACCTTGTCCACCAGTCCGTGGAGAAGGTGAAGATTATTAGAGAAAGATTGAAGACTGCCAAAAGCCATTAGAAATCTTACACAGATGTGAGGAGAAGAGACCTAGAGTTCGAGGTGAGCGATTGGGTATACCTGAAGGTATCACCATGAAGGGTGTCATAAGGTTTGGGAAGAAAGGGAAATTAAGTCCTCGTTATATTGACTCTTATCAGATTGTGAGAAGAATTGGGAAGGTTGCTTATGAGCTAGAGTCACCTTCTGAGTTAGACGGAATCCATCCGGTGTTCCACATTTCGATGTTGAAGAAGTGTTTAGGAGATCTTGCCTTGGTAATCCCTGTTAAGAGCACATGAGTTAGTGATAGTTTGTCTTATGAGGAAATTCCATTCCAAATCCTTGATCAATAGGTTCGCAGATATAGAAACAAAGAGATAGCCTCCGTCAAAGTTTTGTGGAGGAACCGATTTGTTGAGGAAGCCACATGGGAAGCTGAGGAAGAGATGAGAACTAAATACCTGCACCTATATATGCCTGATATTGATGAGAGTATCAGAGGTAATATTCCTACTTTTAAATTTAAATTGATGTTCCTACCATGAGTTGATGTGTATACTCCTGATGTCTGAGTAGATGTTATTGAGGTCAATGAAGAGTTGAGGAGTTGAGTTGTTGAGTGAGTATCGAGGTGAGTCTTGAGTCTATTCGTGCCATAATGCCATTTCTACACATCATTCGAGGATGAATGATCCCAAGGGGGAGATGATGTAACACCTGGTAAAATTACTAAAATACCCTTAAAGTAGAGGTGTGCGCAAAATGCGTATTTCGATACTCGGATTGAAAATCAGAGAACGGATTCGTGATCAGCATGAAAATTGAGTGGGACAAGGGTCCCGATCGATTTTTAGAGAGGCCGAGTCAAAAGATAATTTTTCGTTCCAATACGAAAAACAATGTGAGTCTGCAACAGAGCCACGTCGCAGACCTATCGCAGAGATGCACTTATGTTTTCCTATGATTTTTCAATGGAGTTGAAGTTTTTCGAAATAAGCTGTCTGCGACAGGTCCGCATCGCAGACTATGTTATTTCAAGTCTGGAAATTTTTCTTTAAAATTTACCTTCTAAACTTCCTATAAAATGAATATATGTAGTTTTCTCGGAGAAAGGGGTCCCAAAACCCATTCAAAACCCTCTTCCTAGCAAAATTACTAAGTTAGGGCTTGAGGAGAGTTGAAATTGAAGAATACAAGAGGAGATTAATCAAAGAATTGTTGTTAGCAATCATCCCAGGTATGTAAAGCTAACTTAAAGCATGGGATTGTTCTCCCATGTGCCTTTTTGAATAAATTGAGTCATTGATTGAAGATAATGAGTTTGATGTGAAGATTTTTGAGTTTTATACTGAGTTTTACTTAATTCATATATTTTACATGAATTGATGATCATCATAAACTTGATTTATTACATAATTCATTTGCATGAGTGTTTTTCACAAAACTCTATGATTATTTTATTAAAGAGTGCAAGAATGAACTGAGGGGATGAGTCTAGAGCCTTAATGAGGATGATATTTGTGATGTTGTGATTGTGTTTCACATTTGATGAGAGTCTTGATGATGATGTTGATGAGAATGATGTTTCATGATATCTTAAAACCTGAAACTAAATTCTAAAAGAGTATTTCGAGTCCATGATGCTGATGTTGATGTTGATGAGACGAGTTGATGTTGATGTTGAGGTACTATGTCCCTATGGGACTTATGATAATGTATTATATCCCTATGAGACTGATAATGATGTATTATGTCCCTATGGGACTGATGATGATGATCTTTTATGTGCATGTCGAGTTTTGGAAGGAGTATAGAGCACCGAAATGGGTGAGAGTGAGTCTCACTTGGACCCATTAACTACGTGGCCCACGTTGAAGAGAGGATTGAGCCGCAATGCGGATGGCTCCTTTCTTTTCCCAAAAGAGGACTGAGGTTTTTGTCTTGTGGATCCACTGAGGTTGATGTCCTTTACCCCAAGCAGGGTACTGGATGGATGTGGCAACGACATCGCTTCGTTGTATCATTACTGGCTCATAGGTGATGGTTGTCGGTTAGAGAAACTCCTGGTGAGGTCTTACCTTGGTAGTACTCTGATGTTGATGTTGATGTTGATGTGATGGTATGAGTCGAGTTTCCTTGAGTTGAGTTGAGTCGAGTTTCCTTGAGTTGAGTTGAGTCGAGGTTCCTTAAGGAGAGTCTGATGTATTGATGATGTGGAGATGAGATGTTGATGTGTCAATTGTCTACTCTAATTTTGCCTTACATAGACATTTGATATTATGATGGAGTATGATATTGAGTTGATGTTATCCCTATACTGTTGTACTTGTACTGTTACATTCAACCATTTCACATACCATACATTCCACGTACTGACGCCACTCGACGTTGCATCATTTTATGATGCAGATATAGGAGTTAGAGGACTTTAGCAGACGCATCGTTGAGGTCAGAGATTTCGAGTTCAGTCATTTGTGAGCCTCCTTGCAATCCGGAGGAGACCCCTTTTTTTTGTTGTTTTCTTCTTTATTGAGTTGGGTAGCCATGGCTTGTCATGGTACTATCTTGGACAGTTGAGTCAAGTTAGAGGCTTCATAGACATGTGTCGAGGTTTGATGTTGAGGTTTTTCTCTTATGAATTGAGCATCACTTACACTTTCTTATTGTGATGTTGAGACTGATGTTGGCCATTGACCTTTCTTATTGAGGTAGCTCACTACATTACTTCTACTATTCCTCTATACTGATGTTGAATGACTGTCCTGAGCACGAGCGGTTCGCTTGGGGACTAGCAATAGTCTCTGGGTGCCAGCCATGCCTAGGGTACCCTCCCGGGGTGTGACAGTAATGGGTCTCTTATATTCATATGCTACTTTAAGCATTTCATATAACGAATTCCACCTAGTAGCTACTATTTTGGAAATTTTTCTAACAGGCAAATTGCATTCAATACACCGACTTTAAAATTGCTTACGCATAGCCTTTACTTGACATTTAAAAATAAAATGACATGCAATTTTTACTTTATTACAACCTTTTTTAAATAATGAAACACCATCTCTAACAATTAAGTTATAAATATGAGTAGCACATTTAATATGAAAACTATCTTCATAAATTGGGGTAAGAACAGGTTTTAAATAATCAACTGCACGTTTATTATTAGAAGCGTTATCTAAAATTACACTAATTATTTTACTAGAAATGCCAAAAAAATTGTAAAACGTCAACAATTGTTTGTGCAATATAAGAACCAATTTTATGCATTTCACAACTTTTATATTCTAAAATTCTTTTTTCCATACTCCATTTTTCATCAACCCAATGCCTGGTAATTGTAAAATTATCATTACTGGTTATACTACGACCCATATCAGAAGTAATTCCTAATCTACAAGTATTATAAGCAAATAAACAATGAAGATATTGTACATGTCGTGCTTGATAATCAAAAATAATTTTTTTAATTGTATTTCTTGTAAAACTATTAAAAGATGGGTTATAAAAAATTTGAATATAGTGAATAAAACCAGGATTTCAGCAAAACTAAAAGGCAAACCAGTAACAACAATCATTTTTGTAAGTTTGTCTAAGTCCCGTTGTCTACTATAAGGGTGATGTGTACTTGGACCGAAAATATTAGAGGGTTTAATTGCAATTGCACCATATTTGAACCTCCTACTCCTACGAATTCTTCGGGAAGGGGAGTACCATATTTTTTAGCATCCGCAATAGCTTGAGCATGCAAAAATTCTCATTTACAACAATGCATTAAATGATTTTTCAAATGACCCGTCTCACCCCCTTTTCTTGAAGTTTTATGGTTTAAAACATGCTTGCATTTACAAATTGCTTTTGTTCAATCTTCATTTTGTGTTAAAAACTTCCAAACAACTTATTTTTTTACATGTTCCATCTTAGGCCTACTAGATGCCGATGGATGTACGGGAGGAGCGAGAGCGGGAGGGGAGGGGAGTAGTTGCAGCATATGGGGTTTGTGTTTCATCATCATAAAAAATATCATCATCTTCACTAATTTCATTATCATCTTCTTGTAAATCTTCATTAAAACCAAATCTTCTTTCAAGAAATTCATGATCTAATTCCGTATTACAATAAATATTAGAACAAGTATCGTCAATATGTGTAAAATCTTCCGTATTAAATCTAAGTGGTGGTTGTCTTGTAGATTTAGAAGAACTACCAGTTGATTTTTTACTGGTTAAAACTTTAGCAATTCCACCAAAAATTTTTTTTTCTCTTTTATTTTCTATTGGAATTCATGTTAAATAAAATGAGACAAGTAAAGATTATATAAAATTAATCAAATTATAAATATAAAAAATAATTCAAGTATTCAACTAGTAAAGATTAAAGAATAAAAACTAATAAGATGAAATTTATAAGTTGGAACGAGTGTACCGAATATCTGTATAAAAACAGACGTAGAAGCCGAAGTTGATTAAACTTGAAGCTTGAATATGCTCCAAATTAATCCACCAAAATTTGTTTCAAATTCCAAATAGCCCACAAAAATTGACAAACTAATTAGCTAATTAATACTAATTGAGACTTGAGAGAGTAAATAATGAATATTATAAATAATTTGATAGTATATAGTATAATTATAATAGTTGAGAGGATTGAGAAATAAGAGAGTTGAGAAAGTTGAGAGAATTTAATAATATATGGAGAGAATTTGTATGAAAAATTGTGAATAGGTTGGGGTTATTTATAATTGAATTTTAGGAGGCAATTTTGAAAAAAAATTAAAAATTAAAAAATAAATTGGAAGGAGCCATTGGCAACGGCTCTTTGTGCAGTAACAGTGAAATGACAGTTGGGCAGTGGGCCCCTCGGCCTTCCAACGGTCCAATTATAAATTAAAAAAATTCAATCGATATTATCGAACCAAA
Organism: Solanum rostratum; assembly: GCA_029948455.1. NCBI lineage: Eukaryota > Viridiplantae > Streptophyta > Magnoliopsida > Solanales > Solanaceae > Solanum > Solanum rostratum. Next base: position 45,239,303 of record CM057051.1, read on the forward strand.
ATCGGTAGAACGGAACAAATAATTACCGGAAATTATCCCACGTCTTGTCCCGGTACCCCTCTTGTTACCCTTTTTTTCGAATGTTACCAGGATGGCACTGGATCGAAATAGGAACCGACACTGAACTGGACGAAACCGGACCGGTACCAGTACCTACCGGTTCCGTTGCCACCCTTAGTCGTGACACCAATTTTTTCAATGCAAATACATCAATCGCTAGCTCAAGATCATAAGTTAGGTTGTTCCGCTTATGCACCTTTAATGTCTTGAGGCATAGGTAATTACCTTCCCATGTTACATCAAGATACAACTCGAGCCATATGTGAAGCATCACAATAGACCACAAGTCCATCCGAACCCTCGGGCAATGTCAAAATAGGGGCTGATGTAAGATGATCTTTCAACATTTGAAAAATTTTCTCACATTCATCGGACCATTGAAATTTCACCTTAGTTTGGGTCAACTTAGTCAAGGGCGAAGCAATGGAAGAGAATCCTTCAACAAATCTTCTATAATATTTCTTTTCAAACTCAAAAAGCTCCTAATGTTAGAAGGAGATTATGATCTAGGCAAATTCTTTACTGTATTCATTTTTTTAGATCAACAATGATACCATCACCAGAAACAATGTGGCTAAGGAAAGCCACTTCTCTCACATTTGCTAAACATGGATAAAGTTGTTTATCTCTCAATATTTATAATACAATCCTTAAGTGATCTTCATGTTCTTTGACATCCTGTGAATAGACCAAAATATTATCTATGAAAACAACCATGAACAAGTCCAAATACAGTTTGAAGACCCTGTTCATCAAGTCTATAAAAGCTATGGGAGCATTTATTAGTCCAAAAAATATAATAAAAAATTCAAAATAATCATACCGGGTTCTAAATATCGTCTTTGAAATGTCACACTCCTTCACCCTCAATTAATGATATCCATACTAAAGATCACTTTTGGAGAAGTAGCTCGCACCTTGGAGTTGATCAAATAGATCATCAATCCTCAAAATGGGATACTTGTTTTGTACAATGACTTTGTTCAATTGTCGATAGTCAAGACACATCCAAAGTGAATCATCCTTCTTTCTCACAAATAGCATGGGGCACCCCATGGTGATGCACTTTGCCTTATGAAACCTTTGTCAAGTAAATCCCTCAATTGTTCCTTCAATTCTTTCGGGGCCATTCAATAAGGAGGTATAAAATGAGTATTAGGAAGAAGATCAATGCCAAAATTAATTTTTATTTCAGGAGGGATATCGAGTAAGTCACCGGAAAAGATATCAGGAAATTCATTAATAATAGGAACCAAATCAAGAGTAGGAATTTTAGAATCCATATTCCTAACCCATACAATTTGGTCTATGCACTCCCCCGAAATTATTTTTCAAGCTTTCAAACATGAAATGAATTTACTTTTGAACACCAAATTAGTGTCCTTCCACTCAAGAATAGGTTCAAAAGAAATTGGAACTTAACCCTATGAGTTCTTTAATCAATGAGAGGCATATGATGGATGCAACCAATCATACCAAGAATGACATCAAATCATTTATGTTAAGTTCAACAAGATCACAAGGAATAATTTTACACAAGATCGACATGGGACAATTTCTATAGACATCTTTGGCCAAGACTGACTCACCAACCGGAATATAGATCGAATATGGCTCTAACAAACTTTGGGAGACACATCAAACTTTGTGGCAAGGTGAGGAGTAACAAAAAGGCAAATTTGCATCAGGATCAAGTAAGGTATACACATCAAGATCAAAAACCCCTAACATACCCGTAACTATATTGGTAGACTCTTCCACCTCTTATCTAGCATATAGAACATAAAACTTATTATTACATGGACCACCTCTTTACTGAGCTTGAGCACCTTATTGCACTTGCCATCTTTAACCTTCTTGACCTTGAGGACATCTTTCTCTCCCTTTATTAGCAATATTAGGACACTCAGAAATCTTATGCCCCATCTTACCACACCCATAGCAAGCACATGTACCCTTAAGAAGTCTTAACCATGATTCCTCCTACACTTGTGACACTTAGGAAAAGTCGCACCACTAGCCTTAGCACCATCACCTTGAACCTTAGGGGTAGGAAACCTATCTTTAGCAAACCTTTGATTAACAACTTAAGATAACCCTTTCCCTTAGGACCCTTGACCTTGTTGAAAATGACCATTACCACTAGACTTGGCATGTAAAAATCTACCTTCAAAATGAGCCTTCTTGGACTCCCTCATCTTCATTTTTTAAAATTTATCACTCTTCGTTTGCTCAGTATGAGTCATGAGCAGAGAGATATCCATCTCTTTCACAAGCATTGTGGTTTTACCATCACCACCAAGTCAGATACCCCTGAGTAAATTTGTTATTGCGGAGTCTAGGATCGGCCACCGTAGAAGTGTATACTTGAAAAACTTAGTAAATTTGAGGGCATACTCCCTCACATTCATATTGCCTTACTTGAGATTCATGAACTCTATCACCTTGGATTTCCTTAGCTTAAGTGGGACGAAACAAGCAAGAAACCCAGTTTTAAATGCATCCCAACCAATAGGACCCTTATCAATTCTCTCGGATTTACATTTTGTAAACTATACTTGAGCAACTCCCTTGAGTTGCTAAGCCACCAAATCCACCTTCTCCTCGGAAGATATGCTCATTATCTCCAGCACCTTATACACCTCATATACGAACTCTTGTGAATTTTTGTCCACCATTGAACCATAAAAACTTCGAAGGATTCATCCTTGCAAAGTCTCTCACCCTAGAAGATGGGGTAGGAGTATTAGGAACAATGTCACCTTAATTTGTTTGAGTAGCCATAGCATGGGCCAACATAGTGATAGCGATCAGAAACTCCATATTTCTCACATGGTCAGCTAGAGGATCTTGTAGAGCTTGGGGAGCCGGAGGATCTTAGTCCTCATTAGCATCTTTTTTTCCTATACAGTGGTGCTTGGTATGGAGGCATTCTTTGACAATTTTAAAGAACAAGTGTTATAGAAAAGGAGTCTTAAGACACATCTTAAGGCACGACATAGATCATAAAAGAAGTGAGAATTTCCTAAATCTCTCATAGCCTCCTATTCATGGATATGGCAAGCTTCACACTTATGAATAAGACTCTAGTAGACGCAGCATGTTGGACTCCCTAGGATGCTTCAAATTCATTGTGCTCTGATATCAAGTTTGTCATAATCCAAGCCTAGGGCCAAGTCGTAACATGGCAAATGTGGAACCCAAAAGTGCCTCTTTCAAGCCTCTTAGCAAGTCATAAGCGCACATAAGGTAATTAAGCATTAACATATATAAAGCAAGCATAAATAATACTTTAAGGCAAGGCTAAGAATAGAAAAATCAAGAACTTTTCCATTTAAAGGATTACATCAATTTTGTCCAAAACATGCCTCTACTTGTCTAAATCTTGGCGGGGACTAGAACATGCTACTAGATCACCCTTAACTAAAGAAATACAAAAAATGCCTCATCATCACAACATAAGCAAAAATGAAAAGGGCATGTTTTCGAAGTATGGGAACTCACCAAATATCTTCAAATGTGATGTCCAGATCTTGCCACGATAACTAGGAGTAGAATCATTGTCCGTTCCTACATTGTGATATAAATGTAGGCAACAAGCATGCATTAGTACTTTGGAATGTAATAAGTATGTGAGATGCAATGCACAAGAAAGCATCATATCATAGTAAGGAATATGAATAATTATATCAATGAAATAAAGAACAAGAGATGATAAATGATCAATGCATCTTTAAATCATGACTTGGAGCATCATAACAACTTTAAAATCATCATATACATACTTAATGGGAATAGGACTATAACTGACAATGAGACCATATGGGTTATTACATGAAATCCTGATGTTCCTTCTACATCAGAGAAAGAAGAGTCTACTTGTCACGGTAGAACTCTACCCTACTCGGTGGGTGTCAAGAATCATAATGTATATGTGGATCCACTAGCTAGGCCATATTGGCAACATATAACCTACAGTGGCACGTAATTTTGAGACTTGAGACTTTATATAAGGACCCCTTGGGTCGATCCCCCACCTCAAGCTTCATTCGGTTCTAAGTCAAACCCTATGACATACATAAATAAGAAACGTAGTGGTCAACATCATACTTGTAGTTTACAATAATAAAAATCTCATAATTAGTAAGGTAAGCATGAAAAATAAATAAACCAATTCGAATCATAGGAATTGCTCATCTTTCTAACTTGCATGCAGTGTAGGTATATTTCCCATATTGTTAACTTGTATAAAAATAAGGTCTTGAGTCACCTTTTATAATCTTGATCATGATCATACTTGATATACTTGTAATATTATTAATAAATCATGACGTGATATGAAAAATTACGGCAAAACATGGACTCATGATCAATTGAATATAAAATCATAAATCGAGTGAAATTCATGAAAAATCATGCCATTGGAGACAAATTAAATCATAATCGAAAGAACTCATCACAATGCCATAGCCCTAAATTGCATGCAGATGAAATTCCTTAAAATTTAATTGAAAATCATGCAAGTCATACAATTTATAAAAAAAAAAAACATACATGTACTTAGTATAGATATCATGTGTATGACACAAATCATGAAATTTATATTAGAATCATGAAACTCATAAAATTTACACTTGAAAGTTGAAAGAAAATTGAGTTGATTTTGAGCCCCATGGATGAGATTGATCCATGGGCGAAGATCCACATGCCTAGATGGAGAGATATAAGAATATTGGATGAATTTAATTTTGAACATTTGAGAACTTGGTACCCTGACTTGCTTCAATGGTGGAGCCTTGAGAGAAAAGCCTTAGAAGACTTTGGGAGAATTTTGGGATTTAATGAGAATTAGTATGTTTTGAAAGGGTGAGGGGCGATTATGGGTAGTAATACGACCAAAACGACATAGTTTAGGGATTAAATGGATAGAAAATGAGCAAAAAGTCCTTCATTAAAAAATGTCAAACCCAGTCCACGAACCCGATCTATGGGTCATAGATCAAACTACGATTCTTAGATTAAGAAATTTGTCATGGTTATGTTTTTTTTTTTTTGCTTCTGAAATTGATCTCTAATTCTCATCTACGAACCAACTTCTATGACCGATAGTTTCATTTACGAGTCATAGACACCCCTCGTAATACTCTCCAAACTTAGAGAAAAATTTACCCTTCTAAGGACCCAAACCACGAATGACAATTACGGCCCGTCGTTTAGTCATTGGGTCATAAAGACTCCTCATACAACTATTCCAAACTTGAAATAATTTTCTCACCTCATACCCAACTATGAAACCTAATTTATGATGCATCAACATGACTACGATCCATAAACTCTTTCATCTGGTGACACTTTTCCAAATTTTAAAAACCTGTTTTGATTCCCTGGTCTACGAGCATCTCTCCACGGCCCGTAAAATCCCTTCGTACCCTGACTCCTAGATTTCAAAATTTTACCAAGTCTATTGTCCATCCACGAGATCGATCTACTACCCATGAATCGAACCATGAGTCATAGATAGGCTCGTTCTTATCTTCACAGAACCAAATTCCTACAACTCTCAAGTTTTCAACTTTCCAACATATAGGGTGTTATAGCTGCCTACCGAAATACAAATTGTACACACTTTAAATCATAAAGGAGCTCTTTTCTTCTGAACGGTCTCTAAACATTGCATGCTATCAAAAATAGAATTATAACACCAATATGGTCGTTTAGACAACAAAAATATTAAAAGTATAGAAAATGAAAATAAATCAAAAACAAAGTCCAAAATGAGAATGTTGGATCCATGCCGAAAACCAAAAAATGACCTCGTATAATGGTCTAAGAAATTTCTCAAAATTCGGGGCTCAAAACAGCCCAAACTTGAATCAGCAAAATTTCATCCTTTAAGCTATGAAAAAAGGAGATGGCGGAGTCTACAATTCCAAAATTATCTCAATGGACAATCTTTAACACTCCTTGAACACTCGAACACATATCCACAACAGTCTCAAACACATTGGACTTCTAATCACCCAAATAGAAGCTAAGTTGAGAGAAAAATCACGTTTTGAACTAGTCAAATATGATCTTTAAATTAAAATGTCAGACCTATTTGACTACAACAAATGAGAACCTCTGATCCGAACCATTCAAGAATGCATAGGAGGAGCATGTTCCCTACATCTTCATGAATATGATCCATGTCCTGGGATCACAAATGCCAAACATACTGGGCATCGCAAATATAGCCGAGGGGGATTATGAGTGTGAAGATTAAAGGTTCCCTACACCAGTTCATTTTGGACAATTTCAAAATCTCCAATGGGGTACTCCAAATTCATTCAAAACTCCATACATGCAAACAAAATATACTATCTCAGAGATGATAAAGGGGCTTGAAATTAGTTCTCAAACCTCAGGAAAGGTCTTCCTAGACTAGAATCGACATTTTGGAGCTAATGAAACTACTAGAATTCCATTCTGAATCTGTTTACCTAAAATTTTGATTGAAGTCAACTTTTCCAGCTTCTAAATCCTTAAAGCATAAAATGTTTTACACAATCCAAAAAAACGACCAGGTGATCGAATTGTTAGTGCCAAAAAATCATAAATGACTTGGGATCGCTATAAGAAAAAACTTTAACTGAAGAAAAGGAAGCATTAATACGGAAATAATCTGAAAAGTCATTACAAATAATTGATTTCTTTAAGTCATACGTTGAGAAAGCCAATCTAAACACTATGACTTTTTATTTTTGAATATTGAAATGAGGTAAAACTTGACATATTTAATTTTGCACATGACTCAAAAAATTTAAAAACTCTTTTTAAAATATATGAAAATGATCATAAGTAATTCGAGAAGTGTCTAGATTTGAAGGGAACGACAACGCACTCATATTTGAATGATTGACAGAATATAAGAATGTTCATCAAGTTTCTTGGAATTTTCTACCTAATCATTTGGAGATTTTCAAAAGTTTGCATGTCACTTCTAATTATTTCTTCAATAAGATTTTTAGTCTTCAAAACTTTATTCTCCAATATTCTAATTCTAATGGCTCTTCATTAAGTAATATTGTAACATCCCTAATTCTTTCCACCTAGTTTGAGTAGATATACAGAAAAAATGGAGAAAATGATTGAGAAAAGTTGCTGGAAGAGAAACCACAAGGGCCATCTACGGCCCGTAGATAGATCTACGGCCCGTAGATGAGGCCTCGTAGGACCCCAGGTGACTTGGTGAAATTTTCTAAGTCTAAGGCCCATGTATGAGACAACATATGGTCCGTAAAATATTCCCCACGGCTTGTAGATTTGGTTTTGTGAATTGGTAATTCAAAAATCAACTTTTTAGTATCATGAGTTACGAGTTATCGGACGGCCCATGGAAATATTTACGGCCCGTAGAAGAGGTTTTAGTGGATTCTATGCCAACTTCCAGAAACTCAAACTTTTTGACCTCTTATCTACGAGATGTCATCTATGGCCTATAGACGTGGTCTGGTAGAACCTGTCGACAGTTTTTAAGAAGTGTGTTTTTGTCTATTCCTATCTCTCTTAATAAACCCTTGGACGTTTTGAACTTAATTAAAGTCCTAAACAAAATCCTAACGTATTTTCAATATCCATCCATGCTTAAAAATTCTTGAGAGCACCAAAGGAGGGAGAAGAGCGAGGGTTTCAAGTTCAAACACAAAGATTGATTGAAGTTTGATTTCTTCATCTATTTCCAAGTATGTAAGGTTTACTGAAGTGTGGAAGTACGTTCGTTCACACGTCCTTTCACCTAATTGAGTCAAAACTGAGAACAAGAGTTGAGCTTTGAAAATGCTATCATTCAAATACTAAATTTCTGCATTTATTATGAGTTTTTATGATAAACTATCAAATAATTGTTGTATTGCCCGACCACTGATATGAGTTTGACACATATTTTATACTTGATATCATGAAGCCTAAATTGAATGATTTTTTTAAAGTCTATACATAGATGGAATTGAGATTTCTATATGATTACCTGAGTTGAGTAGCTTGAGCATAATTGAGCATGAGAAGCATGTCACATTTTAATCACGTGAAATTTTTTTCTTGTATTATATGAAGAGTCCAATTGAGCGAGTCTGAATGACCGTTTGAGTCCGAGTTGAGTTTGATTGATTTTCCCGATTGGCTGAGTTGATGAGAAATTGAGATGAGCTGATTTAAGGTAACCTACTGAGGTTGAGGATTGAGTTGATTGATTGGGTATTATTGGGGCCTGAGTTGATTGATGAGTTGAGCATGTTTTAGTCTTGGGAGGAGTATCGAGCATCGAGCTGGGAGAGAGTAAATAACTGCTCTAACCCACAGAACTACGTTGCCAGTGTGGGATAGTCGTGCAGCATATTCTAGCGACTCTTTTCCCAAAAGATGGACATTCACTATGGATCTATGAGAGAGTTTATCATCCTTTACCTTGTCAAGTTAGGATGGGCGCGGCAATGACGTCGCCTTCATTGTGCATCACCAAACTAAAGGTGATGGGATTGGATGTCGGTTGAGAGAAACTCCTAAGCAACCATTGTTTGAGCATAATGTTTTTAAACTAAGTTAAATACTATAGAGTCCATTTTTAAAAGCATGATTTATTTTAAACTTGCATATCTATTGAGTTGAAAAGGAGATGTTTGAGTTGAGGCGAGTGAGGCGAGCTTTACTTTCTTGGGCTATTTTACATACTAGTTTATTCCATTTACTGACGTCCATTTGGACCTGCATCATTTCATGATGTAGATATAGGTGATAGAGGACTTCAACCCGCGCATCGTTGAGGTCCAATTCAGTGCATTTCTAGAGTTGGTAAGCCCTCTTTGCTTTTCGGAGGAGCCCTTTGATTTCCTGTTTTTGATTTATTACTATCTTTATTTGACTTGGGGTATCCATGGCATGTCATGGTATCATCTGGATTGATGATTAGAGGATTCATAGACATTGAGTAAAGTACTTGTTGAATATTACTTATCTCTAACTTATTCATTGGAAATGATATTTTAGCAGAGTTATATTTACCATATGATTTTTTAATTTATTTGAGTATTTTCTTCCATTGTTGAGTTGATGTTAAGATGAGGCTAGGTAGTTCTCTTGGGGAATCAACAATGGTTCTTCAAGTGCCGGCCACGCGAAGGGTATCCTCCCGGGGCGTGACAAATATAACCAAGTAATTAGATTTTTTAAATTAAATATTATTTTTTATAATATAAATATGTCATTATTTGTTATTTTTATATTAGATCTCTGATATAAGTTGAAATATGTGAAGTTTCATCTTTAGAATATTTTATAAATCTACGAAGAAAATAAAGAGATTTGCTAAACTGTGAATACTTTATCTTTCTTGTATACTTCTTACATGAATTCTGTTTTGAGGCTCATTATGAAAATATTAAATATTAAGCTCATGTGATGAAAATTATGATGCAGCAAAAATAATTTAGAAATGAAAATGATGTTGACAATAGTTATATCTCATTACGTACTTAATGGATGATTTGAGAAGAACAAAAACTTTAATATCTTGACTTGACGGAAGATGTCATCTAACAAACTTCTAATTATCTCTAAAATTGTTGTACTAACCTATGCTTGCCATGGACATTAAAAAAAATAATTGAATATTAATATCATAATACAATATATAAAAAAATTAAAAACACTATGAATTGAATTTGAAAACACTTATTTGAGTCAGTATATGTGAATTTGAACAAGAAGGTGTAATGACCCTCTGGGTCATTTCCTTTCTATTTTGATCCTTTTATTATTTAGAGCTTTTTGTAGCAATTTCAAATCATTTATGATTTGCAGGTACTAACAATTCAGTTGCCGAATCATTTGTTTAACTTTTATACATGTTTCTGTATTGTGAAGCTTTTAGAACTTGAATAATAGACTTCAATCAAGTTTAGATAAGCGGCTTCAAAATGTAGTTCAATTATCATGTTTCCATCTAGAGTGGGCATAAATATCAAAAAATAGAAAAACCAAACCGAACCAAATTAATTCGGTTCTTCAGTTTTGATTCTTTGATTTTTTAGTTTGGTGTCAGTGCTCATTTTTTAAAAAAAGTTTGGTTCTTTGGTTTGGTGTTTGATGTAGGGGTCTTGAAATTTCGGTGCACCGAAGAACCGAACTTTTATTAAAAAATAAAAATGATATATATATTAGACCCAAAAAAATAAAATTACACACACACACACATATATGTAAAATCAGTTAGCAATTAGATCATTCATGAAACAAGTCAAAGTAGCAACAAATTTTTAATTCATATAGTTAACTTGAAATATTTTTTTTAAGAGAAATTCAAATATATTTTTGTCGATTTATGTCATGTAAAAGAATTCATCTTCGTGCTTGTTTTCCTCAAGCAATAATTGGAGGTGCAAGTTCTTGATAAAGATAAATATAGTTTTTTAAGCACATAAGTGTTTCATTGGGCCACATCAATCACTTAACATGATTTAAGTTTTTAAGTGTTTTATACTTTAATTTTGTTCTTATTTTATTTCATTAGTTCATACCAAAAAAACGATTTAAAAACACTAAATAAAATTGAACCGAACTTGAAAAAATCTATATGGTGCTCACTTTTTTAAAATTGAAAACCAAAGAACCGCATCGAAATTTGTTATAATCGAACCGAAGAACCGAATACCTGCCCCTAGTTCCATCAACTCCAGAAGCATTATTTTAGGATAGAAGCATGGTTGGATTGGTACCCGAGGCTTTTAGTGCGAGTTTGTGCCATTAGGTGTTTTAGCCTTTTAGCTTTAGCCTAAGTTTGACCTTGGTCAATATTTTTTAAAATCCTACCCGGATGAGAATTTTGTTAGTGGAATTAGCTCAAGAACATCGAATTTGGTCTAGAATGACCTTTCATGCGTGTCCCAAGACTTCCGATCTCATTTTGAACCCGCTTGTGAATTTTGATTTGAAGTGATTCTTACAGGTGGAACCCACTTTTTATCAAAATAACCTCCATTGGAAATTTCAACTGCATTATCGGAGCAAGAATACCAATTCAATAGGGCAGCATATTTTGTTTGAATGTGTAGAATTTTGAATAAATCATGAGCACCCCAATGGAGAATTTTCCAACTTGGCCAACCATCAGATGCAATTCAACTGGAGTAGGCCAAAATGGTCTTTGTTTGCAGGCTATAACACCTTAATTTTTTATTTTTATTTTTTGAAAAATGTCTAAATTAAATTGTGTCTTTGCGGTAGGAGAAAGAGTGACTAATAAATTATGTGTCATGCCTCGAGAATACCCTACATAGTCATCATTCAAAAATCATTCTTGGTCCCCAAACAAATCACTTGATCTCATCACTCACTCAATTATCGGGAGACTTACAAAAATCAAAGAAATTACTCACATGGGCCTATATATATATATATGCTCAATCAAATAAAATACTCAAATCATCTCATTAAGTCTCTTTGGACGTTAAGTTAAAACATCAATCTCGTCACAAAACATCATCCTCCATAAAAAATTATGTCTTCAAATCATTTACATATTCATGAAAACTCTTATTAAAAACATCATTTAAACTCAATGCTCAATCTTCATTAATATTCTTTGAACATGCATTGTCTCAATTTGAAAATAAAGTTTTTTTTTTGCATGAAAATCATCAACACAAAATCAAATAATACATAGGAAAGCCACGATCATCAGCTCAATTAGGGTTCATAGAAAAGCATGAACAACAATTTCAACAATATGCGAGATAAAACTAAAATCTTAATGCATAATTATATAGAAACAATAGAAGAAGTAGCTCAATTGAAATCTAAAACTAGTTTTTTTTACTCAACTCAAGACTGAATTTAAAATGAAACTTAGATGTTGGGTGTGTGCATGAACTTAACCCAATGCTATGATAGACTTACATACTTAGAAAAATTGAAATTTTAAATGGAATCAAAAGACTTAATAGAATTGCGTGAACCCTAACTTTTTTTTCCCTTCGACTTGCTCTCGAAGTGTTATAAGTGATTATGAGGGTATAGGTACCATTGGGTATTGATAAGAGATTTATTCTAATCCCAAAAAGTAAAGAGTTTAATTAAAGAATGATGAAAAAGAAGAGATTACCCTCATTAAAGCTGGCTACAGTAACAACCTTCTATAGGTCATAGACCCAGTGACGAATCGTAGATCCATTTACGAGTTGTACATGGTCTCATCCTATCAGCTGTGGTCAAGATTCAGAGATTATGATTTTAGGAACAATAAATACGAAACTAGGACTATGTCTCATAAACCAAAATGATGGATCATAAATATTCCTTCGTAGACTGGATGCTAGAACAGGGAGGGAGATTTACCTTACATGAAGTATGGGCTGTAAAACTATTATTGGTTATGAAGATCCTTCATGGAAGTCAGGAACTTTTACCTCTTTTTTGAATCTCATTCACGGACACCATTTACAATCTATAAAAGTTTCTACGGGCTATAGAGTTGATCTATAGATTGAGTCCAAAAATTTCAAAGTGCTAGAGGAAACCCACGAGTCCCATTTATGGATCGTAAAAGTTCCTTCTTGGTTACTGCTAGTAATAACAGTGACAATATTTTCTGATACTTTTTGAGATTTTTTATTTCTTCTAAGTAGATATTTTAAAGGAGTGTTACACTCTGGGTGGATCAACATGGAGTGCTTCGGGTGCTTGAGCACCCGTTGACTCCGACAACAATTTTGTATAACTATATAGAAAATCTGAAAAAGGAATGTAAAATGTAAATAAGCACCCATTGAATAAAAAGAGATAGTGGGTGATTTGATTTTGACCTTAATGTTAAGGGGGGCAATAGTTGTTAGTTGTGAGTTCAATACTCGCCAACACCACCTTTTTTTTAAAAAAATTACTCCTTTTCTTATTTTAATTTTTTACATGCTTCTTCTCTCCTCTTTTTTTTTTTTAAATTTTTTTTTTATTTCTCAAATTGTATCTTTTTTTTTTATTTCAACTATTTTTCCGTACTTTCTCTCTTTTTAACAATGATATTTATTATCACTTTTTGCATGTCCTCTAAAATTTAATATAGGTGCAAATTCTTCCATTTGTGGCCTACCATCTGTTATATAAACAGGCAACTCTTTTTCGTTATGGATAACAATTTTTTTTCTCTCTTTTTTTTTTTTTAGTATTTTTTAAGTTTTTGAATTGTACCTTTTCTTATTTCTATTTTTTTTTATACTTCTATCTCATTTCATTTTTTTATTTTATGCAATATCTTTTAGCTTTCTAACTTTTTAATTCTAAATATTTTTATCTCTTTATTTGTAATAATTTGATTATCAGTTATTTTTGGTAATGATAATTACTCGTTATTTTTCATTTACTTTTCTATATTAACATGCTTGAGTTGCTACATATTTATACCCTGTGATAGCTAGAAATTTTATGGTAAAGGAAGTGAGCACCCAGGATGTCTAAATCCTGGATCTGTCACTGGCTAAATATTTTTCCTTTGGTTCAAATCCTGGATCTGTCACTGGTTAAATATTTTTCCTTTGGGCTCATTCATCCTCGAATGGTAACTAGACTAATGGGAACTTCAAGCATCAATACAATTAATACATCAAATACTCAGAAATTCAAATGCTTAAATACTCAAAAATCAAGAATGTACATCAAACTCAAAATTTGGAATAGGAATAGGAATAGTAGCTTCAAAGTCATCACTAGGAGGCATGAATAGATGTGGATGTTTGGCCTTTGTATCTTCTTCAGCTTCTTAAATAGCTTCTTCAACAAATTAATTTCTTCTTAGAACTTTGATGGATGCAACCTCTTTGTCCTTCAATTTTCAAACTTAACGATCAATGATTTGGACCAAAATCTCCTCATAAGTGACACTCCCCAGGAGGGTACCCTTGGCGTGGCCAGCACTTGAAGAACCATTGATGATTCCCTAAGAGAACCACTTGGCCTTATCATCACATCACGTTCAATCAATTGAAGTAAATACTCAAGTAAGGCTATGCAGTACCCAAATAACTAAGTCTTTATATAGATAGTAATTTCCAATGAACAAGAGTTGGAATGTAAATAGCAATCGACTATCACTAATCATTGTCTATGAAGCCTCTATCGAAGTCTAGAAGGTGTCGAGTCTCGGGCTACCTCAAAGAAATAATACTAATCAATATGAAATAAAAATAACTCTTCCAAATATCAAGGAGGGCTCATCAAGTTTGGAATGTAAAGATTGGTTGTCAATGATGCACCTGTTGAGGACCTCTATCATCTGTATATGCATCATAAAATGATGTGGGCCCAAATGGATGTCAGATATTGAATATACTAGTATGTAAGATGTCTTGAGAACTAAGTAAGTCTTAATACAAGTCAACCCAATAAGCTCAAACAATCAACTAATCAACTTAATAATCTATAGATCGACTCAGTAAAGGATGCAAGATTTTTATAGGAAAATAATGCTTCTAAAAGGAAATCTAGCATGCAATGCCATCAAATCATTTTTGCACAATCAAACCAATCATGTGGGGTACTATCAAGGCAAATTTGAGAGTTTCTCTTATCCGATGACAACCACTTATGAGCCGTTGATTGGACAACAATCTCTTTGATATTGCTACAACCGTCCAATACTTTGCTAGGGTAAAGGACGAATCAGCTAATCATGGATCTAGGTCAATCAATCAAGTCCTTGCAAGGGACATAAAAAGGGAAACATATGACTTAACAGTTCAATCCTCTCATATGTTTGGTGGCGTAGTTATTGAGTTCAAATATTAATTTCTCTCACCCAATTTGGTGCTCGATACTTCTTCTAAGACTCAATGCTCATAAGACAATCAATCTCAATCGAACTAATCATGAGGCTTAGAAGGACTCTTATCAATTCATTAGTTCTATCACAATCGAGCCTTTCAGTCTATCAACCATCATACCCATCGCAATCACATCTATTGCGGGTGATTTAGACAATCATTATATTTGGCTCAAGCAACAAACAACCAATCAGGACTATCAATCATGCATGCTATCAAAACTTATCAAATTATTCAAGACTCTAACTCAAATGGTCATTTAGACTGAAATTAATCATGCTCATCACATAAAGATATGTAAAATACTTCTCATGTTCTAGTCATGCTCAAATTTACATAATTTGGACATTCACAAATTATATTCTTAAATTAATTGATGCATAAAGTGCTACATGAAATGATGCAATCAGAGTTTGCGTCAACCTGTACAATTAAATGCTCAAATCTCATACAATCAGCATGTATACCATCAATACAGTTGTAGATGATGAAAATTTGCATCAGAAAAATAATAATCACGAACGAAAATATCGCAACAATCATTGTATTTTATTTCAATATATGAGTGTTACAATCTCTATGAATCCTCTGATTCGCTTTTTCAAGTGTAAATTCAAGGGCTCTTGAGCTTGATCTTTAATTTGAAACTTGTTCTTAGACTTTGAGTTTATTTTTGATCTTGATCTTGAAATTTGGATGTGTTCTTGATCTGGATCTTCATCTTGAATCTTGACTTTGTTCTTGTTCTTAATCTTGATCTTGAGCTTGTTCTCGAGTTCAAGAGCTTTTAAGCTTGTTCTTGAACTTGAATGTTTTTTATCTTGATCTTGAATCTGACTTTGTTCTTGTTCTTAATCTTGATCTTGAGCTGTTCTTGAGTTCACGAGCTTTTAAGCTTGTTCTTGAACTTGAACTTGTACTTGAATTCTTGAATTTGATGAGAAATTTGTGGCGTTTGATCCACGATCTCTCTCTAGCTTGTTGTAAGGACCCGAAAATTTGTTTAACGACCTCAAAGGAATTCCCTTGGCTAAACTCTTCTCAAGTTCCAATAAGAGGGTCAACTTTGAGTGAGCATATCTCTTAGCTCAAATCGAACTGGGTGGCCTATGACATACCAAATTAAAGCTCTTTGCATTAGCTTTCCAACGCACCTGGTTTCACCTAATTCCGAGCTCAGACCAAGGAGTTATGCTCGTTTTTGTTCGGACTGTTTGTGCAGGAAATCCACACGGCCAGCCACACGGACCGTGTGGCATCAAACGGTCCGTGAGGCTACTTTGACCCACGAATTTCTTGCCAAAACTTTGTTCTAAGTGTGTGTACTTTCTTGGTACCTTCATACGGACCCTTGCACGGTCTGTGTGACCTTAAACAGTCCGTTTAACGGACCGTTTGGTGACACTTGGTCCGAAGGAAAATTTTTCTGAAAAATTCTAAGTCTGGTGAGATGGTCCATCACACGGGCCGTGTGACACGAGATGGTCCGTTTACTGGACAGTGTGGATTGACTTAGTCAAAAAAATATTGCCTCCGAAAAATCTAAGTCCGGTGCCACGGACCAGTAGACGGTTCGTTGTGGAGTCAGACGGTCCGTTTACTGGACCGTGTGACCCAGACGGACCATTTTTCCGGTCCGTTTCATTAATGGCAATTTTATAATTTTGGTTTATTCCGGTGCAAATATGGTCTTTTCCACCCTTTCCTAAGCTTCCTATATATTTTACACTTCACCATTTTTCAGCCACTTTCACACTTCACTCTCTCTCAAGAATCCACTCCTCAAGAACTCTCCATCCTCTCTCTAAGGTTGTTCAAGCTAGGGGCCAAGGTTGTGAGTCAATTTCACCTCAAGTTTGTCTTCTACCGGGTATGTGGGGTTTGATTCTTGGTTCCTTTCAACCAAGAAGACCCAAATTCTTATTAGAACTAATTTGTAAACTTGTATACTTAAAATGTGAATTTTTAGTACTTGTTCTTAGTATTTTGAACCATGCATGTGTTAGTTAAGGCTCCTTATCATGATTTAGGGTGGTTTTATGGAAATGAACTATTTGGATTATGGAATTATGAACTTGCATGTCCCTTTTAAAGATGTTATTTTGCATGGGTGATTTATACTACACTTTCACATGAATTTTGTTATGGAATTCCTAATCTTTACATTTTATTGCTAATTTTGGATACATTCTACATTACCCATGCCGTTCCTACATTTTGCATTACAACATACTCATGGCATTTATACATGGAAATCTTGGAGATATGGGCTAAATCCAATTTTGGTCCGAAAAGGGAGATTATAATGTGAATTTTGGTAACACATGGGATATGACAATAAGGTGATCACCGGTATGTCTATGATTATGGCTCTTTGAGCAATATGGGTGCTTGCACCATTATGATATATGTGTAGATGAGCTATTCCTTGCATACGCATTATGGTTATAGTTTGGAAATTGGTAATTGAGCCTATTTGTATAATCACATTTTGAAATGGATGTTAGCTCTCTCTTGATAAGCATATGTGCATATATTTATAACTATTCTTGTGGGATGTGTACTTAGCACTGATGGATTTGGAGTGTTGGGATAGCCCCAAGGTCCCTCTCCCTTTCCTTGAACTATGTGCCAGCATAGGAGCCATTACCGAAAGTAGGGGTTGCCCGTAAGGAATGGCTAGATGTTATGAAAATCCTTCTGAAAGTAGGGGTTGCCCGTAAGGAAGGTGGCCATCCACTGAAAGTAGGGGTTGCCCGTAAGGTGTGATGTAGATTACCTTTGGCAAGTAATCTTCTCCCCGCCGATGGGAGGTCCCAATTCGGTCCGGTTCATGTAATAGCTCGCATGGACTTGGGTGTGTCGGTTATAGTCCATCCCCTTTATATATATACATATAGGAGCATTACCGCATCACACGCATCACACATTTCAGGGCATCTTGTATATTAAAATTCCCATTGTTTATATATTCCTTGTATATTATGTGCCCTTGCCACTTAACTTGATTGTGCAGGTTCAGTAAGTCACGTGCATTGCATACCCACATACTTAGTACATTCAACGTACTAACGCATACTCTATGCCTGCATGATTTTACCATGCAGGGACCGAGCAGTTTGAGCAGTATCCGCCAGACGCGTAGCTTATCCCTTCCTAGATATTGTGTGGTGAGCCCCGTCTTTCGAGGGCATGCTTTTGATTTCTTTTGTACACCTCATCTATGTATGTATTTTGGCTGAGGGTGAGCCCGGAACCTGTCCCGGCCCCCGTTCCTGGATTAGAGGCACTTATTGGACAATTGTATAAACTTCTCATTTTGTTATCTATGGAATATGTCCTCCCTTTTGGTTTTAAGAATGTTCTCTTTAATCTTGTCTTTAATCTTCTGCAAGATTTGAGGCTTGTTTGGGGGCTTTCGGGTCCCCATTCGCCGTGTCACATCTAGACCCCGACCCCGGGTCGTGACAAATGGTGGTATCAGAGCTTTGGGTTTTCAATGGTCCTCGGAGTCCAACGTGCCGTGCTGAGTAGAGTCCTATTCATGGGTGTGAA
This sequence comes from Solanum rostratum, assembly GCA_029948455.1. NCBI lineage: Eukaryota > Viridiplantae > Streptophyta > Magnoliopsida > Solanales > Solanaceae > Solanum > Solanum rostratum. The sequence continues at coordinate 45,257,764 of CM057051.1, forward strand.
GTGCACCATACCTATGAATGGGAGGCTGCGAAGACGTTTTAGGAAATTCTCCCTTCTTTGTGTCTTATATCGTGCTATAGCTAGCTTATGAATTTCTTTGCTTATTGGTGTCGTTAATATATTTCAGAAAATGCCTCGAGGAAGACCTCCACTCCCTAGGCCGGCTCCTGTTGCCTAGAATCAGGCCTCTCCCGAGCCTATGGAGGAGCCTATATCAAATGGCGAATTTCGTGCTGCTTTCGTCATGCTTGCACAGGCTGTGACAGCTCAGGCAAGGCAGGCCAACTTGCCACGGGACCCTGCACCCGCTTCTATTGTGAGGGATTTTATCCGGATGAATCCTCCGGAATTCTACGGGTCTAGGGCTGACGAAGATGCTCAGGAGTTCATCGATGAGCTTTCAAAAATACTAAATATTATGGGCGTCTCTTCTGAGGAGAAAGCGGGGTTGGCTGCTTACCAGTTGAAAGATGTGGCCCAGGTATGGTATACACAGTGGGCTATGGAGCGGGGTGATGTTGGTGATGTGACATGGGGAGAATTCAAAGCTGCCTTCCTTGACCGCTTTTTCCCACTTGAGCTGAGGGAGGCCAAATTGACTGAGTTTATTAATCTTAAGCAGGGGAGTATGAGTGTGAAGGATTACGCCCTCAAATTCACCAAGCTGTCTAAATATGCTCCATCCTTGGTGGCTGATCCCCGTGCAAGAATGCACAACTTTATTTCAGGTATTTCTGACTCGCTGGTGAAAGAATGTCGGACTGCTATGCTGATTGGGGACATGGATATTACCAGACTCATGGTGTATGCTGAGCAGATTGAGGGGGAGAAACTCAGGGAGAAGAGGGCACACGATCCTAAGAGAGCCCGGGTTGATGGTAGGTTCTCCGAAGCGAAGAATGCGGGTTTTGGTCGCTTCCAGCCGGGCAAGGCTCGGGAGCACGGGTAGCTAATGCTCGGGCACCCCCTCCCGGGGTACGGACGGGCGCCAACTGTAACCAGTGTGGGAAGCCCCACACGGGTGCCTGCTGGAGGTATAGGGGACGTTGCTTTGGGTGTGGGAGTACGGACCAAAAGGTTGTTGATTGCCCCAGGAATGTGCCCGGGGATCGAGGTCAGGTAGCCCAAGGAGGGCGGGGTCAGCCGAGGGGTCCTCCCGGTGCTGCTCCGAGAAATAACATGTTCTATGCACTCCATGCTCGCCAGGATGTCGAGGAGGCTCCAGATGTTGTGACGGGTATGTTAAAAGTTTTTGATTTTGATGCTTACGTTTTGCTTGACCCAGGGGCAAACTTGTCTTTTGTGACTCCGTTATTGGCTGTTAAGTTCGGTTTGAAACCCTAGATTCTAAGAGAGCCTTTCTCAGTCTACACCCCCGTGGGTGAATCTATTGTTGCTCATAGGGTTTATTATGGGTGTCCTGTTGCTGTGTTGCATAAAATCTTTCCATGTGATCTTGTGGAACTTGAAATGTTTGATTTTGATGTGATTCTTGGAATGGATTGGCTGCATGCATCTTATGCTTCCATAGATTGTAGAACCCGGAAAGTCCAGTTCCAACCTCCCGGTGAGCCAGTTCTTGAATGGAAGGGTAGTGATTCCTCTATTAAAGGTAGGTTTATTTCCTACCTCAAGGCGCAGAAAATGATTTCTAAGGGGTGTATCTACCATATGGTAAGGGTCCGAGATGCAGATTCTGAGGTGCCTACTCTCGAGTCCGTCCCTGTGGTGAATGAATTTTCAGATGTGTTCCCCGAGGACTTACCGGGCATTCCTCCAAATAGAGAGATAGATTTCGGCATAGATCTACTTCCGGATACTCAGCCTATTTCTATCCCTCCATATCGGATGGCCCCGGCGGAATTGAAAGAGTTAAAGGAGCAGTTGAAGGACTTATTAGAGAAGGGATTCATTCGGCCTAGTACATCACCATGGGGTGCTCCCGTGTTGTTCGTGAGGAAGAAGGATGGGTCTCTCCGTATGTGTATTGATTACAGGCAGTTGAATAAAATGACAGTTAAGAACAAGTACCGGTTGCCGAGGATTGATGATTTGTTTGATCAGCTACAAGGTGCCACTCACTTCTCAAAAATTGATCTCCGTTCCGGATACCATCAGTTGAAGGTCAGAGAGTGTGATATCCCCAAAACAGCTTTTCGAACAAGGTACGGGCACTTTGAATTTGTGGTGATGTCATTTGGTCTAACTAATGCTCCGACCGCATTTATGGATTTAATGAACAGGGTGTTTAAGCCGTTCTTGGATAGCTTTGTGGTGGTATTTATTGATGATATCCTCGTTTACTCCCGAAGTGAGCAAGAGCACGGGAATCATTTAAGGATGGCCCTCCAAACTCTGAGGGAAAAGAAATTATATGCCAAATTTAGCAAGTGCGAGTTTTGGTTGGGCGAAGTGGCTTTCCTCGGGCATTTGGTATCCGGGGATGGTATCAAGGTAGATCCAAGGAAGACGGAGGCTGTGAAAAATTGGCCTAGACCATTGATCCCTTCGGATATCCGCAGTTTTCTTGGGTTGGCCGGGTACTATAGAAGGTTTGTAGAAGGTTTCTCCTCTATTGCATCTCCGTTGACCAAGTTGACTCAGAAGCAGGCTAAGTTTGTATGGTCGGATGAATGTGAGAGGAGTTTCCAAACTTTGAAGGATCGGCTTACATTAGCTCCTGTTTTGACCTTGCCAAGTGGTTCAGATGGGTTCGTGGTGTATTGTGATGCCTCGAGGGTCGGATTGGGTTGTGTGCTTATGCAGAATGGTAAGGTGATAGCGTACGCATCAAGACAGTTGAAAGTGCATGAACGAAACTATCCCACTCATGACCTTGAATTGGCAGAAGTGGTGTTTGCCTTGAAAATTTGGAGGCACTATTTGTACGGGGTCCATGTTGATGTATTTACCGATCACAAAAGTTTGCAGTATGTGTTCACTCAGAGGGATCTTAATCTCAGGCAAAGGAGGTGGTTGGAATTTTTGAAAGATTACGACATGAGTGTGCTGTATCATCCGGGCAAGGCCAATGTCGTAACCGACGCCCTTAGCAGGTTGTCTATGGGAAGTGTGGCACATGTTGAAAATGAGAAAAAGGAGTTGGCAAGGGATATTCACCGGTTGGCTAGGTTGGGTGTCAGGTTGACTGATTCTAGCACAGGTGGTATTCGGGTTCAGAATGGGTCAGAATCTTCTGTGGTGAATGAAGTGAAAGCTAAACAAGATCTAGATCCATCGTTGTGTGAGTTGAAGAAGTTGGTTGCTGCAAAAGAGATCGAGGCTTTCTCCCAAGGGGGAGATGGGGTACTCCGGTACCAAAACCGGCTTTGTGTTCCCGAAGTGGATGACCTTAGGAAGGTGATTATGAGTGAGGCTCACAACTCTCACTACTCTATTCACCCGGGGTCTACCAAGATGTACCGGGACCTGAGAGAGATTTATTAGCGGCATGGTATGAAGAGGGATGTTGCCAAGTTTGTGTCGGAATGTCCGAGTTGTCAACAGGTAAAAGTTGAGCACCAGAGGCCCGGTGGTTTGGCCCAAGACATCGAAATTCCCACCTGGAAGTGGGAGGATGTGAATATGGACTTTGTGGTTGGATTGCCTCGGACCCGAAGGCAATTCGACTCCATTTGGGTTATTGTGGATCGGATGACGAAATCAGCCCACTTTTTACCGGTCAAAGCTACTTTCAGTGCCGAGGATTATGCGAGGTTGTATATCCAAGAGATGGTGAGGTTGCATGGTGTACCTAGGTCCATCATATCGGACCGTGGTACTCAATTCACTTCTCACTTTTGGAAATCTTTTATGAAAGGCCTTGGGACCAAAATTAAGTTGAGTTCCGCTTTTCATCCTCAAACCGATGGCCAAGCGGAGCGGACTATTCAAACCTTGGAGGACATGTTGAGAGCATGTGTGTTGGAGTTTAAAGGAAATTGGGATGATCATCTCCCACTCATCGAGTTTGCCTATAATAATAGCTTCCATGCTAGTATTGGCATGGCTCCGTTTGAAGCCTTATATGGGAGACGGTGTAGATCCCCGGTGGGATGGTTTGAAGTGGGGGAAATAGCCTTGGTTGGCCCAGATTTGGTGATGGACGCTATGGAGAAGGTAAAGGTGATTAGGGAGAGATTGAAAGTGGCCCAAAGTCGCCAAAAGTCCTATGCAGATAGTAGGAGAAGGGACCTCGAATTTCATGTAGGGGATTGGGTTTATGTGAAAGTCTCTCCTATGAAGGGCGTTATGCGTTTTGGCAAAAAGGGCAAGTTGAGCCCCCGGTATGTTGGCCCTTATAAAGTGGTGGAGCGGATTGGAGATGTGGCTTATAAGTTAGAGTTACCTCCGAGTTTGGGTTCCATACATCCGGTCTTTCATGTATCTATGTTGAGAAAGTTTGTTGGCGATCCTAGCTCCATCGTGCCTTTGGAAGGGATTGAGGTGTAGGAAAATTTGACTTATGAGGAGGTGCCGGTGGCAATTTTGGATAGGCAAATTAAGCGACTTCGCAACAAGGATGTGGCTTCGGTAAAGGTATTGTGGAGAAATCAGCTAGTGGAGAGTGCTACTTGGGAGGCGGAGCTGGACATGATGAAGCGATACCCCCATCTTTTCCAATCTACTCAAGCCTAAGGTACTAGGAATCTTTTCCTATCAATTGTGTCATTTTCTTGTCCTCTTGAGTCTCATGGCATGACATGCATATGTGTACATTAAAGGATTTTCTTTCCTTGGCAAATGTGTTGAATACAATTTTGACATAAATTGGTTTTGAGCTATAATTTGATTTGTGATAAAAAGCTTTTATGTACCACCTTGTAATTTGCATTGAATTGTGCATTGTGTCCTGTCTCGGATGAACCTTGTCTTGACTCTAGCTTTCTAAGCCTTGTTCCTGCACATTCAAGGACGAATGTTCCTAAGGGGGAGATGATGTAAGGACCCGAAAATTTGTTTAACGACCTCAAAGGAATTCCCTTGGCTAAACTCTTCTCAAGTTCCAATAAGAGGGTTAACTTTGAGTGAGCAAAACTCTTAGCTCAAATCGAACTTGGTGGCCTATGACATACCAAATTAAAGCTCTTTGCATTAGCTTTCCAACGCACCTGGTTTCACCTAATTCCGAGCTCGGACCAAGGAGTTATGCTCGTTTTTGTTCGGACTATTTGTGCAGGAAATCCACACGGCCAGCCACACGGACCGTGTGGCATCAAACGGTCTGTGAGGCTACTTTGGCCCACGAATTTCTTACCAAAACTTTGTTCTAAGTGTGTGTACTTTCTTGGTACCTTCATACGGACCCTTGCACGGTCCGTGTGACCTTAAACAGTCCGTTTAACGGACCGTTTGGTGACACTTGGTCCGAAGGAAAATTTTTCTGAAAAATTCTAAGTCTGGTGAGATGGTCCATCACATGGGCCGTGTGACACGAGATGGTACGTTTACTGGACAGTGTGGATTGACTTAGTCAAAAAAATATTGCCTCCGAAAAATCTAAGTCCGGTGCCACGGACCAGTAGACGGTCCGTGTGGAGTCAGACGGTCCGTTTACTGGACCGTGTGACCCAGACGGACCATTTTTCCGGTCCGTTTCATTAATGGCAATTTTATAATTTTGGTTTATTCCAGTGCAAATATGGTCTTTTCCACCCTTTCCTGAGCTTCCTATATATTTTACACTTCACCATTTTTCAGCCACTTTCACACTTCACTCTCTCTCAAGAATCCACTCCTCAAGAACTCTCCATCCTCTCTCTAAGGTTGTTCAAGCTAGGGGCCAAGGTTGTGAGTCAATTTCACCTCAAGTTTGTCTTCTACCGGGTATGTGGGGTTTGATTCTTGGTTCCTTTCAACCAAGAAGACCCAAATTCTTATTAAAACTAATTTGTAAACTTGTGTACTTAAAATGTGAATTTTTAGTGCTTGTTCTTAGTATTTTGAACCATGCATGTGTTAGTTAAGGCTCCTTATCATGATTTAGGGTGGTTTTATGGAAATGAACTATTTGGATTATGGAATTATGAACTTGCATGTCCCTTTTAAAGATGTTATTTTGCATGGGTGATTTATACTACACTTTCACATGAATTTTGTTATGGAATTCCTAATCTTTACATTTTATTGCTAATTTTGGATACATTCTACATTACCCATGCCGTTCCTACATTTTGCATTACAACATACTCATGGCATTTATACATGGAAATCTTGGAGATATGGGCTAAATCCAATTTTGGTCCGAAAAGGGAGATTATAATGTGAATTTTGGTAACACATGGGATATGACAATAAGGTGATCACCGGTATGTCTATGATTATGGCTCTTTGAGCAATATGGGTGCTTGCACCATTATGATATATGTGTAGATGAGCTATTCCTTGCATACACATTATGGTCATAGTTTGGAAATTGGTAATTGAGCCTATTTGTATAATCACATTTTGAAATGGATGTTAGCTCTCTCTTGATAAGCATATGTGCTTATATTTATAAGTATTCTTGTGGGATGTGTACTTAGCACCGATGGATTTGGAGTGTTGGGATAGCCCCAAGGTCTCTCTCCCTTTCCTTGAACTATGTGCCAGCATAGGAGCCATTACCGAAAGTAGGAGTTGCCCGTAAGGAATGGCTAGATGTTATGAAAATCCTTCTGAAAGTAGGGGTTGCCCGTAAGGAAGGTGGCCATCCACTGAAAGTAGGGATTGCCCGTAAGATGTGATGTAGATTACCTTTGGCAAGTAATCTTCTCCCTGCCGATGGGAGGTCCCAATTCGGTCCGATTCATGTAATAGCTCGCATGGACTTGGGTGTGTCGGTTATAGTCCATCCCCTTTATATATATACATATAGGAGCATTACCGCATCACACGCATCACGCATTTCAGGGCATCTTGTATATTAAAATTCCCATTGTTTATATATTCCTTGTATATTATGTGCCCTTGCCACTTAACTTGATTGTGCAGGTTCAGTAAGTCACGTGCATTGCATACCCACATACTTAGTACATTCAATGTACTAACGCATACTCTATGCCTGCATGATTTTACCATGCAGGGACCGAGCAGTTTGAGCAGTATCCGCCAGACGCGTAGCTTATCCCTTCCTAGATATTGTGTGGTGAGCCCCGTCTTTCGAGGGCATGCTTTTGCTTTCTTTTGTACACCTCATCTATGTATGTATTTTGGCTGAGGGTGAGCCCGAAACCTGTCTCGGCCCCCGTTCCTGGATTAGAGGCACTTATTGGACAATTGTATAAACTTCTCATTTTGTTATCTATGGAATATGTCCTCCCTTTTGGTTTTAAGAATGTTCTCTTTAATCTTGTCTTTAATCTTCTGCAAGATTTGAGGCTTGTTTGGGGGTTTTCGGGTCCCCATTCGCCGTGTCACATCTAGACCCCGACCCCGGGTCGTGACAATTTTTTGTTTAGAATTCTTTTATTTTAATTCTAAATTATAAAGACCCCTATATATAGTTGTAGAATAGAGGAGTCATGGTGGAATCAAGCTTTCTCCTGGCCAATCATATTAAGTGACATGCCATATTAGGTTTTAATGAAATGGGCCTCTCATTTTGACACATGGCATGATCCCATTGGCTTCTTTGTTTGACTTGCGGTGCCACAACATTTGACACGTGGCACCAAGATAGGCCTCTTGGATGAGAGGATATTGGGCCTAATAAAGTGGGTTATCTTTTGTAGCCCAAATAATTAAATTTGGGCTTTTAATTAAATCCATACTTTATTGGACTTAATTAATTAACCCAATTGTATTAATCCATAATATATGCTTGGACTAATATAATTTTTGGATTATCTTTTGTAGCCTAAATAATTGAATTTGGGCTTTTAGTTAAATTCATACTTTATTGGGCTTAATTAATTGACCCAATTATATTAATCCATAATATTTGTTTGGATTAATATATTTTGAATTTAATATAATTTGAATCATTTATAAAAATTATATTTAATAAATTTTATATGATTACAAATGCCCCCTACTTCAAGTCTTGTCGAGATATTTTATCTTTTAAAGTCTAGGCTTGAAGTATTAATGGATGATTAAATTATACAGATGCCACTTAGTGATCAAAACCTTTTGTATAATTTTTTTTTACATGAAGTTATTTCAAATGATTGTTGAAGAAATCATGTAATGTTGGGATTTTTTTTCCAATTGACATAGGGACATGTGAAAAGAGTCATGTAATGTCGGGAATTCTTTTTTTTTTTTCATTCACATAGGAGAACGTGAATGGACTCCTTTTTTCCTTCTTTATTTGACTTCTACTAGGACTCCTTCTTCCTTTTCTTATTTGACTTCTATTAGGGCTCTTTTTTCCTTTTCTTATTTGACTTCTACTAAGACTCCTTTTCCCTTTTCTTATTTGACTTCTACTAGGACTCCTTTTCCCTTTTCTTATTCTTGTCCAATTAAAAAATAGAGATAATAAGAAGTGAACTTTGTTTTGTATTAGATTTCCTCTTTAAAGCATAATAAGAACTGTCGATAGTGTAGGACATTGATTGCTTGAACATCTATAAATAGATCCCACTCTTTATTCTTTTAGCATCAACATTCAAGGATTTGGAGTTCCTCTCTTCAAAAAATCTTTGGAATTAGATGTGGAGCTTCAAAGTGCGAGGTACAAATATTTTTTTGTTCTTTCTTGTCCTTATTCTTTTTTTTCTCTTTCCTTTGCAGGGTTGTGGATTTAAGCTTCATTGTATCACAAGAATTTGGTCTTGGGGCGTGGAGGGATAAAATCCGTACTCATGCCTTGAGGCCACCAGCACGAGGCTTTACGCTGTTCCAATATTTAAACATAGGAGACCAACAACACGAGGCTTTACGTTGTTCCAATGTTTAAACATAGGAGACCAACAACACGAGGCTTTACGCTGTTCCAATGTTTAAACATAGGGGACCAACAACACGAGGCTTTACGCTGTTCCAATGTTTAAACATAGGGGACTAACAATGCGAGACTTTACGCTGTTCTAAATGTTTAAACATAAGGGACCAACAACACGAAGCTTTACGCTGTTCCAATATTTAAACATAGGGGACCAACGACACGAGGCTTTACGTTGTTCAAAATTTTTAAACATAGGGGACCAATAACACGAGGCTTTATGCTGTTCCAATATTTAAACATAGGGGACCAACAACATGAGGCTTTACGCTGTTCCAATGTTTAAACATAGGGGACTAACAACACGAGGCTTTACGCTGTTCCAATGTTTAAATATAGCGGACCAACAACACGAGGCTTTACGTTGTTCCAATGTTTAAACATGGGGGACCACCTTAAGGTGCAAAGGGACAATTTTGTCCAGATTAAAGCATGGAAATTCAGAGAGATTCTTGTGGTATAAAGGGATGGATAATCGTCTTTATCCCAAGAAAGGCAATTTGAGGGAATCCTTACGATGCAAAGAGATAGTTACTCATTTTCGCCTTAAGAATGGTGAATTTAAAGGTCAAGGCTTTGAAGGCTTTAACTTTCAGGCTCAATAACTTTAAAGAATTCCACTTATAAATATGGTGGATTTGAAACTTCAACTTTAAGAAGGAGAAAATTTGAAGACTTCAAATTGCAGATTTCAAGAAGTTAAAGTCCCTAATATGCATCCTTGATTGGTTTAAAACCTCAAAATCACGCACTTGAAGAATTTGCATACTTTAACTTACAAACTTTAAAATTATAAACGCTTCAACATGCATACTTGGAGGATTTGAACACTTCAACTTTGCAAAGAAGAGAATTTGAATACTGTAAATTGCATATTTCAAGAATTTAAAGTCTTTAATATGCATACTTGATTGATTTGAAACCCCAAATTGCGCACCTGAAGAATTTGCAAACTTTAACTTACAGACATGAAAATTATAAACGCTTCAACACGCATGCTTGGAGGATTTGAGCATTTCAACTTACAAACTCGAAGAGTTCAAAAACACTTCAACTTGTATACTTAAAGAATTTGAAGGCTTTGATTTGCATATTTAGAGAATCAAAGACTTCAACTTATAAACTCGAAGAATTTGAAGACCCTACCTTGCACACTTGAAGAATTTGAAGACTTTGATTTGCATACTTGGAGAATCAAATACTTCAACTTATAAACTTGAAGAATTTTTTAAGACTTCAACTTATATACTTGAAGGATTTGAAAACTTTGATTTGCATACTTGGAGAATCAAAGGATTCAACTTGCAAACTTGAAGAATTTGAATACTTCAACTTGCACACTTGAAGACTTTGATTTGCATACTTAGAAAGTCAAAGACTTCAACTTGTATACTTGGTTAATTTTAGAACCAACTCGTAGATTTCGACTTGAAAACCTGAGGAATTTGAAAACTTTAATCTGCAAACTTGATTAAATTTGAAGACTTCAAGCATGCTACGAAAATGGGGCTTTGCCCCCATAAGGAATCAAGTAGGGACATATGATTTTTTAACACTCATGTAACTGAACATGAAATGTAATTCCAAGTGCCTACGTACCTCAATAAAGAGGATCAAGTCACAACGTAGTTCTGGGGGAGTGTTTTTTTAGTATGCCGTACACAGTTTATACTCTTGCGGGCCAGGAGTATCATGCATTTTTATACCCAAATTTCAAGGAGCATAACTTTCCTCAAGGATAGTATCTCTTAAGGAATTTTGGATTTATAGGACTGATCCTTATGCCATTTGCATCGACAAGCTTGTAAGCACCATTGAGTATACTTCTTACACTACATATGGTCCATCCCACTTTGAGGTGAATTTGCCCCCAGACTTATGTGAAGTGATAATGGGCCTTCTTACTACGAGGACTTGGTCTCCAACTTGAAAACACCTCGAGCGAACCTTTTTATTGAAAGCACGAGACAAACGAGCTTGATAACATTTGAGATTTTGTTGGGCTTCTAACCTCTTTTCATCAAGTGCTTCTAACTCGGCAAGACGTAGTCGAGCATTTTCCTCCTTAGTGAGCCCTTCTTGGATAGCCAGTCTCAAGGACGGTATTTGACGCTTAAGTGGCAGGACCACTTTAACTCCAAAAGCAATGGAATATGGGGTTGCTTGAGTTGGTGTGCGATATGTCGTCCTATATGCCCACAAGACTTCTTCCATTCTTTCATGCCAGTCTCGTTTGGACTTAGAGACCACTTTCTTCAAAAGATTGCATAGAGTCTTATTGGATGCTTCGGCCAGACCATTGGCGGCAGCATGATACGCAGAAGATTTTCATTGCTTGAAGCCAAAGAAATTGCATATTTTATTCATCAATTTATTATCAAACGGCTTACCATTATCCGTTATTATGTATCGTGGAACGCCAAATTGGTAGACAATGTTTACTCGAATAAAGTTTGCAACATTCTCCTTCTTGACTTCTTTAAGAGCTACAACTTCAGCCCATTTAGAGAAGTAATCTGTCGCAGCCAAGATGTACAAGTGTCCACCAAAAGATTTTGGCAGTGGTCCAAGAATATCCAGTCCCCAAGCATCGAATGGCCAAGATGCAATAGTCGGGTGTAAAACTTCAGGCAGTTAATGTATGAAGTTTGCATGGAATTAACAAGCTTTGCACCTTCGAGCATAATCCAAGCAATCTTTTACCATGGTTGGCCAATAATACCCCATTCTTTTTATGTGAAAATGGAGCTTTGGCCTAGGCTGATGTGATCCGCACACTCCTGAATGTGCCTCTTGCAAAGCTTGAGTCGCTTCTTCCTACCCCAAACACCGCAAGAGAATTCCCTCAAATGATCTCCTATATAATCTGTCCTTGTAGTAGAGAAAACGAGGTGCGCTACGACGAATGTCAGTTCTTCTTTTAGCATCTTCTAGAAGTATCCTATAACATAAGTAGTCGATGATAGCTTGTCGCCAATCCTCTTTATTGGCTTCAAAACTGCAACAACATGCTCAAGTTTATTCTCCATATGCTCGCCTTTATCCAACGGTGGTACTACCCATTTTTGGCAGATAGTAACTTGAGTCTGATCAGGAAGAGTCAAGGTTGAGGCTAGAGCAGCCAAGGCATCGGCCATTTATTTTCCTTCCTTGGCACATGTTGGAGGGTCACATCTTCAAGCTGTCTTATCAACTTTTGGGCATAACAGTGATACGAGCGCAATTCAGGCTTCCTGACCTCATAGGTTCCCAAGAGTTGCTTAATCATTAATTGAGAATCATCAAAAACTTGCAGCTACATTTTTTTCATGTCAACGACCATTTCAAGTCCAAGTATTAGTGCTTGACATTCTGCAACATTGTTAGAGCAACGTTGTTTCATTGTGAAGGAGAATGGTAAGACCTTTCCTTGTGAAGTGACATACACTATGCCCGCACCAGCTCCACCACGATGCGCAGCCCCATCAAAGTACATTTTCCAAGGGGGTAGGATCTCGATGGCCATTGCATCTTCATCAGGAAGCTCATCGGTTAATTTCCAATCATCTGGTATAGGATGGTCCGCCAAAAGGTCCGCTAATGCTTGTCCCTTCACAGCCTTTTGAGGGATGTACACAATCTCAAATTGTTGGAACTGAAGGTACCACCTTGCTAGTCGGTCGCTAAGGACTGGTTTTGACATAACAAATTTGATGGGATTTGCTCTAGAAACCAGATGGATAGTGTGAGCTTGAAAATAGTTCTTCATCTTTTGAATCGAGAAGACCAGCGCCAAACACAACTTCTCGATTGGCGAATACTTCAGCTTATTTGGTGTCATCATTCTGCTAAAGTAATAAAGCGTATTTTCCTTGCCTTCATTATTCTCTTGGGCTAGTAAGGCTCCCACAAACCTTTCTTGGGCCGCAATATAAAGTATCAGTGGCTTTCCAGGTATAGGGGCTGCTAAGATCGGAGGTTTCACCAGATATACTTTGATACTTTCGAAGGCTTTGCTACATGTTTGATCCCACTTGAAAGGGCCACCTTTCTTCATGAGACAACTGAATGGTTGGCATCTTCCAGCTAGATTTGAGATGAACCTCCTCAAGTAGGCTAATTTCCCCTGGAGACTTTTCAACTCATGAATATTTCGAGGCTCGGGCATCTCCAAAATTGCATCGACTTTCACTTGATCAATCTCAATCCCTCGATATCGCACGATGAAGCCAAGAAACTTTCCAGAAGCAACCCCAAGGGCACATTTTAGTGGGTTCATCCTCAGTTGATATCTTCGAAGCAACTCAAACACCATTCTCAAGGTCGCTCCTTCATTTTGACTTCACCACCTAGTCGTCAACATAACACTTAACATTTTTGTGGAGTAAATCATCAAATATAGTTTGCATAGCCCTTTGATATGTGGCACCAACATTCTTCAAACCAAAAGGCATCACCTTGTAGCAATAAATGCCTTTAGGCATACGAAATACTATGAGTTCTTCATCCTTTGGTGACATGCGAATTTGGTTATAGCCAGAAGAACCATCCATGAATGACATTACCTCATAGCCAGTTGTAGCACCAATCACCAACTCTGGAATGGGTAGTCGAAATTCATCTTTAGGACATGCATTGTTGAGATCTCTGAAGTCAACGCAAACTCGAATTTGGCCATTGTTCTTCCTCATGGGAACAATGATTGAAATCCACGTGGGGTATTTAACTTCACAAATAAAGCCCGCCTCAATAAGTTTGTTAACTTCTTTCTCAATCAACGGAACCAAGTCCGGCCTGAAGCATCTTTGAGCTTGCTTGACAGGATGAGCACCATGTCTGATTGCCAATTGATGGACCGCAATCTTGGGGTTCAAACCAGGCATTTCTTTATAGCTCCAAGCGAATACATCCCTGTATTCTTTGAGTATATCCATATAAGTTATTTCTTCATCAGCTTCTAGGAAAACACTCAAGTAAGTTAGTTTTGGGTCTTCATCAGTGCCAAGGTTAACTTCTTTTAAAGGATCGATCGTGGTTTTCACTCCCTCTTTGAATTCTGGTGGAGCATCTCGAGCGTCCTCCTCTTCCTGCGGATCATTATCATTAATAGATATATGATGGCACAAAGCAATACCTCCGAACTCTTCATCAATTCTCAGTTGACATAAGGCATTGTTCTCAATATGAGATGTAACGTAACATGAGGAGCCTACTCTTTCTTCATCTTCTTCGCGCTCTTTGGTGTACACTACAGTATGAGCCTTTGCCTTTAGTACCTCTATACATGAAACTACGAGTTCCACTCGTTGCTTTATCCTGGAAGGAATTATGCTTTTGAAATCCTTTTGGATCATAGGTGAAGCAAGCGTCGTTACTCTTAGGTGACTTTCTCGATGCTTATTATGTTTTTCCTTCAATGGGCCTAACCTCTCGAACACAGAAGTTCCTGCAACAGGCTTTCAAAGTCGATCAAAGACAGAAGGTCATTTATTAGAAGAAGCACACTTATCTTCTACAGTGATATAGTTGTTACTTGCCCTTCTTATGGAGATGCGTACCGCTAGTGGTTGCCTATAGCCTAAACCTTCACGTGCTTGCCTAGTTGTACCCCTTGATGGGGGTTTCCCGAGCCTAGATGGCTCATCGGGGTTGTACCTGGCCTTTGCGTGTAACTTGTAAGCATTTGGATCAAAGGCTTCTGTACGTTTTTGGGGAGTGAAGTATCTTGTGGCGGATTATGAGCCACAAAATTTCCCAACATCTTTGAAGACAAGTTTATTGCATCGATCCGTTTGATAGGAAGAGTCAACCCTCCTAGTACATTCCCGTGTACACCAGATGATTGACCCTCCTCTTTCTTCGCCTTCGGGACATAACAGAACGTAGGCGATAGCGTTCTTTTCGAGGGCATGGCCTTCCCTTTAATTGGAAAAGTATTAGTCTCTCTAATATCAACTTTGTCCCTTTCAGTGGCTGCATCGGTTGTTTTGCCTTTAAGCCTATCAGACTTGGTCAGTTTGACACCCTCAATCTTTTCCCCTTTCACAGCATAACTCTTAAAATAGAACTTTGCATCGGCAAAATGTGACTCCACTTCAGTGAAAGGATTATTGTCAGCAACTATTTTCCTTTCAATTCCATCTTCAAGGTACTTCAGACATTGATAGTAAGAAGATGAGACAATTTTGTTCTCGTGCACCCAAGGCCTTCCCAGTAATATATATATAAGTCTTTTCAAAAATCACATGCATCCATGCACTTGATCGCAAATTGTCCATATAAATATCCAGCTTAATTGAGCCTATGGACCTCTGCCCCCTTGATTGAATCCTTGTATCAACAAACGACTTTCACTAAGCTCTTCAATCGTGATGCCAAGCTCTTTTAACGTGTGGATGGGTAGAATGTTGACCCCAGACCCTTCGTCTATCAAAATTCTATTTATCCTCTTCTCTAGCACGTGACCCACCATATACAAAGGACAATTGTGTAGAGTTTCACCAGATAGAAGATCATCGTCTGTAAATGTGATCTTTGTGTCACATGCATGTGCTTCTTGAAAAGAGGATTCCACAGGCTCTTTAGAAGATGACGGGGATGCCTTTGATGGCATTTCTCCCACCACTTCATCTTTGTTAGTAGGGGACATCTTCGATGAAGTTCCATTTATTGTCTCTCCTTGGTCAGTACTGAAGCATGATGCCTCAACATTGTCTGGAGCGCTTTTCACACAGAACCAACTTGGTAAGAATTCCCCTAAGGTCATAGGATGTCGCGGTTTCTGGTGGTAATACATATCCACCTTTGGCCCCCTTGGACGCTTGACTGACTTCTGCTTCTTTGATCTCTTTACTGTCCTTTGTCTGATCGGTTGTTCAAGTGATTCTTTCCGTGGACTTGTCTTGTTGCGTCTCTGCCTAGTCACAAGAATCCAACCTTCATCATCATCTGTACCGGTTTGGAATTTTTCTTTCTCTAATGGCCCTTCTTCTTTAGGTGTACATACTTGAACTAGGTCAAGCGAGCCGAATATGATAGAAATTTGATTAGAGCTCGCCTTTCCATCATTAAGGACAATATTCTTTTCATTAACCAATTGCATAACCCTGTCTTTGAAGACAAAACACTTTTCGAGAGGGTGACTTATGAGTCTATGATACTTGCAATAATTTGGGTCATCAGTCTTCCCAGCTTCACCGGGTCATTTCATCTCTGGCAACTCAATAAGCTTAAACTCAACCAATTCCTCAAAAATTTCAGGAACATCGAAATCCAAAAAAGGGTATTCCTTTTCTTTCATCTCTCTCAAGGTTAGCTTTCGGTCTGAATACCCTTGAAAAGTTGTCTTTACGCTTTGTTTCCTACTCTCCTTCGTAGTAAACTTAACAGGCATCGTATTAACATTCATGGATTCTTTGTTGTCATTCCTGGGCACAAATTTGCTCCATTTCTTAAGTTCCTGCTTGTCCTTCCCTTTGCAGGATCGTGAACAAGCATTCCATCTTTCCCAGTAGAAGATATGCTCAACTCCATATCATGAACACGAGTCGCTAGATCTTCAAAAGACTTAGGTTTGATCATTGTTGGATGTACAGAAGCCCCCAGTGCATCCCTTGGATACATATTTCTATAGCAGAAGCTTCACTAAGTCTGTCTTTATAATTAAGGCTCGCATTCCTCCATCAATTTATGAAGTCGATGACAGGTTCATCCTTTCTCTGGCAAGTATTTGTAAGTTTCACCATGCTCACTGTGTGCCTTGTGCTATAGAAGCGATTAAGGAACTCATGCTTCAGGTTCTCCCAACTGTCAATGGAATGAGGTTTAAGGTCTGTGTACCAGTCAAAGGCATTTCCTTTCAAGGAATGGACGAATTGCTTGACGAGATGGTCTCCATAGGTTCACGCATTATGGCATGTCTCCACAAAGTGTGCAACGTGCTGCTTTGGATTTCCTTTGCCTTCAAATTGCTGAAACTTAGGGGGTTGATAACCGGTAGGCATTTTGAGGCTATCAATCCTTGCAGTGTAAGGCTTAGCATACATATGGGAAGACCTTCTGGAGACTTCATACTTGTCTTTAATGGTCCCTTCAATGAACTCTTTTAATTGATCAAGTGGGATCATTCCTTCGGCAGAAACTGACAGCTCCATGATAGTCGATGCTTGCTTCACAGGATTTTCAGTCTCTTGAATCTCAATACCTTTTCCAGGTGCATGGCTAGATTCCCCATCTAGTAAACCGTCTACCTTGTCTATCAACTTATCGATGCGAGTCTCTTGGTATTGCATATGCTTGGTCAATCCTTTAACCATCTTTACCAGATTTGCAAGTTGTTCCTTCGTTGATGAAGAATTAGTTGTCATTGCTTGCATGACTATTGGAGGCATTGAAAAGTAGCATGGATTATCATGGAAGTTGATCTTCAGAGGGCTCATATCACACAATGCGTGTGGAGAAGAGTCATTGGATGAGTCGCGGTCTTTCTTTGCAGTAGAGTTCTTGTAACCAGAGACCTCAAGTAGAGCCAAAGTCTGCTTGATCTTCTCAGCAACACTGCTTCCTCCATCTAAAGCATTTGTAGAGGACCTCGCTCCCTTTGGGGTTAAGATTCAAAATAAGGAGTTGGTGCGGACGACACTCGTAGTGTTTGTTGCCCTAGCATAGTAGCTTTGCTCCTTGTAACTGCTCCAACACTTCCGAAAGTAACGCCCAGAATTTCCTCTACTTCAGCAGGGAACTTGGAATCAGCAGCTTTGGAGGAAGTTGATTGGAAGTTGATCTTCTTGGAAGCCATTTTAATGTTCTTTGATTCTTGAAAAGTTGAGATGAGAGGTAGAGATTGTCCAACTGGGCGTGCCAGAATTTGTAGATGATAAAAATCCGCGTTAGGAAAATAATAATCAGGAACGAAAATATCGCAACAATCGTTGTATTTTATTTCAATATATGAGTGTGACAATCTCTATGAATCCTCTTATTCGCTTTTTCAAGTGTAAATTCAAAGGCTCTTGAGCTTGATCTTTAATTTGAAACTTGTTCTTGGACTCTGAGTTTATTTTTTATCTTGATCTTGAAATTTGGATGTGTTTTTGATCTTGATCTTCATCTTGAATCTTGACTTTGTTCTTGTTCTTAATCTTGATCTTGAGCTTGTTCTCGAGTTCAAGAGCTTTTAAGCTTGTTCTTGAACTTGAATGTTCTTGATCTTGATGTTGAATCTTGACTTTGTTCTTGTTCTTAATTTTGATCTGGAGCTTGTTCTTGAGTTCAAGAGCTTTTAAGCTTGTTCTTGAACATGAACTTGAATTCTTGAATTTGATGAGAAATTTGTGGCGTTTGATCCACGAGCTCTCTCTAGCTAGTCTGTTTAGAATTTTTTTTTCCAAATTATGAAGACCCCTATATATAGTTGTAGAATAGAGGAGTCATGATGGAATCAAGCTTTCTCCTGGCCAATCAGATTTAAGTGACATGGCATATTGAGTTTTAATGAAATAGGCCTCTCATTTTGACACATGGCATGATCCCATTGGCTTCTTTGTTTGACTTGGCGTGCCACAACACTTGACACGTGGCACCAAGATGGGCCTCTTGGATGAGAGGATATTGGGCCTAATAGAGTGAGTTATCTTTTGTAGCCCAAATAATTAAATTTGGGCTTTTAATTAAATCCATACTTTATTGGACTTAATTAATTAACCCAATTATATTAATCCATAATATTTATTTGGATTATCTTTTGTAGCCCAAATAATTGAATTTGAGCTTTTAATTAAATCAATACTTTATTGGCCTTATTTAATTGACCCAATTATATTAATCCATAATATTTGTTTGGATTAATATATTTTGAATTTAATATAATTTGAATCATTTATAAAATTTATATTTAATAAATTTTATATGATTACAACAGTCATAAATATGCATGAAGACTCAGAATAAACTTAGACAATTCAAAGTTTAGGATTTTTGGAGTTCTTCCTACTCGACCTCTAGGCATACTTTCGACTTAAGAAGATGAAGAAAGTCACATGGACGGACTCAATCCAATGCTTTAGGTAGCCTTACATACTTGAGAGATTTAGATTTTTGAAGAACTCATTAAATTCTCTTGAAACCCTAGCTTTTCTCCAATTGAAACCTTGTATAAAGTCTTGAGAATATGTTTGAGCATAATGAGGTTGAACGATGATGTTTAGGGATTTAATTAGGTGTACAACCATCAAGTTTAGGCTTAGAAAGAATGTGAAAGGACTAAATAGCCCTTCTTAAAAAGCTACCTAGGCCATCTACAGGGCAATCTATGGTACATAGAACCTTCTATGGGCCATAGAAACCCAATCATGAAAACTAGATTGATTTCGGGGTCCTAAAGAACCTTTGGCGGGTCCAAACTATGGCCCATTGGGGCTCCTACAACCCATGGTTGGGTCCGTAGGGGTTTGGACTCAAAAACTAGCTTGGAAAATATTCTCCACAAGCTGGGAGTGAGGGCTCATAGTTTGAACTACGATTAGTAGTTCAGGGGTCGTAGGTGTTGACCCTGAGTACACTGGTTTGACAGTCTTCACTAAAACGGGCATAACTTTTTACTCCAGACTCTAAATGAGGAAATCATGGTGGCGTTGGAAAGAAGATTAAGATACCTTTAATTTGATAGGTTGTAGACCATTAGTCGTTTGAAGTTGACTCATATGAAAACTTAGTCGAAAGAAATTCTTTGTACTAGGCTTGATATAAAGAATATGTTATGACCCTAAACCACATCTACTATGCTTTAAATACCTAGGAATTGATCCCATTATATATATATATACACAACTTGGAAGCCATTGGGTCACCTAACATTTATAAAATCATATATCAAAACTTAACCGGTAAGAAAGGTTTTAACTTAACTTTGCAGTAGATGGTTCTTGTGACTTCAACTCATCTCCAAATCTATTTCCACAGTAAAAATAATTGATTTTAAAACTTATGTTCAATTAAGAATCATCTAGTAAAATCTTATATGCATATGAGGATGGCTCGATCTTAGCTGAAAAAAGTTTAAGGTGTTACAATAAAACAAGTTATCACTTACCCCAACACTCTCAATAGGAACTACCAATAAACGGTCTCCCAAACTCAATATCAAAGTATGAAATGCAAGATGACGAAGGTTAACTATAAGGATAACTCCAACTCATAGGTGACATTACCAACTTTCTATATAATATGGTAAGGACCAACATAACATGGACTTAGTTTCCCTAATTTCTCAAATATTATGACACCCTTCATGGGTGAAACCTTCATATACACCTAATCATTTACCTTAAACTCTAAATCTCTCCATCTAACATCAATGTATGACTTCTGGCGATTCTATGTAGTTTTCAACCTCTCTTAGATAATTTTCACCATTTTCATAGCTAGATGAACTAAGTAGGGTCTTATCAATTCAGCTTCACCAACTTCAAACCACCCAATTAATGATTTACATCTCCGTTCATACAAGGCTTCATAAAGGGCCATCTGAATGCTTGAATGATAGTTATTATTATATGCAAACTCAATGATAGGCAAATTGTCACACCCTAGGAGGGTAACCAAGACGTGGCCGACACTTAGAGACCATTGCTAGCCAAGCGAACCACTTAGCCTCATCACATTCATTCAATCAAATAACTCAAGACGGTCAGCGGAAGACTAAGGAAAGTAAATGGGCACATCTCATCTAGTTCTCAAAAATATAAATATAATAGAAGAAGGATAGTAGATAGAACTAGCTCACAATCTCAACAATCAATATCCAACTCTAGTCTATGAAGCCTCTATCACTATCAAGTGGTGCCAATGATAGACCTATGGCTACCTCAATCAAAATAAAGCTAGTCTAGTCTAACTTAAAGCAAGATCAAATAAAGGTAGTGAATCCTCCAGAGAAGGGGAGGCTCGCCAAACAGTTGAATGTCTCGGATCCTCAACGATGCACCTGTTGACGATCTCTAATTCTTGTATCTACATCATACAATAATGCAACGGCAAGTGGCGTTAGTACATGAAATATACGGTATGTAAAATAGCTGAATGAAGCGGAAACATGTGGAATAATATGGAAATAACATCAACTCAGAATAATAACCAAATTAGAATGGCACATGTCTATTTAAAGAAAGCGTATAGATTGGACAAGTGACCAATCAACCAATCAACCTCATTAATCAACTCAACTCAACTCAGAGTACTCAAGGTAGGAACTTTTCGACAGTTTCTCTTATTAGACAAAAATCACTTATGAGCCAGTGATTGTACAACGAAGTGATGTCGTTGCCACACCCATTTAATCCTTACCGGGGTAAAGGACAACTCAAATCTATGATGGATCCGGATAATTAACAAATCAAGTCTTATTGTTTCAGGACAATACGGTGAGGACCTGTCTGATTCTAATGGAACTTAATCCATAGGATGAGAACTTGTCCGCCTCTAACAGAACTTAATCTATAGGATAAGAGCTTGTCCGACTCTAACGGAACTTAGCCCTCAAGGTGAGAACTTGTCCAAATCTAACAGAATTTAGCCCTCAAGGTGAGAACTTGTCAAACTCTAACGAACTTAGTCTATTCCGACGCTTGGCAATATAGTTAATGAGCGCGATTTGGACTTACTCTTACTCATTTCGGTGCTTGATACTCCTCCTATGACTCAATGCCCATAAGACTTCTCATCTCCACTCAATTATCTCAAGTTAGCCTCGTAGAGACTCTCAGTATCTCATTAACTCAAACTCAAGGGTCCTCTATTATTTCGGGGATAAAGCTATCAACAATTACCTTCAAGAATTCCCCCATGGTTCCTTTAATCATTCGCTTTCCTCTTCTTCTCTCAAGCCCTAGTCTTGTTCAATTGCGTAAGAAGGGATTAGAATGGGGTTTTAGACCCTTTTAACGTCAAAACAACCTAATTAGATCATGCATAGAGTTTAGGAGGGGTTGGGAATAGACCGGAATGCCCCTCATAAAATTTAGAATCTTTTAGCTTTCAAATAGCGCAGTACGTGATGCGGATTGGTCGCACACAGATTATTTTCTCCAAAATGATTCTGAACGAGTTTTCCCAATCCCATAAAAATTTTTTAGAAAAACATAAGTGCAGGTCCACGGCAGAGGCGCAATGCACTCCTGTCGTGCACCAACACTATTTCTGCATCTCGGATCCAAAAATTATCTTTTGATCGGGTCGCTCTAAAAATTCACCGAGACCATTCTCCCACTCAATTTTTTGTGCTGATCACAAATCCGACCTCAGATTTTCCATACGAGCATTGGAAGATGGGTTAGGTGCATACCCTCCCTCTAGGAGTATTTTGGTAGTTTTATCGAGCATTACATCATCTCCCCTTTGGGATCATTTATCCTCGAATGATGAGTAAAGGTGGATATCAAGGCACGAATAGACTCAAGACTTATCTCAATATTCAACTCAATCAATCAAACTCTCGACTCTTCCTCAACCATAATCAACGCTACTTAGACTAAAGAATTGGAAATCACATCAAGAATAGATCAATCAATTTAGTTAAGGGTAAGGAATTTACCTTCAACACTCTCATCATTTGGCACGAATAGGTGCGCACATTTGGCCTTCATCTCTTCCTCAACTTCCTGTCTGGCTTTCTCAACGAATTGATTTATCCACAGGACTTTGATTGAGGCTATCTCTTTGTTTCTCAACTTATGAATCTGATGATCAAGGATATAGATATTATCTTAGACATCCTCACCATTAAGCTCGAATGAAATGTTGAAACCTAATCAATTCGAATCTCTTAAATACTTCATCAATCAGTCATTCGAACTCAAGAAGGAACCCTTAAAATCAAGTCGAGAATGGGACCATCGTGATATATAGGGCTCTATGGATAACTCTCAAGCTTAGCCCCTCATATCAATTGTGCCCCTTTTCATAGCATTCTACTCCATCAACTTAAGCTCATAGCTCCTACTCAACTCCCTACTTATCCACATCCTCTTATTCCATTCAAGCCTACCTCTAAGCTTCAAGGTGCTATTGCTAAGATGATCATATCCATACAAGGCTAACCCTCAATACTGAAGCCCTACACTCTTACGGGGACTTTCCCTAAAGGATCACTAGTCCTCTTCACTACCCCCACTATCCTTACTTGAAACCCTTGTCACAAAATTTTTAACATTCGGTCATCAATCCTCGCATAATAACAACCACACATTTAAGCCTATCCATTTAACCACTTCAACTGTATTTAAGAAATTTCAAGCCTACTAAGCACTTCTACCTTTGCTACTCAATGAGCTCTCCCTTAAAGATACACCAACATATTCTTCTCTAGAAACACTCTAATTTACTCTTACCTATCTATTGTATATCATAATGTCTCATCTCTCCCTTCCTCCCTATCTCTATCCCTACATGACACAAGTACAACACTAATGTCATAATAAGGATACATTCACTCCTTCTCATCTACCCTCATTCTCAGGCTACTACTATCAACATCACTATTTGGACCCGAAGAAACTTATCATCTCCCCTTTTGGAAAACCCTATATTTATTACCTCTCCACACAAGAATAAGCATGATTATACATCTGAAACTTGATACTCTCAATCCTACCATCCACAATGTCATAACAAGCCTATGGACAGTTCGTGCATAAGATGATGTCGGAATCATTCGCATTCAGCTCAAATAGATCAACTATGGTACCTTTATGGTGGACAGGGAGGGTGCAGTCACTGTCGGCTTGATCAATTAGGATAAACTCATTAATGAGGGGAGGGTCACAAAAGATACGACACCTGAATCAAACCAATCATAGTTATAATGGGGACTCAAACATACTAATGACATCATCTGGTGGTGTTGCCACAAATGATTGGGCTTTGTAGGACCACATTGGACATTCCCTCTATAAGTGACCTATTTGGTCACACTTGTAATATTCGGTACTCCCTCTGCGACATTCTCCCAAGTGAAACTTGCCACACGTGCCACAACGTGTCTTTTCTTGGGGAGGTCGGGCCACACTTGCTTGTGATTGAGATCCCTGAGCTCTAAAATTATGAGACCCTTGTCCATCTCTGGGTGCGAACGCACTATTAGATGAAGGCCCCGTTTGAAGGCGGCTCCCGTTCCTAATATCTCTCTTACCAACCATGTGGATAGATGTCTTTGCTTTCTTATTTCTAAACTCTTCTATGTCATGTTGCCTCTCCTCATTAGCTTGTTGTACATAAGTCATCAACCTCCCGATGTCCATGTCACTCATCAACATAGCTCCTCTCCCATCCTTCCTTGGCCCTCTGTTTAGTCCATCAACATACATCCCCATTCTCCCCCTCATGTCGGCAACCATATCCGGAGAATAGTGAGATAGCTGCATGAACATAAATCCATACTCTTGCAAAGTCATGGAGCCCTATTTCAGATTCAAGAATTCTCTTACCTTGGCCTCTCTTCGTTCTCTGGAAAAAAGCGCCCCAAGAAAACTTCCTCGAACATTGCCCAGCCAGCAACGGGGCTTCCTCTCCTCAACCCTGCTTCCATTGGCCTAATCATAGTCTAGCCACACCCAGTAAGCAACCAGTTCAACTCTATCAGCATCAACCACATGCATCACCTAGAACACCTTTAGAAGCTCATCAATGTAGTTCTTTGGGTCTTCATTGGGTGTAGACCCTGTGAACTCAGGGGGGTTCATCCTGAAGAACTCACGGACCCTGGGTGTGGTTAGAGAAAATTGTCTACCCACTCTTTGTCTAGTATGAGGTGTTGTCACAGCCTGTGCTAAAGTCTAGATAGTCTAGCGAAGCTCAGTATTCGAGACTTCAGCTTATGAGGGCTGCTCAGAAGGGATAGCTGGGCCTATGTGTTCGTCATGATCCTGGGGCTCGGATTGGTTAGCGTTCCGTCTAGCAAGATGCCCTCTTCCTCTAATAGCTCTTCTTAGAGGCATGATCACAACTCTGCAACGCGTAGAGTACGAATTAGAAGAGACCTTTCATAGAGTTTAACTCTATCACACGAATTGGAATAAGAAAGAAGTGTAACAATTCCTAATGTCCTATCGCCTCTGGCTTATAAAGTGTGGTAGACAACACTCCCATAAACAAGACTGTACTAGATACGGCTTCATAGACTCCCTAGGACACTTGAACTCATGCTCTAATACCAAGTTTGTCATGGCCCGGGAGGGTACCCAAGACGTGGCTGGCACCTAGAGACTATTGCTAATCCCTAAGTGAACCACTTAGCCTCATCATATTCATTCAATCAAATAACTCAAGAGAGTCAGCGGAAGACTAAGGAAAGTAAATGGGCACAACTCATCTAGTTCTCAAAATAATAAATATAATAGAAGAAGGCTAGTAGATAGAACTATCTCACAATCTTAACAATCAACATCCAACTCTAGTCTATGAAGCCTCTATCACTATCAAGGTGGTGCCAATGATAGACCCATGGCTACCTCAATTAAAATAAAGCTAGTCTAGTCTAACTCTAAAGCAAGATGAAGTAAAGGTAGTGAATCCTCCAGAAAAGGGGAGGCTCACCAATTAGCTGAATGTCTTGGATCCTCAACGGTGCGCCTATTGACGATCTTTAATCCCTGTATTTGCATCATAAAATGATGCAGCACCGAGTGGCGTCAGTACGTGGAATGTACGGTATGTAAAATAGTTGAATGAAACAGAAACATGTAGAATAATATGGAAATAACATCAACTCAGAATAATAACCAAATCAGAAAGTCACATGTCTATCTAAAGAAAGAGTAAAGATTGGACAAGTGACCCATCCAGTCAACCTCATCAATCAACTCAACTTAACTCAACTCGACTCGACTCAGAGTACTCAAGGTAGAAACTTTTCGAGAGTTTCTCTTATCTTACAACAATCACTTATGAGCTAGTGATTGTACAATGAAGTGATGTTGTTGCCATACCCATCCAGTACCTTGCCGGGGAAAAGGGCAACTCAAATCTATGATGGATCCGAACAATTGACCAATCAATTCCTATTGTTTCAAAACAATAAGGTGAAGACCTGTCCGATTCTAACGAAACTTAATCCATAGGGTGACAACTTGTCTGACTTTAATGGAACTTAATCCATAGGATGAGAACTTGTTCGACTCTAACGGAACCTAGCCCTCAAGGTGATAACTTGTCCGACTCTAACAGAACTTAGCCCTCAAGGTGAGAACTGGTCAGACTCTAATGGACTTAGTCCACTCCTATGCTTAGAAATATAGTTAATAAGTGCGAGTTGGACTTGCTCTTACTCTTACTCATTTCAGTGCTCGATAGTCCTCCCACGACTCAATGCCCATAAGACTTCTCATCTCCACTCAATTATCTCAAGTTAGCCTCGTAGAGACTCTCATTATCTCATTAGCTCAAACTCAAGGGTCCTTTATTATTTCAGGGAGTTTAACTCATCTTGGTTAACTCAATTTCTCATTTAAGGGCTCAAGGACTTATATCATCAATTAGAAGAAGTTGTTTAGTCAGAACTCAAAAACCCAATTATGAAGACTCATAGGATAATCAAGCTCAATTAACTCAATCACATACTCACATCAAGACTTTACTCAACTTACTCAACCTAAGGCTCTAGACTCAGTCCCTAGGTTTAATCATGCATGCCTTCAAAATTAACATATAGAGTTTATACAATATCTTATAAAAAGTATTCAAATCAAGAAAACAAGTCTACGATGATCATCAACATATGAAAATACATGTAATAGGCATAATTTCCATGAATATAATCAAGAAAATATTTCAAGAAACATATATGGGGACTCATGGACTCTCAACTCCTCTATTACCGTCTATGGGGCACATGAGAGAACAATCTCATGCTTTTAGTTTAGCCTTACGAACTTGGGATAAAACTATCTACACTCACCTTCAAGAATTCCCCCTCGGATCCTTCAATCTTTCGTTCTCCTCCTCTTCTCTCAAGCCCTAGACTTGTTCAATTGTTTAGGAAGAGCTTAGAATGGGATTTTAGACCCTTTTAACGTCAAAACAACCTAATTAGATCACGTATAGAGTTTAGGAGGGGTTGGGAATAGACCAGAATGCCCCTCGTAAAATTTAGAAATTTTTCAGCTTCAAGTGGTCGCGCACAGTGTATTTTCTCTAAAATATTTCTGAATAAGTTTTCCCAATCTCATTGAAAATTTTCAGAAAAATGTAAGTTTAGGTCCACGGCAGAGGCACGACGTGCTTTTGTTGCACACCAACTCTGTTTCTGCATCTCGGATAAAAAAATTATCTTTTGATCAGGCTGATCTAAAAATTAACCGAGACCATTTTCCCACTCAATTTTCATGCTGATAGCAAATCTGGCCTCAAATTTTTCATACGAGCATTGGAAGATGTGTTATGTGCATACCCTCCCTCCAGGGGTGCTTTGGTAATTTTATCGGGCGTTACACAAATGTTCATCCCAATTACCCTTGAAATCAATGACACAGACTCTCAACATATCTTCCAAAGTACAAATTATACACTCTGCCTGACCATCATTATAAGGATGAAAAGGGTTATAAGATTCACCTTTAAGCCTAAATCCTTATGAAAGGAACTTCTAAAACTAAGCAATGAATCGGGCTCCTCTTTTTGAGATGATAGACAAGGGAACTCCATGGACAATCTATTAAATAATTCTTTGTAGTGTCAGTCATCTTAGTGACCAAGAAGTGGGCTAATTTGGTTATCTTATCTACAATCACTTAAACCGAATCATTTTGCTTGTGAGATCGTGGTAAACCTGTAATGAATTCCACATTGATCATCTCTCATTCCTACTCTGGAATCTCTATATTTTGAGCTAAACCACATGGTGTTTGGTGCTCCACTTTAATTTTCTAACAATTTGGGCATTTGGAGGCATAGTCTGTGATATCCCTCCACATGCCACTCGAACAATACACTTCCCTCAAGTCATGATACATCTTGATAAAACCTGGATGAATGAAATACTTAGAGTTATAAGCCTTTACCATGATTCTATCGCTGAGCTCATCCACCTTAAGAACACGCAATCTATCTTGATATCTCAACATACCATCTCCCCTTTTCAAAGACCATTACCCTTTTCTTATGTATATCTTTCTTTAGTTGAAGTGGGACAAAATCTTGATTTTGCTTCTCCGCACCTCTACTACCAAAGATGATTATGCCCTATTTTGCACAAAATCTCCACCGTCATCGAAATCAAGAAGCTAGACTCCTAATCGTGCAACTCTATGCATATCTGTAGCTAATTCTCTCTTTTCATCTTCTAGGTGTGTGGTACTTTCTATGGACATTCTACTAAGTGCATCAGCAACAACATCGCCTTTTTTTGGGTAGAAATAAATGCTCATATCATAATCCTTGAACAACTCAAGCCACTTTCTCTGCCTCGAATTTAACTTTTTTTAACTGAAGTCATATTGCAGGCTCTTGTGATCGGTGAACATGTACCCCATACAAATAGTGACGCCAAATCTCAAAAGTGAATACTACCGCTGCCAACTCGAAGTCATGAGTTGGATAATTTTTCTCATGAATCTTGAGTTGCCTAGAAGCATAAGCTATAACCTTATCTTTCTGTATCAGCACATAATCTAAACCAACTCTGGGAGCATCATAATAAATGACAAACCTTTCAGTTCCATCGAGTAGGGACAACACTAGCGCAA
The DNA here is from genome assembly GCA_029948455.1 of Solanum rostratum. Classification (NCBI taxonomy): domain Eukaryota; kingdom Viridiplantae; phylum Streptophyta; class Magnoliopsida; order Solanales; family Solanaceae; genus Solanum; species Solanum rostratum. The sequence goes on from CM057051.1 coordinate 45,286,405, forward strand.
TAGTTAATCTGGTTTTTAGCACTTGAAATCTTTTGTCACATCCATATGATGATTGAAGATTGGCTTTTTTCAAAGTCAACTTAGTCAATAGGGCCGATATGGATGAAAATCCCTCTACAAATTATCAGTAATAGCCAGCCAAACCTAAGAAACTTCTTATATCATTAAAGAAGTGTTTATGGGTCAATTCTTCATTACTGTGATTTCCTATGTATAAACCTGAATACCTTCTCCAGATATGGTGTGGCTAAGAATGCCACTGATGTAAGCCAAAATTCATACTTTGGGAACTTTACATATAGCTCCCTATCCTTAAGAGTCTGAAGGATAATTTGGAGATGATTGAGATACTCTTCCCTACTTCTAAAATAGACCAATATATTACCGATAAATACAATAACAAACATGTATAGATATGGCTTGAATATCTGGTTCATAAACTTTATAAAAGCTCCAGGTGCATTAGTCAAATGAAAAAACATAATAAGAAACTTGAACTAACCATAACGAGTTCGAAAGGCCGTCTTTGAGATGTCATATTCTCTTACTTTTAACTGATGATAGCCTGAAATAAGGTCTACCTTACAGAAATGTTTGACACCCTAAAGTTGGTCAGATAGATCATCCATTTTAGGAAGAGGATACCCATTCTTAATAGTAACCTTATTTAGTTGGTGAAGGTCAATACACATCCTAAGGAACCCATCTTTCTTTCGCATGAATAGGATAGGAGCACTCCAAGGTGTGACAGTCAGCCTAATGAATCCCTTATCAAGAAGATCTTTCAATTGCGCTTTTATCTCTTTTAACTCCACACGAGAGCCACTCTGTATGGCATAATAAAAATAGTTTGAGTATATGAAAGAATATCAATCCTAAAAACTATCTTCCTATCAGAAGGGACTCTAGGAAGATTGTCGAGAAAAATATTAGCAGGTCACTTTTGTAATGAGAATATGTGACATCAACCTAAAAAGACAAAATCGAATAGTATATGATACCATTTTCCCGACTATAAAATAACATTTTCTCATCTACTATAAAATAAAAAATATATCGCGATCCAAACTTAGGGCCTAATCGTGACATGAAAAATAAGCAAAGGTACCTCACCCAAGTCTCTTAGCCTTCATCAAGCATTTCATTGGTAATATACATAATTAAGAGTGATAAAGGACTAAGAGGTTTAACATGACTCACTAGAAAATGGATGGAGTAGCATTATACACCCAACATATGTCCAATAATGCCTCTAATCTTAGAATTGATAAGGGCTAAGACATGTCCCTAACTCACTCTGAACAAAAATAGAAAGGGAAGTATAATAAACAAAGTCTAAATGTCTTATTAGACCCAATCTTAAAGGAAAGAGGATGTTGTCCCCGAACTAGAGGACTCACCAAAGTTAGTCTTGAATCAATTCAATGGCTAGTCATATGTAGGAGGAGGAAGAGCACCAGTCTCTACATGGTAAGATCATATAGGCAAAAATATGTGTTATTACTTTAAATGTACTAAGCATGTGAGATGCAATGAAATGAAAAAGGCTAGAAATATCATAGTAAACAATATGCATGACATAACAAGAAATAAGGGCACAAGAGATGATGGATGATTAATGCATTTTAAAACGTGACTGAGCATCATAAACATTGTAAGTATCATATATACATATGTGGAAGCAAACTATAATCGACATATAAGACTATGCGAGCTATCACACAGAATCTAACATAATCCCTTACATTAGTTACTTGCTAGGTAGAACTCTGTCAAACTTAATTATCATTAGGGCTTTTCTGGATCCACTAGCCTAGCCTACAAGGGCTCCTATGGTGGCACATAGTTAATGGGGCATGATATTGCTACTAGAGTTCCCTTACCTTGCCTTATCTTGTGTCTCATTCGGTGCTAAGTCAAATTCCACTGAATAATAATAAATGTAATCATATGCATGTACATTCATAAGCTTTGAGAACATATATAACTTCATCATTATAGGAGTAGCTCATTAAAATCTTTATGATCCATTCAAGTGAAAATTGTCCTTTCAGGATAAGGATTCATCATTGGGTGAGAATTTTCCTTTCACCATCATTCATATGAAAGGACTTCCATAATCTCTTTCATAGCTTTCATAAACATTTTAGTTAAAATCCTTATCATTCAAACCATACTTTATTTGGACATGGTGTAAATCTAGGTGGGTTCAATGCATTTAGACTTAAAATCATGTGATTCAAGAGGATTATGCATAAATGTCATGAAATTCATCAATTTAGATGATACATGAAATAATCAACCATAAACATTCAAAACCCTAGTTAGTATGTCATAAAACATCTTGTAGACCATCAACCTTTTATAATGTAACATAAATTCATAGAAAAAGACATTATATGGCAGTAAATACATCATAATATAAGCATTTGAAGAAATAACATAAAATTCATGAAATTTCCATAACTTGAAACTAAGTACAACAACATACCCAGTGAAATCCCACAAGTGGGATCTGGGGAGGGTAAGATGTACGCAGACCTTACCACTACCACATATAGGTAGAGAGGCTGTTTCCTAGGAACCCTCGTCACAAAAACCCATCAGCAGAATAAGCTAGATATGATAAACAGATAATAAAGATAAGAACACATGATAATACGTAGATACAGGATAGCTAACACATAAAGGCAGATAAATAACATATAAAGGTAGAAAATTAACCACTCTTTCCTATCTACCCTATTAGCCTGCTACTTTAATTCTTGACCTCCACTCTTTCTTATCTAAGGTCATGTCCTCGGTGAGATCGAGTTTCACCATATCATGTCTAATCACCTCCCCCCAATACTTCTTTGGTATATCTCTACCCCTCCGTGTAACTCCCAGATCTAACCTCTCACACCTCCTAACAGGGGCATCGGTACTCCTTCTCTGCACATGTCTGAACCATCGCAGTCTCGCTTCCCTCATCTTGTTAGCTACAGGGGCCACCTCTAGCTTCTCCCGAATGACCTCGTTCCTAATCTTATCACTCCTGGTGTGACCACACATCCATCTCAACATCTTCATTTCTGCGACTTGCATCTTCTGAACATGTACATTTTTTATTGGCTAACACTCCACCCCATACAACAAAGATGGTCTAACCACCATTCTGTAGAACTTACCTTTGAGTTTAGTAGGTATTTTCTTATCACACAATACTCCAGAGGCCAACCTCCATTTTGTCCAAGCCGCCCCAATACGATGTGTGACATCATCGTCGATATCCCCATTACTTTGGATGATGGACCCCAGATACTTAAAGCTTTCCTTCTTGGGGATAAGGTGAGCCACAAGTCTCACATCAATGTCTGCTTCATCCCTCGCAACACTGAATTTGCACTCCAAGTATTCTGTTTTGGTCCTGCTTAGTTTGAATCCTTTGGTCTCCAAAGCGTGTCTCCAAACCTCAAACCTATCATTAACTTTGGTCCGGGTCTCATCAATCAGTACTATGTCATCTGCAAACAGCATACACCATGGGACTTCCTCCTGGATAGATCGCGTCAGCTCATCCATCACGAAGGCAAATAAAAAAGGGCTCAACACAGATCCTTGATGAAGTCCCATATGAACAGGAAAATATTCAGAGTCTCCTCCCACAGTTCTTACCCGAGTTTTGGCCCCGTCGTACATATCCTTAATCACTCTAATATATGCCATTGGGACGCCTTTCATCTCCAAACACCTCCATAGGACATCCCTCGGGACTTTGTCATAGGCCTTCTCAAGATCAATGAACACCATATGAAGGTCCTTCTTACTTTCCCTGTATCTCTCCACTAATCTCTGAACAAGGTGGATCGCTTCAGTAGTCGACCGTCCTGGCATGAATCCAAACTGGTTTTCTGAAATAGAAACTACTTTTCTCACCCTCATCTCCACCACTCTCTCCCATGCCTTCATAGTATGACTCAACAACTTGATACCCCTGTAATTATTACAATTTTGAATATCACCTTGTTCTTATACAGTGGAATCATTATACTCCTTCTCCATTCATCCGGCATCTTGGCCGTCTTCATGATAGTATTGAACAGCCTAGTCAGCCACTCTATGCCATCCTTGACCATACTCTTCCAAAAATCTATTGGAATCTCATCCGGACCGAGCACCCTCCCTCTCTTCATCCTACTAATAGCCCTTCTAACCTCCTCAACTCTGAACCGCCTGCAACGACCAAAATCACGGTGACTTTCGGAGTGTGCCAACTTTCCCAGCTCAATATCACTATCTCCTTTTCCGTTTAAAAGTTTATGAAAGTAAGCTTGCCACCTTTGTTTAATAGAAGTCACATCCACTAACACCTCTCCTTCTTCATCCTTGATGCGCTTCACTTGGTCGAAGTCGCGAGCTTTCCTTTCTCTCTCTTTAGCAAGCCTGTACATTCGCTTGTCCGCGCCTTTATCACTTAGCTCCTCATATAGGCGCTCAAACGCTGCTGTCTTAGCACTCGTCACCGCCATCTTTGCTTCTGACTTAGCCGTCTTATAAATCTCCTTAAGCCTTTGTTTGTCACCCTCATCCCTACACTCCAACCACTTTGTATAGGCCCCCTTCTTAGCTTTTACTTTGTCTTGAACTTCTTCATTCCACCACCAATCACCTTGACGTCCCCCGAAGGTTCTTCTCGAAACCCCTAGTACCTCAGAAGCTACCTTTCTAATGCACCCAGCAGTGTTGTCCCACATATTATTCACATCTCCACAACTACTCCAAGCCTCTAAGTTTCTCAGCTTTTCTTCCATCTCATGAGAGAGGGCAGGAGTCAGGCTCCCCCATCTTATCCTCGGTTGGGCATAGACAATCTTCCTCTTCTTTTCTCTCTTTATCTCTAAGTCCATAACTTGAAACTAAGTAGATAAGTGAAAATACATGTGCTTCATGGGTGGAAGAAACCCATGAATGAAATCCACATACCTAGAGTGCAAGGACTCAAGGATTTCCAACAATGGAGGTCCAAGCTTGAAACCCTAATCCCTTTGCTTCAAAGAAGTCCTGAGAGTTGAGACTCTTGGGAAAATTTGAGTGAAATTTGGAGTTGGAATAGAATAAGAGTGTAATTGTAGGGGTTGGGACCGGTATGAGTAGATTTAGGCCTTAAACGACGTAATTTAGGACATAGGATGCAAGGAAAAGTCAAAAATGCGATTCATTAAAATCTATTGGGGGTAATTACAACCCTGGTCTATGGATTGTAGATCAATCCAAGGCTCATAGATAGGAATTTCGTCCAGGTTACACCCCAAAAATTCAGAAATTGGAACTCAGATTCGTAATCTATAAATCCCTTTCTATGGCTCGTAGTTCCATCTACTGATTGTAAATACACCTCGTAGGTCCACCCAACACTTTTACGGGTCTTAGATACTTTTTTGTACACAAACACCCAACTATAGAATTTTACCAATTCTCTTCCCCATCTACGACTTGTGAACCCAAGCATGAATTGTAGATTGGGCTTGTACATCACTGCGCCAGAACCCAATTGTACTTTTTTTTTTTTGAATTTTAATCTTTTAACATGTGGAGTATTACAAAAGGAAAAAATAGGGGGGAAGACTTCAAATTCCCCCGGAAAAAAGAGAAATTTTTTTTTATTTACTTGAACTTACTTAGTTCTAAATAGAATTCTTAGCTTTTCTCAAAGAAATAAGGTAGTCATTCACGACATTAAGGGATCATTTGGAAGGATGTATCAGGAGAAATAGTCCATATATTATGTATGGTATTATTTAATACTACATTTGGTAGGAATTTTAAGCCTATGTATAACTAATCTATATATTAGTTATATAGCCTACATGCATGGTATTGTGGGATATATAATTAATATCTTCTATTTGGTGGTATTAGTAATACAATGGATTTAATACCATGGGATTAAATATTTAAAGACACAATTATCTCTCAAATTCTTTTAATTTTTTTTATTTTCTTGATTTTATATTTTATATTTGTAGTTTTATACTAGTAAATGTATTTAAATAAATTGATTTAGAAATTTTATTTATTTGTGGGTTGATATTATATTAATAAAAAAATTAACATGTCTAAATTTTAAATTATATTGATTTGTGGGTTAATAGTTACATTAAAAAAATATTTTGTCCTGTCAATTTTTTTGTTTTGATAATTAATTTAGTTGATACAAAGGCCTAATTGAATGATTTTATGGATATAAATAAGGTTCAATGACTTTGCTAGATAAAATCTTAAAATTAAGTGACCTTTCAAGATATCAACTCCATAGTAAAACTACAACTTATAATTATTTATGTGTAAATGTCGATGATTTATTCATTTTTACTATAATTTTGTCATCTTTTCGATTTTAAAAATAGATGACCTATTTTTATTAAATAGAAAATTGACGTTTTTTGAGTGATCAATTTATTAAGATAACAATTATTCATTTTCAAATAATTAAAATGAGAAAATAACAAAGTGGCGACAAAATTGTTCTTCTCTTAACTAGTTAGAAAGACGCCAGAAAAAAATAATATTGCCCGGCTATTGTATACCTTGACCCAAGTACATGAAATAGAAAATCCTATAAATTTAGAAGTATAATGGGGAAGAAGTTTTTGTAGAGTTTTAAACCAAATATAAAAGTATATGAGAACAACAAATCAAACACTTGATAAAATATAATTCTTGTGTTATTCATCTTTGTACCAAACGACCCCTAAATATATATAGAATTAAATATTTTTAGTAAGTGAGGAAATATTTTAAAATGGGACAACATACTATTCCCAGACGCAAAACGACTTCGTAAGAGCTGTGGGGGATTTCAAATTTGACGCCAAAGATAGTACTTATTATAGTTGTATTCTACACGAAAAATGCACGCAGTGCACCTGCCTGCTGTGAGTAGTGAGAGGAGAGACAGAGAAGAAGCGGTGGAGTGGTCCATTTTTCTTTACTCCATCAAACACATTTCAGTGTATGGGCCTTGGCTCCATTTCCTTTTGGTGAAAACTTTCATCTCAGTCTATCGTTTACTCTCTTTCTATTTCTCTTCCATTCCTTATTTTGAATTTCTCTTTTGCAACTAAGCTATGCTAAGTTTTGGTCATAAATCCCTCCAATTTTTAGGTACTTCTCAGATCTGTACCACGTTGTTCTTAATACCTTTCATACTTCTGCATGTTTTCAATTATACATGATTTCCTCTCTTTCTCATGGTTTTAGTGTAGATCTTGCTGAATTAATTAATTTTTATCATACCAATTTCGAGTAACATTGTTCTGTTTGAATGAATTGCGCCCAGCTTGGTTGGGACTGATATACAGAGAGCATGTTTCGGAATGGAAATTCATTGATATAATGAATTTTCTTTTTCCTTTGAAAATTTCATCTTTGATTAGGCTGATGGTGTTAAATATCAGGTGACTAGTGGTTTAGGATAGGTAAAAGATCATAATTCATAATTAAAATAAACTGAAAAATTTCATAAACGTCATTAATGAAATGAACCAAAATTGGAACCGTCAGGTCCACTACACGGCCCGTGAAACGTCACACACGGACCGTGAACAGTGGCCGTGATCCCCTACTTAGAATTTCACAGAGGAAAATTTCATGGAGCTAAGTGGTATTACACGGACGGCTACACGGTCCGTGTGACTCCACACGGGCCATGACACCAACCGTGTAACGATACTTGGAATAAATTTTGCACGACAAAGTTACGAGACGGTACTTCCATACTTAGAATAATTTTTATGTAGTGAGTCATACGGAGAGCCACACGGTCCGTGACACATCATACGGACCATGTGATTGGCCGTGTGGCCTCACTTGGTAGAAATTTCCTTCCGTCTCAAATCGTCCCAACTATGAACTGGACCAAGTGTCCCTCAACGGGAGGCCACACGATCCATGTAGCTTCACACACCCGTGTAGGCCCTCTGTGGAGTGATGCCTGGCAGTTCACTTGGGACAATTCTAAGAGTTTTGGAAAATGCCACTCGAAAAATTCGGGTCCTTACATCATCTCCCCTTTGGGAACATTCGTCCCTGAATGTGCAAGAACAAGGCTTGAAGGGCTTGAATTAGAGCATGAAACATCCAACATAAAATACAACGCATAGTTCATTATTCAAAACCGTATTAAAGCATTATTCAAAATCATTATTCAAAACCTTTAAACTCATATCAAAATTGTATTCAAGTCATTCAAACATTAAAGAAAATTCTTTTTTGTGCATATGTATGCATGTCATGTCATGAGATTCAAGAGGGCAAGAAATGGCACTATTAGATGAGGAAGAATCATAATACCTTAGGCTTGAGTAGATTGGAAAAGATGAGAGTAACGCTTCACTATGTCCAACTCTACCTCCCAAGTAGCATTCTCCACATGTTGATTTCTCCAAAGCACCTTCACCGAAGCTACGTCTTTGTTAGGAAGCAGCTTTACTTACCTATCCAAGATTTCTACCGGAACTTCCTCATAAGACAAATTCTCTTCCACCGCAATCCCTTCCAAAGGCACAATGGTGCTAGGATCACCAACTAGCTTTCTCAACGTAGACACATGAAAGACCGGGTGAATGGAACTCAAGTCTGGAGGCAACTCCAACTTACAAGCCACACCTCCAACTCCTTCAACAATCTCATAAGGGCCAACATACCGGGGGCTTAGCTTGCCCTTCTTACCAAATGCATCACACCCTTCATAGGCGAAACCTTCACATACACCCAATCACCGACACGAAGTTCAAGATCCCTTCTCCTAACATCCGAATAAGACTTTTGACAACTTTGGGCCGTTCTCAACCTCTCCCTACCACCTTCACCTTATCCATGGCTTCCATCCTTAGATCCAGACTAACTAGCGCCATCTCTCCCAAGTCAAACCACCCCACCGGTGATCTACACCTTCTCCAATATAGAGCCTCAAACGGTGCCATACTAATACTAGCATGGAAGCTATTATTATAAAATGAGTGGAAGATGGTCATCCCAATTGCCTTTAAATTTCAACACATAATCCCTCAACATATCCTCCAAGGTTTGAATAGTCCTCTCCGCTTGGCCATCGATTTGAGGATGAAAAGTTGGTTTTGAGCCCCTTCTGAAAGGACCTCCAAAAGTGGAAAGTGAATTGGGTACCATGATCTGATATAATAGACCTAGGCACACCATGCAAGCTCACCAACTCTTCGATATACAACCTTGCATAATCCTCAGCGCCGAAAATAGTCTTGACCCGTAGAAAATGAGCCGACTTCGTCATCCGATCCACGATGACCCAAATAGAATTGAATTGCCTTCGGGTCCGAGGCAACCTAACTACAAAATCCATGTTCACACCTTCTCATTTCCATGTGGGAATTTCAATGTCTTGGGCCAAACTACCAGGCCTTTGGTGCTCTACCTTCACCTGTTGACAACTCGGGCATTCAAATATAAACTTAGCAATATCTTTCTTCATACCATGCTACCAATACACTTCCTTCAAATCCTGATACATTTTGGTAGGCCCCAGGTGAATAGAATAATGAGAGTTGTGAGCCTCACTCATAATCACCTTTCTAAGATCATCCACATTCGGAACACAAAGCCGGTCTTGGTACCGGAGTACACCATCTCCCCCTTGAGAGAACACCTCGATCTTCTTTTCAGCAACCAACTTCTTCAATTCAAGTATCGATGGGTCTAAATCTTGCTTAGCCTTTACGTCATTTACCATAGAAGATTATGCCTCGCTTTGAACACGAATACCACCATCACTCAAATCAGCCATCCTGACACCTAACCTAGCTAACCAATGAACATCTCTTGCCAAATCCTTCCTTTCTTCCCCAACATGTGGCACACTTCCCATAGATAACCTGCTGAAAGCATCGGCCACAACATTGGCCTTGTCGGGATGATACAGAACACTCATGTCGTAATCCTTTAAGAGCTCCAACCACCTCCTTTGCCTTAAATTGAGATCTCTCTGAGTGTATACATATTGCAAACTCTTGTGATCAGTGAACACATCAACATGAACCCCATACAAGTAATGTCTCCAAATCTTTAAAGCAAAAACCACCACCGCCAATTCAAGGTCATGCGTTGGGTAATTACGTTCATGCACCTTCAACTACCTTGATGCATACACTATTACCTTACTATGTTGCATGAGCACACAACCCAATCCGATCCGCGAGGTTTCACAATACACTACAAATCCCTCTAAGCCATTTGGCAAGGTGAAGCGGGAGCCGAAGTAAGTCGATCCTTCAAAGTCTGAAAACTCCATTCGCGTTCATTCGACCACACAAACTTGGCCTTCTTCTGGGTCAATTTAGTCAATGGAGATGCAATAGATGAAAACCCTCCAACAAACCTTCTGTAATACCTGACCAACCCAAGGAATCTGCAAATATTCAAAGGAGTCAACGGTTTCGGCCAATTTTTCACAGCCTTAGTCTTCTTCGGATCCACCTTGATACCATTGCCGGACACCACATGACCTAGGAAGGCTACTTCGCCCAACCAAAATTCACATTTGCTAAACTTGGCATACAACTTCTTCTCCCTCAAAGTTTAGAGGACCATCCTCAAGTGATCCCCGTGCTCCTGCTCGCTTTGGGAGTAAATGAGTATGTCATCAATGAAGACCACCACAAAACTATTAAGAAATGGCTTGAACACCCGATTTATTAGATCCATAAACACAGCTGGAGCGTTGGTTAGGCCGAATGACATCACCACAAATTCAAAGTGCTCATACCTTGTCCGAAAGACTATTTTGGGGATGTTAGACTCCCTAACCTTCAACTGATTGTACCTAGAACAAAGATCAATCTTTTAGAAATGAGTAGCCCCTTTAAGTTGATCAAAGAAGTCATCGATCCTGGGCAACGGTATTTATTCTTAACGGTCACCTTATTTTGTCACCTATAATCAATACACATCCGGAGAGAACCATTCTTCTTTCTTACAAACAACACTGGAGCAACCCACAGTGATATACTGGGCCAAATAAAACCCTTCTCCAACAAATCCTTTAACTTCTCTTTCAATTTTTTCAATTCCACCGATGCCATAGAATAAGGAGGTATAAAGATAGGCTGAGTATCCGAAAGAAGATCAATATTGAAGTCCACCTCTCTTTCAGGAGGAATGCTCGGTAAGTCTTTGGGGAACATATTCGAAAACTTATTCACTACAGGGACCGACTCAATAGTAGGTGCTTCGGACTCCATATCCTTAACCCTCACAATATGATAAATGCACCCCTTAGAAATCATTCTCCATGCCTTGAGGTAGGAAATAAACCGACCTTTAATAGAGGAGTCACCACCCTTCCATTCGAGAACGAGTTCACCGGGAGGTTGGAACTTGACCTTCCGGGTTCTATAATCTATAGAGGCATATGATGCATGAAACCCATCCATCCCAAGAATTACATCAAAGTTCAACATCTCAAGTTCTACAAGATCACACGAAAAATTTTTGTGCAACACAGAAATAGGGCAACCATGATAGACTCTATGTGCAACAGCAGATTCACCCATGGGAGTATAAACTAAGAAAGGGTCCCTCAAAACCTTGGAACTCAAACCAAATTTAACAGCCAACAGAGGAGTCACAAAAGACCAATTTGCACCTGGATCAAGCAAAACATAAGCATCAAAATCAAAGACTTTCAACATACCGGTCACAAGATCCGGAGCTTCCTCAACATCTTGGCGGGCATGAAGTGCATAGAACCACTTGTTCCTTGGGGAAACACCTTAGGGAGCTCTTTGTTGGCTTTTCCCGCCTTGAGCCACCTGAACTTGGCCTCTACGGACATTTCTAGGACAATCAACAACCTTATGATTTTTATTAAACATCCAAATCAATCCAGCAGACTCCCGTGTGGAGCTTTCCACACCTATCGCACAGAGGATACCCCTGACCACCACCAATCGGTGCTCTAGTAGGAGGCATTCGATCATTAGCGACACGAGTGCCAGAACCTTGGCCCTATTGTAAGTGACCGAAACCACCACTTCGAGAACCAGAGAATCCACCATCAAAGCGGGTCTCCTTAGGCTCATGGACCCTTCTTTCCTTGAGTTTCTCCCCTTCTATCTGTTCAGCATACACCATGAGTCTGGCAATGTCCATATCTTGTATAAGCATAGTTGTACGATATTCCTTCACAAGCAAATCAGAGATACCCAAAAAAAACTTGTGCATCCTTGCACGGGGGCCAGCCATAAGTGATGGAGCATACTTGAAAAGTTTCGTGAACTTGAGGGCATAGTCCCTCACACTCACACTTCCCTGCTTAAGATTGATAAACTTAGTCATTTTGGCCTCCCTAAGCTCGAGTGGGAAGAAGCGATCAAGGAAGGCAAATCTAAACTCTTCCCAATTGACATCACCACCATAAATTCTTTCCAAAGACCATTGAGTATAACACACCTGAGCCACATCTTTCAGATGATAGACAGCCAATTCAGCCTTCTCTTCTAAAGTGACACCCATGATGTTCAGTATCTTGGTAAGCTCATCAATGAACTCCTGAGCATCCTCACCAGCCTTTGACCCATGAAACTCTAGAGGATTCATCCGGGTGAAATCCCTCACCCTAGAAGCAGGTGTAGGATCCTGTGGCAAGTTAGCCTACCTTGCCTGAGAAGTCATCACCTGAGTAAGCATGGCGAAGGCTGTACGGAATTTACCATTTGAGATGGGTTCATCCACATGCTCGTGGGGAGCCTGATATTCATTAGCCGAAGCCGACCTTGGTAGAGAGGGTCTTCCTCGAGTCATCTTCTGAAATAGATCAACGACACCATCAAGATAAAAGAACTAAATGTACTAGTCATAGCACGATATAAGACATGACAAAGTGAGACAATTCCTAAAACGTCTTCGTAGCCTCCCACTCATAGGTATGGTGAACTTCATACCCATGAATAGGAATCTACTCAATGCGGCATGGTGGACTCTGAGGACTCTTTATAAACCTAGGGCTCTGATACCATCTTTTATCACGACCTGGGGTTAGGGCCTAGATGTGACACGGCGAATGGGAACCTGAGAGTCCCCAAACAAGCCTCAAGTATCTATATCCACATCATTGGTTCAAGAACAACATTCAAATAGTAACACATAGTTTTAAACGGACGAGGAATAAGGACTCACACTATGGGGCAAAACGGGGCTAGGGACTTCCCACGTTTCCACACCAAACATACATATAGTCAATAGGAATTTTGCATAAATACTTTCATCAATACAGAATCAAGATACCAGTCATAACAAGAGGAGTTCATAAAAAAAAGTCTACTTAATGTCCAACTAATGCCTCTAGTCAAAGGAACGGGGATCAGGACAAGTTCCAGGCTCACCCTCAAATAAGAGAAAATGTTCAAAATTTGACATACAAGAAAGGTAGTTGGTTCGTCCTCGGAAGACGGGACTCACCATAGTACATGCCGGAATTAGACTATTCATCGATCTATTGATAATCAAAGTGCTCGACCCCTACATGGTAAAATCATGTAGGCATAAAGTATGCGTTAGTACGTTCGAATGTACTAAGTATGCAGGCATGCAATACATATGACTTACCAAACCTGCATTTCAATGTTAGGTGACAAAGCACATAATATAGAAAGAATCATATATTCAATAGAAATATATATAAACAAGATGTCATGAAATTTATGATGCATGAAATGCAAAAATGCTTATATATATATATATATTGGGGATGGACTATAACCGACAAATCAAATCCATGCGAGCTATTACATGAATTAGTCCGATTGGGACCTCCCAGCGGTAGGGAGAAAGTTACTTGCCAAAGGTAATCTACATCACACCTTACGGACTCACCATTTCGGTGGATGGTCACCTTCCTTACAGACCCACCATTGCAGAAGGATTTTTCAGAATTTTTATAGAATATATCAGAATCATATATGTATAATAATTCCTTACGATCTGGTTATTTTGATAATGGCTTACATTCGTATGTTGGCACATAGTTCAAGGAAAGGGAGAGAGCCATTGGGGATAGCCCTACCTCCCCCAATTCATCGATGCTAAGTCGATAACATCCCACTTGAATACTTATATACGTGCTTTCAGGAGCTACAATGCTCATTTCAAATTATTCAGTACACATTTAGGCTCCAATGCCAAATCATAGATCATAATCGAAATGCTCATGCAGGGAATAACTCATTCACATATATAGGATGGTGCAAGCACCCAGGATGCTCAAAAAGCCAAAATCATAGCATACTGGTGATCACCTTTTTGTCATAATCAATATCTTATCAGAATCATATCATAATCGTTTCAGAAAATGTAGTTGGGCTTAATTCACTTCATAATTTCCATGTATCAACGAATGCAATACAATGCATGATGTGAGGATGGCATGGGTAACATAGATTCAAGTTAAAAATCAATATCGCAATATAGAATTGAGTAAATCCATGATTAAATCCGCATGTAAATCGTAATATAGATCACCCATGCATAAAACAACTTTAAAAGGGGACATGCATGTTCATACTTCATAACTCATTGTAGATCATCATATTAGTAATTAAAATGAATTAAAATAATGGGTAAATTACAACCCATACATTGATTAGATTTATTAAATTAAATAATGCAATCTCATATTTAAAGTAACTATAATCCTTGAAATAGATTGAAAGAGCTTTGGGCCTTCTTGGTTGAAAAGGAGCAAGAATCAATCCCACATACCTTGATTAAGAAGGTGAATTTGAGGAATGATTTAAGCTTGAATTGAACTCTTATTGAACCCTATCTTTGATCCTTGAGAGAGGAGTATAGAGAGGAATAGGGAGGTGATCTTATGAGGGGTAGAATGTTTTAGGAGAATGAATTAAGGGGAAAGGGATATCAGCTGAATTAGGGGTTTAGGATAAGTAAAAGGTCATAATCATGATTAAAATAAAGCAAAATTACATAAATGCAATTAATGAAATGGACCAAAATTTGAACTGTCAGGTCCACACGGTCTATTACACAGTCCGTGAATCGTCACACGGACCGTAAACTGTGGTTGTGATCCCCTACTTAGAATTTCACAGAGGAAAATTTGATGGAGCTAGGTGGTATCACATGGACGGTTACACGGTCCGTGTGACTCCACATGGGCTGTGACACCAACCGTGTAATGATACTTGGAATAATTTTCACATAATAAAGTTACGAGATGGTACTTCCATACTTAGAATAATATTTATGTAGTGAGTCATACGAAGAGCCACACGGTCTGTGATACATCACACGGACCAAGTGATTGGTCGTATGGCCTCCCTTGGCCGAAATTTCCTTTCGTCTCAAATCGTCCCAACTATGAACTAGACCAAGTGTCCTTCCACAGGAGGCCACACGGTCCGTGTGGCTTCACACGACTCGTGTAGGCCCTCCGTGGAGTGATGCCTGGCAGTTCACTTGTGACAAATTCCAAGAGTTTTTGGAAACGCTACTAAAAATATTTGGGTCCTTACAATTATGGTTCCCTCGAGAGTAATGGTCCCTAAAAGCAATAGAGGATCTATTGAGTTTGACTTCATATTAGGTGCGCTGATATGGTTTTCGAGTGTTCCATACCTAGAAAGTTTGGAACTACTGTGGCAACGCCATGGTGATTGTTGTACACTCAGTGGATCATAAGTGAGTGTTGTCGGATAAGAGAAACTCCCATAAATTTTCTACCTTGAGTACTCCGTGTCTGAGATGAGTTTGAGATGAGATGAGAGTAGGTGAGCTCATCTAAGATAAGTTTTTAGATGAGATGAGAGGAGGTGAGCTCCTCTGAGATGAGATGAGACGAGACGAGATGAGAGGAGGTGACCTCCTTTGAGATGAGTTTGAGACTATTGATGAGTTTGAGTTATTGATGTGTCACTTGTCTACTCTTTATTCTTGCATAAATAGATATTTGACGATTTGATGATTACTTTGAGTTGATGTTGTTTCCAAAATATTCTACCGATTTCTGTTTCATTCAGCTATTTTACATACCAGTATATTCCAAGTACTGATGTCTACTCTGGACTGCATCATTTTATGATGCAGAGGCAGGTACTAGAGATCGTCAACAGACGCTCTGTTGAAGATCTGAGATTTGCAGCTGATTTGGTGAGCCTCCCCTACTTCGGTAGATCTACCATGATTTATTCATCGTGCTTTAGAGTTAGAGTTTGGACTATTTCTTTATTTTGATTTTGGGTAGCCATGGGGCTGTCATTGGCACCATATGAGTAGTAATAGAGGCTTCATAGACGATGGTTGAGCGTTGATATTGAGACTTGTGAGCTAGTTCTTTCTACTAGCCTTTATTTTTATATATTTATTTTGGGACTTTAGATGAGATATTCCCATTTACTTACTAATACTTTCCGCTGTTCAGTAGAGTTTATTGATTGAATGATGTGATAAGGCTAAGTGGTTCGCTTGGGGACTAACAATAGTCTCTGAGTGTTGGCCACGCCAAGGGTACCCTCCCAGGGCGTGACATTAATAGTAAACTCTGAGTAAACGACCTTGGAATAAAATTCTAACAGTTCCATCAACTTCGAAATGATGAAATTATGCTAAGAGTATGGTTGGTTAGAGTACAGATAATTTTTATGTTAGTCTATACTTTAGCCTTCAAAATAGGTTTATAGTTAACTTTGGTCAACATTCTAAAAAAATGTGTCCGAATGGAAATTCTGGCAGTAGGGTTAGCTCCAAAACATCGAGTTTAGTCTAGAATGACCCTTTGTTCAGTTCTCGAGGATTCTAGATGCATTTTGGGCCCCTCAATAGAAATTGAGTAATATTGGACTTAGAAAGTGGGACCCATATTTGATTATAATGTGGGAATTTCAATTATGCCATTGGATCCTGAACATCAGATTTGGTATGGTTACATAGTTTGTTTGCATGGATTAGATTCTGAACGAGTTTCGAGCACCCCATCAAGAAATAGAAACGAGGAAAGGAATAAGATTTCATCTTGTACTTGGTGTTGTCACTAAAGCGACCAGGATATCGCTAAAGCGATGGCCCCTTATGTGGAGTGTCTAACTAAAGCAACCTAGCTTTGCTATAATGAAGCCGCTAAAGTGACCAGGGTGTCGCTAAAGCGACAATCACCCTTGGGGATGGTTCGCTAAAGTGAACACGGGGTCGCTATAGCAACACCCGTAAAGGTGATATATATCAGCTTATTCTAGAATTCGACCAACATAATAGAAAAGTTTGGACAGTGATAAATTACTCAATTTGAGGCTTCAGTAATTCAAAAAGCTAAAATACTTAGAATTTTGAGGAGAACATTGAGGGAGTGTCGAAAATTGCTTTTAGAACATCGTTTAAGGTAATTTTTAATGTTTTTGTTGCTGTAAATTGGTTTGAGTTTTGAAAACTTTGGGAATTGATTTCTTAGCCATTTTGAGTCGGATTCTAGTAAATTTTAGGTCTATTCTGTGTATTTTTTACGCGCACATTGTGGTATGCGTAGAACCTTCTAACTAAGCTGCTTTTGCATCGAAAAAGTGACAGAACTACTCCTTATTCGTTTTTTATCAGGAAAGAAGCGCTTGTCTTATGATTTTGATACCGGAATGACCCTATTGATGTTGTAACTTTATTTTGACAGATTTGTGGCATTCGAAGATTTTGGATAGGCAAAGCACCTGTAGACTGAATCGCAGCGCACATGATCGGCGTTCTGGTAGGCTATGATCTCCCCTCCTTTAGACTAAGTTTGAATGTGTAAATCTTGTTTGAGTTAAGGGGATAAGTTGGAGTCCTTATATGCTGGGTTTGATTATACTAGCTAACTGTATGTGACTATTTGTGTGTCTTCTTGGTGATGTCTCCCAAGCTACACCTCCTTTTTGAAGGTTTAAGCGGTCGTTGCCAAGATGTATAACCTAGTCAAGGTTAGGGTCGAACCCACAGGGAATATGGTTAGACTCGGAGTAATTGAAAGCAAGTCGAATAAATTAAACTACTTATCTCCCCAGGGGGGGAATTTGTAATTACAAGAAAGTAAACCTAAATTAGAAGCACGTGTTGTGAAACCAATGGGAGAAGTAACTAGGGTATTGTGTTCCCCATGAATTCCTCACTTGGTATTACCAGATAATCATGATCTTTTCTAGTGTGGCGCATGCAGAATGGTAACTTAAGTTTACCAAACCCTTCGATCCAGGTAAGAGGTAAATTTCACTATATTATTTGATCCATCCGCACAGTGTGACATTAATAACCCTTACCTATTGTTTTAGTACAACCTCCCCTTGATCCAGTTCGGTTGTTTAGATGAGAGGGATCATATCGAATCCTGTTAATTAATCTCTTTTCCTATTTATTACTACCTTGATCAAGTCAGTAACAACTAGGCAGGTTCTGACATTGGCCACTATTAAAAAGCAATCAAAATAGAGAGAATTAATTAATCTATGCATTCAAACTTTACAAGAATTACAGATTATCCGATTTTACCTTGTTAGTTCTTCATGGGTCCCACAACCCTAGTTGTGGATTTAGCTTTGTGTAATCATTGTAGATAAAAAAAAATCATGATATAGAATAACATAATCAAACACTTACAATGACAAAGTTAAGAAAAGTACTTCTAAATTCTTCACTAGAAATCACAGTGTAATCTTTTTTATGTCAAAATCACAAAGTTGTTTCTCAGTTCTCTCATGCGTCTCTATGTCAAAAAGACCTAAAATATCTACTTATAATAAGTGAAATACAAATCAAAATGAAATAGGAAAATTAAATTCAGCATGCTTTACGGACTGGGTTATGGGCCGTAGAAAGTTCCACAGCTCGTACCTAGGCTTCAAACTCTTCCTTCTTCAAAAACTTATGCCACTTCTAGGAGACCTTTCTATGGGTCGTATTCAAACTTATGACCTGTATAGGGTTTTGTCTGACACTTTCTAGAAACTCCTCAAAATCTGATCCTCAAGGCAAGAAACCAATCCACAACTCGTACAATATTCTACAGCTCATCTGACAGTATGTGGATGCAACTTCAAAAAATAGGTCCTTCAGTGAATCTCAACCGCGAAAACCCTTTATGGCCCGTGGAAGTATCCACGACCCATAGATTGCCTCGTATTTCCTAAAAAACTTAGCATTTGCAATACTTTTTCCAAAATCAGGCCAAATCATGTAATCCTGTAAAACAAACATAAAAACACATCAAAACCCACTAACATCACTTTGAGAACACACAAAATTCCAAGTTCAAAGTATCAAAAGTGTTGTATTTTGACAGCACAACAACACCCCCAAATTAAAATTGTTGCTTGTCCTTAAGCGACAGACTCAATCTATATAAGCAGTATAGCAACACACAGACCTCAATCTAATGGCATACATCATCTCTAACTCAAGCACAAGTACCCACATACTCATCAATGCGTATCAGATAGTCATCAAACAAACCAATGCAGATCAATACATGTGACAGTGCAACTATGACAAGCAAGGTGAACACAGATAAGCAACAATCACAAAAAAGCCTATAATCAATAGTGTACTGCAAGTGCCCTCACAAAAAAGAAGTCCCATATCCTACTCATGAGAGTATTTTCTTATTTGATGCTTGGGACTAAACAAAATCACTCACTCACAACAGATATTCAAACATTATGCTCAATACCATATGCTTGCCCCTATACTCACAAGTATGACCTTCAACTACTTGGACTAGGATAACTAAAGGACTTTCTTAGTGTGTAACATAGGCTTAAGGGGCTTTGGTATGGTATTTTAGGAACATAGTGGCTAATGGCCTTCCTTGATACTGTGTTATTCTACACCTTTTCCCTACCAACACTGTTATTTTTTTAACTCATTCTCCCCTTCTCCTATTTCAAGCGTTTCTAGGTGCTCTACTCACATTTTTAGCTCATTGCCTTTTGTTTTCAATTCTTTTTCTTTTTAGCTCACTATTTGGGCATCTATTCATTTTACTTGCACCCATAGCATATTTTCTCCCTTTTTCCTGTATCACTAGCTTCCACCTCATTTAGTATGAGTTTCCTTACACCAGCCACCCTCAACTTAGGCTTTTGGCCTAAGTTGAGATGCACATTATAAAACCTATGAACCAGGGCCACTTTTGGTAGTCACCCTCAACTTAAGCTTTTTTCCTTAGTCAAGATGCATAATATTCAAGGAAGGACCAGGGACAATTCATGATTTCACATTCAACAAGGCTAGGATACTTAGGTTTTTACAAAGAAAAGGGAGCATGCAAAGCTCAAACATTAGGATCAAGGGATACATCAAACATTTGGTTGGCCATTCAGGCTAAGTGGACTAATATGAACAATGGTTTAGATATTTTTCTAACCAACTAACCTACAATCTAAGTCAGAGTAACAAGGCAAGTACATAATTGAAAGACAATATAAGAATGAAACAAAGAAAGCTCCTACACACATGGCACTGACTACACTATCAACATAGACTCTCAAATTATTCTTTTCATCAAAATTAAATCTCACTTATCAGAACAAGCATTGTCAATCATCGATATCACATGGTAGTTATCAAGACTGCCTAACAAAAAAAATTGATGGGTATCATTTTTCACAAAAACACTAACATATGCCATAGACTTTAGTACTATATGCCACTAATACTACCTACACATCCTAAACATGGCATTTCAATGGAAAATAAATGTCCTTAAGGAAAGAACAAGGCAAGAAAACTATCGGACTCAAAATTTGGGAGAGTATAGGCCATAGTTACTCAGACTTCACCGAGGCCTATAACTACCTACACCCCATTGAAAAAAGTTTGCATTGTCCTTAATGCACAAAATATAGCAATATCAAAGCACAAGGGTCAAAAGAAACATACCTGGGCACCTAGGCATCGGTCTCTGGCTATGATTGACCACCCTCAACCTACCTGGTGGTCTCCTCAGTAGCGACAACATATCTATAGGTTCCAGCAACCCTCATAATCTCTAGCTCACATGTATGTCGCACCTCCTCATCCTGCATAGAGCAAAGTCTCACAATCTCAAACTGCTCCTATTCTGTCATTCCTGCCTCTCGCCTCGCAGTATTTGGATCATCAATCTCTAGGCGAGGTCTCTTTACGAGAGAGGGTAATGGTATATCCTCCAGGCCAAACAGATTAACAACCGCCTCACTAGGATCCGATAGAGGAAGCACAAGTGGTGCTAATGCTGCTACCCCATCTCAGATCGAATCTGCTGGATCTCCACCCAAATAGATGTCATGTCAGTATGCTAGGCTGGACTGAGGCTCTGCTCTACTCGCTTCTCAAACGCATCAATGTAGATATGTAATGGTGTGAGCCTTTCCTGAATAATAACCATATAATACATTTGTATACGTGTCTCAACCTCTGAAATGACCCGGTGAACCCAAGGCCGAATCTATTGTAGCAACTGAGTCAATTGGGACTCAGTGTATGCCAGTCTCTACACCAGGCCCTAACTAGATGCTGCTGACACGTATACCATGCTAATTAATGGAGACTATGTGGGCACGACCTTTAGTTCAGTAGTCGCTAGCCTTAGATTTTCCATACAAGCATTGAAATATGTGTTACACACATACCCTCACTCTAGGGGTATTCTGGTAATTTTTCAAGCGTTACAGCATCTCCCCCTTGGGATTATTCATCCTCAAATGAAGAGTATAGGTGGATATCAAGGCACGAATAAACTCAAAACTCATCTCAACACTTAGCTCAATCAATCAAGATCTTGACTTATGAATAGGAAGTCACATCAAGAATGGATATATCAATTTAGTGAAGGGTAAGAAATTTACCTTCAACACTCTCATCATTTGGAATGAATAGGTGCAGATATTTGATTTTCATCTCTTCCTCAGCTTCCCATGTGGCTTCCTCAATGAATTGATTTCTCCATAGGACTTTGAATGAGGCTATCTCTTTGTTTCTCAATTTAAAAATCTGACGATCAAGGATTTGAACGAGAACCTTTTCATAAGATTGGCTATCCTTCACTCCAATGCTATCAACAGGGATCACCAAGGAAGGATATCCCAATCATTTCTTCAGCATTGACACATGACAAAACCGGATGGACTCCATCTAACTCAGAAGATAACTCTAACTCATAAGCAGCCTTCCCAATCCTCTTTACAATCTGATACGGTCCTACATAGCGTGGACCGAACTTTTCTTTCTTCCCAAATCTTAGGATACCTTTCATAGGTGATACTTTTATATACACCCAATCATCTACCTCGAACTCTAAGTCTCTTCTCCTCACGTCGGTATAAGATTTTTGGTGACTCTAGGCAGTATTAACCTCTCTCTAATGACCTTGACCTTTTCCATCAATTGGTGGACAAGATCAGGCCCAATCCATTCCGCTTCTCAAACTCAAACCCAATTGGTGATCTACATCTATAAAGACCTAGATTTTTCCTAATGGCATTGCCTAGATGTCCTAAGGTTTTTCCCTAGAAAACTCCCATGCATCACTCCACGGAGGAGCCTACACAACCCATGTGATGCCACATGGTCCGTGTGGCCTCCCATAGAGTGACACTTTGGTCAGTTCATGGTTGGGGCAGACTTACAAGGATAAAGTCGCCAAGTAAAGGTACACAGACATTCACACGGTTCGTGTGAAGCCACACGGTCCGTGTGGCCTTCCATGTGGATTATTATGTGGAAAATTTTCTAAGTACAAAATTACCCTCTCGTAACTTTGTCGTGCAAAATTTATTTCAAGTACCTTTACACGGACGATGGCATGGCCCATATGGAATCAGATGGTCCATGAACTTCGTGTGGTACCACTTGGTTCCGTGGGATTTTCCTTCTGCAAATTCTAAGTCCTAGGCCACGGTGCTGTTCACGGTCCGTGTGATGATTCACAGACCGTTTATCGGACCATGTGACCCAGATGGACCAAATTCAGGCCCATTTCATTAATGGCATTTATGAAATTTCGATTTGGTTTAAATGTGAATTATGACTTTTTACTTATCCTAAACCCTTAATCTACCTAAAACTCTTCCCCTCTTCACTCTTTCACCTAAATCACTCTACCCCTTTTAAGATCACTTCCCCATTCCTCCCAACTTCTCTCTCTCTCAAGGATTCAAGCTAGAGTTCCAATTGGGGTCAATTCAAGTCTTATTTCAAATCCTCAAGTCAGGTATGTGGGATTGATTCTTGGTCCCTCTCAACAAAGAAGACCTAAAGTTCCTTTCGAGTTATTTTTATGAATTTTAGTCTACTTTAATGTGGGTTTTACTATTTGATCTTATTAACTTCGAACAATGCATGGGTTGTACATTACTCATGATTTTAAGCTTTATTATGATGAATCACATTGAGTTATGAAATTATGAACATGTATGTCCCCTTAAAGATTGTTTTATGCATGGGTAATCTACACTATGATTTTCATATGGACTTTATTGTGGATTTTCTAGATTTCATATTATAAGTTGATTTTAGATTTACTCTACATTACCCATGCCATTCTCACATCATGCATTGCATCGCATTCAAGAGCATTGGTTTTCATGAAAATTATGAAGTGGGTTAAGCCCAATTATGTTTTATGAAGTGATTTTGATATGGTTTTGATAAGTTATTGGTTATGACAAGAATGTGATCACATATATGTCTTCTGTTTCTGGATCTTTGAGCATATTGGGTGCTTACACCATATTGTATCGTAGATGAGCTATTCCTTGCATGAGTACCATGATTATGATTTATGTTTTGTCTTTTGAGCCTAAATGTGCATTGAACGGATTTGAAATGAATATTGCATCTCTTGAAATCACGTATATGTATAAGTATTCTTGTGGGATGTTTTGACTTAACGCCGATGGACTGGGGGCATCAGGCCTATCCCCAAGGGTCGTCTCCCTTTCCTCGAACTATGTGCCAACATAGGGACGAATGCCATTACCAAAATGACCTGGTCATAAGAAATGGTATTTGTTTATTGTTATGATATTGCTATTGAAAACCCTTCCGAAATGGTGATTCCCGTAAGGAAGGTGACCATCCTCCGAAATGGTTCCATAAGGTGAAATGTAGATTACCTTTGGCAAGTAATCTTCTCCCTACCGGTGGGAGGTCCCAATCAGTTTAATTCATGTAATAGCTCGCATGGATTTGATTTTTCGGTTATAGTCCATCCCCGCTATGTAGGAGCATTATCGCATTGTATGCATCATGAATTTCATGGCATCTTGTATACAAATTTCCATTGAATATACAATTATTCTATATTATGTGCCTTTGTCATCTAACATTGAAAAGTAGATTGAAGTCATATGCATTGCATGCTCGCATACTTAGTACATTCAAACGTACTAACGGATACTCTATGCCTACATGATTTTACCATGTAGAAATAAGCATTTTGAATATCAGTTGTTTGAAGAATAATTCACTCTTGGAACCTTTGTGGAGAGTCCCGTCTTCCGAGGGCGAGCTGGCTATTTTCTTTCTAATGCTGTTAGATATTCCTTTCAATGAGGGTGAGCCCGGAACTTGTCCTGGCCCCCGTTTCTTGGATTATAGGCATTGTTGGGCACTATTATGTCTATATATTTATTGCATAATATATATATATGTCTCCCGAACTTTGACTTGGCTAGAATTGTATGTGTTTGTATCATAAATATTGAACCGATGATGTGGTTATAGATACTTGAGGATTGTTTGGGGGCTCTTGGGTCCCCAATCACCGTGTCACATCTAGGCCCCTATCCCGGGTCGTGACAACATCTCCTCCAATACGAGGCCTCGTAGGGAGCCATTTGAATGCTTGCATGTTAATTATTGTTATATGCAAATTTAATCAATGGTAGGTGATCATCCTAGTTCCCTTTGAAATCAAGAACACAAGCTCTCAACATATCCTCTAATGTTTGAATCGTGCGCTCTACCTGACCATTTATCTTTGGATGAAAGGTTGTGCTCAGGTTCACCTTAGTACCCAATCCTTTTTAGAATGATCTCCAAATTGGTAGGTAAATTGAGCTCCCCTGTCCGAGATGATGCACAAGGGAACCCTATGCAACCTCACAATCTCCTGGATGTACAACTTGGTGTACTCCTCCGCTGTGTTAGTTGTCTTAAGTGCCAAGAAGTGAGCCAATTTAGTCATCCTATCCACAATGACCCATATCGAATTATGTTGCTTTGGAGACCTTAGTAGACTAGTAATGAAGTACATATTAATCATCTCCCCCTTCCATTCTAGAATCTCAAAGTTCTGAGCCAATCCACATGGCCTTTGATGCTCAACTTTCACTTGCTGGCAATTCAGGCACTTTGAAACAAACTCAGCAATATCCCTCTTTATTCCACTCCACCAATAGACTTCTCTCAAGTCGTTGCACATCTTGGTAGAGCCAGGATGAATGGAATATCTCGTGTTATGGGCTTCCACCATGATTTTGTCTTGAATTCCATCAACATTTGGGACACACAATCTACTTTGGTACCTCAACACTCCATCTTCCCCTTGGGAGAAAACCATCACCTTCTGTTTGTGGACAACCTCCTTCAGTTAGAGTATGGCCGGATCTTGGTCTTGCTTTTTCTTCACCTCTGCCACTAAGGATGAAGCAGACCTATTCTGAACATTAACTCCTCCTTCACCATTCTCCTTAAATTGAACTCCCAATCGAGCCAATTGATGCACTTCCTTGGCTAGCTCCTTCCTTCATTCCTTCCTCCACATGGGTTGTGCTACCCATTGATAACTTGTTAAGAGCGTCAGCAACAACGTTAGCTTTACCTAGGTGGTAGTGAATGCTCATATCATAATCCTTGAGCAACTCCAACCATCTCCTCTATCGCAGGTTAAGCTTTTTCTAACTGAAAACATACTGCAAGCTCTTGTGGTCAGTGAACACATCCATATGCACTCCATACATGTAGTGGTGCCAGATTTTAAGTGCAAACACCGCTGCTGCCAACTCGTGATCATGGGTTGGATAGTTCCTCTCATGAACCTTGAGTTTCCTGGAAGCATAGGCTATCACCTTCCCTCTCTGCATTAGTACACATCCCAATCCAACCCTCGAAGTATCACAATAAATTACAAAGTCCTCCATCCCATCGAGTAAGGTTAGGACTGGTGCAGTAGTCAACCTCTTCTTTAACTCTTGGAAACTCTTCTCACATTCCTCTGACCATTGAAACTTGACCCTTTTTTGAGTCAATTTAGTCAATGGTGCGAATAGGGAAGAAAACCCCTTAACAAATATGTTGTAGTAGCCTGCCAACCCCAAGAAACTTCTTCTGTCAGTCGGAGTGGTCAGTTGAGGCCAGTTCTTAACTACTTCAATCTTTTGGGCATCCACTCGAATACCATCACCGGAAACAACATGGCCTAGGAAAGCCGTTGACTTAAGCCAGAACTCACAGTTTGAGAATTTTGCATAAAACTCATGGTCCTTAAGTATTTGGAGGACAACTCTGAGGTGATTAACATGCTCCTCCTCACTTCTTGAATACACCAAAATGTCGTCGATGAACACAATCACAAACATATCAAGATATTGTCTGAGTACTCTATTCATCAAGTCCATAAAGGCTGCAGGTGTGTTCGTCAACCCAAAGGACATGACCAAGAACTAAAAATGGTCATATCTAGTCCTAAAGGCTATCTTTGGAATGTCAGATTCCCTCACCTTCAACTAATGGTAACCAGATTTGTGGTCCATTTTTGAGAAACAAGAGACACCTTGAGGTTGGTCAAACAAATCATCTATCCTTGGGAGAGGACATTTGTTCTTTATCCTGACCTTGTTCAGTTGCCTATAGTCAATACACATTCTGAGGGACCCATCTTTCTCTGTCACAAATAGGACAGGAGCACCCCAAGGAGAAACACTTGGCCTAATGAAGCCCTTCTCTAGCAAATTTTCAATTGCTCTTTCAACACTTTCAACTCAGCGGGAGCCATCCTATAAGATGGAATCAAAATAGGCTATGTATCGGGAAGGACATCAATCCCAAAGTCAATCTCCCTATCAAGAGGGACTCAAGGCAGATCATCAGGAAACACTTTTGAAAACTCATTAATAATCCAGTCTAACTCAAGAGTTGGGGACTCAACATCATCAAATTTCACTCGCACAAGGTGATAGATACAACCTTTGGAAATCAACTTTTTGACTCCAAGATATGAGACAAACTTTCCTCTAGGTGCAATAGAATCATCCTTCCATTCTAGAATAGGTTCATTTGGGAATTGGAACTTAACGGTTCGGGATCCACAATCAACAGAGGCATAACAGGTGTGAAGCCAATCCATGCCAATGATCAAATCAAAATCAACCATCTCCAACTCAACCAAATTAAAAAGAGTATCCCTATGATGGATAGGCCCTACACAAGCTCTATAGATTTTTTCAGGTCGAAAAGACCCACTCATTGGAGTAGAAACATCAAAGGGTTCACGAAGACTCTCAAGGGTTCTTTCAAATCTACTAGACATATAAGGAGATACAAATGACAATATGGCACCCGAATCCATCAAAACATAACAATCAAAACTAAAGACTCATATCATACCTGTCACGACATCTGGGGAGCTCTCTTGATCTTGGCGACTACTCATGGCATATAAGCGGTTTATTGCTCTGCCTGCACCTGACGTAGTGCCCTTCTGGTTTCCTATAACTGGCGGTGCTGGTGTAGAAGATTGATCCCGGTCAGCGCACTTTGGACAATCCCTCTCGTAGTGACTCGCTTGGCCACATTTGTAGCATACATCTTTCCCATCACGACATCTCCCCAAATGCATTCTGCCATACTTATCACATGGTGGCTTATCTTGCGAACCTTGAGCCACACTAGTTTGCAAGTGAGGTCCATGATTTTCCACATTTTGAGATCTCTGATCATACCTGCCTCTAGGCGCAGGTGCACTAGCAGATGATGGTGCGGGAAATCGGTTGCCATTGCCTTTCCTTCCAACCTCATGGCTGGATGTCTTAGCTTCATTTAAACTCTTCTTTGTCATGATGTCTCTCCTCGTCAGCTTGTTGCACAAATGTCATCAATTGTCCGATGTCCATATCACTCACGAGCACGGATCCTCTCCCATCTCTCTTGGGTCCTCTGTTCAACCCACCAACATACAATCCCATCCTTCCCCTCAAGTTAGCGACCATGTCCGGAGCATAGCGAGATAGTTGTGTGAACTTCAGACCATACTCTTGCACAATCATAGATCCCTGTTTCGGATTTAGGAACTCTCTCACCTTAGCTTCTCTTTTATCTCTTCGGAAGAAGCGTCCCAAGAGGGCTTCCTCGAACACTGCCCAAGTCAAACGTGGAGCATCGACCCTTTTACCTTTCTTCCATTGGTCGAACCACAATATGGCCACATCCTTGAGCTGGTAAGCAGCCAGTTCAACCCTATCAGCATCAGTCATGTGCATCACTTGGAACACTTCCTCAAGTTCCTTCACGTAGTTCTCAGGATCTTCAGTGGATGCATACCCCGTGAACTCAGGCGGATTCATCTTCAGAAATTCTTGGACTCTAGAGGTGTCATGAATGTCCTTTCTGCTTCCTCCTTGTCTCACAGCAGGTGCTGCGACAGCCTGGGTTAGAGCCAAAATAGCCTGGTATAGCTCAACATTGTAGACCTTATCTTGAGGAGTTTGTTCAACGGGAACAGCTTGGTCCACAGGCTCCTTATGTACTTGAGGCTCAGGTGGGTTCACAGCTTGCCTGACATGACGTCCCCTTTCTCTAATGGATCTTTTGGGAGGCATGTTATCAGTTCTGAACACGTAGAGCTCGAATTAGAAGAGAGCTTTCATAGAGTTTAACTCTATCGCAAAAATTGGGATAAGAAGAAAAGTGCAACAATTCCTAATGTCCTATAGCCTTCTGCTTATGAAATGTGGTCGACAACACCCCCATAAACAAGACTCTACTAGACACTGCTTCATAGACTCCCTAAGACACTTGAACTCTGTGCCCTGATACCAAGTTTATCACACCCTGGGAGGGTACCCTTGGCGTGGCTGACACCTAGCAACTATTGCTAGTCCCCAAGCGAACCACTTAGCCTCATCACATTATTCAATCAAATAACTCTATTGAAAAGCGGAAATAAAAGTAAGTAATGGGCACATCTCATCTAAAGTCTCAAAATAGATAGATAATAATAAAGGCTAGTAGAAAGAACTAGCTCACAATCTCAATATCAATATTCAACCCTTGTCTATGAAGCCTCTATCACTAATTATGTGGTACCAATGACATACCTATCGCTACTCAAATCAAAATAAAGGAAATAGTCTAATCTAACTCTAAAGTATGATGAAATAAAAGTAGTGGATCCTCTGGAGTAGGGGAGGCTCACCAATTAGCTGCGAATCTCAGATCTTCAATGGAGCGGTTGTTAAAGATGTCTAGTACCTACCTCTGCATCATTCATCATAAAATGATGCAGTCCAAAAGGGACATCAGTACTTGGAATGTACTGGTATGTAAAATAGCCAAGTGAAATAGAAACAGGTAGAATAATATGGAAACAACATCAACTCCGAATAATCATCAAATCATATCAAATCGCCAGATGTCTATCTATGCAAGAATAAAGAGTAGACAAGTGACCCATCAATCAATCAACCTCATTAATCAACTCAGACTCATCTCACAGGAGCTCACCTCCTCTCATTTGAGAGGAGCTCACCTCCTCTCATCTCATCTCATCTCAACTCAGAGTACTCAAGGTAGGAAATTTATGAGAGCTTATCTTATTCGGCAACAATCACTTATGAGCCAGTGAATGTATAACAGTCATGCTGATGTTACCATAGCCATTCCAAACTTGCCAGGTAGGGAATGAATCGAAAGCATTGGCTCACCCAATATAGAGTCAACCATCAATAAGTCCGACATTCCGTTTAGGGATTTCTAATCAAGAGGGAACCACAATGTATGTGATGGTTCTAAGCCTCACCTACATTTGGCAACGTAGTTTGATGAGTTCAAGTCGAACTAATTCTCACTCTTTCGGTGCTCGATACTCCTCCTATGACTCAATGCTCATAAAACTATCAATCTAATCAACTCATAGGGACTTTGGCCCTATCATCAATCAGTCTCATAGGGGTTTTACCCTATCATCAATCAATATCTCATAGGGACTTTAGCCCTCTCATCAATCAATCTCATTAAGGACTTAAGATTTAGAAGAAATAATTAGGAAACAATCGAATAGACATATCGATAGAGTTCATTTATAGAGACTCATAAGATAATCAAATTCTATCAACTCATCATCATTCTCTCATCTCAATCAACAATCTCAACTCAAGGCTCTAGACTTAATTCTCAAGCTTATTATGCATGTTTTTCAAATAGTCATGTAGGGTTATGCAAATTCTCATGAAAATGTTCAATTCAAGAAAACAAGTTTATGATGATCGTCAACATAGAAAAACATGTAACTTCAATTAGAATTTTAAGAAAAAACATCAAGGATTCATGTATGTAGACTCTTGAACCATAAACTCATCTATGACCATCTATGGGGCACATGAGAGAACAATCTCATGCTTTTAGTTTAGCCTTACATACCTGGGGTGAAGCTATCAATCGGTCATGTCAAAAATTTCTTTTAGATCTCTCAAACTCAAGCTCTTCTCCTCTTTCCTCAAGCCCTAGCCTTGTCAGATTATGGAATAAGACTTAGAATGGGGTTTTTAGACCCATTTTCACGTCAAAACGACCTTATTAGATCGTGTATAGAGTTTAGAAGGGGTTGAGAATTTACCGGAATGCCCCTCATAAAAATTAGAAACTTTTTAGCTCGGAAAAGCCCAATCCGCGACGCAGACTAGTCGTGCACATTTTATTTTTAGAAAAAGTTTCTAAACGAGTTTTCTCAATCCCGTCAAAAAATTTCAAAAAAGTGTAAGTGTTGGTCCGCGATGGGAGCGTAATGCGCTCCCGTAGCGCACCAACAATATTTTGCGCATTCAGATCAAAAAATTATCTTTTGATCGGGTCGCTCTACAAATCGATCGAGACCATTTTTCCGCTCAATTTTTCATGCTGATCAAAAATTCGAACTCGGATTTTCCATACGAGCAATGAAAGATGCATTACGCGCATACGCTCCCTCCAGGGGTACTTTGGTAATTTTACCGGGCGTTACAAAAAATATTCCTTTCAAATGTTTTTCTTTGTTATTTTTTACGAGTTTCCACAACATTGCGCCTTTGGGATGTCAATAGAATGGAGACTCTATTGGCGATATTTAGGTTCTAACCATTACGGAGTTATCTTTTTCAAATTGAGGAGATTTTATTTTATCATGTGATATATTTTTCCTTGTATATTTGTTGTTTATTTGCATGTTGTATTTGTTATTTGTGTTATTTGTATATCGTATTTGTTATCTATTTATTGTTTATTTCATTTTTTTCATTACATGCATATCATACCTTCCGCCATTTGGCCATTTTTTATGTCTTACTTAAACAATGCTTATGCGGGTCGCAGCCGTTGAATCCAATTTTTTTATTGGGGTACCCTGATGAAGTGAGTTGATCTCGAGGGGTCAACGGTCATTATCTTCCCCAGCCCAAGTAGTCCGCTTGGGTCACCAGTTCACTTTAAATAAAGTCCACTCTTAGTAAATTCAGGCTAGAGTAGAACCAAATCATTCATTTAGGTGCATCTGCCTAGGTTGACCCAATATTTATGATGTGGGTCCATTAGAACACCACCTTGCATCTAATATAAAGAATGTGCATTTCGGTTTGTATGTACCATTGCCCTTCGGGTTCGGGATTTTTATTGTTCGTAGTTTAGTTCATTTTATTGTAAATAAATAGTTTAGAGTGTACTTCTGCGTGGAAATTATATTTTGTTTGTAAACCCTTTATCCCTCACTTTGTATCCCTATTTATTCGTATAATTTGTACGATGTATTTTTATGGGGGTAATAGGACGCATAAGCGATATATACATTCTTCAATAGGTAGGTTTATTATGATGCATTATACACTATTTATGTGTAATTATTACATAATTTGTTTCATTCGTTCATTCATTCATGTTTATTTGATTTTGTATAAATACATATATTTTGTTTGAAATATGATTCTGCGAGTTATAATATGTTTGAACTATGTTTGACCTGATTCCCATCTCAACGTGATACATATGCGCCACAATGGCTCGGTCATATTACCCGTAAATTTTTCTATTCATCACATAAAAATGGGTGTAATTTTTTCAGAATGTCAAAAAAAAATAGATTTCTTGTGTAAATATATATGTTGTTTGAAATATGATTTTTCCAGAGTGATAATATGTTTGAAAAATAAAGATTTCTTGGTGTCAATACATATATTTCGCTTGAAATGTGATTCTTGCAGTGATAATATGTTTGAACTACGTTTGACATGATTCTCATTTCAACGGGATACGTAGGCATCACAATGGCTCGGTCATACTACTAATAAATTTTTTATTCATCACAATAAAAATGGGGGCAATTTTTTAGAATGTCAAAAAAAAGAGAGATTTCTTATGTAAATATATTTTTTGTTTGAAATGTGATTCTTGCAGTGATAATATGTTTGAACTACGTTCGACCTAATTCCCATTTCAACGGGATACTAGGCACCACAATGACTCGGTCATACTTCCCGTAAATTTTCTGTTAATCACAATAAAAATTGACCGCAATTTTATTAGAATGTCAAAAAAAAAAGATTTCTTGTGTAAATATATTTTTTGTTTGAAATGTGATTCTTGCATTGACAATATGTTTGAACTAAGTTTGACCTGATTCCCATTTTAACGGGATACATAGGTGCCTAAGATGGCTTCATATTCCCCCTAAGCTTTTACAATAAAAACAGGGATGAATTTTTAAAAATTGCCCAAAAAAAGAGATTTTCGCAGATTTTGTGTACAACTTAATTTTTGTACATAATTTTATATTTAATAAATGCATTTCATTTTTTTATTTTATATTCTTTACATACACACATGCTAAAAGAAGAAGATTTTGGTCGATATTTTCTTATTAATGTGAATAGTTTGTCCATAAATATACTCATTGATTTTTTTATTCATGCTATTTTTCTTTCAATACATACTTTTATTTTTGCAACATATACATTACCCGTCAGAACCACGCGAGTCTGATTCTCACCATTTGGTGTGATACGTAGGTAGCCCTTCTCGGGTTGGACTCCATAAAAATAAATGTGAATATTTTATTTTGTAACAAGTTTATCTTTTCACGCAACAAATTGCTTTTTCATTTTTGCGACCCTTTCTTTTAGAAATAAATTGTTCCATTTTTTCAAAGGCATCATTTATACTATATCTTCATGAACTACGCATACCTAATTCTTATCTATTTGAGATACGTAGGCAACCCTTCTTGTATTCAGTATTCATTTTTTCAAAATGTCAAAAAATAATTTTGTGTACATATTTTAAGATTCAATCTTTGACTCAATTGGGGCCACTACAGTTAGGAATATGTGAATATTTGACAAAATAAAAATAATTGATTTTGAGGTAAATAATAGATTCTTTTGGCACCTCTCAAAATATTTTGGTGATGCTTGAAAGTTCTCTTGCATGCATTCAAGGTAAGAATAAAACTAACTTCATAGTTTCGAGTGCATTGTGTGATGAGCATTAGATTAAATTTAATTGCATTACGTTGTTGATCTAGAACTTGGCATGAATTGTTTATTGAGGCGAAATTCTGAGTAATATTTGGTTTGAGAAAGAATCGTATGCCTTCTTTGACTCGTTTGTGCCTTTCAAAGCCTACCAAATGATATTATTTCCTAGTTTCTCCTACTTTGAGCCCTTTTTCTTTGGACAAACACATCTTGGCCGCTACCCTTCTTACTGCTTGTGCACGATCCCTCTCTTGGCCCATTGTTCTTGAGCATACAAAAAAGTGTACAAATAATAAGATGAAGATGCAAATTTGAAATTGTCAAAGGCGAAAGACGCAATATCTCAAAATCAAGAATTCAAAGATGACTTCTAGAGACAAAAAAAAAACAAAAAGAAAAAAAGGAGCCAAAAGAGATATGACAAGGTAAAAGTACCCCCTGCAAAATCAAAGAAAGACAGGAAGAAAATTGCTCTAACAAAAGAAAAAAAGTGGGGGGTAAAATGAAAAAAATTGCCAACGAATAAAGTCTCCATGAAGTCGAAATAAAAGAAAGAGACAACAAAGAGGATCAAGCATTAAATGCGTATCAATTGTTAAAAGCACAATTTGGTATGACGCTCAAGGAGGGATAAAGTCACTATCATCCCAAATAAATATCCTACTCGGTCCTTAAGCCTACATTACAAGTAAATAACAAGTCCTACATGATCTCATTCCAAATATTCTCACATTAGTGAAGACCTACATGACGTCCAAGCATATGGTATCACAATTGCATGCATTGAACATCCTTTTGAGTGTGAGCGTATTTTGAACAATGTCCTTAAATCAAATATTTCATGCATGTGTGAGGTAGGACTTTATTTTTTGTGAGGGCACTTGATACATAAGGATTGGTATAAATTGAAATCTTTGTTTAAAGTAAGATGAACAAATATTGTTGATACTTAAGCATGTTTGAGATACCACTTGAATCTGTAGCAATTTCTTCGAATTCAATAACAGTTGGAAAAAAAGAGAGAAAAGAAAAAAAAAGAAATGAAATGAATTATATGCAGTTCTAACTGTTGGTATCAAATGTGGTCAAGATTTGACGATTTCTTCACATTCTTTATTTTTTTTTTTTTTTGGAAAAAAAGGGGCAAGCATCATTTTATTTAAATAATACCTTTCAAAGAGATTTCAGATTTTTTTTCTTTTTTCTTCTATTTTCTTTTTCTTTCATTTTTGATATCCTATAAGTCTGAGATGTTTATCTTTGTTGAATCATTCTTGAAAGAAAAAACAAAAGAACTGTTGGTATCATTCTGGTCATAATTTGACTATTTTTTTTTTAATTTATGAAAAAAAAAAGAAGAAAAAAGAAAAAAAGAGAGAATAGCAAGGATCATTTTG
Organism: Solanum rostratum; assembly: GCA_029948455.1. Taxonomy (NCBI): domain Eukaryota; kingdom Viridiplantae; phylum Streptophyta; class Magnoliopsida; order Solanales; family Solanaceae; genus Solanum; species Solanum rostratum. Next base: position 45,321,545 of record CM057051.1, read on the forward strand.
GTTTGGTCATGTACCTTATGAGATTTTCATTCCTTTTTTACAATGAAAACTGGGATGAAATCTTGAAAAATGGTAAAATGCACAAGCAAGATGTCATCCCCAAAAAGAAAAGATTAGAAATCATGTCAGCACATGCAACGAGGACATAATTTTTGAGAAAAAACTCAAAAATTCATAATAATGTAAAATTTTTCGATCAATAGTTCAAGATTTGTCGAGAAATCTAACTGGGACAGAATTTTTGAGAAAGTCCTCAAATATTCTATCAAGTACCATCAGAAACTCGATAATCAGCTTCAAATGGTCTCTATCATGGCTAGAAGTTCAAAACCGACTCTAAAATCTCCAACATCGCTGAAAGGAAGCAGTGTCATCCTACAAATAAAGGAACATCATTTTCGTATTGCATTACCACAGGCAGTAGTGCTCGTTCATATTTCATTTATTAATTTTTTATTATCATTATATTCATTTTACGTTGCACTATCGGAGGTGGTGGTGTCATTCGCATTCATTTTTACATTGCACTATCGGAGGTGGTAGTGTCATTTGCATTCATTTTACATTGCACTATCGGAGGTGGTAGTGTCATTTGCGTTCATTTTTACATTACACTATCAGAGGTGGTAGTGTCATTTGCATTCATTTTTACATTGCACTATCGGAGGTGGTAGTGTCATTTGTATTTATTTTTACATTACACTATCGGAGGTGGTAGTATCATTTACATTCATTTTGACATTACACTATCGAAGGCGGTAGTGTCATTTGCATTCGTTTTTACATTGCACTATTGGAGGTGGTAGTGTCATTTGCATTCATTTTACATTGTACTATCAGAGGTGGTAGTGTCATTTGCATTCATTTTTACATTGTACTATAGGAGGTGGTAGTGTCATTTGCATTTCGAGAGGGCCATTCATTCATTTTGCATATTCATTCATTTACATTGCCGAGAGGGCCATTCATACATATCTCATTCATATTGCATTGCCGAGTGGGCCATTCATTCATTTGCAATGCCGAAAGGGCCATTTATGCATATTGCATTGCCGAGAGGGTCATTCATTCATTTTGCATATTCATTCATATCGCATTTCTAAGGAGGTTATTCATTCATCTTGCATATTCATATATTTGCATTGCCGAGAGGGCCATCATTCATATTGCATTGCCGAGAGGGTCATTCATTCATTTGCATTGCCGAGAGGTCCGTTCATGTATATTCATTGTCAAAAGGGCTATTCATTCATTTTGCATATTCATTCAAATTTCACTGCTTAGAGGGCCTTTCATTAATCTTGCATATTCATGCATTTTGCCTTGCCAAGAGAGTCATTCATATTGCATTCAATGAATCATCTTTATTTGTCTTACTAATAGACACACATTTTATCCTATATGTATCATTTTACATTTATCTATCAATGGACATGCATTTTTATTCTATATGGATCATTTTTCATTTGTCTTACTGACATGTATTCATATCCTATTAGTGGATCTTATTTGTCTTTTCAAAGGACTTACACATTGCTTCAGAAATCAGATGAAGGTTGTCAACATGCATTGAAAGAGGATGACCAAAGTATTGAAAGTGATGCTACTTTTTTCTTTAATTTTGTCTCTACTAATAAAATTTTTTCTTAGTTTTTTGGGAACATCCAAACAAATGCATTCTCAATTAAATCATAGGCACAAATCAGGTCAACAAAGTTGCAACAATGTGGAACTTTTGGAATTAAGGATCAACTTCCACCGCAATCAAGAATGGTCATATTGAAGGTCATGTGTTTGGCTAAAATTGAGTTTGTCAATTTTCTTTGTCCACGATCTCTTTCATCGATCATATCCAAAGAAAGAGACAGCTGTTGACACCCAATTTTAGCCCAACACTTCAAAAAATTCTTACTTTTTATCTTGATATTTTAAAATAGTTTAAAATATTTTTTGGGTGATTTTAGATTACTTTTTGATAATTGCTCTCATTTCTAAAATATTAGGATTTTAATTATTTTAATTTTAAATTTCAACGTTGTATAATAATTCATTATTTCTTGTTCAGATACAATTATACCCTTATGTTCAATTGACCCACAATTTGGGCCCATATTCTAGCCCATTAGTTTTTGAGATGAAATGTCTTGACATTGCTAATTGACGAGAAGGGATTTTAGAAAATACAAAAAATTAGCTTCTCTTTCTTTCTCTATTTTTTTGACACTCCTCACCAGAATTCGGCGAAAACTCTGGTAGCCTCTCTCCCTCTTTCCCTTACCTCGCGGGAAAACCCATCTCCACTTTCTCTCCACCAAAACGCATGAAAACAGCCCCAAAATCCCACCACGAAACCAGCCACTAAACCCCACCCACCGGAAACTATCGACAAACACCACCTAGAAACACAACCCAAATCTCGACCAAATGACCCCAAATCAGCTACCAAAATGACCCAAAACAGCGGTCAAAATTCCAGCAAGAATATCACCTCCTCTATCACACCACCGCAATGTCAGAGAATACAAACACCACCTAAAAACCATTTCGACCAATAGCGTCCAACACCTCCACCGGCGAACTCTGTTCTGCTGGAAAATAGTAACAAAACAGCCCCTTCAAACCACCAAATCTCACCGGCAAAACACTCTCTTCGCCGATCTCTCTCTCCCTCTAAGACCCGCCACCAAACAACCCTTTTTCGCTAGATTCTAGCCGCCAGAAATGCCACCAAACCCACTAACAACAACAGGAAATCAGTCCATAAAACCCCAAACTACCACCTACACAGCCCTCGTCGGATCTGGTCGTCTCTGTCTATGTATGTATCTCCTTCATCTTCAAGATTCTAGGGCAGGGGCATTTCCACTTTTCATCAGATTTGGTCGCCTCTTTTTTTTAATGTATGTATCTCTTTCATATTCACTCTTCTCCTCAATGCTTTTGGTTTTTATTTTTTTATTATTTTTTTTCTTTTTTTGTTTAGTTTTGACTCTTAATGGAACTTATTACTTTATTGCTTTTCGGGTGTATATATGTGTTTTTATATATTATTACTTTAGCGTTCCAATTCTTATTTTTTTGTGGATTTCTATGATATCTGTAGATTCATGTTTGATTTATTCATAAGTTGGTCATCCATTTCTGTTCACAATTTTATCACTCTTTGATTTCAAGCATTTTTCTAAGTAATTGCAGTAATTTGTTTTGATCACTGTTTGTTAACTATTGCATGTCATTTTATTTTATATTTGTTGGTTTCATAAATGTTAGTGAGTAACTTGGCCAATGAAAAATCTATCCGTCGGGTTTCGAGGCCTCCCTATTTAAAAGGGCGGAAATATCTTAGTTTAGATTAATATCGGTAACATGTTGAAATTTGTGAATTTTAGTTTAAGCTCACATACACATTGTCTATTAAACTTGGCTAGTGACAAATCTATTCGTCGGATTTCGAGGCTTTCCCATTTAAAAATACAAAAAAAGTTAGTTTAATTTTATTTCTATTACATGTTAAAATTCGAGAAAATTTTAGTTTAAGTTTCTTACATATTAGATTGTTAAAATGGACCGATGAAAAATCTATCCATCGAATTTCGAGGCCTCTTCATTCAAAAGGATGAAAAATTTTAGTTTAGAATAATGTTTGTTGTATTGTTAAATGTAACGCCTGGTAAAATTATCAAAATACCCCTAGAGGATGGAGGTGCGTATAATGCGTCTTACGATGCTCGTATGGAAAATCCAAGGCCGAATTTGTGATCATCACGAAAAATTGAGTGGGGGAAGAGTCTCAGTCAATTTTTAGAGCAACCAAGTCAAAAGATAATTTTTCGTTCCGAAATGAAAAACAGTGGAGGTGCGTGACAGAGCCGCATCGCGTACCAATCGCAGAGAGGGACTTATGTTTTCTAAAAAAATTCAATGGGATTGAGAAAACTCATTCAAAAAAATTTTCCGAAAAATATACTGTATGCGACCAGTCCGCGTCGGGGACTAAGTCACTCCAAGTCTAGAAAATTTCTAAATTTTTTTAGGGGCATTTTGGTCCATTCCTAACACTTTCTAAACTCCATATACAACTAATATAAGTCATTTTCACGAAGAAAGGGTTCAAAACCCCATCAAAAATCTTCTTCCTAATAAGGCTAACAAGCTAGGGCTTGAGGAGAGTAGAGGAGAATTGAGATTGAAAAGTTCAAGAGAAGATCCCAAGAGAGATTTTTGTTAGCAATCATACCAGGTATGTAAGGATAACCTAAAGGCATAGAATTGTTCTTCCATATGCCCCCCTTTTGATTAAATTGAGTCCATAATCGAAGATAGTGAATCTATATATGAAAATCCTTGAATATTCTACTGAGATTTTACTTATTCCATGTATTATCTTAAATTGATGATCATCAAAAACTTGATTTACTGCATAAATGGTTTTCATGAATGATTTCACCAAACTCTATGTGTATTTTATTAAAGATTGCAAGAATGAACTTAGGGAATGGGTCTAGAGCCTTGACAATAATGATGTACTTGATATTTGTGAATGTGGTCTGAATGATGAGAGTATTAATAATGATGTTGATGAGAATGATGTTCTTTGAATCTTGAAAAGCTTTAAACTTAATTCTAAAAGAATGTTTCGAGTCCAAAAGTTGATGTCGATGAGACGATTTGATGTACTATATCCCTATGGGACTGATGATGAGAAATCTTGATATTGATGTTTTATGGGCATGTCTAGTTCTAGGAGGAGTATTGAGCACCAAAATGGGTAAGAGTGAGTCCAACTTGAACTCATTAACTACGTGGCCAGCGTAGGAGAAGATTGAACCTTAAAACGGATGCTTCCTTTATACCAAAAGAGGACTAATGTTATTTACTGTAGATCCACTGATGTGATGTCCTTTACCCTGGCAAGGTACTGGATGGATGTGGTAACGACATCGCTTCGTTGTATCATCACCGGCTAATAGGTGATGGTTGTCGAATAGAGAAACTCCTAGTTAGGTTCCTTACTGATAGAACTCTGATATTGATATGATGGTATGAGTCTTGATAGATGTTAATGATTTATTGTCTACTCTCTATTCTTGTCCTAGACGGGCATTGGTCCTTCGATTTGAGTTGAGTCGAGTTTCCTTGAGACGAGTCTGATGTATTGATGATGTTGAGATAAGATGTTAATGAGTCATTTGTCTACTCTATATTCTTGCTTTAGATAGACAATTGACATTCCGATGAAGTATGATATTGAGTTGATGTTATGCCTATATTATTTTACCTGTGTTGTTATATTCAGCCATCTTACATACTGTATATTCTACGTACTTACGCCGCTCGGTGTTGCGTCATTTCATGATGCAGATACAAGAGGTAGAGGACTTCAGCAGTGCATCATTGAGGTTCCAAGGTTTCTAATTCCAGCTATTGGTGAGCCCTCTTTGCTATCCGGAGGAGCCCTTTCCTTTATCAGTTTTTTGATTTTATTGAGTTGGGTAGTCATGGCCTGTCTTGGTACCATCTTAGACTGTTGAGTTGAGGTAGAGGCTTCAAGACTAGAGTGAGGAATTGATGTTGGGGGTTTTCCCTTCCTTGAGTTGAGTTAGTAATAATATTTACTTATCGTAGATGTTGAGACTGAGGTTGTTGGCCTATGGATTTTTTTATTGATGTAGAATTGACTGAGAGGCTCACTATCTTTATTCTTTTATCCTACTACTTTCCGCTATGTTTAATGTTGAATGACTAGCTTGAGATCGAGTGGTTCGCTTAGGGACAAGCAATAGTCTCTGGGTACTAGCCATTCCTATGGTACCCTCCCGGGGCGTAACAAACTTGGTACCAGAGCACAGAGTTCAAGAGTCCTAAGGAGTCTATGAAGTCCTGTCTAGTAGAGTCTTGTTTATGTGTGTTGTACACCACATTTAATAAAGAGGAGGTTATAGGATATTAGGAATGGTTACACTTCTCCTTTATCCTGAGTTCGTGCGATAGAGTTTGACTCTATAAAACTCCCTTCTAATTCATGTGTTATAAGTTGCAGATCATGCCTCCTAAGCGTACTGCTGCCCAAAGAGATGCCTCAGCCCCAAACACTGAGAATCTCCCACCAAAGGCCCCTACTCATACTGAGATGAGCAGACGGGACCAACTTGCCAGAGCTACTGCGGTTCCACAGGCACCTCCTGCTCAGTCAGCCTCTACCCCAGTGGCGGACTTCAGAAGAGCCATTGCTTTGCCCACCCAACTAGTGGCCTCCTAGAGTAATAGCTGAGGTCCCCAGGCCCCTAATTCCAGTTCCTAAGAGCCCACGCCAGTCTATACGGGGTCAGAGGTTGAAGAGGACCCACAAAACTTTATTGATGAGATGTGCAAGGTATTTAGGGCTATGCATGCGAATGAGGTTGAGGGAGTTGAACTTGCATCCTATCAGCTTAAGGATATTGCGAATATCTGGTATAACTAATGGGAAGATAGTCGAGGTGAGGATACTGAGCCGACTGAATGGGATGAGTTTGAGAGTGTTTTCCTCAACTACTTCTTTCCCCAAGAGTTGAGGGAGGCAAAGGTTGAGAAGTTCATGAACTTGAAGCAAGAAGGATTGACCGTCAAAGAGTACATCCTCAAATTCATTCAGCTGTCTCGATATGCGCAAGAGATGGTACTTGATATGAGGGTGAGAATGAGAAAGTTTGTGTCTGGATTGGGCAGTCATGTAAAGAGGGAGTGTAAGGCAGCATTGCTGATCCTAGGTATGGACATCTCTAGACTTGTAGTCTATGCCCAGCAAACTGAGGAAGACAAAAAGAAGGATAAGGAAGAGCAGCAGAGCAAGAAGGCCAAATCGGCAGACATGAGCCTAGCCAACATAAGCAGAATAAGGGTGACAAAACTTACTTTTAGAGGAGGTCTTCTAGCTATGCACCCTCTGCGGCAAGTGCGCCCGTTCAATAAAACAGGTATGATCAGAAATCTTATGGTCACCAGAACTTCAGAGCTCAAGGTCTTCAGTCTCAAACTAGTGTGGCCCAAGGCCCGAGAATAAAGCCATCCTATGGCAGATATGGCAAACTTCACCTAGGTGCATGTTGTGAGGGCACAAATGGTTGTTATACATGCAGACAGACTGGCCACTTTCAGAGTAAGTGTCCTACGAGGAGATGGGGTGATGAAAGTAACAAAGTGTAGTCGGTCTGTAGCGCCCCCCGTGGGCAGCCATCAGAAGGGTACTACTATAGGTACAGGAGGCAGAACAAACCATCTGTATGCGATGGGTAATTGATAAGATCAAAAGGTTGCACCAGATATTGTTACAAGTATGCTTCGAGTCTTTTCTGACAATTGTTATGCATTGCTTGACCTGGGTGCCACTTTATATTTTGGGACTCCCTTTGTGTCCAATAGATTTGAGATTCTTCCAGAATTTTTGTTTGAGCCTTGTACTATTTCCACTCCCGCTGGTGAGTCTATCCTAGCTGAGAGGGTCTATAAAGATTGTGAAGTATCCATCTATCATAGGGATACTCTGGTTGACTTGGTAGAGTTGGAGAAGGTTGACTTTGATGTAATCCTTGGTATGGATTGACTTCATGCCTGTTATGCCTCAATAGATTGTGGAACCCGATTTTTCGGGTTCCAATTTCTGAATGAATCGGTCCTTGAGTGGAAGGGAAGTTCTGTTGCACCCAAGGGTAAGTTTATTTCCTACCTCAGGGCTAGGAAGTTAATCTCTAAAGGTTGTATTTACCACCTCGTGCGAGTTAATTCTAATGATATTGATCCCCCTCCCGATGAGTTAGTTCCGACTGTGAACTAATTTCCTGAAGTGTTCCCTGAGCATTTACCTGGAGTCCTTCCTTATAGAAAGATCGACTTTGGGATTGTTCTTCCCGATACGCAACCTATCTCAATTCCACCGAATAGGATGGCTCCCGATGAGTTGAAAGAGTTGAAAGAGCAATTGAGGGATTTGTTAGAGAATGGCTTTATTAGGCCAAGCGTTTCTCCTTGGGGTGCTCTCGTAAGGTTTGTGCGAAAGAAAGATGGGTCTCTCAAAATGTGGATAGACTATAGAGAATTAAACAAAGTCATGATCAAGAATGAATATCCTCTCCCATGATAGATGATCTATTTGACTAACTTTAGGATGCCTCATGCTTTTCAAAGATAGACCTCAGATTGGGATACCATCAGTTGAAAGTGAGGGAGTGTGACATTCCAAAGACAGCTTTCAGGACTAGATATGGCCACTTTGAGTTTTTGGTCATGTCCTTTGGGTTGACAAACACACCTACAACCTTCATAGACTTGATGAATAGAATGTTCATACCCTATCTTGACATGTTTTTAATCGTGTTCATCGACAACATTTTGGTGTATTTGAAGGATGAAGAGGAGCATGTCAATCACCTTAGAGTTGTCCTTTAGACTCTTAAGGACCATGAGTTGTATGCAAAGTTCTTGAAATGTGAGTTTTGGCTCAAGTCAGTGGCTTTCCTAGGCCATGTGGTTTTGGGTGATGGTATTCGAGTTGATGCCCAGAAGATTGAAGCGATTAAGAACTGGCCAAGACCAACCTCTCCAACTGATATAAGAAGTTTCTTGGGGTTGGCAGGATACTACCGTTGGTTCGGTGATGGATTTTCTTCCCTATCCGCACCATTGACCGAATTGACTCAGAAAAAGGTAAAGTTTCAGTGGTTTGAGAAATGTGAGAAGAGCTTCCAAGAGTTGAAGACTAGGTTGACTACTGCACCTGTTTTGGCCTTGCCCGATGGGACAGAGGATTTTGTAATATATTGTGATGCGTCAAGAGTTGGGTTGGGTTGTGTGTTGATGCAGAGGGGGATGATGATAGCCTATGCTTCTAGGCAACTCCGGGTTCATGAAAGAAACTATCTGACCCATGATCTCGAGTTGGCGGCAGTGATGTTCGCACTTAAAATCTGGCGCCACTACTTGTATGGAGTGCATGTGGATGTGTTCACTAACCACAAGAGCTTGCAATATGTTTTCAGTCAGAGGGAGCTCCATTTACGATAAAGGAGATGGTTGGAGTTTCTCAAGGATTATGACATGAGTATCCTATAACACCCAGGTAAAGCTAACATTGTTGCTAACGCTCTTACAAGTTGTCAACGGGTAGCACAACCCAGGTTGAGGAAGAGAAGAAAAAGCTAGTAAAGGAAGTGCATTAATTGGCTCGATTAGGAGTCCAACACGAGGAGAATAATGAAGGATGAATCAATGTTCAGAGTGGGTCTGCATCATCTCTAGTAGTAGAGGTAAAGGAGAAACAAGATCGAGATCCCATCATACTCCAATTGAAGGAGGTTGTCCACAAACAAAAACTGATGGTCTTCTCCAAAGGGGGAGATAGGGTGTTGAGATACTAGAGTAAGCTATGCGTCCCTGATGTTGATGGTATTCGAGAGAGGATCATGGCTGAAGCCCACAATACTAGATATTCCATTCATCCGGGATCTACCAAAATGTACCACGACTTGAGAGAAGTTTATTGGTGGAGTGGAATGAAGAGGGATATTGCTAAATTCGTTTCAAAGTGCCCAAATTGTCAGTAATCAAAGGCCAAGTGGCTTGGCTCAGAATATTGGGATTCCAGAATGGAAGTGGGAGGTGGTTAACATGGATTTCATCACCAGCCTACCGAGATCCCGGAGGTAGCATGATTCCATATGGGTGATTGTAGATAGGTTGACTAAATCAGCACACTTTTTATTAGCCAAGACAACTAATACTGCAAAGGAGTATGCCAAGATGTACAGCCAACCTACCTTTAATACGAAATCCACCACTGCCCTGAGCACCTCTGGCCGATGACCCAAAGAAGTACCAACATCCAAGAGATTGTAAGGTTGCATAGAGTTCCCTTGTCTATCATCTCGGACAGAGGAGCTCAATTTACCTCCCACTTCTGGAGATCTTTCCAGAAAGGATTGGGTACCAAGGTAAATTTGAGTACAGCTTTTCATCCACAAATGAATGGTCAGGCAGAGCGCACCATTTATACAGTAGAAGATATGTTGAGAGCCTGCATCCTTGATTTCAAAGAGAATTAGGACGACCACCTACCATTGATTGAATTTGCATATAACAACAGTTATCATGCAAGCATTCAAATGGTCCTCCTATGAGGCCTTTTATGGTAGGAGGTGTAGATTAACCATTGGGTGGTTTGAGGTTGGGAAGGCTGAGTTGATTGGGCCTGACCTTGTCCACCAGTCCATGGAGAAGGTGTAGATTATTAGAGAGAGGTTGAAGACTGCACAAAGCCGGCAGAAATCTTCCATCGATGTGAGGAGAAGGGACTTAGAATTCGAGGTGAGCGATTGGATGTACTTGAAGGTATCACCCATGAAGGGTGTCATGAGGTTTGGAAAGAAGGGGAAGTTAAGTCCACGCTATATTGGCCCTTATCAGACTGTGAGGAGGATTGGGAAAGTTATTTACGAGTTAGACTTGCCTTCTGAGTTAGACGGAATCTATCCGGTATTCCATATCTCTATGCTGAAGAAGTGTTTGGGAGATCTTGCCTTGGTGATCCCTATTGAGAGCACTGGAGTAAAAGATAGCTTGTCCTATGAGGAAATGCTAGTCTAAATCCTTGATCGATAGGTTCGCAAATTGAGAAACAAAGAGATAGCCTTTGTTAAGGTTTTATGGAGGAATCAATTTGTTGAGGAAGCCATGTGGGAAGCTGAGGAAGAGATGAGAGCCAAATACTCACACCTATTCATGCCTGATGAAGAGAATATCGAATGTTATGTTCCTACCCTTAACTTAACTTGATATTTCCATCTTGAGTTGATGTGTCCATTCTTGATGTTATAAATAGAGTTACCGAGGTTGATGAAGAGTTGAGAGTCTGAGTTATTGAGTGATTATCATGATGACTATTGAGTCTATTCGTGCCATATTACCACTCCTGCTCATCATTCGAGGACGAATGATCCCAAGGGGGAGATGATGTAACACTTGATAAAATTACCAAAATACCTCTAGAGGAGGGAGACGCATTAAGGGAGATGCGCATAATGCGTCTTCCGAGGCTGGATTTGTGATCAGCACGAAAAAATGAGTGGGGGAAAGGTCTTGATCAATTTTTAGAGCGACCGAGTCAAAAGATAATTTTTTGTTCTGAAACGAAAAATAGTGGAGGTGCGCGACAGAGCCGCATCGCGCACCTATCGGGGAGAGGGACTTATGTTTTTGAGTTTTTGATGGGATTGAGAAAACTCATTCAGAAAATTTTTGCAGAAAATATACTGGTACGTGACCAGTCCGCGTCGCGGACTGAGTCAATTCGAGTTTGGAAAATTTCTAAAATTTTTGAGGGGCATTCCGGTCCATTCCTAACACTTTCAAAACTCCATATACGACTAATATAAGTCGTTTTCACGAAGAAAAGGTTCAAAACCCCATCCTAAATCCTCTTTCTAACAATGGTAACAAGCTAGAGCTTGAGGAGAGTAGAGGAGAATTGAAATTGAAGAGTTCAAGAGGAGATCCCAAGAGAGATTTTTGTTTAGCAATCATCCTAGGTATGTAAGACTAACATAAAGACATAGAACTGTTCTTCCATGTGGCCCCTTTTTGATTGAATTGAGTCCATAATCGAAGATAATGAGTCTATATATGAAAATCTTTGAGTATTCTACCGAGATTTTACTTATTCCATGTATTTTCTTAATTGATGACCATCACAAACTTGATTTACTGCATAAATGGTTTTCATGAATGATTTCACCAAACTCTATGTGTATTTTATTAAAGATTGCAAGAATGAACTTAGGGGATGGGTCTAGAGCCTTGACAATAATGATGTACTTGATGTTTGTGATTGTCGTCTGAATGATGAGAGTGTTAATGATGATGTTGATGAGAATGATGTTTTTTGAATCTTGAAAAGCTTGAAACTTAATTCTAAAAGAATGTTTTGAGTCCAAGAGTTGATGTTGATGAGACGGCTTAATGTACTATGTCCCTATGGGGTTGATGATGAGAAATCTTGATGTTGATGTTCTATGAGCATGTCAAGTTCTGGGAAGAGTATTGAGCACGGAAATGAGTAAGAGTGAGTCCCGCTCGAACTCATTAACTACGTGGCCAGCGTAAGAGAGGATTGAACCGTAAAACGGATGCTTTCTTTGTCCCTGAAGAGGACTGATGTTATTTACTATAGATCCACTGATGTGATTCCCTTTACCCTGGCAAGGTACTGGATGGATGTGGCAACGACATCGCTTCATTGTATCATCACTGACTCATAGGTGATGGTTGTCAGTTAGAGAAACTCCGATGTTGATGTGATAGTATCAGTCTTGATGGATGTTGATGGTTTATTGTCTACTCTCTGTTCTTGTCCTAGACTGGCATTGATCCTTCGAGTTGAGTTGAGACGATTTTCCTTGAGACGAGTCTGATGTATTGATGATGTTAAGATAAGATATTGATGAGTCATTTGTCTACTCTTTTTATTCTTGCTTTAGATAGACAATTGACATTCTGATGGAGTATGATGTTGAGTTGATGTTATGCCTGTATTATTCTACCTGTGTTGTTATATTCAACCATCTTACATACCGTACATTCCACGTACGGACACCACTAGGTGTTGCATCATTTCATGATGCAAAGACAAGAGAGGATTTTAGCAGACGCATCGTTGAGATTCCGAGGTTTCTAATACCAGCTATTGGTGAGCCCTCTTTGCTATCCGGAGGAGCCCTTTCATTTATCAGTTATTTGATTTTATTGAGTTGGGTATCCATGGCCTATCATGGTACCATCTTAAACTGTTGAGTTGAGGTAGAGTCTTCATAGACTAGAGTGAGGAATTGATGTTAGGGTTTTCCCTTCCTTGAGTTGAGTTAGTAATAATATTTACTTATCGTAGATGTTAAGACTGAGGTTGTTGGCCTATGACTTTTTTTTATTGATGTAGAATTGATCGAGAGGCTCACTACTTTTATTCTTTTATCCTACTACTTTCCGCTATGTTTGATTTCGAATGATTGGCTTGAGATCGAGTGGTTCGCTTGGGGACTAGCAATAGTCTCTAGGTGTCTGCCACACCTAGGGTACCCTCTCGGGGCATGACATTAAAATCCAAATTTATTAGTTTAAGTTCATTATTTATCAAACTGGCCAATGACAAAACTTCTTCGTCGGTTTTCGAGGCCTCCGCATTTAAAAAGACGGAAAAAGTTAGTTTAATTTCGCATATATTACATGTTAAAATTCAAAAACAAATCTTAGTTGAAAATTCATGCATGTATTGTTTGATAAACTTGGCCAATGAAAAATCTATCCGTCGAATTTAGAGGCCTTCTCATTCAAAAAGACGAAAAATTTTAGTTTAGAATAATATTTGTTATATTGTTAAAATTCAAATCTATTAGTTTAAGTTCATTACTTGATTAACATAGCCAATGAAAAATCTATCCCTCGGATTTCGAGGCCTCCCCATTAAAAAAGACGGAACAATTTTAGTTTATTCTTTATTTATTCATTATTGTGTATATTATCAACGTTAAGCAAATATTAGGACGTTCCTCATATCGTTATTTATTGTTTGTGTATATTTGTGATTATTATACTTGTGTTATATATGTGTCTCCTCCTCGATTTGAAAAAAATGAGTTCAGCTGGGACCCACAGTTGTGGATTCTGAAAGGTGCTAATACCTTCTTTTTGGAATAACTTGAACCCTTACCTAGAATTTTTCGGTTCGCAGACTATTTTGTAAACAATTAATTGGTTCCCTAATTATCCTTAAAATTAGGTGGCGACTCCAAAACCCTAAATTAAATTATTTTTTCTAAAAATATTCTTTTTAAATGCTTTTCTTTATTATTTTTTACAAGTTGTCACGACGTTGCGCCTTCGAGATGTCAACACCTACTTCATGGTTGTGTCATTATATTTATTTTGCTTCAACTATGATTTTACTAAATATAATAAGAGCCAGTTAAGCTGCTCAAACAGGCAGCAGGTCATGTATGCTTGAGCAGCTTAAGGGTACATCTAAAATTTTTATGATTCTTGTAATTTGCTTGTCTTTTTTTTTAGTGTTGAAAATAGTACTATTCATGTTGATTAAAGTTGCTCAAGCAGGCAACACGTAGACATACCTACTTGAGCAGCTTGAGGGTATATCCGTAATTTTTAATGATTCTTCCATTGTAATTGCTCAAGTAGGCAGCAGGTGTTTGAAGGCATATTCGCAATTTTTTATGGTTCTTCCGTTGTATAATTTGTTTGTCTTATTTTTAGTGTTACAAATGCTATTAATCATAATAATTAAAGTTGCTCAAACACACCGCGGATCAATATGCTTGCTAGAGTAACTTGAGGGTATATTCGTAATTTTTTATGATTCTTCCATTTTAATTTATTTATCTTATTTTTAATATTAAAAAATGCGACTAATCATGATTATTAATGAATAAAAATATTTCTAAAAATCATATTACATTACAATATTAATAATTTAAAATATTTTAAAAATCATATTAAAATTTTAATTAACTCTCTAAATACCATTTAAATTAAAACAAAAAAATAACACCAATGTCTAGTTATAATATTAGTAAAACCATCCATTTCCGTGTAGGTACAAAACTGTAATCCTTTCATCCCATGGTCAACAAAAATGGCTATGGTCTTGTCTTCACTTTCTGTTTCTTACCCTAAAATCCCAGGTACTCCAAAACACATTCTACTAATACTCAGCAACTAAACATCAACAAATTACTATATTAACTGGGTTTTTGTATCCTAAAATATCTAGTTGTTTTGTATCTCAAAATCCCCAAAATGCAAAGACTAAAGAACTAATTTTTGGTAGGTAATCGGAAAAGTTGCAGAGAACTTCTGTGTATTAACAGGTTTACTAGAATGTGCGCATTTACACCTTCAAAGTCGAAGAAAATAGTATGGATATGGACAGAGAACAAACAAGTGATGACGGCTGCTGTGGAGAGAGGTTGGAATACTTTCATCTTCCCTTCCAATCGCCAAGATCTTGCCCTTGAGTGGTCTTGTAAGTTTTCCTTTTCTTCTTATATACTCTATTTCGTCTTCGGTACATTTAGACAATGATGCACATACACCCATTTTTTATGTCTAGTATTGACTTGGTGCACCCCTTTAATGAACGCAATTTTATTTTATCATTATTTGAGTATAATAAGTTTAATGCCTTGAGAAATGATTATAGTTAACAATAAGGTTAAATTAGAAACTAAATATCTTTTGGTTGGGAATAAATTATCCTAATATTAACTATCCTATGTCCCAAATAATCTCATTATTACTCAATACCTCCGACCAAAGGTAGGATAAAATAATCATACATTTTATGTTACGATTATTATATCTTATATCTCATACCAAATAACTCCTAAGTGATAGTGGCCTACGCCTAGTGGTCTTAGTACTTTAGGTTTCTATTAGACAATTTTACTGTCTTTTTTTGGTTTCCTACTTGGTGTCCGGTATCACATTGTAGCCCGACTAAACTTGAATTCGCGCTGGAAAGTCCTACATGTAAAATGCTCCTTAATAAAGATGACTCTGTATCCAAGGAGACTTGAACTCGAGACCTCTAGTTAAGGCTCCACCACAATCCTTGTTGGTAATTTTACTGCTTTCATACTTGTTTTCCAATTCATTGTTTGCTTATTGCACAATATGCAACTGTTATTAACTAACCTAAAGGTCTAAACGGCCAATGTGTGTCCTTGACCTCATATAAGTTAACTGTGCTGTTTTCACCGTAAACAAATTTATCTCTTGATTTTCTAAATTGGACAAGTAAAAGTGTACATTAATTTTTAGTGGAGGAATAGTTTGACAACTTATCGTTTGTGTGAGCTTAGTTTTAACTTTGTATATTCTTAATTAGAGTAGGGGTTGCAAGAGAGCAGATTATTACCACCCCTGCCATAGTCACTATTTTATTTATAACTGTGACTATTTGTTGTAGTCAACAAGGTTTAAACTTTCAAAAAAAGTAAGTCATATTGGAAGGACTGTACCCCGAATTGACAAACAAATAACAATTGTCTTTAAATCTGAGACCTGCCTCTGAATTGTGAGAATTTCAGTATTCAATGCTATGTGACAAAATTCAGTGTCAGGGCAAGATAATGAGAAACAAGAGAGCTTTTCCTGATTCTATACCCTATATATGTTTTCTTCCTGATTAACTATGAATACTGAGCATGGATTTCCATTACTTTGTTTGAATCGTGAAGTTCTCTACAACGTTTGATTGTGTTCTTCTACATTTCTGGTTCTATCACTTGCAGCAATTGCATTGATATATCCTCTCTTTATTGAAGAGGGGAGACTAATTGATCATGAGCATCAGAGAGTTGCTGCATTTGCTGAGATTTCTTCCCCTCAGCAGTTAGAACAGTTTCAAATATCGGAGGAACAGCCAGATAAAGTTGTTGTTAATTTATTAGATTGGCAGGTACTCATTGCACTTTCTCTTTCACAATGTTATTTGCTGTCGAAAGATGCTATGCAAACTGTTACCACGCTAATGGAAGAATCATTTCCAGACTTTTAACAACAATTTCTAAATGATTTCTTTTTCAAAAGCTAAACCTTTGGAAGTTGCTTGCATATAATCTTCTGATCAACAATCAAGCGATGATTGTTAAGAACAGACAAAAATACGAAAGAAAATAAGGAATGATTGTCTTAATTCATTCATTCAAATACATAAGAATACATAATTCATTCATTCTGCAACTAATGCTACACAATATTCTACACTAAATGTAGCATCTAGAATATCTCTTACATATATTCTACAACTAATGCTACACAATATTCTACACTAAATGTAGCATCTAGAATCTTATATATATTTTACAACTAATGCTACACAATATTCTACACTAAATGTATTCATACAAGATATTCTATGATCTTACCATCATGCTAACAACGATGCCTCAATCCAAATTGGTTGGGGTGAATGAGTTGGTTTCTATGTGTTACTTCATTGAATTTTTGTGACAGTGTGAATTCATGTGGATTCTCACTCTAGTTGTTAATTGGCTGACCTAGCATTTCTCCAAGTGCATTAAATTCTCCATCTTATATGAGTCCACTTCACTTGCTGGTTTACGTTTGTTCATTCCATAGGTGATACCTGCTGAAAACATTGTTGCAGCTTTCCAAGGCACTCAGAGAACTGTACTTGCTGTCTCAAAGACACAATCAGAAGCTCAAGTCTTTCTTGAGGTAGTATACTACATTGGACTTCAAGTCATTAAGAGAGTAAAGTCTCACACAAAGTAGGATATTTTACGGTACTTAGAGTGGTGTTTTGCTGCTAAGAAGCACCAAGTTTCACTTCATCTTTTTTGCTTTGCTAGGCCTTGGAACACGGTTTGGGTGGTGTAGTAATGAAAGTTGAGGATGTTGGCACAATCCTTGAGCTGAAGGTAGTTCCTTCTCAAAAGAGGATTCTTCCTTGGTGAAGAGTTAGTTTTTGATGTCAGTTTTCATTGTTAGGGTTATTTTGATAGAAGACGTGAAGTGGATATTCTGTTGAACTTGACGAAAGCCCAAATAACTCGTGTTGAAGTGACTGGAATGGGTGACCGCGTCTGTGTGGATATCTGCAGCCTTATGAGACCTGGTGAAGGTCTTCTGGTTTGCTGCTACTGTCCTATCTATTTCTGTTTTTCTACAATTTGCAGATAGTTTTTGGCATTTCAATTTCATTCTTACCGCATAACTTTTGTCCCTTAGGTTGGATCCTTTGCAAGAGGGCTTTTCCTTGTTCACTCAGAATGCTTGGAGTCAAATTACATCTCTAGCAGGCCTTTTCGAGTTAATGCGGTGCGTCTATGAAGCCATTTAAATGTTCTGTGAAGTAACAGAAGGACAAGAACTATTATTGAAAGGATAGCTTGATGGTGAAAATTTCATTTTTGTTATTTCAATGTTTTGTTAGCATTTCTGGTGGTTCGTGAAAAAGTTATCTCCACAAATTGGATCTTAATTCTAACCTCTATAGAAGACATCTCTAGTATTACCATAACTGCATTTCCCCTTGTGTCTTTTATAAATTTTTGTTCCGGATCCTCAACATCAATTCTTTTCGATGTTGAATTTCATTAATGCATCTCAAATTATAATGTACAGCCAGTGGTCTTCAGTATGACAATTCTTTGGACTTTAGCAGGGGCCTGTTCATGCATATGTTGCTATTCCTGGAGGAAAGACTAGCTATCTCTCGGAACTTAAGTCTGGCAAAGAGGTCATTGTGGTTGATCAAAGGGGTATGCAGCGAACAGCAATTGTTGGGCGTGTAAAAGTTGAGACCAGACCACTGCTCCTTGTGGAGGCAAAGGTTTGTGAACCGTTCCATCTCTGCTAAAATAAAAGGTTCTCTGCCTTCTTTGCTTGTTTGTGTGATTTTTTTGCTCGTGTAACTTTGGCATAGTGTGGCTACAGATACAATCATAATACAACTGTTAATCATATTAACGTATCCAAGTAGGAAAATGGAAATCTAATTAGCTGGACAAGTGTTATTAGACAATGATATCATAGCTTCTTCTTTCTGAAAAAAAAGGGAAGTTGTGCAAATGATGGTTTACACCTGACATATTTGAAGTATTAACTTCTGGTGGAGTTTTCTTGTTCGAGAGTAAAAGAATGTGCTCGTCAGCAAAACAACAAATTGGAAAATACCTTTACGTTTAGCTAGTCAGACAAGTCATTGAGCTGTTGTTAATACTACTAGTCTCAGTATCTGCAGCTTCCAACATGTTCACTTGAAAATGAAGAACTAGTGTAAAATTTCTTCGACTGGTTTAACTTTCAACCAATTACACTTGTCTATCTATATCTCTAATGCTAATTTGGAAATTGGCAATTATGCAGGTAGAATCAGAAGATGAAAGTTATTCTATTCTCTTGCAGAATGCGGAAACAGTTGGATTAGTCTCTCCCCTTCATGGTAAATATTCTAGTCGAAGCATCTTTCTCTTTTTGTTCTTTCTGTGGCTCAACACTCCCCGGTATATTTCTGCAGGCGAGGGGCATCAGCGAACAGCAATTCCAGTGAGCTCACTCAAAGTTGGTGATGAAGTTCTGGTCCTACTGCAGGGAGGTGCTCGACATACTGGAATAGAAATTAAAGAGTTTATTGTTGAGAAATGAATTATTTTCCGCATATTCACACATTTTGTTGACAGATGAGTGGCCTTAAGCTCTTAATGATGGCAGAAATGCATCTTTTACTAAATTCTTTAATTTTGTACCAAAAGCAACAAGCAACAAACAACAACATACCCAACGGAATCTCACAAGTGGAGTCTGGGGTGCGTAGAATGCACGCAGATCTTACCACTATATCATAGAAGTAGAGAAACTATTTTTTTGGAACCCTTGTCTCAAAAACCCATAAGCAAAATAAGCTAGATATGACAAAAAGAGTGACTATTAACGAAAAACACATGCCAATATGTAACACACATATGACAAATACTAACAATATATGATATAAAATACGCTTGCTCCTGCTATCTTATGATACCTCAAGGCTAGATATTCACCTAACTTTACCAACCAATTAGCGATCACTTCCCTCCAATACTTCTTTGGTCATGTTCTCGGTGTATATATGGACCGAGTTGGTTCAAATTCCAAATCAAACTATTTTTTTAGATATTTAAATTTGTAAACTAAATCAAAATTTGAGTTTTTCTTCTTCGGATTTCTTTGAATAATTCCATATTTCTTGGATTTTCAAATTGTGTGATATTGATGTCGATGTTGAAATTTGTAGTTGTGATTGTGATGAATTTCAATAATGGCAATGGTGGTAATTTGATTCAAATGGTGAATTTAGTCAAATTCATTATGATTGTTACTAATTTTTTTATAGTGACCATGATTATTATGAGAAAATTTTGATGGTGAATTTGGGTTGTGACTGTGGAATGTAGGGTTGTGGAGGTGGGAATTGGTGATAATGACAACAATCATGGGGGTTTAATGGTGTATAGGAAAGCAAAAATAATTGGAGTGACACGGATTTTTTTTTTTTAAAAAATATCTGATAGAATTATTGATGTGGCCATGACATGGTGATCACTTGATTGAGTGTGAAATATTTTTTATCATGTGATTAGTTGTATGTGTGTTAGGGTGGAAATAAATTCACTTCAAGTAATTCAATTGTGTAATAGGTCATCACAACATTTTAAATATGTAACTAACTTTTCGTGACAAGTTTAGAGGGAAATTTATATCTTTTCCTTTAGATTATTCAACCAAAATAATAATAAAAATTGCATAAAATAAATATTACAATTAAATAAGTTATAATAAAAATGATCATAATTTAAAAGTACTAAACCATGCTATAATAAGTCTAACAAGTATTAATTATATGACTAAACACTATAGAAAACTAATATTAGATGTCTAAATCAATATAAAGTTACGGAACAAATATTCAATATCATTGTCATTTTTAGTGTAGAATTCCTTTTTTTTTTTTTTTTTGGTATTAGTATAGTTTTGCTTTGAGCTTTATAAAAGTTACTAATGTCTATGGCCTATAACCGTTATTGGATTATTCAATTCAAAATTTTAAGCCATACTTGAAATAAAAGATAAAAATTATGAAAAAATATAAGAAAATTTGTATTCTTCTTAACTCTCACAGTATCTAAATATACAAAATAATGGAAGAAAAAGGAAACTTCTATTGTAACTAATTCACAGTTGTCCTATATATATTGGCTGGGATTGTAACTTACTAATATTCCATTTACAAGGCAGAACTAATACGTGTAAATAATGAAGCTAAGATGTTAAAAGGAATCTACTGTAAAACTAGAAAGCAGAACAAGTCATTTTTCTATGTTTCTGTTTATGCAAATCAGAGGCCCAATATCGTATACATAATCCAATCATGAAGTCTTAGGAAGTCTTAACATTGGAATCCTCTCCTCTGGAGGAATCGATTGACAAATTGTCCGTTTGACCTCTCATAGCTTTCTTCTTCATATGAAAATGGTAATCTTGTCTTCCAACAACCCTCCCGGGAAGTTGGAGGGGGTAAAGATAAACTCCCAACTTATAAAATAAGCGGCGATGAAGAAGACCTAGGTTTTATGCAAACATTGGCCAATTGAGAAACAAAAGGAACAAAATGAAGAGAAATAAGACTGGTAAGAAACTATTGCGGGACAAAATGACAATTCAACTCAATATATTTCCTTCTTTCATGGAAAATAGGGTTTTGCGGGCCTGACTATTGAAATAAACAACTAGGAGAGAAGGTGATACAGTGAGATTATTTCAATAACTATATGACTAGTGCCGGCAAATGAACCCATATTTTGGGAACTCGCTCAATCCGTCCATATTTTAATAGCTTGGGTGAGTGACTTTTCTACATGGGTAAAATGTGGGTTCAAACCCATATTGAACCCATAGAAATATGGGTATTCATAGGCAAAATATGAGTAAACTACATGTAAATTAATCAAATGGGTTAAGTTTTCAACTTTTGTTTACTCAAAATTTATTATGTTTTCTAATTTTTCTTATGTTTGGTTGACTTAATATTTTGAATAATATTTTTTTAAATAAATTTATTTTCTTCAAATTTAAGAAAAATAATATACCTCTAAAAAGTAGGAAAACATTGTCAAAACTTTACTTCAACTCCAAATTCTTTTCTTACCCCACTCCATAACTCGAATCCTCCACCAGCACCACCCCCACTCCCAACCCTCCACCTTCCACCTCCAATTTTTTTTTTAACTCTATCCTTACCCCGCCCCCACCCTAAATCCATCTACACCAAAAAAAAAACAAATTTTAAATATTTATTTTTAAAAAATATTTCAAATTATAAAATTTTCTAATCGTCCCTACCCTCCCCCTCTCCCACCCATCTCCCCTCCAAAAAAAAATTAAAAATTTATTTTGTAATAATTTGTTTTTTACATAATCTCTGCCCACTCCCCCTATCAGCCCCTCCCTTCTGTCATGCCCTGAGAGGGTATCCTAGGCATGACTGGTACTTGAAAATCATTGCTGGTTCCCAAGCGGACCACTTGGCTCAATTTACTTATTCAATTAGTGAAAGACTTAATGAAACAAAAGAAAGTACTCAAGTAGGCATTCAAATCATCATATAAAATAATTTTTAAGATATCTCTTATTAAAATAACTCAATGTTTCAATTCCATAAATAATAATAGTTTTCCAAATTGACTATCAAAATAAGACATACTTCACTTTACTTTATTTGACTCAGTCGATGAAGTGTCTATCAGCTCATAAGAAGGTGCTAAGACATGTTCAAGGCTACCTCAAGATAATAGAAAGAAATAATGTCACACCCCGAGAGGGTACCCTAGGCGTGGCCGGCACCCAGAGACTATTGCTAATCCCCAAGTGAACCACACGATCTCAAGCCAGTCATTCAACACCAAACGTAGCATAAAGTAATAGGATAAAAGAATAAAGGTAGTGAGACTTTCGGTCAATTATACAATAATAAAAAGGGCCATAGGCCAACAACCTCAATCTCAACATCTAAGATAAGTAAATATTATCACTAACTCGACTTAAGGCGAGGAAAATCCCAACATCAAATCTTCAACTCTAGTCTATGAAGCCTCTACCTCAACTCAACAGTCTAAGATGGTACGATGACAGGCCATGGCTACCCAACTCAACAAAATCCAATAACTGATAAAGGAAAAAGTTTCCTTCGGATAACAAAGAGGGCTCACCAATAACTAGACTTAGAAACCTCAGAACTTCAACGATACGTCTGTCGAAGTCCTCTACCTCCTGTATCTGCATAATGAGACGATGCAACGTTGAGTGGCGTCAGTACGTGGAATGTACGGTATGTAAGATGGCTGGAAATAATAACACAGGTAGAATAATATAGGCATAACATCAACTCAACATCATATGCCATCAGAATGTTAATTGTCTATCTAAAGCAAGAATAAATAGTAGACAAATGACTCATCAACATCTCATCTCAACATCATCAATATATCAGACTCGTCTTAAGGAAACTCGACTCAACTCATGTCGAAGGACCAATGCCTGTCTAGGACAAGGATAAAGAGTAGAAATAAATTATTAACATCCATCAAGACTCATACCATCACAACAACATTAGAATTCTATCAATGAGGAACCTAACTGGGAGTTTCTCTAACCGATAACCATTACCTATGAGCCGGTGATGATACAACGAAGCGATGCCTTTACCACATCCATCCAGTACCTTGCCAGGGTAAAGGACATCACATCAGTGGATCCACAGTAAATAACATCAGTCCTCTTTTGGGACAAAGGAAACATCCGTTTTACAGTTCAATCCTCTCCTACGTTGGCCACGTAGTTAATGAGCTTGAGTGAGACTCACTATTACACATTTTGGTGCTCAATACTCCTAAAACTTGACATGCTCATAAAACATGAACATCAAGATTTCTCATCATCAGTTCCATAGGGACATAGTGTATCAATTCATCTCATCAGCGTCAACTCTTGAACTCGAGACATTCGTTTAGAATTAAGTTTCAAGCTTTTTAAGACTCAAAGAACATCATTCTCATAAATATCATCATCAACACTCTCAACATTCAGACCACAATCACAAACATCAAGTACATCATTATTATCAAGGCTCTAGACCCATGTCCTAAGTTCATTCTTGCAATCTTTAATAAAATACACATAGAGTTTGGTGAAATCATCCATGAAAAACCATTTATGCAGTAAATCAAGTTTGTGATGATCATCAATTTGAGAAAATACATTGAATAAGTAAAATCTCAGTAGAATACTCAAGGATTTTCACATATAAATTCATTATCTTGGATTATGAACTCAATTCATTAAAAAGGGGGCATATGGAAGAACAGTTCTATGTCTTTATGTTAGTCTTACATACCTAGGATGATTGCTAAACAAAAATCTCTCTTGGGATCTCCTCTTGAACTCTTCAATTTCAATTCTCCTCTACTCTCTTCAAGCCCTAGCTTGTTACCATTGTTAGGAGGAGGACTAAGGATGGGGTTTTGAACCCTTTCTTCGTGAAAATGACTTATATTAGTCGTATATGGAGTTTATAAAGTGTTAGAAATAGAATTGAATGCCCCTCGAGAATTTTAGAATTTTTTCAGGCTTGGAGTGACTCAGTTCGCGATGCGAACTGGTCGCGTACCAGTATATTTTCTGCAAAAATTTTCTGAACGAGTTTTCTCAATTCCGTCAATTTTTTTTGAAACAATATAAGTCCCTCTCCGCGATAGGTGTGCGACGCGGCTTTGTCGTGCACGTCCATAGTGTTTTTTCGGAACGAAAAAATATCTTTTGACTCGGTCGCTCTAATAATCGATCAAGACCTTTCCCCCACTATTTTTTGTGCTGATCACAAATTCGGCCTTGGATTTTCCATACGAGCATCAGAAGATGCATTATGCGCACCTCTCTCCTCTAGGGGTATTTTGATAATTTTACTAGGCATTACATCATCTCCCCCTTGGGATAATTTGTCCTCGAACGATGAGCAGGAGTGGTAATTTGGCACGAATAGACTCAAGACTCATCACGATACTTGCTCAATAACTCAAACTCTCAACTTTTCATCAACCTCGATAACTTTTCTCATAACATCAAGAATGGACACATCAACTCAAGATGGAAACATCAAGTTAAGTTAAGGATAGGAACATCGCCTTCAATATTCTCATCATCAGGCATGAATAGGTGCGGGTATTTCACTCTGATCTCTTCTTCAGCTTCCCACATGGCTTCCTCAACAAATTGATTCCTCTACAAAACTTTAACGGAGGCTATCTCTTTGTTTCTCAATCTGCGAACATGTTGATCAAGGATTTGGACTGGAATTTCCTCATAGGAAAAGCTATCTTTTACTCCATGCTCTCAACAGGGATCACCAAGGCAGGATCTCCCAAACACTTCTTCAGCATAGAGATATGGAATGTTGGATGGATTTCGTCTAACTCAGAAGGCAAGTGTAACTTGTAAGCAACTTTCCTAATCCTCCTCACAATATGATAAGGGCCAATATATCGAGGACTTAATTTCCCCTTCTTCCCAAACCTCATGATATCCTTCATGGGTGATACCTTCAAGTATACCCAATCGCTCACCTCGAACTCTAAGTCCCTTCTCCTCACATTAGTGTGAGATTTCTACCGGCTTTGTGCAGTCTTCAACCTCTCTCTAATAATCTTCACCTTTTCCATGGACTGGTGAACAGGGTCAGGCCCAATCAACTCGGCTTCTCCAACCTCAAACCACCCAATGGGTGATCTACACCTCCTCCTATACAAGGCCTCATAGGGGGCCATTTGAATGCTTGCGTGAGAACTATTGTTATATAAAAATTCAATCAATGGTAGGTGGTCATCCCAATTCCCTTTGAAATCAAGGACGCAGGCTCTCAACATATCTTCTACTATCTGAATGGCTCGCTCCGCCTGACTATCCGTCTGTGGATGAAAGGTTGTACTCAAATTTACCTTGGTACCCAATCCCTTCTGGAAAGATCTCCAGAAATGGTTGGTAAATTGAGCTCCTCTGTCCGAGATGATGGACAAGGGAACTACATGCAACCTTAAAATCTCTTGGATGTACATCTTGGAATACTCCTCCGCAAAATTAGTTGTCTTGCCTGCTAAGAAGTGTGCTGATTCATCCTATCTATAATCACCCAAATGGAATCATGCTGCCTCTGGGATCTTGGTAGGCTGGTGATGAAATCCATGTTAACTATTTCCCACTTCCACTCTGGAGTCTCAAAGTTTTGATCCAAGTGTAAGGACCCGTCACTATTCTTACACAATGAAGCAGAATCTGGAGCGTTCGGGTAGCTCAGAAAACTCTGGATCTGTGTACATTATTCTTGCGCTTTGTAGTCTTCTCTAGCACCATGTGACTAAGTTGTAAATATGGAGGACTTATTATGCAAATATTAATTGCACTCAGGTCCCTTAGGAGTAGTATAAATAGAGGGGGCCATTTTCATTTGTAAAACAATCCAAAAATCAAGTGTAAAGCATTCTTCCAAGCTATAAAATCCTTCTTTCAAAAAGCTCTCTTTCTCTTTTATATGCCTTCTATCTTGCGTTCCTTTAGAGGTTTTAGTTGAAAGGCTTACTAGTATTTATAAGATCGTGAAAGAGTTATGAGCAAATTGACTTGTGCCGCATGGAAGTCTTAGCGAGAGTTCTAAGTCTGTGACACAAGCCACTTGGCCTCTGATGCTCAACCTTCACTTGCTAGCAATTCAGGCACTTTGAAATGAACTCAACAGTATTCCTCTTCATTCCACTCCACCAATAGACTTCTCTCAAGTCGTGGTACATTTTGGTAGAGCCCGGATGAATGGAATATCTAGTATTGTGGGCTTCATCTATGATTCTCTCTCGGACACCATCAACATCAGGGACACATAGCCTACTCTGGTATCCCAACACCACATCTCTCCTTTTGGAGAAGACTATCACTTTTTGTTTGTGGACAACCTCCTTCAATTGGAGTATGATAGGATCTCGATCTTGTTTCTCCTCTACCTCTACTACTAGGGATGATGCAGACCCACTCTGAATATTGATTTCTCTTTCGTTATTCTCCTGGATTTGGACTCCTAATCGAGCCAATTTATGCACTTTCTTCACTAGCTCTTTCTTCCCTTCCTCAACATGGACTGTGCTACCTATTGACAACCTGCTAAAAGTGTCAGCAACAATGTTAGCTTTACCTAGGTGGTATAGGATGCTCACATCATAATCCTTGAGCAGCTCCAACCATCTCCTCTATCGTAAATTGAGCTCCCTCTGACTGAAAACATACTGCAAGCTCTTATGGTTAATGAACATATCCACATGCACTCCATACAAGTAGTGACGCCATAGTTTAAGTGTGAACACCACCGCCGCCAACTCGGGATCATGGGTTGGATAGTTTCTTTCATGAACCTTAAGTAACCTGTCACGCCCCGGGAGGGTACCCTTGGCGTGGCCGGCACTCAGAGACTATTGCTATCTCCCAAGCGAACCACCTAGTCTCATCACATCATTCAATCACGTACTTCTAATGACCAGCGAAAATTATATGCAAGTAATGGGCATAATTCATCTGAAGTTCTCAAGGTAATATAGATAAAATAACGAAGGCTAGTAGAAAGAACTAGCTCAAAATCTCAACATCAACACTCGACACCTGTCTATGAAGCCTCTATCACTAAATCATGTGGTGCCAATGACAGACCCATGGCTACCCAAAGCAAAATAAAAAGATAGTCCAATCCTAACTCTAAAGCATGATGAAAATAAAGTAATGGTTCCTCCGGAGTAAGGGAGGCTCACCAAATCAACTTCGGATCTCTGATCTTCAACGGAGCGCCTGTTGATGATCTCTAGTACCTGCCTCTACATCGTAAAACGATGCAGTCCAGAGTGGACGTCAGTACTTGGAATGTAATGGTATGTAAAACAGCTGAATGAAACAGAAACAGGTAGAAAATATGGAAAGTAACATCAAGTCAAAATAAACATCATAATCACATTAACCGCCAGCTTGCCCATCTACGAAAGAGTACAGAG
This sequence comes from Solanum rostratum, assembly GCA_029948455.1. Taxonomy (NCBI): domain Eukaryota; kingdom Viridiplantae; phylum Streptophyta; class Magnoliopsida; order Solanales; family Solanaceae; genus Solanum; species Solanum rostratum. Next base: position 45,349,222 of record CM057051.1, read on the forward strand.
TGGACAAGTGACACATCATTATCTCAGACTCATCAAAAGTCTCAACTCATCACATGGATCATCTCGGAGGAGTTCACCCCCTTTCATCACATCTTGTCTAGACTCAAAGTAAGGTACGAATTTTCCCGGGAGTTTCTCTTAACCGACAACACCCACTTATGAGCCAGTGAATGTACAACAATCACCCTGATGTTGCGACAGTGGTCCCAAACTTGCCAAGTAAGGAACACTGGATCCCATATCAATATACCCGACATGGAATCAAACTGAACAGATCCTCTATTGCTTTCAGGGACTGTTAAACCTCGAGGGGAACCATATGTATGTATGTGATGGTTTAAGCCTCTCCTACGTTTGGCGACGTAGTTAATGAGTTCGAGTGGGACTCACTCCTGCTCATTTCGGTGCTCGATACTCCTCCCAACTCAATGCTCATAAAATCAACCTCAACCAGTCTCATAGGGATTCACTCCCCGTCAACTACTGCCAGTCTCATAGGGACGCACTCCCCGTCCACGACTGATATTTCACCGGGACCTTGGCCCCTTTCATCAATTACCTCATAGGGACTTCCACCCTGTCATCAACATCTCATAGGGATTTTAACCCTATCATCAACATCTCATAGGGATTTTAACCCTATCATCAATATCTCATAGGGACTTTAACCCTATCATCAACACCTCCTCAATGACTCAAGATTATATAACAGTCATTAGGAAACAAGTGAATAAATACATCGATAGAGTTCATTTATAGAGACTCATATGACAATCAAGGTTTCATCAACTCATCATCACAGTCAACAATCCCAATGCAAGGCTCTAGACTCAAGTCTCAAGTTCATTATGCATGCTCTTCAAAATAGTCATGTAGGGTTATGCAAATTCAATGAAAGTATTCAATTTAAGAGAACAAATAGTATGATGATCATCAACATAGAAAACATGTAATTTCAAATATAATTTTCAAGAAAATCCATCAAAGAAATCATGCATGTAGACTCTTCAATCATCAATTCAACTATGACCTCTATGGGGCACATGAGAGAACAATCCCATGTTTTAGTTTAGCCTTACATACCTGTGATGCAACTGTTCAACCGGGTGATGTCGAGGATTCTCTTCTCGTATTTCTCACCCCAAGCCTTTCTCTCCTCTCCTCAAGCCCTAGCCTTGTTAGATTTTGGAATAAGACTTAGAATAGGTTTTGTTAGGCTCGATTCGTGTAGAAACGACCTTACTAACTGTGTATTAGTGTTTAGGAGGGGTTAGGGATTGACCGGAATGCCCCTCGAAATAAATTAGAAATTTCCAGTTCGGAATTTACACGGTCCGCGACGCGGACCTATTGCGCACTATGTATTTTTGGAAAAAGTATTTTTAAACGAGTTTTCTCCATCCCGTCGAAAATCTGGAAAAATATATAAGTGTCCCTCCGCGGCAGCTGCGCGTCGCGCCTCTTTCGCGGACAATCACTATTTTGTGACTTGGATCGAAAATTTATCTTTCGATTAGGTCGTCCTAAAATTCGACCTGGACCATTTCCCCACTCCATTTTTCATGCTGATCACGAATTCGGTCTCGGATTCACCATAAGAGCCCCGAAAGATGCGTTACACGTGTACCCTCACTCTAGGGGCATTTTGGTAATTTTATCGGGCATCACATCATCTCCCCCTTGGGATCATTCGTCCTGGAATGAGGAGCGGAGGTGGAGATTAAAGCACGAATAGACTCAAGACTCATTCCCACACACAATTTAAAAATATCAACCCTCGACTCAATGATAGCAAGTCATGTAAGGGAATACAACACTTAGCTTAGTGAGGGGTAAGGATTTTTACTTTCAGTATTTTCATTATCAGTTGGCACGAACAGGTGCGGATTCTCTGCCTTCATCTCCTCCTCAACTTCCCATGTGGCTTCTTCAACGAATTGATTCCTCCACAGGACTTTGACTGAGGCTATTTCTTTGTTCCTTAATTTACGAATCTGACGATCCAGAATTTGAACCGGAACCTCTTCGTAAGATAGGTTATCCTTCACCCCAATGCTATCAACAGGGATCACCAAGGCCGGATTTCCCAAGCATTTCTTTAGCATAGACACATGGAACACCGGGTGTACCCCATCTAGCTCGGAAGGCAACTCTAACTCGTAGGCCACCTTCCCAATTCTCCTTACGATTTGATAGGGTCCAACATAGCGTGGACTCAACTTTCCCTTCTTCCCAAACCTTAGGACACCCTTCATAGGTGACACCTTCAAGTACACCCAATCATCTACTTCGAACTGCAGATCTCTTCTCCTCACGTCAGTGTAAGATTTTTGGCGACTCTGGGCAGTATTTAACCTCTCTCTAATGACCTTGACCTTCTCCATCGACTGGTGACCAAGATCAGGTCCAATGAGCTCCGCTTCTCCAACCTCAAACCACCCAATGGGCGATCTACACCTCCTTCCGTACAAAGCTTCATAAGGAGCCATTTGAATGCTTGCATGATAACTATTGTTATATGCAAATTCAGCCAGTGGCAAATGATCATCCCAATTCCCTTTGAAGTCAAGGACACAAGCTCTCAACATATCCTCCAGTGTTTGAATTGTACGCTCCGCCTGACCATCCGTTTGTGGATGGAAGGCCGTACTCAGGTTCACCTTCGTACCCAAACTTTTCTGAAATGATCTCCAGAACTGGGAGGTAAATTGAGCTCCTCTGTCCGAGATGATGGACAAGGGGACTCCATGTAACCTCACAATCTCCTGGATGTACAACTCGGCATACTCTTTCACAGTGTTCGTTGTCTTGACTGCCAGGAAGTGAGCTGACTTAGTCATTCTGTCCACGATCACCCATATTGAATCATGTTGCTTTCGAGACCTTGGCAGACCAGTGAAGTCCATATTAATCATCTCCCATTTCCATTCCAGAATTTCAAGGTTCTGAGCCAATCCACATGGCCTTTGATGCTCAACCTTCACTTGTTGGCAATTTGGGCACTTCGAAACGAACTCTGCGATGTCCCTTTTCATTCCGTTCCACCAATAGATCTCCCTTAAGTCATGGTACATTTTGGTGGAGCCAGGATGAATGGAATATCTTGTGTTATGAGCCTCTGCCATGATTCTGTCTCGTATGTCATCAACATCTGGGACACACAATCGACTTTGATATCTTAACACTCCATCTCCCCCTTTGGAGAAGACCATCACCCTCTGATTTTGGACATCCTCCTTCAATTTGAGTAGGACAGGGTCTTGGTCTTACTTTTCCTTCACCTCCACCACTAACGAGGAAGTAGACCCGTCTTGGACATTAACTCCTCCCTCGTTGTTCTCCTCGAGTCGGACTCCCAATCGAGCCAACCGGTGCACGTCCTTGGCTAACTCCTTCTTTCCTTCCTCCACATGGGCTGTGCTACCCATTGATAACCTGCTAAGAGCATCAGCCACGACGTTAGCTTTACCTGGGTGGTAGTGTATGCTCATGTCGTAATCCTTGAGCAATTCTAACCATCTCCTCTGTCGCAAGTTGAGTTCTTTTTGGCTAAAAACATACTGTAAGCTCTTGTGGTCAGTGAACACATCCACATGCTGCCGCCAAATTTTAAGTGCAAACACCACTGCTGCCAACTCGAGGTCATGGGTTGGGTAGTTTCTCTCATGAACCTTGAGCTGCCTGGAAGCATAAGCTATCACTTTCCCCGTTGCATTAATACACATCCCAATCCAACCATCGAGGCATCACAATAGGTTACAAAGTCTTCGGTCCCGTCGGGTAGTGTTAGGACCGGTGCAGTAGTTAACCTTGTTTTCAATTCCTGGAAACTCTTCTCACATTTCTCGAACCACTGGAACTTGACCTTTTTCTGAGTCAATCTGGTCAGTGGCGCGGATAGGGAAGAAAATCCCTCCACAAACCTGCGGTAGTAGCCTGCCAGCCCCAAGAAACTTCTGATATCAGTTGGAGTGGTCGGTCGGGGCCAGTTCTTAACCGCCTCAATCTTTTAGGCATCCACTCGAATACCGTCACCGGAAACCACGTGGCCTAGGAAGGCCACTGACTCACGCCGGAATTCACATTTGGAGAACTTTGCATACAACTCATGGTCCTTAAGAGTTTGGAGGACCACTCTGAGGTGGTTAGCATGCTCTTCCTCACTCCTTGAATACACCAGGATGTCGTCGATGAACACAATCACAAACAAATCAAGATATGGCTTGAACACTATTCATCATGTCTATAAAGGCGGCAGGTGCATTCGTCAGTCCGAAGGACATGACCAAGAGCTCAAAATGGCCATATCTAGTTCTGAAGGCTATCTTTGGAACGTCACTCTCCCTCACCTTCAACTGATGGTAGCCAGATCTAAGGTCTATCTTAGAGAAGCAAGAGGTGCCCTGAAGTTGGTCAAACAAATCATCTATCCTTGGGAGGGGATATTTGTTCTTTATCGTGACCTTGTTCAGTTGCCTATAATCAATACACATTCTGAGAGACCCATCTTTCTTCCGCACGAATAAAACAGGGGCACCCCATGGTGAAACACTTGGCCTAATGAAGCCCTTTTCCAGCAAATCTTTTAATTGCTCTTTCAATTCTTTTAACTCAGCGGGGGCCATTCTGTAAGGTGGGATCGAAATAGGCTGGGTATCTAGAAGAACATCAATCCCAAAGTCAATCTCCCTATCGGGAGGGACTCCAGGCAGATCATCAGGAAAGACTTCTGGAAACTCGTTGACAACCGGAACTGACTCAAGAGTTGGGGACTCAACATCATCAGATTTCACTCTCACCAAGCGATAAATACAACCTTTGGAAATTAACTTCCAGGCTTTAAGATATGAGATAAACCTCCCCCTAGGTGTCACTGAGTCACCCTTCCACTCTAGAACTGGTTCATTTGGAGATTTGAACTTAACCGTTCGGGATCTACAATCCACAGAGGCATAACACGCGTGAAGCCAATCCATGTCGAGGATCAAATCAAAGTCAACCATCTCTAACTCGATCAAATCAATAATGGTGTCCCTATGATGGATGGACACTACACAAGCTCTATAGACTCTTTCAGCTCGAATAGACTCACCCACCGGAGTAGAAACATCAAAGGGCTCAAGAAGACTCTCGGGGGTTTTATCAAATTTACTGGCCACATAAGGAGTTACAAACGACAATGTGGCACCAGGATCCATCAAAACATAACAATCAAAAGTAAAGACTCGGATCATACCCATCACGACGTCTAGAGAATTTTCCTGATCTTGGCGACTCCCCATAGCATACAAGCGGTTTGTGGCCCCGTCTACACCTGACGTAGTGGCCCTTGGGTTCCCCCTAACCGGTGGGGCCGATGCCGCGGACTGGGCCTAGCTAGCCCGTTTTGCACAATCCTTCTTGTAGTGGCCTACTTGGCCACAACCGAAGCATGCGTCATTCTTATCACGACATCTCCCCCAATGCGCCTTTCCACAATTATCACACTGTGGCCTACTCTGAGAACCTTGAGCCACACTAGCTTGGGACTGGGGTCCATGGCTCCCTGTATTCCGGAACCTTTGATCATACATTCCTTTAGGCACAGGTGCGCTAGCAGCTGAGGGTGCTGGAAATCAATTCCCATTACCTCTCCTTCCACCTTCGTGGCTAGATGTCTTAGCCCTCTTGCGCTTGAACTCTTCCCTGTCCTGTTGTCTTTCTTCGTCAGCTTGCTGCACGAATGTCATCAGTCGCCCGATGTCCATGTCACTCACAAGCATAGCTCCTCTTCCATCTCTCTTGGGTCCTCTGTTCAACCCATCTACATACATTCCCATCCTTCCCCGCATGTTAGCAACCATGTCTGGAGCATAGCGGGATAGTTGCGTGAATTTCAATCCATACTCCTGTACGGTCATGGAGCGCTTCTTCAGATTCAGGAACTCCCTCACCTTAGCCTCTCTTTTCTCCCTTGGGAAAAAGCTTCCCAAGAAAGCCTCCTCAAACACCGGCCAGGTTACATATGAAGCATCGTCCCCTTGGCCCTTCTTCCATTGGTCGAACCACAGCCTGGCCACCCTTTTGAGTTGATAGGCAACCAATTCGACCCTATCAACATCAACCACGTGCATCACTTGGAACACCTTCTCAAGTTCCTCTATATAGTTCTCGGGGTCTTCTGTAGATGCCGACCCCGTGAACTCAGGCGGGTTCATCCTCAGAATTCCCGGACTCTAGAGGTGGCATGAGAGTCTGTCCCACCTGCACCTTGTCTCACAGCAGGTGCTGCGACAGCTTGGGCCAAAGTTTGAATGGCTTGGCGTAGCTCAGCATTTGAGATCTCAGCTTGAGGAGGGTGCCCAACAGGGACAGCTGCATCCACGGGCCCCTCGGGTACTTGAGGCTCAGGTGGGTTAACAGCTTGCCTGGCAGGACGTCCCCTTCCTCTGACAGCTCATCTGGGAGGCATGTTATCGATTCTGCACGTGTAACACACGAATTAGAGGATAGTTTTCATAGAGTTCAAGTCTATCGCATGATTTAGAATAAGAAAGAAGTGTAACCATTCCTAATGTCCCATAGCCTCCTGCTTATGAAATGTGGCCGACAACACACCCATAAACAAGACTCTACTAGACACAGCTTCATAGACTCCGTATCTGATACCAAGTTTGTCACGCCCCGGGAGGGTACCCTTGGCGTAGCCGGCACTCAGAGACTATTGCTAGCCCCCAAGCGAACCACCTAGTCTCATCACATCATTCAATCACGTACTTCTAATGACCAGCGGAAATTATATGCAAGTAATGGGCACAATTCATCTAAAGTTCTCAAGGTAATATAGATAAAATAACGAAGGCTAGTAGAAAGAACTAGCTCAAAATCTCAACATCAATACCCGACACCTGTCTATGAAGCCTCTATCACTAAATCATGTGGTGCCAATTACAGACCCATGGCTACCCAAAGCAAAATAAAAAGATAGTCCAATCCTAACTCTAAAGCATGATGAAAATAAAGTAATGGTTCCTCCGGAGTAGGGGAGGCTCACCAAATCAACTTCGGATCTCTGATCTTCAATGGAGCGCCTGTTGATGATCTCTAGTACCTGCCTCTACATCATAAAACGATGCAGTCCAGAGTGGACGTCAGTACTTGGAATGTACTGGTATGTAAAACAGCTGAATGAAACAGAAACCGGTAGAAAATATGGAAAGTAACATCAAGTCAAAATAAACATCATAATCACATTAACCGCGAGCTTGCCCATCTACGAAAGAGTACAGAGTGGACAAGTGACACATCATTATCTCAGACTCATCAAAAGTCTCAACTCATCACATGGATCATCTCGGAGGAGTTCACCCCCTTTCATCACATCTCGTCTAGACTCAGAGTAAGGTACGAATTTTCCCGGGAGTTTCTCTTAACCGACAACACCCACTTATGAGCCAGTGAATGTACAACAATCACCCTGTTGTTGCCACAGTGGTCCCAAACTTGCCAGGTAAGGAACACTGGATCCCATATCAATATGCCCGACATGGAATCAAACTGAAGAGATCCTCTATTGCTTTCAGGGACTATTAAACCTCGAGGAAACCATATGTATGTATGTGATGTTTAAGCCTCTCCTACGTTTGGCGACGTAGTTAATGAGTTCGAGTGGGACTCACTCCTGCTCATTTCGGTGCTCGATACTCCTCCCAACACAATGCTCATAAAATCAACCTCAACCAGTCTCATAGGGATTCACTCCCCGTCAACGACTGCCAGTCTCATAGGGACCCACTCCCCGTCCACGACTAATATTTCACCGGGACCTTGGCCCCTTTCATCAATTACCTCATAGGGACTTCCACCCTATCATCAACATCTCATAGGGATTTTAACCCTATCATCAACATCTCATAGGGATTTTAACCCTATCATCAATATCTCATAGGGACTTTAACCTATCATCAACACCTCCTCAATGACTCAAGATTATATAACCGTCATTAGGAAACAAGTGAATAAACACGTCGATAGAGTTCATATATAGAGACTCATATAACAATCAAGGTTTCATCAACTCATCATCACAGTCAACAATCCCAATGCAAGGCTCTAGACTCAAGTCTCAAGTTCATTATGCATGCTCTTCAAAATAGTCATGTAGGGTTATGCAAATTCCATGAAAGTATTCAATTTAAGAGAACAAATAGTATGATGATCATCAACATAGAAAACATGTAATTTCAAATATAATTTTCAAGAAAATCCATCAAAGAAATCATGCATGTAGACTCTTCAATCATCAATTCAACCATGACTTCTATGGGGCACATGAGAGAACAATCCCATGTTTTAGTTTATCCTTACATACCTGTGATGCAACTATTCAACCGAGTGATGTCGAGGATTCTCTTCTCGTATTTCTCACCCCAGGCCTTTCTCTCTTCTCCTCAAGCCCTAGCCTTGTTAGATTTTGAAATAGGACTTAGAATAGGTTTTGTTAGGCTCGATTCGTGTAGAAACGACCTTACTAGCCGTGTATTAGTGTTTAGGAGGGGTTAGGGATTGACCGGAATGCCCCTCGAAATAAATTAGAAATTTCCAGTTCGAAATTTACACGGTCCGCGACGCGGACCTATCGCGCACTGTGTATTTTTGGAAAAAGTATTTTTAAACGAGTTTTCTCCATCCCGTCAAAAATTTGGAAAAATATATAAGTGTCCCTCCGCGGCAGGTGCCGTCGCGCCTCTGTCGCGGACAGTCACTATTTTGTGACTTGGATCGAAAATTTATCTTTCGATCAGGTCGTCCTAAAATTCGACCCGGACCATTTTCCCACTCCATTTTTCATGATGATCATGAATCCGGTCTCGGATTCGCCATACGAGCTCCGGAAGATGCGTTACGCGTGTACCCTCACTCTAGGGGCATTTTGGTAATTTTACCGGGCATCGCATTACCAGGAAGCATAGGCTATCACCTTCCCCCTCTACATCAACACATAACCTAACCTAACTCTTGACGTATCACAATATATTACGAAATCCTCTGTCTTATTGGGCAAGGTCAAAATAGATGCAGTAGTCAACCTAGTCTTCAACTCTTGGAAACTCATCTCACATTCCTCAGACCATTGGAACTTGACCCTTTTTTAAGTCAATTTTGTCAATGGTGCAGATAGGGAATAAAATTCGTCAACAAACCTACAATAGTAGTCTGCCAACCCCACAAAACTTCTTATGTCAGTTGGAGAGGTCGGTCATGGCCAGTGCTTAACCGCTTCAATCTTCTGGGCATCTACTCGAATACCATCACCCAAAACAACATGGCCTAGGAAAGCCACTAACATGAGCCAAAACTCACATTTTGAGAACTTTGCATACAACTCATGGTCTTAATGAGTTTGAAGGACAACTGTTAGGTGATTGGCATGCTCCTCCTCATCCATCGAATATACCAAAATCTCATTGATAAATAATATTACAAACATGTTGAGATAGGGTTTGAACACTCTATTCATCAAGCCCATGAAGACTGCAGGTGCATTTGTCAACCCAAAAAACATGACCAAGAACTCAAAGTAGCTATATCTAGTCCTGAAAGTTGTCTTTAGAATGTCACACTCCCCCATTTTCTATTGATGGCAACCTAATCTGAGGTCTATCTTTGAAAAGCATGAGGCACCCTATAGTTTTTTAAATAGAGCATCTATCATAGGGAGGGGATATTTATTCTTGATCATGACCTTATTCAGTTGCCTATAGTCTATGCATATTCTGAGAGACCCATCTTTCTTTCGCACAAATAGAATGGGAGCACCCCCAAGGAGAAACACTTGGCCTAATAAAGCCCTTCTCTAACAGATCCTCAATTTCTTTTTCAACTCTTTCAACTCAGCAGAGGCCATCCTATACGGTGGAATTGAAATAGGCTACATATCGGGAAAAGTATCAATCCCAAAGTCGATCTCCCAATCAGGAGGGACTCTAGGTAAATGCTCAGGGAACACTTCAGGAAACTCGTTCACAATTAGAACTAACTTAAGGGTAGGGGACTCAATATCATCAAACTTAACTCGCACGAGGTGGTAAATACAACCTTTAGAGATCAACTTCCTAACCCTTAGGTAGGAAATAAACTTACCCTTGGGTGCAACAGAACTTCCCTTCCACTCTAGGACCGGTTCATTCGGAAATTGGAACCTGACAACTCGGGTTCTACAATCTATTGAGGCATAACAGGCATGGAGTCAATCCATACGAAGGATTACATCAAAGTCAACCATCTCCAACTCTACCAAGTCCGCTAGAGTATCCCTATGATAGATGGATACTACAAAATTTCTATAGATCCTCTCAGCTAGGATAGACTCACTAGTGGGAGTAGAAACAGTACAAGGCTTAATGCCGCCAACGTCAAGACAGATGTTGGCAAGAAGTCATGAAAGGGGAAGAATAACTCCAAGAGGGACTAAATGCTTCTTGAACCAGCACCAAGAGATGTCATTACCACCCACTCACTCTCGGCTTGTGAGGTTAGTGACCATGAATGTGGCAAGGAGCCCATGAATGTCACACCTATCATGGAGTGGGTCACGAGGGTAGAGGCTGCCCTTCAAGCGGTCGAATTCCTTGGCAAGTGCTTGAACGAGTTCGAAAATAAGTTCAAGACCTTGGAGGAGTTCACCCTTGATGAAAATGACAACATCCGTAAGGACTTGGATGGGCAGAAGACAACTGAGATCGAGGCAAAGGAAGCACTCACTTCCTTGGTGTGCCAGGTTGCCGCCTTGGAGGGCAGGTTCATGGACATACTGGAGGCCATGAACGCTAGGGTGAAGGCATTCGAGGAGGTCGTCGAGGAAAGGAAGTATGCTACGCCGGCCGTTGAAAGGGATGCCAGGATTGAGGCTCCTAAGCTACCTGTCTTTAAGGGCGTCCAAGACGCATAAGAGGTGGAGAACTTCTTGTAGCACTTGAAGAACTATTTCAAGTGCAACAAGGTGAAGTGCGATGAAATGAAGGTCAATACGGTTGTGCTATACTTGATAGAGATGGCCATGCTATGGTGGAAGTGCAAAGAGGCCAAAATAGGGAAGGGGCTATGCACGATAGGGACGTGGGAGCAGTTCAAGACAGAGTTCAAGAAGGCCTTCTTCTCGAACAACGTCGTCTATGAGGCCAAGCGTAAGTTCAGGGAAATGAAGTAGACCGGCAACATAAGAGCATACATATAGGAGTTCACAACTCTCACCCTTCAGATTCCAAACCTTACAGAGGAGGACATGATGTTCCACTTCATGGACAGGTTGCAAAACTGGGCAAGGACAGAGCTGGAGTGGAGACCAGTGTCCACCATAGACGAATCCATCACTCAAGCCGAGGCCCTAACGGACTTCAAGCATGACAAAGGCAAGGCTAAGGAGTCGAAAGGTAGCCATGCAAACTGTGGGGGAGATCACGGCAAGGGCAAGGAACAACACCTACCTAGGAACCAAGATCGGGCTGACAACAGAAGGCCCGAACATTAGGGATACACTGAGAAGAAGGAGTAGTCATCCAAGGGAAGCGACTGCTATATTTGCAGAGGCCCACACGGGTATGTTAGGTGTCCCCAGATAAAGAACCTTGGAGCCATCCTGCGAGAGCATCAGGAGAAGGAGTCACAGGACGAAGGGCAGAGTTCGGGCACCACCTAAGTGGGTATAATCGAGTTATCTGCCACCACTGCGAAGCCAGCTGGTAAGCAGGAGGCTTACCAAACACAGTACATGGACAAGACCCTGATTGGGAAGCTAGTGCGTGCGATGGTAGACACGGGAGCAGAGGCCAATATCATGACGAAGGCAGCAACAACAAGGTTGAGTTTGACCTATAGTCCGAGCAACGCCCGCCTCAAGATGGTTAATGCCCCCACCGACTCCTGTGTATGGAGTGGCACACGGAGTAAACGTCACCCTTGGGAAGTGGCAAGGTAAGACTAACTTTGTCGTTGCTCCCTTTGATGTTTTTGATATCATCCTTGGGCAAGAGTTCTTTAGGCAGTGCCACACCATGATTGACCCCTGCCTCCAACGTATGCTTGTTATGAAGAGGGAAGGGTCCTGCATGGTGCCCTTGATTGAGTTGCCAAAGGCAAAAGGCGTTGCCCATTTGTCAGCCATGCAAATAGTGGAGGGGCTGAAGGAGGGGGAGCTGACATACCTAGCTACCATCACGAGTTCGGGAAAGGAAGATGGTGCTGAGGAAGCTTTGCCACCTTGCACCAAGGAGGTCTTGAAAGAGAACAAGGACGTGATGCCAGATGAGCTGTCGAAACACTTGCCTCCTAGGCGGGAGGTTGATCACAGGATAGAGCTGGAACCAGGAACTAGACCACCCGCCTACCCGCCTTACTGCATAGCACCGCTTGAGCTAGAGGAGCTAAGGAAGCAGCTAAAAGAGCTCCTCAAAGCTGACCACATCCGACCCTCTAAAGCACCGTATAGCACATCAGTGTTGTTCCAGAAGAAGAAGGATGGATCGTTGCGCCTTTGCATAGACTACTGGGCGCTGAACAAGGTGACCGTGAAGAACAATTATCCCATCCCGCTCATTGCAGACTTGTTCGACAGACTTGGACAAGCCAAGTACTTCACCAAGGTGGATCTCCAAAAGGGATATTACCAGGTATGAATTGCGGAAGGAGATGAGCCAAAGACGACGTGTGTGACACAATATGGTTCCTATGAGTGGTTGGTGATGCCTTTCGGTTCGACAACACACCCGCTACCTTCTGCACCTTGATGAACAAGATCTTTCATCCCTACCTAGACAACTTCGCGGTGGTGTACCTGGATGATATCGTCATCTACAAATGCATCTTGGAAGAGCATGTGCAATACCTGAAGAAAGTATTCCAAGTCTTGCGGGAAAATGAGCTCTACATAAAGGGGGAGAAGTGAGAGTTTGCCCGGCACGAGGTGCACATCTTGGGTCACGTTATTAGTCAGGGCCAGTTGTGAATGGATAAAGCCAAGGTACGAGCCATCAAAGAGCGGTAGACTCCTACAAAGGTGATATAGCCGAGGTCGTTCCTTTGGTTTACTAATTATTACTGACAGTTTATCAGTGACTACACTGCAAAGGCTAATCCACTCTCTGAGTTATTAAAGAAGAATAAGCCGTGGGTTTAGAGCAAGGAATATTGAGAGGCATTCGAAGGTCTGAAAGCTGCTATATCAGAAGAGCCAGTCCTTGTGCTGCCCGACTTCTCCAAAAATTTTGAGGTGCATACTGATGCCTTGGATTATTCCATAGGGGGTGTGCTGATGTAGGAGACACACCCTATCGCCTTCGAAAGTCGTAAGCTAAGCGAGATCGAACGGCGATACACCGTATAAGAGAAGGATATGACCGCCATAGTACATTATCTATGAACCAGGAGGCATTACTTATTGGGGCCCAAGTTCGTAGTCAAGACCGATAATGTTGCCACTAGCTACTTCTAGTCCCAGAAGAAGCTCACGCCCAAGCAGGTTAGATGGCAAGACTTTCTAGTTGAATTTGATTACGAGCTAGAATATAAGTCGGGCAAGGGCAACATCGTGGTAGATACTTTGAGCCAAAAAGCTGAGTTGGCTGCCATCACTATAGCCCAATGCGATATCCGAGAGGCTATCAAGGAAGGTTTACAACATGACCCATAAGCAAAAAGACTCGTGGAGTTGGCATCCGAAGGCAAGACACGACACTTTTAGATGGAGGATAGTCTGCTACTCACCGTCAGATGGAGAGTCTATGCACCAAAGCATGGGAACATCAGGCGACAGATCATGAAGAAGAGCCACGATACTTTATGGGTCAAACATCTTGGGTAGCGCACATGAGAGCTCTTATCGAGGAGATATACTAGTGGCCATGTATGCGGGATGACATAGAGTGATATGTACAGATTTGTCTTGTGTGCCAGCAAGACAAGACAAAGCAATGATAGCCTGGAGGACTATTGGAGCCATTACTAGTAGCGGAACATCCATGGGAAAGCGTCACTATGGATTTCATCACTTGCCTCCCAAAGTCTGACGGGTACGGGACGATCATGGTTCTGGTGGATCAATTCTCCAAATATGCCAGCTTCATGCCCGGCACAGCCGAATGTACCATCAAGGAGGCCGCCCAACTATTTTTCAAGAACGTAGTAAAGTATTGTGGTCTACCGAGGCACATCATAAGCGACCGAGATATGTGCTTCACTGGAAACTTCTGGAGAGACTTGTTTGGGATGCTTGGCACAGAGCTGCACTTCTCCACAAGTTTCCACCCTCAGACAGATGGCCAGACGGAGTGAGTCAACGCCTTGTTTGAGTGCTATCTTAGGCATTTCGTGAGCTCTCACCAAAGAGATTGGGCAAAGTTGTTTGATGTGGCCCAATTCTCATACAACCTGCAGAGGAGTGAAGCCATTGGCAGGATGCCATTCGAGCTAGCCACGAGCCAACAGCCTCAAACTCCACATTCATTACCCACTGCATTTCAGGGGAAGAGTTTGGGAGCATATCATTTCGCCAAAGGCTTTGAGGAGCAGTTGGATATCGCTAAGTCTTATTTAGACGAAGCAACCAAGAAGATGAAGAAGTTCACTGACCATAAGCATCGCTCCATGGACTACAAGGTTGGATACTTGGTCTTGGTGAAATTCAACCTAAGACAATTCAAAGCTCTACAAGGCATGCATCAAAACTTGGTATGAAAGTACGAGGGCTCGTTCAGGGTCGTTGCCAAGGTAGGCAAGATCTCTTACTGATTGAAGCTCCTTCTATCATTCAAAGTGCACCCTGTTTTCCATGCCAGCGTCCTCAAGCCGAACAATGAGGACAAAGAGGAGCCAAGCCGAGGTAAGTTGAGCTGGACACCTATTACAGTTACCGTCTCACATGATCGGGACATAAAAGGCATCATCTTACCAGGACAAGCAGAAACGGGGACAACCTACTACTTTCGTGTTCCTTATACACTGGAAGGGCCAGGCACCATAGGAAGACACATGGGAGAGGTATGAAGACCCGTGGAAGTTCAAGGACAAGGTGCGGGAATTCTTGCAGCAGTAGCAGCAATAGTGCGCCGAGGTCGTCGCCACATCAAGTGGGGGAGAGTGTCAAGACCCGCCATTATTCTTACATAACGGAGCAGAATCTGGAGCGTTTAGGTAGCTCGGAAGACTCTAGATCTATGTAGATTATTCTTGCGCTGTGTAGTCTTCTCTAGAACCGTGTGGAGAATTCTAGAGAAATGAGTAAGGTGTAAATATGGAGTACTTATTATGTAAATATTAATTTCACTTAGTTCCCTTAGGAGTAGTATAAACAGAGGGGGCCATTTTCATTTGCAAACCATCAAGAAATCAAGTGTAAAACATTCTTCCAAGATAAAAAAGACTTCTTTCTAAAAGCTCTCTTTCTCTCTTATAAGTCTTCTATCTAGCGTTCCCTTAGTGGTCTTAGTTGAAAGGCTTACTAGCATTTACAAGATCGTGAAAGAGTTATGAGCAAATTGACTAGTGCCGCACATAAGTCTTAGCGAGAGTTCTAAGTCCGTGACACAATCCACTTGGCCTTTCATTCTCAACCTTCACTTGTTGGCAATTCAAGCACTTTGAAACGAACTCAGCAATATCGCTCTTCATTCCACTCCACCAATAGACTTCTCTCAAGTCGTGGTACATTTTGGTAGAGCCCGGATGAATGGAATATCTAGTATTGTGGGCTTCATCCATGATTCTCTCTCGGAGACCATCTTTATTAGGGTCACATAGCCTACTCTGGTATCTCAACACCCCATCTCCCCCTTTAGAGAAGACCATCACGTTTTGTTTATGGACAACCCCCTTCAATTGAAGTATGATAGGATCTCGATCTTGTTTCTCCTCTACCTCTGCTACTAGGGATGATGCAGACCCACTCTGAACATTGATTCCTCTCTCATTCTCCTTGAGTTGGACTCCCAATCGAGCCAATCTATGCACTTCTTTCACTAGCTCTTTCTTCCCTTCCTCAACGAGGGTTGTGCTACCCATTGACAACCTGCTAAGAGTGTCAGCAACAATGTTAGCTTTACCTAAGTGTTATAGGATGCTCATATCATAATCCTTGAGCAGCTCCAACCATCTCCTCTGTCGTAAATCGAGCTCCCTCTGACTGAAAACATACTGCAAGTTCTTGTGGTCAATGAATATATCCAAATGCACTCGATATAAGTAGTGGCACCAGATTTTAAGTGCGAACACCATCGCCGCCAATTCGGGATCATAGGTTGGATAGTTTCTTTCATGAACCTTAAGTTTCCTAGAAGCATAGGCTATCACCTTCCCCCTCTGCATCAACATACAACCCAACCCAACTCTTGACGCATCACAATATATTACAAAATCCTCCGTCCCATCGGGCAAGGTCAAAACAGGTGTTGTAGTCAACCTAGTCTTCAACTCTTGGAATCTCTTCTCACATTTCTCAGACTACTAGAACTTGACCCTTTTCTAAGTCAATTTTCTCAATGGTGTGGATAGGGAAGAAAATTCATCAAAAAACCTGCGGTAGTAGCCTGCCAACCCCAAGAACCTTCTTATGTCAGTTGGAGGAGTAAGTCTCTTCCAGTTCTTAACCGCTTCAATCTTCTGGGCATCTACTCTAATAAAATCACTGGAAGCAACATGGCCTTGGAAAGCCACTCGACTACATTCACCCAAAACAACATGGCCTACTTGAATACCATCACTTGAGAGTTTTGCATACAACTCATGGTCCTTCATAGTCTGAAGGACAACTCTTAGGTTATTGGCATACTCCTTCTCATCCTTCAAATACACCAAAATGTTATCGACAAACATGATTACAAACATGTCGAGATAGGATTTGAACACTCTATGCATCAAGTCCATGAAGGTTGCAGGTGCGTTTGTCAACCCAAAGGACATGACCAAGAACTCAAAGTCGCCATATCTAGTCCTGAAAGATTTCTTTGGAATGTCACACTCCCTCACTTTCAACTGATGGTAACCCGATCTGAGGTCTATCTTTGAAATGCATGAGGCACCCTGAAGTTGGTCAAACAGATCATTTATCCTGGGAGGGGATATTTATTCTTGATTGTGACCTTATTCAGTTGCCTATAGTCTATGCATATTCTGAGAGACCCATCTTTCTTTCGCACAAACAGAACGGGAGCACCCCAAGGAGAAACACTTGGCCTAATAAAGACCTTCTCTAATAGATCCCTCAATTTCTCTTTCAACTCTTTCAACTCAGCGAGGGCCATCCTATATGGTGGAATTGAAATAGGCTACGTATCGAGAAGAATATCAATTTGCGAAATCGAACTCCCTATCAGGAGGGACTCCAGGTAAATCCTCAGGGAACACTTCAGGAAACTCGTTCACAATCGGAACTAACTCAAGGGTAAGGGACTCAATATCATCAGGCTTAACTCGTACAAGATGGTAAATACAACCTTTAGAGATTAACTTTCTAGCCCTTACGTAGGAAATAAACTTACCCTTGGGTGCAACAGAACTTCCCTTCCACTCTAGGACTGGTTCATTCGGAAATTGGAACCTGACAACTCGGGTTCTACAATCTATTGAGGCATAACAGGACTGGAGCCAATCCATACAAAGGATTACATTAAAGTCAACCATCTCCAACTCTACCAAGTCAGCCAGAGTATCCCTATGATAGATGGTTACTACAGAATTTCTATAGACCCTCTCATCTAGGATAGACTCACTAGTGGGAGTGGAAGCAGTACAAGGCTCAAGCCAACACCCTAGAAGAATCTCAAATCTATTGGCCACATAGGGAGTCATAAAAGATAAAGTGGCACTCGGGTCAAGCAATGCATAGTAATTGTGAGGAAAGACTCGAAACATACCCGTAACAACATCTGGTGCAACCTCCTGATCCTGTTGATTATCCATCGCATACAGACCGCCTCCTGTACCTATAGTAGTACCATTCTGATGGCTTCCTATGGATGGAATTACAGACGACTATGCTTTGTTACTCCCATCACCCCATCTCCTCATAGGACACTTACTCTGAAAGTGGCCAGTCTATCCGCATGTATAACAAGCATTTATGCCCTCACGGCACATACCTAGGTGAAGTTTGCCACATCTTCCACATGGTGGCTTTCCTCTCACGCCTTGGGTCACACTAGCTTGGGACTGAGGACCCTGAGCTCTGAAATTCTTGTGAACATAAGATTTTTTATCATACCTATTTTTTTGAACGGGCGCACTTGCCACAGAGAGTGAATAGCTAGAAGACCTCCTCTGAAAGTAAGTTTTTTTTTTCACCCTTATTCTACTTATGTTGGCTAGGATCATGTCCTGCCGATTTGTCCTTCTAGCTCTGCTGCTCTTCCTTGTCCTTCTTTTTGTCTTCCTCAGTTTGCTGGACATAAACCATAAGTCTAGAGATGTCCATACCTGGGATCAGCAATACTGCCTTACACTCCCTCTTTACATGCCCGCCCAATCCAGACACGAACTTTCTCATTCTCACTCTCATATCAAGTACCATCTCTTGCGCATATGGAGAAAGCTAAATGAACTTGAGGTTGTACTCTTTGACAGTCAACCCCTCTTGCTTCAGGTTCACGAACTCCTCAAGCTTTGCCTCCCTCAACTCTTGGGGAAAGAAGTGGTCAAGGAAAGCACTCTCAAACTTATCCCACTCACCAGGCTCAACATCCTCACCTTGACTATCTTCCCATTGGTTATACCAGACGTTCACAACATCGTTAAGCTGATATGAGGCAAGTTCAACTCCCTCAACCTCATTCGCATGCATAACCCTCAATACCTTGCACATCTTATCAATAAAGTTCTTTGGGTCCTCTTCAACCTTTGACCCTGTATAGACTTGTGGGTTCATCCTCAAGAAATCTCTGACCCTGGTTTCGGCCATGGGCTCTTGTGAAGTGGAGCTAGGCGCTTGGGGACTTTGGTTATTACTCTGGGAGGCCACTAGTTTGGCGAGCATAGCAATGGCTCCTTTGAAGTCCGCCTCTAAGGTAGAGGCTAATTGAGCAGGAGGTGCCTGTCGAATCTTAGTAGCACTGGATGGTCGGCCCCGACTCCTTATCATCTCAGTCTGAGTAAGGACCTCTGGTGGGGGATTCTTAGTATTTGGGGCTGAGGCATCTCTTTGGGCAGCAGTACGTTTAGGAGGCATGATATTCAAATGGGTTACACACAAATTAGAAGAGAGTTTTATAGAGTCAAACTCTATCGCACGAACTCAGAATGCAGGAGAAGTGTAACCATTCCAAATGTCCTATAGCCTCCTGTTTATGAAGTGTAGTGCACAACACTCATATAAAGAAGACTCTACTAGACACGACTTCATAGACTCCCTAGGACTCTTGAACTCTATGTTCTGATACCAGGTTTGTCATGACCTGGGAGGGTACCCTAGGCATAGCCGGCACCCAGAGACTATTGCTAATCCCCAAGAGAACCACTCGATCTCAGGCTAGTCATTAAGCATCAAACATAGCGGAAAGTAGTAGGATAAAAGAATGAAGGTAGTGAGCCTCTCGGTCAATTCTACATAAATAAAAAGGGCCATAGGCCAACAACCTCAGTCTCAACATCTAAGATAAGTAAATATTATTACTAACTCAACTCAAGGCGAGGAAAACCCCGACATCAAATCCTCAACTCTAGTCTATGAAGCCTCTACCTCAACTCAACAGTCTAAGATGGTACCATGACAGGCCATGGCTACCCAACTCTACAAAATCTAATAACTGATAAAGGAAAAAGGCTCCTCCTGATAGCATAAAGGGCTCACCATTAGCTGGAATTAGAAACCTCACAACCTCAATGATTCGTTTGCTGAAGTCCTCTACCTCCTGTATCCGCATCATGAAACGATCCAGGGCTGAGTGGCATCAGTGCGTGCAATGTACAATATATGAGATGACTGAATATAACAACACATGTAGAATAATATAGGCATAACATCAACTCAACATCATACTCCATCAGAATGTCAATTGTCTATCTAAAGCAAGAATAAAGAGTAGACAAATGACTCATCAACATCTCATCTCAACATCATCAATACATCAGACTCGTCTCAAGGAAACTCGAATCAACTCAATTCGAAGGAACAACGCCTGTCTAGGACAAGGATAAGGAGTAGACAATAAATCATCAACATCCATTAAGACTTATACCATCACATCAATATCAGAGTTCTATCAATGAGGAACCTAACTGGGAGTTTCTCTAACCGTCAACCATCACCTATGAACCATTGATGATACAATGAAGCGATGTCATTTCTAAATCCATCCTGTACCTTGCAAGGGTAAAGGACATCACATTAGTGGATCCACAGTAAATAACATCAGCCCTCTTTTGGGACAAAGGAAACATCCGTTTTAAGGTTTAATCCTCTCCTATGCTGGCCACATAGTTAATTAGTTCGAGTGGGACTCACTCTTACCCATTTCTATGCCCAATACTCCTCCCAGAACTCAACATACTCATAAAACATCACAAAATTTCTCATTATCAGTCCCATATGGACATAATACATCAATTCGTCTCATCAACGTCAACTCTTGGACTCGAAACATTCTTTTAGAATTAAGTTTCAAGATTTTTAAGACTCAATGAACATCATTCTCATCAACATCATCATCAACAGTCTCAACATTCAGACCACAATCACAAACATCAAGTACATCATCATTGTCAAGACTCTAGACCCATCCCCTAAGTTCATTCTTGCAATCTTTAATAAAATACACATAGAGTTTGGTGAAATCATTCATGAAAACCATTTATTCAGTAAACCAAGTTTGTGATGATCATCAATTTGAGAAAATATATGGAATAAGTAAAATCTCAGTAGAATACTCAAGGATTTTCACATATAGACTCATTATCTTGGATTATGGAGTCAATGTAATCTAAAGGGGACACATGGAAGAAAATTTCCATGCCTTTAGGTTAGCATTACATACCTCAGATGATTGCTAAAAAAATCTCTCTTGGGATCTCCTCTTGAACTTTTCAATCTCAATTCTCCTCTACTCTCCTCAAGCCCTAGCTTGTTAGCGTTGTTAGGAAGAGGATTTAGGATGGGGTTTTGAACCCTTTCTTTGTGAAAATGAATTAAGTTAGTCGTATATAGAGTTTAGAAAGTGTTAGGAATGGACCGGAATGTGTTTCTAAAATTTTAGAAATTTTCCAAACTCAGAGTAACTTAGTTCATGACGCGAACTGCTCACGCAGCAGTATATTTTTGGAAAATGTTTTCTGAACGAGTTTTCTCAATTTTGTCAAAAATTTTTGAAAAAACATAATCCCCTCTCTGCGATAGGTGCGCGACTTGGCTCTGTCGCGCATCTCCACTGTTTTTCATTTCAGAATGAAAACTTATCTTTTGACTAGGTCGCTCTAAAAATCAATCAAGACCTTTCCCCCACTCAATTTTTCATGTTGATCATAAATCCAGCCTCAGATTTGCTATACGAGCATAGAAAGACACATTATGCGCACCTTCCTCCTCTAGGGATATTTTGGTAATTTTACTGGTACGTTACAAATAAACTAAAATAAAAGGGTTCCGCCGAAAGCTAGGAGGCCTCAACAAATCTTCAAAGAAGTGTTTATTGAGGATCTCTAAAAACTATATCTACATCATAAAATGACGTAGCTCTAAGTGGCGTCAGTACGTGGAATTTATTGTATGTAATATGGCCAAATAGAACAAAACTCAAGAGAAAACTCAATGGCAAGAGCAAAGCACAATTCAACTCAATATGATATGCAAGTTAAAAAATAATATAAAATAATACTTTTCAAATCAACTCAATCATATGCAATTTCATTAAATAAATTCAATTTTCATCATTAGGGAGTTCTTTTAACCAACAATCATTACCATATGAGCGAATGATAATACAATGGTTTACACTATCGTTGCTTCAACCATCCAATACTTTGCCAAAGTAAGGGGCGATTCATCATATTGGATCCACAAATTAAGTCCTTTTTTGGACAAGAGAAGTTAGGCCTCCGTCCTATGCTTGCTACGTAATTTATGGAATTTGAGTTCTTTCAACTCTTACCCAAATCAGTGCTGATACTTCTTCCAAAACATGTGCTCATATCTATCAACATTTAAATTCATCTCATCAAGTCTCAATAGACATTTTCATCAATTCAATTTCATCTCAATTCATCATGCTATTTCAATTTCAAATCAGATGTACTTTAATAGAAATATGCTTTGAAGTTAATTTACA
This sequence comes from Solanum rostratum, assembly GCA_029948455.1. Lineage (NCBI taxonomy): Eukaryota > Viridiplantae > Streptophyta > Magnoliopsida > Solanales > Solanaceae > Solanum > Solanum rostratum. The sequence continues at coordinate 45,371,502 of CM057051.1, forward strand.
TCTCATCAAATTCTTTCTCAAGATACCATTCTTTAGACTCAATAAAATACATATATATAATATTAATTCAAATAATTTCTTTTGTCAATGCATAGAAAATCATCATCTTTATTCAAATCATGCACAACTTGGATTAAAAACAACACTTTATTTAATGCGTAAAAATCATGAATATCAACATTAAATAATGCATAGGAAAGTCATGGTCATTAACTCAACTAGCTTTCACGGGAAAGTAACCACGAACAATTTCCAACTATATGAAGGATAAAGATAATAATAATCTCAATGTATAAATATATAGAACTTAATAGAAGGAGAATTAACTCAATCAAGGTTTAAAATTAGATTTTTACTATGTTCAATACTCATTCAAAATAGAAACTTAGATGTGGAGCGCTTGGACAAACTCAATTCAACGCTATGATAGTCGTACATACCTGAAAGATTTAAACTTTACTCAAAACTCGAAGAACTTTGGTGAAACACTTGATCTCTAACTTTTTTCTTGTCCAATTTTTCTCTCAAAAAATTATAAGTGTTAATGGGAGAAACATACCTATTTGGTATTTATAAGGGACCCTAAATAATCCCAAAGTGTCAAGAATTTAAAAAAAGACTAAAAGAATAATTTTACCACTTATTAAAATTGGCAAATTGACCTATGAAATTCCACCTACTGGTTGTCGATCAATCTATGGCTCGTAGATTGGAGGTTCTGTGAAAACCTTGAAATTCAGGCTTGGAAAAGTCACAAGGCCATCTACGGTCCATTAGAAGGTTCTACGCCCCATAAAATTCAATTAGTAGGAATGGGCCTGTAGGGCCTCCTACGACCCATAGTTGGGTCTGTAGGGATTTGAACTAAAAACACTAGCTTGAAAAATACTTTTCATGAGTTGGGAGCAAGGTCTCGTAGTTTGAACTACGACCAGTAGTTCAAGGGTCATAGATGCTGACCCGGAGAACCCTGATTGATAATCTTCACTAAAATGGTCCTAACCTTATACTTCGAACTTCAAATGAGGCAATCTTGGTGGCGTTAGAAAGAGCATTCAGAAACCTTTAATTTAATAGGTTATGGTACACCTAACTATTTGTATTATAGGGGATATGATCGTTTGAAGTTGACACTTCTATGAACTCATGCAAAAACTTATTCGATAGAAATTCGTTGGACTTAGCTTGATGTAAATGATCTCTTATGACCCTAAACCACATCAAATACGCCTTAAATATTTAAGAATTAACCATAATATATATATATATATATATATACAACTTAGAAGTCATTGGATCACCTAATATTTATAAAGTCGTGTATCAAAACTCAATCTCTAAAGAAGCTTTTAACTCAACTTTATGCCAGAGGGTTCTTGTGACCTTCATTCATCTCTAAATCTATTTTTGCACTAACTAATGGACCTTAACACCTATTCTAAGTTAAGAATCATTCGATAAAACCTTATGCACATATAAGAATGGCTCAATATTAGCTAAAAATTTTGTAAAGATATTAGCTAAAAGCTAAAAGCTTGTTGCACCAAATATCAGCTAAAAGCTGATGTGCACCAAGTTCCAAAAATTATCGATGGAGTATTCGAGATTTGTTCAGAACTTAGTGTGCACAACAGACAATGCTATCCTACCAAATTTGATATTTCAAACTCAGGGTGCAGTTAAAATTTCCATACGAGATGTTACGATTAAATATGGGTCCCACTCCTATGACATCTTTTAGCCAAATTATATAGAGGGGCTCGGAATGAGTCTAAAAGCCTCGAGAAGTGAATGAAAGATTTTTTTAGACCAAGCTTGTTATTTTGAAGCTAACTGCACTATGAGAATTTTCATTCAGACACATTTTCTAAGAATATTGACCAAAGTCAACTTTTGACAAGTTTTAAAGGCTAAATTACTAAACGTGGTACAAACTCATATCGAAAGCCTCGATACTGGAGTAAACTATGCTTCTAGCATAATTTGGTCATTTTAGAGTTGATAATACTGTTAGAATTCTATTTTTAGACTGTTTACCCACGTTTTATACCGAAATCAACTTGTCAAGGTATAAGGCCTTTCAAAACATGAAATATTGCACAACATCCAAATGAATGAATAGGTGATCGAGCTATCAGTGCTAACAGGTCATTTTGAGGTCACTATAGGAACGCTGTAAATGGTAGAAATAATGTAGTATAAAAAATGGCTTCGATGGTCATTACAAATTAGTTGTTGGTAACGAATGGTTTTGCAACTTTTGACAAAACTTTTGGTACATTGAATTTGAGGTTGATGTTATCAATTTTAGTACATGAATTCCTTTTTATTATTAGTCTCTAATTACTGGGAGAAAAAAGAAACAAAAAGTTTAAAGAAATAATATTTTTTGTTATTATTTTTCATGTGTTATTTATTAAAAAGTAAAACACAAAAAAAACTTATAAATCAATATAATCAAATTTTAATATGATGATTGTTTGTTTGAGGTTTTTGCAGTTTTTCGTACCTTAAGGTTCATGTAACTTCAAAAGTTGACTTTGGTAAAAATTATAGGTAAACACCTTTAGAATGATATTTTGACAGTTCAAGCTTCGAAATGGACAAATTAGGCGAGAAGCATGGTTAGCTTGAGTACCGGTACCTTCTGAACGAGTTTGAACCATTTAGCATTTTGGTGGTTGAAATTTGGTCCAAAGTTGAATTTGGTCAACATTCTTGAGAATGTGCCCGAATACAAATTTTGACAGCGCAGTTAGCTCCAACATATTGGCTTTGGTCTAGAATGATCATTCGTGCATGTCTCGAGGTTTTTAATTTTAATCTAAGCCCTTTGAAGGATTTTGATTTAAAATAGTGCTTGGGAGTGGGACCCACTTTTTATCGTGATGACCTCCGTTAAAAATTTCGACTGCACCATTGAATCTGGAAGGTTGAATTCGATGGGGGTAGAATATACAGTTTATATCACATTTTGAACGAGTTGGAAGGTCCCTCTCGGAGACTTTAAAAAAAATAACAAAAGCCGAAATCTAGTGTAGCCTATTTTTCAGCCTTTCTTCCTAACTTCAAAATGCGATACTGTGAGCTATAGAACTCCAAATTGAGTAATTTAAAAGGCTAAATTATGAGAATTTTATGATAGAATGTCGTGATGTGATAAGAATCAATTAATAAGGCTCCATTAAGGTTAAAAATGACATTTATCTGCTATTATTTATCTGCCCATTTTCAGATTCTTTTCTAATATTCAAAGTTGAATATCTTGAGCTATAGCACTCCATTTTGAGTGATTCAAAACTCTAAATTGTGGAGTGTTTTCGCTGAAACACATTGATGCAGTCGAAAACTGCCATTAAAACTTCGTTGATGGTGTTTTTAGGGTTTAGCTATTGTCCTGTGAATGTGTTAGCTTAAAATGGTGATTCAGGTTATTCAACTATAGAGCTCCGATTGACTTAATTCAAGAGAATAGATTGTGAGGTTTCTCGAGAGGATCATCATGAATGGTTATTTTTATCTGTAGAACCTTCATTCAAGGTAAATTTTTGATTTTAACTACTTCATTCTTCCTCAATATTTCATTTATTAAGAACTCTATTGAATAGATCAATTTCTTCCATTCCGAGCTTCGAATTGTGATCCATTTTGAAATACAAGTTCCTTATTACATTTATATTCTTTTTACAAAGTTGATTTTAGAATTTTCATTGCGGGTCCCATAATTTTATTTTAACTCAATTTTGGGTCCAACTTCAAAAATTATATTTTTAGCATTAAAGCACTCGTATTGACGTGTAGATCAATATTTTGACAGCATGGCAGCATTCAGAGATATTTTGTATGCGAATAGCTACTGTGAAGTAGATTTGGAGCATGTGTCTTTGGCTTCGAGGTAGGCAGCAGCTCCAATTCTTGACTAGGTTCTTCCTGATATTGTTTAATATATATTTCATGTAAATTTGAGTTATATTTACCTAGTACTTTATTTTTTTCATTATATCCTACTTTCGCGACTTTCAATCGGACTTTGGATTAGTATAGGCATATGAAATCTTTGGTTTAGGCTCGATGGTGATTCATGTTGAGAATTAGGGTAGAGAATCCCTTTTGATAAGTTTGTAAGCAGCCTTAGGCTAGGTTAAGCCTTAGATTGTTAGATAGGAGCTTTCATCACTATGGTATCTAATTGTGGCTTCTGGTAAGACTTACTATTTAGTGATGTATCTTGTGTTAGATTATGAGATTCAAGGGGCTTGTTGTGGTTGTAAGTTCGATTAGATGATTTGGTTATTGACTTGAGTTGTGCATTTTATATAGGTGATGATTGTTGAGATATATCTCGCCTCCTTGCTAATTTTTATCCACTTGGATCTCCTTGGTTGGATCCTTAGCTAATGGTTCATGATGTTTTCATTGGATTTTATATTGTTTATTTATTATTAGGCCCGAGGCCATGATTGAGGAGTAGTTGGACCTCAGGTTAGTTTTCTTAGTTTTTGCCTTTATAGAGATAGTGACTTGCTTTTCTAGCTTTGTGTGACTTGTATTGATACTGTGATGATATGCATTGCATTGGTTTCTCATTCATCCTAGTTTTGTAGTATAATCTTGATCATATATTTACTCATCATTATGCATGGAGAGAGATAGAGAGAGGGGGAAGATGGTTATCATACTACTGATAAAGCATTAGTTTGAATTGGATTCATGTGGTAGACGTTTAATAAGTTCTTTAACTGGTTTTATGGGATTCATACTACTTGGATCAGGTGATACTTCGGATTTGATACTTTTTAGACATCAGGGACATGCTTTTTTTCTACTAATTTTAGAGGCATTTAGGATGACCTTAGATTTTATGATTCTACTAGCCGATGCATCGATGTTCTTTTTGCATTATGGCTTTTGGGTATGAGAATCCTTGAATTTCCTAAGAGGGCATTATATCTTTGACAAAGGGTTTCACTTATGGTTCGAGGTTAAGGCTCTGTATCTCCTACTTCTTCTTATTCATCCTCCTATTATTGAGTTGACTTACAGAGTCTGTCTATTTGAATTACATCATCATTATCTATGGATAGTCGACATCCGCGATTCGAGGTTTGAGCCCTATGCTATTTCTTCTACTGTTTGAATTTACTGACATATCTATAGTAGGGACACTTATCTGTAGTTTGAGGTTTGGGCTCTGTGCTTTATCCCATTCAGAGGTCAGGAATTTGACACTTTTATGCTACACCCAGTAAAATTACCAAAATATCCCTAGATGAGCGAACGCTTGCATGATGAATCTTTGCAAACATTTTTATGGAAAATCTAAGGTTGGAATTGTGATCAACATGAAAATTTGTATGGGAAAATGGTCTTGATTAAAAGTTTGAGCAACTAGATCAAAAGATAATTTTTCAAAGCAAAGATGCAATTTTAGAAAAGTGTGCGACATGTCTGCGTCGTAGACTTGTTGTGGATTTACACTTAACTATGGTTCTATTATTTTCTACAGGATTAGAAAATTGATCATAAAATTTTCAAAAAAAATATACTGTGAGGGACCAAGTCCGCGAACAGTTCAAAAATTTCACTTTTTTCGAGGGGCAAACCAAACTTTTTCCTACACCTTCTAAACTTAACTCACAGCTGATATACATCATTTTAAGCATAAGGATTTAAAACCCATTCATAAGTCTTGATTGCACTCTAACAATAGACCTAAGGCTTAAAGAGAGGAGAAAAGTGCTAGGATTCAAGGAATTCAAGCCAGAATCTCGCCAATTTGACTGTCTACTTTCATCCTAGGTATGTAAGGCTTCCTAAAGTGTTTGATTGAGTTTATCCACACTATCTTTCACCCACTTGATCCAATTGAAGTATAAGAATCGGGTAGTGAAGTCCCATAAGTTACTTTCATTTATTGTTGATTTTTTATACATATTCTTGCTGGTCAAATAAAATTGGAGTATTAAATTATGTTTGATGTTATGAACCCTAAATTTCATCATCCTATGTAACCCTTATTGCATTGGTTGAATTGAGATCATGATTTTGAATGTTTGTATTGAGTAAATTGGGCATGATGGAGCATGATGAGCATATTTCTTGTCCTTATATATATATATATATATATGTATGTATATGTATATGTGTGTGTGTATATATATATATATAATGAGCATCTTTCATGTTATATGTGATGAGTATGATGCATTGGTGTCTAAATGACCATTTGAGTTCAAGTCTTTAATGATTTGATGAGGTCCTAATAGCATGAATGATTGATGGTCCTGATTGGTTGAATTGTTAAGTGAATTGATGGGGTTCGATTGGAGTTGTTGTAAAGATGAGACTGAGTTGATTGATATGAGCGTATTGAGTCACTGGGAGGAGTATTAAGCACCGACACGAGTATGAGTAAATAATACCTCCAACCCATAAACTACGTTGCCAGCATAGGACATGGGTTATGCCTCTTTTGTCCCATAAAGGTGGACATTGACTATGGATCCAGATTGGTTTGTTCGTCCCTTACCTTGGCAAGTGTTAGACGGCTGTGGCAATGAAAATGCAAATGTTGTATCATTACTAGCTCATATGTGATGGTTGTTGGTTAGAGAAACTCCTTGATTATGCATAACTGATTTAACCGAGTTGCATGCTAGAGTTTATTTTAGGAGCATTGGTTTACTATAAAAATCTTGCATTCCTTTATTGAGTTGCTTTATGGACTGTTGAGTTGACTGTTAAGATGACTTGTTGATTCGTATCTGGGCCTGACTTATTTCCTTAACCATTTTACAGACCAGTGTATTCAATGTACTAACAACCATTTGGGCCTGCATTATTAACGATGCAAATACAGGTGATAGAGGCCTTCAGCAAGCGCATCGTTGAAGTCCAGACTCCTATTTCCAAACTTGGTGAGCCTTTCTTGCTATTTGGAGGAGCCTTTCTCTTTCTATTGTTGAGTATCATAATTATTTCTTTGGAGGTTGCTCAGGACTTGTCTTGGCTTCTTCTAGAGTTGGATAGAGGCTTCATAGACACTGAGTAGAGATAGTTGGTTGTTACTTATGCTCTAATTCTTATTCGTTGGAAACTGTTATTGAAAAAGACTTAGTTATTTGACTAAATTCGTGGCTTTTACTTGAGTATTTTCTTCCGCTGTTGAGTGTGATATGATGATATGACCATTTTGTTCTCTTGGGGAATCAACAATGGTTCTTCAAGTGCCGGCCATGCCAAGGGTACCCTCTTAGGGCATGACAAACTTGGTATCAAAGCACAGAGTTCAAGTGTCCTAGGAAGTCTATGAAGCCCTAGTAGTCTAGTTTATGGTGTGTTGTGCACCATACTTTATAAGCATAAGGCTATAGGACATTAGGAATTGTTACACTCCTTTTATATTCATAGTTCGTGCAATAAAGCTTAACTCTATTAATATGTCTATATGATTCATGCATTATGCCTTTGCAGATCATACATCCTAAACTTACTACCATCCAAAGAGATGTTTTAGATAGCAATACTGAGAACCTTCCACAAGAGGTGCCTCCTCACATGGAGATGAGATGCTAAAGTCGACCTGCTAGAGCCGTTGGGCTTCCCTAGGCACCCACTACTTCACCTGCTCCCCTAATAGAGACTGATTCCAAAGGATCTATCACTATGCTCACTCAGTTGATAGTCGCCCGGAGTGGGAATTGAACAGACTCCTAGTTCTGATTTCCAGGCGTCGGCTGCTACAACAAAACTTAGGGACTTTTTGAGGATGAACCTATAAGTTTTTACAGGGTCTAAGGTTGAGGAAGAGACCCATAAATTCATTGATAAGATGTGGGAGGTTCTGAAAATGATGCATGCGACTGAGATTGAAGAAGTTGAACTTGATTCCTATCAACTTAAGGATGTGGTGAATGTTTGGTATAACCAGATGGAAGAGGGTGTAGGTGATGATATTGAGCTTGCTGAGTGGAGTGAATTTAACAGTAGCTTCCTTAATCACTTCTTTCCCCAGGAGTTGAGGGAGGAAAGATTGAAGAGTTTGTGAACCTAAAGCAGGAAGGGTTGATAGTCAAATAATACAGCCTTAAGTTCATCCAACTATCCAGATATGCTCTAGAGAAGGTCCAAGACATGAGAGCTAGAATGAGGAAGTTCATATCTAGCTTGGGTAAACATGTGAAGAAGGAATGCAAAGCTAATCTGCTGATCCCAGGTATGGACATCTCTAGACTCATGGTTTATGCCCAACAACATGAGGAGAACAAGAAGAGGGATAGAGAGGAGTATTTGAGTAAGAAGGCTAAGTTAGCAGGGCTTGAGCCTAGCCAATCTAAGAAAAAATAAGGGAGATAAGTCCTACTTCTAGGAGAGGCCTCCAAGCCATGTACCATTCTCAGCGAGTGCACCCACTCCCAAAAATAGGTATGATAAGAAGTCTCAAAGTCAGCCGAACCTTAGAACACAAGGTCCTCAGTCATTGGCTAGTGTGACCCTAGGTTCAAGAGGGAAATTTCCCTGTAGAAGATGTGGGAGGATTCATTTGGGAGAGTGTAGAGAGGGAGGGAATGGTTGCTATAAGTGTGGCCAGATGGGTCACTTTATGAAGGAGTGTCCATTATGAAACAATGAGGCCCAGTCTTCTGCTACTGCGCCATTCACGAGGGAAATCAAAGGGATGCCACTAAAAATATCAATAGGGATACAAACCGTCTATATGTAATGGGAAATCGATAGGATCAAGAGGCTGCACCAGATGTCATGATAGGTATGCTTCAAGTCTTTACTTTTGACTATTATGCTTTACTTGATTCGAGTGCAACTCTGTATGTTGTGATGCTATATGTGGCTAGTAGATTTGAGATTCTTATTGAGTGTTTACTTGAACCCTTTTCTGTTTCCACTCCTACTGATGAGTCTATCTTAGTTGAAAGGATCTATAGAGATAATGTATCCATCTATCATATGGATACCTTGGCTGACTTGATAAAGTTGGAGATAAATTACATTGATGTGATCCTTGGCATGGATTGACTTGCATGCCTACTATGCCTCCATTGATTGTAGGACCAAAACTATTAAATTTCAATTTCTAAATGAACTAGTCCTAGAGTGGAAGGAAAATTTTGTTGCACCTATAAGCTTATTTCCTACCTTAAGGCCAGAAAGCTAATCTCTAAGGGATTTATCTATCACCTCGTGCAAGTTAAGACTGACGATGTTGAGCCTCCTACCCTTTAGTTAGTTCCAATTGTGAATGAGTTTCCTGAGGAATTGCCTAGAGTTCCTCTTGATAGGGAGATTGATTTTGGAATTAATATTCTCTGTGACACTCAACCTATCTCTATTCCACCTTATAGGCTAAGTTGAAAGAGTTAAAGGAGCAACTGAAAGATTTTCTAGAGAAGGGCTTTATTAGGCCGAATGTTTCTCCTTGGGGTGCTCCTTCCCTATTCGTACGAAAGAAAGATGGGTCTCTCAGAATGTGTATGGACTATAGGCAACTGAATAAGGTCACCACAAAGAAAAAATATCTCCTCTCCCAAAGATAGATGACTTATTTGACCAACTTCAGGGTGCTACTATTTTCTCCAAGATAGACCTGAGATCAGGCTATCACCATTTGAAAGTGAGAGAATGTGACATCCCGAAGACGGCTTTTTGAACCCGATATGGTCATTTTGAGTTTTTTGATGATGTCCTTCGGGTTGGAAAATGTACCCGTCGCTTTCATGGACTTGATAAATAGAGTATTCAAATAGTACCTTAACATATTCGTAATTATATTTATTGATGACATATTGGTGTACTCTAGAGATGAGGAAGAGCATGTTGATCACCTTTGAATTTTTCTTCGAACTCTTAAGGATAGGGAGTTATATGCCAAATTTTCAAAATGTGGGTTCTGGGTTAACTCATTGTCATCTTTAGGCCATGTTATATCAGGTGATAGTATTCGAGTGTATATGCAGAAGATTGAGGCAGTTAAGAATTGGACTAGACGTACCTCTCCAACAGATATAAGAATTTTTTTGGGTTTGGCTGGTTAATATTGTAGATTCGTTGAGGGATTCTCTTCTACATTCTTGCCATTTACTACGCTAACTCAGAAGAAATCTAAGTTTTGGTGGTCCGATGAGTTTGAGAAGAGTTTTCAAGAGTTAAATATTAGATTGATGACTGCACCCGTGTTGACTCTAGCCAGGGGGACTGATGACTTTGTGATCTACTATGATGCTTCTAAAGTTGGATCAGGATATGTTCTGATGCAGGGAGTTAAGGTCATAGCTTATGCTTCTAGACAACTTAAGAACAATGAGAGGAATTATCCAACTCACGACTTAGAATTGGGTGCAGTGGTGTTTGCACTCATGATTTGGTGCCACTACTTATATGGAGAACATATCGATGTATTCACAGACCAAAAGAGCCTGTAATATGTCTTCACCCATAAATAGTTTAACTTGAGAGAGAGGAGATATCTTGAGTTGCTCAAGGACTACGATATGAGCATCCTCTACCACCCAAGTAAAGCTAATGTAGTTGCTGATTCTCTTAGCAGGTTGTCCAAGAAACACACTGATTATATGGAAGAAGAGAGGAAAGAGTTGGCTAAAGAGGTGCAAAGACTAGCGCAATTGGGAGTTCAACTAGATGAATATGGTGAGGGTGGAATACTTATGCATAATAGGACTGCATCATCTCTAGTAATGGAGGTGAAGTAGAAGCAAGACCAAGATCCTATCTTACTACAATTGAAGGCAGATGTACATAAGCAGAAGGTGATGACTTTCGCCAAAAGGGGAGATGGAGTATTGAGATATCAAGGTAGGTTGTCTTCAAAAGGTCGATAGCATACGTAAGGGAATCATGACAAAAGCGCACAACTTTAAGTATTTGATCCATCCGGGATAAACTAAGATTTACCATAACTTGAGATAAGTCTATTGGTGGAGTAGGGTGAAGAGAACATTGTCGAGTTTGTTTCTAAGTGCCCGAACTGCTAAAAAGTTACAGTTGAGCATCAAAGGCCATGTGGAGTATCTTAGAACTTTAAGATTTCAGAATGAAAGTGGGAGATGAATAGCATGGACTTTATCACAGGGTTACCAAGGTCCTGCAGACAACATGATTCAATTTGGGTAATAGTGTAGGATGACAAAATCTGTGCCACTTCTTGGGAGTAAAGACGACTGGCACCGCAGAGGATTATGCCCGCTTATATATAAGCAAGATTGTTAGATTGCATGGAGTCTACTTGTCTATTATTTTAGATAGAGGAGCTCAATTTACTGCTCAATTTTGGAGATCCTTCTAGACAGTTTTGGGTTTTAAAGGTGAACCTTAGCATTTCTTTTCACCCTCAGACTAATGTCCATGCAGAATGCACTATTCAAAACTTGGAGAACATGTTGAGAGCCTGCGTCATTGACTTCAAAGGCAATTGGGATGACCATTTGCCTTTGATTGAGTTCACCTACAATAACAATTCCCATTTGAGTTTTCAAATAGCTCTATATATGGAACTTTATAGGAGGAGATGTAGATCATTGATTGGTTGATTCGAGGTAAGGGAGGCAAAGTTGATTGGGCTAGACTTGGTTCATCAAGCTATAGAAAAGGTGAAGATCATATGAGAGAGATTGGAAGCTGCACAAAGTCAACAAAAATTCTACACAAATGTTAGGAGAAGAGACTTAGAGTTTGAGATCTGTATCTAAAAGTGTCACCTATGAAGGGACTGACGCGATTTGGAAAGAAAGAGAAGTTGAGTCAGAGGTACATCAGTCCCTATCAGATTTTGAAGAGAGTGGGTAATGTATCTTATGAATTGGAGCTACCACAAGAGCTAGCAGCCATCCAACTAGTCTTTCAAATTTCTCTGCTTAAGAAGTATTTGGGGAGACCCGCAATTGGTTGTGCCTATTAAAAGTATTAGAGTGAAGAAAAACTTGAGCTATGAAGAGATTCCCATTCAAATCCTTGATCTTTAGGTCCGCAAGTTGAGAACCAAAGAGATTGCAACTGTCAAGGTGTTGTGGAGGAACCAAGTTGTAGAAGAAGCTACTGGGGAAGCTAAAAAGGATATGAAGGATAGGTACGTGCATTTAATCCTACCTACCGGTGATGAGGGAATCAATGGTAATGACCCATTCCTATTCTTTGAGTCACCTTCTATTCTGAGATGGAATTGCGATAGTGTTCTAAATAATTTGTTTGATTTGTTGATTGTTTACTTGCTTAATTTCTTGGTTGATGAATTGCATGAGTGATTTGTAAATTACGTGATTGTTAGAATCCATGATAAAGTTTGTGCCTTAATTAGATTTCTAGATTTCTCCTCATTCATGGAAGAATGATCCCAAGGGGGAGATGATGTTACACCCTGTAAAATTATTAAAATACCTCTAGATGAATGAACACTTACATAATGCATCTTCCCAAACTTTTCAACAATTTTGAGGCTAAAATTGAGATCAGCACAAAAAATTGTGTGGGAAAATGGTCTTGTTTGAATTTTAGAGTAACCGGATCAAAAGATGATTTTTTGGGGCAAAGATGCAATTCTATAAAAGTGCATAATACATCCGCGTTGCGGACTTATCATGGATTTTAACTTAACAGTGGTTCTATTATTTTCTACGAGATTAGAAAATCGATTAATTTTCTTAAGAAAAATATGGTGTGAAGGACCAAGTCCGCAACGCTGACTGGATCCCCAACAATCAAATGATTTCACTATTTTGAGGAGCATTCCAGACTTTTTTCTCCTAAGCTTAAACTGTGATTGATATAGGTCATTTTAAGCTTAAAAAAAGGGTTTTCTACCCATTCCTAAGTCTTGTACGCACTTTGACAACAGACCTAGGGCTAAAGAGAGGCGAAAAGAGCTTGGATTCAAGGAATTCAAGTCGAAATCTTGCGAAATTGATTGTCTACCTTAAACCTAGGTATGTAAGACTTCCTAAGGTGTTGGATTGAGTTTATCCACGTGCCTTTTCATCCACTTGATCGAATTGAAGTATATCAATTGAGTAATGAAGCCCCATAATCCTAATCATCGAGTTACTTTCATTTATTGTTGATTTTTCTTGCATATTCATGAATAATTTGTTGAGTTACATACTACTCATATGAAATTGGAGTATTAAATAATGTTTGATATTATGAGCACTAAATTTCATCATCCTATGTAACCTTATTACATTGGCTGAATTGAGATTATGATTTTGAATGCTTGTATTGAGTAAATTAGGCATGACTAGAGCATGATGAGCATATTACATATATATATATATATATAAAATGAGCATCTTGCATATTTTATGTGATGGGCATATCGGATTGAAGTCTAAATGCCCGTTTGAGTTAAGAGTATTGAATGATTTGATAGGTCCTGATAGCATGAATGATTGATGGTTTGAATTGGTTTAATCATTGAGTGATTTGATAGAATTTGATTAGAGTTAATGTAAAAATGAGACTAAGTTGATTGATATGAGCATATTGAGCATCAATATTGGTATGAGTAAATAATAACTCCAACCCATAAACTATGTACCAACGCAGGATAGGGGCTATGCCTCTTATATCCAAAAAAATATGGACATTGACTGTGGATCCAGATTGGTTTGATCATCCCTTACTTTGGCAAGTATTGGATGGCTATGGCAATGACAATGCAAACATTGTATCATTACCAACTCATATGTGATGGTTGTCGATTAGAGAAACTCCCTGATTATGCATAACTGATTTGACTAGGTTGCATGCTAGAGTTTCTTTTAAGAGTATTGTTTTACTATACAAATCATGCATTCCTTTACTGAGTTGAGTTATGGATTGTTGAGCTGATTTGTTAATTTGTATCTGAGCCTGACTTGTTTCCTTAGCCATTTTACATACCATTATATTCAATGAACTAGCTTTCATCTGGGCCTACATCGTTAACAATGCAAATACAGGTAATAGAGGCCTTCAGTAATCGCATCATTGAAGTCTAGACTCCTGTTTCTGGACTTTGTGAGCTCTCCTTGCTATCCGGAGAAGCCTTTCTCTTTCTGTCATTGAGTATCACAATTATTTCTTTTGAGGTAGCCTAGGACTTGTCTTGACACCTCCTAGAGTTGGATAGAGGCTTCATAGACATTGAGTGGAGATAATTGATTGTTACTTATGTTCCAATTCTTATTCATTAGAAACTGTTATTGAAAGAGACTTAGTTATTTGGCTAAATATTTGGCCTTTACTTGAGTATTTTCTCTGTTGTTGAGTGTGATGTGATGATGAGAATAGGCGGTTCTCTTGGAGAATCAACTTTGGTTCTTCAAGTGCTAGCCACGCTAACGTTACCCTCCTAGGGTGTGACATTTTAGGACACCTTGATTTTATCGTGATGCACAAGTTCTACCTTGCTAGCCGGTATAGCGTAGGTAGTACGCCACTTGTGGATGTACGCGGCAAGGAGGTATCATGCATTGTATTCACATGTATCACCATCACCAATATATTATTTGTTTCTTGATCCCCCAGTAGTATGGGATGCCAGTTAAGATTCTGCTTATTGATTGTACCACCGATGGTATAGGACATTGGTTGGTTATTATTTGCTCTTATCTGCATAAGCCTTTGTTATTTATTTATGTAGTAAGTTATTCCCTCATTTCTTGAATATGTACTCGTTTAGGCTGGGCTGGTTTAGTTCCTATGTTTCTAGGTTATTATTAGATTCATGATGTTTTGGTCACTTTTTCCTTTGATGAGTATATTTTTAGCCTTTCTTTGTGCTAGAAAATGGTAGATCTAATTCTCCCAGGTAGCTTCCTTCCTCCTCCCCATTCGTCTTGTATATCTTCTCTGTTGCTTATTTTGTCTACTATCTCATTACTTGTGCTATATTTTCCTTACTTCCATGTTATATATTCTTGCTTTATTTGTGGAGCTCAGTCGGCATATGCCTGCTGAGTACCATTTGTGTGGTACTCATACTATATTTCTGCCCCTATAGATCATAGTACGAGTCTCTATTGTTAAATTTCTTTCATCCAAAGAAAGCTAAGGATTTCAATGATTGAGGTGATCTTCTAGCGTTTGGAGTTGCTGCTTTCTATTATATAGCATTTGTACTACTCTTTAATTTGTATTCAGAGATAGTCATTACGAATATTATATCTTGTAAAAACCTTTTACTCTTATTTTATTTATTAGACACTCGATTACTAACGTCTTGGGGGTGGGAGTGTTTTTCTTTGATTTTGTAGTTCTTACCCTTTTTATCACAACTTTACTTCTTATAATTGTCTTCCGTGGGATAGCCCATTTCCTAAGGCTTCAAGCTATGGGTTAAGATTATCTACTAGTAGATTCAGGAAGATACCTTCACGGCCTGTGAGGTCAGGTTGTGAAAGTTTGGTATCAGAGCCTTAGGTTGATCGGCATCATTGCTATGAGAGAAATGCCTAGTGAAGTCCTCTGGATTAGTGCAGAGACGCCTATATCCTATCTTCGAGAGGCTATAGGGGAATTCTGAGAAATCATAGTTCCTAACTCCTTGTTGTGTACTTTGTCTTGGAATAATCTCTAAAACTTCTTTCTTAGGATTCTTTCTCTTTTAGATAGCATGAGATTACCGACGGTTAAGTTTGACGTATCGACAGATCTGACTAGAATTGCAGTGGGTGGATCTCAGGGTGTAGAAATCAATTGTTCCTCAATAAGGTTCATTATCTATTTTGGAATACTTGGTTAGATTTCTTGAGTAGGCTGAAGATGCCCCCACCTTCTTCCTTATAGAGCAGGATTTAAGCTAGGGATTTGTCAGAGGATTAACTTTACCACTTTATTTGGCATCGGAGCATTTGGTGGTAGAAAGGCTTACTTTTCCTCAGGTTGTGATTCATATGAGGGTCGTGATGTGCCATCAAAATACAACACTTTTGATGCTTAAAACTTGGAATTTTGTGTGTTCTCAATGAGATGTTAGTTGGTTTTATGAGTTTTGGTGTTATATTTACAGGATTTAGGGTTGGCCTTAATTTTGGGAAGAAACATAGAAGTTGTTGAGTTTTGATGCAGCACGAGATCCTTTACGAGCCGTAGGTCATTCTATAGGTTGTATAATGGTTTTGTGGACAATTTCAGTGAGGGGCTGATTTTCTAAAATTGGTTTTACGAACAAGTAGACGAGTCGTGGAATGATTTATGAGTCGTAGAACATAGTTCGTACCCTGAGGATCAGAGATTGGGACATTGTGAAGATTCATCAAGCGAAACCCCCTACGGGTTATAAACCACTTTATGGGTCGTAGGGGGTATATCATAGACTTGAAGTCCAGCATTCCAGCAGCTTTATATGAGACCCCGGTTATGGGTCGTGGAATGCAATACAACCCATAAACCACTTGTACTTTGATATCATTTTTAATCTTGTGATTCTCTTTGAAGTTGGATTTATTTGTTCTTACTTCAATTGTGTAAGCGCTCTATTATGTTGTTCCAATTCATATGTATTGCATGTACGCAAAGTATGAGTAGCTAAATCCACAACTAGGGTTGTGGGAACCATGACAAACTAACAAGGTGAAATTGAATAATTCATAATTCTTGAAAATGTGCATGCATGTATTAATTAACTCTCTTCATTTTTCTGTTTTCTAATAGTGGCCAACATTAGAACTTGCTTAGTGTTACTAACTGGACCTAGGTAGTAATGAATAGGAAAAGAGATTATTAGGATTCGATTGATGTGTTCTCGTCTAATCAACCAAACTAGGCCGAGGGGGGGAGGGTTGTACTGGGAGTAATAGGTAAAGGTTAGTAATGCATACTATGGAGATGGGACAAGTCACATAGTGAAATTTGCCTCTCACCTTTGATCAAAGGGCTTGGTGAACTTAACTTACCATCCTGCATGCTACACACTAGAAGAGAATTAGGTTACCGGTGATACTAAGTTAGGGAATCATAGGGAACTCAATACCCTAGTTTCTCTCTATGTTGATTTCACTCTTGTATTAGTTAGTTTTATTTCTCCCTTGATTATTGCAAACCCCTCTTTTGGGGAAGTAAGTCGGTTAAATACTCAAATTGTAGTCATTGAATTCTCTTGAGTCTACGTATTCCTTGAGTTCAACCCTTACCTTGGTTAGGTTCTATTACTTGACAACGACCATTTTTCCTCAAAAAGGAGGTGTAAGTTGGGCGACATTAAGATTTTGGTCATTGCCGAGGAATATGGATAGACTTTGTCAATTCATAGTGATTTGGGTATTAATCCTTATTTCCCTCATAGTTTTTCTTTTTCTTTCTCTTTTATATATGACACCCTCTGTTGAAGAAATATTAATTGATTGCAATATTAATATGAGAGGGGCTATAGATAAGTTTTTGAATCGCAACGTGTATTTCTGTAAAATATTAGAAAATCTCAACTTAGACAACTATGTGCTTTTATCAGATGTTCATCAGTTTGGCTTGGATGTCCATAATTTAAGTTTTGAGTTGAGTATAAAGGACGATATGCCTAACGCTCAACAAGCTAGTTATGAATTGTGTGAAGAAGAAATAAATGCTTATAGGCCAACTTGAAGAGCTAAAATTGGAGGGTCAACTACTTGACCAGACTATTATTTATGTTATCACTGTTTAGAAAAATACTGGAGAGTCATGTGAAGAAGTACATAATATTATCTTTAAAAACTCTAGTATGTGTAATGATGAGGATCTAAATAATAATATAATTCATGAATTAGGATGCATTGGACCTTATTCCAATCATTTTTCTACATTATGTTTAGATGATGAAAAATTAATCAAATTATCTGATCATATGGAATAATGTAAGGAGGAGAAAAAATATATTTATATTCTTAAATTCATTGGGCTCAAAAAACAAATTACTCTCATTTAACGGCCAAAAAGTACAACATGTGATCTCTATTGTTTGTTCTTCTTATTTTTATATCCCTACTCTCTGAGCATAATAGAAAATTTGACACTAAATTATGGGTACAATTCTTAAGTTCAAGGTGGAAGAAAAAGTGGAAGCATGGACACCTAGTGAAGTCTGAGTAACCAAGTTGTCCAAGTCGTGCCGCGACAATATATCAAGAGCTGCTTGAGAGGCAACCCAAGGTGGAGACCGGCGCTTAGGCACCCAGGTAAGATTTTTGACCCCTTATACTTTGTTTTTCTTTGATTGTGTTCATTGGGGACAATGCACCTCTTTTTTGATAGGGTGTGGGTAGTTCGAGGCGTCAGTGATGTTTGAGCAGCTTGGGTCCATAAGAACCTCAATATTTGATCCTGGAGTTTTCTTGCCTGTATTCGTTTCCCCCATGGATATTTTCTATCTGTTGAACCAACACATTTAGGATTTTAGGTAACATTTATAGCATATAGTACCAATACCTGTGGCATATAATATATTTTTTTGTTTTGTTTGTAAAATGATACCCATTAAAAAGTTTAATGAGTAGTTTAGCTAGTAACCATGCATGTTTAGGTGTATTAACAATGTTTGTTTTGATAAGTGAGGAGAAAATGAGATAAGAAGCATCATCTGAGAGTCTTTTGTTGATAATTTAGTCAGAGACATGTGAGTGTGAGCTTTTAATTGCTTAATTCTTGTGTTGTGTGCTAATTCAGAACATGCCTCTATTTCTCTAAGTTAGACTATAGAATAATTGGATTAGAAAAGGAACTTAGGCCATTGTTTTTAAAAGTCCACTTAGCCTAAAATGACCAACCGAAATTGCAATATATCCCTTGTTCTTGATGTTTGAGCCTAACATGTACCTATTCTTTGCAAACTCCTGATTAACCTAACCTTGTTAGTTGTAAAATCCTGAAATTCGCCCTGTTCCTTCCTTGAACATTGTGCACCTTGATTGAGGCAAAAAGCCTAAGTTGAGGGTGGCTAGCAAAAGTGGTCTTGGTTTGGAGGATAGATATTGTGTACCTCAACTCAATGCAAATCCTAAGTTGGCGGTGGCTAGTGTAAGGATGAAACACAAAAACGGAGGGTGGAGGGAGTTAGTGATATACAGAAAAAGGGAAAATCATGTACTCGGTGCAAGAAAAAAAAGTGATACCTTAGTTATGAGTTAAAAAGAAAAATGAATTTCAAAATCAAGGTAAAGAGCTGAAAGAATGAAAAGAAAGCACCAAGAAAATCTTGAAATAGGAGAAAGGGAGGATGAGATGAAAATAACATAGTCGGTAGGGCAAAAGTGTAGGAAAACAAAGTGTCAAAGAGGGTCGTTAGTCACTACGTTCCCGAAGTACCATACCAAAGCCCCCTGAGCCTATGTTACAAGCCTAGAAAGTCCCAAAGTGATCCTAGTCCGAGTAGTTGAAGGTCTTAATCATGAGTATAGGGGCAAGCCTATGTTATCAGGCATGATGTATGAATATCTTTTATGAGAGTGAGTAATTTTGCATAGTCCCAAGCTTATACATGAAACCATCATTGAGTGACGAATAAGGGACTACTTTCTATGAGGGCACTTGCATTGCATTGTTAGCATTAGACTTATTCAGTGACTGTGGATAATTGATAGTACCTACCTTGTCATAGTTGTGTCATTAGATGCACTAGTCTATACTGGTTTGCTAGATGGCTATCAAATTCTGTTTTGAAAAGTGGTGTGGTTATCTAAGTTTAAGAATGATGTAATGTATGTCATTGGGTTGAGGGCAAGCAAAAATTTAAAGTTGAGGGTGTTGATGTTTTGTCAAAATACAACACTTTTGATGCTTAAAACTTGGAATATTTTGTGTTCTCAATGCGATGTTAGTTGGTTTCATGTGTTTAATAAGGGTTGGCCTTGATTTTTTGAAGAAATACAAAAGTTATTGATTTTTTATGCAGCACGAGACCCTTTACGGGTCGTAGATCATTCTATAAGTCGTAGAGTGGTCTCATGGACAATTCCAATGAGGGGTTAATTTTCTGAAGTTGGTTCTTACGAACATGGGGATGAGTTGTGGATTGATTTACGAGTTGTAGAACATGGTTCGTACCTTGAGGATCAGAGAATGAGACTTTCTAAGATTCATCAGACGAAATCCCCACGAGTCATAAACCACTTTATGGGTTGTAGAGGGTGTATCATAGACTTGAAGTCCAGAATTTCAGCAGCTTTGTATCAGACCCTTATTACAGGCCTTGTAATGCAATATGGCCCCTAAACTGTTTGTGAGGCGTGCCGATCCATCTATCCTATTTTGGTTAGGACATGTATTTTAAATATTAGAAATAGGTTTTTTACGTTATTTATCAAAAAAATTCGCATAATACACAGAAGGCTCAATAATTAGAGTGAGAAAATAGTGAGATTACGTTGGAGAGTGTTGAGAATATGTGTACTTTTATTTCATCGTTAATCTTGTGATTCTATTTGAAGTTGGATTTACTTGTTATTAATTCAATTGTGTAAGTGCTCTATTATATTGTTCCAATTCATAGGTCTTACATCTATGCAACGTATGAGTAGCTAAATCTACAACTAGGGTTGTGTGAACCATGTAGAACTAACAAAGTAAAATCAAATAATTCATAATTCTTGAAAAGTGTGCATGCATGTATTAATTAACTCTCTTTATTTTCCTTATTTTCTAGAGGTAGCCAATATTAGGCCCTGCCTAGTGTTACGAACTAGACCAAGGTAGTAATGAATAGAAAAAGAGATTAATCAACAGGATTCGATTGATATGTTCTCGTCTAATCACCAAACTAGGCCAAGGGGAGGTTGTACAGGGACTAATAGGTAAGGGTTAGTAATGCACACTATGGAGATGGGCCAAGTCATATAGTGAAATTCGTTTCTCACCTTTAACCAAAAGGTTTGGTGAACTTAACTTACCATTATACATGCTACACACTAGAAGAGAATTAGGTTATCCAGTGATACTATGTTAGGGAATCATGGGGGACACAATACACTAGTTTCTCTCTATATTGATTTCACTCTTATATTAGTTCATTTTATTTCTCCCTTGATTATTGCCAATCCCTACTCCCCCTCTCCTGGGGAAGTAAGTCGGTGAACTACTCAAATTGTACTCATTGAGTTCTCTTGAGTCTACGTATTCCTTGGGTTCGACCCTAACCTTAGTTAGGTTCTATTTTCTTACAATGACTGCTTTATCCTTAAAAAGGAGGTGTAACTTGGGCGACATCAAGATTTTGGCACCGTTGTCGGGGAATATATCTAGACTTAGTTAATTCATAGTTATTTGGGTATTAATCCTTATTTCCCTCATAGTTTTTCTTTTTTCTTTCTCTTTTATATATAACACACTCTGTTGAAGAAATATTGAATACTTGGATTATTGATATGAGAGCGGTCGTAGATAAGTTTTTGAATCGTAATGTGTAGTTCTTGAAAATATTAGAAAATCTCGTCTTATACAACTATATGATTTTAGCAGATGTTCACTAGTTTGGCTTGGATGTCCACAACCTAAGTGTTGAGTTGAGTATAAAGGTTGATATGTCTGACGCTCAACAAGCTAGTTATGAATTGTGTGAAGAAGAAAAAATGCTTATAGGCCAACTTGAAGAGCTAAAATTGGAGGGCCAACTACTTGACCAAACTATTATAGATGTTGTCACTGTTGAGAAAAATACATGATAGTTATGTGAAGAGGTAGATGATAATATCTTTAAAAACTCTAGTGTGTGTAAAGATAAGGATGTAAATAATAATATAATTCATGAAGTAGGGAACATTGCACCTGATTTTAATCATTTTTCTAAATTATGTCTAGATGACAAAACATTGATCGAATCATCTGATCATATGGAATAATATAAGGAGGAGAAAAATATGTTTATATTCGTGAATTCGTTGTGCTCAAAAGAAAATATTACATCCTTTATTTAACAGCCAAAAAGTACAACATCTGATCTCTATTGTTTGTCCTTCTTATTATTCTACTCTATGAGCATAATAGAAAATTAGAAAAGGATTTAGGGATACAATTCAAAAGTTCAAGGCGGAAGAAAAAGTAGAAGCATGGACACTTGGTGAAGTTTGAGTAACCAAGTTGTCCAAGTCGTGCCACAAACAATAAATCAGGCGCTACTTGGGAGTCACCCCAAGGTGGATATCGACGCTTAGGTGCCCAGGTATGATTTTTGACCCCTTATACTTCATTTTTCTTTAATTGTGTGCGTTTGGGACAATGCACCTCTTTTTTGATGGGGTGTGGGTACTTAGGGGCCTCAGTGAAGTCTGAGTAGCTTGGGTCCATAACTACCCAAATTTTTTATTCTGGAGTTCTCTTGCTTGTGTTTTTTACCCTATGGATATTTACTTTCTGTTGAACGACACATTTAAGATGTTTAGGTAATATTTGTAGCATATAGTACTAATACTTCTGGCATATCACATTTTTTTGTGTTTTCTTGTAAAATGATACCCACGAAAAAGTTTGATTAGTAGTTTATTTAGTAACCATGCATGTTTAGGTTTGTTGACAATGTTTGTTATGATAAGTGAGGAGAAATTGAGATAAAAGCATGATCTTAGAGTCTTTTGTTAATAATGTAGTCATGCCATGTAAGTGTGAGCTTTAAATTGTTCAATTCATGTGTTGTGTGCTAATTTAGAACTTGCTCTGTTACTTTAAGTTAGACTATCGATTAATTGGATTAGGAAGGAATCTTAGGCCATTATTTTTAAAAGTCTACTTAGCCTAAAATGACCAACGAAAATTGCAACATATCCCTTGTTCCTAATGTTTGAGCCTTACACGCACCTATTCTTTGCAAATACCAAATTAACCTAGCCTTGTTAGGGTACAATCCTGAAATTGTCCCTGGTCCTTCTTTGAAAATTGTGCACCTTTATTGAGGCAAAAATCCTAAGTTGAGGGTGGCTACCAAAAGTGGCCTTGGTTTGGAGGATGGATATTTTGCACCTCAACTCAGGCCAAAAGCCTAAGTTGAGGGTGGCTGGCGTAAGATGAAACACAAAAATGAGGGGTAGAGTTAGTGATACAGAGAAAAAGGGAAAATCACGTACTGGGTGCAAGAAAAATAAGTGATACCTTATTTGTGAGTCAAAAATAAGAATGAATTGCAAAATCAAGGAAAAGAGTTGAAAGAATGAAAAGAAAGCCCCCAGAAAAGCTTGAAATAGGAGAAAGGGAGGATGAGATGAAAATAACAGAGTCGGTAGGGAAAAAGTGTAGGAAAACATAGTGTCAAAAAGGGCCGCTAGTCACTACTTTCCCAATGTACCATACCAAAGCCCCCTGAGCCTACGTTACAAGCTTAGAAAGTCCTAAAGTGATCCTAGTCTGAGTAGTTGAAGGTCTTAGTCATGAGTATAGGGGCAAGCCTATGGTATTAGACATGGCGCATGAATATCTTTTGTGAGTTTTGCATAGTCCCAAGGTTATATATGAAAACATCATTGAGTGAGAAATATGGGACTTCTTTTGGTGAGGGCACTTGTATTGCGTTGTTAGCATTAGACTTATTCAATGACTGTGGATTGTTGATAGCACCTCACTTGTCATAGTTTTGTTGTCACATACATTAGTTTGTATTGGTTTGTTAGATGACTATCTTATTCTTTTTTGAAAATGTGGTGTGGGTATCTAAGTTTGAGATTGATGTGATGTATGCCATTATGTTGTGGTCTGTGTGTGATTTTATTACCTATGTGATTGAGTCCGTCGGTTGAGGACAAGCAATAATTTTAAGTTGAGGGTGTTGATGTGCTGTCAAACGACAACACTTTAGATACTTAAAACTGATATTTTGTATGTTCTCAATGCGTTGTTACTTGGTTTTATTTGTTTTTGTGTTATATTTGCAAGATTCCATGGTTGGCCTTGATTTTGGGGAAGAAATACAGAAGTTGCTAATTATTTATGCAGTTGGAGACCCTTTACGGGTAGGTCATTCTACAGGTTGTAGAGTAGTTTCATGGACTATTCCAGTAAGGAGTTGATTTTCTAAAGTTGGTTCTACAGACATGCAGACGAGTCGTGGAATGATTTACGAGTTGTAGAATATGGTTCGTACCCTGAGGATCAGAGATTGGAACTTTCTGAAGATTCATCAGATAAAACCTCCCTACGGGTCATATAGGGTGTGTCGTAGATTTGAAGTCTAGACTTCCAGCAGTTGTGTTCGAGACCCCGATTACGGGCCGTGGAATCCAATATAGCCTGTAAATCAGTTCGTGAGGTGTGCCGACCCAGCTATTCTATTTTGGGTAAGGCATGTATTTTAAATATTATAAATAGGTATTTTAAGTTATTTTTCAAAAGTTTTGGTATAGTAAACAAAAGACTCAGTAATTAGAGAGAGAAAAAAGTGAGATTACATTGGAGAGTATTGAGAACACTTGTACTTTGATTTCATCTTTAATCTTGTGATTCTCTTTGAAGTTGGATTTGCATGTTCTTAATTCAATTGTGTAAGTGCTCTATTATGTTGTTTCAATTTATAAGTCTTGCATCTACGAAAAGTATGAGTAGCTAAATCCACAACTAGGGTTTGGGAACCATGAAGAACTAACAAGGTAAAATCGGATAATTCATAATTCTTGAAAAGTATGCATGCATGTATTAATTAACTCTCTTCATTTTTCATATTTTCTAGTGGTGACCAACATTAGAACCTGCATAGTATTACTGATTGGACCAAGGTAGTAATGAATAGGAAAAGAGATTAATTAATAGGATCTGATTGATGTGTTCCTGTCTATTCAATAAAACTGGGCAAAGAGGTGGTTGTACTAAGAATAATAGGTAAGGGTTAGTAATGCACACTATGGAGATGAGCCAAATCACATAGTGAAATTCGTTGATGTGCTGCCAAAATATGCACTTTTGATGTTTAAAACATAGGATTTTTGCGTGTTCTCAATGCGATTTTAGTTGTTTTTATGTGTTTTTGTGTCTATGTTTGCAGGATTATAGGTTGGCCAATGATTTTTGGGAAAGTTACAAAGTTGTTGTATATTTGTTTCTATACGAGATACCTTATAGGCCATAGACCATTCTACGAGCCGTAAGGTGGTTTCGTGAGAAATTCCAGTGAGGGGCCAAGTTTCTGAAATTACTTCTACAAACATGCAGACGAGCCGTGAATGAATGTAGGAGTCATAGAAGAGGTTTCATGCCCTGAGGATCAGAGAATGAAGACTTTCTAAAGTTTATTAGATGAAACCCCCTTTACAGGTTGTAAACTATTTTACGAGTCGTAAATGAGTGTCATAAAGGAGAGGTCCAATTTCTAGCAACAATGTACGAGACCTTAATTACGAATCGTGAACTTCAATACAAGCCATAAAGTGTTGTCGTAGAGTGCGCCGACCAGTTCTCCTAAGTTGTTTAGGATTTGAATTTTAATTATTATAAATAGGTCTCTTAGGTTATTTTTCATAAGTTCTCACCAGTTCACATAAGTTTAAGTTATTGCTCAAAGAACTCAATATTTTTTGAGAGAAAATTGTGAGAGTGTCTTTGAAAACACTTGTGTTTTAATTCAATCTTCAAGCTTGTGATTTTCATTAACATTTGATTTGTTTGTTCTGAATTCAGTTGTGTAAGTGCTTAATTATGTCTTCTAAATTCATAATCTCTTCATCTACACAAAGCATGAGTAGCTAAATCTACAACTAGGATTATGGGAACAATGAAGAACTAACAAAGAAAAATCTGATAATTTACGATTCTCAGAAGGTGTATATACATGTATTAATTAGGTCTCTTCGTTTTTCATGTTTTCTAATGGTGGCCAACATTAGAACCCAACTAGTGTTATTGATTGGACCAAGGTAGTAATGAATAGGAAAAAAGATTAATTAACAGGATTCGTATGATGTGTTCTCGTCTAATCAACCAAACTGGGCCAAGGGGAGATTTTATTGGGACTTATAGGTAATGGTTAGTAATGCACACTATGGAGATGGTCCAAGTTGCATAGTGAAATTCGCCTCTCACCTTTGACCAAAGGGCTTGGTGAACTTAAATTACCATCTTGCATACTATACACTCGACAAGAATTATGTTATCCGGTGATACTGAGTTGGGGAATCTTGGGGTGATACTTGTTCATATGGCTATATACTGAGTTGTAACTAAATTGTGAATTTGTAATTTATATGATCTTGTGATTCATTTGGTGTTGTAGCGAGATGGTGCTCATATTGTGATATGATGATATTGAGATGTTGTTGATAATGTGACACTATTGATATTGAGACATTGATGATATGGAAACACTAATGATATTATGGCATTGAGCTAATGAGATCATTTTGATTGATGGTATTATTATATTATTGTGATCATGTACATTACATCTATTATTACTTGTGCATTGATACTTGTAATGGCTACGACAGTGATGTGAGTAATAAAACATGTGGATTGGTGGTTGAGGTCTCTATCGATCAAGTTGAGGTAACTGACGGTCTGAGGTCTTTTTCAAATGGGTCCGAGGTCCTTTCTGGACAAGTGAGCATTAGTCGAGGTCTTTGCCGATGGTGTCCACAGATATATGGTTTACATGAGATCCCTAAGGGTTCCGATCTAAGGCATATATATGGTCAACGGATGTGTATCATAGGGCAGATATGCATCACGATTATTTGACACTGCGTTGCATTGTATACATCTCATGGCATCTAGTCCATCTCCTACCATATCTGATTGATATAATTGTATATTGTTTATGAGATTATGTACTTATTGTATCCCTGATCTTGATGTAAGTGTTGGATCTATCTATATACTTGTGTGAGAAAATACTATGCTAGAAGATGAGTATATCTATATTACAGTGATCTGTATATTATATTATGCTGGGATTTTTCTGAGTGCAAGGTTGTAGTTGGTTAGGATTTAAGGAGTTTCTTGTGTTCTTCATTGTTTTACCTTAGGTTAGTTCCATTTGCTGAGTATCCCGTATTTGGTGCTTACCCCTTGCTACATTTTTGTAGGCTGTGAGTAACAGACTCAAACTTGTTAGACTCCTTTCTTGATGGATTCGAGCTTCTAAACATCTTGTGAGGTAGCTGCCTATGTCTTTAGCAAGTCTTGAGGATTCCATTTTTATGTTTTGGGTTCTATTTGAGGACTAGACGTCATGGCTTGTTTTCATTTGAGTATTCTATATATAGAGACTTGTACATGTGACACTAGTTCTTGGGATAGTTGTAGCTTGTTTTTCTTCCGCTTATCTATATATTTAGACTGTTATCTTCCGCTTTATCTTTATTCGTTAAGTTGCTTGGTTTTTGACTGACTTGCCTTGATGGGTTAGGTGAGTGTCATCACACCTGATTTTCTGGTCATGACATGACATATCGAGTCTGTCTATTTGATTAAATCATTAATATCTACTGGTAGTAAACATCCGCGGTTCGAGGTCCAAGCTTTGCATTATTTCTTGCAGTGTTGTCTTTATTCACATATCTATGGTATAGAGACTCTTCCTTGGTTTGAGCCCTAAGCTCTGTCTTTTCTCCTTTTCAAAGATTAGGAATTTGACACTTCTAGGACACCTTGGTTCTATGGCGTTGCATAAGTCCTACCTTGCTAGCTAAGCTATGGTAGGTTGTAGGACACTTGTGGATATATGCATCAGAGTGGTATCATGCATTGTATTCACATGCATCGCCATTAACAGTATATTATTTATTGCTTGGTCCTCCGATAGTGTAGGATGCCGATCAGGATTTTGCTTGTTGTTTATACCACTGGTGGTATAAGACGCTGGTTGGTTATTGTTTGTTCATATCTGCACTTGCCTGTGTTATTTTGTTATGTAGTGACTCATTCCCTCACTACTTGAATATGTAGCCCTTTAGGTTGGTTTAGTCCCTAAGTTTCTGGGTTATTATTCGACTCTTGGTGTTTTGTCCGCTCTTTCCATTGTTGAGTAGATTTTTAGCCTTTCTTTCATGCTAGAAAATGGTAGACCTGGTTCTCCCAGGTATATGGTTCCTTTCTCTCGCTCCTTCATTTCATATATTTTGTCTATTGCTTATTATTTCTATTTTCCGTTTACCTGTGTTATAATTGACTTATTTACATGTTATATATACTTGCTTTATCTGTGGAGCTCAGTCGGCATATGACTGTTGAGTACTCTTTATTTGGTACTCATACTACATTTCTACCCCGGTAGATAATAATACAATCCTCACTATTGATTTTCATCGTACAGAGCAAGCTGAAGATTTTGGAGATTGAAGAGAGCTCCTAGTGTTCGGAGTTGTTGATTTCCATTCTATAGCATTCAAACTAGTCTTTAATTTTGTATTCATAGATAGCCTGTGCGGACATTGTATTTTGTAGAAATCTTGTATTCTTATTTTTTTACTAAACACTCGATTACTAACTGGTGCTAGATCATATGGGTGCCTGGTTAATTATTTCTTCGATTTTGTAATTTGTTCTCTTTTTGCGACAACTTTTACTCCTTATGGTTGTCGGTCACGAGATAACCCATTTCCTAAGGCTCTAGACTATGGGTTGGGCTTACTTATTGGTGAGTTAGGGTAGGTGCCATCACGGTCTGAGAGGTTGGGTCGTGACAGAGGGGTATTATGAATCAAAAATAAATGTGGAGGGTATTTTTAGATCAAAAGGTGGAAGGAGGGTATTTTTGAGTCATTTCCAACAGGTTATGGTGTATTCTTTTCCCTTATTTTTATTTCACTTAGTTCGAAGCATTAAAGTTTTCGCTTTGTATGAATTTGTTGAAAGACTGAACCACCAAAATTTAATAGTTGCAATTTTATTTTATATTTTTGTAAGATATTATTTTACAGTTTGAACCAGTGAGCATTACATCAAATTGCATATATTTTTGTTAATGTAAAGATAATTTTCTGCCTATATAAATTTTATAATTAATATTGAAATTTGAGATCTATATATGCAGGTTGTTTAGAAGTTTAAAAAGTTGAATGCTCATTTACTTCTTTCCTTACTTTGTATTTTTATTTTTTATTTGCTAAATATTATAATAAAAGAATATCCAAGACATTTATTTTTTCTTTAAAGTTCTGTATAATACATGCTTGTATGTACAATAGTTGGTCTTGATTTTCTTGGTGCTAAAATACTTTACCATTATAAATAGGCATATTAATGATACAAAAGCATATAAATAATAAATTAGGAGGGATGTTGATCAAGCTAAGGTGCAGTTGAAGATCGTGTAAGGAGAGATGGCGGAAGAATATGCTGCTTTGGACTCCAATAAAATGGTGTAAATAATTGTATATTTTAACTGTTCTCAAAATGGTAAAATGTAGTTATATGTAACTAGGAAATTATTTTGAAACTTCAAAAAAAATTGGTGACTACATTATGTAACTTTACTTACTAATAAAGCTTGAGAAAAAAATCCTTTAATTTGTACTAATGGAACTGTTGATTTATTTTAGAATAATTTTTTTTTGGCTATATTATAAAAATTCTTGTGACAAATAATATTTATGACAGTATTAATCAATTTGTAGTAATGAATTTTTATACTTATGACTAAATCAATATAAAATTACCAAAAATATGGCAGTATATCGTCACTTTTCATAGTAAATTAAAAAACATTGTATATTTTATAGCAAAAGAAATGAATTCTTAGCCTCACGCAAAAATATTCTGGAAAATATTTTAGTTTATTAGCTATAGATTTTTACTCGTGGCTAAGTACAAATATTGTTACGATAGGTCTAAAATATAAAATATGTCACGCCCCGGGAAGGTACCCTTGGTGTGGCCAGCACTTAGAGGCTATTGCTAGTCCCCGAGCGAACCACTTGGCCTCATCATCACCTCATACTCAACAGCGGAAGAAACATCCTCAAGGAAAAGACTTTAATATAATCAAGGAAATCAAGTATTTATACAAAATGTTAATTTCCAACAAAGAATAGTTGAAAAAAAATAATACATAACATCCTCTACTCAGTGTCTATGAAGCCTCTAACTCAAACATCTAGATGGTACCATGACAAGCCATGGTTACCCAACTCAAAGAAAATAAAGTACTACTCAAGCTAGATGATAATAATATGGAAATCCTCCGAAAACAAGGAGGTCTCACCGATCAGCTGAATGCGAATAGATCCTCAACGAAGCGCCTGTCGATGATCTCTAATACCTGCCTCTGCATCATAAAACGATGCAGTTCCAGAAGGGGACATCAGTACTTGGAATGTACTAGTATGTAAAATAGTTGAGTGAAACAGAAACAAGTAGAATAATATAGGAATAATATCAACTCAACATCATACTCCATCAGAATGTCAAATGTCTATCTAAAGAAAGAATAAAGAGTAGACAAATGTCCCATCAGCATCTCATCAATGTATCATCAATACATCAGACTCACCTCAAGGAAATTCAACTCAACTCAAGGAAACTCAACTCAACTCAACTTTACTCAAGGAACATCAACATCAACTCAACTCAAGGAAACTCGACTCAAAACATCACATCAACATCAACATCAGAGTTCTATCAAAATGGAACCTAACTGAGAGTTTCTCTAACCGACAACCATCACCTATGAGCCGGTTATAATACAACGAAGAGATTTCGTTGCCACATCCATCCAATACCCTGCCCGGGGTAAAGGACATCAACCTCAGTGGATCTACAAGAAAAATCTCAGTCCTCATTTGGGACAAGAAAGGAGCCATCCGCATTGCGGTTCAATCCTCTCTTCCTACGCGGGCGACGTAGTTAATGGGTTCAAATGGGACTCACTCTTACCCATTTCGGTGCTTAATACTCCTCCTAGAACTCGACATACTCATAAAACCGCAACCTCATCAGTCCCATAGGGATATAATAGCTCATCATCAGTCCCATAGGGACATAACATAATACCTCAACATCAACATCAGTCCCGTAGGGACATAATATAATACCTCAACATCAACATCAATCCCATAGGGACATAGTACCTCAATATCAACATCACCGCACCTCATCAACGTCATGGACTCAAGATACTCTTTTAGAAATTAAACTTCCAATTTTGAGACATCATACAACATCATTCTCATAAACATCATCATCAAGACTCTCATTAAATGTGAAACAGAATCACAACATTACAACATCATCATCATCAAGGCTCTAGACTCATCCCCTAAGTTCATTATGCATGTTTTTCAAATAATCATATAAGGTATGCAAAATATCATGAAAATGTTAACTTCAAGAAAACCAATAGTATGATGATCATCAACATAGAAACCACGTAATTTCAAATCAATTTTTCAATGAAAAACTCTCAAGTATTCATGCGCATATACTCTTTAACTATCAACTCATCTTTGACCTATATGGGGAACATGAGAGAACAATCTCATGCTTTTAGTTTAGCCTTACATGCCTAGAAATTTGGTATTACAATCAAAATTTGATGAATACTCGTTTCTTGGAGAAAATCCTCGATCTCAGTAGTACTTTTATAGTGGAAGAATTTGGAAAGACATTGTTTGAAGAGCTTCTTTTTTATTCTTGAATTCTTTACTTGGAATCTTTAGAGTTCTTGATGAAGAACCCTAATTCATGGAAAGAAGAATCAAGGAATCCTTTCTTGGGATTCTTGAATTTGCTTTCTTGAAACCCTAGGTTGTAATTTAAGATTCTATTAAGGATTCATGAATAGATAGAGAAATTAGCTTAAAGCTTATGAAGAATAACTCACCTTGATGATGAATCTTGAAAGTTAATCCTAATTTGATGACTTTCTTGATGATTCTTGAGCGTTTTATGTTTAGGAGTGAAGGAGAGAGCTTTTACTCATGAAACTGACGTTTTATGTGTCATGGGACCTTTAATAGATCCCCAACGGCTTTAGGATGAAAGCACCCTCAAAATAAAATAAAGGGATGTCGCTTAGCTTATCCAGAAAGGGTTCGTGATAGGTCCTCATCGCGGAGCTGTCGTGGACCTTTAGACAGCTCTGCAGGTCTCCGGTAAAATGGTCATAAGTTTCTACTCCAAACTCTGTTTAACGCGAAATAAGATGTGTTAGAAAGCTAATTCAAAGATCTTTAATTTAATATATTATGGGTCACCTAAATCATTATACTTTAGGAGATATGGTCATTTGAAGTTGACCCTTCTATCAACTCATACGAAAACTTAGTCGGTAGAAATTCTTTGGACTTGACTTGATACAAAAGATCCTTTATAACTCTAAATCACATCTAATATACTTTAAATACTTATGCATTAATCCTATCATATGAAGTATGGCTCAATCTTAGTTAAAAAAAATTGGGGTTTACATTATCTCCCTTTGAGATCATTCGTCCTCGAATGATGAGCAAAGGTAGACATCAAGGCACGAATAAGAATCAGAACTCTTCTCAAAACTCACTCGATCAATCAAACTCTCAACTCCTCATCAATCTCAAACCATCTCCATTCAGACTCAGGAATGGACACATCAACTCAAATAGACAACTCAATTTAAATTAAGAGTAAGGAAATTACATCTTACATTCTCTTCATCAGGCACGAATAGAACATCAAAACTCAATCAATTTGAATCATTTGAACACCTCGACAATCAGTCTTTCGAACTCAGGAAGGAAGCCATCAACACTAATTGAGAACCATAGTATAAATAAGACTCTGAGGACACTCTCATGTTCAAGTCCCCACCTCAATTGTGCTCCTTTTCATGGCACTCTACCCCATCAATGCAAACTCATAGCTTTTATTCAATCCTCTACCTAACCACATCTTCTTCTTCTTCCATTCAGGTCTAGTTCTAAGCCTCAAGGTGCTACTCTTAAGGTGATCATATTCATAAAAAGCTAATCCTCAATGCTCAGCTCTATACTCAAAATAATTATTATGAAGTCTTCAATAGTTTATCATTCTTACTCGCACAATAACAACCACTTTAATTATGTCTAAGAATTTTTTTCAAGCCTACTTGTCACTTCTACCTCCACCATTAAATGAGCTCTCACTCAAAGTCACACTAACATACTCTTACCTATCTATTGCGCATCATACGATCTCATCTGTTTCCTCCTACCTATCTCTATCCCTCCATGATACAAGTTTAACACCAATATCACAATGAGGATACATTCACTCCTCCTCATCTACCCTCACTCTCAATCTATTATTATCAACATCACTATTTGGACGTGGAGGAATTCATCATCTCCCCCTTTGACGAAACCCCCAAACTACTATCTCTCCATGCAAAATAAGCATGATAATACCTCTAAAAATTGATAATCTACATCATACCATCAATAATGGCATAACAAGCCGAAGGTCAGTGCACGCGTAAGGTGACATCAGAATCAAGAACTCTCACTCCATAGTAACCTGTATTTAGAGAATACTGCTCGTCCTCATCACTCTAATACACTCGTATAATAGCATCCATACATTTAAGCCTACCATAACAGCTAACACCCTCGATCTCATGAACTCTTACCACGGGGGATACTAATATGGTATTACATATCTATTAGACTCCTCATGACTTCTCTAACTCCTTCTCCTCATCTGTAACCTTAAAAGGAAATGACATCACATCATCATCAGAATTAAGAACTCTCATTCTCTCTTGAATTCTTCCACCTCAAGCTCTTAACCTCTTCTTTGAAGCCCTAGTCTTGTTCAATTGTTAGAAAAGGACTTAGAATGGGATTTTAGACCCTTTTCATGTCGAAACGACTTATATTAGTCATATAGGGAGTTTATAAGGTGTTAGGAATGGACCAGAATGCCCTCAAATTTTTATTTTTTAGAAATTTCTAGCCTCGAAGTGACTCAGTCCACGACGCGGACTGTCGCGAACAGTACATTTTCTGCATAAATTTTCTGAACAAGTTTTTCCAATCCCGTCGAAAAAATGCAAGTCCCTCTCCGCGATAGGTCCGCGACGCGGCTCTGTCGCGAACCTTCACTGTTTTTCGTTGCGGAACAAAAAACATCTTTTCACTCGGTCGCTCTAAAAATCGACCGAGACCATTTTCCCACTCAAATTTTCATGCTGATCATAAATCTGGCCTCAGATTTTCCATACAAGCATTGGAAGATATGTTACGTGCATACCCCTTCTCTAGGGGTATTTTGGTAATTTTACCTAGCATTACATCATCTCTCTCTTAGCTCTCAAGGCCATTACTCTAAGTTGTAAGTCGATTTCCTCTACTAGGCTATAAACATATACCTCACACGGTCAAGGAATCACCATCCACAAAATATCTTAAACTTTTCTATTATATATAGTTGCATACATATAAGTAGCCACTCATACTCTTCTCAACGTTATCACTCTTAGCTCCTCCTAGTCTTTATAGAAATCTCTCTATATTTGCTATTCTTATGGTGTACATAACCACTTCCCACAATTCTTACAATTTAACCTCTTCTTTTGCCTGCTAGCGCTCAACTTTTGTGCTCCCATAAATTTAATTGCATAAGAATTAGTCTATCATGGAAACTCGTCATCACCTATTGATAAGCCCACTAATATCTCATAATGAGTATTCAATCAACACATCCCTTCCTCATAACTCAGTACCACTCACCTATTCGATCATCTCTTCTTATCTAACTAACCTCATAACTCGATGAGTCTCATGAACTCACAATTAAAAATCATAAGCCTAATTTAGATTTATCACATTGAAAGCACTCTTTTCCCCTATTCAACATCTATACTTCACTCTCGATAGTATGAATACTACAATACACCAACATAACTTCCTTCTAGTTTGAGCATGCTCTACCACGTTCTAACGACAACTTTTCCTCTATAGCTCATCATAAAAATCATAGGGTACTCACGACTCTTTCATCAAACGTACGACAATCGACTCAGCACATCATTACTTACCTAATAAATATGTAACTCTGACTATAAGTCTTAATCAACCATTACTCTTGTTATCTCATCCCTTTCTTTCCATCATCATCCTTCTAACTCTAGGATGATTCGATTCTACTCTGGGTTCATAAGAACTCACATCTCACTCTTAGGTGGTAACATCAAGCTCTTAAGAAACATAAGTTCCTCTCTCATGGGTCACGTCGGAAGCAAGTTTTGAAAAAAAAAGGTCTAGGTACATCTAGAGTTAACTCAAATGCACGATTCATATGAGTAATAGTGCACTCTTTCTAGCTAATTAACTTCGCACACCAGTCGGCTTCTCTCAAGCCAGGTGCAGTCTCTCTACCATTTTTATTACTTTATCTCAGAGGATCTCATTTGTAAAAGTTTGAACATTATTGTCTCTATCACCTCATGGATGAGGCATAGTCGAAAGGTTTAGAGCAACGCACGAATCATCATAGATTTCTTAGGAAATAGCTCTATCGCACGATTTAGAATTTGAAAGAAGGGAAACTTGTCTTAATGTCATATAGCCTCCCTATTATGGATGTGGCACGCTTCACACCAATAATAAGGACTCTACTAGACACGGCTTCATAGACTCCTTAGGACACTTGAACTCTGTGCTCTGATACCAAGTTTGTCACGCCCCGGGAGGGTACCCTTGGTGTGACCAACACTCAGAGGCTATTGCTAGTCCCCGAGCAAACCACTTGGCCACATCATCACCTCATACTCAATAGCGGAAGAAACATCCTCAAGGAAAAGACTTTAATATAATTAAAGTAATCAAGTCTTTATGCAAAATGTTAATTTTCAACAAAGAATAGTTGAAAAAAAATACATAACATCCTCTACTCAGTGTCCATGAAGCCTCTAACTCAAACATTTAGATGGTACCATGACAGGCCATGGTTACCCAACTCAAGGAAAATAAAGTACTACTCAAGCTAGATGATAATAATATGAAAATCCTCTAAAAACAAGGAGGTCTCACCGATCAGTTGAATGCGAATAGATCCTCAACGAAGTGCCTGTCGATGATCTCTAATACCTGCCTCTACATTATAAAACGATGCAGTCCCAGAAGGGGACATTAGTACTTGGAATGTACTGGTATGTAAAATAGCTGAGTGAAACAAAAACAAGTAGAATAATATAGGAATAACATCAACTCAACATCACACTCTATTAGAATGTCAAATGTCTATCTAAAGAAAAAATAAAGAGTAGACAAATGTCCCATCAACATCTCATCAATGCATCATCAATACATCAGACTCACCTCAAGGAAACTCAACTCAAGGAAACTCAACTCAACTCAAGGAAACTTGACTCAACTCAACTCAACTTAACTCAAGGAACATCAGTCCTCATTTGGGACAAGAAAGGAGCCATCCACATTGCGGTTCAATCCCCTCTTACTACGCGGGCCACGTAGTTAATAGGTTCAAGTGGGACTCGCTCTTACCCATTTCGGTGTTCAATACTCCTTCCAGAACTCGACATGCTCATAAAATCTCAACCTCATCAGTCCCACAGGGACATAATCCCTCATCATCAATTCCTTAGGGACATAACATAATACCTCAACATCAATATTAGTCCCGTAGGGACATAATATAATACCTCAACATCAACACCAGTCTCATAAGGACATAGTACCTCAACATCAACATCACCTCACCTTATCAACATCAACATCATGGACTCAAGATACTCTTTTAGAAATTAAACTTCCAATTTTAAGACATCATAAAACATCATTCTCATCATCATCAAGACTCTCATTAAATGTGAAACACAATCACAACATCACAACATCATCATCGTCAAGGATCTAGACTCATCCCCTAAGTTCATTATGGATGCTTTTCAAATAATCATGTAAGGTTATGCAAAATCTTATGAAAATGTTAACTTCAAGAAAACCAATAGTATGATGATCATCAACATAAAAAACACGTAATTTCAAATCAATTTTTCAATGAAAAACTCTCAAGTATTCATGCACATATACTCTTCAACCATCAACTCATCTTTGACCTCTATGGGGCACATGAGAGAACAATCTCATGCTTTTAGTTTAGCCTTACATGCCGGAAAATTTGGTATTACAATCAAAATTTGATGAATACTCGTTTCTTGGAGAAAATCCTCGATCTCAGTAGTACTTTTATAGTGGAAGAACTTGGAAAGACATTGTTTGAAGAGCTTCTTTTTTATTCTTGAATTCATGACTTAGAATCTTTAGAGTTCTTGATGAAGAACCCTAATTCATGGAAAGAAGAATCAAGGAATCCTTTCTTGGGATTCTTGAATTTGCTTTCTTAAAACCCTAGGTTATAATTTAAGATTCAATTAGGGATTCATGAATAGATAGAGAAATTAGCTTAAAGCTTATGAAGAATAATTCACCTTGATGATGAATCTTGAAAGTTAATCCTAACTTGATGACTTTCTTGATGATTCTTGAGCGTTTTATGTTTAGGAGTGAAGGAGAGAATGTTTACTCATGAAACTGACGTTTTATGCATCATGGGACCTTAAATAGATCCCCAAAGGCTTTAAGATAAAATTAACCTCAAAATTAAATAAAGGGATATCGCTTAGCTTATTCAGAAAGGGTTCGCGATAGGTCCGCATCGCGGAGCCATCGTGGACCTTCAGACAGCTCTGCAGGTCTCCGGTAAAATGGTTATAACTTTCTACTGTGAACTCTGTTTAATGCGAAATAAGATGCGTTGGAAAGATAATTCAAAGATCTTTAATTTGATATATTATGGGTCACCGAACTCATTTTACTTTAGGAGATATGGTCATTTGAAGTTGACCCTTGTATCAACTCATACGAAAACTTAGTCGGTAGAAATTCTTTGGACTTGACTTGATGTAAAAGATCCGTCATAACTCTAACTCACATCTAATATACTTTAAATACTTATGCGTTGATCCTATAATATGAAGTATGGCTCAATCTTAGTTAAAAAAAAAAGTTGGGGTGTTACAAAATAGCCACAAATTTTGAATTTTCATAGCAAATAAATCAAGTATTTTGTCACAATAGAATACATTGTGTCTACATATAAAAATTGCTATAAATTATATTTGTTGTGCCAAAAGAGTAAAATTATTTTCTACAAATATATATTTCATAGCAAGAATATTTTACTGTCACAGCTACAATACAAATTTCTTTTTGTAGCAATAAGCATTAGTCCATAGCCTTGAACCATGTAAAGTTTGTGGTTCACTTTTAACCACACTATATCTTGCTACGGATGCTACTAAACCTTTTTTTATAGCTCAAGTGTTAATTTAGCTATTAAAAATTTTGTACCTTTATTTAGGTACAATTTATCTTGTAGCTTTAAATGCATTTTCTTGTTGTGAGTATATTTTATCAAATACAATTCATGTGCATGTAAAGATACAAACAATAATAAATAAAGAAGTCTAATTTTTCGCTCTAATTCCACCTTGTGTTTATATCTTCTTGTATCACTTTTATTCATTCTATCTAATTTCATTTGTATTCATTTATGCATTTAAGTTGTTTCAATTATAGGAAAAAAAGATATGAAGGAGTATATTCATTTGTTTTAATTTTGATTGTACTCGTTAGCTCTAGTATTACTGGTACTTATTTGTTTTAATAAAATATATATAAAAATACAACAAGAGAAAATATATAGAGAACTATATTTTTATATACATAGGAAAGAGAGTGGGAAGAGAGATGAATGTGAGGGAAGGAAGAAAGACGGGGAGAGTGGCATCGAGAGTAAAATATAGATATAAATTGTCATATTTAAATATATAGCTATGATTTGTAAATGCATAGCACATGATTTTTATCATTTTCTCTTGGTTAATAGTTTTGGTTCAAGTACCCAAATAAGAAATAAGTAGAAAAAAATCATTTATTTTCTAAAATCAGTTTTAAAATATTTTTTCATGAGAAACATTTTTGTTCACACCTAACACCCGCACTTATTATATATCGGATTTTATATTTTTTTAACCAATAAATATAAAGTATCATTGCACTTTTTGTGATTTAAGTTCATAAAATAATTCTAATTATAAGTCCAAAAAAATTCTCTTACTTTGATTTTAGACTCAAAATCATTCCTCTTCTTACTCATACCACGTTAATAATCCTTCGTCTTTGAAGTATTGGAACTCCACAGGTTATGTTTCCTGACACAATTTACGTTTTTTTCTTGAACCTATTTTTGTTATTGCAAATCAAAAGCTAAGATTATTGAGTTATTTTTTTTTATGATCATTTAAATCAATACTAGATTTATTCAGTAAAGTAATTTATCTATATCTATATCTGTTGGAAAATCATACGCGCAGCGGAAGCATTTAAGGATCGTACTGCTTCATGAATAATAGATAATACATGCGTTTATGCTAGAACACAAATATTCATGCTAGAACACATAAATTTTACAAAATTTAATTAGATAAATACCTCTTGAAGTGTGAGCATATACCTTCAAGCAAATCCACGAGTTAGACTGCAGTTTTGCAGTCTTCTACAGTGATCCCAAGTTCACATCCGAACTCTCTCAATACTTGGGTGGGCAAGCATTGTATAGAAAACCTAATTCTTTCATCCAAATCCCCTTTTTTCTCTAGATTAGGAAAACTCTTATTTGTAGAGGACCTTTCAAAATCCAAAAGGAAGAAGGAAACCTACTTTTCTTGAAAAACAAGAAACTAATATGTGTCCTTCTTTTATTAGAAATAGGATTCTGCGTTCTAGATAAATTTGGGCACTCTAGGGACCACAAAATTAATTATTGAGGCTCCTTATTAAAGATTCGATTTAAAACTTAATTAGTTTAAAGAAAATCGAATCTTCAAAAATTTAGAGTCGCCACTTAATTTTTTAAGGAAAAATCAAGAAAACCAATTTGAAATTATTTTTAAAAGAATTAACAGAAAAATCCTTTTAAAAAATCCAAAGAAAGGGTATGGGTTCATATTTCCATTTCGAGAAGGTTTTACGCACTTGAAATGTCCGCTAACGTGCGGTTATCCGACGATTAAGTAATTTTGACTAACTTTAAAAAATAATTTATATCATTAAATGGAATAAAAGTTTAAGTAAATACTTAAATATTAGGAAAATAGAATATTTAAAAAACTTAATCACATTTTATTTAATTAGTATTAACTATGTGAGCTACTTTAAGAGATAATCAAGAAAAAAACCATTATATTAGAATTTACCTAAATTTATTTAATTTAAGGAGTTGGTGGGTTAGACTAGGTGAGTAGAATTTTAAACTCTACCAAAATGTCTAAGTGTAAAAAAAAAAAAAAAAAGTATCTTCATAAGTTATTTTGAAGAAAATGTCTTAAGTATCTTAAAGAAAATTTATATGTCTAATTTTCTAAACAAGAGGATTTAACACTAAAATAACATAAATGACTAACTTTTGGGGAAATTTAATTAGACTAAAACATGCGAAATAATATTAGATTAATGTTGGTATCCAAATAACACAAATATGTAAATATAAATAAATTAAGAGAAGAGGGTTGGAGGTTTTGGGCCATTTTCTACCAAGAATGGGCTGCTGCAATTTTGGGATTTTAAACCCCAATTTCTCCTGTATCACTGCAACGTATATACACTGATATTCAGTGTATACGCTATATTTTCTTGTATATCAACCTGTGATTTCAACGCTCCAATCATCTTGGGCTATTCCGGCTGAAGATTTGGATTTTTCCAATTTTCCTTAGATCACGTCACTGTATACATGACATATATCAGTGTATACAGTGACGTTTTGGCCCGAATAAAACTGCGGTACAGCTTCCTTTCTATGAACTAATGATGCTGACTCAGGGATATTGGGGTTTAAGTCAACCCGGGAAGACACGAGGAAGTTGAGTCCAATTGGACTCAAGAACGAGTTCACATGAAACCAAAAAAAAATAAGGATTAGGACTGGTATACCAAATACAACCACGAACAAGAGCTAATAGCTTAAAAAAACATATTGAAGCATCAGATACAAATAAAAGCCCATTGAAGTATTAGCAGCACTATAGCACCAAATATTATCACTGGGTTTAGACCTTGTTGTAACAACATTATTACCTAAAAATAAGATAGACATGGTTGCAACTGTGAAATAAAATAATGAAAGAAAGAAATAGCTACCCTTCATGAAAATCTAAAAAATAGATGTACGCGTTCATGGGTGAACAAAGACTACGCTATTATGATACCAACATAGTTCTTAGTAAACTAATAAGTGATTTGTCATTAGCCAGATTAAAAATTGAAACAAGGAGAAAATTGAACTTATGCAATCTTATAACTCAACATGTCAAAGAATGAGAGAGAGGGAGAAGTTGAGGTTTAGCAAACTAAGAAAATAACCTCATACCTCCCTTAATAGTGAAAGAAGAGCACAAGAAAATTACAGGGGAGTTAAAATGGGGGTGAAATGTTTACAACTTAAACTTCAAAAGTCAGAACACATGAGGATAAAACCAACTTAAAACCAAATGAGTAGCCCAGATGGGTTCAATTTACGTGATATTAGAACAAATAAAAAGCCAGAAATGCTTGATTTGAAGAATAGGTTTCCCGACATTGTCAAAATAGCATCATGACAGTTCAAAAGAGAGCTCCGAATCAATCCGGAATCCATTAAGAAGGCAGCCACATCAACAAGGAACAAACTAAGTGAAATTATATGCGAGGCGTGATTTGGTGATGCAACAAACAACAGCAGCCAAGAAAATTCAACAATACCCAAAATATTTTAATGTAATCTACTCCTCAACTCTTTATTTGAACTATATTAGCAAACGCAACATTCCAGCGTAGAACACGTGAGCGTTAATAAAAGAGACCAGAGAAGTGAATGAGAATATTACCTTTATCGGAGCAGCAGAACTGGAACGAGACAAGCTTTAACGACGATTTCCGGCACCACTCAGACAAAGCGTTGGTTTACTGACTTCGAAACTTTGGTTTCGGTACAGATCCGATTCTCGGAAAAATCCCTGGAAGAAGCCAAGTTCCTGTAGGATATATATTCTCTTTTTATTTATTTATTATTTCCAGCCCTGTTTTTGAACTAGTAAAAATGGAGGAGTTCTTTGGGGGTGCTTTTTGGCCTCTTCCCCTGGGCAAATAAAAAAATGGGGGTATTTATAGGCGGAAAAATGGATGAGAATTAGTGATTTTTGGGCTCCAATTTTTGAATTTCAAATTCAAAATCCTAAAATAGGACAACAAGGAAGGGAAAGGAAGTACATGTACGAGATTTGACCCAAATTTGGCTAAAAACGGCACTGTTGGCTATCTGACTTTTCTGGCGTTCTCTTTTTTTTTCTGGTTTGGGGAAGATGACAATGGAGAGGGAGGGGAATTGGGTTTGGGTTTTAATTAAAGGGGAGTTGGGCTAGGGAGAAAAGGGATCTGAGCTGGGGAAATTGGGCCAGGAAAGGGGGAAATTAAAAAAAAAAGAAAGAGAATTGGGCCAGGGCGGATTTGGCTGGCAGGGTAGGATTGAATTGGGCTTGGGAAAAAGTTGGGTAAAGGTGTTAGGATTTAAAGAAAGAGAATTGGGTTGAGGGAGAATTTAAAAACTAGCCACTTTAATAATAAAGATGACCAATTAAAATGTGATCAATTTAAATCAATTAATTAATTTGACCACGAGATGAATTAGTATAAATTAATTAAAAAGCTTTTAATATTAACAACTTAAAATAATTAAATTAGCTGTGGGGTAATTAATTCGAAAAATGATTAAAGTAAGGTGATTAAAGATAAAATCTATTTGAGAATCTTTGAAAAATTAACGAAAACATAATATTTAACTATTGATACTTGAAATAAATATATATGTAATATGCGATATATAAACATAATTAAAATTAAAAGATTTAAACCTAAAAATCACTCAAAAAAATATTTTTTGCATTTTTAAAAGCTAATTATTCAATTTGTTAAAATTAAAAGCTCGGTGATTAATTTATATCGTGGAGGGTCAAAATTGGGTGTCAACAGCTGCCCCTTTCTTTGGATAGGGTCGATGAAAGAGACCATGAAGAAAGAAATTTGACAAATCCAATTTTGACCGACCGCTATCTCATCTCTTTAAAAGAAAGGTACGGACTTTGGGAAATTGTGCCGGACCCCGGTCTCGGGTTTCCTACATATCTCAGGTTACATGAGAATTCAGGCCACTTGTAGTTCAAGATGCTCGATTTACGCACGATTATGAAAAAATTCAAAAGCTATTTCGGAGTCGAATTATGGAGAGACCGAAAAGCTATGGAATAGAATGATGGGAGGTTGGAGTACAGTCGAGTTTTCAATACCGCCTACATATCCCGAACATGGGAATCAGACTGCTTGTAGTTCGACTCGATCGGTTGAAAAGGAAATCTTCTTATGCGAAGATAACCTTCGTTCGGAGGAGTGACAAATGATTGAATATGAAAAAGAGGCTTGCAACCTCTTATCCATGAATGTGGAGCTCTTCACATCCATAAATAAGAACTCACACGGACATAATTTCCAAAACCTTGGTGCATTGTCACTCAGATTAGAAAGATTGCCTCCAATGAGGGTTAAAATTTCATCGGATGCGAAACTGAAAATAGCAAACTCAAGAAAACACCCACATGCCTTTGACAGGGGTATGGTTGGATTGTGGTGGGAGTCGCTTCTCAGCTCGCGTCCGAAGAGTTTGACATTCCTCTTCAGACTATGTCCCAGTTCGCTGCTAAGAAAAAGTTCCACGTTGTGCCGCCTCCGATTTGATGACGTCCACACCATGTTTGGCATATTCTTCTTTTCAATGTGATAGATAATGAGCTGATACGGCGTGGTATGATAATGGCCTTCTTGGCAATAAATAATGTAATCGCCCTCTCGGCGATGAATGTGTGATGGCCTTCTCGGCGATAAATATGCGATGGCCCTCTCGGCAACTTGAAAAATAAAATAGCATTCTTGGTGATGAATATGCAATGGTCCTCTCGGCAGCTTGAAAAA
Source organism: Solanum rostratum (assembly GCA_029948455.1). NCBI lineage: Eukaryota > Viridiplantae > Streptophyta > Magnoliopsida > Solanales > Solanaceae > Solanum > Solanum rostratum. The sequence goes on from CM057051.1 coordinate 45,415,424, forward strand.
TAAAATAGCCCTCTCAGCGATGAATATGCAATGGCCCTCTCGGCAGCTTGAAAAATAAAATGGCCCTCTCGGCGATGAATATGCAGTGGCCCTCTTGGCGATAAATATGTGATGGCCCTCTCGGCGATAAATATGTAATGGCCCTCTCGGCGATGAATATGCAATGACTCTCTCGGCGATAAATATGTGATGGCCCTCTCGGTGATAAATATGTAATGGCCCTCTCGGCGATGAATATGCAATGGCCCTCTTGGCGATGAATATGCAACGGCCCTCTTGGCGATGCATATGTAATGGCCCTCTCGGTGATAAATATGTAATGGCCCTTTCAGCGATGAATATGTGATGGCACTCTCGGCAGCTTGAAAATAAGATGGCCTTCTCGGCGATGAATATGCGATGGCCCTCTCGACAACTTGAAAATAAGATGGCTTTCTCAACGATAAATATACAATGGCCCTCTCGGCGATAAATGATGGTTTGATAATTTCCCAACTATAACGGTGGGATGGCCCGATAATCATATTGGCAATAATATAAATATGATGTCATTCTTGACGATGATATGCGCATTATGCTCCTCTTGACAATAACATAGCTGTGATAATATGCATAGATGTTCTTCTTGGTGACAATATAAATATGATGATAATTCTGGAAATAAACTGACGACAATACGCATAGATGTTCCTCTTGGCAATGACATAAATATGATAATAATTCTCGATATGCATAGGTGTTCCTTTTGGTAATAATGTAGCTATAATAATAGCCCAACTGTAATGAGGTAGACGACTCGATAATAATCTAACTGTGACGAGGTGGACGGCTCGATAATCATCCAACTTAGTGTAATGTAAAGTCCCTGAAATAGACAAACAAACTACACAAACCACTTATGGGGTGGTCGACCCAACAAAATCATATATCGAGGCTCTCGAATAGACAAGTAAAATTCATAAACCACTTATGGGGTGGGTAACCCAAAAAATTCTAAAACATTAACCCTCACATGGTAAAAAACACGTATGCTTATATAGATACGTGACGATCATCCTAATGGGCGAAGCAAAAAATCATATTGACATGTACATTTGTCATGGTGGCAAAACGATTGAGGTGAGATGGCTGAATTCTTTTGCACAAAGATTAAAGCCTCTCTCATCCTCTTCTGAAAAACTCAATAAACTTTGAGTTTATCGCACGATATCTTCAATCATTGTTGAAGATTTGAATTGACTAGTAACCTCTATCGTTGCGAAGATATGTAATCTTCAGCGTCTATTGATTCGATAGACATGTTACTTTGCCTTTGCAACACTTTTGCAATAGCATCGTCTCTAGATTCGATACTGATTTCAGTATTGTCCCAACTTTACTAGAATAGCCACCTGCAAAACTTGAGATCAAGCATTAGTAGACATAATACAATAAAGTATACACTCAAAATATAATGAGGTAATATCATTCGGCGATAAAGATCAGGATACGGTAAACGTAGCGCTGATCTCAATCATGACTTATCACTAATTGATGTTTGTTCCTTTGTAATCCCATAGTCCTTGCACACGCTCCGTATCTGGCGATGCTGGCTTGATTCTTTTGAGCTTTGAAAATCCATCAAACTTGTGTCTAATTACTGCAAAATATAGTGAAAGTAATTAGAAATCATCTTGACATAATATAATAAATTGAAGATAAGATAAGATGAGAAATTGTGTGATTAATTATGTTGAGGCCATGGCGTATGCAAGTGGCGCCTTATGCTTGAAGGTTTTGACATCATCACTTCTGTGATTCCATTATTCCTGCATCCAAAGAAAAATTCTTAGTTTGAGAAACTGATTTGTGTTGGCATTGTCCTCGTGCTCCTTCATGCAATTGACTTGCGCACTCATCCGCTCTTCGAAATGCAGTTTTAGTGGAATTCTTTAGGACCCCCCTCAAAAATTCTGCCCCAGTTTGCTTGAATGACATATTTGTTATCTCAAAACCTTGTCTCTAGTTATGCACTTCAACAAAATTCCAAACTTGATTCGTTGGAGCAACATCTTTTTGGAGGAATTTTTGAGACCTTCTCAAAAATTCTGCCCCAGTTGCCCATGATGATCCCCGATCTTGTTGGAGAAACTTGTCTTCTACTGAATTCTTGAGATCCTCTCAAAAATTCTGCCCCAGTTTTCATTATAAGGAGAAATGAAAATTTTATGGGGGATATGATCGAGCCGTTGTGGTGCCTACGTATCCCATTGAGGCAGGAATCAGGTCAAACGTAGTTCCAAAAAGTGAATAATGTGCTAAAACAGATAAAACGTGCAATAACTTCATATGTAGAAATCTTATCAATGTTTAGTACTGTTGTTTTTGTCCTCTGATGGCGAATGTCTTCAAGCGATCGTACTCAAACCATCTTGCATTTACTGTCAAGCACGAAATATATTGCCATTTGGAGAAGTTTAATCAATTGTGATTAACTTCTTGTCAAGCATGTTCTGAATCTTATGCTTGAGGATCGAACAATCTTCTGTATCATGTCTAATAGCTCCCGAATGATAAGCACGTGTATGGTCTGCCCTGTAGAATTTTCCTAAAGGATTGACTTGTCCTCCTTTTATAGGATGGATCATATCCGCTGCTTTCAACCTTTCATAAAGCTGAGTTTGAGACTCCTTCAGTGGTGTAAATACTCTAGGAGGCTTTTCAAAACTCGAACCAAAGAATTTTCCTTGATTGATATGTCGGTCTTGACATCTCTTTGATGGAATAGCTCTGACAACAGCTACATCTTCTTCCTTCTTCTTTGATATTTTTACATCACCAGTTCTGATGATTCCGTCATTAACTTGTAATGTGATTCTTCCGATCTTGAAGCCTTCTTCTAAAGCTTCTCCTACCTTGACGACATCGATGAATTCTCTTCCTATCATACACAACATTCTCTCATAGCATTCAAGCTTTTAAATACGAATAAATATGTCATTGATTTCACATTCAGACATTGGAGGTTGAACTCTTGCAGCCTCTCTTCTCCAACGAAGAGCATATTCTCGATAGTTTTCCATAGATTCTTGCTTTATTTTCTCCAAATGGTAGCGATCAGGGGCAATTTCTATGTGATGTCCAAATATTTCAACAAAGCCTTGGCGAGCGCCTTCCAACTCTGCCATTGCTTTGGCTCTTGTGAGGTAAACCATTCCAAGGCTTTTTTCTTAAGACTTTGACTAAAAGGCGCATCAAAAGTGGTTCATTTTTTTCAACCCCTACGAGTTGATCGCAATAAACTCTCAAATGAGTCAGAGGATTGTCAGTTCCATCAAAAGTGTGAAATTTGAAATCTTAAACCCTTTTGGAAGGTCCAAATTAGGGTGAATACACAGATCTTCATAGTTCAGGCTTATGATGTCCGGTGTATAGCGATTCCGTTTCATGGCCTTCACAATTTCTTCCTTTATGATCATTTCTTCCTTGGGCCTCCACTTATTCTCTTTCTCCTCATAATGATTGGATTTGGTCTATGTAGGATAAGGAAGGTATGACTCGTGAAAAGCAGCCTTTAAAGGCATCGGTCGAATGACAGATAGATTTTGAGAATTTTGAATATGGGTATGATATGTGACGGGCGATGTTTGACAACTATTAGGATTTGAATTCTGAGGAAAAGGTAGTGTTTGAATGAAAAGCTAACATGGCGCGGGTTAGGGACAGTTAAGTCAATGGGAGATAATCTCTGGATTAGAGTAATATGAGGATTACTCGGGACGTTTTCTAGAGGGTTTAGAGAGTGAGAATAAAGTGGAGGCCTTCTTTCTCTTGGAAAGGGAGCACTACTAGTGATGACAACATTTTCCGACTCTCTAGTATGTTGTAACTCAGTTTTCCTCGCAGCTATCTGTTGCATCGATTGTGCAACTGCTTCATTTTGTTCATCAATAATCGGACCTCTTGTAGAAACGTCGGCCAAACCAATATTTTGCACTATTTTCGGTCATTTCCTATGCTGTTTGAAAACTTTAATCGAAGGAGAAATCTTTGGAGACTAAACTCTGGAAGTATGGATGTTTTGTAAGCTCCCTCAACACAAATCAGTTCTAATTACCTGATACATAAAAATAACTCAAGAAATGAATGTGTTAGTCCCTGTTCATAATAAATAATGCAAAATATCATATGAAAATTGAAGCACATAATAGTTGCATTGTTCGAATACATACTAGCCCTCAGACATAGGAAAAATAGGCAAAATTTTGCCTATTTGATTTTAGATTTGTAAATCGCGGAGGCATTGATCCGTGATTTTCATTACTCAAGCGAAATTAAGGATAATTTTGTAAGGATGAGGGAAAAATATGTTTTTTTTTCAGAATAAGGGAAAATATGTGTTTAAAAAAATGAGGGACCGAGCCATTGAAGGTTGCCTACGTATCTCACAAAAGAGAAATCAGGTCCGACGTAGTTCGACCAGCTTGAATCATTTTCAAATCGAAATGATTTTTTTTAACCTCTTGTTAGATAAGAGAGCAAAGTTCAGAAGTGGAATTCGAATTTTTGTTGAGAAACTTAAGACTCGAAGAAGCAAAAATTTAGAATTTTGGAAGTGAAATTCGAATTTTGTTTAGAAACTTAAGACTCGAAGAGTATTTTGGACGAACGTTTGATAGTGACTGAGATTTTATGCTTAGCAGGCTCTAAGATTTTCTTTTTTTTTTTTTTTGAAAAAAAGGGGCTAGAATGTCTCCGAACAAATCAACATAAACACATAAACAGTTATAGCAGATATCACAGAAACAATTATTGCGCGTCCAATAGAATATGTGACCCTTTTATGCCAAGGGTTGGCCTATCGATTTGAAGGATGTATCTTGTCATTTTAAATATTTCATCGTTCCCCCAAAAAGTGAATTCTATAAATAAATAAATATATTACAAAACGTAAATAATAAGGGATACATTTTTTAGGGAAAGAAAAAAAATATAAAATATAAATACAAAGAAAAACATTCCCACGCAGGGGATTAACTAACTAGAAGATCCTACTTCATTTCCGGCTTTCTCCATCTCTTCTCTGGATGTGGTGTCGATACTGTTAACTAAATGAGCTCATCGATTACCCACCTACCAAACAAATGTGTTAGAAAATCCCCCGAACCCCCGAACGATGATTTATTTAAAAGACATATATATCCTTCAAATTAAACAAACAATATGATCGTCCAATTAGGCCGGAGACCACTTTGGACCGAAGGTGGGCTACTAATGGGCCCGATACCCCTAGGATATTGGGTCGACCTAGGCCAATGCACCTACAGGGTTTTTGGTTTCGTTCTATCCTAGGTATCTAAGAGTGGGTTTATTTTGACTGTGAAGAGGTGACCCGAGCGGACAACCCCGGCTGGGGAAGTTAACGACTGTCGACCCCGCAAGATCGACTCATTTCGTCAGGGTACCCCGATGGAAAATTTGGACTAAACGGCTGCGACCCGCATAACCGTCGTTTTGTGGAAAATGAAAATAAAATGCCAAGTGACGGAAAATGCTATGCATGTATGACAGTTTAATTATACAATTTAATTAAAATCAGACAATTAACACAAATAAGCAGATAATAAAATAAATAATAAATAGAGTTAGTCAAAAAATTAATCTATTGGTTAGAACCTAATTAAATTCCCCAGCGGAGTCGCCATTTCTGTTACGTCGAAAAATGACTTCGGGTTTAAAAATTCGATTTAAAACTTAATTAGTTTAAGGAAAATCGAATCTTCAAAAATTTAGAGTCGCCACTTAATTTTTTAAGGAAAAATCAAGAAAACCAATTTTTGAAATTATTTTTAAAAGAATTAACAGAAAAATCCTTTTAAAAAATTCAAAGAAAGGGTTCGGGTTCATATTTCCATTTCGAGAAGGTTTTACGCACTCGAAATGTCCGCTAACGTGCGGTTATCCGACGATTAAGTAATTTTGACTAACTTAAAAAAATAATTTATATCATTAAATGGAATAAAAGTTTAAGTAAATATTTAAATATTAGGAAAATAGAATATTTAAGAAACTTAATCACATTTTATTTAATTAGTATTAACTATGTGAGCTACTTTAAGAGATAATCAAGAAAAAAAACCATTATATTAGAATTTACCTAAATTTATTTAATTTAAGGAGTTGGTGGGTTAGACTAGGTGAGTAGAATTTTAAACTCTACCAAAATGTCTAAGTGTAAAAAAAAAAAAGTATCTTCATAAGTTATTTTGAAGAAAATGTCTTAAGTATCTTAAAGAAAATTTATATGTCTAATTTTCTAAACAAGAGGATTTTAACACTAAAATAACATAAATGGCTAACTTTTGGGAAAATTTAATTAGACTAAAACATGCAAAATAATATTAGATTAATGTTGTATCCAAATAACACAAATATGTAAATATAAATAAATTAAGAGAAGAGGGTTGGAGGTTTTGGGCCATTTTCTACCAAGAATGGGCTGCTGCAATTTTGGGATTTTAAACCCCAATTTTTCCTGTATCACTGCAACATATATACACTGATATTCAGTGTATACGCTATATTTTCTTGTATATCAACCTGTGATTTCAACGCTCCAATCATCTTGGGCTATTCCGGCTGAAGATTTGGATTTTTCCAATTTTCCTTAGATCACGTCACTGTATACATGACGTATATCAGTGTATACAGTGACGTTTTGGCCCGAATAAAACTGCGGTACAGCTTCCTTTCTGTGAACTAATGATGCCGACTCAGGGATATTGGGGTTTAAGTCAACCCGGGAAGACACGAGGAAGTTGAGTCCAATTGGACTCAAGAACGAGTTCACATGAAACCAAAAGAAAATAAGGATTAGGACTGGTATACCAAATACAACCACGAACAAGAGCTAATAGCTTAAAAAAACGTATTGAAGCATCAGATACAAATAAAAGCCCATTGAAGTATTAGCAGCACTATAGCACCAAATATTATCACTGGGTTTAGACCTTGTTGTAACAACATTATTACCTAAAAATAAGATAGACATGGTTGCAACTGTGAAACAAAATAATGAAAGAAAGAAATAGCTACCCGACATGAAAATCTAAAAAAAAGATGTACGCGTTCATGGGTGAACAAAGACTACGCTATTATGATACCAACATAGTTCTTAGTAAACTAATAAGTGATTTGTCATTAGCCAGATTAAAAATTGAAACAAGGAGAAAATTGAACTTATGCAATCTTATAACTCAACATGTCAAAGAATGAGAGAGAGGGAGAAGTTGAGGTTTAGCAAACTAAGAAAATAACCCCATACCTCCCTTAATAGTGAAAGAAGAGCACAAGAAAATTACAGGGGAGTTAAAATGGGGGTGAAATGTTTACAACTTAAACTTCAAAAGTCAGAACACATGAGGATAAAACCAACTTAAAACCAAATGAGTAGCCCAGATGGGTTCAATTTGCGTGATATTAGAACAAATAAAAAGCCAGAAATGCTTGATTTGAAGAATAGGTTTCCCGACATTGTCAAAATAGCGTCATGACAGTTCAAAAGAGAGCTCCGAATCAATCCGGAATCCATTAAGAAGGCAGTCACATCAACAAGGAACAAACTAAGTGAAATTATATGCGAGGCGTGATTTGGTGATGCAACAAACAACAGCAGCCAAGAAAATTCAACAATACCCAAAATATTTTAATATAATCTACTCCTCAACTCTTTATTTGAACTATATTAGCAAACGCAACATTCCAGCGTAGAACACGTGAGCGTTAATAAAAGAGACCAGAGAAGTGAATGAGAATATTACCTTTATCGGAGCAGCAGAACTGGAACGAGACAAGCTTTAACGACGATTTCCGGCACCACTCAGACAAAGCGTTGGTTTACTGACTTCGAAACTTTGGTTTCGGTACAGACCCGATTCTCGAAAAAATCCCTGGAAGAAGCCAAGTTCCTGTAGGATATATATTCTCTTTTCATTTATTTATTATTTCCAGCCATGTTTTTGAACTAGTAAAAATGGGGGAGTTCTTTGGGGGTGCTTTTTGGCCTCTTCCCCTGGGCAAAAAAAAATAAAAAATGGGGGTATTTATAGGCGGAAAAATGGATGAGAATTAGTGATTTTTGGGCTCCAATTTTTGAATTTCAAATTCAAAATCCTAAAATAGGACAACAAGGAAGGGAAAGGAAGTACATGTACGAGATTTGACCCAAATTTGGCTAAAAACGGCACTGTTGGCCGTCTGACTTTTCTGGCGTTCTCTTTTTTTTTTCTGGTTTGGGGAAGATGACAATGGAGAGGGAGGGGAATTGGGTTTGGGTTTTAATTAAAGGGGAGTTGGGCTAGGGAGAAAAGGGATCTGGGCTGGGGAAATTGGGCCAGGAAAGGGGGAAATTAAAAAAAAAAAAAAAGAGAATTGGGCCAGGGCGGATTGGGCTGGCAGGGTAGGATTGAATTGGGCTTGGGAAAAAGTTGGGTAAAGGTGTTAGGATTTAAAGAAAGAGAATTGGGTTGAGGGAGAATTTAAAAACTAGCCACTTTAATAATAAAGATGACCAATTAAAATGTGATCAATTTAAATCAATTAATTAATTTGACCACGAGATGAATTAGTATAAATTAATTAAAAAGCTTTTAATATTAACAACTTAAAATAATTAAATTAGCTGTGGGGTAATTAATTCGAAAAATGATTAAAGTAAGGTGATTAAAGATAAAATCTATTTGAGAATCTTTGAAAAATTAACGAAAACATAATACTTAACTATTGATACTTGAAATAAATATATATGTCATATGCGATATATAAACATAATTAAAATTAAAAGATTTAAACCTAAAAATCACTCGAAAAAATATTTTTTGCATTTTTAAAAGCTAATTATTCAATTTGTTAAAATTAAAAGCTCGGTGATTAATTTATATCGTGGAGGGTCAAAATTGGGTGTCAACAGGAGTATATTCATTTGTTTTAATTTTGATTGTATTCGTTAGCTCTAGTATTACTGGTACTTATTTGTTTTAATAAAATATATATAAAAATACAACAAGAGAAAATATATAGAGAACTATATTTTTATATACATAGGAAAGAGAGTGGGAAGAGAGATGAATGTGAGGGAAGGAAGAAAGACGGGGAGAGTGGCATCGAGAGTAAAATATAGATATAAATTGTCATATTTAAATATATAGCTATGATTTGTAAATGCATAGCACATGATTTTTATCATTTTCTCTTGGTTAATAGTTTTGGTTCAAGTACCCAACATAAGAAATAAGTAGAAAAAAATCATTTATTTTCTAAAATCAGTTTTAAAATATTTTTTCATGAGAAACATTTTTGTTCACACCTAACACCCGCACTTATTATATACCGGATTTTATATTTTTTAACCAATAAATATAAAGTATCATTGCACTTTTTGTGATTTAAGTTCATAAAATAATTCTAATTATAAGTCCAAAAAAATTCTCTTACTTTGATTTTAGACTCAAAATCATTCCTCTTCTTACTCATACCACGTTAATAATCCTTCGTCTTTGAAGTATTGGAACTCCACAGGTTATGTTTCCTGACACAATTTACGTTTTTTTGTTAAACCTATTTTTGTTATTGCAAATCAAAAGCTAAGATTATTGAGTTATTTTTTTTTATGATCATTTAAATCAATACTAGATTTATTCAGTAAAGTAATTTATCTATATCTATATCTGTTGGAAAATCATACGCGCAGCGGAAGCATTTAAGGATCGTACTGCTTACATGAATAATAGATAATACATACGTTTATGCTAGAACACAAATATTCATGCTAGAACACATAAATTTTACGAAATTTAATTAGATAAATACCTCTTGAAGCGTGAGCATATACCTTCAAGCAAATCCACGAGTTAGACTGCAGTTTTGCAGTCTTCTACAGTGATCCCAAGTTCACATCCAAACTCTCTCAATACTTGGATGGGCAAGCATTGTATAGAAAACCTAATTCTTTCATCCAAATCCCCTTTTTTCTCTAGATTAGGAAAACTCTTATTTGTAGAGGACCTTTCAAAATCCAAAAGGAAGAAGGAAACCTACTTTTCTTGAAAAACAAGAAACTAATATGTGTCCTTCTTTTATTAGAAATAGGATTCTGAGTTCTAGATAAATTTGGGCACTCTAGGGACCACAAAATTAATTATTGAGGCTCCTTATTATGGAAATAATTCAAATAATTAATTTGAAATTATTCTTACCATAATAAATTATAAATCATTCCACTAAAGATTCATAATTGTGCTCCTCTATTTATATTTCGAAATTCCCCGTTAAACACTTATGTAATTCCCATGTTAAGATTACATATACTAATCAATAAATTAAATTACTGACAAATTTAATTTAAAGATTAATTTCCTTTAGAGGACTGCTTAACTTATTTCATGTGCTGGATTCATAAATCCACTTGCAAGGTTTGACACGATGAAAACTTATAAGCTTCTCAAAAGGCATATCATCAATCTCTATATTGAGACATGGATTCCGTTAACTAACTTATTATTTCACCAATATATATTATTATCATCCAATCTACCAGGCATATTGACCCATCTCAGAATCTCACCTTTTAATAAATCAAAATGATAAATAATATATACAGATCATAATAGTTATATCAGGATTGAGAATATAAGTACATTTAACAGTTTAGAGAACATGTTATTATCAGTCAGTCCAAAACAACTATCTCTACTCGGTCCCGTTCAATACATACAATATGCACTAGCACAAGAAGTTGGAACTGCACCGTTCCCATAATCAAGATAAATTACATATAATCTTGTGCTACAATCGTACCGATGGCTTGTCCAATTTCCATCTTAGATTATGAACGAAAAACTTTATACTTATAAGAACCAATGATTTAATCCTCTGTGTATAAGCTCAAACTCTATACACTAAATCATCTACTATATAAGTAAATGGACATATAAACGATTATATGATCTATTAAAACTTTTATTAAAATTAGATGAGCAATTGTTCTATAATAAATACTATATCTAAACTCATGGTTAATAGTATATATTCCATGGTTAATATATATCCCAACAATATCTATATCTATATTATATTAAAAATGTAAATACTCTTAGAAATGTTGTTTGAACTTTCTGTCATTTATTAAAATACTCCACTTTAGATAAAATTGTCTTTTCATTATTTTTTTTATTTATTATTTTACCTTTTATTCATTTAGTTTGAAGATTCACTATAATTTGGGATTAGAATTTCTTTATATTTAGAATTCACTTTTGATTTAGGACTATTCTATATATATATAAATAATTGTTTAGGTCATGAAGGAAAAGGAAAGGAAAAATATTATTGTTATTCTAATATTAAGACTTTGAAACTAATTAAAATATTGATTATCAAATATTTTGTTAATAAAAATAGTAATATGACAAATTTCTGTACATTCAATGTACTCTACGGATAGAGGAATACATAGAGTTGAACATAGTAAAATAAGAAAAAATCTTCTACTGGTACATGGACAACTGTATGGACCGATGGACTTACCAGTCTTGATCATTACAAAGGGTGATGCTACCGCATCGAGCGTGTTGTTGGAGAAAAAGATCAATATTGGATTGATTTTTTCATCTTTGCCCGTTCATAACAGATTAAACTGTTGCATCAAATTAATATCATTTATTTAATTTTATTTATATAAATATTATATTTATTTTATTGATTAGTACTATTTATATACTAGATAATTTAAGGCCCGTAATATGAGCCCAATATAAGTTCGCATATTTTTTTAGTAAACTTTAATATATTACTTAATCATTGTTTCAAATATTAATACGATATAAATGCATCATTTACAACCAAACATAGGCAAGCTAATTCTATGCACAAAGGAAATAGGGAAGTGTTTAGATTATGAATTAGCATATCTCATGTTCGAGGAATATATAAAATATTGATATCTTTGAAAAAATAATAAGTAATCTTCATATATTTTCGCAAGTGGTATTTATTTTTCACAACTGTTATCTTCTATTTGTAATATTTGCACCAACACCTTTGCATATGTGATAATATATACAAATCTTTGATCAACTCAAGTATAATTTATTTGTGGTTAGCTTTGTCGATAAATTGTGATTCATTATATTATTGTCGTCAATAAGTAGAAATAGTTCTTTTTATGTTGATGACAATATTGAAAGTATTTATTAAAAAAGTTAATTTCTAATTTCACAAAAATAAAAGAATCATGAAAGCAACTTTATTTCTATATATAATACTAACAATTACCTTAATGTTAAATTCTAAATTAAATTATTAAAGAAAAAATAATATTGAACTCTAAATATCATGTCGTAAAAGAAAATTTTGAATCTTAGCCCCACAAAATAACCAATAGACTTGTTTTTTCTTTTGTAGGTTGATTTTTCCTTTATTTATTCTTTAGTTTTTTTTTTATATTTCTCAACATGGTCCTTTTCTATTGACATTTTCTTTTGTTGTTCTTCTTTTCTTTTTTAACTCTTCATTTTTCTATTTTGTAATTTAATATTCCTTAAATTTGAATAGTAACATATTTTTTCTTCAAATTTTCTCTGTTAAATAGTTTATCATATTTGATGTTAAGAAAATATCCTATATAAAAAATGAAAAAACTAATAACTTTAATATTTCAATGAATACATTATCAAATTATTAATTTCTTGATATTCAAACATTGTTTTCTCTTTCGGTCACTGTTTTAATAATCAAGATACGAACTTTAGTAATAGTCATATTATGTAACTTAATACCAAAAATATGTTTACGCAGTAATCCTTCAAAATATTTTTAGGAGCAAAAAATCAACTATTCAAACACATTTTATTTTAAATTAATTCAAGATTTTCTTTCTAAAACATGTCCAAATAAGCTTAATATTTATTATTATTTGCTAGAACTTAACTAATAGAAACTCTTCATTTAGTACAATTACAAAAATATTCTTATGGGCTAATAACAAAAGTAAGGACATGTATAATTTCTTCTAGATTTTTATTTTGACAATTAATTATACAATTATTATTTTTGTCCTTCAATAAACTTAAAATTACTAAAATGTCGTTGGTCGTCATTCTCATATTTTTTTTAAAACTAGAAATAAATAGATAGAAATAATATTATAATAATAGATAGAAAAGAAATATGGGAAAAGAAAGATGCTTTTATATTTTTATTTGTAATATTAAACAATTCAACTATCTTTTTACCCTTGAATGTAGTGATATTTTCAAAATTGCCATTGATCGTCCTCCATTGGCATTTCTATATAGTACAAATATAAATATAAATATATAATTTTTGGATTACCTAATTTTCAAAACAATAGAGTGGTTCAAGTATGTTGATATCTCCCAATAAAATAAATCAAGCCAGAAATCCGTCGAATTTCTTAATCATTTCATCCTTCTTACGCTTGAACAGAAAGCCTAAAGTGCATGCTTTTTTGAAGTTTGGCTTAATTATATTTTAAAAACAAAGTGGCATTTTAGTGACACGTAACTTATTATTTGATGCCCTTCACTAGGATTTTTCACTACTTATTTCTGTTTCCAAGTTTTAGTTTAACAAAGTAGCCAAAAAGCTATATTTATATGGGAAAAAAAATTACACTAGAATAATATCAAAAGCCAAGTTATTAACGCCACATCACCTGCTTTCGGAACTTATAAAGCTATCACTCCATCTTAATTAGTTGAAGCAACAACTTACAAATTTTACTCTTTCATTTGCTATTTAACATTCATATTTAGTATTAAATTAATCTTCATTTTTAAAGTTTATATCAATTTTTAGGTAATGATTATGACAACTGCATGAAATAAAAAGAAAGGAAACGTAAACATGAATATAATCAATTCAAGTATACCATTACATATTATCGAGATTGTAATAAACTAGTCTCATTGTTTGTTGGATGTCACCCATTCTTTATTATAATCATGAAGGAATGAACAACTAATTGAGATTCACAAAAAAAAATTAATTTATTTTAATGAAATATCACCATTTTGGTAACCTAAACTTTTAGACAGAAAAAGGAAAGTTCACGTGCTATAAAGTGATGGCCATAGCCTAGTTGCTTGTATGAAATTAAAGCTAAAAAGCAATCGCCATGGAGATGCAGTGTTTCTCTTGCTTCAAGTGTGTGCGTCTCTCTCTCTCTATATGTTTGAAATGGTTGATTGGGTTATTTGATGATATTTTTATGATGGCTAAAATGTTCGATGAATGAAGATGGGAGTATAATGATTTCTTTATGTAAGAATAAGGGTTCAATCCAAATTTGTAACAATTATAGGGATATCAAGTTATTAAGTCACACTATAAAAGCTTGGGAGAGAGTGGTGGAGAACATCGCGAGGAGTGGAGTGTCCATTTTTGAAAATTAATTTGAATTTATGCCAGAGCTACAAAGAAGAGCGTGAGGAGTGGAGTTGTCCATTTTTTGAAAATTAATTTGAATTTATGCCGGAGTGATCAACTAATGAAGCGCTATCCGCCTAGTGCAAAGATTAATAGAAAAGTATAGAAAAAGAAAGGGGACCTATATATGGTGTTCATTGATCTTGAAAAGACTTATGACAAAGTTTTGACGGATGTTCACCGGAGGTGTTTGGAGGCTAAAAGTGTCATGATGGCCTATATTAGGGCGATAAAGGACATATATATAGAGCCAAGATTTAAGTTAGAACAACGATAGGAGACTCAAAGCACTTTCCAGTTGAGGTAGGCTACATTAGAGATCGATTCTTAACCCTTTCTTATTGGCCTTGGTGATGAATGACTTGATGTGGTCTATTCAAGATGAGGTTCTTTGGTGTATAGTATTTGATAATAATATAGTACTGATTCATGAGACATGAGATAGGGTTAATGCAAGGTTGGACATTTAGAGATAGACTGGAGGGGAATTGGAGCGACATGGATGAATTGGAGGCTTGCCTTTGGAGAATTGTGTGATAAGATCAAGATTGTTACAACCTTGATGTCCACTTCAACATACCCCAAAAACATTAAGAAGGTATTGTGGTCGTGATCACATATTTACCCAACAAGGAGTCGGGATTGAATTCACAAGGAACGGTTGCTCAAATCTAGAAGTATTAATTTGAACTAAAGAATTGTAGTATTAATAAAATGGGCTTGAACATTAATTAAAGTAAAAATAATTGTATCGTTGCTTTTAAATACTAATGGAAGAGGATATGTCAGGGTTGTGTTAATATAGGACAAGAATTAAACAAATGGTCTCACTACTTGAACGAGTGTGTTAATCAAATATGAGTAGGCTAGAATGCTTATAACAACTATTTCTGATCAGTCAATAGCACCGTAACACATGAACATGTTACAGCTTCATATGTGAAATTGCATTAGAACACGCTTAGCCTAAGCAATTTATAAGCAAACCTTCTAATACCTAAGTTGTTGAACCCAAATCAGGCATTCAACCGAAACCCACAATATTTCATGCTATCATATCCATTGCCTACTCCAATCATTCATAATTCATGCACAATTGAAGATCTAGACATAACCATGAGTTTGCAAACTCAAAATTTTAGTTAAACATATCAATTGATATGAACTCACTTCAGTTAACAACAAAACATTCATAATAGAAAAGACCCAATTGTAAATCAAGTACGCGTATCAATTACACACCTCTAATAGTAAGGATTTTATCTAGATATAATTAAAAGATAGAATTCAATACCAAAATTAGCTCCCATAATTGTGGGTAAAGAGAAATGAAAAGAATTAGAAAGAATCACTTGTTTTCTTGCTCCAATTCCTTTTGCCCAAGCTTGAAATCCCACAAACCCTCTTCTCAAAGATGTGTACTTCTCTCTCAGTGTACTCTCTATGAAATATTCTGAATAATGATCTAAAGTGTTATACCAATTAGTCCTCTAAAAATCTCTTTTATACCTCATAAAAAATTTACTCAGTTTGTGCATGTTTTCACCATTCGATGGTCAAGGTCGGTCATCACTGAGCACTTTGACGACACGCCAAATATGTTCTTAAGTGCCTTTTAATGCATCAGCTGAAGGCCCTAGTCTCTGTAACATTAGGCAACGTGACTGTGCATTGTCAATCTCGTTCGACGATCCGCTAAACCTTCACCAGTATCATCTTTTAGCTCCATATTTGAGAGGTTGGACTCTGTAACACTAGGCAATTGGTGTCGCCCTTTGGCGATCCACCAAATGAGTCGGTGACATCAATTTTGATCGCGTTTTAGGCACTTTTGCTCATTTGTCCTGTGTTGTTGAGTTTTTCCCTTCCATGCACTTTTGTCCTCAATTCTAGCATAAAAAACACAGATTAGTAAGACTATGAGAAGCAACAGTACATTGAGAATAATATTTTCTTGCTTTTTAAGCTCTATATGAATTCAAAATATAGACTCATCAACACCCCCAACTTGAACTTTTGCTTGCCCTCAAGTAAGTCAAATATCAATCCATCCAAAGCACATACATTCTCCCTTTTGTAGTCAATCTTCAAATTTTCAACAAACCACTTACGCAATTTTAAAACCTCAAGAGATGAGTAAAGAGTACTCAAGACAAATTTATGCTCACAATTGCAAATGTTATTGCTAATCACTGCCAAAAAATATCACCATTTGCCCTCACAACAAAGAAGAACTTTATGCACACAAGATTACGACATTAATTTCAAGGATCATTCAACATTTGCACTCCCAAGTGAGAAATGACATGCAAATATCTGCTCATAGGCTTGCCCTTATTTTCAATCAATATTCACTCAATTTCATCTAGACTAGGATCACAGAGGACTTTTCTAGGGTTGTAATGTAGGCTAAAGGATGGGTAGGAAAGCATTCAGGTATAAGTGACTCATCCCTCCTTGAACTTCGCACACACTCTTCACTCTCATGATTCCTTTGACCCCTATTCTTTTTCTCTTCCCAATGACATTATTTTGCATTGAATCTCAATCTCAAGTGTCCCCCATGCAGGTATTCTTCAAACAATTTGGGGAGGATCCTATTTTAATCAATTTCTTTTTTTCCTTTTGTTCAAGCAGTCTTCTTCTTTTTCTTTGTCATCAAGCATGAACTACTTCTTTTTTGTTTCTTTTCCTCAACTTTCAAATAGGAGACACCCGTCTCTTACCAACATCCACAACTTTAGCCATTCGCCGCAACCTTCGCCCATTTAAGCTCAAGGGGGGCATAGTGTTTGACAAAAAGGGAATATCTTTCCAATCAAAGGTTAAGGGTCCAAAGAATTAGGGGTATGATCAATACCAATGAAGGCTATTTGGTCAAACTGGACTTAAAGAAACCAAAAAAGAACTAAGGTCGTCTTTTTAATCCGGATTCAACCAAGATACACTTCAAGACAAACTGGGCAAGTTCTAGCTATCAATAAGCATGTCTTTTAAAAATTTCCTCACTACACATGGAAAAACGGATCCCGGATTTAAAGAATGCCTAGACTACACACATTCACAATTTTTTTATCATCGCATATCCAAGCTTGACACTCACTTAGTCAATTTAAGATGTTTCAATCCATGTATGGTTCATTTTTACATAAGATAGACTAATTGGTGAGTCAATACATACTCCTCATCCATGGCACTGTCCGAATCAAAGATATTGGCGATCAATACTCGGATTGCTAAGGACTTAAGAGATGATAAAATGCTTCTGAAATGGCTTTTCATATATGCAAGGGTATTTTTCCAAAACAAATCCAATATCATATGCACACATCATTCACAAAACAACCATCAAAACAAAAATAAAATTAAACAAAAGTTACTACCCAAAATAAAAGAATATTTCCGAACAAAAAGTAAAGGATTGTCATAATTACACATTAAGAAAAACTAAAATAATCAAACTCATTTTCTCAACCTAATCACAACATAACAAAGATAAAAACAAGTCAACATCGACCATCAAATAATGGGACTCCAAATGTTCTCCCCTTCCTAAAAAGAATATTGTCCTTATGTAAAAGAACAATATCAATAATGCTCAAAAACAAGGAGTGAGAATCAGAATTTCCTAATCACTCATCATGTTATGGTTGTGTTAGTGAAGCTGTAGAAGAGGTAACAGGGGCATCCAGGCCTAAGTCTTGTTGTGCAGTCTTTAAAGCAGGCACTAGAGTAGTGGACCCCGACCTAATTTGTTGCATCTCATGCTCTGACTGATCTGCATCGGATATGCCACTCATCCCAATCGTGGATGTGTCTCAGAGTGATGCTCTAGTGATTGTGGCTATGATATCCTTCTGTATTAGCATCAACTCCTCATGTTCTGATGGAGGGGCTCAACTCCTAAAGTATCTTCATCAGTCTCTGGGGAACCTAGCTTATTATCCTCTTCAGTCCCCTCGCCCAGAATAAGACCTGTAGTAATCACCCTTGGATAGAAAGTCTAACACACCCCATGGTGAAGTGATATCCGTAGATTTCAATGTCGCCACCTCCTTCTTCAACACATCAATATCGGTCTTTATGGTCATAGTGTCAACACTAGCACCACTCTTAGACTCCACAACAATCACCCTACCAATCAAAAATTTTATCTTCACCCCATGATCCTCCAAAGCTACCTCCAACCTGTCTAGTCTCAATTTTTGTTCCTCAATCAACTCCATTTACTTCCTTTTCCTATTCGTGGGCCAATGCAGTGGCTATGACCCTCTCAATCAATTTGAGCAAGGAAGAGTTAACTAGTGTGGCCCCGATGTTCGCCGACTTGGTGAATCGAGCTATACCAAAAATGGTAGCCTTTGTGATCTGGGTTTAGTCTTTCGAAGCATGAGACTCCAACTGTGCAGATAGTGGAGGAGCTAAGGTAGAGGAGGAAGGAAGTGAGGGAGAGAAAGAAGGTATACTTGTCTGGGGTTCCGGCTTTGTAGTGCCGGACTCAAGTGTATCAACATCCATAACCAGTGTAGTGTCCATCGACTTCTTCCTAGTCTTGTCATCCTCATCTCTTTAGAACATAGCCTCAAGGCACCCGATATTTGTAGAGGCTGATGGAGTAATCTCAACATCATTTTTTTTCAGACAAAAGGAACTCCGGCTCATCAAAACAAGTTGTAATGAGGCTTGGAAATGGGAGAGAGGTCTGTAGTTTCTTTGCTCGGGTGAGGATCTCTAGGACTATGATCGAGCCAAGATTTAACTTCCTATGATATGTAATACAACCAATCCTACCTTTAGATGTCGAAGGATCGAATCATTTTAAGACGGCATGAAGGGCCTACTAATAAAACCAAACCAGAACCTCGCAAGAATGTGCAACTCTTTCTTTTGAATCACTATCCCCTCACCCAACCATGAGGGAGCTGGCATGCAAATAATTGGGGCTAGCCATGCTTTTAGATTATCAAGGGTCTTTTTCTCAACTATGTCGGTCAAATTGTGTCAAATCCAAAAGGTGTATCCTAAAAAATCATTTATCTCCATCTCACTATAGGGGATGGGCATACCTCGCATTTCAACAATGTCGACCGTCTTTGGAGAAATTTTAATTCGACCTTTGCTTTTTGGGATGACCCCCGTATAAGCTTCATAGAACTTCCAAACCCAGATCGGAATATGAGGTTCTCGAGGTGTGGTGAAGTGTTGAAACTAATGGAACTTCAAAGTGTCCCACACCTTGGGGTACCTGTCAACTAACCCGTCAATAGACAATCTCCTCTCCTCTTGAATGGTTCTTTGTCCCCCTGCTTTCAACCTGTTTAAATGATGGGTGGCGATTGTCTGTTAAATGATTTGGGAGGTTTGGAGGAGTGGGTCATGAATGAATTTGGACAAAGCCTCCATCCAACGTCATTTCTAGCTCAGCTCCAAAGTTGGAGGCTCATGTATGGAGGGATTTGGAGCCCTCTTGTTCATCATAACAGTTGGTCCATTCTACATTGAGGGATCCTTCTTCATCACTCTTAGGATCCCTTGGTTCAACCATTTTTCATTTTCCCTTGCTCTATTCTTCCCTATAGGGTCTTGGTGGTCTTTGCTCAACAGCTACGATGGCTTCCTAGGCTGTACAGGATCCTCCAAGAGTCACAACAACTCTTTGTTGAGCCATATCTATAATATAGGCTAATCATGTGTGTGAGAATCAATAGTGTGAAAGGAAGAATAAAAAATAAGCATAAGGAAAATAACCAGGGCTAATAGATAATTTTGCTCGTCAAACATGTTCGGCGGTGATCGAATTGACCATCACCTTTCTTTACAAATTTCAGGATCTAAATAGTTGTCACATTCGACGATGGATGTAAGTATTCGGCGATCCATCGAATTGATTCGACGGTCAACAATACCATCATCGAAATGACAAAAAGCATAGTCAAAAACTTGGCGTAGAGGTAGTATGTGTCGCCTTTTGGCATATCGCCGAGTCAATTTCCATGGTCAAAAAGATCGTTGTCGAAAATGACTGGCAATGTAAATTTCTCCCAAAATTTAAATTTCAATCCTACCACAAAGGACGAGGGAAACTTCACACATAACTACACCTACTCAGCATCACACATATTCATAGGTCTATTTTATCCTAATATTTTTATCATGTGTATAAGTTCAATCAACCGACAACTTTACCCTTAAAAAAGACATCACCTACTCTATTATCGAGCAAGTTCAAGCCATTCAGTCAAACTCGTGGGTTACTCAGACTTCACCCATAACCCATGAGGCAAGAAAAAACCTAAAAACACTCTTTTACATCTATAATCTCAAGTAATCAAATTTAATATCCCAATAAAAGCTACACAACAGGGCATTATAATCAAATTGGGAGAAAACGCGATCACATTCAATGATTAGGCACCACACCAACCAATTATGACTTAGAAGCACAACACATATTCAATCAATTTTATCAAACATCCATAAAATCAAGAACCAAATAAACAAGTACAAATAGGGACCTAGAGTTCTAACAACATCATATTAAAATAACACACATGATTCTCATTGATTTTCCAATACCACACAATGATTCTCAAGGATCTATAACCATAATTAAGCCTACCAACTCAAGAATAGCTCAAAAATAAAATCAAAGGGCTGAAAACATTCCTTGATAATGATGTACAGGCAATGAGAATAACAAAGTTTAATTTTGTTGATGAATTCCCAACAAAATCCAAAAGAAAAATGGAAAACTTAGACACTATAAGGTATTAGATGCTTATGAAGTGAAAATGGCGGAAAGTGAAAAGTGAAAGAGTGAAAGAATTTGGAAAGCTCAAATAGGTCGATTAGGCGCGAGATTCGGCGATGCCGACTTACCCCGCCAAACACATTCGGTGATACAACGAATGTGTTCCTGACTGCCTTTTCTTACAGTCCTTAAAACCTTTTCATCCGCATCAAAAGGCGGTAGAACTTTGCATCGCCCAATCAATTTGGTGATCCACCAAATTACAACTTTGACTGCATAATTTGACATCACCAAAGAGCCATCCACTGACTCAAAAAGTGATCAAACGAGGGGCCGCCATTCTAACTCGGTGATCCGCTGATTGGCACATCTGTTGCCTTTTTTCTCCTACTTCAAATTCTCTATTTCAACACACCTTCACAAGTAACACCCATTATTTTAAAACTATCAACACGTTGGTTTCCCTCCCAAGAAGCATTATATTTAATGTCGTGGTACGATGAAGTCTTTTGCAAATCATTATGTCCCAACATGTTCAATGACTGACACCACCTGGAGGTCCTTTGATTACTTCATCGCTTTACAAATGTTGAAGATGACCTCCTCGTCCTTCACTCTAAACTTCAAGTTGCCTTTCTCTACATCCATTAATGCCATCCTGGTAGCCAAAAATGGTCTGCCAAGGATGATAGGCATATCCACATCAACTTCGCAGTCAAGAATTAAAAAGTCAGCTAGAAAAATGAACTTTTCTATCTTCACCTACACATCATGCTAGATACCAACCGGTCTTTTGATGGATTTCTCTTCCATGAGTAACCTCATTTTCATTGGAGAAGGAGTGTCCAAGCCCAACTCCTCAAAAATGGCCAAATGCATAAGATTGATACTAGCTCCAAGGTCGCATAAAGCTTTCCCAAATTTGCACACCCCAATAGTACATGGGATGGAAAAAGTACCTGAGTCATCTTTCTTCACCACCAAGTTATTTGTCACAATCGCACTACAATGGTGCAATACCTCAATTGTATCACATTTCCAAAGTCCTTTTCGTGGTTGCAAGCCCTTTCATAACTTTTGCATAACCCAGCATCTCCACTAGAGCTTCAACCAATGAGACATTGAGAGAGAGAGAGTTGAACATTGATAAAAACTTTTGGAACTTGGTGTCGTCATCGTTCTTCTTCAGCCTTTGGGGAAATAGAGGATTAATCTTCACTTGGAGGCTTTCAATTTATGGGGGGAGGTACACTTTTAGTTTTACTCGATTCACCCCCAACTTTGACATTGCTATCACTCCCAGGATTATCGAGAGAGTTTCCTTCCTCATCAACTATCATATTGTCATTCACTTTCGATTCATCACTTTCCTCCAATAAAGGGTTCTTGGCTTTTTCATTTGGAATAACATCCGAAAGAGGTGCATTTCCTTCAATCACCTTTCCACTATGCATTATAATGGTCATCCGCTGTTGGTTATCACTCTTTGGGTTCGCCACAGTGTTGCTAGGTAAACACTCTTTTGGTTGTTGGTTGAGATGACCTGCGCTTGTGCCTAATTGAGTTTCCAAATGCTTCATAGAAGCTGAATGGGAAGTCACTGTTTGACTCGGGAAAAGTCTGACTTCGTCTCTTTGAACACTTTATCCGAAGCCTCTACCTTATTTAGGATTCTCGTGAGCATATCTTTGGTACGAAAGCATTTTGGATTCACAATAGGCTTCTTAGACTTCATCCGAGAATGAGGGGGGATGTAATGATATCTTTCACCTTCTCTTTCTCTATACCCTCCATTTTGGTCTCTCTACTCTCTTTCGACCCAGCTACCATCGTTGTTCCAACCTTGGTTCCAGGTGGCCTTGAAAAGGCTGACTGAGAACCCACCACCTGGTTCTCCATGTAGTATATCTCCTCATTGTAAGCAACATCATAAGGCACATCATTAGAAAAAGCACTACTACTACAACCGATAGCATTTACACTCCTATGATGACCACCCTTCCCATGCTTCATCAATAGATCAAGTTCAATCATCATCTTAGCCATATTCTCATCTCTCACTTGATCCTTTGCAATTTGTTCTTTGGATGGTTCCCTTGGCATAGAGAAAATGAGGTCATCATGGTTGTACCATGCTCGATTTATTTTTGTCATGTCATCAAGCAAAGCCGAAGCTGCAGCAAAAGATTATTTCACTATGCCGCCTCTCACCAATTGATCAACAATTCCCTTATTCACTGCATCAATACTGACATACGAATATTGAAGAAGAAGATGGTCTGGCACACAATGATTTGGGCATTGGAGAAAAAGCTTTGAGAACCTTAGACAAGTTTCATGTAATGGTTACCCTTTTATTCTTTTAAATTTTTCAATGCACCTCCTCAGTTTCACCATTTTAGAAGGAGGGAAAATCCTTTCTAAGAATGCTTCAAGCAACTTCTCCCATGAGGTGATAGAATATCTCGGTAGCTCTGTTAACCATTTGACAGCTTCTTAGGATAAGGAGCGTAAGACCCGACCTAGGGGCCTAGTCTTCACATGGCGAATGAGATAACCAAAGGCACCTCATCCAAACCATCTTAAGCATTCATAGGCATTAAAACTGAAATTTTGGCGGAAAATATGAGGGGAAGAGACTATGGGCCATTTTTACGCGATGAAGTAACATTAAAAAGCAGTGACAATCGATAACATAATTTTGTTCATAACTATACCACTAATACATAATGGACGAAATCGGCACGGTCAATTTTCATCTAATAGAAAGGAATCCACAAATAGTAGAATGTAAATGCCTTAGAAGGGCCATTAATACATCATCTAAAACAAAAATACAGAACAGAGTAGAAAATAGGTGGAGTCCCGAACTGAGGGGTCACCATAATAAAGCTACTAGTCTTGGACGTTGAAAATTGGCCTTAAGCCGACGGAGGAGTGCCTGTCCCTACATGGTTAAATCATGCAGGCAAAATATGTGTTAATACGCTTGAATGTACTAAGTATGTGAGATGCAATGCACATATAAATTGTAAGGCTAGCTAATTAAACATAACATATGGATATACATAAGATAAAAGCGTAATGAAATAAGCTTAAACATACAGAAGGAATACGACTCAGATCACTATGAGACAATGCCTAAGAAAAATACATAAAGTGAAGATATATCATAAGATCATAAAAACTTGTGGGAATGGACCATAACCAATAGTAAGACCATGTGAGCTATTACATGGAATCCAATGAACTCCTTCCATCAGAAAAGACCACCGCACTCCTTCCATTGGGAAAAAGGGAATTTACTTGCCAAAGTAGATGTCCAAAACTCAGTAACTTTGCAATTGCATCTTTCATAACTTTTGGCCTTATGTGGATCTACTAGCCTAGGCTAAAAGGCTTCTGTTGTGGCACATAGTTAGGAACATTGAGATTTAGCTTCAAGAGATCATACCTCAACTAATGGAATGAGTCCAAATATCTAGTCCTCTCCATGCTAAGTCATCCCACGGAATTTTTGAAACATACTTTTAGAATCATAAGTAGCAATCACAAGAGTAGCTCAAACTTAAGAATCTTTCTTAAACATCTTTTAAGGCAATAATCATCATACATATATCTTGGGTAAACTTAGATTTAAAGATCTTCATAAATGCCCTAATCATAGTCATAATTCATAGAAAACTTTCAGTGAAAATAAGGTGGGCTTAGTTTATGCATGAAACAATCATAAATAACATAAGTCTTAGGAAATTTCTTTCAAAAGGAACATCAAAATCACCCAACCTTGATCATATCAAAACTCATCATGTAATCAACATCATATTTTAATATGCATATATTTACTTAGCAAAATCGACATTGAACTTCATGCGTATTGTATAATAACATAAAGAACATGAAATCATCCTAAGCATGTAATTTGAATTGAGGAACTTAAAGAAAAGATAAAAATACATAATAGGAAACTTTATGGGTGAAAGGATACATATAAATCAACTCACATACCTATAGAACAAAGGAGAAATAGAATTGAAGCCTTTGGGGAAGAAACGTTGGAAATCCTAGCGTTGTTCTTAAGAGCTCTTGCCATAGGAATTTTGGAATTGAAAGAATGAGAGGATGATGAGTGATTCTAGGGCTTGAACACTGATATAGGTCCCCTTTCCCATCCCCAAATTAATGTAGTATAGGAATAAAAAGGACGAAAATGATAAAACTCCCCCTCATAAAACTGCTGAAGTCGACCTATGAGACCCTGATTAGAGGTCGTAAGTCAATCCATAGGCCGTAAGTCCCCTCGCCTGATGACACATTTGAAAATCCTAAAAATTAGCTTTGTTGAATTAAAAATCATGAACAATAGTACGGGTTATGAAACTTCTTACAAGCTGTGATTGGACTCGTAGAGTCCTTCCACACTTAACCATTTTTCCTTACTTCCTTGGCCCTACACACGAAAGATCTCTATGGGCCGTAACACATTCCACGGGCCGTCTGATAACTCGTATACTACCTTCCTGAAAACTCCAAATTTCCTTCATGTCTAGGATCCCACTCATGAAACTGTCTATGACCCGTAAGATACTCTACGGGTCGTCACTTGGTCCGTGGGTTAACCCACACTTGAAAACTTTTCTTCTTCCTGAAGTTTTATGTTTAAGAGCCGAACCCACGGGCCGTAAGTGGTCCCGTAAACCAAACTCCAGGTCACTTGTTAGGCCAACTTTTCTGTACTCAAGGCTCCTAAATTGGGGGTCATTACGAGAATGGAAGCAATCACAAATGAATTTCTTCTTGAGTAATCCCTTGAAGCTAAATGGTGAACATACATCCAAAAGATTGTGGATGTGCTCATGTGGATCCTCATGTGCAAGGACACCAAATAATCCCTTCAACTTGAATAATTGGAGCATAATGCTTGTAATGTGGAACACAATATTGCCTGCAAGTGGGGGGTAATCAAATGGCACCAGTGCTACCAACTTGATCCTAGCTGACATCATTGAGGTTTCCAATATCATCACCATTTATACTCTCCCCTCGATACTCATCTCTTCACCTAAAAAGTAAATCAAAACAACACAAAAGAAAAGAAAATGGTAAGAAAGTTCAACAATAAAAGATTAGTTCAATTAAATATGTCTAACAAGAATACAACACCATTCCCCGGCAATGGAACCATTTTGATGTCCACCTCAACATACCTTAAAAACATTAAGAAGGTATTACAGTCGTCATCATATATTTACCCAACAAGGAGTCGGAGTCGAATCCAAAGGGAACAGTTGTTCAAGTCTAAAAGTATTAATTTTAACTAAAGAACTGTAGCATTAATAAAAATGGATTTGAACGTTAATCAAGTAAAAATGATTGTATCAATTGCTTTTAAATACCAATAGAAGAGAATATGTCAGGTGTGTGTTAACATGGGACAAGAACTAAACAAATAGGTCTCACTACAACAAACGTGTCAATCAAATGTGAGTATATTAGAATGCTTGTAATCGCTATTTCCACTCAGATAATAGTAGTGTATCACATGGACTTGTTACAGCTTCATATGTGAAATTGCACTAGAACACGGTTGGCCTAAGCAATTCATAACCAAACCTTCTAATACCTTAGCTGTTGAACCTAAATCAGGCATTCAATCAAAACTCACAACATTTCACACTATCATATCCATTTCCCACTCAAATCATTCATAATTCATACACAATTGAAGATCTAGACAAAACCATGAGTTTGTGACCTCAAGATTCAGGTAAACATAGCAATAGATATGAAACCACTTCAATTAATAACTAAACATTCAAAATTGATAAGACTCAATTATAAATCAAGTACCCATGTCAATTACACACCACTAACATTAAGGGCTTTAGCTAGACATAATTAAAAGAGAGAATTCAATACCAAAATTAGCTTCCATAACTGTGGGTAAAGAGAAAAAAAAGAGTTAGGAAAAATCTCTTCTTTTTTTTGTCCAATTCATCTTGCAAAAGCATGAATTTTCCAAAACTCTTCTCAAAGATG
The DNA here is from genome assembly GCA_029948455.1 of Solanum rostratum. Classification (NCBI taxonomy): domain Eukaryota; kingdom Viridiplantae; phylum Streptophyta; class Magnoliopsida; order Solanales; family Solanaceae; genus Solanum; species Solanum rostratum. The sequence continues at coordinate 45,442,698 of CM057051.1, forward strand.
TGTACTTCTCTCTCAGTGTACTCTCTACGGAATGTTCTAAAGAGTGATCTGAAATGTAGTGAAGTGTTGTACCAATTAGTCCTCCAAAAATCTCTTTTATATGCTGTACAAAATTCACTCAATTTGTGCACATTTTCACCATTCGATAGACAAGGTCGGCTATCACTGAGTACTTCGGTGATACGCTGAATGTGCACTTGACCGCCTTTTAATGTATCAGCCGAAGGCTCTGGTCTATGCAACATTAGGCGATGTGACTGTGTGTCGCTGATCCCATTTTATGATCCGCCGAACCTTCACCAGCATCACCTTTTAGCTCCACATTTAAGAGGTTAGACTCTACAACACTAGGTGGTTCATTTCGCCCTTTAGCGATCCGCCGAATGCGTCGGTGACACCGATTTTGATCACCTTTTATGTATTTTTGCTCCTTTGTCTTGTGTTGTTGAATTTTGCTCTTCCATGCACTTTTATCCTGAATTTTGGCATCAAACGCATAGATTAGTAAGCAAATGAGAAACAATAGTACATTGAGGAAAATATTTTCTTTCTTTTTAAGCTCTATATGAGTCCAAAAATATGGACTCATCAGACCCAAGCTAGGTCCTAGACATGACCTGACGATTAGAACCCCCAAAAATCCCAACCAAGCCTTTTAGCATTCATCACACACCCAAGGTATAAAGAATTGATAATGAAATAAAGAGATGCTAAAATAAGGTCTCAAAGGTAGAAACTAACAGTGGAATGGAACCCAAGTAATATGCCCACAAAAATGAACTTAAACATCAACATCTAGGCAACATGCCTCTTATCTCAAAGGTGGGTGCAAGGATAGGCGCTAATTCACTTTAAATGTAAGATATGAAATAGTCTACACATAGCAAGAACATAACGGGGTTGTCTTTGAACCATGAGGACGTACCAAATCACTTGAATAGGAGTCCGAATCTAGGCACGTGTAGAGTAAGGGTGGCAGCGGACCGGTTTTTCTCCGGTTGGTTCTGATCCGGTTCCGATTGTATCAGTAAGGAACCAGAAATAAATGGTACCAGAACAGATGGGTACTTTTTACCGGTAGAATTGGTTTCGATAAATTTGATTCCAGACGAGTAAAATCGATTCAACAGTCCATTTTTTCTCAACAACTATATAGCCGTTTTCCAGTACAAGTGAACATTGAGGGGGCACCAACGGCTATGTGGCCTCCCCTCATCTCCTACCCCATTACCCTCTTACGACTATGAATATAACCCATTTTCTTCAAATTTTCCCACAAATTCAACTATCTCTCTTACAATTTCTCTCAACTCTCAACAATTCTCAAACTCTCTTATTCATTATAAATTTTATTTTTGTGATATTGATTAGTTGGAGTTTGGAGGGTTTTTTTTTTGAAGTAATTGGCAAGCTTCAATTGGCATCTCTCAATTCCAACTTTTAGGTATACGTCTGCTTTTACGCAGACTTTCGGTATAATCGTTCCAACTTTATTCTTGTTATTTATTTATTCATTTATTTACTAAGTTACTATTTTTTTTATATTCATCTTGCTTTTTTGAATTATCTTTTTTTTATTATTTTAAATTTAAATATGGATTCACAAAGGAATCTTGGAAAAGGCCAATGTTCGAAAAAAGGGGTGGAAGTAGTTCTACTAGAAATTTGCCGCCTAGATTTAGAGTTAATACTGATGATTTTTCTCATGTCAATGAAACTTCTTTTATGTCACGTCCTAATTTTACAGAATTTAATTCTCAAAATCAAATAGACTATGAAACATTAAATAGATGTTTTAAGTTTGAGGAAGATGTGGATGAACGTCCTAAAAGATCTTTAGTTTGACAATTTTTAGTTTAAAATGAGGAAAAAGCTATTGTTCAATGTAAAAAAAAATAATGAATCATTTGACTACTGGGTCGCATGGAGGGACGGGATGGCTAACTACATATTTGAGAAAAATGTAATCCAGAATTTGCTCGTCTAGAATCTGTAAATAGGGCTAAAAAAGAGGTGAACCAATTATTGAAGAATCTGTAGGAGGTTCAAATATGATCCAAAGTGTTTGAAATATGTCTAATCTGGCTGGTCCAAGAAAACCCCGCACGTATAATAAAGAAAAAGTTCTTGACAAATTAGAAAAAATTGTTACTGTTTGTGATTTGCCTTATAGTATTCCTTTACATCCTAATTTTATTCACTATATTTGAGAAGTGTACAACCATTCTTTAATATTTTTTCAAGGAATACATTTAAAAATGCTATTTTTCAATACCAAGCTGAACATTGTTATTATCTTCGTTGCATATTTGCTTATTTTGATGGTAAATTTTCTATTACGTCTGATATGGGTCGTAGTATTAATGGTAATGATTATTTACTATTACTGTTCATTGGATTGATCACGATTGAAACATGCAAAAAAGAATAATAGGCTATAAATATGACGAAGCGACTAAAACTGGTTCTTATATAGCCTTAACTATAGGTTCTATTTTGAATTATTTTGGATTATGTGATAAAATAATGAGTTGTACGTTAGACAGTGCTTCTAATAATTTGAGAGCAGTTGATTTTTTTTAAATCGAGAATCCAATTGATGATGATGCTTTTCATATTAAATGTGCATCACATATTTATAATTTGTTAATAAAAGATGGTGTTCTTAATTTTCGAAATTCTTGTGAAAAAATTAGACTTACTTGTGATTAAATTTTTAAATCTAAAATGAAATCTAGACTTACCGAATTTAAAAATCGTTGTACAAAAGATCAACTTGAATATAGAAAAGTTCCTAGAGAAGTTTCTACTAGATGAAATTCTTTATTTGAAATGCTTCAAGTTGCTTATGTTTATCAAGATCCAATACAAAAGATTTTTAATGCTCATAATTCGGATACTAATGTAAGACTTTATAAAGATGATTGGGAAGAGACAAAAGATCTTATTAAATTTTTAAGAGTTTTTTTATATTGCTACAAATGTTATTTCTGATCAATATTATCCTATTATTTCTTCTGTTTAAGTAAATACTTGTGCTATTTCATCTCAATTTGCAAAATATAAAAGAAAAGACAAGTTTAGAGAAGCAATATATTTCATGATTGAAAAATTCAAAAAATATTATTTCCTATTCTTCAAATTTGTTTGACTGCTACTTTATTTAATCGTTCATACAAATTAAAAGGTGTTGAAAAAATGGTTAAAAAAATTTATGCTAATTTAGAAACTAAACCTGATGAATTTCCTAGTCTTGAAAATTACAAAAGTAGTATAATACCAAAAGCTAAAACATTATATGATATATATAGAGCCATGGAAAGAAATGCTCCATCAGTTGCACTTCCACCTCGTAAACATAGAAAAAATGATTTAGATAATATAATGGATGATTATCTTGGTCTTGAAACTTCTAGTAATAATAATTTTATTGAATATATTAACCAGGGACTGGAAAAGATTAGGGACGAGAATGGAGAACCTCAATTATTGCTGCGGTGGAAGAATCGTGGAGAACAATTTTCGAAACTTGCTAGGGTTGTTCGAGATATGCTAGCAATTCAAGCATCATCGGTAGCTTCAGAGCAAGCTTTTAGTGCGACGAGATATCGAATTGGAGATCAGCGATACTTACTTGCAAAGGATAGTTTAGAAATATCGGTATTGTTTAGGGATTAGATCAATGCTGAAAGAAGGAGTTTTAGATTGCCAAAATTATCTTAGCAAGCAGAAGATGAAATTGATGAAATACTTGGAGAGAATAGTGATGATGACATGGATGTAATGGAGGAACAATGACAAATGCAACTTCTAGAAAATCTTTCCTGAGAAATGCTAGATAGTTTACGACAAAAAAGGTTTGTGCGTTACAATTATAGATATTAGTATAATATTAGAGACCTAGTTCAAACAGAACCCATCCTAGAAGGTAACTGTGTAGATTAGACACTCTTACTCTTTTTATCATTTGTAATTGTATAATTTTATTTATTTGAAATTTTGAATATATATATGACTTTTCTTTTGAAAATTAAAAGTTTAAAGACTTTATTATTTTATAACTTTTCATAGTAATAATAAGTTAGTAAATATAAGAAATACTATATATATATATATATATATTACAAGTTAATAACTTAACATTAAAAAGTTATAAATAATAAATATATATAATACAAGTTAATAACTTAACATTAACAAAAATTAAAAATTTCTTAAACTTATATAACTTGTAGTTGTAACTCGCAAGGTATAATTTTTTATTAAACTTATAACTTATAAGTTTTAGTTTTTAAGTTACAACTTACAACTTACAATTTTCAAGTTTCAAAATTCAAATTCAAAGTTGAAAGTTGAAAGTTTTATTATTTTATATCTTTTGATAATAATTATATTATTAAAAGTTCATAACTTTTTATAGCAATAAGTTAGTAAATATAAGAAATAATATATAATACAAGTTAATAACTTAACACTAAAAGGTTATAAAATAATGAATATATATAATACAGGTTAATAACTTAACACTAAAAAAAATTAGAAATCTCTTAAACTTATATAACTTGTAGTTGTAAGTTATAATTTCTTATTAAACTTATAACTTGTAAGTTTTAAGTTACAACTTACAACTTATAGTTTTCAAGTTTCAAAATTCAAATTTCAGATTCAAAGTTGAAAGTTTAAACTTCTTATTATTTTATGACTTTTTATAATAATTATATTATTAAAAGTTAATAACTTTGTATAGAAATAATATAATCAATATTTAAATAATATTATATATATATATATATATACACACATATATATATATATATATATATACACACATATATATATATATATATATACACATATATATATATATATATAGATATATATATATATATATATAGATAGATATAATATAACTTAAAATTAAAAAATAAATTGGTAAGGTTCCATTCCGGTACCGGTCCGATTCGGTTCTAACTCAGTAACTATGGGACCGGGCTGAAACCCCTTTACAAATCTGGTAGACCTGGTTCCGGTAGACCTGGTTATGAAATTTTAAGGGAGTTGACGGAATCGATACCAATTTCGGTAAAACCAGTTTGTTTTTCTCTGGTTCGGTCCGTTGCCAGGCTTAGTGTAGAGAGATACAAAGCATCTGACCCTATATTATGATACAATGTAGGCAAAAGAAAGTGTTAGTACTTTGAATGTACTAAACATCATGTATAGTACATGAATCATGAAATAAAAGACCAATAAGCATATAAAGACATGAGATGAAAATCATAAGTATGTCATATGTCGTCAATGCATCAAAATCATAATAAAAATTTGAAAGTTACTCAGTCATTTTGTGGAATATCACTTTAAACGACAGTAAGACTATATGAGCTATAACATGAAATTTTATATAACTCCCACATCGAGAAGAGAGAGGCTACTTACCAAAGTAGACTTAGTGAGATCCTATAAATATCATGAGCTATAAATGGATCCACTAGCTAGGTCAATAAGACAACCTATGGGGACATGTATTTTGGAACTAGAGATTGCTACTATGATTCCGTTGGAAAGCTGTTTAAACTTCCGGACCAAATCTGACCTCATGACTCTCGGTGCCAAGTCAAACCCCAACACAATAATAATCATTAATTAATAAGTCAATAATAAATTTAAAGTTATTAAATTATCATGCTTATAGAATAGCTCATTAAAACCTTGATGATTCAATTAATGTGAGATGGTCCTTTTTATACCTTGAATCCATGAGTAGGTGAGAAAAAAATTTCTTTCATCATTATTCATTCATTCTTAAGGAGCTTTCATGAATCATAATTTAGTACTTTCAGAAACCTTGAGTGAAGCCCTTATTCATTTGTGATCATAATTCATAGAAAATAAAATTACGATAATTCCTGTGGATTCACAATTGACCAATTTGAAATCATGTAATTTGATGAAGTCATGCAGAATTATGAGAAACAATATCAATTTAAAACATAATCAAAAGAACCCATAATGAATTCCATGACTCCTAAATAGCATTGCAGAGAAGTGAGAACTTGATAGGAATTCAAATAAATCATCAATCTAATATCAATTCATGCATAATTTAGTTCAAGTCCATGAAATAAAGCTCAATTCGTAAGACCCAATAATAATTGATAAAAATTCCTAATTCAGGTATCTAGATTTCATCGCAAAAGTAGGGAATTTCTCGGGCTTCATGGATGAAAAGAATCCATGAGTAAATTATTATACTTCTATTCGTACAAGGAAAGGGGAAACCTTAGAATGGCTACGAATTGAATAACAAAAAAGCAAGATAAAATTTCTCCCAGAAATTCATTTCTTGTTCTTCATTTTTGCATTTATTTTACTGCTTGATACCGAGTATGTGTATGAAATGTCTCCACAGGGACAGAAATTACCATTTTGTTAGATGGTCTATCACCATCACACAACTAGTAGAAAAACATATAGATAGTAACAAAGATCAATAAATCTATACACATAATAGCAAAAGGGTGAGAATAGAAAAAATCACTGCTCATTTTTGCATGAATGACTTGTCATTACGTTTGAATTGTACACTTGTAAATTGATTTATTTGTTGTCCAACATTTGCTCCTCGAGAACCCCAAAAGTGGCTTCTTTTTCTTGTGCTGCCTCCCAAATGTTTAAACCTTTGAGCCAAAAGCAGCTTTGGTGGAGTAATCAACTGTTATCTGATATTATTTCTTCCTTCTGCTCCATGTGTCTGGCAATGAGTGTCTTTGCTCACATAGCTTCTCTACTTTTTCTTTTTTGTTATGTTTCTACGATTTTACAATATTCATTAATCTATTTTTATACGTAAGTTTAGAAAATGTATTTCTTATTTTCTTTGTGCTCAAGTTTATCCAACACATTTTTTTTTTTATAAAAAGTATTCACCAAGAAAATTGTCATGTTCTTATAATTAAAAAATAATGTAACTTTAAAAATTTTCTTTTGCCGTTTATATGAAATTCTTTAAGTTGTTTTTTCAAACAAATTAGTTTGGGTCTTTTCATTTTGATAGGAACTCATCAATAGTGATATTTTGCGAGAATTTTTTAATGTATAAGGAATAACTTTCACAAAAAAAAGTTGAATAAAAACCATTAAGAAATAAGAATGTTTTATTGCTAAATAGTGTGAGTGTGTTTCTTAATTATTTGATTCTTCTCTTTGAATTTTATTTGTGAGTGAAGGACGATTAGTGTAGAGTATTTTTTTAAATTTTGACCTTCTCGTCATTTATTGAATCTCCATATAAGGAAAATTTATGGATTCATTTTTTTTTCTTTATGAAATCCCAACATTTATAGAGTATTGTAGATGTCAACTCAAGATAATCTATTATCATTCATATCTAGATTTTAGGATAAAATATTTTTTAAAAATGAACTAAAATAGAATTCATTTCATAAAGTAGCGCAAATTTTGTGTGTCTACGATGATGGTAGTGACTGGCTCCAGCCATCCAAATCCCCTGGTTCACGCAAAAGAGGGTTGGGGTAACTGATTTTTATATGCCCAAAGGCAATGTGAAGAAGCTAGTTTCTAACCCTCTTTATTTTTCACCACTCATTCCCATTCTTGCTACTGATAGGGGTGTTGTTTGTTTTTGTCCATTTCCCCTACACAGACGAATTATGTTACATTGAGAGAGAGAGAAAAATGTCTTCAAGGAAGGAAAAAAGAATGAGAGATTAGGTTCCTCAAGTTTTTCTTATCCTTGTATTCTTCTCTCTTCCGAATGTATTCTTCAACTTATTTTCTTATTCACATTCTTGTCGTCTCCTCAATTATGATGAAACTGTTACCTTTTTTCCTTTAATAAACCCAAACCATTCATCCACATTTTCCGTACCCTTTTTTCTCAGACAACACAAGTTTCTCATCTCATTTTTTTTCCTAATAAATATATGATTATCTTCGTATTCTGAATTCCCCATATTCTGCAAAATTCATAATCTATAATTCATAAATTCCAATTTGATTCACTTTTTCATTCCACAATCCATTATCTTCAATCAAGTCAATTATGGGCTGTGCAACTTCAAAGCCAAAAGTATGTCAAAATTGCCACACGCCATATTCCCCTGTACGCAGAAGTCACTCATTGTACATACCCAAAAAGAAAGATATTCATGATGACAGTGAACAACAACAACACAAGGTGAATCTCACATCCTCCACATTAGGATCATTGAAACTTGATTCAATGAACCTGAGCCAAAGTTTCAGAAATGATCACTTTGCATTCGAAATCGATGACTACAACGCCGAAAGAGATGAGTTGTTGATTGAGGCAAGAACATGGTCACAAATGATCAAGGACAAAATCCCAACAGTTGTAGTTGTTCCTATGACACCAGTTAGGACCCCACCAGGTGAGCCAGAAACTATTAATGCTTGGGAATTAATGGAAGGTCTTGAAGATATTACTCCTCTTAAACCTTCAGCCCATCATCATGAGCATAGTTTCTCTTTCCCTGTTTCTCCCACTACTAACGAAAATGCCCAAGACTCACCCAAAATGGCTGATAATGAATCTAGCATACATTCAAATGGAACATCTATAGTGTCTGATTTTGATCCTGAAGTCATTTCCACATTCAGAAAAGCACTTGAAGAGCTTCCACCAGCTAACCCTTTTCATCTGAAGCCATTAGTCGTTGAGAACACGCAGGGATCGGATGATGAAGCTGAGTCAGTCAGCAATTCAAACAGGGAAAATGTTGAGTGTAAATTGGTGGTGCCTCATGAGAAGGAAAAATTAGTTATTTACTTTACGAGCCTAAGAGGGGTGAGAAAAACATACGAGGATTGTTGTCACGTTCGTGTGATTCTGAAGGGACTAGGCGTTAAGGTTGATGAAAGAGATGTTTCCATGCATTCAGGATTCAAGGAGGAGTTGAAAGAGTTATTGGGAAAGGAATATGCTGGAGGGGGATTACCAAGGGTGTTCTTGGGAAAAAAGTACATTGGTCGGGCTGATGAAATACGGAGAATGAACGAGGAAGGGCAGCTCGAGAAGTTAGTAGAAACTTGCGAACGAATAGAGGATGGTGGTAGTCTTGTTGGAAATGGAGTTTGTGAGGCCTGTGGAGATATTAGGTTCGTGCCATGTGAGACGTGCTCAGGGAGCTGTAAAATCTACTATGAAGCAGAATACGGTGAATTGGAACTTGAGGAAGATGAATATGGCTTCCAAAGATGCCCGGATTGTAATGAGAATGGACTTATACGATGTCCAATTTGTTGTGATTAAGGTTCATCAAAATTTTCCGCTTTTTTCATTTCTTCTCTTTTATGTTATTTTGATAAGATAATTGTTGTACAGTAAGGGGTTTTTATTTGTGCTAGGAAGATAACGTAGTTTCAGTATGATAAACCAAAAACCACTTCTCATACTCTAGCCTCTAGATTCAGGTGGGCAACAATATATAGTGTTTTTGTTTACCATTTCGTTGCGCAATTTAGCATTTATATTGATCCAACAATTGCATGTCTAAGAATCAAGGAAGCAGGGTCCAAAAATTAGAAACCATTAGTTTCATCGTTGAATTTATTGTATGTTGAGTTAAATAGGGATGCATCTGGCTCTGACAAAAGGAAGGCGTCAGTTCAGAAACAAAGAACATTATTTTGTAGTATAACTAGCACTAGCTTTGAATGTTATCAAGAGCCAAAAAGTGACACAGGCAGTGTAATTCTTATGATTGCTTTATCGGCATTACACCTTTTTGGTGGAACTGGTCCCTTCAAGGAGTATAGAATATAGTTATAAGAAAAGGTACGTTGACAGACAGATTTGGAAGACTCCTGCTGATTCTAAAGTAAAGAAAGAAGACAGATTGGAAAGCAATCACACATCAAATCTGGTTTGTTCACAATACAATGTATCTTTTTAACATAAAGTGCTAAAAGTCGAATATTTCAGCTTTACTGGTTTGTCTCACCAATTTAATATGACCTCTCTAACGTGAGCTACATCTTGTGCTTAACTCTCGTCAAATTACCTATTGCATATGGATAATAGATAATAATTTCCATGATCGAAGGAGTTTACAGGGTGGATTATAATCATGTGAGATTAAGGTTGATGAATAGTTGAGGTGCATACAAATTGATCTGGATACTATTGTAATTTGTAAGTTGCTGGATATGGACACTCCTTTGTGGCTCCACCAGCTTAACTTTCCCTCCCAAGTGTGAGAGGACATCTGTAGATGTCATGATCCAAAATTGGGATCGTGATGAAACATATCTCAATCCACCAAGAGATAAGCAAACCCTTCATTAACCTGCTAATTTGATAGAAAATGTGAAATCAAACAATTTAAGAAACAAAAGTAAGTCCTGAATATATTCTTCAACACGAAGTATCTCAAAACATGGAACAAGAAGTACCCTGTCTGAGAATAAGGAAAGACAAGGATGAAACCATAAATATAGGAAGTTTGGGTGCTGTAGAACAGCCAAACAGCTACCTCTAAGACATCAGAACTCTAAATAGGTGTGAGGATCACCTACCACTCCTACTGAACTGAGAACATGCACAACAAGGTACAGAAAAGAAACGATGAGTACAGTGAATGCATCTACTGGGTAGAATTATCAACAGGACCCTAATATGATGTGATGGTGAGGATCATCCTATATTGTCTTATTCAGTACTAAATCACAAATATAGATGCATTTATGTAAAAGATCGGACCAGAAGCTATAGACAACAATAGTGTATTCAACTCTCGGTCAATATCATATATCTCAAACCAAGGACACTAAAATCTAAAGACAACAGTTTATTAGTTCAAGGCAACGCAAGAATCAAGAGCATGTCCCAAATATGCTACTAAACCACGTTCATAACCACTTAATCATTTATCATACAATATCGGTATACCACATATGAGAATGGAGTGTAAGGATAATGTAATGCATCTTACATGGCTAGAAACTTACTTCTATATACTCACTTCCTATACTACATACTCGAGAATCCATCTGGGACTCATGAAGTCTGAATATCCATCAAGTTCCGAATGACCCTTTACCAAAAAATGCCCTGGTGAAATACTTTATACCAAATAACCTTATATCATTAATATCTTGGAAGACCCTTACCAAAATTTATCCCTTCACTTTCTTAATGTCAATGTGGATTAATGTATTGGCAACACCGCAGATCCTTTACCAAACTCCATCCTTAGCACGAACAATTTCAAGTGTTTAATAATTAGGTAGGACGTCGTGAAAGAGTAATCAAATAAGCATTTCATATGCAAGCCTCCAGCTAAAAATATTTCATCAACATCATGTGAGCAACACAAACACTTAATCAATATGGTAGCTAAAAATCAAGCTCACATAGTTACAGAGCCCACAAATTCAGGAAGAAAATCACCAGTTACCCATAACATAGGACATTGTTGAGTTAATGTGCTGCGAGCCTAGTAAGGGATCTGATCCCTCTAACACGATGAACAAAAAACAAGATGAAGGTAAACAACAGAAGAGGAAATAGGCAAGGATTTAACATGGAAAAACTCCTTGCTCAAGGGAGGAAGAACCACGACCTGTCTCAATATGATTTTCCAAAACTTAAATCCACTAATGAATGAGTAAAAGTACAGAAATACAACACACACGACATATCTCTCTCACTTTCTCAACATTCCTACTTGAAACCTAAGTACAAGCAATGAGCAGCAACAACACCACCTAGTCTACACTCTCACCACCTTGATGACGTTAGACTAGATTTACAACACCACCTTTAGAGTTACACACAACCTACAAAGTATACAACTCTCTAAACAACAACGAACAATAATGACCACAAACCTTCGAAGATTGGGAGTGATCTTACGCTTTACAACGCAACACAACAATTAAAAACAAGGAAATTGTAGAAGCCTTCTATCAGGTCCCTCGCCTGCAACACCTATATCTTCTTGCACAAGGAGCCAAGAGAGAGCTTTTGGAACAACAATATTCAGTAGTGTGATCTTCCAAAAACTTAAGTTTATTCCTTTGATAAGTTCCTTCTATACTACACTCGATGCAGTGCATGAACCACTTGTCCTTCAGTACAACTGTGATAGACATCTCACCAAACCACAACAACTTTTAAACCAGCTATATCCATGTTCAACTTAGCACAACAATCCGATATTCTACATAGTCCTTGACTCAGTTTGTTGATCATCAAGATATCAAAACCAAAAATCATGGACTTAACCCACATAGAACCTTTGGCCTAGCTAACTCACCCAGCGAAAGACTCAACTTATAAAAAGAGCAACTCAAACCTCATCATCAATATGTAAATAACAATTTAAGATATTAAAAATAAAATATAACTCAATGTCATAACTTAGTAATGATATTATAGTTTAAAATAGAAATTTAAAAAGACATATTAACTCCACTCTACAATGTCTATAGAGCCTCTATTTAACTACTAGGAAGGTGTTGAGTTAAGCCCACGGCTACCTCAAAAGAATTACTAAGGAAAGAATATTTGAAATAAAAGGGTTCCTCCGAATGTAAGGAGGTCTCACTAATAGCTAGAAGGAAATATATCTTCAACGATACACTTGCTGAGGATCTCTAATACTTGTATCTATATCATGAAAAGATGCAACATCGAATGATGTCAATATATGAAATATAGGATATGTAAAATAATTGAAAAGAAACATACTCAAGGGTATTTAATGGAATTAATATTGAAATAACTCAACTCAATAAAGTTGTAACACCCGATAAAATTATCAAAATACCTCTAGAGGAGAGATGTGTGCGTAACACATGTTCCCATGCTCAGATGGAAAATCCGATATTGGATATGCGATCATCATGAAACGTTGAATGGAGAAATGGTCTCGGTTGAATTTTAGAGCAACCAGATCAAAAGATAATTTTTCAGTCCGAAAATAAAAAAAAACGTCTGTATGTAACAGAGGAGCGACGCGCTTCTGTAGCTTCTGTAGCGGACCCAGGCTTAGTTTCTTCCGACGGGATTGAAAAAATATGTTTGGAGAATTTTCGAAAAAAAATACACATAGGCGCGACGGGTCCGCGTCGCGAATCTGTTATTTCGGACTGGAAAATTTTTCTTTGGGAGGGGCATTCTAGACATTTATCAACCCCTCCTAAACTAACAATACGACTAAAGTAGGTCATTTTGAGCATAAAAAGGATTTAAAACCCTATTCTATGTCCTTTCTAAGTCATTGAAGAAGACTAGGGCTTGAGAGAAGAGGAGAGGAACGTGCAATTGAAGAGTTCAAGGGAGAATTCTTGAGAGTGGATTGTTGAAAGCTTCACACCAAGTAAGTAAGGCTAAACTAAAGCATGAGATTGTTCTCCCATGTGCCCAATAGATGGTCATAGAGGAATTGAAAGTTCATGACTCCCCATACATGTTTCTTGAATTGTTCCTTGAATATTTTCTTGAAAATTATATCTATTTTATGTATTTTCCTATGTTGATAATAATCATAAACTGGTTTTTCTTGAATTGAGTACTTTTTATGAGATATTGTATAAACCCTATATGTTAACTTTTGAAAGCATGCATGAATGAACCTAGGGATGGAGTCTAGAGCCTTGATTTGAGAATGTCGATTATGATTATGATGTGAGCATGATGATAGGTTGATAGAACTTGATGGCCCTACAAGTGTTCATAAATGAACTCTAATGATTTATCTAATTGATTGTTCCTTAATGATTGACCTAAGCCTTGTGCTATTGATTGAGAGTTGAGTTGATGAAATGATGAGAGTCTCTAAGAGACTGATTGAATGATGAGTGCCTCCACGAGGCTGATTGAGATGATTTGATTAAGACAGATGAGTCTTATGAGCATTGAGTCTAGGGAGGAGTATCGAGCATCGAGATGTGTAAGAGTAAAACCAACTCGCACTCATTAACTATGTTACCCAGCATAGGTGAGGATTAGAACCATCACATTACATTGAGGTTCCCTCTTGGTAGAGTCCCTGAAATAATAGAGGACTTGTTGATTTGCTGGGGTCCCTTGTGGATTCAATTCATTCTCTACCTGGCATGTACAGAACAGCCGTTGCAACACTGACGGAATGTTGTACAATCACTGGCTCATAAGTGATTGTCGTCAAATAAGAGAAACTCCCAGAAAGTTCCCATATTAAGTACTCTGAGTCGAGATGAGATGAGTTGAGTTTAGTTTTTAGGAGACGAGTCTAATTTTATTGATGAGGTTTGATTGGTTGATGGGTCATTTGTCTACTCTTTATTCTTACTTTAGATAGACACTTGACATTCTGATTTGGTTATTATTCTAAGTTGATGTTGTTCCATATTATTCTATCTATTCCTATTTCATTCAGCCATTTTACATACCGTACATTTCACGTACTAACGCCACTCGGCGCTGCATCATTTTATGATGCAGATATAGGTTTTAGGGATCGTCAACAGGTGCATTGTTAAGGATTTGAGGCGTTTAGCTAATTGGTGAGGCTCCCTTACTTCGGGGGATTCATTATATTTATTTCATCTAGCTTATAGAATTAGACTTGATTAGCTTTATTTTTGATTTGAGGTAACCATGGGTCTGTCATTGGCACCCCTTGGTAGTGATTGAGACTTCATAAACTAGATTTGAATGTTGATGTTAAGATTTGTGAGCTGGTTTCCTTCTACTAGCCTTTTCATCTATAATACTATTTTGAGACTGGATGAGATGTGCCCATTTACTTCCTTTTTTCTTCCGCTAATTAGTAGAGTTTATTGATTGAATGAATTTAATAAGGCCTAGTGGTTCGCTTGGGGACTAGCAATAGTCTCTGGGTGCCGGCCACATCTAGGGTACCCTCTCTAGGCGTGAGAAACTTGGTATCAGAGCACAGATTTCAAGAGTCCTAGGGTGTCTATGAAGCTGTGTCTACTAGAGTACTTATTATTGGTGTGAAGAGCTCCACATCCATAATAGGGAGGTTATACGATATCAGGAATTATTTCACTTCTTTCATGATTTTAAATCATGCGATAGAGTTATGCTTTATGAAAAGCTCTCTTATAATTCAGGCTTTACGCATTGTAGAGTTGTGATCATGCCTCCCAAAAGAGCTTAGAGATAGAGGACGTCCTTCTAGGCAAAACGCTAACCCACCTTAGCCTCAAGGACACGAGGAGCCTGAGGACCAAGCTATCCATGTTGAGCATCCCCCGCAAGATGAGGTGAGCTTCACCAGGCTACTCAAACTGTAGCCTAGGTTGTCATAGCACCTGCTATGAGACAAGGAGCAAGCAGACAGGATGCACAAGACACATCTAGATTCTGGGAATTCTTGAGGATGAATCCGCCTGAGTTCATAGGGTCTGCATCCACTAAGGATCCTAAGAACTATGTGTAAGAGCTTCAAAAAGTGTTCTAGGTAATGTACGTGGTTGATTCCGACAGAGTTGAATTGGCCGCTTACCAGATCAAGGGTGTGGCCAAATTATAGTTCGATTAATGGAAGGAGGGTAGAGGAGAGAATACCCCATTTCTGAGTTGGGTAGTGTTTGAGGAAGCTTTCTTGGGGTGCTTTTTCCCAAGAGAATGAAGGGAGGCCTAGGTAAGAGAGTTCTTGAATCTGAAATAGGGCTCTATGACTATGCAAGAGTATGGGCTTAAGTTCACTCAACTATCTCGATATGCTCTGGATATGGTTGCTAACATGAGGGGGAGAATAGGGATGTATGTTGATGGGATGAACAAAGGGCCAAAGAGAGGTGGGAGGGGACTGATGCTTGTGAGTTATATGGACATTGGGAGGTTGATGTCATTTTTGCAACAAGCCGATGAGGAGAGACAACACGACAAAGAGGAGTTCAGAAGTAAAAAGGCAAAAACATCCAGCCATGAGGTTGGAAAGAGGGGGAATGGTAACAAATTTCAGTCAGGGCCAGCATCATCATTTGCTAGTGCCCCTGCACCCAGAATCAGCAATGATCAGAGGTCTCAAAATGTTGGAGCCCATGGATCTCAGCCACAAGCTAGTGTTGCTCAAGGTTCATGGGGCAAACCACCATGTGGTACGTATAGAAAATTACACATAGGTAAATGTCGCGAGGGTATTGATGTATGCTACAAGTGTGGCAAAGCGAGTCACTACCAGAGAGAATGTACAAGGTGGTCTGACCAGGCTCAATCTTCTGCCCCAGCCACGTCAACCAAAGGAACCTAGAGAGGTATTACGTCAGGTGCAAGTAGAGATACAAACCGTTTGTATGCCATGGGTAATCGACAAGATTAGAAGAACTCCCAGATGTTGTGATAGGTATGATTCGAGTCTTTACTCTTGATTGTTATGTTTTGATGGGTCTTAGTGCCACATTAGCATTTGTAACTCCTTATGTGGCCAGTAGATTTGATAGAACCCCTGAGAGTCTCCTTGAACCCTTTGATGTTTCTACTCTAGTGGATGAGTCTATTCGAGAGCTGAGAGAGTCTATAAAGCTTGTGTAGTGTCCATCCATCATAGGGATACTACTATTGATTTGGTTAGGTTAGAGATGACTGATTTTGATGTGATCGTGGCATTGATTGACTTTATGCTTGTTATGCCTCCGTTGATTGTAGAGCTCGAACCATTAAGTTTTGATTCTCGAAAGAACAAGTTCTAGAGTGGAAGGGTGATTCTGTTGCACTTAAGGGAAAGTTTATCTCATACCTTAGGGTCAGAAAACTGATTTCTAAAGGTTGTATCTACCACCTTGTAAGAGTTAAATCTGACGATATTGAGTCTCCTACTCTTGAGTCTGTCCCGATTGTGAATGAGTTTCCTAAAGTGTTTCCTGAGGATCTACCTGTAGTCCCTCCTAGTAGGGAAATTGGCTTTGGGATTGATGTTCTTCCTGATACCTAGCCTATCTCAACTCCACCTTATAGAATGGCCCCCGCTGAGTTGAAAGAATAATTTTAAGATCTGTTAAAGAAGGCCTTTATAAGGCCGAGTGTTTCTCCTTGGGGAGCCTCTGTCCTATTTGTGTGACAGAAAGATGGGACTCTCAGAATGTGTATTGACTATAGATAACTGAATAAGGTCACAATAAAGAATGAATATCCTCTTCCAAGGATAGATGATCTATTTGACCAATTTCAGGGTTCCTCTTGTTTATGAAAGATAGACCTCAGATCTGGTTACCATTAGTTGAAAGTGAGGGAATGTGATATTCCAAAGGCAAACTTTAAGACTAGATATGGTCATTTTGAGTTCTTAGACATGTCCTTTGGGTTGATGAATGCATCTGCAGTCTTCATGGACTTGATGAATAGGGTGTTCAGGCAATATCTTGATATGTTTGTGATTGTGTTCATCAACAATGACATTTTGGTGTATTCGAGAGATGAGGAGGAGAATGCTAATAACCTCAGAGTTTTCCTCCAAATACCTAAGGACCATGAGTTGTATGCAGAATTATCAAAATGTGAATTCTGACTTAAGTCAGTGGCTTTCCTAGGCTATGTTGTCTCCGATGATGGTACTCGAATAGATGCCCAAAAGGTTGCAGCGGTTAAGAACTGGCCCAGACCAACCTCTCCAACTGGCATAAGAAGTTTCTTGGGGTTAATTGGCAGGCTACTACAAGAGATTTGTTAATGGATTCTCTTCCCTATACGCACCATTGACTCAATTGACTCAAAAAAAGGTCAAGTTTCAGTGGTCCAACGAATGTGAGAAGAGCTTCCAAGAGTTGAAGACGACACTAACTATTGCACCAGTTTTAACCCTGCCCGATGGGACAAAGGACTTTGTAATCTATTATGATGCTTCGAGAGTTGGATTGGGATGTGTGTTGATGCAGAGGGGGAAAGTGATAGCCTATGCTTCTAGACAACTTAAGGTTCATGGGAGGAATTATCTGACCCATGATCTTGAGTTGACAGTGGTGGTGTTTGCACTTAAAATCTAACGCCACTACTTGTATGGAGTGCATGTGGATGTGTTCACTAACCACAAGAGCATGTAGTATGTCTTCAGTCAAAAGGAGCTCAACCTGTGACAGAAGAGATGGTTAGAGTTACTCAAGAATTATGACATGAGCATTCTCTACCATTTAGGTAAAGCTAACATTGTTGCTGATGCTCTTAGCAGGTTATCAATGGGGAGCATAACCCATGTTGAGGAGGGAAAGAAAGAGTTGGCTAAAGAAGTGCATTGATTGGATCGTTTGGGAGTTCAACTTGAGGAGAACGATGAGGGAGGGGTAAATGTTCAGAATGATTCTACTTCACCTTTGGTGGCTAAGGTAAAAGAAAAGCAAGACCAAGATCCTGTCATACTTCAATTAAAGGAGGCTATCCACAAGCAGAAAGTGATGTTCTTCTCCAAAGGGGGAGATGGAATGTTGAGATACCAGAGTAGATTGTGCGTTCTAGATGTTGATCATATTCGAGATAGGATTATGGCTGAAGCCCATAGTTATAGATATTCCATTCATCCTGGCTCTACCAGATGTACCACGACTTGAGAGAATTGGTGGAGTGGAATGAAGAGGGATATTGCTAAACTCGTTTCCAAGTGCCTGAATCGCCAACAAGTTAAAGTCGAGCATCAAAGGCCTTGTGGATTGGCACAAAACTTTGAGATTCCTAAATGGACGTGGAGATGATCAACATGGATTCCATTACTGGTCTACCGAGGTCTCGAAAGCGACATGATTCGATATGGGTGATTGTGGACAGGATGACTGAATTGGCTCACTTCTTAGCAGTTAAGACAACCAACACTGCAGAGGAGTATGCCAAGTTGTACATTCAGGAGATTGTGAGGTTGCATGGAGCTGCCTTGTCTATCATTTCGGACCAAGGAGCTCAATTCACTACGAATTTTTGAGATCTTTCCTGAAAGGATTGGGTACTAAAGTGAATCTGAGTATAACCTTTCATCCACAGATAGATGGTCAGGTGGAGTGTACATTACAAACGTTGGAGGATATGTTGAGAGCCTGGGTTCTTGATTTTAAGTGAAATTGGGATGATCATCTACCATTGATTGAATTTTCATATAAAAATAGTTATCATGCAAGCATTCAAATGGCTCCTTATGAAGCTTTGTATGGGAGGAGATGTAGATCATCGATTGGATGGTTCAAGGTGGGAGAAGCGGAGTTGATTGGGTCCGACCTAGTCCATCAATCAATGGAGAAGGTTAAGGTCATTAAAGAGAGGTTGAAGACTGCCCATAGTCTCCAGAAATCTTATACCGATGTGAGGAGAGTTGACTAAGAGTTCGAGGTAAACAATTCGGTGTCTTTGAAGGTATCACCTGTGAAGGGTGCCATGAGATTTGGGAAGAGGGGGAAATTAAGTCCTCGCTATATTGGGCCCTATGAAGAGGATTGGGAAGGTTGCTTACGAGTTGGAGTTGCCTTCCAAGTTAGACGCGATTCACCCTGTATTCCATGTTTCGATGTTGAAGAAGTACTTGGAAGATCTTGCCTTAGTAATCCCTTGGAGTGAAGGATAGCTAGTCCTATGAAGAGATTCCGGTCCAAATCCTTGATCGTCAGGTTCACAAGTTGAGAACCAAAGAGATCGCCTCAGTCAAAGTCCTATGGAGAAATCAATTCATTAAGGAAGCCATATAGGAAGCTGAGGAAGAGATTAGAGCCAAATATCCACACCTGTTCATGCTCATTGATGAAAATGTTGAAAGTAATTTCCTTACTCTTGACTTAATTTGATTGATCTATTCTCTAGTTCATAAGTCTATTCTTGAGTCTGAATGGAGATTATTGAGATTGATGAAGAGTCGAGAGTTTGATTGATTGATGTGAGTATTGAGATGAGTCTTCAGTCTAGTCGTGCCTTGATATCAACCATTACTCATCATTCAAGGATAAATGATCCCAAGGGGGAGATGATGTAACATCCGATAAAATTACCCAAATATCGCTAGAGGAGAGATATACACGCAACACATCTTCCCATGCTTAGATAGAAAATCCAAGATCGGATAGGTGATCAACATAAAAAATTAAGTGGGAAAATGGTCTCGGTTGATTTTTAGAGCAACCAGATCAAAAGATAATTTTTTGGTCTGAAAATAAAAAATGGTATTTGTGTGCAATAGAGGCGCGTCACGCCTCTGTAGCGGACCTAAAATTGATTTAAAATCAATTTTTTGATGGGTTGGAAAAACTCGTTCGGAGAATTTCTGGAAAAAATATACAGACGCAATAGGTCCACGTCACGGACCCGCTATTTCAGACTGGAAAGTTTTTCATAAAATTGTTAGGGGCATTCTAGACATTTTCCAACCCCTCCCAAACTGAAAACATGATTAAAATAAGACTTTTTGAGCATAAAAAGTGTTTTACACCCCATCTAAGTCCTTTCGAAGTCATTGAAGAAGACTAGGGCTTGAGAGAAGAGGAGAGGAATCTGAGATTGAAGAATTCAAGGGAGAATTCTTGAGAGTTGATTGTTGAAAGCTTCACACTAGGTATGTAAGGCTAAACTAAAGCATGAGATTGTTCTCCATGTATCCCATAGATAGTTATAGAAGAATTGAGAGTTCATGAATCCCCATACATATTTCTTGAATTATTCCTTGAATATTTCTTGAAAATTATTTCTATTATATGTATTTTCCTATGTTTATGATCGTCATAAACTAATTTTTTCTGGAATTGAGTACTTTTAATGATATATTGTATAAACTCTATATGTTAACTTTTGAAAGCATGCATGAATTAACCTAGGGATGGAGTCTAGAGCCTTGATCTGAGAATGTCGATTGTGATTGTATGTGAGCATGATGATAGATTGATAGAACTTGATTGTCCTGTGAGTGTTCATAAATGAACTCTAATGATTTGTCTAATTGATTGTTCCCGAATGATTGATCTAAGCCTTGAGCTATTGATTGAGAGTTGAATTGATGAGATGATGAGAGTCTCTATGAGACTGATTGAATGATGAGTGCCTCCACGAGGCTAATTGAGATGATTTGATTGAGTTAGATGAGTCTTCTAAGCATTGAGTCTTGGGAGGAGTATCGAGCACAAAATTGGGTAAGAGTAAAACCAACTTGCTCTCATTAAGTACATTGACAAGCGTAGCTGAGGATTAGAACCATCACATTACATTGAGGTTCCCTCTTGATGGAGTTCTTGAAATAATAGAAGACTTTTTTATTTGCTAAGGTCCCTAGTGGATTTGATTTGTTCTCTACCTGGCAAGTACAAAATGGTTGTCGCAACACTGGCGAGATTTTGTACAATCACTGGCTCATAAGTAATTGTTGTCGGATAAAAGAAACTCACAGAAATTCCCTTATTGAGCACTCTGTGTCGAGATGAGACGAGTTGATTTTAATTCCTACGAGATGAGTCTGATTCGGTTGATGAGGTTTGATTGGTTGATGGGTCACTTGTCTACTTTTTATTCTTGCTTTAGGTAGACATATGACATTCTGATTTCGTTATTATTTTGATGTTGTTCCATATTATTCTACCTGTTTTTGTTTCATTCAACTATTTTACATACCATACATTCTACGTACTGACACCACTGGACACTGCATCATTTCATGATTCGGATGCAGGTGTTAGGGATTGTCAACAAGCGTATCATTGAGGATCTAAGACCTTCAGTTGATCGGTGATTCTCCTTATTTCGGAGGATTCATTATATTTATTTCATTTGGCTTATAGAGTTAGACTTGAATAACTTTATTTTTATTTGAGGTATCCATGAGTCTGTCATTGGCACCTCTTGATAGTGATAGAGGCTTCATAGACTAGATTCGAATGTTGATGTTAAGATTTGTTAGCTAGTTTCCTTCTACTAGCCTTTTCATCTATAATACTATTTTGAGACTGGATGAGATATACCCATTTACTTCCTTTTGTCTTCCGCTGATTAGTAGAGTTTATTGATTGAATGAATGTAATGAGGCCAAGTGGTTCGCTTAGGACTAGCAATAGTCTCTGGGTGCCTTCCACATCTAGTGTACCCTCACGAGACGTGACAAAAGTATGCAAATATGAAGTAAGGCAATGCTTTACAAAATATTGTAATACCCCGTATGTTGAAAAGTTAAAAAATAAAAAAGCAACAAGAATCTGATTCTTGATTTATATTATGAGCCTATTTATGGCTCATGATCTGTTCAATGGGTCGTAGACATATTTCGTGATTTGGTGCCAGACATGGTGAAATTTTGAACATTGAAAGTTTGTGTACGAAGGCACTCCATGAGTCATGTATGAAACTATGGCTCGTACATGAGTCTTGGATGGGCCCCTGAGGAGTAAAAAATTGACTAAGTATTGAGGGATATTGTAATGACCCGTTAGGTCATTTTAAAAATAAATCATCTTTTTCACAAAAGATCCTTTTCATAAATTTAAATTTAAAATTTTAGATTATTCAGTAACTACAATTATTACTTGACGAGTAATTTTAGGTAATTAATTGAATTGGAGGAGTACATTATTAATTTATTTAATAC
Source organism: Solanum rostratum (assembly GCA_029948455.1). Taxonomy (NCBI): domain Eukaryota; kingdom Viridiplantae; phylum Streptophyta; class Magnoliopsida; order Solanales; family Solanaceae; genus Solanum; species Solanum rostratum. The sequence continues at coordinate 45,465,227 of CM057051.1, forward strand.
CTTGTATCACTTTATTCATAATTATTAAAATAGAATTAGTGGAATTTGTTACTTTAGTATTTAATGATTTCTTTTAAAAAAAAAAGAAGAAAGAAAAAATAAAGGAAAAGAAAGTAAAAAAAGTATAAAGGTGAAAAAGGGGCTTAATGCTCCAATTCTGGAAACCAAAAGGGGAAAAGAAAACGGACAGATGAAGAAACGATAAAACACAGAGGAGAAAAAAAGAAAGGAAGAGAAGAAAAAGAAGGAAAAAGAAAAGAGAAAAATTGGGATTTTCATCCCAAAGTGTTAAGGTAATTATTCTTGGCCTTTTTATTAAACTTTCATGAGATTATGAATAGATTTTTAGGGTAGAAATGTATAATTTATGTTAAATGAAGAAAATATAGCCCTAGGGTCCTTAAATTAAAATCCTTCTTTGGGGGTCGAATAATAATCCGTTTTAACTGATATTCGACGTATAAGTTTTTATTTTACCATGGTAAACATAATTTGAAAGAAAATTTCAGATTCAAATTTGAGGTCTCGGGGTGACTTTTTGACCCGATTTTTGAGCCAAAAATAAATATTACAATATGGAGGTCATTGGATTCATATTCTTATGTAGATTATGTATTTGAATAGATTTTGATCATCCAAAAGCATAATATTCTCGACTCTTGTTAAGTATATAAAATCGTATACATCCTTGTTGTTTGTGTTTGAGATTAACGAGATTTGATGATGGTTTGGCTTATTCTTATTGAATAACCTTATAATGAAATATTGATGATAAAAGGCAACTTGTTTATATATTGATATGTGATTTATCGAAAATGATTTGAAAGGTTTATTGATTTATTATTGATGTTGTATCATGATTGTGTTGTTTTAAATTGTGCATTATTAAAAAAATGGTCATCTAATCATTATGTATGTGAACATGTCTAATTTCATTGATTCTGAGACAATATCCCTACAGAGGCCATGTGAGTTGAGGAAAAATAAGAAACTAAAGAGGATGTACCATTTCGAGAGATGTGTTGCATGTTGCGGTAGATACTATATTTCAAGGGTCACGTGGCACACCACGATAAATACTATAATATGAGGGTCGTGTCACACGCCCTGATGGATACTAGATTCGAGGGTCGTGTCGTATGCTGTGACATATTCATGGACTAAAAGTCTCCCATGGGTCCCGGACTGAGAGACAACGAGTGCGTATCACTATGTCAGACATGCATTATACTGGATATTGCATTGCATTATAGATCTTTATCGTTTATGAACTTGTGAGTGCCTTTTTTGTGGAACCTGTGATGGATGAACTTAGATCTTTATATTGTTGGTCTATAAATATTGGTAGGGTTATTGAGATATATGCTATGTACATTGTGAACTATTAGGTTGGGATGATGTTACGTAGGTTGTAGTTGTGGAGATTCTGTTGGAGGGTTAGGAGTACCTGTATTCTGTATTACTTGACTTTGCATTTTGGAGTTTGCTTGCTAGGTAATGTGTGGTTGGTACTCACCCAAATCTTCTTTATTTCTTAGGTTATGCACTCGGATCTTAATGATATTTTCTTTTCTCTTCTTATCCGAGGCTTTCTATGGAGATTAGTGAGGTAGTTATTTGTCATCTCAGCAAATCTTCTTCCTCCTATTTATGATTTTATTCTACTTTAGAGATAACATCATTTGAGACTTGTATTTTCCTTTCAAATCTATTGTAACACGTTAGAGGTTTGTGCATATGACAATACGATTTTTGGGATTTTTAATTAAGTTGACTTATTATCCCCAGTTACACTTTTGTTTTTATTATCCTTCTACATTTTATTGTTATAATTGAATTTAGGCTGACTTGTCATAGTGGGATAAGACGAGTGCCACCATGTCTACTTTTGGGTCGTGATAGAAAGTATCAGAGCCCCGATTCATAGTTCTCACGTGTGTACAAGTCGAGTCTGGTAGAGTCTCGAGGATCGGTATAAAGACGTCTATACTTATCTTCAAGAGGCTATGAAGATTGTTAGAAAACTTTCTTTTGTGTATTCTTTATTTCATTCTCTCTCACTCATAGAGATGATCCATACTTGGTTCATTATGTGAGTAGTAAGTGGATTCTATATGGCATAAATATTGGATCTGGTACTGAAGAATAACTGATATACTTATAAAAAATGATTCATAGTTAGATTTAAAATGTTCAACGATTAAAAGAGGTTGAGTAAGGTGATGAGTCAGAGATCAACTTTGAGAATATTTGAGTGATGAGGTCGAACAATGATTTGATGGACTTCGTGAACATGTTATCCATTTTGGGTTAGTTACCCAGCAACAGAAATAGTATTTCTGTGCTATATGTGATATCTGAAGTGGTTCGACAATTGAAACTGGAATATTAAAGGGATGGCTAGATAATAAACTCTGTAAATTTGCAAACTACTACTAGTAAAGTTTTCATAACATATATGGGTTGCTTAAAAAAATAAGAATGATACTGTTCCAATTAAGATTAGAATCTCTCTATGTTTTCGTAGATTCAGTGGTTACTAAAGAAGGTCATGATATGACTATCTCAACTATACCGATGCTTACTTGGTTAGAGCTATTGACTGTGTTACTTTTGCTAGTGGCTGGATTTAAAAAATAATATGTATTGCTTAGGCTAGAGTTATGATGGATTGGATAATGTTTTGTAGTTATTTGATAGGTAGAAGTGTGCAAGCCAGTTTAATATTACTTTCTTGATAGGTATGATGTGTTCTAGTAGTGGATCTAATGGATTTGTACAATATAGTACTAGTGATATATGAAAATGGATATGTCAATTTTCAAGTGCAAATACTAACTACTTAAGGAGTTATTAGTTGTATCACAGGCCCATTTAATAAGATTTGATGCAGTATTCATATTTGAGAAATCAACTAGTTTATTACTTTGGATGCTTGGGTAAGCATTATTTATAAGAAGATTTTAGTTCTAGATCTTTGGTACAATTAATGCATTTAGGTGATGAAATGTATCTTAAGGATTTAAATGATGATTGGTGATTTAATAATAAGCTACAAGGAAGTGAATCAATTGTAATGACCCCCCCCAGATCATTTCTATATTTCTGTGACTATTATGTTGATTTGAGCTTCTGTATGGTGACTTTGGACCTTTTATGACTTATTGGGGTTGTTGAATGGTTGTGGTTGGTTTTTGTTTAAAATTATGTGAGTTTGCGAGTTAATGGGAAGTTATAATCGTGAAAATGAGATTTCTGATAAAACTCTAGCAAATGGCCTCAGAATGGGATTCTAATGGTTTCATCAGTTCTGAAACAACCGATTTAGGCTGGGAGGGTGGTTGGTCCAAAGATGGAGGGTCCCGGTATATTTTGAGCCAAAAGTTGCAAAATGAGCTCAACCAAAAGCTAGAAAGTGGGTTTCTATAATAACTCAGCTAAATGTGCTTGGAATGGAACAGATGGCGCGGTCAGCTCCGGAATACCGAAATTAGTCTAGAATGATCCTTCGTCCGTTGGCGTGGGGCTTCTTGTTGCATTTTGACCCCCTCAATTCATTTAGCTAAAATTAACCGAAAAGAAGTGAGACTCTCATTTTTTTTGTAAGATGCTCTATTGGAAATTCTGACCGTACCATTAGATCTAGAGCATCGAAATGCATATGGTTACACTATTTATTTGCATAAAATGGACATCATATGACCCGAAAATGCCCTGGGGAATTTTTTTAGAATTGCTGGTGCCAGCAGCAGGCGCATATGCCCGTGCCCGCGCCTGCACCAGCATGCGCGTTTTTCATTGCATGGATTAGATGGATATTTTGTAACACCCCACATCTTACATGTACTAGTCCAATGCATATGAAACATGATATGGCAGGGTCAAGTCATCACACATTTTTAACAAGTGCTTGATTTTCAGGTTAGAGGACTATATGTACGTCTAACGCTCAAGATGATCGAGTGTATATAAGTTTTAAGTCAAATTGAGGAGATCGTGACCTTAAATGAAGTGAGGTTCTTGTAAGACTTAGGAAGCTAATAGGTGAGTCACCTACGTGCTTAGCTTAAATAGGCTAGGTAGACGGAGACGAGGCCCAATACCGAATTTGTTCAAGTCCGATAAAGAATAAACCATGAGTTAAGGATGTCATTTGCGCCCATGGTTTAGCATCATAAAGGGACAACATTTGCAGCCCAAGATGAATATAAAAAGGGCCAAATTACATTCACAACCCAATTCACAAATAGGGCCCAAACTAAGTGGGTGTAAGAGAGAAATATTTGTACCAAAGCCCATCCAATTGAAGCCCAATAAGGCCCAAAAGAAAGGGACAAGTTGCTGCATCACCACCTTAATAAAATAAGTCTTAAAATGCAAAATAAAGTCGGCCAAAAGTGGCCTTATAAAAGGGATCAAAAGCCAGCAATTTCAAGTCATTTATACAAAGCCAAAAATCAGATTTCTTTCCATGTTTCTCCTTGCTCTCTCTTCACTTTGTAAAGGCGCCAAGGCACACCTTTAGGGTTCTTGAAGAGCACCTAATCCTTGAGCGCTAAGGTAAGTAAAAATACCTATTGTTTGGTATAAATTTTCCATGAAAAACATGAAGAGTAAGCTGGTTGTACTTGTGCAGGAATTTGGGACAGCATGTGTTCCAAAGATTGTTGTCCACTTTCTTTGTTTATTAAGAGGCTTTTCTCTTGTTGGTTTGCGGGATTATGAAGTAATATTTATGTTTTTAACAAGGATTGGTTCTGTAGTGATGTAAGAAGGCTGCTGGATAATTTTTATCTTCCGCGAAAATGAGTTCTTATATGATATCTTAATTGCACTCTTAGTAAGAATTTGTGGACTGAATATTGGGAATTGTTGCCTCATGTTTTCCATCTACTTGGGGACTGTTTTACGACTGTTTTTGTGTGTAAATATGTTGAGGATAGTTTGGTTGAGGATTGAAACAGATTGGGAATGGTTGACGTCGAAATGTAGCGAAAGGACGTAATGTTACGTTGTCTACTTGCGTGTTGTGTAGAATTGTTGTATGTTGTCCTTTATGAGCTGTTGTAACACTGTTATGGGACTAAAACAAGCTGGATATGATATGTATATGAGAATGTGTGTTAGAAAATACGATTAGGAGTGGAAATGTTGAAAGAATACTATTTGGTTGCTAATTACGAGCTTGCTGCCCGGATATTATTTTTGGGTGGAATTATACTACCAAGATGTGTTTATTAGCTGCTAATACTAGTTTTATCACCTACTGTATTGTAGATAAGTATTTGGAGGAAAAGGATACTACTCCGAGGTAATAACGACATAGTACACCGAGGTATGTAAGGCTACTTGATTTCCTATTACTTGGCATGAAATCTAGGTTCTTGGTACATAACGGCACTTACCAACTCCGACATAACTAATAACTTTGTCTCCACTCTTTACCATGTTCATATGTTCCCATACATAGCCATTGTCAAATCTGCATACATACTTGGACACCAAAGATACATGAGTTCCTTTTTACCAAGTAGAGTCCATGTGTTGTTTAATCTCCTACCTGTTTCATTAGTTGAGTACCTCTCTTTTCATTGTGGTATTATCTTGTATGGTTGTTTATATGTAACATGTCATGTCTATGATCCTACAACTCTAAATGTTATGACCACCAAAAGAATCATCTCAAAAGTAAATAAAAGATAACTCAAAGTTGCTTATTAATGGACGGTATCCCAAGGGTGGAAGAACCACCTAGCATGGGTCGATCCCATATTACGGGGGTATCCCAGGGGTGAAAGGAAAGTCTAGTATGGGTCGATCCCGATATTGCTTCACCACTGATCAGCTGGTCATTTACATGATATATTGTGCACAGATTATGCAGTAAAGAAAGGTAAAGTAATAAAGAGACATAAAGTACATGATTCCATAGTATGACTAAAGGTGGTCTCTTTATCCTCACACACCAACGTATGATTTCATTTGAGTTCTTATTCTATATACAGTATTTCCCCCCTTACATATTCAATACATTATCTCGTACTGACATCCCTTACGGGGGACCGGACCTGCATTTCATGCTGCAAGTACAGGAGCTAATAGGTCTCCCTAGTAGGAGTACATGACTTCCATCTGTTGTTATTGAGTTCTCGGTTGCTTTGGGGCTTTGTATGTCTAGACTTATATTTTGTATTGTATAATTGGTCATGAGGCGGGGCCTGTGCCGACCCATATAGATATTGTTCCTTACCTAGAGTCTGTGTAGACTATGTAAAGTAAAGTATGGTCAAGTATTGTACTTTAGACATCGTGGCTCCAACGGCCCAGTCTTATGCATTTTCTTTTGACTTGTTAATATTATTTTTTTAAAGATGTTGAGTATGGAAACCTCTTATAATGTTCATAGAAAATGTATGGTTATATGTTGGTTCTCCCGAGCCTTGCCGGCGACGAGTGCCAGTCCGCCTTAATGGGACTTAGGGTGTGACAAAAGTGGTATCAGAGCGGGTCGTCCTAGGGAGTCTACAAAGCCGTGTCTATGTAGAGTCTTGTTTATGGATGTGTTGTGCACTGCATTTATATGCATGAGGCTACATGACATTTACGAGTTGTCCCCTTCTTTTCATTCTTTAGATCGTGCCATAGAGCTAAGTGTTCTAGGTTGATTGTTTATAACCTCTAAATCGTTTTGTATAGCAAGTATGCCTGAAACAAGGAAAAGTAAAGGCAAAGGGAAGGAAGTAGAAGTGGTAGTTGGTGTACCCAGTCGGGTGAGACAATGAAATGAGGCCCAAAATGAGTCTCTATCACAAACATCTCCAACTCCTCCAGCTCTTGATGAACCAGGAAGTAGTTAAACTCCCCAGAACCACCTATCAATGCTACCGTGCAGGATATGAGAAATGCGGTCTAATTATTGACTTGTATAGTTGTCGGCCAAAGTCAAAGACAAAAAGGTCCAGTTATAGATGCAAGTGGTGCGAATAGGGCCGCTAGCACGAGGATACGTGACTTCCTTAATTTGGACCCTCCATCTTTTATAGGGTCAGATCCTAATGAAGATCCATAAGACTTCGTCGATCAGATCTAACGCACTTTGGATGTTATGCATGTAAGCAGTATAGAAGTTGTGGAGCTGGCAACATATATATTAAAGGGTGTGGCTATATTGTGGTATGAAGCTTGGAAGAAATCTAAGAGTATAAATGCACCTCCAACTACTTGGAAGGAGTTCAAAGAGGCATTTCTTGACCACTACTATCCATTAGAGATCCGAGAGGCCCGGACAGATCAGTTTCTGAATCTCCACCAAGGGAATATGAGCGTGAGGGAGTATAGCCTTCAATTTAATTCCTTGGCCAAGTATGCTCCTAATGTAGTTGCTACTATGATAGATAGAGTTCATCGATTGTGGATAGGTTGGATTCGTATTTGGTCAGAGATTGTACCATTGCTTCTTTGAATAAAGACATGGATATAGCGAGGATGCAAGCATTTGCACAAAACCTGAAGGGTGAGAGGCAAAGAAGAAGGACACAAGAGTTAGAAAGGGGGCAGTCCAAGAGGGCCAGATCTACAGGGCAGTATGTACCGTCCCAAGGTGAGTTTAGGCCTCGATTTCCTAATAAACCACAGAGGCCATCATCCTCCTACTCTGCAGTCAGTGCTCTACCACAACTTCAAGGGTCTAAAGGTAATCAGTTTAGTCAAAGAAGTGAGGGCCAAGGTGCATGTACAACAGGATATTCGACAAGCCAGCAAATTCCTCCTAGGCAGCCTTGCAAAAAATGTGCGAGAAGTCATTTAGGTACATGTGATATTGGGACAGATGCTTGTTATTGGTGTGGTGTACCAGCGCATATGATGAGAGATTGCCCGAGAAGGCGTATGGGTGATATAGCACAACCTACCGGGTCAGCTGTTGCATCATCATCGTCAGATCCTCCACTAGGTAGGGGTCAGTAAGCTCCTGCAGGGTTGCATGATTGAGTCCTTATGAGTCAGGAATTGATCCTAAAAATGGTGTAACCAAAGGGTTGATAGTTGATGTGATGAGTTGTGTTGATAAATGTCCAATGAGACTAGATGAATGGGTTAACTATAAAAAGGTTTTGTCTTATGAGAATATTGAGTCTTGGGAAGAGTATTGAGCATTAAATTGAGTAAGAGTAAGTCCAACTCGAACTCAATAACTATGTAGCCGGGGTAGGAGAGGATTGAACCAAAACAAATGGAGGTTTTCTATTGTCCCAAAAGGAGGACCGGATCTTACTGATTTTAGATCCATTGATGAGATGTCTTATACCCCTGGACAGGTATTGGATGGATGTGGCAATGACATCGTTTTGTTGTATCATCACCGGCTCATATGTGATGGTCGTTGGATAGAGAAACTTCCAAATAGGCCTTGATTGTACTCTTAGTAGATGGGACATAAATTATATATGAGTAGTCATTGTATAAATTTCATTCTTACGTTAATCTCTTGACAAGATGATTGAGTTTCCTATTTCCTGAGTTGAGCTATTTGAGTTGATATTATTCTTCCTTTACATGTTTCTTTCTACCATTTTACATACTCATACATTTTACGTACTGACGTCCATTTGGGCCTACATATTTTCATGAGGTAGAGATAGGTACTAGTAGTCATCAACAAGCCCCCCTTTGAGGACCTATTTGTATTCAGCTGATTGGTGAGTCCTCCCCTACCTTCGGAGGATATCATGTCTTTTCCTTCTAGCTTAAGTTTTAGCCTTTTATTTTATTTTGAGGTATCCATACGTCTGTCATTGGCACCACTTAGTGAGATGTTGTAGAGGCTTCATAGACTGGACTGTTGATGTGATGGGATGTTATCTTTGAATAGTATCTTTCACATTAGTGTTATTCAGTAAATGGATAGCTTGTTTAGCCTTTGGCCCTTTTATTATCAATTTTCATTGCTTTTCATTGAGTATTTTTATTCGTGGATGTCTTGCGCTACTAGAATGTGATTGAATGAATGTGATGAGACCGAGTGGTTTGCTTGAGGACTAGTAATAGTCTTTGAGAGCCAGCCATGCCAAAGGTACCTCCCGGGGGCGTGACAAACTTGGTATCGGAACACAAAGTTCAAGAGTCCTAGGGAGTCTATGAAGCCGTGTCTAGTATAGTCTTGTTTATAGGTGTGTTGTGCACCACACTTTATGAGTAGGAGGCAATAGGACATTAGAAATTGTTACACTTCCTTGTATTCTTAGTTTGTGCGATACTGTTAAAAACTCTACAAAGCTCTTTTATAACTCGTGCGCTATGCGCTTGCAGATCATGCCTCCTAAGCGTACCGTGACCCAAAGAAATGCTTCAGCCAGCAATGCTGAGAATCCCATTTCAGAGGTGCCTCCTCATATGGAGACAAGGGGTAGCGTTCGACCTGCTAGAGCCGCTGGGATTCCTCAGCCACCCACTACCTCACCTGCTCCTACCACAAAGGCTGATTTTAAGGGAGCTATCACTATGCTCACCCAACTGGTATCTGCTCAGAGTAGGAAGCAGAGTTCACAGACTTCAAGTTCTAATTCTCAAGAGCCAAAAACTGTCACAAGACTGAGAGATTTTCTGAGGATGAACCCACCAATTATACTGGATCAAAGGTTGAGAAAGAGCCCTAGAAATTCATCAATGAGATGTGGAAAGTGTAGAAAGCTATACATGCGACTAAGACAGAGGAGTTGAACTTGATTCCTATCAACTCACAGATATGTCAAATGTTTGGTACATTCAATGGGAAGAAAGCCAAGGTGAGGATGCTGAGCCTGCCATTTGGGAAGACCTAGAGGGTGCTTTTTCTGGTCACTTCTTTCCACGAGAGTTGAGGGAAGCTAAGGTGGAAAGTTTATCAACTTGAAGCAGGAGGGGATAACTATCAAAGAATATAGCCTTAAGTTCACAAAACTATCAAAGTATGCTCCAGAGATGGTCCCTAACATGAAGTCTAGAATGAGAAAGTTCGTATCTGGCTTGGGCAAACATGTAAAAAAAAAGTTCAAAGCGACATTGTTAATTTTAGACATAAACATCTCTAGGCTTATGGTCTATATGCAACAACTTGAGGAGCACAAAAAGAGGGATAGGGAGGAGCACTTGAGTAAAAAGGCTAAGTTAGCAGGGCATGAGCATAACCAGCATAAGTAACGTAAAAGGGATGGGTCCTATTTTCTGAAGAGGCCTTCGAACTATGCATCATCCTCAAAAAGTGCACCAGCTCTGGGTAACAGGTATAATCAGAAGTCTTAGGGCTATCAAAATTTCAGAGATCAGGGTTCTCAATCCCAATCCAATGTGACTCAAGATTTGAGTGGGAAACCGCCATGTGGCAAGTGTGGTAAACTCCATCAGGTGAGCGTTGTGAGGGAACAAATCTTGCTATAGGTGCGGACAGACTGGTCACTTCCAGAATGAGTGCCCAGTGAGGAGATAGGGTGATGGAGGTAATACAGCTCAATCTTTAGTACCTCCACGGAGAGGTGGCACAACTAATAGGGTGAGTAAAATTTTTTTCTATGCGATGGGAAATCGAGATAATCAGGAAGTTGCACCAGATGTTGTCATGAGTATGCTTCAAATCATATCCTATGATGTGTATGTCTTGCTTGCCCCAGTTGCCACTTTGTCATTTATAACTCCATATGTGGCTAGTACGTCTGAGATTCTTCCTGAATGTCTTCTTGATCCCTTCGGTGTTTCTACTCGTACTAGTGAGTCCATTCTAGCTGAAAGGATGTATAGAGATTGCACGGTGTCTATTTGTTATAGAGATACTTTGGTAGACTTAGTTGAGTTAAAGATGATTGACTTTGACGTGATTCTTGCTATGGATTAGCTTCACGCTTGTGATGCCTCTGTCAATTATAGAACCCAGACGGAAATTCTGATTCCTGAATGAACCTGTTATAGAGTGGAAAAGTAGTTACGCAGTTCCCAAGGGTAAGTTTATTTCCTACCTTAGCTCTAGAAAAATATTTTCTGAATGACGTATCTATCACCTCGTGCGAGTTAAGGCTGATGATGTAGACTTTCCACCTTTGGAGTCAGTTCCAGTTGTCAATGAATTTTCCTGATATCGTTCCTGATGATTTTCCTGGAGTCCCTCCTAGTACGGAGATTGACTTTGGGAGATGTTCTCCCTAATACCTAGCCTATCTCTATTCTGCCATATAGAAGGGCTCCCGTAGAGTTGAAAAAACTAAAAGAGTAGTTGAAAGATCTCTTGGATAAGGGATTTATTAGGCCAAGTGTCTCGCCATGGGGTGCTCCGGTCCTGGTCGTGCAAAAGAAAGATGGTTCCCTCAGGATGTGTATAGATTACCGCTAGTTGAATAAGGTGACCATTAAGAACAAGTATCCCCTTCCGAGGATTGACGATTTATTCGACCAACTTAAAGGTGTCACTTTTTTCTCCAAGATAGACCTCAGATCAGACTACACCAGTTGAAAGTGAGAGAATGTGACATCCCTAAGATGGCATTTTGAACCTTATACGGTCACTTTGAGTTTCTGGTAATGTCATTCGGATTAACAAATGCTCCTGCCCCTTTTATGGACTTGATGAACATAGTATTCAGACAATATCTTGATACGTTCATAATTGTGTTCATCGATGGTATTTTGGTATACTCCAAAGATGAGGAAGAGCTTGCCAGCCACCTCCGAATTATTCTTCAAACCATAGAGATAAGGAGGTGTATGCCAAATTTTCAAAATGTGAGTTCTGTCTTAAATTGATGTCATTTAATGGACATGTTGTCTTGAGGGATGGCATTCGAGTGGATATGCAGAAGATTCAGGCAGTTAAGAACTGGCCTAGACCCACCTCTCTAATTGACATAAGGAGTTTTCTAGGTTTGACTGGTTACTATTGCAGATTTGTTGAGGGATTCTCTTCTGTATCATTGCTAAGCTGACTCAAAAGAAATCTATGTTTTAGTGGTTCGATGAGTGTGAGAAGAGTTTGTAGGGATTGAAAACTAAATTAACATACACTAGTATTGACTCTACTTGAGGGGATGGATGGTTTTATGATCTATTGTGATGCTTCTAGAGTGGGATTGGGATGTGTTCTGATGCAGAGAGGTAAGGTCATAGCCTATGCTTCGAGACACCTCAAGAACCATGAGAGGAACTATCCAACTCATGACTTAGAATTGGCTGCAGTGGTGTTTACCCTCAAGATTTGGCACCACGACTTGTATGGAGCACATGTGATGTTTTCATAGACCACAAGAGCCTGCAATATGGCTTCATCTATAAGGAGCTTAACTTGAGACAGATGAGATGACTTGAGTTGCTTAAAGACTACGATATGAGCATCCTCTACCATCTAGGTAAAGCTAAGGTGGTTGTTGATGCTCTTAGCATGTTATCTATGGGGAGCACCACCCATTTGGAGGAAGAGAAAAAGTAGTTTGCCAAAGAGGTTCGCCGCCTGGCATGAATAAGAGTTCAACTAGATGAATAAGGACAAGAGGATTATTTTGCATCATCGGTCTGCGTCATCTCTGGCAGTAGAGGTAAAGGAGAAACAAGATAAAGTTCTTGTTTTATTACAGTTGAAGGCGGATGTGCATAAGCAAAAGGTGATGGTTTTCACCAAAGAGAAAGATAGAGCTGTAACACCCCACATCCTACATGTACTAGTCCAACATAGATGAAACATGATGTGACAAGGTCAAATCTGCACATATTTTTAAAAGTGCATGAATTCCAGATTTAAGGGTTATATGTACATCTAACGCTTAAGATGACCGAGCGTATATAATTTTTAGGTCAAGTTAAGGAGAGTGTGACCTTAAATGAAGTAAAATAATTGAGGTGCTTGTGGGACTTAGGAAGCTATTAGGTGAGTCACCTACGTGCTTAATAAGCTCGGTAAATGGAGACAAGGCCCAACACCGAATTTGTTCAAGTCCGGTAAAGAATAAACCCCGAGTTAAAGATGTCATTTGGGCCCATGGTTTGGCATCATAAAAGGGCAATATTTGCAGCCCAAGATGGATAAGAAAAAGGGCCAAATTACAACTACAATGCAATTCAAAACTAAAGCCCAAACTAAGTGGGCTTAGGGAGTAAATGTTTGCAACAAAGCCCATCCCATTTGAAGCCCAATAAGGCCCAAATGAAAGGGCCAAGCTGCTGCCCCATAACCTTATTAAAATGAGGCTAAAAGCCCAAAAGAAAGTCGGCCAAAAGAGGCCTATAAAAGGGAGCAACCAGCAGCAACTTTCAGCCATTTTCTTAAGCCAAATTTTCAGATTTCTCTCAAGTTTCTTTTTGCTCTCTCTCCATTTTCTAAAGCTGCCAAGACACACTTCTAGGGTTCTTGAAGAGAACCTAATACTTGAGAGTTAAGGTAAGTAAAAATACCCATGGTTTGGTGTAATTTTTCCATGAAAAACATGAAGAGTATGTTGGTTGTATTGTGCAGGAATTTCGGGACAGCATGTGTTCCAATTTTGTAGTTCACTTTTCTTGTTAAATAAGAGACTTTTATCTTGTTGGTTGGCTGATTTATGAAGTAATATGTATGTTTTTAAGAAGTCTTGGGTCCATAGTGATGTAAGAAGGCTGCTGGACCACTTGTACCTTCCGCAAAAACAAGTTCTTAAATGATGTCTTAATTCCGGTCATTAGTAAGAATTTGTGGACTGTTTTTGGGAATTGTTGTCTCATGTTTTTCATCTACTTAGGGAATGTTTTTGGACTGGTTTAGGACTGTAATTATGTGTAAATATGTTGAGGACAGTTTGGTTAAGGTTGGAACAGATGTGGAATGGTTGAAGTCGAAATGTAGCGGAAAGACGCAATGTTGCGTTGTCTACTTACGTGTTGTGTAAAGTTGTTGTATGCTGTATTGTATGAGTTGTTGTAATGCTGTTATGAGACTAAGCATAGCTGGATATGACATGTATATGGGAATGTGTGTTAGAAAATACAATTAAGAGCGGAAGTGTTGAAAGAATACTATTTGGGTGCTAATTCTGAGCTTGCTGCCCGGATGTTGTTTTTGGGTGAAATTAGATTACTAAGACGTGTTTATTAGCTACTAACACTAGTTTTATCACCTAATATGTTGTAGATAAGTGTTTGGAGGAAAAGGATACTACTCCGAGGTAATAACGACATAGTACAGCGAGGTATGTAAGGCAACTTGATTTCCTATTACTTGGCATGAAATCTATAGTCTTCCTTAGCACATAAAGGCACGTACAAACTCCGACATGGCTGCTAACCGTGTTCCCACTCTTTAACATGTCCATATGTCTCCATACATAGTCATTGTCAACCTGCATATGTACTTGAATACCGAATATGCATGAATTCCTTTTTACCAAACAAAGTCTATGTGTTGTTCAATCTTTGATACGATTCATTAGTTGTGTATCTCTCTTCCCATCGTGGTATTACCTTACATGGTTTTTCATATGTCACATGTCTATATTCCTACAGTTCTAAAGGTTATGACCACCAAAAGAACCATCTCAAAGTAAATAAAAGATAACTTACAGTTGCTTATAAATGAGTGGTAGCCCGAGGGGTGGAAGAATCACCTAGCCAGGGTCGATCTCATTTGGGTGGTAGCCCGAGGGGTGAAGGAATCACCTAGCCAGGGTCGATCCCACTACAGATTTACCACTGATCAGCTGGTCATTTACATGATATATTGTGCACAGATTATACAGTAAAGAAAGATACAGTAATTAAAAGACATAAAGTACATGATTCCACAGTATGACTAAAGGTGGTCTTATCATACATACACACCAGCATGTGATTTCATTTGAGCTCATATTGCATATACAGTATTTCCTGCCTTACATATTCAGTACATTATCTCGTACTGACGTCCCTTACGGGGGACCTGCATTTCATGCTGCAGGTACAGGAGCTACTAGATCTCCCCAATAAGAGTACAGGACTTCCAGCTGCTATTACTAAGCTCCAGGTTGCTTCGGGGCTTATGTGTTTAGGACTTATATTTTGTATTGTATAGTTGGTCTTGAGGCGGGGCCTGTCCCGACCCATTTGGTTATTGTTCCTTACTTAGAGGCTTTGTAGACTATGTAAATTAAAGTATGGTCAAATAGTGTATTATAGACATCGTGTCTCCAACGGCCTAGTCTTATGCATTTACGTTTGGTTTGTTAGTACAGTTTACTCTCTTTTGACAGCATATTGAGTATGTTAACCTCTTAAATGTTCATAGCAAGTGTATAGTTATATGTTGGTTCTCCCGAGCCTTGTCGGCAACGGGTGCCAGTCCGCCTTAATGGGGCTTAGGGCGTGACAAGAGCATTGAGGTATCAAGGCAGATTGTGTGTTCTAGATGTTGACGGTGTACGAGAGAGGATCATGGCAGAGGCTCATAATTCTAGCTATTCCATCCATCCAGCGTCTACCAAGAAGTACCATGACTTGAGAGATGTCTATTGGTGGAGTGGAATAAAGAAAGACATTGCTAAGTTCATTTCCAAGTGCGTGAATTGCCAACAAGTTAAAGTTGAGCACCAAAGGCCATATGGAGTAGCTCAGAATTTTGAGATTCCAGAACGGAAATAGGAGATGATTATCATCACAGGCTTACCGAGGTCCCGCAGACAACATGATTCAGTTTGGGTGATAGTTGATCAGATGATAAAATCTGCACACTTCTTAGTGGTAAAGATGAGAGACACTACAAAAGATTGTGTCCAGTTATACGTAAGGGAGATTGTTAGATTGCTTGGAGTTCCTTTGTCCATAATATCAGATAGAGGGGCTTAGTTCACTGCCCAATTCTGGAAGTCCTCTCAAAAAGGCTTGGGTTCAAAGGTGAACCTTAGTATTACATTCAACCAAAAGATTGATGGTCAGGCCGACCGGACAGTACAAACTTTGGAGGATATGTTGAAGGTTTACGTCATTAACTTCAAAGGTAATTGGGATGCCCACTTGCCTCTGATTGAGTTTGCCTACAACAACAACTTTCATTCGAGAATCCAAATGGCTCCTTATGAGGCCCTCTATGGGAGGAGATGTAGATCATCGATTTGATGGTTCAAGGCAGGTGAAGCAGGGTTTATTGGGCCAGACCTGATTCACCAAGCTATGGAGAAGGTAAAGATCATCTAAAAGAGATTGAGAACCCCCTAGAGTTTCCATAAGTCCTACACTGATGTTAGGAGAAGGGACTTAGAGTTCGAAGTGAATGATTGAGTATACTTGAAAGTGTCACCCATGAAGGGCGTAGTGAGATTCGGGAAGAAGGGGAATTTGAGTCTTCCACATACTGGTCCCTAAAAAATTGTGAAGAGAATAAGAAATGCAGTTTATGAGTTAGAGCTACCACTAGAGGTGGCAACCATCTATTCGGTCGTTCACATTTCTATGCTTAAGAAGTGTTTGGGAGATCTGTCCTTGGTTGTGCCTATTGAAAGCATTGGAGTGAAGGATAGTTTGTGTTAAGAAGAGATACCAGTCCAAATCCTTAATCGTCAGGTTCGCAAGTTAAGAACCAAAGAGGTTGCTTTTGTAAAAGTATTGTGGAGAATTCAATCCATTGAAGAGGCTACATAGGAAGCTGAATAGGATATGAAGGCTAGATACCCTCACCAATTTATGCCTTTTAATGATGAAATCGATGGTAATAATTTATTTCTACTCCCTGAGTTACTTTCCATTGTTGAGTTGAGTTCTTATCTCTGAGTTGATGTTCTTCTTGAGTCTATGTTTGAGTATGCATGTCTTTAACTTTATTCGTGCCTAACGATGATGTAAGAAATAGTCTTTTAATTCTGAATCCTAAGTTAAAACTGATTTCTAAAGTATGAGTATTTGAGTATCCGGGTATTTGAGTTCCTGCTTGATAGGTTTCCTAGTTGCTCATCATTCGAGGATGAATGATCCCAATGGGGAGATATTGTGATGCCCCATACCTTTATTATTATATGTACCCACGTTTTAAGCCTCATTTTTTTATGTGGGAAGTGTATTAGGGCCCTAAGAAACCTCTAGTACTTAGTCGAGTTCAAATCTTTCTAATAAATTGAGTTTCTAGTGTTAGATTATGCAAGAGTCGACTTTAAATGATAATAACTCTTATTGTACAAAGAATTAGATGTTCCATGAACTATCAAATGAAAGCTTTTTGAATCAGCTTTCCAACGCAATTGGTTTCACCTCATTTGGAGTTCAGAGTCAAAAGTTATGATCGTTTTACTGAAGACTGTCACAACAGAGTGGTATTACCAAACCTATTCACGGGCCGTAAATTATAGTATGGCCCAGTCGCTAATTAGTGGAAAAAGTCCTGAAAATCTTTATTTTTTGTTCCAAACTTTATGAACCCATTGATGTGCTGCCAAAATACAACATCTTTGATGTTTAAAACTTAGTCGTGTTCTTAATGCGACTTTAGTTGTTTTTATGTGTTTTTGTGTCTATGTTTGCAGGATTACAGGTTGGCCAATGATTTTGGGGAAATTTACAAAGTTTTTGCAGATTTGCTATTATACGAGACACCTTATGGGCCGTAGACCATCGTACGAGCTGTAAGTTGGGTTCATGAGGAATTCCAGTTAGGGGCCTAGTTTTTGAAGTTATTTCTATGATTATGCAGATGAGCCGTAAATTAATTTACGAGTCGTAGAAGAGGTTTTGTGCCCTGAGGGTCAGAGAATGAAGACATTCTGAAGTTCATTAGATGAAACCCCCTTTATGGGTCGTAAGCCATTTTGCGAGTCATAAAGGGGTGTCATAAAAGAGAAGTCCAATTTTCCAACAACAATGTACGAGACCTCAATTACGGGCTATGAACTTCAATACGGGCCATAGAGCGCTGTCGTAGAGTGTGCCGACCAGTTCTCCTAAGTTGTTTAGGATTTGAATTTTAATTATTAGGTCCTTTAGGTTAGTTCTCACCAGTTCTCTCTAGTTTATAAAAGTTTAACTTAGTTTTAGGTTAGTGCTCAGAGGATTCAATATTCTTAGAGAGAAAATTGTGAGAGAGTCTTCGAAAACACTTATGGTTTAATTCAATCTTTAAGCTTGTGATTTTCATTGACATTGGATTTGCGTTTCTTAATTCAATTGTATAAGTGTTTAATTATGTCTTCTAAATTCATGATCTCTTCATCTACACAAAGTATGAGTAGATAAATCCATAACTAGGATTGTGGGAACCATGAAGAACAAACAAAGTAAAACCAAACAATTCACGATCCTTGGAAGGTGTATATGCATCTATTAATTAACTCTTTTTGTTTTGCATGTTTTCAGATGGTGGCCAATATTAGAACCTGCCTAGTGGTACTGACTGGACTAAGATAGTAATGAATAGGAAAAGATATTAATTAATAAGATTCGATTGATGTGTTTTCGTCTAATTAACCAAATTAGGAGAAGGGGAGGTCGCATTGGGACTTATGGGTAATGGTTAGTAATGCACACTAAGGAGATGGGCCAAGTCGCATAGTGAAATTTTCCTCTCACCTTTGACCAAAAGGCTTGGTGAACTTAGATTACTGTCCTGCATGCAAAACACTAGACAAGAATTAGGTTATCCGGTGATTTCAAGTTGGGGAATTATGGGGAACAAAATACCCTAGTTGCTCTCCTGTATTGATCTTTCTCTCGTGATAGTTGGTTAGTTTATTTTTCTCATTGATTTTTTGCTAAACCCTACCTTTTGGGGAATTTACTTGATTAACTACTCAGAGTGCATGTTGGTGAATTTTTCTTGAGTCTATGTATTCCCTGTGGGTTTGACCCTAACCTTGGTTAGGTTCTATTTCTTGACAGGGACCGCTTTATCCTCTAAAAAAGAGGTATAACTTAGGCGACATCAAGATTTTGGCACCGTTGCCGGGGAATACGGCTAGACTTAGCGAATTCATAAGTATTTCATGTGTGTATCCTTACTTCCCTTTATTTTACTTTTGTTGGTTGTTTTTGTTTATTTGCAGAGTGTACGAGCAGTGTAAGCCCAACACACGGAGTCAAGGAAATCCCTTAACTCCATTTGATCCAGAGATCTAAAAAATGATAAGAAGGATGGCCCAAGATAATGCGAACAACGCGGCCAATGCAACTCTAAATCAGAAGAATAATGATGATGATAGGAATGAGAACCCACCTCCATTGGAGGATATTCCAAAGCCTCATGACTTCAATGTCAATGCTTACTAGTGGAATTAGTATCGGTTGATTGGCTATGGATATGACTGGAGCAATTGTGTTGCTACTACTACCGGCAGACACAAAGTTCACAGTCTTGAATGGGTTATTTCAGATGCTGCAGAACCGTGGGCTATTTGTGAGCCTACCATCAGAGGATCCACATAGCCACTTACACAATGTGGCATTTGTTTGTAAAAGTGTGATGGGAACATAGAATCTGTCTATGGATGGTGTGGGACTTCGTGGCTTCCCGTTGTCTCTCATGGTAATGTTGTATTATGGCTCTCTAAGCTCCCTCAGGGCTCGATCACCAAGTGGATAAAATTGTAGAGGGCTTTCTTAGCAAGGTACTTCATTAAACCAAGCAGGCTAAATATGGAGGATCTGATCAACAACTTTAAGCAATTCTTTGGTGACTCAATCCTTTCCACATAGGAGCGGTTTGATAGATGCTTGAGGATTGGTAGAGAATTTCTACCGAGCTCTAGATGCAAATAGCCAAGCATGTGCTGATGCCCTACTGGGAGGTTTGTTCATAGAACAACCATTCGTAGGAATTGCTGAGCCGCTAGACAGGGTGGCTAAACTGAACCATGCACGCAGACCCGTGAAGGAACATCCAACCAACTGATGTGAGATCTGACCAAGCACAAATGAACGTGGAGATCCTTAGGGTGCTTGATGAAAAGAGATCTAACCTGGAGATGCTAATGAAGCATACAACTGAGCCAGGGGACATTCAGAGAGGCCATCCAAACCCAATATGGAAGCTATAAGGATGGCAAAAGGGGTGGTCGTTATGTGCTCCTCCACAGTCGCTATGTGGGAAATAGAAACTGTAGAATCGAGGAGATGCTTGACCAATTGTTGAAAAGGGCAGAGGCACAAGATGATACTTTCAGGGAGATTAAGTCCAACATTGCTGACATAAATCATAAAGTTGAACAACATTTTGTGGTAATCAAATGGCTCAATCAACAATTTAGACTTGTGTCAATACAACTGGAGAATATCCAAAGAGGAATGATAACAAGCACCAAAGCATTAGACCAAAAGAACATTGATAGGTGTCAGATGGAGGCAAAGATTGATGACCAGGGAGCATAACTGCTAGAGAAAGTCTGAATACTCTAGCTATCTACGTCATGCCGCGATAATAAATCAAGTACTACATGGGAGGCGACCTAAGGAACCCTAGTGCTTAGGCACCCAAGTATGAGTTGTAGCCCTTATGTTATATTATGTTTTAATTTTGTGCATTGGGGATAATGCACATCGTTTTTGATGGTGTGTGGATAGCTATGGGCCTCAATAAAGTGTGAGTAGCTTATGGTCCATAACTACCCTAATTTTTGATCTTGAGGTTTTCTTGCATGTGTTCTTTTCCCTGTGGATATTTAATTTCTGTTGAACTGGCATGTTTAGGATATATAGATAATATGTGTAACATATAATACCAATGCTTGTGGCATATGACATGTTTTTGTGTTTGGTTTGAAAAAATGGTACCTACCAAAATTTTTTATTAGTAGTTAGATAGTAACCATGCCTGTTTAGGTGTTTGAAAATATATGTTCTGATAAGTAAGGGTAAATTGAGATAAGAAACATGATCTGAGAGTCTTTCGTTGATAATGTATGCAGTGCCATGTGAGTGTGAGCTTTTATTGATAAATTCATGTGTTTTGTGCTAATACAGGACTTTCCCTATTACTCTAAGTTAGATTGTAGATTAGTTGGATTAGGAAAGGATCTTAGGCCATTATTCTTAAATAGTCCACTTTAGCATAAAAATAACCAACCAAACCGATGATATGTCCCTTGTTCCTAATGTTTGAGCCTAACATGTACCTATTCTTTCAAAACACCTAATTTACCCAGCCTTATCTAGTGAAAAATCCTGAATTCGCCCTAGTCCTTCCTTGAACATTGTGTACCTTGACTACGACAGAAAGCCTAAGTTGAGGGTGGCTAGTGTAAGGGTAAGGCACAAAAATAAGGGAGGTGAGTTAGGAATACAAAGAAGAAGGATAAAAATCACGTACTGGATGCGAGAAAAATGAAAGATGCCTTAATTGAGATCTAAATAGCAAAATGAAGTGTAAAAGGGAGACAAAAAGATGAAAAATGAAAAGAAAGCACCAAGAAAAGCTTGAAAGAGGAAAAAGGGAGAATAAGGTGAAAATAACAGAGTAGGTAGGATAAAAGTGTAGTAAAACAAAGTTTCAAGGAGGGCCATTATTCACTATTTTTCCAAAATATCATACCAAAGCCCCTTAAGCCTACATTATAAGCCTAGAAAGTCCTAGAGTGATCCTAATCCAATTAGTTGAAGGTCTAAGTCATGAGTATAGGGCAAGCCTATGGTATTAGTTATTACCTATGAATATCTATTGTGAGAGTGAGTGAGTTTTCACAGTCCCAATTCTAAAACATGGAAATATCATTGAAAGATAGATATGGGACTTCTTTCTGTGAGGGCACTTGCATTGCATTATTAGCGTTATACTTGTTCTGTGATTATGGATTGTTGATAATACCTTGCATGTCATAGTTATGTTGTCACATGCACCAGTTTGCATTGGTTTGGTAAATAGCAATCGAATTCCAATTTTAAAGAATTGGTGTAGGTATCTGAGTCTGAGATGCATGTGATTTATGCCATTGAGTTGAGGTCTGTGTGTGACTGTATTGTCTATATAGATTGAGTCTGTTGCTTGTCCATAGCAATCTAATTCCAATTTTAAAGAATTGGTGTGGGTATCTAAGTCTGAGATGCATGTGATTTATGCCATTGAGTTGAGGTCTGTGTGTGACTGTATTGTCTATATAGATTGAGTCCGTCGCTTGAGGACAAGCAACAATTTTAAGTTGAGGGTGTTGATGTGTTACCAAAATACAACACTTTTGATGCTTAAGACTTAGGATTTTGCATGTTCTCAATGCGACTTTAGTTGTTTCTACATATTTTTGTGTCTATATTTGTAAGATTACAAGTTGGCCAATAATTTTGGGGAAAGTTACTAAGTTGCTGCAGATTTGGTGTTATACAAGACACCTTACAAGCTGTAGACCATTTTACGAGCCGTAAGGAGGGTTTATAAGGAATTCCAGTGAGAGGCCAAGTTTCTAAAGTTACTATTATGAACGTGCAGACGAGCCATAAATTAATGTATGAGTCGTAGTAGAGGTTTCGTGCCCTAAGGATTAGAGAATAAAGAATTTTTGAAGTTTATTAGACGAAACCACCTTTACATGTCGTAAACCATTTTAGGAGTCGTAAAGGGGTGTCATAAAGGAGAAGTCCAGTTTTCCTGCAACAATGCACGAGACCCCGATTACGGGTTGTGTACTTCAATACGGGCCATAAAGTGCTGTCGTAGAGTGTGCCGACCAGTTCTGCTAAGCTGTTTAGGATTTGAATTTTAATTATTATAAATAGGTCATTTAGGTTAGTCTCACAAGTTCTTACTAGTTCACATAAGTTTAGCTTAGTTTTAGGTTAGTGCTCAGAGAACTCAATATTCTCAAAGAGAAATTGTGAGAGAGTCTTTGAAATAACTTGTAGTTTAATTCAATCTACAAGCTTGTGATTTTCATTGACATTGGATTTTCTGGTTCTTAATTGAGTTGTGTATGTATTTAATTATGTCTTCTAAATTCATAATCACTTCATCTACACAAAGCATGACTAGCTAAATCAACAACTAGGGTTGTGAGAACTATGAAGAACTAACAAAGTAAAACAGGATAATTCACTATCCTTGGAAGGGGTATATGCATTTGTTAATTAACTCTCTTCGTTTGCATGTTTTCTGATGGTGGCCAACATTAGAACCCTCTTAGTGTAACTTACTGGACCAAAGTAGTAATGAATAGGAAAAGAGATTAATTAACAGGATTTGATTGATGTGTTCTCATCAAATCAACCAAACTGGGCCAAGGGGAGGTCGTACTGGGACTTATAGGTAATGGTTAGTAATGCATATTATGAAGATGGGCCAAGTCGCATAGTGAAATTTGCCTCTCACCTTTGACCAAAGGTCTTGGTGAACTTAAATTACAATCTTGCATGCTATGCACTAGACAAGAATTAGGTTATCTCGTAATACTGAGTTAGGGAATTTTGGGGAACACAATACCCTAGTTGCTCTGTTTTATTGATCTTTCTCTCGTGATAATTTATTTTTCTCATTGAATTTTTGCAAACCCCCTGCCTTTTTGGAGAATTGAGTTGATTAACTACTTGAAGTGCATGTTGGTGAGTTTGTCTTGAGTCTACATATTCCCTTTGGGTTTGACCCTAACCTTGGTTAGGTTCTATTTCTTCGTAGCAGCTACTTTTTCCTCCAAAAAGGGGTATAACTTTGGCGACATCATCCATCTGGGGATCGTAGAACCTTCTATGAGCTGTAGATTGGGCTCATGAAATTGAATCGTAGACCCCAACATTGGGCCAAAACATTACGAAAGGGTCCCTACGGGCCGTAGATGGGCTCGTAGATAGCTTTTTACAGATTTTTAAGAAAGGTTATTTTGGCCCTTTCCTACCCATTCAAAGCCTAAAATTTATGTTTTTACACCTAAATAAAGCCCTTAACATGCTAGATTAATCTTTTTACGCTAAAACACTCTCTCAAACGTAGAAGCAAGGTTTCAATCGAGATAAAGGGCTAGGGTTTGAAGGCAATCTTGTGAATTCTTCCAAAATAGTTCAAGGTTCAAAACTTCTAGGTATATAAGGCTAACCAAAACATGAATTCCGTTCTCCTATGTGCCCCATAACCCAGAATAATGGAGTTGTGAGTAAAGTAAGTCTCCCATGAATGTTTCTTAAACATTTTTCTTAAAATCTAATATAGTTCTACATAATCTTGCATGAATTACTATATTTATTATTTAATAACTTGAATCAGATGATTTTACCTTACTACTTGAACCCTAGCATGATTTCTTATTATTTTCACATATTTTACTTACATGAGCATGCATGAGCATAATTTGAGCCTAAATAGTCTATGGAATTCCTAAATGCTTTAAATCTACTTTTGTTCTCCTACATGCGATGAGTTAGAAGGATGCATGATTATGTCCTTATGAGTCAAGAACTGAACCTAAAAATGATGTAATTAAAAGGGTTGATTGTTGATGTGATGACTTGAGTTGATATATATCCAATGAGACTAGATGAATGATTTAACCAAGAGTTGATGTCTTATAAGCGTATTGAATTGTGGGAGGAGTATTGAGTACCAAATAGAATAAGAGTAAGTCCAACTCAAACTCAATAACTACATAGCTAGTGTAAGAGAGGATTAAACCATAAAAATTGGATGTTTTCTATGGTCCCAAAAGGAGGACTTGATGTTACTAATTTTGGATCGATTGATGGGATGTCTTATACCCCGAGAAGAAATTGGATGGATGTGGCAATGACATCACGTCATTGTATCATCACCGTCTCATAGGTGATGATTGTTAGTTAGAGGAACTCTGAAGTAGGCCTTGATAATACTCTGAGTGGATGGGACGTAGATGATAGATGAGTACTCATTATCTAAATTTCATTCTTACTTTAGAATCTTGACATGATGATTGAGTTTCCTATTTCTTGAGTTTAGCTATTTAATTTGATGTTATTCTTCCTTTACATGTTTTTTTCTTCCATTTTACATACTTGTATTCCACGTACTAATGTCCGTTTGGGCCTGCATCTTCTCATGATTCAGAGACAAGTACTAGCGATCATCAATAGCCACCCTGTTGAGGATCTACATGCATTTGGCTGATTGGTGAGTCTTCCCTCGCCTTTGGAGGATAACATGTCTTTTCCTACTAGCTTGAGTTTTAGCCTTTTATTTTATTTTGAGGTAACTATAGGTCTGGCATTGGAAACACTTAGTCAGATGTTTTAGAGGCTTCATATACTAGACTATTGATGTGATGGGATGTTATCTTTCACTAGTCTCTTTTACACTAGTCTTATTTAGTAGATGGTTAACTTGTTTGGCCTTTGGATATTTTAGGATCGATTTTCTTTGTTTTTCATTAAGTATTTTTATTCATGGATGTCTTCTGCTAGTAGAATATGATTGAACGAATTTGAAGAGGCGGAGTGGTTCCCCATGCTAGTAGAATATGATTGAGTGAATCTGATGAGGCCGAGTGGTTCACTTGGGGACTAGTAATAGTTTTTGAGTGTCGTTGCCACCAAGGGTACCCTCCCATGGCGTGACAAGGGGATTGCATGAGGTCCAATCCAGGCATGGTCTAAGGGCCGGTCTAGACAAAGGTACTACTAAGTCGCATTCATAGTTCTGGTTTGGGTTTTGTGTTCTCTCTTTCCATTAGAGTTGGGCTACTAGTTCAGATTTAGTTGGGTGGTTGAAGGTTTGCTATTAGTTACTAATCCTTGTATCTCCATACCTATACATACCTCGATTATACGTGGGTGTACCCTCTGGGCTTATGGGAGCTCTGGGGGTGCTTAGACTTAGATATTAGGGCTTTACACCTACGTATAGCCGACCTGTGATCATGTGATATTGGGAGATGGATTGTTTTATGATTCAGTTGATCAGATTGTACGCAAGTGTACCTTTCGGGCTTATGGGGGCCCAATTGGCATACAAGCATACATATTAGGGTCTTGCACCCGTATACAACACGACGTCCCATTTTGGGACAATTGAAGCATGGACCTATGTAACCTTCGACATTTAATATTGTTGTTTATCACTCGGGTTGGTTCAGGTTGTAGATGTTCATCACTTAGGTTGGTTCAAGTTACAATTGTTTATCACTTGGGTTGGTTCGGGTTATTGTTGTTCATCACTTGGGTTGATCCAATTTATCATTGTTCATCTCCTTTATTGGTTTAGTTGTGGTTGTTAGGTTTCAAGACATGCTTATGCCCTGATCTAAGTTCGATTTGCTATAGTGCTACATTTCTCTATATATTTGAGCTTTTAATATGTTCTCTATTTCACTCAGTCGGCCGATGATGCCTATTGTGCACCTTTTTCGGTACTCACCCTTTACATTTCTGCATCTTCAAATGGTACAACTCTAGCTTCTTGCCACGGGCTTTGAATTTTTGGGGAATTTGGGAGCGCTCAGGAGACTTTTGGTGAGCACTGACATCTATAGATACTTTGTAGTATTGTT
Source organism: Solanum rostratum (assembly GCA_029948455.1). Lineage (NCBI taxonomy): Eukaryota > Viridiplantae > Streptophyta > Magnoliopsida > Solanales > Solanaceae > Solanum > Solanum rostratum. Next base: position 45,491,587 of record CM057051.1, read on the forward strand.
CCTATTAGTGGTCGTCTTTTCTATCTAGACATTTGCCTTGAGTCTTTAGTTATGGTTTGTATTTGTGGGAGTACTCCTGGCTATGTATGTAATGGTTACTATTGTATATATATACATATATGAATGTATGCTTGTGTCTATTGTTGCTCTATACAGTTCACTACCATGTTTTGGGTAAGATCTGTTAATTTCTATTGTTGTATGAGTTATATTTAAGATTAGAGATTTAGGATAGGTACCCTATGGGTTGGGTAATTAGCTTGCTGTAAGTGGGATCTAATAGGCGCCATCACGACTGGATCAAGTCGTAACAAGATGGTATCAGAGCTTAAGGTTTACTTGTCTCAGTTGTATAGAGCTACTGTCTAGTGGAGTCTTGTGGATGGGTGCAGAGACGTCTGTGGCTTATCTCTCAGGAGGCTACAAAATGTTGAGGAAACTTCTTGTGTTATTGATTCGGGTTGTGTGATATTGCCAATGGTCGATCGGTTTCCAAGAATCTGTTGTGGTTCATCTTTTTGCGAATATGCCATATGGGGGTCATACTCTAGGCAAAGATTGTGCTACATCATAAATTTCACATAGGGAGCATCCCTAGAGCTCATTAAGCAGGGGCAGGATACCCTTATGTTTTGACAAATGGATAGGGAGTCTACAGGAATAAAGGTTGTGGAAGCCTTATAGATAGGCTTCGTGACCAGTTACTTGGTTGGTGTTGGCTATGTATCGTTCTATGGGAGCTATTGTTTGGGATGGATTCTGTGATATGTCTATCTGTATGTTAGATGCTAGTTAAATGTTATGTGAGCTGTGAACACCGCTAACAAAGATTGTTAAAGGTGATATAAGTTGCATCTGGGGTAAGATGCTCTGATAGATATTCCAACGACACCATTTGATCCAAAATGTCAAAATCCTTATGGTTACACTATTTGTTTGCATAAAACAGACATCGAAAGGCCCGAAAGTGTCCTCGGGAAGATTTTTTGGAATTGCTAGTGCCAAGCGCATATGCCCATGCATGCGCGCGTGCCTATATTGCATGGTGTAGGTACATACGTTGGCATTTGTGTCAGAACACCCGCTTTCACGCGGCATGACATTGGGTGGTGCGGCCAAGCCTATAAAAGGCCTGGTCGCTATGGCACTAGGGGAGAAACTTCAAATGGCCATAACTTTTGATCACTATTTCTAATTTTAGCGATTCAAAAGTCTACGTGACTCATTTTCGTAATATTTCACGGTAAATTTCCTGTTTTAGGTGATTACCCTCTCAAAATTCATGAAAACTTTGTGCATTGATTTCTTAGCTAATTCTTGACCAAATTAAATGAAACTTGACTATAAATTGCTCTACGTTCCAAGAGGAACGCTGTGGTGTGTTGGGTTTTAGCTAAAATTGTTCGGCTTTTGAAAATTTGGATTGAGAAAGTTTTGAAAATAATATTTTTTTAACAAAGTTTTTATTTCCATTTTGGGCCTTTTCTAGATCTTCTGGGGTCCGTTTTGCGCCTACCTTTTCATTATAGACTTGAGTTGTTGTTGGGAATATTTTTTAAGTTTTGTTCAGGATTTTGGGCGTAGGCCCTATTTTTCATGTTTTGAGGCACTTTTGGCCTAATATCACTCGTTCTTCAAGTTTTCATAGCCAATATGACCATGTAAACATTGTTTTAACAGTTGAACAACATCAAGAAGCAGTCAGGAAGGGAAAAGCTTGTTGGATTGATTTAAGACGCGGGACAGCGACTGCATAGGCTTTTTTTAAACCTTAGACTGAGTTGAAATGCATGCATAATTGGGCGGAGATGGTATTAATATGCTGGTTATGGGCTGAGTTGTGCAATATATGTTGTATATGGCTGGTTTTGATCAATATATGTTTATATGATGACATGGGATGACTATTGTTGTATTGAGGGCTTTGTTAGCTGTATTCGCTATTTTAGATGAATTCTAGCACTGTTAAACGATGCAAGGGCCTAGTAAAGGCTGGATATGGGCTGAAGCCATAGGACAAGTATGTGCACTGAGATTTGGCTCTTATTTGAAGCCATGGGCCAAGTATGTGCACTGAGCTTGGCTCTTATTTGTATGATGTCGTAGCCTGAGATTACTATGATCTGATAACTTGTGCGATCTGTTGTTGACTATATGTGGTACTGGGGGTTGTTCTGATGTCCAACTTGATTTTTATAGCCTTGATTATTTGAGATACCTGTGATATGGTTGTAGCTTTAATGTTGCTCTATAACCCTGATTGTTGGATGCTTGTAGTGCAGCTGTGACGTCTAGGTTGTCCTAAGTACTTGTGACCGTTTAGTTGTGATCCATTTGCCTCTACTAAACATGACTCATCGTGATTTTACGACATATATATCTTATATTTCTAGTTGGTAGTTATTATATACTTGATAAACTTCCTTGTACTGACTGTATTCTGAGAATTGTTTTCATTTATACCTCTGATTGGGCACTGTGACTTTGGCATGAAATATGATACTACTATACCTCACGGGAGATATAAATGCATATATGCTTTTGCAAAGGGATGCATAATTGATCCCTCGATATTCACAAGCCCATCTATGGGTGTAATGCAGTCTGCAGGAGTTAGTCCTTGGGATTACCATTTTTTCTGGAGATTGTCACTTTATTATTGAGCTGGCCCATAGTTTCCAGGATAAGTTATCTCGGTTCTCAACAGGGCTAGCATGTGATATGTCTGTTTGGTTATTTGTTTTCCCATGTGGGTGTCCTGGTATGAGAGTTATGTGATATCGAGAGGCTTATTGTTGGTTGCACTCCTGACTACGCATTGTGACCTTATTACTATGATCCCGTTGTTGTGATGTAGTCTGTATGCCGTATTCAAGACTCTTTAGTAACTGAATTGTGATCTGAATGGTAGGATGTATGCCATACTCGGTTAAATGGGTAATATTATTTGTTGGGGTGTTGTTGCAATTCTTAGCTGGACTGCCCATTATGAGGTCTTGTCACCATCATTAGCTAGCCTAGATATCGTTAGCCTAGTTCCGATTATTCTAGACACTTGCTATGTCTTCAGCTGGGTAAACTTGTCGATAGTTAGATGTGATTCTATACTACTCCTGTTAAGGTGTATCATTGGGTTGATTGCTTGATGCCTGTTGGGTTGTTGAATACTAGAAAACATGTTATGTTCCGTGAACTGATTGTGTGTTATGCTCCTGACTATGTGTCATAGGTACAGTCAATCATCACGCCTCGATGTCTGGTCCGGGGTACTGTACACCCTCATGCCCTCTCCAGGGTATCATTTAAGTTTATCATGCCCTGATGTCCAGTCCAAGGTGTCTTCTGAGTTCATCACACCCTGATGTCTAGTCTAGGGTCTTGGCCGCCTGATGTCCAGTTCAGGGGGTTGCCTGTGGTATAGTCCAGGCATGGTCTGAGGTACTGTCTAGATGAGGGTACTTATTGAGTCACAATCGTGGTTCCAATTTGGGTTTTGTGTCCTTTCCTTCCATCAGAGTTGTGATCCTAGTTCAGATTCATTTAGCTGGTTGAGGGTTTGTTATTAGTTACTGATCCTTGTACCCCCAAACCTATACACACCTTAATGTGTGTAGGTGCACCCAGTAGGCTTATGAAGGCATTTAGGCATTGATATTATGGCTTTACACCTATGTAAAGCTGACCTATGATCATGTGATATTAGGAGATGGATTCTATTGTGATTCGGTTTATCAGATTATGAATGTACCTTCTAGGCTTTTAGGAGCCCAGTTGGCATATGAGCTTTGATATTTGAGGCTTGCACCTATGTACAACATGACGTCCCAGTTGGGGACAATTGTAACATGGGCTTACACAACCTTCGTCAATCGGTATCGTTGTTCATCTCTCGGGTTGGTTCGGTTTATCGATTTTTATCTGTTGGATTGATTCAGGTTACCATTGTTCATCACTTGGGTTGGTTCAGGTTATCATTGTTCATCATTTGAGTTGGTTTAGATTACCATTGTTCATCACTTGGTTTGGCTCAGGTTGTCATTTTTCATCACTTGAGTTGATTCAGTTTATCATTTTTCATCTCCTTCGTTGGTTCAATTGTGTTAGTTGTTGGGTTTCCAAACATACTTATGCCCTAAACTGAGTTCAATTTGCTACATTGCTATAGTTCTCTATATTATTGAGTTTTTTTATATTTTCTCTATTTCACTCAATTGGCCGATGATGCCAACTGGATGATTCTTTTTTAGTAATCAGACCTTGCATTTCTGCATCTTCCCATGGTGTAGGTGTAGTTCTTTCCTCAGGCTTTGAGTATGGGGAGAATTCGGGAGCGCTTAGGAGACTTTTGATAAGCACCGGTAACTCTAGATACTTTGCAGTCTCCTTCCTTTTGGTGGTCGTATTTTGTATCCAAACATTTTCCTTGAATATGTAGTTATGGTTTGTATTTGTAGGAGTATTGGCAATGTATGTCATGGTTACTATATATATATATATATATGTATATATATGAGTGTGTGCTTGTGTTTATAGAAGCTCTATACAGTTGACTACCAGGTTCTGGGTATGTTGTGTTGAATTCTATCGCTGTATCTGTTATATCTGAGACTAGAGATTTAGAACAAGTACCTTGTGGGTTGGTTAATTGGCTTGCCTATAGGTGGGATCTAACATGCGCCATTATGACTGTGACCAGGTCGTGACATCAATATTAAGTTAATAAGCTAAGGGATAAAATAAAGTCCCAATGAGAAACTTAGGGAGAGAATGGAGAATTTTAGAAGGAGAGTATGTATAAAATTGGGTCAGTCCTTTGGATTTTATTGGTATAATTACGCTAGGAATCTGTTGGCCAGCATTTTAAAAAATATTTTGACTAATGTTCGGCTTGAATATGCTGATAAGCTCTTTTGTGATTTTGAGTATGGTAATTAGTACGTTGAAATTTTTATAAAGGATACAATAAGGTCGATAAAAAGGAGATCAATAAGTTAAAATATATGAATTTATAATGATCTAAAGATATGAGCTAATATTGATAGATAAAGGAATTGGAGTACAAGTTAAAATAAAGACTCAAGTTATTTTTATTGTGAGTCTACATTTTTGGCACTGTGTTTTGTCAAGATATGAATCGGTAAGATAAGAAATAATTGATCACATGAGTATTAAGCATTTGGAAGGACTTGCATATGCTTTTTATCATAAATTTGATTACTTTCGGTTGTTAAAGGACCTAAAAGATGGCTTCACTTACAGTTTTGTTATAGAAGACGTGGTAAGAGGTCATAGGATGTTGATCAATAAATAAGATTTGTAAACGGGTCAGCGAAAGAAACAAGATTTTAATATATTGAAAAGTTTAAGGTATTTGACATTTGCATAATGAAAGAAATCTAAAAAGGTTAAATAAATGAGACATCTCTTAAAGATCTTTAGTTCGGAGTTGGAGGCTGTATAGAAGTTCGCCTTTGAGTTCAAATATGACTATGCAATATGAACTAGTTCGGTATAGACTTACTAAGAGTTATCGATGACTTTTATGAAGATAGAATTTTGATTCAAGTGACAAACCATGATGTGTGAAAGACTCTGAGTTTTTGTGTTGGTTTAGATTGTTCAAATTATGGTAGATGACTTATATGGGCACTATGAATCTACAGTTCGACATGATTATTGAGGATTTTGAGGGGTTTGAAACTACCCGGTTAATAGGACTATATAGATTATTGTGATGCGTTACATAGACACTTGATAATGACTAGAGGTTATGTGCTTATGGTATACAAAATTATTAACATGACCTAGAATTTCTTTATTTTTAGGCATGAGGTATATGATGATTTGAATGGTAGTTGAAATCCAGTATGTGGAAGATTGCATGAAATTGACTTTAGTTATAATTAAATAACTTTATTTCGATGACAGAAGTACTATCAAATTTGAAATCAATACTATCAGCTTTAGGTATGACTCATATCTATAAGAAATACTTAAATAAAAAGAGAGAAAGCCATAGTTTGAAATATTTGAAGGTGACAACGTGTTGCTGAGAAGACTTAGATACTAGTAACAATTTGAGAGAAATGTAAATGACCTATATGGCTATGATGTTCTGTTATTATTAAGAGCGTTGTCATTGATGCAGTACTGTGAGAAGTATATAGAGTTTGATAAATTAAGTATGTGTACGATTGTAATGGGGAGCAGACAAGTTAATTATAAGTAGCTAAAAAAATAATCCATTAAAAAGGGGTTAGATGAGTGAAAATGTTTGATATGGGCACTATAAAAGAAGTACTTTGTTTCATTTGACCTTGATTACATGCATTCTTATGTGAATTCCTACTTCGTTATGGACATGTTTTAGAGCATTAGTCCCTGCGTATTCCCACTACTGTCTTCACTTTTGTAGACAGATTCTTAGTAATGGATCGGGTAAACTGATCCCGCAATTTTCTCTTGGTAAGATAGGATACTTGTGCAGACTCAATCATTTGAATTATGATAGATTTAGTATTGTTTGGGATAGCTGAATTATACAAGTGGTTCTACACACACAACTTTGCTTATGCATTGTTTATAGTCACTACTATTGATCTAGTATGTGTGATAGTGGTTCTGTATGTTTGAAGAATACAAGTACTCTTAACACTCCAATAAACCTCTACAACTGCCACCTGCATAAAGTCAGCTCAACCTAATAGTTCATAATGTACATAGCCTATAGCTCAATACCCATACCAATATTTATAGTTCAACAACATAAGGATCGAGTTCACCCATCACAAGTTCCATAAAAGACACTCGCAAGTTCATAAATAATAATGATGTGTGATGCAATGCAATGTAATGTCAAGTATCATGATGAATGTCTGACCTTGTGATTCACGCCCACTATCTCTCAGTCCGGGACCCATGGGGAACTTGTAGTCCATGCATCCATTGTGGCGTGCGACACGACCCTCGAAACATAGTATCCATCGCGGCATGCGACTCGTCCCTCGAAATATAGTATTCATCACGGCGTGCGACACGTCCCTCAAAATATAGTATCCTCTTTAATTCTTATTCTTTTCCAGTCCTCATAACACTTGTCACACAGGTCAATACAAACAGGCATGCTTACATGATAATGGGAAAATGACTAATTTTAACACAATGCACAATTCACAACAACATGGTCTTAATATAACGTCAACACTAACTCAACATGTCGAAATCATTCACAACCTTCACACAAGGAAGCACGAGATTCTATATACTTAACAAAGGTTAAGAAATTCACTTGCCTTAATAATTGAGCACTCACTACGGGACTTGAGCCTTCCCCTTTCGATTAGAATCCCAAGCACCATGATCTAATCAAATACCAGTTCACAATAAAATTTTAAAACTAATAACACCAAATATGTAATGAAGTGTTAAATATCAAGTCTAGGATTAGGTCTTAATTCTTCCAAACTTCACAAATCTTATGATATTTATATAAGACACTACACTCATTATTTATTACCAATCTCAATATATATCAAAAACTTAAATCATAATGTGATAACTGAACACAAAATTTCAATGTTGCAGTCAAGTTACGCACCAGTGACTTCCAACAACGAAACTAAACTAAAGTACTAAACTAGCTATTTGAAAGAACAAAAATTTAAGCCTAAAACTAATCATTGGAAAAAATCACGTCCTACATGTAATTACTAATATACTAGAAATTGCATTTTTCATTCTCTCCCCATCTTGTGACAATAGTATTTAACATATCTATGTATACATGTGTAATCGCTAATGGTACAGTAAGTGGCATTGGAAATCCTAGCCAATGAGTGCGTAGTTTTTCCCCACTAACACTCCAAACTAACAATTCATATCCACCTTATAATCCTCAGACATCAACATGTACTACTAATTAAAGTAATATACACTATCATTCATCCTATTTTCATAGATTAGGGAGGAATGAAAACTTACTAGAATGCTCAATTTAGTCCCTTTTACTCTCTTGTTCGACGCCGTAAGCGAGGGTTTCCCATTTAAATAAATTAATATTTAGTCCAACACTTATAGAAATTATTTACACTGACCCACAAATTAAATTTTCGTAGCTATAGAATAGTCCAAAATACCCATTTAAAATTTTTATGAGGGAGACATTTTTATGAAGTCAAGAGGACTAATTCTAGAAACGATATTATGGGTCATTACATTATCCACCACTAAAAATCCTGTTCGTCCTTAAACATAAAGTAAAAGAAAGTACCTAAAGCTTCGAAAAGATGAGGTTATTTAGCCCGCATGTAAGACTTTGTCTCCCAAGTTGCCTCTCTAATGGACGATTCTTCCATTGCACCTTCACGGAAGCAATCTCCTTGTTTCTAAGCTTTCGAACCTATCTATCTAAAATAGCTATAGGCTCCTCCTCAAACTACAAGTCTGGACTCAACACCACCGAATCAAATGAAAGTATATGAGACTCATTGGGCACATAGTTCCGAAGCATGGAGACATGAAACATAGGATGCACGGATGGCAAGCTAGGTGGCAAGGCTAGTCTATAGGCCACCTCTACAACTCGCTCTAAAATCTCAAATGGGCCAATAAATCGAGGTCTAAGCTTTCCTTTCTTACTGAACAACATAACACACTTCATAGGTGACACTCTAAGCCAAACATGATCACCCACCATAAACTCTAGGGCTCGAACCCTCTTATCTGCATAACTCTTCTATCGACTCTGAGCGGTCAACAACCTACCCTGATTCATGCGGACCTGTTCCATAGCATCCCTGAGAAAATCTGCATCTAATGAGTCCATCTCAGTGGAATCAAATCAACCAATCAGAGATCTACACTGTCTACGATAAAAAACTTCAAATGGAGTCATCTGAATGTTGGAGTGATAACTATTATTATAGGAAAACTCTTAAGGGCAAGTGTTGGTCCCAACTGGAACCAAAATCGATCACACACGCTCGAAGCATGTCCTCCAACACCTGAATCGTCTGCTCAGATTGTCCATCTCTCTGAGGGTGAAAGGCTGAACTCAAATCCAGCTAAGTGCCTAGACTATGCGGTAAGGCCCTCCAAAAATGTGAAGTGAAGAGTGAACCCCGATCCGAGATTATAGATACCAGCACACCATGCAATCTAACTATCTGACTGATGTAAAGCTCAGCCAATTTCTCCACTATATACCTAACCTTGACAGGAATGAAATGGGCAGACTTATTCAATCGATCCACAACTACCCAGATAGAGTCATAACCACCCACAGTAGTGGGCAAACCCACTACAAGATCCACGGTGATACGCTCCCACGTCCATGTAGGAATGGGCATCCGCTGTAAATCACCTACATGTCATTGGTGCTCATACTTAACCTGCTGACAAGTTAAACACCTGGACACAAAGTCCGCGATGCCCTTTTTCATGCTGCACCACCAGTATAGCTGACTCAGGTCATGATACATCTTCACGGCTCCTGGATGAATGGAATAACGAGTATAATGCCCATCCTTAAGAATCAACCTAATGAAGTCACCCATCTTAGGTACACAAACTCGACCTCCAATCCTCAACACATCATCAGGATCAATCATTGGTTCTTTTGCCTCTCCTCTAGCCACTTTGTCTCTGATGAGACAAAACTTCTATCCTCAAACTGGCGCTCTCGAATCTGGTCCATCAGGGAAGAATGAGCCTCAATGAAAGCAAGTACATTCCCCCCAATCAGAAAGTTGTAATCTGACTAGGGCATGAGCTAGACGCTGAACATCCCTAGCCAAAGATCACTCCTCAACTCGAATGGCGGCTAGACTCCCCATGCTAGAAGTCTTTCTACTCAGGGCATCGACCACCACATTAGCCTTCCCTGGATGATATAAGATGGTTAAATCATAGTCCTTTAGCAACTCAATCCACCTACGCATCCTCAAGTTCAGATCTTTTGTACTGAATAAATACTGAAGACTCCTATGATCAGTGAAGACCTCATAATGTACCCCATATAAGTAGTGACGCCACAACTTAAGCACAAAAACCACAATCGCTAGCTCTAAGTCATGGGTAGGATAGTTCTTCTCATGAACCTTCAACTGTCTAGAAGCATAAGCAATTACTTTCCCCTTTTGCATCAACATACCACCTAAACCAACTCCTGAAGCATCACAATACACCGTGAAGTCCACACCTGCCTTAGGTGCTATCAAAATGGGAGCTGAGGTCAACAAAGTCTTGAGCATTTGGAAGCTCGCTTCACACTTCTCGGACCAATAAAAGGGTACATTCTTCTAAGTTAATCTAGTCAATGGGGCTGCAATAGAAGGAAAACCCTGAATAAACTGTTGATACTACCCAGCTAACCCCACAAAACTGTGAATCTCAATAGCTGAAGTAGGTTGTGTCCAGCCTCTAACTGCCTCAACCTTTGCCGGATCCACTCTAATTCCCTCCTTAAACACCATGTGCCCTAAGAATACCACCGAATCAAGCCAGAACTCACACTTGGAGAATTTTGCATATAAATTTTCCTCTCTCAATCTCTGTAGCACTATCATCAAGTGACAAACATGATCAACCTGAGTCTTGGAATATACCAAGATGTCATCAATCGATACTATCACATAAGAATCAAAGTGCGGACGAAACACCCTATTCATCAACTCCATGAATGTTGCAGGTGCGTCAGTTAACCCAAAGGACATTACCAAAAATTCATAGTGGCCATAACGGGCTTCGAAAGCTGTCCGATGCTCTAATCCTCAGTTGATGATAACCAGACCTTAAGTCAAACTTAGAGAATAAAGCCGCTCCCTGAAGCTGATCAAACAAGTCATCAATATGTGTAAGAGGGTATTTGTTGTTAACAGTCACCTTGTTCAACTGCCTGTAATCAATACACATCCTCATAGACCCATCTTTCTTTTTCACAAATAAGACTGGGGCACCCCAAGGTGACACGCTAGGATGAATAAATCCCTTGCTTAACAAGTCTTGGAGTTGCTCCTTCAATTCTTTCAACTCAGTTGGAGCCATTCTATATGGAGGGATGTAGATAGGCTTAGTGCCTGGCTCTAGATCAATAGGAAAGTCAATATCCCTATCTGGAGGAACACCTAGAAGGTCAGTAGGAAACACATCGACAAACTCCTAAACCATAGGAGTAGACTCCATAGAAGTTGGTTCAACACTGGTATCTCGAATGAAAGCCAAGTAAGACAGACACCCTCTATCAATTAATTTCTGAGCGTGGATGTAGGAAATAACTTTGCTAGGATAAGAACCACTGTCACCCTTCCACTCAATCTTTGGTACACTAGGCATGGGTAAGGTCACAGTTTTTGCATAACAATCAAGAATAGCATGATACAGAGAAAGCCAATCCATCTCCAAGATAACATCTAAGTCTACCATCTCCAGAATAATCATATCTACCCAAGTATCATACCCGACCAGAGAAACAAGACAGGATCGATACACTCGATCCACCACTAAGGGCTCACCTACTGGTGTGGAGACATAGATGGGAACAAGCATACGATCACATAACAAATCAAATCCACATGAAAAGTAGGAGGACACATGTGAGACCCCATATTTCTCGTCTTTCATTATTTGAATAGTGTGGTGTTATATAAGGCACATGTGATTTTTCTAGAATCTAAGGATAATAAGGCTGCAAATAAGTGGTAATATCAAGGACCTAAAGTTTTAAACCAAAGGAATACCCTAAATACACGTTCGGGATTAAAGAAATGACCAAAGTGGCACCTCGCCCTTTTTGAAAGGTTTAAAAATTAGGCTTCACTTTTCAGATGGAACTAAAAGTTTATAATTTGTTAATAATGGATTTTTAAAAGTTATTTTAATAGCATAAGGGTCATACATTATGTTTTGGAATCAAGAAAGTTGCAAGATAAAGGTTGGACAAAGTTACCGTAAGTTTCTTTAAGAAATCCTTCTTAAGTTTGGGTCAAATGAATCAGGCTATATCTCCCAAAATACAAAGAGTTAGAAGGTCAATGACCTATCAAATTGAAGATATATGAGTCTAGTTAACAACACAAAAAACTGCGCATCAAACCTACCTCAGAATAAAGAGTTATGATCATTTTACCGAGACTGCTCGAGCTGGAAACCAGGTCATGGGTCGGGTCGGGTTGTCCCAACTTTATGTCGGCTATTTTTACATTTTAAAGCTAAAAAATGAGCCATTTTCGTCCCAAACTAGTATGAGACTGAAGCTAAAGCTCCCAAAAGTTTTCTAAGTGATTTAGGTAAGTTTTTCACGTTTTTACCGTTAAAATTCATCCCCGTGCCTAGAAATGCGTGCCTTACACTTTGGAATTGTTTACTCCTCGTATGAGCTGTGTTTGGAGCTGTTTTTGGGTTGTTAAAAAAGTTTTGTTCTTGATGGTATTGTTGGTTTGTAGCTGGTGTGTTCATGTAATAATTTTGGGGGTCTTTTACGGTCATTTTTACGAAGTTTTACAGACATTTCCTCGCGTAAATGCTCCTTGCCAAATTTGGTCATTAATGTTAAAATTTTGACTGTTTATAGGTGTCTTTAAGATGCGTATATATAGTCGTTATGAAGTTTAGGACATAAGGAACAACTTTCGTAAAGGAACTTTTGGCAATTGGATGTTCATTGGAGAGGTATGTTAAGGCTAAGCTCCATCTCTCCTTTTAGCACGAAATCTGGGAAATTTCCCAAAATGTCAAATGCGATATCTTACTATTGTGTTGCTAGAAAGACCTTCTATGAAAGGCACTAGGATTGCAGCCGAGTTAATTTTATGATGGTATTAGGTTGGAATTTCTTTCATTCGCTTAAACTGGACATTCAATATCTATATATTATTTTGTTGGTTTTCTCGGCTACTTATTCATATGTTCGAGGTGTTTCTCTTCTTGGTGTAGTGCCATTAAAATAAATATAGAATACGAAGGGAATGTTGTATTTATAATCAGTCCTTCTTCCATCCAAAAAAAAATTGAAGCATTTAACAAGTAATGTGTTGGTTTCCAATATTCTCCGGTGAAATGCTCCTATTTAAATGACTAAGGCACTTAATCCTGTTAAATACTTTATTTTACTAATTGACATAAGACCAAGTATAATCATTATGTGAAGCCCCTTTATGAACATTTTAAAAATTAAGGCTTCACTCTTAAATGTTAGGTTAAGTTCCCAAATTTGTTAAAAAGACATAAATCCTACGAGTCATGTGCATATGCTATGACGACGAATATGATGTTACGAGAATAAGTTTACAAATGAGCCAAGATTGACTAAATGACAATGATTATGATGGTATGAGAATAAGTGTACCAATGAGCCAAGATTGGTTAAGTTCTTTCTATGGTCTACTATGTGCATTCAACATTCATATCATACATTGCACGTTATGCATGGACTTCGAGCTATAATCGAAGGCATGGGGCCTATTTGCCCAAATATATATATGTATATGGTAAAGATAGCCACAGGTTGGCAGATATAATGTCGGTTAGCTACCGGAAAGGACCACCAGTGCTAGCATTTAGTTGGACATGTCATGCATTTGCATCTATATATATGTATTCACGACATGTGATACTCGAGCATACAATGCATTTTTTTATCAGCAGGAGGTGGCTTATTGGCCATTAAGGCTACTTGAGTTTTGGTTACTAGTGGTATTTCTATTAACCCTTTTACTATGGTTATCTATGATTGTACTTCTTGCCTTACATACTAGTACATATTTATTTGTACTGACGTCCCTTTGCCTGGGGATGCTGCATTTTATTTCGTGCATGCAAGTTCAGGTAGGGGTTTTGATTTACCCCTCCACTAGGAGACATGTTCAGCTGTGAGTTGGTAAGCTCCACCTCTTTCTGGAGCTTTCACAGGATGCTTACTTTTTGTTGTACAGTTGGGTATGTCGGGGCCCTGTCCCGATATTGTTAGTGATTCTCATAAAGGCTATTGTAGACATATTATTGTGGGTTGGTCCTTTTGTGTCAATCAGTCTCCAGACATAAGATTGACATGTATGTATGGTGCGTGCCTGTACCTCTGTGGTGGTAGCCTTGTCGGCTAGCTAGTACTTTATTGTTCTGTTTTATCTATCTTAATGTACATGATTTACTGTTGACCAGGTCATGACCTAATACATCAAGGCTTAGTCTTTTAGACGTTATGCTACCTGATTTTCTTCTGGTTCCAAGTTAGTTCACTAGCATGTTTAGTGGCTTACCCGGCCAATAATGGTATCAGGTTGTAGCCGCGCCTCCCCTCTCTTTGGGGCGTGGCAAACATGGTATCAGAGCAGGTCGTGTCCCAAGGAGTCCAAAATGTCGTGTCTAGTAGAGTCTTGCTTATGGGTGTGTTGTGCACCACACTTATAATTAGAAGGCTACGGGGCATTTAGGGATGGTTACATTTCTTTCACTGAATAGATCGTGCTATAGAGCAAAGCTATAGGAACATATGAAATCTATATCGCGTTATGTTGTTCTTATTTAATGGGCTGCCTTCGCTCAGCAGATGGCACAACATGAGATAAGTATAGATCTAAGAAAAGGTACCAATCATGTCTTGCTTGGCGAGGAAGATATATTCCCTATTGAGGCACATAGGGAGCCTCCAATGCCCACAGTACCAGATTCACTAGCACCTGTTGGGGCCCAAGGAGATCTAGTACCCCAATGCCCCATTAGAGACTGGGGAGCAGGGGATGAAGGAGGCTATTCAGCTACTAACTAGGATGGTTTCTATTCATGAGAGGCAACTAAGGGCGAGAGCAAACTCCAGGAGGGATCAAACAGAAAGCTCAAAGGTACAAGAGTTTCTTCACTTGGCCCCTCCAGTATTCAAAGGGTATAGTCATACTAAGGATCCACATGACTTTATAGACTAGATATACAGAGTATTAAGGGTGATGCATGGCTCTATCACTGAGGTAGTGGAGTTAGCTTCTTTTCAACTACGTGATGTTGCTATCTTGTGGTACGAGCAGCGGGAGAGATTCAGAGGGCCTGATGCTCCACCAACAGAGTGGGAGGGCTTTTCTGAGGCATTTTTAGCCCATTACGTACCACGGGAGGTGCGGGAGGTGTAGGAGGCATAGCCGTCTTGACCAGTTTATCAGTTTGAAGCAATGGGAATTGAGAGTAAGGGAGTATAGCCTTAGGTTTAATTCTTTGGCTTGGTATGCACCAGATATTGTATGTACAATGAGTGCTAGAGTTCACCGTTACTTGGATGGTTTGGGGGATCATTTGATCAAAGACTACAGGATAGCCTCTTTATAAGATGGTGTAGGTATTTCTTGTATTCACGCTTTTGCTCAGACTGCAGAGGATCTTTCTCGTCGAATTCGGGATACCCGTAGAGATAGGGAGAAGAATAAGAGGGCTTGTACTATGGGGTCTTATAAGGAGCCACAGGGTGATTTTATGCCTACTTTTCATCGATATCCACCTCCGTCAGCGGGTAGTTCCCTGCTATAAATACAGGGCTAGCGAATTGATTATTATATTCAATCAGGGTTGGGGCGGTGTTTACGCCATCCTGAGAGCCATCGACAAGAGCGCTATGCACTAATGAGACAACCTACTCCCCCATGTACATAATGCGGTAAGCTTCACACTAGGCAGTGTCGAAAGGGTTAAAGTGCATCTTACCATTATGGGATGATATGATATTTTATTAGCAATTGGCCCTTTAGTCAGTCCCTACTGTGAATGAATTCATGATAATATTCCCCGATGAGCTTCCCGGATTCCCCGAAAGGGATATCAATTTTTCTTTAGATTTTCTCCTTGATATGCAACATATACCCATTCCTCTAAAAGAATGGCTCCTATAGAGCTAAGAAACTTTAAGGAATAACTGAAGGGCTTGCTTGATAAAGACCTTATTAGGCCAAACACATCTCCATGGGTGCTCCAATGCTCTTTGCTTAAAAGAAAGATGGCTCTTTACAGATGTGTATCGGTTATAGATAGCTAATAATTCACTATCAAGAATAAGTATCTTTTTATGTGGATTGATGGTTTTTCAAAGATTGACTTGTGACCTAAGTACTACCAGCTATGAGTCAGGGATGTTGATATTCCAAAGGAAATGTTTAGGATAAGTCAGAAGCTGAGCACGCAAATCAGTTGCGAGTTATATTACAATATCTCCAGGACAACAAGTTGTATCCTGAATTCTCCAAATGTCAATTTTGGTTAACTTCTATAGCTTTTCGTGGCTATGTTATTACTAGCGATGGTATCGGGCCAGAAAATTGAAGCAGTAATGGCCTAGCTAAGACCCTTGAATCCGACAGAGGTCCATAGCTTTCTGGGCTTAGCAGGATATTATAGGAGGTTTGTTGTGGGATTCTCCACTATCTCTACACCACTGATGAGATTGACACATAAAGCAACTAAGTTTCAATGGACTGAAGCATGTGAGCAGAGTTTTCAAGAAATAAAGAAAAGACTTACCACTGCACCTATCTTGGCTCTTCCAGATGGAACTGAAGGCTACGTTGTATATTGTGATGCCTCGAGAATTGGCCTAGGTTGTGTTCTTATGTAGCATGGTAGAGTTATTGCATATGCTTTGAGACAGTTGCAAAAGCATGAACAAAATCATCCTACCCATGATCTTGAGCTCGCTGCGGTTGTATTGCTCTAAAGATTTGGCGACATTATCTATATGGAGTTCATGTTAATATTTTTATCGACTACCAGAGCCTCCAATATTTATTCAAGCAGAAGGAGTTGAACTTACGATAAAGGAGGTGGCTAGAATTTAAAAAACAATTATGATTTTGACATTTTGTATCATCCCGGTAAAGCTAATGTTATTGCTGATGCACTTAGCCAAAAGTTCATGGGAAGTGTAAGTCATGTTGAAGCTGATACGATTGAAATAAAAAAATATATACATTAGCTAACTAGTTTGGAGGTGCAATTAGCAGATGCGAAAGGTGGAGGTGTGATTGTTCAAAATACAATAGAACCTTACATTGTTATTGAAATAAAAGAGCAACAATGAGAGGATTCTAAGCTTATGATATCGAGGGAAAGTGTTCCACAACAACAAAATCCTCTAATTAAGCTAACTTGTGCTGGAGTCCTTCAGTACCGGGGCCTCTTATGTGTGCCAAACATTAGGGGGGCTCTGTGTCAAGATTCATTTTGAGGTTCATTATCCTAGATATTTGGCTCAACCTTGGGCAGCGAAAAAGGGGGTGTTGAGACCTACGATAGATTTATTGGTGGAATGGCATGAAAAAGATATTCCAAAGATGGTGGCCAATACCCCAACTACACGCATGTTAAAACAGAACATTAGGGACCTGGAGGCCTAGCTAAGTATACTGTTTTTCCGTTATGAAAATCGGGACATGATAAATATGGGCTTCATCACTAGGTTGCCTCATACTTGGTGCAGGTATGACTCTACTTGGGTAATTATTGATAGGTTGATAAAATCTACTCATTTATTGCCAGTAAGAATGACATATTCAGCGGAGGATTATGCTAAGCATTATATTTAAGAGATTATTTGCCTTTTTGGAGTTCCATTATCTATTATCTCTAATCGAGGGGCTCAATTTACTGTACAATTTTGCAAGCTTTTTCAGAAGGGTCTCAGCACTCGGGTGAATCTCAGCACCACTTTTCATCCACAAACTGATGGGCAGGCAGAGTGTACAGTCTAGACCGTTGAGAATATGTTATGTGCCTGTGTGCTGGACTTTAAAGGAAACTAGGATGATCATCTACCTCTTATTAAGTTTGCTTATAATAATAGCTTTCATGCTAGTATTCAAATTGATCCTTAGGGAGCACTATACGGGCGAAGATGTAGGTCACCGATTGATTAGTTTGCAATTGCGGAGGAAAGGTTGTTAGACCTTAATCTTGTTCGACAAGCAAAGGAAAGAAAAAAGTAAACTTATTAGATATTATCGCAAAGGGCCCAGAATCAGTAGAAGTCTTATGCAATGTTCGACGACGAGACTTAGAATTATAGAAGATTGGGTCTTCTTTTAAAGGTATCACCTATGAAGGGAATCATGCAGTTTGGAAGAACAGGAAAGCTCAGTCCTAGATATGTTGGACCGTATAAAAGTATTAGAGAAATTAGCAAGGTAACATACAAGTTTAATTTTCCTTTAGAATTGAGGGAAGTCCATCCAGTGTCTCATGTATCTATGTTGCAGAAGTATAATAGAGATCCTTCGTGTATTACTAACATTAAGAATATCCCCGTTGCTTAACACATAACTATTGATGAGGTACCAGTGGTTGTTTTAGATCGACAACTAAGAAAGCTTCAAAACAAAAAGTGCCTTCGTGAAAGTGTTGTGGCGGAAAATAAATATTAAGGAAATAACTTGGGAAGCCAAAGAAAAAAATGATGAGGAATCACCCCCAACTATTTATAACTTAAGGTGGGTCGTGTTCCGAACCTGACAGTTCTTTTTTTTTAGTAACTTAAGTTTTTAAGCATTTGGAGGTGAAACTTGTATGTTTTGTCGCAGGATACCTATACAAAGCTTAGTAATTAGAGTTTTTGGAAGTTGATTTACGGTTTGCAATTATATTAAGTGTATCCAAAAAATAACATTTTAGTGGATGGTAATGCAACCAAGGGGTTGTCTTGACACATTCGTGGACGAATGTTCTTAAGGGGGGAGACTGTGAGACCCCGTATTTCTCGTCTTCCATTATTTAAATAGTGTGGCGTGACATAAGGCACATGTGATTTTTCTAGCACCTAAGGATAATAAAGCTGAAATAAGTGGTAATATCAAGAACCTAAAGTTTTAAGCCAAAGGAATACCCTAAATGCACGTTTGGGATTAAAGAAATGACCCCATTGGCACCTCGCTCTTTTCGGAAGGTTTAAATTAGGCTTCACTTTTCAGATGGGACTAAAAGTTTATAATTTTCTAATAATGGATTTTTAAAAGTTATTTTAATAGCATAAGGGTCATACATTATGTTTTGGAATCAAGAAAGTTGCAAGATAAGGGTTGGCCAAAGTTACCGTAAGTTTCTTTAAGAAATCCTTCTTAAATTTGGGTCAAATGTATCAGGCCATATCTCCCAAAATACAAGGAGTTAGAAGGTCCATGACCTATCAAATTGAAGATCTATGAGTCTAGTTTGCATCATAGAAAATTGCGCCTTGAAACTACCTGAAAATAAATATTTATGACTGTTTTACCGAGACTGGCCGAGCTAGAAACCGGGTCATGGGTAGAGTCGGGTTGACTCAACTTTATGTCGGCTATTTTTACAATTTAAAGCTCAAAAATGAGACTTTTTCATTCCAAACTAGTATGAAACTCAAGAGAAAGCTCCCAAAAGTTCTCTAAGAGATTTAGGTAAGTTTTTCGCGTTTTTACCATTAATATTCATTCCCGTGCCTAGAAATGCGTGACTTACACTTTGCAATTATCTTTCCCTCGTATGAGCTGTTTTTGGGCTGTAAAAAATTGGTGTTCTTGCTGGTATTGTTGTTTTGCAGCTGGTGTGTTCAGGTAAAATTTTTGGAGGTCTTTTATGGTCATTTTTACGAAGTTTTTTGGACATTTCCTTGCGTAAATGCTCCTTGCCAAATCTGGTCATTAATGTTAAATTTTTTACTGTTTATAGGTGCCTCTAAGATGCGTATATATAGTCGTTGCGAAGCTTAGGACGTAAAGAATAACTTTCGTGAAGGAACTTTTGGCAATTGGATGTTCGTTGGAGAGGTATGTTAAGGCTAAGCTCCGTCCCCCTTTTAGCACGAAATCTGGAAAATTTCCCAAAACGTCAAATGTGATATCTTACTATTCTGTTGCTAGAAAGACCTTCTATGAAAGGCACTAAGATTGCAGCTGAGTTATTTTTATGATGGTATTAGGTTGGAATTTCTTTCGTTTGCTTAAACTGGACATTCAATATCTGTATATTATTTTGTCAGTTTCTCAGCTACCTATTCATATGTTCGAGGTGTTTCTCTTCTTGGTATAGCGCCATTAAAATAAATGTAGAATGCCAAGGGAATGTAGTATTCATAATCAGTCCTTCTTCCATCCAAAAATATAATTGAAGCATTTAACAAGTAATGCGTTGATTTCAAATATTCTCCGGTGAAATGCTCCTATTTAAACGACTAAGCTACTTGATCCTGTTTAAATCATTTCTTTTACTAATTGATATGGGACCGAGTATAAGCATTATGTGAAGCCTCTTTATGAACATTTTCAAAGTTAAGGCTTCACTCTTAAATGTTAGGTTAAGTTCCCAAACTTGTTAAAAAGACATAAAAGATCCTACAAGTCATGTGTATATGCTATGACGCCGAATATGATGTTACGAGAATAAGTGTACTAAGTAGACAAGATTGGCTAAATGACAACGATTATGATGCTATGAGAATAAGTGTACCAATGAGCCAAGATTGGCTAAGTTCTTTCTATGGTCTACTATGTGCATTCAACATTCATATCATACACTGCACGTTATGCATGGACTTCTAGCTATAATCAAAGGTATAGGGCCTATTTGCCAAAATATATCTATGTATATGGTATAGATAGCCACAGGTTGGCAGATTTAATGCCGGTTAGCTAACGGAAAGAACCACCAGTACTAGCATTTTGTTGGATATGTCATGCATTTGCATCTATATATATGTATTTACGACATGCGATATTCCAGCATATCATGCATTTTTTTATCACTAGGAGGTGGCTTATTGGCCATTAAGGCTACTTAAGTTTTGGTTACAGGTGGTATTTCTATTAACCTTATTACTACGGTTATTTATGATTTTACTTCCTTCCTTACATACCAGTACATATTTATTAGTACTGACATCTCTTTTCCTGGGGATGCTGCATTTTATTTCGTGCGTGCAAGTTCAGGTAGGGGTGCTAATTTACCCCTCCACTAGGAACCCCGTTCAGCTGTGAGTTCGTAAGCTCCACCTCTTCCTGAAGCTTTCACAAGATGCTTACTTTTTGTTGTACAGTTGGGTATGTCGGGGCCCTGTCCCGACATTGTTAGTGATTCTCATAGAGGCTATTGTGGACATGTTATTGTGGGTTGGTCCTTTTGTGTCTTTCAGTCTGCATTCATAAGATTGACATGTATATATGGTCTGTGCCTCTTCCTCTGTGGTGGCAGCCTTGTCGGTTAGCTAGTACTTTATCGTTGTGGTTTATCTATCTTGATGTACATCATTTACTATTGACCAGGTCATGGCCTAATATGTCAAGGTTTAGTCTTTCAGACGTTATGCTGCCCAATTTTCTTCTGGTCCCTAGTTAGTTCACTACCATGTTTAGTGGCTTACCCGGCCAATAACGATATCGGGTTCCAATCGCGCCTCCCCTCTCTTTGCGGCATGGCAACACATAAGAATAGGAAGATCCAGGATCAAACAATACAGACGCAGATCGATGACAAATCAGGATAATAGCTATAATGACTACATCAAAAGCCTCTGCCTCGGTCCTCCCCAGAAATGCATAACATTGTGATCCCCTACTACCACCTTTTTGAGCAACGCCTCTACCCCAACCCTGTGGAACTAGGGCACCGCTCGCCCCTCTTCCTGAAGTGTGACCACCTCTATCTGTCTGAGCTCTGTCTTACCCCCTGTATGGTGGTGGGGTCAGTGGTCTGGTCTGAACTCAAGATCTGGGATGGGTCCCTCCTTGTCCCCTTAATGAGGGACACTGTCATATCAAGTGATCAGGATCTCCACAACCATAACAAAATCTCTGACTCTGTGACGGATGTGCTGATCTTGAAGAACCACTATAGATGTCTCGCCCTGTAGGTCGTTGTTGCAAACCATACAAGTCATGACCCATACTATGAGATCCATGATGTGTCTAACCACCTCCTGGAGTAGATAATGATGCATGAACTAGTCCTCGACGCTGGGATGAGTCACTCCCTCTATAGGGCCCTCTACCCCCAGATGAGGTACTAGAAAACTGACTGGACACACGGGCCCTCTTGGGGTCCCCGAACTCTTATCTCCCCATCAACTTTGCCTCCTTGGCCGCACTCACAACAGACTGGAAGGAGGATCCATCCCTAGATACTTTAAACACTGCTTCTCGAATTGAATTGGTCAGTCCTCTCACAAACCTACGAACTTTCTCTGTCTCATCTGGAATAATGGCTGCAGCATGTCTAGATAACTGATTGAAAAGGGTCTCATACTCGGTGACTGATAAGCCAACCTGCCTTAGACTCTCAAACCTCAAACGGTTGTCCTCCCTGATGCTCCAAGGGACAAACCGATCATAGAAGGCACTAGAAAACATCTCCTAGGACACTGTAGGAGATCCCACTGGCAAAGATCCTTAATATAAAGTCCACCATTCTCTGGCTGGCCCACAAAGCTGAAGAGTAACATATCGAACCTCGTGTGACCTCGCTGAGCCGACAGTATCCAACAACTCTCTATAAGTAGTCAGAAACTCATGAGCATCCTTTGTCCTCCCACGTTGAAATTGAGGTGGGTTCATCTTCCTAAACATCTCATAGCAGCTGCTCATTCGCAGTCAATGTGGCCACTAGTGCACCCCGAACCTCAACAGCTGGTGCAGGATCAATCTCAACTCTATGATCCAATGGTGGCTGCTCTACCAGACCGCGAACCATGGGAGCCTGATACTGATCTGGAGTCTAAGCTCCTCCTCCGGTCTGAGAACCGCCTGGCATGCTTGTTGAGTTACCATTCGAAGCAAAACTCTCAAGTACATTCAACACCCTCAATAAGGTATCCTACAGCAAAGGTGAGGCTATGTGCTCTGAAGGAAACTGCTTCTCCCCAACCTCTATCTGTGGCTCTAGAGGAGCCCCTGTAGCTGTCCTCTAACTCGTGTCGCTCCTTGGGCATGTCCTCTAATTCGGCCCCTTCCCCTACCTCTAACTGAGCCCTCAACAACTGTCTCGGGAGCTGCCCCACCTCTACCACTGGCAATAGTAGCCCTAGTCCTTGCTATCCATCAAATAAACATGGGCTCAACTCATTACTAACGAACAACCCAAGCACGATAAGAAAGAGTAAATAAAAGAAGTTTCCTAACAGTCTTTACAACCTCTCAAAGATAAGTACAGACATCTCCGTATTGATCCTTAAGACTCTACTTAGACTCGGCTTGTATGCATATCAGACCTATCAACCTGGGGCTCTGATACCATCTGTCACAACCCGAAAATGGATGTGATGGCACTCGTCTTAACCCGCCAAGACAAGTTAGCCTAAAATCCCAATTAACATAATAAAGTGTGGGAAGATAATAAAAATAAAAGATTAATTGTGGATACTAAGTCAACTTAATTAAAAATCCCCAAAACCTGGTTGTCACGTGCACAAGCCTCTAATATATCACAATAAATTTGAAATAAAAGTATAAGTCTCAAATGATATTGTTTCTAAAGTAGAACAAAATCATAAATAGGAGTGAGAAGTCAGTTGGGATGGCAAACAACTACCTCACACAATCTTCACAGGAAGCCTCAGACAAGGAAGAATAGAGGGTATCACGAAGATCCGGGCTCGTAACCTATAAAAATATAGTATCAAGGGGTGAGTACCAAACACACGGTACCCAGCAAGTGAACTACTAAACACAAAATTAAGTAATATAGAATACAAGTTCTCCTAACACTCCAACAGAACCTCTACAACTGCCACTTGCGTAAATTCAGCTCAACCTAATAGTTCACAATGTACATAGCCTATACCTCAATATCCACACCAATATTTATAGTTCAACAACATAAAGATCGAGTTCACCCATTACAAGTTCCATAAAAGACACTCGCATGATCATAAATAATAATGATGTGTGATGTAATGCAGTGCAATGTCAAGTATCATGATGCATGCCTGACCTAGTGATTCACACCCCTGTCTCTCAGTTCGGGACCCATGGGGGATTTGTAGTCCAATATGCATCCATCGCGGTGTGCGACACGACCCTCGAATTATAGTATCTTCCATGACGTGCGCCACGTCTCTCAAAATATAGTATCCATCGTGGCGTGTGACACGTCCCTCGAAATATGGTATCCTTTTTAATTCTTATTCTTTTCCAGTCCTCATAACACTTGTCACACAGGTCAATGCAAATAGGCATGCTTACGTGATAATGAAAAAATTACTAATTTTAACACAATGCACAATTCACAACAACATGGTCTTAATACAACGTCAACACTAACTCAATATGTCAAAATCATTCACAGCCTTCACACAAGGAAGCACAAGATTCTATATACTTAACAAAGGTTAAGAAATTCACTTGCCTTAATAATTGAGCACTCACTGCGGGACTTGAGCCTTACCTTTTCGATTAGAATCCCAAGCACCATGATCTAATCAAATACCAGTTCACAATAAAATTTTAAAACTAATAACGCCAAATATGTAATGAAGTGTTAAATATCAAGTCTAGGATTAGGTCTTAATTCTTCCAAACTTCACAAATCTTATGATATTTATATAAGACACTACACTCATTATTTATTACCAATCTCAATATATATCAAAAACTTAAATCATAATGTGATAACTAAACACAAAATTTCAATGTTGCAGTCAAGTTACGCACCAGTGACTTCCAATAACGAAACTAAACTGAAGCACTAAACTAGTTATTTGAAAGAACAAAAATTTAAGCCTAAAAGTAATCATTGGAAAAAATCACGTCCTATATGTAATTACTAATATACTAGAAATTGTATTTTTCATCCTCTTCCCATCTTGTGACAATAGTATTTAACATATCTATGAATACACGTGTAATCGCTAATGGTACAGTAAGTGGCATTGGAAACCCTAGCCAATGAGTACATAGTTTTTCCTCACTAACACTCCAAACTAACAATTCATATCCACCTTATAATCCTCAGACATCAACATGTACTACTAATTAAAGTAATACACATTATCATTCATCCAATTTTCATAGATTAGGTAGGAATGAAAAATTACTAGAATGCTCAATTTAGTCCCTTTTACTCTCTTGTTCGACGGCGTAAGCGAGGGTTTCCCTGTTCCTCTTTTTTTTTTTTTTTTTGAAACTGATAAATCCCACTAACCTAATTTAATACGTAGATCAAGTGGTATAGGATTTTAAACAAATTAATATTTAGTCCAACACTTATAGAAATTATTTACACTGACCCGCAAATTAAATTGTCATCGCAATCGAATAGTCTAAATACCCATTTAAAATTGTTATGAGGGAGATAGTTTTATGAAGTTAAGAGGACTAATTCTAGAAACGATATTATGGGTCATTACAATGCTCCTCCCATGACTCAATACTCATAAAACCATCCGTCAAATCAACTCATAAGGACTTTTGCCCTATCATTAATAAATCTCATAAGGGTTTTAACCCTCTAATCAATCAACATCTCATAGAGACTTTAGCCCTCTTATCAATCAACATCTCATAGGGACTTTAGCCCTTTCATCAATCAATCTCATCAATGACTCAAGATTTACAAAACTTATTAGGGAACAATCGAATAGACACATCGATAGAGTTCATTTATAGAGACTCATAGGACTATCAAATTCTATCAACTCATTCTCATTCTCTCATCACAATCACAATCACAATCGACAATCTAACATGAAGGCTCTAGACTCAATTCTTAAGTTCATTATGCATGTTTTCAACAATAGTCATGTTGGGTTAGGAAAATTCGCATAAAAATATTCAATTTAAGAAAACAATTAGTATGATGATCATCAACATAGAAGAACATGTAAATTCAAATTGAATTTTAAGAAATGTCATCAAGGATTCATGTACGTAGACTTTTGAACCATCAACTCATCTAGGACCATCGGGATACAGGAGAGAACATTTCCATGTTTGTAGTTTATCCCTACATACCTGGTATGAAGCTATCAATTAGTCACGCCAACGATTTCTTCTCAAATCTCTCAAACTCAAGCTCTTCTCCTCTTTCCTCAAGGCTTAGCCTTGTTTGATTATGGAATAGGACTTAGAATTAGAGTTTTAAACCATTTTTTATGTCAAAAAGACCTTATTAGATCATGAGTTTAGGAGAGGTTGAGAATTGTCCAGAATACCCCTCGTAAAAACTATAAATTTTCAACTCAGAAGAGACCCAGTCCGCGACGCGGACTGGTTGCGTACTGTGTATTTTCAAAAAAAGGTTTCTGAATGAGTTATCTCAATCCCGTCGAAAAGTTTCAAAAAAAAAGACAAGTGTTGGTCCATGATGGAGGCGCGACGTGCTCCTGTCGTGCACCAACAATGTTTTGCCCTTCAGATCGAAAAATTATCTTTTGATCGGGTCGCTCTAAAAATTGACTGAGACCATTTTCTCCCTTAATTTTTCGTGCTGATCACAAATCTGGCCTCGGATTTACCATACGAGCATTGAAAGAAGCGTTACGCACATAACCTCACTCTAGAGGTATTTTGATAATTTTACCAGGCGTTATACCTAGTTTCTTCTCTTCTTCTCTCAAAAACTCTAATATCAAGTTGTGCGTAAGAGGCTTTAGAGTGATTTGAGAAAACCCTTTCGACTAAAAATAAGCTATTTGATCATGTTTTACGTTTAAGAGGGGTTGGAAAAGATCTAGAATGCCCCTCACGAAATTAAGAAAATAAGTTTGCCTCAGAACAAGGGGTTCCACAACGAGGACCCTGTCACTTTTGGGTATTTTTTGCCAAAAGTTCTCCGAAAAAGTTTTCTAATCCCCTAGAAAATTTTTGAAACACAATTATGTATTGATCTGTGGCAGGTGTCATCGTACACTTGTCGCGCACTCTCACTTGTTTTCGTCTTTGCAATAAAAAATTATATTTTGATCTGGTTGCTCTAAAAATCAAACCGAAACCATTTCCACACTCATTTTTTATGTTGATTGCATATCAGGCCTCGAATTTGCAATTGGAGCATGGAAAGATGCGTTATGCACACATCTCTCCTCTAGGGATATTTTGGTAATTTTACCGGGTGTTACGATCTATTTACTAATCCGATGTTGCAATATATTTTTGATGATAACAATTGAGCAACATATAATTTAGTAGCTTTTGTTCAAATGAAATATGTTTTTGTTTATTCATATTAATGTATATTTTTTGTGAAAATGATAATCTATTTACTTAATATGAAAATGCAGAAATTTTGAATGAAGACAAAAAAAAATTAGTAAATACTAACACAATAATTTTTGTTCTAGTGAAAAAAATCTCTTCTACTATTTTATTAACCTATAAAGATGTTTTATTCGTAGCCATTTGGGTACATAATTGATTTTGAATGATATTTATTGTGTTTTTTACTATTTGAATTCTTTCTTGTATCATTTTCAACTAAAGTTTGAGTTATCCAATTTAATCAAATTCTTTCACATGACAATTAATATGGTGTTATTTTTTTACTGTGGTGGGTGGGGGCCAAGATTAGTGAGTTAGTTTATATTTGACTTCATTTTAGCAAGAACAGTATTGATTTATTGATTTATATCTTTCTTGTTGTCAAATGATAAGAATATATTAAAATTAAGAAGGAATATAAAAGAGAAGATGTTGTAATATTTCTTATTCACTCTTGCTTCATTCTTTTCTCTCAACATATTTTGTTACAAGAAAGGGAGTATTTATACTTGTGTATACATGGTCATTTATGGTTTTCTCATGGCCATGTATACACTTTGTACCCCAAATATTTTACATGGAAAATTAAGTTACAACACCAATAAACAGGAGTGTAATATGTTGCCACAAAATATATTATGTGAATGTGGAAAATATTTATTTGGACATCAATTTTACAATACTCCCCCTTGGATGTCCATGCAATAATACGCTTTGTTTGCTGCCTCATTAAAAACCTTACAGTGGGATAAAACCTTGGTTAAGGAAAAAAGGGTGCAGTGTGTATTTGCTCCCTCTGATGAAAATGTCATTTAATATCTCAAAGACAATGCATCCCAATCTTGTATCTCAGCTTTTCAAAAGTTGAAGTTGGCAATGCTTTGGTGAATATATCTACTAAATTATCGCTAAAACAAATTTGTTGAACATCTACTTCACCTTTCATTTGAAGATCATGAATGAAAAGGAATTTTGGCGAAATATGTTTTGTCATGTCTCTTTTGATGTATCCTTCTCGTAGTTGAGTTATACATGCAGCGTTGCCTTCTTATAATATTGTTGGAATATATCTTTTCAGAGGAAGGCCGCACGTTTCCATGATGTATTGAGTTATTGATCTCAACCAAACACATTCTCGACTAGTTTCATGAATAGTCATTATTTCTACATGATTTGAAGAAGTAGCCACCATAGTTGGTTTTGTTGAATGCGATGATATGATTGTACCTCCAAGTGTTAATAAATAATGTCTCTGTTATCGCCCTTTATGTGGTCCACAAAAATATCCTGCATCTGTATAAACAATTAGTTGCGAATTGGACTCTTTCGAATAAAATAGTCCCATATCAATAGCTCCTTGAAGATATTTGAATATATGCTTAATACCATTCTAGTATCTCCGTATTGGAGAGGAACTAAATCTTGCTAATAAATTTACAAAAAAGGATATATCTTATCACGCCTCGGGAGGGTACCCAAGACGTGGATGGCACCTAGAGACTATTGCTAGTCCCCAAGCAAACCACTTAGCCTCATCACATTCATTCAATCAAATAACTCAAGACAATCAGCGAAAGTAAATGAAAGGAAGTGGTCTCATCTCATCTAATGTCTCAAATAATAAAGGATTAATAATAAAGACTAGTAGGAAGAACTAGATGACAATCTTAACAATCAATATCCAACTCTAGTCTATGAAGCCTCTATCACTAACCAGGTGGTGCCAATGACACAGCCATGGCTACCAAAATCAAAATATGAGGCTAATCTACTCTAACTCCACAGCATGATGAAATAAAGGTAGTGCCGAGTGGCGTTAGTACATGGAATATGCAGTATGTAATATAGCTGACTGAAACAGAAGCAAGTAGAATAATATGGAACAACATCAACTCAAAAATGGAAAAAATCAACATGTGAAATGTCCATCTAAAGCAAGAATAAAGAGTAGACAAGTGACCCATCAACAAATCAAACTCATCAATCAAATCAGACACGCCTCAAAGGAACACATCTCATCACATATTATCTCATCACAACTCAGAGTACTCAAGGTAGAAACTTTCTGGGAGTTTCTCTAACCGACAACCATCACCTATGAGCCGAGTGATGTCGTTGTCGCATCCATCCAGTACCTTGCAGATGTAGAGGACATGGCATCAGTGGATCCAAAATAAATAACGTCAAGTCCTCTTTTGGGACAAAGGAAAAATTCGGTTTTACGGTTCGATCCTCTCTTACGCTGGCCACATAGTTATTGAGTTCGAGTTGAACTAACTCTCACCCTTTCAGTATTCGATAACCCTCCCATGACTCAATGTTCATAGGACCTCCATCTCAACCAATATCATAGGAACTTTAACCCCGTCATCGATCAGTATCTCATAAGGACTCTAACCCTATCATCAATCAAACTCGTAGGGACTTTAACTCTATCATCAATCAATCTCAATCAATAGCTCAATGCTTGGAACAATCGTTAGGGAACAATCGAGTAGACTATCATTAGAGTTCATTTATAGAGACTCATAGGACTATCAAGCTCTATCAACTCATCATCATTCTCTCACCACAATCACAATCGCAATTAATAATCTCACGTTAAGGCTCTAGACTCAACCCATAGATTCATTCATGCATGCTTTCAAAGTTAACATGTAAAGTTATGTAATTTCTCATGAAAATGTCCAATTCAAGAAAATAAGCTTATGAGGATCATCAACATATGGAAATACATGTAATTAGATATAATTTGTGAGAAAACATTCCAGAATCAATTTAAGAAACATGTACGGGACACATGGATACTCAACTCCTCTATGACCATCTTGGGGCACATAAGAGGACATTCTCATGCTTTTAGTTTGGCCTTACATACTTGGGATGAAGCTCTCAACAGTCACTTCAATGATTTCCTCTTGAATTCATCAACCTCAACCTCTTCTCCTCTTTTCTTAAGCCCTAGTCTTGCTAGATTGATAAAAAGGACGTAAAACGGGGTTTTAGATAATTTTTACGTCAAAATAACCTAATTAGACCGTGTATTGAGTTTAGGAGGGATTGGAAATTTTTCGGAATACCCCTCAAAAAATTTAAAAATTTTTTAGATTCGGAATAACCCAGTCCACTACGCAGACTGATTGCGTACACTGTATTTTTTTCTGAAAAGTTTCTAAACGAGTTTTTCCATCCCATAAAAACTTTTTGAAAAAAATATAAGTGTAAGTCCGCTATAAAGGCGCGATGTGCCTCCATCATGCACCGTCACTATTTCGATTTTTGGGCCAAATAATTATCTTTTATTTCGATTTTTAGGTCGAAAAATTATCTTTTTATCCGGTCGCTCTAAAAATCGACCGAGTCCATTTTTTCTCTCAAGTTTTTCGTGTTGATTACAAATTCAATCTCGGATTTGCTATACGACATCTCCCTTCTAGGGGTATTTTGGTAATTTCACAAGGCGTCACATATCTGGTCAAGAATTATTGGCAAGGTACATTAATGCACCAAATACACTGAGATATGGTACTTCAGAACCAACGAGCTCTTCCTCGTTTTCATAAGGCCGAAATGGATCTTTATTAATATCTAGTGATCTCACAATCATTGGGCTACTTTATGGATGTGTTTTATCCATATAAAATCTTTTTACAAGATTTTTAGTATATGTTGATTGATGAATAAATATACCATTTATAAAATTCTCAATTAGTAGACCAAGACAAAATTTTGTCTTTCCAAGGACCTTCATCTCAAATATTTTTTTCAAACATGCTATTGCCTTTGAAAGCTCTTCACGAGTTCCAATGATATTCAAATTATCAACATATACAACTATTATAATAAAGTTTAATCCAGAACTTTTAATAAATACACAAGAACATATTGAGTCATTTTTATACCCTTCTTTCAATAGGTATTCGCTAAGGTGATTATACCACACGCGGCCCGATTGATTCAATCCATATAATGATTTTTTAAGCTTTATTGAACACATTTCCCGAGAATCTTTATATATTTCAAGCATTGTCAATCCTTCTGGGATTCTCATAAATACATTGTTATCTAATGAGCCATATAAATAGGTTGTATCGCCATCTATCAGATACATATCAAGTTTCTCATGAACTGCCAGATTTATAAGATATATGAAGGTGATTGCATCCACAAGAGAATATGTCTCCATATAATCAATGTCAGGTCTTTGCATGCTTTATATCTATCAACTTCATTTTTCTCATTTCATATTCACACAAAGACCCATTTGTACTCCACTAGATTTATACCATCAGGTGTTCGGACTATTGGTCCAAAAACTTCGCGTTTTCAACCGAAGCTAATTCAACTTGAATAGCATCTTTTCATTTTGGCCAATCATTTCTCTTTCTACATTTATCGACAGATTTTGGTTTAAGATCCTCATTTTGCTTCATTATTTCAACAATAACATTATACGTAGAAATATTGTTGAGAATTATATTATTTTGGTTCTATAATTTCCTCGATGAGACATAATTTATTGAGATCTCTTCATTATTTTTAGGCGCCTGAACCTTCTCTAAAGTTTCATCAATTATTATGTCTCGTTTGTCCCCGCTTGAGAAAGTTCTTTTTATATAGTGTGACCATCTTTATTATTTACTCCTTTCCTTTTTCGAGGGTTTTTATCCTTGGAACCTTTTCATCAATTATTATGTCTCCTTTCTCCCCTTGAACATTTCAAGCGTGATTTAGAATAATTTACATTAATTAATTGTCCTATTGGGACATCAACTTGAATTGGAGCATTAACAACTGGAATATGAGATTTAATAATTCTTTATAGGTCAATGAATGCATCTGACAGTTGATTTGCAGTATTATACTAATGAATTATCTTTTGAACTTCATGTTCACATTTTTTGTTTGAGGATCTAAATGTGATAATGATAATGCATTCCAATCTATCTCTTTCCTCAGCTGTTTATCTTTTTCCCCTAATGTTGGGTATTCTAATTAATCAAAATGACAATCAGTAAATCTTGTTGTAAATAAATTTTCAGTCATAGGTTCCCAATATTTTATAATAGAAGGAGATTCATACACAACATATATCCCCAACCTTCTTTTGGGACCCATCTTTATGCGTTGTGGTGGAGAAATTGGAACGTATACCGCACATCTAAATATTCTAAGATGGGAAATATTGGACTCCTGACCAAAAGTCAATTGTAATAGAGAGACTTTATGATAACTTATGGGTCTTATACGCACAAGATTTGTTACATGCAAAATAGCATAACCCAATAATGAAGTGGGGAGTTTTTTTTCATAAGCATTAGTCTAGCAATTAATAAGAGGCGTTTAGTTAATGATTTCGCTAGACCAATTTATGTATGAACATGAGCAATCAGATGCTCAATTTTTATCCCAATTGATATACAATAATCATTAAAAGTCTAGGATGTAAATTCACCAGCATTATCAAGAGGAATTGTCTTAATTGCATAGTTTGGAAATTATGCTCGTAATTTTATTAATTGGGCCTGCAATCTCGCAAACTCCATAATAAGCACACATGTGACCATCTTGTAGATGCATCTATTAAAACCATATAATATTTGAGTGGTCCACATGATGGGTAAATGGGCTCACATATATCATCTTGTATACATTTCAGAAATGTTGGAGATTCGATTGCCACTTTTGTTATTGATGGTCTAGTAATCAATTTGTCTTGACAACATGCAACACAAGAGAATTCCTTAAATTGAAGAAACTTTTAGTTCTTCAAAGAATGTCCATGTGAATTCTCAATTATTGTGCGCATCATATTGAATCGGAATGGCCCAACCGATCATGCCAAATTATAAAATCATTTGAGTTAGTAAACCAAAAGGTTTACTATGGCATGTGTTTCAGTCATGCTATACTTGTACAACATAAGCCAGATGAAAGAGTAGGTAATTTTTCAAGTATAAACTTTTTACTTGACATCATTGTAGTAAAATAAAGATACCCATTATTTTCATCATTTGTAGCCTCAGTATGATAGCCATTTTGGCGAATATCTTTAAAACATAATAAGCTCCTTTGAGACTTACTACAATATAATAATTTATCAATTGTTAACTTTGTTCCTCTGGTAAGAATTAGATTAGCTTTTCTGGAGCCTTCAATTAATTTTGTGCAATCAGAAAATTGTATTAACATTAGCTTCTTCAATAATCAAATAAGAGAAATATTTCTTATCGCTTAAAATAGTATCTGCTGCAGCACTATCTATAAGGCATATATCATCATAATTGATTTTCGGTCCAATCGATGACCGAGAAATTTTCATACTCTTCATAAAGATTAAAAGAACATTATAAGGACATGAAAAACTATCTTGACAAACTATAAAAAGTAGTAAAGATATAATGCTTCGCATTTAAGAAGGACAACATAGTTACAAATATAATAGAGAATAATACCTATACTTCTGTTTTTATTTTTCAACTAGATGATGAGTTCTTTAGTCAATATTCTCATAGAAGTCTTCATCTCTCAACTGCGTATTATTTGAGAAGTGTTTGAAGTCATCATCACCTTTATAAGTAAGATTTTCCTCAATATCATCATATTTATTTGGGGGAGTTGCTCCACTATCATCATAATAAAATGTCAAGTGTGCCTCCACATTATTTGTTTTCTTTTGAGGGAGACTTGATAAAGCTTGACAAAATGATCGAGCGTATGACAATCACATGCCCGATGTCCTTTCATGCCATATCCATGATAAATATTAATTCTTCCCTTGGAAGTATTATTTTGAAAAACTCTGTTATTCTCATATTTATTTTCATGATGATGATAATTTTGTCATCAGCCCCCACGCCCCTCACCTGTGTCCTCGACCATGATTGCGACCACGATCACGGTAATTATTTTGTCTTATTTCAGACTGATTAGACCTTGCTTCAACATTCGCTTTAGGGAATGGAACAAACCAAGTGGGTCTGGCTTCATGATTTCTTATTAGCAAAGTATTATTTTGCTCAGCCACAAGTAGACACGTAATTAACTCAAAATTTCACGATATTGTTGTTGTAGCAACACATTTGAAGCATGAAAGGTGGAGAGAGTTTACTCAAGTAAATCATCATCAGTGATAGTATCTCCACATAATTTTAATATTGAGCTTACTTTATGAATAGCAAAATTATATTCAGTTACAGATTTAAAATATTGAAACCGAAGATGTATCCATTCATATAGAGCTTTTGGTAATACAGTAAGCTTTATATGATCATATCAATCTTTAGATTATTCCACAATTCAAGTGTATCTTTCACAATTAAATATTTTATTTTTGAATCTTCATGATGATGATGACGAACAAAAATCATAGCTTTTGCTTTATCATGACTTGATATTTTATTTCCTTGTTTAATAGTGTTTTCAAAACCTTTATTATCAAGGTGAATTTCACCATCAAGGATCCATGATAAATAATCTTTTCGATTATATCAAGTGCCACAAATTCATGTTTTGATAGGTTCGACATGATGACAATATAAGAATGATCAAAGATGACTTGTGAATGAAACCTTTTTTTTTTTTTGATGCAGATAAATTTAAGTAGATCCTTAAGATATAAAAACAAATTAGTCACCGATTAATATATTATCTAATTAATCTTCAACTAACTCAAAGTAAAATGAGTAATGGAATATAGATATATATTAAACAATAGTCCTATTATAAAATAAGTTATAATAATATAACATGCTTAAATGAAAATTTGTTCAAGAAATAAGATATGATGATAATACTATAATTTATGTATTATAAGATATAAGAATAGCTAGAAGAAGATTGTATATGTACTTATATCGGAGCTTCGTGCTGATAACGTGTTGTGAAATGATAAGAATATAGTAAACCTAAGAAGGAATATAACAGAGAAGATGTAGTAGTATTTCTTGTTCACTCTTGCTTCTTTCTTTTTCTCTATATATTTTGCTACAAGAAAGAGGGGTATTTATGCTTGTGTATACATGGTCATTTATGGTTTTCTCATTGGGGTGTATACACTTTGTATATCAAATATGTTACATGGATAATTAAGTTACAACACTAATAAAAAGGAGTGTAAATCCATCTTACACATATGTGTAATGTGTGTATGTTTATGTTGCCACTATATATATCATGTGAATACAGAAAATATTTATTTGGACATTCATTTTACAACATTCCTGAGTTTGTTTTTGTTGGAGGTATGAAGCAATTATATTATATGAAACAATAAGAAGCAAGAAAATTTACACGAGGTATTTGAATTAAAAGTTTTTGACATATAAATTATTTATTATTAAGATAATTTATTATTTATTTATAAATTATAGTTTCACCAAATTCATTAATTCAAAATAAAAATTTCATCGGATTTAAGAAAATAATTCAAAGATAAGACCGCATAATTTGATATAATATCAATCTAAATATACAAAATTTATACGTACAGATAACTAAATTTGAATTGAAATAAAGTTTCATTTGATGAGAATCATTAATTGGAAATAATCAAATACCACATTTAAAGATAAATCTGAGCTCTTTAAAAAAAAATACGAAGATTTCTGTAAATTCCTTTTCATTTTATCCTCTCGCCCTTATATAATTCATTTCACAATTATTATCATGTTTTGTAAATTAAAATTAATCGGATCGATATAATTTGAATATGTCCAATTTAGATATTACATAAAAAAGTAAAATATAATAATAGATAAATAAATAATTATAGCAATAGTAGTAATAATTGAAGTAGTAGAAACAAAGTTTTATACGTAGTATTTCTTTGAAAGAGTTCTATTTTCATTCATCCTTCTAGCTTTATCAATCTTTTGTAACTTTATATGAAAATTTAAAAAAAATCAGAAATTAAATTTTATACGTAAAATTTTTTTAAAGAGTTCTATTTTTATATATTCTTCTAATTTTATTTAACTTTATCTCTGAAAAATAATAACAATAAGTGGAGAGTTCTATATACACTCTCATACTATTTCATGAACTTATCCGTACAAGTATCATGATCCGAAAATCGGGCGTGATGGAACTCACCTAACCCATCAAGGCGAGTCGGCCCAACACCTAATATTCCTGCATAAAAATAATAGCAGAAGATAAACAGTCTAAATAGGATAGATAAACATACTAAATCAAAACTAAAACCTTCTAAAGATTGAAGTCACATGTACAAGCCTCTACATACAGAATTCTCAATGAAATACATGTCTCAAATATCTGGTCCTCAAATAGAAGATATAGGCAGCTATCTCACGAATAATCTGAAATCTCGATCCAACAAAAAAGAAAGTCAAGCTGGGTAGACCGGGTTTACAACTTACAAAAATATAGTAAGGGGTGAGCACAAACAACATGATACTGAACAAAAGGAAATAACCTAGAGTAAAGCAATGACAAAGACAAATACTCCTTAACACCAACCACATACCACCAAACTACAGACCTGCACTCAGAAAAGTCCCACCAGAATATAATATTCATTTCACAATAAAGTAGGAGTAGCGCTCGATAAAATTACTAAAATACCCATGGAGGGGGGTATGCGCATAACACATATTCCAATGCTCGTATGACAAATTCGAGAGCGGATTTGTGATTAGCATGAAATATTGAGTGGGAAAATGGTCTTGGTTGATTCTTAGAATGACCTGATCAAAAGATAATTTTTCGATCTAAATGCGCAAAATAGAGTTGGTGCACGACAAGAGCGCGTCGCGCCTCCATCGCGGACCAGAACTTATATTTTTTTGAAATTTTTTTACGGGTTTGAGAAAACACGTTCAGAAATTTTTTCTGAAAATACACAGTGCGCGACCAGTCCGCATCGCAGACTTGGTCTTTTCTAAGCTAAAAATTTCTAAATTTTATGAGGGGCATTCTGGTCTATTCCCAACCCCTCTTAAACTCTATACACGATCTGATAAGGTCATTTTGATGTAAAAAGGGTCTAAAACCCCCCATTCTAAGTCCTATTCCATAATCTAACACGGCTAGGGCTTGAGGAAAGAGGAGAAGAGCTTGAGTTTGAGAGATTTGAGAAGAAATCCTTGACGTGACTGGTTGATACCTTCATCCCAGGTATGTAAGGCTAAACTAAAAGCATGGGATCATTTTCTCATGTGCCCCAAAGATGGTTATAGATGAGTTGATGGTTCAAGAGTCTACATGCATGAATCCTTGATGGTTTTTCTTAAAGTTCTATTTGAATTCACATTTTTTCCATGTTGTTGATCATCATAAACTTGTTTCCTTGAATTGAAAATTTTCATGAGAATTTGCATAACCCTATATGACTATTTGAAAGCATGCCTAATGAACTTGAGAATTGAGTCTAGAACCTTCAGTTGAGATTGTGATTGTGGATTGTTAGGAGAGAATGATGATGAGTGGATAGAATTTGATTGTCTTGTGCGTCTCTACAAATAAACTCTACCGATGGTATATTCGATTGTTTCCTAATTATTGTTCTAAATCTTGAGTCATTGATAATATTGATTGATGATAGGTTTAGAGTCCCTATGAGATTGGTTGAGATGGAGGTCTTATGAGCATTAAGTCATGGGAGGAGTATCGAACACTAAAAGAGTGAGAGTTAGTCTGACTTGAACTCGTTAAACTACGTCGCCAAACGTAGGTGAGGCTTAGAACTATCACATGTACTGTGGTTCCCTCTTGAGTAGCGGTCCCTGAAAGCAATAGTAGACTTGTTAAGTACTGACTCCATATTGGGTGAGCTGATATGGTTTCAATTCGTTCCCTACCTGGCAAGTTTGGAACTTCTATGGCAACATTAGCGTGATTGTTGTACATTCACTGGCTCATAAGTGATTGTTGTCGGATAAGAGAAACTCCTACAAATTTCCTACCTTGAGTACTCTGAGTTGAGATGAGATGAGATGAGAGGAGAGGAGGTGAGCTACTTTGAGATGAGTCTGAGATGATTGATGAGTTTGAGTTGTTGACAGGTCACTTGTCTACTCCTTATTGTTGCATAGATAGACATTTGATGATTTGATGTTATTTGATGATTATTTTGAGTTGATGTTGTTTCCATATTATTCTACCTGTTTCTATTTTACTCAGCTATTTTACATACCAGTACATTCCTAGTACTGATGTCCCTTTTGGACTACATCATTTTATGATGCAGGGACAAATACTAGAGATCATCAAAAGGCGCTCCGTTGAAGATCCGAGATTCGCAGCTAATTGGTGAGCCTCCTCTATTTCGGAGGATCCACTACTTTTACTTCATCATGCTTTAGAGTTAGATTGGTCTATTTCCTTTATTTTTTATTTTGGTAGCCATGGGTCTGTCATTGACACCACATGATTAGTGATAGAGGCTTCCTAGATGATGGTTGGACGTTGATGTTGAGATTGTGAGCTAGTTTCTTTCTACTAGCCATTTTTATTATCTATATACTTAGAGACTTTAGATAAGATGTACCCATTTACTTACTTTTATTTTCGCCGTTCAGATGAGTTATTTGATTGAATGAATGTGAATAGGCTAAGTGGTTCACTTGGGGACTAGTAATATTCTCTAGTTGCCGGCCACACCAAGGGTACCCTCCCAAAGCGTGATAAACTTGGTATTCAGAGCACAGATTTCAAGTGTCTTAGGGAGTCTGTGAAGTCGTGTCAAGTAGAGTCTTATTTATGGGTGTGTTGTCGACCACATTTCATAAGCAGGAAGCTATAGGACAATACGAATTGTTACACTTTTCTTCTCATTCCAATTCATGTGATGGAGTTAAACTCTATGAAAGCTCTCTTCTAATTCGTGTTCTATGCGTGCAGAACTAATAACATACCTCCCAGAAGAGGGGACGTCCTGCCAAGCAAGTTGTTAACCCACCTGAGCCTCAAGTACCCGAGGAGCCTTTGGACCAAGCTATCCCTGTTGAGCCGGCCCCTTAAGATGAGGTCTCCAATGCTGAGCTACGCCGAGCTATTTGAGCTCTAGCCCAAGCTGTCACAACACTTGCTGTGAGACAAGGAGCTGATAGACAAGATGCTCATGACACCTTTAGATTGGAGAATTTTTTAGAATGAATCCGCCTGAGTTCACGGGGTCCACATCCATTGAAGATCCTGAGAACTATATGGAGGAACTTGAGAAGGTGTTTCAAGTGATGCATATGACCGATGTTGATATGGTTGAACTGGTTTCTTACCAACTCAAGGGTGTGTCCAAACTGTGGTTCGACCAATGGAAGAAAGGTAGAAGGGACGATGCTCCATGTTTGACTTGGGCACTGTTCGAGGAAGCCTTTTTGGGACGCCTCTTCCCAATAGAAAGAAGAGAAGCTAAGGTGAGAGAGTTCCTGAATATGAAACATTGCTCTACGACTATGCAAGAGTATGAGTTGAAGTTCACGCAACTATCTCGCTATGCTCTAGACATGGTTGCTGACATGAGGGGAAGGATGGGGATGTATGCTGATGGGTTGAATAGAGGGCCCAAGATGGATGATAGGGGAGCAATGCTTGTGAGTGATATGGACATTGGGAGATGATGACATTTGTGCAACATGTTGACGAGGAGAGACAACGTGACAAGGAAGAGTTCAAGCGTAAGAAAGCTAAGACATCCATCCATGAAGTTGGAAGGAAAGGGAATGAAAACTGAATTCCAGCATCATCATCTGCTAGTGCACCTGTGCCTAGAGGCAGGTATGATCAGAGATCTCAGAATGTAGGAAGTCCCAGACCTCAATCGCAAGCTAGCGTGGCCCAAGGTTCGCAAGGTAAGCCATCGCGTGATAAGTATGGCCGAATGCACTTGGAGAGATGTCGTGACAGGAATGAAGTATGCTACAAATGAGGCCAAGCGGGTCACTACTAGAAATATTATCTAAGGTGGGCTGACCGGGCTCAATCTACTACACCAGCCCTACCAGTTAGAAGAAACCAGACGGGCACTACGTCAGGCGTAGGTAGAACAATAAACCGCTGTTATGCCATGGGTAGTCGCCAAGATCAAAAGAACTCCCACATATCGTGACAGGTATGATTCAATTCTTTAATATTGATTGTTATGTTTTCATGGATTCGGCTGCCATATTGTCATTTGTATCTCCTTATGTGGCAAGTAGATTTGATAGAACCCTTGACCTTCTTTAAAAACCCTTTGATGTTTCTACTCCAGTAGATGAGTCTCGGGCTGAGAGAATCTATAGAGCTTATGTAGTTTCCATTCATCATAAGGATACTCTTGTTGATTTGGTTGAGTTGGAGATGGTTGATTTTGATTTGATCCTTGACATGGCTTGGCTTCACGCCTGTTATGTCTCTGTTGATTGTAAATCTAGAACTGTTAAATTCCAATTCCCTAATGAGTCAGTTCTAGAGTGGAAGGATGATTCTGTTGCACCAAGAGGGAAGTTCACCTCATATGTTAGAGCCAGAAAGTTGATTTCCAAAGTTTGTATCTATCACCTCGTACAAGGGAAATCTGATGATGTTGAGTCCCCAACTTTTGAGTTAGTCCCGATTGTTAATGAGTTTCCGAAAGTGTTTTCTGATGATCTTGCTGGAGTCTCTCCTGATAAGGAGATCAACTTTGGGATTGATGTTCTTCTTGATACCCAGCTTATTTTGATTTTGCCTTATAGGATGGCCCCTGCTGAGTTGAAAGAGGTGAAAGAGCAATTGAAAGATTTTCTAGAGAAGGGCTTCATTAGGCTAAGTGTTTCTCCTTGGGGTGCGCTTGTCCTATTCGTGCGAAAGAAAGATGGGTCCCTTAGAATGTGTATTAACTATAGGCAACTGAACAAGGTCACGATAATGAATAAATATCCTCTCTCAAGGATAAATGATTTGTTTGAACAACTTCAGGGTGGCTCTTGTTTCTCAAAGATAGACCTTAGATCTGGCTACCATCATTCGAAAGTAAGGGAATGTGACATTCCAAAGACAACCTTTAGGACTAGATATGACCACTTTGAGTTCTTGGTTATGTCCTTTGGGTTGGCGAACACACTCGCAACCTTTATGGATTTTATGAATAGAGTATTCAGACAATATCTTCATATGTTTGTGATTGTGTTCATTGATGACATTTTGGTATATTTGCGGAGTGAGGAGGAGCACGCTAATCATCTCAGAGTTGTCCTCAAACTCTTAAGGACCATGAGTTGTATGCAAAATTCTTAAAGTGTGAGTTCTGGCTTAAGTCAGTGGCCTTCATAGGCCATGTTGATTTCAGCAATGGTATTCGAGTGGATGCCCAAAAGATTGAATCGGTTAAGAACTGGCCAGACTAACCACTCCGACTAACATAAGAAGTTTCTTCGGGTTGGCAGGCTACTACTACAGGTTTGTTAAAGGATTTTCATCCCTATCCGCACCATTGACTAAATTGACTTAGAAAAAGGTCAAGTTTCAATGGTCCGATGAATGTGAGATGAGTTTCCAAGATTTGAAAATGAGGTTGACTACTGCACCGGTCCTAACCTTACCCGATGGGATAGAGGACTTTGTAATTTATTACGATACTTCGAGGATTTGATTGGGACGTGTACTGATGCAAAGAGGGAAGGTGATAGCCTATGCTTCCTAGAAACTCAAGGTTCATGAGAGGAACTACCCAACCCATGATCTCGAGTTGGCAGAAGTAGTGTTTGCACTTAAAATCTGGAGCTACTACTTGTATGGAGTGTATGTGGATGTTTTCATTGACCACAAGAGCTTGCAGTATGTTTTTGGTCAGAAAGAGCTCAACCTGCGACAGAGGAGATGGTTGGAGTTGCTCAAGGATTATGAAATGAGTATTTTCTACCACCCAGGTAAAGCTAACGTTGTTGCTGACGCTCTTAGCAGGTCACGACCCATGTGGAGCAATGAAAGAAGGAGTTAGCCAAGGAAGTGCATCGCTTGGCCCAATTGGGTATTCAACTTGAGGAGAATAATGAAGGAGGAGTTGATGTTCATAATGGGTCCGCTTCAGCCTTGGTGGCAGAGGTGAAGGAAAAGCAAGACCAATATCCTGCCACACTCCAATTGAAGGAGGTTGTCCACAAACAGAAAGTGATGGTTTTCTCCAAAGGGGGAGATGGAGTGTTGAGATATCAGAATAAATTGTGTGTACCCAATGTTGATGGTTAGCTGTCCAGTTCTAGCTGGTCACTCTCCCATTGCACTATCTCACTTTACTATCAAAGGACATATCCTAGAAGACAAAAGAACTGAGTCAAATATTCTGGTTAGTAGTGAGGAAATTCTTATATAATGTTTATGTGAGATGAAGGAGATTGTAAACACACCATTCTCTGAAGACAGCTCAAGAGTCAATGGGTAATCCTATTCTAAAATCATTACTCCACAAGGTATTTTCCCTATGCCTGACTCTGTGCTTTATGAGATGAAGAGGATAATCACCCATTGTCTTATAAAGTAAGGATAAGGATGGTTCCCAATTCTAGTAAAGGGAAAGAAAAAGTGATCGAGAAAGAATAAATGAAGAAATAAAGTCATATGCTACTAGGGGAGCAATACATAAGTTACTGAGTGAATCCATGAAGGCAATCAAAGCTCATACTTCTGCTCAGAAAAGATTGAGAAAGTGCAAGGTAGTACAGAATTTCATCCTACAGAACGAAATGATCCATACGGTAGGAGTGAAACTAATTCTGATGATATTTTG
The DNA here is from genome assembly GCA_029948455.1 of Solanum rostratum. Taxonomy (NCBI): domain Eukaryota; kingdom Viridiplantae; phylum Streptophyta; class Magnoliopsida; order Solanales; family Solanaceae; genus Solanum; species Solanum rostratum. The sequence goes on from CM057051.1 coordinate 45,534,472, forward strand.
AAGGGTTGTGGAAAAGCAAAAGAAAAAATGAGTTAGAAAAGGAAAATTTTGGTGAGAGAAAGCAACCTAAAAGGAAAGTAAAAGTTACAACAAAGAGAATACGAGAAGACATCAATGAGCAGGAAATATTAGGTGAAGAGGGACCTAGTCCCAAGAAAAGAAAGAGAAAGTTGAGTATGTTCCAACCAAAGATGAAAGAGTGAAAGTACTTAATGGAAGAGTCTCTGACCCAGGAATTAGGTCTAAGACTTGTACGTGTGATTTTTCTGATGTTGTGGAGTTGCAAACTTGGACTCATATGTTTGTTGATAACAGTATAGTTTTGCATGAGGATCAAGTTAGGGAGTTCTACTATAATATAATATTTCCACATGATGAGAGTTTGAGTGCTCAACTCGGAGAAAGAAATTTATTTTTAGATGAGGCTCTGATGGGTGAAATATTATGTGTTCCTGTTGAAGGAATAAGGTCAGTTGCTATAAAAATGTGCACAAAAGGCTTTTTGAGTATGTGCGGTAAGCTGCCTAACTTGAGTGGAGTTGGTATTCCTAAGAAATTTCTGCAAGGAGTTCACCAACTCTTTTTCAAGTTTGTTGACAAGGTAGTTTTGCTAAGATCCAAAAAGAGGACTATAGCTTCTAGGGTAGATTTTTTCATAATGGAGGTACTCAACAAGTTTGAAGTGATAAATCTACTTGCTATCATCTTGGAGCACGTCCACAAAATTATCAATGTGAAAGATGGGAAGCACGGGATGGGATATGGTTCCTGTTGACAAAAATGCTCACCTACTTTGGTATTCCTCCAGGTGCTGGTGTGAAGGGGATAATGAAACAAATCTGTACTTTGAACACTCCGATAAAGTGTGAGTGTATTGAAGGAGGAACTAGACAAGTGAACAGAGTGTCTGAGCTACTGGCAAAACAAGAGCATCTGAAGAAGGAATTGGAGAATCTGACTGCTCTTTTGTGCAAAAAGGGACAAGAAGGAATTTGAGAGTCTAACTACTCTTTTGTGCAAAAAGGGACAGCTAAAGACTCAACTAGTTCCGGAAATATCTGAGGGACCTTGTGTTGAGGAGGTCCTCATGTTGAAAACTCTGAATGAGAGCCTAAATGCTCATACGACAGATCTTAAGGATAAATTGCTCAATCATCATGTTGAATCAGTTGCCCATCTCTCTCAAGTCATTCAGTCCCTTACCTGTAAAAAACCTCTCCTCTTTAAAGTTTTCTGATCCTTTACCTCTCCCTTGTTATTTACTTTGTTTTTAACATAGTTAATATGGTTCTCTTATGGCAAGTTATTGTCGTGTTTGATTGCAACCTTTTGATTTATGCATAAATTGCTTGTTTTTTTCTCTCTATGATCCTCTATTTCATTTCATTTATGATTATGTTATCTACTGACTTTGATTTTGTCACATTTATGTTGCATTAATTCTTGATTTATTGTCAGTTCTTTTTTATAACGCCAAAAGGGGGAAAATAATATGCTTTCAGATCAGAAAACATGTTGGTGAGATATTGGTGACAGGGAAAACTAATGTAGGAGAAATAGGGAGAACTTGTTGATAGGTGGGAACAAATGAGTACGCTGGTGGACTGCTTGACATATCATGGGTTTGTCATCATCAAAAAGGGGGAAAATGATCTTTTGTAGTTTTACTAATGTAACAAACCATGGAACTGATGAGTGACCTGATCCATGTATGTTGCAAATCTAAAAGCGTCACCTGACAAAACGTAAACTAATAATTTTGTTATTGTTGGTATGTGTCTGCTTATTGTGTAGCTGTTGTCTAGCCAATGAAAATGCTCTGAATGCTGCTGATGTTGGGTATGTATTCTATCTTTCTTGAGAAGAAAGTTTTGAGGGGGTTTTATGCACAAAAATTGAGTGGGTGTTTTTGTGAGGCTCTCATCCAGTACACTGAGAAAATCTTAGTTGCTTTTTCTTTGTGTATTTCATCATTCTTAGTTATTTAGTGCTTACATCTTGTAAATCAATTCCTAATGTATAAAGTGATTTGATAACTAGCAAGCTTTTGTTCTTCATTGTTGAGATATAGATAAAGTTAGCTATGGTGAGTTAGTGAAGTCTATGTTGGCTAGAGTTAGTACATTTAGTGGGCAACTGAGTAGCTGCTTTGGAGCATGAATCTGTGGCAGAGTTATCATAGTGAGGGGGAAAGAATTTAGAGTTAAATTCCTTGATTGCAAGAGTTCTAATCGCACACTTTGCTCCTTTGATGAGAGTGGAGTTTGATTGAAATATGTGAGTACAGGTCACCTCCCTTGAGCAAGGAGGTTTCCACATAAAACAACTTGTATGATTTTACTTTGCTTCGTTACTCTTTTTATTTCTTATTGATCAGTCAATGAATCTGGTCCTTGGACACTCAGTGGACATATAGATTCCATCATTAGGGCACAATTAACTACCATTAACTTTTGAATATTAAAATAATAAATATTTGAAAAAAATCAATCTTAAATATTACAGAGAGAGTACACACTTAAAAAAGAAAAAAAAATGCTTATTATTAGAACAAAACTGCTCTTAAAACTCTTACTAGCAAACTCCTCTCAACCAAATTTTAGAATATATTTGTCATAATTTTTTAAAAGTAGGCTAATCTGTTTTTCCCCATATATTTTCTCTTTAGGGGCAAGTTTTTAATTCCAATAACATGAAAATATCAAATGGATCTTCCTACCACCTTAAAAGAGTTCCTTTGTTTTATGACCTTGATATTATTAACAGATAATAATGTTACTCTTCAGTTAAAGAGTCTGTTAGTAGTTCTTGTATTTCAGCTATCTGAAGATATATATAGTTAGTCATCTTTATTATTTAGGATTCTAATAGTTACTTGTAATCCATGTTTCTGTTAGTATCACTTCTGTATCATCTCTATTTAAAGAGCATGTTGTACGTGAATAAAATAATTATTCTCTTCTATATCTCAAAACTTTATATGATATCTGGAGCCTTTCTTTTCCTCACAGAGTTCTGAGTTTCTTATTACCTACCCACCACTAATGACACTCACAGTTACAAATTTTGATGCATCTAACGCTACTGTCATATTCAATTCAACTTAGTTACCAAACTTTCAATCAAACTTTGTGGCAGCCATAACTTTTCCTTTTGGAAGGCCCAAGTGTCCATGATCATAAGAGGACAAAAGCTCTATTGAAATCTAGATGGGACTACCCCAGCCCCTGTTGGGACCACCACCAGCAACCTGTCAATTGTCAACCCTAATTATGTCAATTTGTTTCATCAGGCCCAGTTGATTCAAAGTGCAATTTTAGCATCAGCAGATCCAACTCTTGCTGCCATTGAAGCAGGTGCTACCACTGCCAAAGCAACTTGGGATTCTCTCCATATCGCTGATGCCAATAGGTCATAAACTTTCATATTCAGCTTGCGACATCGCCTCGCTCGTCTTAGTAAAGATATTTTCCCTTTAACAGACTATCTCAACCAAGTTTGATTTCTCTTTGATAAGCTTGCAACTGCAAGAGCTCTTGTCACCAATGCCAAATTCATTGTCAAGATTCTCACTGGTCTTGGACCAGAATATCAAGAAATTTCTACAGAAATTCGAGCACATGACACCCCGATTTCATATGCTGAAATGTTTGAAAAGCTTATTGATCATGAGTGTTTTCTTGCACATAATGTTACACCTCAATCCAACACAATTACTGTTGATGTTGTTCAAAACTCCAGCTCTCAAACAAGGATCAACTCTACCAATAATAATAGGCGTTCAAACAACTATCAACATCAACGTTCTCAATTAGAGCGTAATCATCACACCAACACATAAGATGTCACCTTAGTTTGTCAGTTATATGACCGACCTGATCGCATTTCTCGTGTTTGTCTCTCTCAGTCTCATAATAATTTTTAGTCATGGATCAACTTGGCTGGACAATACATGCAACAGTGAGCCCCATGGATAATTGATTCAGGGGCTACACATCATGTAGCATCGGATGCTAGAGTCTCAACAATGTTGCTGAATATAATGGTCCGGATGAAATCGCTATGGGAAATGGTAACACATACTAATTTCTCGCACTGGTAACACTGATTTATCAACATATAATTCTAGCTTTCAACTATTCAATATACTTCACTCCCCTTCCATTTCCAGTATCTTGATTCAGTTTCTCAATTTTGTCGTGATAATCAAATATATATTTAATTCTTTCCATTCTCTTATCTTGTGAAGGATCTGCATGCGGGGGAATTGTTAGTTCAAGGGAGGAGAAGAGGATTCCTTTATGAGTGGCTTCTAGACAAACCTACTTTGTCTTCTCAACCACAATGCAATATGGCTATGTCTTTAGATTTGTGGCATCGACGTTCAGAGCATCCAAAATGTCATACTTTAGATATGTTTTTAAATAAATTTTCCATTCAAGTTAAGAAAAATTATCTTTCCATTTGTACTTCATGTCAATCAAATAAAAGCACAAGCAATCTTTTTTTTTACAAATTCTTTGTAGAGTCACAGATCTCTTGAAATTATTTATAGTGATTATGGGGCCGATTACCAATTCAGCGCATTGATAGGAAAAGATAATATATGTCATGACCCAGGGCCTAGATGTGACACGACGAATGGGAACCCGAGGGTCCCCAAACAAGCCTCAATTATCTATATCCACATCATCGGTTCCAGAAGGACATATAGATAGCAACACATAGTTCTAAGGGGCGGGAGAATAGGACTCACGCTATGGGGGCACTACGGGGCTAGAGACCTCCCACAACAAAATATACATAAACCAAATAAGAATTTCCCATAAATCATTCCAACAAATACGTAAACCATATACCAAGCATAACAAGAGTATATCAAAAGAGTCTACATATTGCCAACGAATGCCTCTAATCGAGATGGAACGGGTGCCTAAACATGTTCTTGGCTCACCCTCAAATGAAAAAGGAACTCAAGATAGTAAAGGTAGAGGAAAATGGCTCGTCCTTGGAAAGTGGGACTCACCGCAATATTTTTCCAAATCGGATGACTCGTCAAATAGTTGATACTCGAAGTGCTCGGCCCCTATAGGGTAAAATCATGTAGGCATAAAATATATGTTAGTACGTTTGAATGTACTAAGTATGCGGGCATGCAACGCATATGACTTACCAGACCTGCATTTCAGTGTTAGATGTTAGATGACAAGGGCACATAATATAGAAAGAATCATATATCCAATGGAAATATATATACAAGATTCCATGAAATTTATGATGCATGGAATGCAAAAATGCTCATATATAGTGGGGATGGACTATAACAAAGAAATAAAACCCATGCGAGCTATTATATGAATTAGTCCGATAAAGACCTCCCGTCGGTTGGGGAAGATTACTTGCTAAAGGTAATCTACATCACACCTTACGAAATGCACCATTTCGGTGGATGGTCACCTTTCTTACGAAACTCACCATTTTAGAAGGATCTTCCATAATCATACGATATCATATCATAATCATAAATGAATAAACATTCCGTACGACCCAGCCATTTCGGTAGTGGCTAACATTCCTATGTTGGCACATAGTTCAAGGAAAGGGAGAGGGTCCTTGGGGATAGCCCTAATGCCCCCAATCCATCGGTGCTAAGTCAACAACATCCCTTATGAATACTTATACATATACGTGCTTTCAAGAGATACAATGTTCATTTTAAACCGTTTAATGCACATTTAGGCTCAAATGTGAAATCATAAATCATAATCATAATGCTCATGCAAGGAATAGCTCATCTATATATACGAAATGGTGTACGCACCCAAAATGCTCAAAGAGCCATAATCATAGACATGTATGTGGTCACATTCTTGTCAAAACCAATGCCTTACCAAAATCATATCGCAATAGTTTCATAAAATATAATTGGGCTTGACCCACTTCATCATTTCCATACAAACCAATATACATGAATGCAAATGCAATGCATGATGCGAGGTTGGCATGTGTAATATAGATCCAAGTGAAAATAAATATCATAATGTTTAATAGAGTAAATATATAATTGAATCAACCTCTAAAACATAGTATAAGTCACCCATGCATAGATCAACTTTAAAAGGGGACATGCATGTTCATAACTTCATAACTCAATATAAATCATCATAATATTGATAAAAGTGATTTGAAAGCATAGGTAGAATACAGCCCATACATCAATTGGATATAAGTAAATCAAGTAATGAAAATACATATTTAAAGTATACTAAATTCATGAAATCAATTGAAAGATTTTTTTGGGTCTTCTTGCGTGAAACGGACCAAGAATCAATCCCACATACCTTGATTGAGGAACTGAATTTTGGGAAGGACTTGGCTTGAATTGAACTTCAATTAAACCCTAGCCTTGAACCTTAAAAGGGGAGAGGGGAGAGTATTTTGGAGGTAATCTTGTGAGGGGTATAAGGTTTTTAGGAGAATGAATTGAGAGAGGAGGGGTATCAGCTGAATTAGGGGTTTAGGATAGGTAAAAGGTCAAAATTCATAATTAAAATAAATCTGAATTACATAAACGCTATTAATGAAACAGACAAAAATTGGAACTGTGAGGTCCACACGGTCTACTGCACAGTTCGTGAGACGTCACACTGACCGTGAAAACTGATTGTGAACCGTCACTTAGAAATTTTGCAGAGGGAATTTATTCGAAGCTAAGGGGTACCACATGGACGACTACATGGTCCTTGTGACTCCACACGGGCCGTGACATAGACTGTGTGATAGTACTTGAATTAATTCTGCACGGCAAAGTTACGAGACGGTACTTCCATACTTAGAAAAAATTACATAGCGAGTTACACAGAGGGCCACACGACCTGTGACACATCACACAGACGTGTCAGTGGCCGTGTGCCCTCACTAGGTCCGAAATTCCTCCATCCCAAATTTCCTTAGTTGTGAGCTGGACCAAGTGTCCCTCCACGGGAGGCCACACGATTTGTGTGGCTTCACACGGACCATGTGGACCTTCCATGGAGTGATGCCTGGCAGCTTCGCCCGGGACAGCACCAAAAGACCCGACAAATTTGGAAAAATCCAGCTTCTTACATCATCTCCCCCTTGGGAACATTCGTCCCCATATGTGCAAGAACAACGCTCGAAAGGCTTGACTTAGAGCATGAAACACCCAACATATGGTACAATGCATAGTTCATTATTTGAAAAAACTCATAAAGCCTTTAAACTCATATCAAAATCATATTCAAGTTATTCAAATCATTATAAAAATCCTTTTTTATGCATATGTATTCATGTCATGTCATGAGACTCAAGAGGGAAATAAATGGAACCATTTAATAAGGGAGAATCCTAGTATCTTAGGCTTGATTCATTTGGAAAAGATGAGGGTACCGCTTCACCATGTCTAGCTCCGCCTCCTAAGTAGCACTCTCCACATGTTGATTCCTCCAAAGCACCTTCACCGAAGCCACGTCCTTATTACGAAGCCACTTTACTTGCCTATCCAAGATTTCCACCGGGATTTCCTAATAAGACAAGTTTTCCTCAACCTCAATCCCTTCCTAGGGCACAATGGTGCTAGAATCACAAACTACCTTCCTTAACATAGACACATGGAAGACTGGGTGAATAGAACTCAAGCCCGGAGGAAACTCCAATCTATAAGCCATACCTCCAACCTGCTCAACGATCTCATAAGGTCTAACATATCGGGGGCATAGCTAGCCCTTCGTACCAAAACGTGTCACGCCCTTTATAGGTGAAACCTTCACATATACCTAATCCCCGAGACGAAACTCAAGATTCCTTCTCTTAACATCCGAACAAGACTTTCCATGACTTTGGTCCATTTCTAATCTTTCTCTATTCACTTTCACCTTTTACATTGTCTCCATCACTAGATTGGGGGCAACTAGGGCCATCTCTCCCAACTCAAACCACCCAACCGGTGACCTACACCTTCTCCCATATAAGGCCTCAAACAACGCCATACCAATGCTAGCATGAAAGCTATAATTATAAGCAAACTCAATGAGTGGAAGGTGGTCATCCTAGTTTCCCTTAAACTCCAACACACAAGCCTTCAACATATCCTCTAAGGTTTGAATAGTCCTCTCAGCTTGCCCATCGATCTGAGGATGAAAAGTGGTACTCAACTTAATATTAGTTCCAAGTCCCTTCTTAAATGACCTCCAAAAGTGGGAAGTGAATTCAGTACCATTATTCGATATAATGGACCTAGGCTGTCACGCCCTACGCCCCATTAAGGCGGACTGGCACCCGTTGCCGACAAGGCTCGGGAGAACAAACATATAACTATGCACCTGCTATGAACATATAAGAGGTTTCCATACTCAACATGCTGCTACAAGAAAGTAGACTACATTAACAAACCAAAAGTAAATGCATAAGACTAGGCCGTTGGAGACACGATGTCTATAATTCACTATTTGACCACACTTTAATTTACATTGTCTACAAAGCCTCTAGGTAAAGAACAATATCCATATGAGTCGGGACAGGCCCCGCCTCCTGACCAACTATACAATACAAAATGCAAGCTCTAGACACACAAGCTCTGAAGTAACCTGGAGCTCAGTAACAGCAGCTGGAAGTCCTGTACTCTTACTGGTGAGATCTAGTAACTCCTTTACCTGCAATATGAAATGCAGGTCCCCCGTAAGGGACGTCAGTACGAGATAATCTACTGAATATGTAAGGCAGGAAATACTGTATATGAAGTAAGAACTCAGATGAACTCACATACTGGTGTGTAAGGATAAAAAGACCACCTTTAGTCATACTGTGGAATCATCTACTTTATGTCTTTTTATTACTGTATCTTCCTTTACTGTATAATCTGTGCACAATATATCATGTAAATGACCAGCTGATCAGTGGTAAATCTGTAATGGGATCGACCCTGGCTAGGTGATTGCTTCACCCCTCGGGCTACCACCCGTAAGTGAGATCGACCCTGGCTAGGTGATTCTTCCACCCCTCGGGTTATCACCCATTTATAAGCAACTGTAAGTTATCTTTTATTTACTTTGAGATGGTTCTTTTGGTGGTCATAACCTTTAGAACTGTAGGAATATAGACATGTGACATACCATACAAGATAATACCATAATGAAAAGAGAGATACACAACTAATGAACCGTATTGGAGATTAGATAATTCATGGACTTTGTTTGGTAAAAAGAAATTCATGTATATTTGGTATCCAAGTACAGATGCAGATATGACAATGGCTATGTATGGGTACATGTGAACATGGTACAGAGTGGAGACACAATTATTAGTGATGTCAAAATTTGTATGTGCCTTAATGTGCTAAGGAAGATTATAGATTTCATGCCAAGTAATAGGAAATCAAGTTGCCTTACATACCTCGTTGTACTATGTCGTTATTACCTCGGAGTAGTATCCTTTTCCTCCAAACACTTACCTACAATATATTAGGTGATAAAACTAGTGCTAGAAGCTAATAAGTACATCTTAGTAATCCAATTTCACCCAAAATAATATTCGGGCAGCAAGCTCGGAATTAACACCCAAAAAGTATTCTTTCGACATTCCCACTCCTAATAATATTTTCTAATACACATTCCCATATACATGTCATATCCAGCTATTTTTAGTCCCATAACAGCATTACAACAACTTATATAGTACATCATGACAACTCTGCACAACACGCAAGTAGACAACACAACATTGCGTCCTTCCGCTACATTTCGACGTCAACCATTCCAAATCCATTTCAACCTCAACCAAACTGTCCTCAACATATTTACACACAATTACAGTCCTAAAACAGTCCCTAAGTAGATGGAAATTATGAGATAACAATCCCCAATATTCAGTCCATGAATTCTTACTAAAAGCGGAATTAAGATATCATTCAAGAACTTATTTTTGCGGAAGATAAAAGTGGTCCAACAACCTTCTTACATCATTACAGACCCAAGAATTGTTAAAAATATACATATTACTTCATAACTCAGCCAACCAACACGATAAAAGTCTCTTATTTAACAAGAAAAGTGAACCACAATATTTGGAACACATGCTGTCCCAAAATTCCGGCACAATACAACCAACATACTCTTCATGTTTTTCATGGAAAAATTACACCAAAACATGGGTATTTTTACTTACCTTAACCCTCAAGGATTAGGTTCTCTTCAAGAACCCTAGAGGTGTGTCTTGGCTGCTTTAGAAAATAAGGAGAGAGCAAGAAGAAACTTAGAGAGAAATCTTAAATTTTGGCTTGAGAAAATGACTAAAAGTTGCTGCTTGTTGCTCCCTTTTATAGGCCACTTTTGGCCGACTTTATTTTGGGTTTTCAACCTTATTTTATTAAGGTTATGGGGCAGCAGCTTGGCCTTTTCATTTGGGCCTTATTGGGCTTCAAATGGGATGGGCTTTGTTGCAAACATTTCTCCTTTAAGCCCACTTAGTTTGGGCCCTAGTTTTTAATTGGGTTGTGATTGTAATTTTCCCCTTTTTCCTATTCATCTTGGGATGAAAATGTTGTCCTTTAATGATGCTAAACCATAGGCCCAAATGACATCCTTAACTCGGGGTTTATTCTTTATCGGACTCGAACAAATTCGGTGTTGGGCCTTGTCTCCATTTACCGAGCTTATTTAAGCTAAGCACGTAGGTGACTCACCTATTAGCTTCCTAAGTCCCACAAGCACCTCAATTCTTTTACTTCATTTAAGGTCACACTCTCCTTAACTTGACCAAAAAAATTATATACGCTTGGTCATCTTAAGCATTAGACGTACATGTAGCCCTTTAATCTAAAATTCACGCACTTTTAAAAATCTATGCGGATTTGACCCCGCCATATCATGTTTCATCTGCATTAGCCCATTACATGTAAGATATGGGGTGTTACATCCTCCCATCCTTAGGAACATTCGTCCCCGAATGTAAGAATAATTGAATAGGCTGAACAAGTTCAAACTTTCGTGTAAACAATCTTTTGAAAACATAATAAGAATTCATATTCACGTACCTACTAACCCCTCAACTCTGTATCTCGCACTTCCTCTTTAGCTTCAAATAAATAAGGGCATTTAGACCTCATTGCTTCCTCAGCCTCCCACGTTATCTCTTCTACTTGCTGGTTCCTCTAAAGCACTTTTACTGAAGGTATTTCCTTATTCCTTAGCTTTTCAATTTGACGATCTAGGATAGCAATAGGTACCTCTTCATAGGTGAGATCTTCCGTAACCTGCATATCTTCAATAGGAGTAATACGAGATGGGTCACCTATGCATTTTCGACGAATTGAGACATGAAAAACGGATGAACCATTGAAAACTCCTGGGGTAGCTCTAATTCATATGCAACTTGTCCAAACCTTTTAATGATCTTATATGGCCCTATGTAACGTGGGAATAGTTTCCCTTTCTTACCAAATCTCATAACACCTTTCATTGGGGACACCTTTAAGAACACCCAATCTCCTACTGAGAATTCCAGTCCTCTTCTTCTAGCATCCGTATATGATTTTTGATGACTTTGGGCTGTTTCTAGCCGTTGTCGTATTACCTTGCCTTTTTCCATGGCTTGTTGGACTAGATCTGGACCAAGCAAAGTGGTTTCACCCACTTCAAACCATCCTATTGGTGATCTACATTTCCTTCCATACAAAGCTTCATACGGTGCCATCTTGATGCTTGAATGGTAGCTATTATTATAAGCAAATTCAATAAGTGGAAAATGGTCCACCCAACTACCTTTAAAGCCTAATGCACAAACCCGTAACATATCTTCAAGTGTTTGAATGGTGCGTTCTGCTTGACCATCTGCCTGCGGGTGGAAAGCTGTACTTAAATTCACTTGTGTCCCTAAGCTCCTTTGGAAGGATTTCCAAAACATTGCGGTGAATTGAGCCCCTCGATCAGATATAGTGGAGATTGGGACCCCATGTATCCTAACTATCTCCTTGAGGTATAGCTTTGCATACTCTTCAGCCATATAGTCACTCTTAACTGGAAAGAAGTGTGCTGACTTTGTAAGTCTATCAACAATTACCCATATGGGGTCAAACTTCTGAAATGAGCGAGGCAACCCAGTAACAAAATCCATATTAATCATATCCCACTTCCATGTTGGAAGCTCTATACATTGCATATAACCTCCCGGCTTTTGGTGCTCTACCTTAACTTGTTGGCAATTCAGACATTGAGCCACGAATTCTGCAAGGTCCTTTTTCATACCTTCCCACCAAAACATTCCCTTCAGGTCATGATACATCTTAGTTGATCCTGGATGGATAGAATATCTTGAATGATGGGCTTCTTCTATTATCCTCCTTCTTAGTCCATTTATATTAGGAATGCACAATCTATTTTGGCAGTAAAGTACTCCATTTTGGGTACGTTCAAAGCCCTTCATTGTGCCTTGACTCACCTTCTCCTTAAGTCGCCGTAGAATAGGATCTTTGAATTGTTTTTCTCTTACCTCTGTTACCAATGAAGACTCCGCAGCATTATGCACAACAACCCCTTCTTTTGGAGTTTCAATGAGGCGAACTCCCAAATTGGCTAGTTGATGTAGATCCTTAGCGACTCCTTGACTTACCACGGTCTGATCATCGATATTCACAATTGCCTTACGGCTCAAAGCATTGGCTACCACATTTGCTTTCCCTGGATGGTATATTATATCAACATCGTAATCCTTTATTAGCTCCAGCCACCTCCGTTGCCTTAAATTTACGTCTTTCTGTTTAAATATGTATTGTAAGCTCTTATGATCAGTATATATGTCAACATGAACTCCATACAAATAATGGCGCCACATTTTCAAGGCAAACACAACAGCTGCTAGCTCAAGGTCATGTGTCGGGTAGTTTTTCTCATGTGGCCGCAGTTGTCTCGAGGCATAAGCAATTACCCTACAATGTTGTGTCAGTACACACCCTAAGCCAACCCCCGAAGCATCACAATACACCACATACCCCTCTGTGCCTTCTGGAAGCACTAGTACAGGTGCAGAAGTTAGCCTGCTTTTCAACTCTTGAAAGCTCCTTTCACATGCATCATTCCATTGAAATTTGGTCGCCTTATGTGTCACCTTTGTTAGAGGTGCAGAAATAGAAGAAAAACCTTCAATAAATCTTCTGTAATAACCTGCCAACCCTAAGAAGCTTCGAACTTTTGTGGGTGTTGTTGGCCTTGGCTAATCTTTCACCGCCTCTATCTTTTGTGAATCAACCCTTATTCCTTCATCGGATAAAATATGACCCAAGAATGCCACGGATTTCAACCAAAATTCACATTTGGAAAACTTGGCATACAATTGCCGATCATGAAGAACTTGCGATGCCTGCCGTAAGTGATTTGCATGCTCCTCTTCTGGTCTTGAATACACCAAAATGTCGTCTATAAATACTATCACAAAGACATCCAAGAATGGCTTGAATACCATGTTCATTAAGTCCATAAAAACTATTGGTGCATTTGTTAGCCCAAATGACATAACAAGAAATTCAAAGTGACCACAGCGTGTCCTAAAGGTTGTCTTGGGTATATCTTTCTCCCTCACCCTCACTTGGTGATAACCTAACCTCAAATCAATTTTTGAAAAGCATTTGGCACCCTGTAACTGATCAAACAAATCGTCAATCCTGGGGAGGGGGTATTTGTTTTTAATTGTCACCCTATTCAATTGCCGATAGTCAATACACATTCTCAAGTTGCCATCCTTTTTACGTACAAATAACACTGGTGCACCCCAAGGGGACACACTAGGTCTTATAAAATCCTTCTCTAGCAAATCTTTTAATTGCTCCTTTAATTCACTTAATCTTGCCGGGGCCATTCTATATGGAGGGATCGAAATAGGTTGAGTACTAGGAAGTAAATCAATGCCAAAATCTATTTTTCGTTCTGGAGGTAAACTTGGAAGCTCTTCGGGAAACACATCAACAAATTCATTCACTACGGGAACAGATTGAGGAGTTGGTGATTCAGCCTCCATATCCCTTACTCTAACTAGATGACATATATACCCCTTTGACATTATCTTCCTTGCCTTAAAATAGGAAATAAACTTCCCCTTTGGTGCCCCAACATTACCTTCCCATTCAAGGACTGCCTCATTTGGAAAGTGGAAATACACTCTCTTAGTTCGGGAATCCACAGTAGCATAGCAAGAAGCTAACCAATCCATACCCATTATAACATCAAACTCCACCATATCTAACTCAACAAGGTCCGCCAATGTGTCACGGTCACAAACAGTTACGACACAGTTATAATAGACCCTTCGAGCTATAATAGATTCACCGGTTGGTGTAGACACTTCAAATGGCTCATTCAACAATTTAGGTGTTCTTTTAAGCTTCCCAGCCACTAGTGGAGTGATATATGATAATGTAGAACCAAGGTCAATTAAGGCATACACATTATGTGAAAAGATGGACAATGTACCTGTGACCACATCGGGTGAAGCTTCTGAATTCTGCTGACTCCCCAGAGCATAAGTGCGATTCTGGACTCCGCTGGAGCTAGATGCTCCTCTACCACCTCTACCACGGCCTGTAGGTGTTTGCTGACCCCTACCTAATGGAGGAATTGACGATGATAATGCAACAGCTGACCCAACAGGTTGTGCTATATCACCCATACGTCTTCTTGGGCAATCTCTTATCATATGCCCTGGTACACCACACTAATAACAGGCATCTGTCCCAACACGACATAAACCTGAATGACTCCTCCCATATTGTTTGCAAGACCGCCTAGGAGGAATCTGCTGGCTGGCCGAATATCCTGTTGTCCGTGCACCTTATCCCTCACTTCTTTGATTAAACTAATTACCTCTAGGCCCTTGAAGTTGCGGTGGAGCACTGACTGCAGAATAGGAGGATGATGGTCTAGGTGGTTTACTAGGAAATCGGGGCCTAAAGTCACCTTGGGATGGTACAAACTGCCCTGTAGATCTGGCCCTCTTGGACTGGCCCCTTTCTATTTCTTGTGTCCTTCTCCTTTGCCTCTGATCCTCTAGTTTCTGTGCAAATGCTTGCATCCTTGCTATATCCATGTCTTTATTCAATGAAGCAATGGTACAGTCTCTTACCAGATATGTATCCAACCTATCCACATACTGATGAACTCTATCTGTCATAGTAGCAACTACATTAGGAGCATACCTGGCCAAGGAGTTAAACTGGAGGCTATACTCCCTCACGCTCATACCCTCTTGGTGGAGATTCAGAAACTTATCTGTCCGGGCCTCTCAGATCTCGTATGGAAAGTACTGGTCAAGAAAGGCCTCTTTGAACTCATTCCAGGTAGTTGGAGGTGCATCTATACATTTAGATTGCTTCCAAGCTTCATACCATAATATAGCCACACCCTTCAATCTATATGCTACCATTTCTACAGCTTCTGTACCACTTACATGCATAACATCCAAAGTACGTTGGATCTGGTCGATAAAGTCTTGTGGATCTTCATTAGGATCTGACCCGGTAAAGATGGAGGGTCCAAATTAAGGAAGTCATGTATCCACGTGCTAGCTGCCCTATTCGCACCATCTGCACTTACAACTGGGCCTTCTTGTATTTGGCTTTGGCTAGCAACTATACGGGTCAATAATTGGACCGCATTTCTCAGATCCTGCACAGCAGCATCAGCAGGTGGTTCTGGGGGAGTTTCACTACTACTTGGTTCATCAGGAGCTGGAGGAGTTAGACATGTTTGGGACAGAGACTCATCTTGGGCCTCATATCGTCGTCTCACCCGACTGGGTATACCAACTACCACTTCCACCTCCTTCCCCTTGCCTTTGCTTTTTCTTGTTTCAGGCATGCTTACTGTACAAAATGATTTAGAGGTTAGAAATAATCAACCTACAACACTTGGCTCTATGGCACGATCTAAAGAATGAAAAGAAAGTGACAACTCCTAAATGCCACGTAGCCTCCTGCTTATAAATGTGGTGCACAACACATCCATAAACAAGACTCTACATAGACACCGCTTTGTAGACTCCCTAGGACGACCCGCTCTGATACCACTTCTGTCACGCCCTACGCCCTATTAAGGCGGACTGGCACCCGTTGCCGACAAGGCTCGGGAGAACCAACATATAACTATGCACCTGGTATGAACATTTAAGAGGTTTTCATACTCAACATACTGCTACAAGAAAGTAGACTACATTAACAAACCAAAAGTAAATGCATAAGACTAGGCCGTTGGAGCCACGATGTCTATAATACACTATTTGACCACACTTTAATTTACATTGTCTACAAAGCCTCTAGGTAAAGAACAATATCCATATGAGTCGGGACAGGCCCCGCCTCCTGACCAACTATACAATACAAAATGCAAGCTCTAGACACACAAGCTCCGAAGCAACCTGGAGCTCAGTAACAGCAGCTGGAAGTCTTATACTCTTACTGGGGAGATCTAGTAACTCCTTTACCTGCAACATGAAATGCAGGTCTCCCATAAGGGATATCAGTACGAGATAATGTGCTGAATATGTAAGGCAGGAAATACTGTATATGAAATAAGAACTCAGATGAAATCACATGCTGGTGTGTAAGGATGAAAAGACCACCTTTAGTCATACAGTGGAATCATGTACTTTATGTCTTTTTATTACTGTATCTTCCTTTACTGTATAATCTGTGGACAATATATCATGTAAATGACCAGCTCATCAGTGGTAAATCTGTAATGGGATCAACCCTGGCTAGGTAATTGCTTCACCCCTCGAGTTACCACCCGTAAATGAGATCGACCCTGGCTAGGTGATTCCTCGACCCCTCGGGTTACCACCCATTTATAAGCAACTGTAAGTTATCTTTTATTTACTTTGAGATGATTCTTTTGGTGGTCATAACCTTTAGAACTGTAGGAATATAGACATGTGACATATGAACAACCATATAAGATAATACCACAATGAATAGAGAGATACAAAATTAATGAACCGTATCAGAGATTAGACAACTCATGGACTTTGTTTGGTAAAAAGAAATTCATGTATATTTAGTATCCAAGTACATGTGCAGGTTTGACAATGGCTATGTATGGGTACATGTGAACATGGTACAGAGTGGAGACACAATTATTAGTGATGTCGGAATTTGTATGTGCCTTTATGTGCTAAGGAAGATTATAGATTTCATGCCAAGCAATAGGAAATCAAGTTGCCTTAGATACCTTACTGTACTATGTCGTTATTACCTCGGAGTAGTATCCTTTTCCTCCAAACACTTATCTACAATATATTAGGTGATAAAACTAGTGTTAGAAGCTAATAAGCACATCTTAGTAATCCAATTTCACCCAAAATAATATCCGAGCAGCAAGCTCAGAATTAACACCCAAAGAGTATTCTTTCGACATTTCCACTCCTAATCGTATTTTCTAATACACATTCCCATATACATGTAATATCCAGCTATTTTTAGTCCCATAACAGCATTACAACAACTTATATAGTACATCATACAATAACTCTACACAACACGGAAGTAAACAATGCAATATTGCATCCTTCCGCTACATTTCGACGTCAACCATTCCAAATCCATTTCAACCTCAACCAAACTGTCCTCAACATATTTACACACAATTACAGTCCTAAAACAGTCCAAAAACAGTCCCTAAGTAGATGGAAATCATGAGACAACAATCCCCAATATTCAGTCCACGAATTCTTACTAAAAGCGAAATTAAGATATCATTCAAGAACTTATTTTTGCAGAAGATAAAAGTGGTCCAGCAGCCTTCTTACATCATTACAGACCCAAGACTTGTTAAAAACATACATATTACTTCATAACTCAGCCAACCAACAAGATAAAAGTGTCTTATTTAACAAGAAAAGTGAACCACAATATTTGGATTACATGCTGTCCCAAAATTCCTGCACAATACAACCAACATACTCTTCATGTTTTTCATGGAAAAATTACACCAAAACATGGGTATTTTTACTTACCTTAACCCTCAAGGATTACGTTCTCTTCAAGAACCCTAGAGGTGTGTCTTGGCTGCTTTAGAAAATGAGGAGAGAGCAAGAAGAAACTTAGAGAGAAATCTTAAATTTTGGCTTGAGAAAATGACTAAAAGTTGCTGCTTGTTGCTCCCTTTTATAGGCCACTTTTGGCAGACTTTCTTTTGGGTTTTCAACCTTATTTTATTAAGGTTATGGGGCAGCAGCTTGGCCTTTTCATTTGGGCCTTATTGGGCTTCAAATGGGATGGGCTTTGTTGCAAACATTTCTCCCTTAAGCCCACTTAGTTTGGGCCCTAGTTTTTAATTTGGTTGTCATTGTAATTTTGCCCTTTTTCCTATTCATCTTGGGCTGAAAATGTTGTCCTCTTATGATGCTAAACCATAGGCCCAAATGGCATCCTTAACTCAGGGTTTATTCTTTATCGAACTCGAACAAATTCGGTGTTGGGCCTTGTCTCCGTTTACCGAGCTTATTTAAGCTAAGCACGTAGGTGACTCACCTACTAGCTTCCTAAGTCCCACAAGCACCTCAATTCTTTTACTTCATTTAAGGTCACACTCTCCTTAACTTGACCAAAAAAATTATATACGCTCGGTCATCTTAAGCATTAGACGTACATATAGCCCTTTAATCTAAAATTCACGCACTTTTAAAAATCTGTTGACCCCGCCATATCATGTTTCATCTGCACTAGACCAGCACATGTAAGATATGGGGTGTTACATAGGCACACCATGCAACCTCACCAACTTTTGGATATACGACCTTGCGTAATCCTTGGCGCCGAAAGTAGTCTTAACCGGTAGAAAATGAGCCGACTTTGTCATCTGATCAACGACAACCCAAATGGAATCAAATTGCCTTCGGGCCTATGGCAAACCAACCACAAAATCCATGTTTACATTTTCCCATTTCCATGTGGGAATCTCAATGTCTTGGGCCAAGCCATCGAGCCTTTGGTGATTTACCTTCACTTGTTGACAACTCGGGCATTTGGATACGAACTAGCGATGTCTTTCTTCATACCATGCAACCAATACACTTCTTTCATATCCCGATACATTTTGGTAGACCTTGGGCGAATAGAATAATGAGAGTTGTGAGCCTCACTCATAATCACCCTTCTAAGATTATCCACATCCGAAACACAAAGTCGATCTTGGTACCGGAGCACCCCATCGCCCCTTTGGGAGAACACCTCGATCTCCTTTTCGGCAACCAACTTGTTCAATTATAGTAACGATGGGTCTAAATCTTGCTTAGCTTTTACATCACTCACCACGGAAGATTCTGCCCCGCTTTGAACACGAATACCAGCATCAATCGAATCGGCCAACCTAACACCTAACCTAGCTTACTGGTATCCCTTGCTATCTCCTTCCTTTCTTCCCCACCATGCGCCACACATCCCATAGATAGCCTGCTGAAAGCATCGGCCACAACATTGGCCTTGCTGGGATGATACAGAATAGTCATGTCGTAATCCTTTAGGAGCTCCAACCACCTCCTTTGTCTTAAATTGAGATCCCTTTGAGTGAAAACATATTGCAAACTCATGTGATCGGTGAACACATCAACATGAACCCCATACAAATAGTGCCTCCAAATCTTCAAGGCAAAAACTACTACCGCCAACTCAAGGTCGTGCATTGGGTAATTACGTTCATGCACCTTTGACTGCCTTGATGCATATGCTATTACCTTACCATGTTGCATAAGCACACAACCCAACCCAATCTGCGAGGCATCATAATACACCACGAATCCTTCCAAGTCGTTTCGTAAAGTCAAGATAGGAGCCGATGTAAGTCGATCCTTTAAAGTCTGGAATCTCTACTTGTATTTGTCTGATCACACAAACTTAACCTTCTTTTTGTTAGCTTAGTCAATGGAGAGGCGATAGATGAGAACCCCTCAACAGACCTTCTGTAATACCAGGGCAACCCAAGGAAAATTCAAATATCTGAAGGAGTCTACGGTCTGGGCCAATTCATCACAGCCTCGGTCATCTTTGGATCCATCTTGATACCATCACCGGACACCACATGTCTAAGGAAAGCCACTTTGCCCAACCAAAATTCACATTTGTTAAACTTGGCTTACAACGTCTTCTCTCTCAAAGTTTGGAGGACCATCCTCAAGTGATCCTCGTGCTCCTGCTCAC
Organism: Solanum rostratum; assembly: GCA_029948455.1. Lineage (NCBI taxonomy): Eukaryota > Viridiplantae > Streptophyta > Magnoliopsida > Solanales > Solanaceae > Solanum > Solanum rostratum. The sequence continues at coordinate 45,554,666 of CM057051.1, forward strand.
TTCGGGAGTAAATTAGAATGTCGTCAATGAAGACCACCACAAAACTATCAAGGAACGACTTAAACAACTGATTCATTAGATCCATGAACATGGCCAGAGCATTGGTGAGGCCAAACGACATCACCATAAACTCAAAGTGCCCATACCTTGTTCAAAAGGTTGTTTTGGGAATGTCACACTCCCTAACCTTCAACTGATGATACCCGGAACGAAGATCAATCTTTGAGAAATGAGTAGCCCCCTGAAGTAGGCCAAACAAGTCATCAATCCAAGGAAATAGATACTTATTCTTAACGGTCACCTTATTCAGTTGCGTATAATCAATACACATCTGAAGAGTCCCATCCTAATTTCGTACAAACAATGCTGGCGCACCCCATGACGATATACTACACGAATAAAACATTTCTCCAACAAATCCTTAACTGCTCTTTTAATTCTTTGAACTCCATCTGCGCCATACGATAAGGAGGAATAGAAATACGTTGAGTATCCAGAAGAAGGTCTATGCCAAATTCTACCTCTCTTTTAGAAGGAATGCCCGACAAGTCTTCGAGAAACACATCTGAAAACTCATTCACCACAGGGATTGACTCAAGAGTAGGCACTTTGGACTCCATATCCTTGACACTCACAATATGATAAATGCACACCTTAGAAATCATTCTCTGTGCCTTGAGGTAAGAAATAAGTCGACCTTTAACAGAGGAGTCACCACCCTTCCATTCAAGAACGGGCTCACTGGGAGGTTGGAACTTGACCTTTTGGGTTCTACAATCTTTAGAGGCATATGATGCATGCAACCAATCCATCCCAAGTATCATGTCAAAGTTGAACATCTCAAGTTCTACAAGATCACACGGAACGATTTGGAGCAACACACAAACAGGGCAACCATGATAGACTCTATGTGCAATAACAGATTCACCCACGTGAGTATAGACTGAGAAGGGATCCCTCAAAATCTTGGGACTCAAACAAAATTTAACAGCCAATAGAGGAGTCACAAAAGACAAATTTGCACCCGGATCAAGCAAAACATAAGCATCAAAATCAAAGACTTTTAACATACCAATCACGACATCCGGAGCTTTCTCAACATTCTTGCGTGCGTGGAGTGCATAGAATCGATTGTTCCTTGGGGCAAAACCTTAGGGAGCTCTTTGTTGGCCTTGCCCGCCTTGGGCCACTTGGCCTTGGCCTGTACGGGCATTCCTAGAACAAACAGTAACCTTGTGATTTTTATCACCACACCCGAAGCAAACACCCAAATCCCTCCAACAAACTCTCGTGTGGGGCTTCCCACACTTTTCACATAGAGGATACTCCTGTCCCCCACCAACCAGTGCCCTGGGAGAAGGTACTCAAGCATTAGGGACCCGAGCACCAGAACCTTGGCCCTATTGGAAGCGACTGAAGCCACCACTTCGAGAACCAGATAATCCACCATCAAAACAGGCTCTCTTGGGATCGTGAACCCTTCTCTCCTTGAGTTTCTCCCCTTCGATCTGTTCAGCATACAACATGAGTCTAGCAATATCCATATCTTGTATGAGCATAGCAGTACGACATTCTTTTACAAGCAAATCAGAGATACCCAAAACAAACTTGTGCATCCTTGCACGGGGGTCATCCACAAGTGATGGAGCATACTTGGAAAGCTTTGTGAATTTGAGGGCATAGTCCCTCACGCTCATAATGCCTTTCTTGAGATTGATAAACTCAGTTATTTTGGCCTCCTTAAACTCAGGAGAAAAAAGTGATCAAGAAATGCAAATTTGAACTCCTCCCAATCAACATCACTACCGCAAACCCTATCCATAGACCATTGAGTATACCATACATGAGCCACATCTTTCAGTTGGTAGGCAGCCAATTTAGCATTCTCTTCTGAAGTGATACCTATGATGCTCAATATCTTGGTAAGCTCATCAATGAACTCTTGGGCATCCTTATCAGCCTTTGACTCATGGAACTCCGGAGGATTCATCTGGGTGAAATCCCTCACCCTAGAAGCATGAGTAGGATCTCATGGCAAGTTAATCTGCCTTGTTTGAGAGGTCACCACCTGAGAGAGCATGGAAAAGGCTATACGGAACTCACCGTTTGAGATGGGTTCATCCATAGGCCTTTGAGGAGCCTGTTCCTCATTAGTCGTAGTCGGCCTTGGTGGGAGGGGTCTTTCTCGAGCCATCTTCTGAAATGGAGCAATGACACCATCAAGATAAGGGAACCAAGTATACTAGCCACAGCACGATATAAGACATGAAGAAGTGAGGAAATTCCTAGAACGTCTCCATATAGCCTCCCACTCATAGGCATGGTGCACTTCACACCCATGAATAGGACTCTACTTGACGCGGTATGTTGGACTCCAAGGACCATTTATAAACCTAAGGCTCTGATACCATCTTTTGTAATGACCCAGGGCTAGGGCCTAGATGTGATATGACGAATGGGAACCCGAGAGTCCTCAAACAAGCCTTAAGCATCTATATCCACATTATCGATTCAAGAAAGACATACAAATAGTAACACATAGTTCTAAGGGGCGGGAGAATAGGACTCATGCTATAGGGGAAATACAGGGCTAGGGACCTTCCAAACAAAAATATACATAAACCAAATAAGAATTTCTCATAAATCATTCCAACAAATACATAAACCAGATACTAAGCATAACAAGAGAATTTCAAAAGGGTCTACATATTATCCAACGAATGCCTCTAATTAAGATGGAACGGGGGCCAGGACATGTTCCAGGATCACCCTCAAATGAAAAAGGAACTCAAGATAGTAAAAGTAGAGGAAGATGGATCGTCCTTGGAAAATGGGACTCGCCAAAATATTTTTTAGAATTGGACTGCTCGTCAAACAGTTGATATTCAAAGTGCTCGACCCCTACATGGTTAAATCATATATGCATAGAGTATATGTTAGTACGTTTGAATGTACTAAGTATGTGGGCATGCATATGACTTACCAGATCTGCATTTGAATGTTAATTATGAGACCCCGTGTGTCTCGTCTTCCATTATTTAAATAGTGTGGTGGTATATAAGGCACATGTGATTTTTGCTAGCACCTAAGGATAATAAGGCTGCAAATAAGTGGTAATATCAAGGACCTAAAGTTTTAAGCCAAAGGAATACCCTAAATGTACGTTCGGGGTTAAAGAAATGACCCGAGTGGCACCTCACCCTTTTCGAAAGGTTTAAATTAGGTTTCACTTTTCAGATGGGACTAAAAATTTATAATTTTCTAATAATGAATTTTTAAAAGTTATTTTAATAGCAAAGATCATACATTAAGTTCTGGAATCAAGAGAGTTGCAAGAAAAAGGTTGGCAAAAGTTACCATAAATTTCCTTAAGAAACTCTTTTTAAATTTGGATCAAATGTATCAGGTCATATCTCCCAAAATATAAGGATTTAGAAGGTCTATGTCCTATAAAATTGAGGATCTATGAGTCTAGTTTGTAACTCACAAAACCTCGCATCAAACCGACCTCAGAATAAAGAGTTATGACCATTTTACTGAGACTGCCTGAGCTGGAAATGGGGTCATGGGTCGGGTCGAGTTGACCCAACTTAATGTCTGCTATTTTGACATTTTAAAGCTAAAAAATGAGCCATTTTCATCCCAAACCAGTATGAAACTGACGAGAAAGTTCCCAAGAGTTCTCTAAGTGATTTAGGTAAGTGTTTTGTATTTTTACCATTAAAATTCATCCTCATACCTAGAAATATGTGCCTTACGCTTTGCAATTGTTTTCCCCTTGTATTAGTTGTGTTTGGAGCTATTTTGGGCTGTAAAAAAAGTGGTGTTCTTCCTGTTATTTTTGGTTTGTAGCTGGTGTGTTCAGGTAATAGTTTTGGGGCTCTTTACGGTCAATTTTACGAAGTTTTACGGACATTTCCTTGCGTAAATGCTCCTTGCTGAATCTGGTAATTAATCTTAAATTTTTTACTGTTATAGGTGTCTTTAGGATGTGTAGATATAGTCGTTGTGAAGCTTAGGATGTAAGGAACAACTTTCATGAAGGAACTTTTGGCAATTGGACGTTCGTTGGAGAGATATGTTAAGGCTAAGATCGGTTCCTCCCTTTAGCGAAAAATCCGGGAAGTTTCCCAAAACGTCAAATGTGATATCTTACTATTCTGTTGCTAGAAAGACCTTTTGTGAAAGACATTGGGATTGCAGCTGAGTTATATTCATGATGGTATTAGATTGAAATTCCATTCATTTGCTTAAAATGGACATTCAATTTCTATATATCATTTTGTCGGTTTCCCGGCTACCTATTCATATGTTTGAGGCGTTTCTCTTCTTGGTATAGTGCCACTAAACTAAATGTAGAATGCAAAGGGAATGTAGTATTCAAAATCAGTCCTTCTTCCATACAAAAATATAATTGAAGCATTTAGCAAGTAATGCGTTGGTTTCCAATATTATTCCGTGAAATGTTCCTGTTTAAACTACTAAATCGCTTGATCCAATTTAACACTTTCTTTTTATAATTGACATGGGACCAAATATAAGCATTATGTAAAGCACCTTTATGAATATTTTCAAAGTTAAGGCTTCACTTTAAATGTTGGGTTAAGTTCCCAAACTTGTTAAAAAGACATGTATGACCCCACGAGCCATATGTATATGCTATGACAACGATTATGATGTTATGAGAATAAGTGTACCAATGAGCCAAGATTGGCTAAATGGCAATGACTATGATGCTATGAGAATAAGTGTACCAATGAGCCAAGATTGGCTAAGTTCTTGCTATGGCTTACTATGTGCATTCAACATTTATATCATACATTGCATGTTATGCATGGACTTCGAGCTATAATCGAAGGTATGAGGCTTATTTTCCCAAATATACATATGTATATGGTATAGATGGCAACTGGTTGGCAGATATGATGTCGGTTAGCTACCGGAAAGGACCACCAGTGCTAGCATTTGATTGGGTATGTCATGCATTGCATCTATATATATGTATTCACGACATGCGATACTCGAGCATACCATGCATTTATTTTTATCACTAGGAGGTGGCTTATTCGTCATTAAGGCTACTTGACTTTTGGTTACAGGTGGTATCTCCATTAACCCTTTTACTACGGTTATCTATGATTTTACTTCCTATCTTACATACCAGTACATGTTTATTCGTACTGACGTCCCTTTGCCTAGGGACGCTGCATTTTATTTTGTGTGTGCAGGTTCAGGTAGGGGTTCTGATTTACCCCGCCACTAGGAGCCTCGTTCAGTTGTGAGTTGGTAAGCTCCACCTCTTTCTGGAGCTTTCACATGATGTTTACTTTTTGTTGTATAGTTAGGTATGACGGGGTGTGTTAGCGATTCTCTTAGAGGCTATTGTGGATATGTTATTGCGAGTTGGTCCTTTTGTGCCTTTCAATCTCCAGTTATAAGATTGGTATGTATATATGGTGTGTGCCTGTACCTCTGTGGCGGAAGCCTTGTCGGCTAGCAAGTACTTTATCATTTGGGTTTACTTATCTTGATGTACGTGATTTACTGTTTGACCACGTCATGACCTAAAATGTCCAGGCTTAGTCTTTCAGCCGTTATGCTGCCCGATTTTCTTCTGGTCCCTAGTTAGTTCACTAGCATGTTTAGTGGCTTTCCCGGCCAATAACGGTAGCGGGTACCAGTCGTGCCTCCCCTCTCTTTGGGGCGTGACATAGACGACAAGGGCACATAATATAGAAAGAATCATATATCCAATGAAAATATATATACAAGATGCCATGAAATTTATGATGCATGGAATGCAACAATGGTCATATATAGTGGGGATGGACTATAATCGAAAATCAAACCCATGCGGGCAATTACATGAACTGGTCTGATATAGACCTCCCATCAGTAAGAGAAGATTACTTGCCAGAGGTAATCTACATCACACCTTATGGAAAAAATCATTTTGGTGGATGGTTACCTTCCTTACCGAACTTACCATTTCAGAAGGATTTTCCATAATAATACCATATCATATCATAATTATTAATGAATAACCACTCCTTACGACCCGGTCATTTCGGTAGTGGCTAACATTCCTATGTTGGCACATAGTTCAAGGAAAAGGAGAGGGCCCTTGGGGATTGCCCTAATGTCCCAATCCATCGGTGTTAAGTCAATAACATTCCACATGAATACTTATACATATACATGTTTTCAAGAGATATAATGTTCATTTCAAACTGTTCAACACACATTTAGGCTCAAATGTCAAATCATAAATCATAATCATAATGATCATGCAACGAATAGCTCATCTACATATACGGAATGGTGCAAGCATCCAAAATACTCAAAGAGCCATAATCATAGACATACATGTGATCACTTGCTTGTCATAACTAATTCCTTACCAAAAGCATATCGTAATAGTTTCATAAAACATAATTGGGCTTGACCCACTTCATAATTTCCATACAAACCAATGTACATGAATGCAAATGCAATGCATGATGCGAGGTTGGCATGGGTAACATAGATCCAAGTTAAAATCAATATCATAATGTTAAATTGAGTGAATCTATAATTAAATCAATGTCTAAAACATAGTATAAGTCACCCATACATAGATCATCTTTAAAAGGGAACATACAACTTCATAACTCAATGTAAATCATCATAATTGTGATAAAAGTGATTTGCAATCATAGGTAAAATATAGCCCATACATCAATTGGATTTAAGTAAATCAAGTAATGAAAATCCATATTTAAAGTAAATTAAATTCATGAAATCAATTGAAAGATTTTTTAGGTCTTCTTGGTTTAAAAGGGACCAAGTTTCAATCCCACATACCTTGATTGAGGAGCTGAATTTGGGGAAAGACTTGGCTTGAATTGAACTTCAAATAAACCCTAGCCTTGAATCTTGAGAGGTAAGCTTTGGGAGGTTATCTTGTGAGAGGCAGAAGGTTTTTAGTAGAATGAATTAAGAGGGGAGGAATATCAGCTGAATTAGAAATTTAGGATAGGTAAAAGACCATAATCCATAATTATAATAAATCGCAATTACATAAATGCCATTAACGAAATGGGCAAAAATGGAACCATCAGGTCCACTACACGGTCCATGAGACATCACACGGATCGTGAACTACAGTGACCATGAACCATCACTTAGAAATTTTGCAGAGGGAATTTATTCGAAGCTAAGGGCTACCACACGGAAGGCACGGTTCGTGTGACTCCACACGAGCCGTGACATCGACCGTGTGATAGTACTTGAAATAATTCCGCATGACAAAGTTAAAAAATGGTAATTCCATACTTAGAAAAATTTACGTAGCGAGTTACACGGAGGGATAGATGGCCCGTGACACATCACATGGATCGTGTGAGTGGTCGTGTACCCTCACTTGGTCCAAAATTCATCCGTCCCAAGTTTCCCCAGTCGTGAACTGGACCAAGTGTCCCTCCACGGGAGGCTACACGATCGGTGTGGCTTAACACGGCTCGTGTGGGCCTTCTGTGGAGCGAGCCTAACAGCTTCGCTCGGGACAACAACAAAAGATCTGGCAAAGACGTTTAGAAAAATCCGGGTCCTTACATTATATTTTGTTTGTGGATCAGTTCTTAAAATACATGTGGCTCCACGTGATTCAATCCAAACATGAGATTTTAGATGTTTTCAAAACACTACATCCATTGATTTAATGTTGGTTGCAAACAAAAATACTATCTTTTCATATCAATGGAGGAGATGAATCTAAGAGTCAAAATTCTTATTTAAATCACAAAGCATTGAACACTTAATTTACCCAACTTATACGTCATAAAGAGTTGTTGCAGTTCAAAGATGACATCGCCATGTTGTCGGGACTACAAAAACTCTGATGCATCAAGCATATCTACCAGGAACCTTTTGGAATTTTGCATGTCATCAAGCTGTATTTCTCAAAAATAGGATGACAACAACAAATTTAAATGATAAGTTTCTATACAAACTTTTATTTCAAGAATCATCAAATTATGACAACGTAAAAATCTTTGGTTATTTGTGTTATGCATGACTTGAACCTTATCCCCAGAATAAGCTTGATTCAAAATCAAAGCCTTATGTCTATTTGAAATTTTCAAATAAATATTATTGCCATCAATACTTTGACCCGGCCACTTCTAAAGTTTACCTTTCTAGAGATATAGTATTTTTTTATACTAGATATTCTTTTACCAATATATTTTCTAATTATAAAAATTACAATTTGAAAATTTCTTTGGATGACTTATCTCCCTCAAAAAGGAGATGCACAATGAAATTCTAGTAGAGCCATATTATTTTGACCTAGCTCAACCGTTGTCTACCGCTGCAAAAAAGTCTCTCTCCTTTCCTTTCCCAGTGGTATCGCTAAGCTCAGGTACATCTCTACCTTCTCTCAACAATCCAGCAAGAAACTCTACTTTTTCCAGCCCTACCTAATCCACTCCTAGTCCTGCTTCTCTAGAAATAACAAGTAAGCCACCCATCACCCAAACCTATGGATGTCGGACCTTTATTGTTACCATATTTGTCCAAGCCCCTCAACTACCGCCATAACCGAAACTAGCCACCATTTCTCACCCAATGGTTACCTGCTCACAAATAAATAGCCTAAAACCAAAGAGCTTTCTTGTTAAAACCTATCTGTCCTCACCAATTCCTCACTCCTACAACCAAGAACAACTATATTCCAAATGTAAAAAAGCAACAAAAGCATAATATGATGCTCTAATAAAAAACCTGACATGGGATTTGGTCCTTAATGATCCATCTCTCTATGTTGTGGACTGTAAATGGTTATTTAGAATTAAGCATAAACCTGATAGAGGCATTGCCAAGTATAAAGCTCTCCAAGTTTCCAAAGGTTTCACATAAAAACCTGGATTAGATTATCATTCCACATTCAGCCCTATTGTCAAGCTTGCAATAGTTCGCTTAGTTCTTGCAATTGCTGCCCTACGCTTCTGGCCTATTCATCAATCAGATGTCAATAATGCCTTTTTGCAAGGCAGTCTTTAAGAAGATGTATACATGCAACAACTTCTTGGTTTTGAATTCTTTGAACATTCAACATACATTTGCAAGTTCAGAAAGGCCATATGCGGACTTAAGTAGTCTCCTAGGGCATGATACACTAGCTCACCACCTACTTGACAAGTATTGGGTTTGTCAAATCAGATCTCGACTCCTCTTTGCTTACTTTTCATAATTTTTGTGTTATTGTATACATTTTCATATATGTTGATGACATAATTATTATGGGTAGTATTCAGGAAAGTGTCAGGTCCATAATTACATCACTGCCCCAATGGTTCTCTCTAAAAGTTGTCGGTCTCTTGCATTACTTGAGGTGAAATTCACACCAACTACCATATATTTGTTTCAACAAAAATTTGTCATGGATCTTCTGGATGAACTGCATATGTCTGATTTCAACGGTGTTCCTACACCTTTGCTAATTCCAAAGCTGATTTTGTAGTTGACACTTCCCTTTACAAAAGAACCATTGTATGCTTCAGTACATATCCTTCACTAGGCCTGACATTGGGTTTGTTGTGAGCATGTTGTCTTAGGTTATGCATAATTTCAAAGTGTCTTACTAGAAAGCTATCAAATGTTTGTTGCACTACTTGAAACACACAAGCACATTAGGAATGAAGCTAAGTCGCAAACTAACAGACCGTTTACTTGCTTATTCTGATTCTAATTGGGCTGGAAATCCACAAGATAGAACTTCAACAACAAGTTGTGTTGTCTACCTAGGAAACTCACCAGTGTCTTGGTCTTCCAAAAAGAAAAAGTTTGTCTCCCGCTCATCTACGGAAGCTAAGTATCAAGTTCTTGCGGCTGTTGTGTTTGAAGTCAACTTGCTAACAAATTTTCTCAAGGTCCTTTACCTATCGTTTTCTACTTCAACTATTTTCTGTGAAAACGTTAGCACGACATATATTTGTGCTAATCTTGTTTTCCATAGTAGGATGAAGCATGTAGGAATTGGCTTTCATTATGTTCGTGAGCAGGTTCAACAAAAGGACTTGAGGCTCCTCACCTTCACTCTACTAATCAAGTCGCTGATGTCCTCACCAAGCCTCTTCCACATACAACTTTCTAGTGCCATTTGCACAAGTTGGGTCTTGTTCCAGTCCCCTCCAACTTGCGGGGACGTATTAACAGATAATAATGTTACTCTTTAATTAAGGAGTCTGTTAGTAGTTCCTATATTTCAGCTATATAAAGATATACGTAGTTATTATTTAGGATTCTAATAGTTACTTGTTATCCAGCTTTTCATTTATATCAGTTATGTATCTACTCTATTAAAAGAGCATGTTGTATATAAATAAAATAATGATTCTCTTCTATATCTAAAAACTTTATAGATATCTCATTACATAAATTTAAGATCATAAAATTTAAAAGTATTTTAGTACATTATACATATCTTCAATTCCAAATTTTGAGATCTAAAAGTTTTGTAAGCACATAAATCAAAAGGTAAGAGTATAAATAAGGTTTATATCAATATAACAATAATTTGAAATGATTGTATTCAAAATCTTTGTACTATAATTTTGTGAGTCAGCTACATATTCAGCGTGCAATCTATCCTCCTCTTATCCCGCTTAACGGGATTTCCTTTTTGTAACGATTTACATCTTAATTTGTTAAAAATTATTGTAGTACTGCATTTACAAAGGGCGAAACAGGAAAAACACAATATTTTCCTTTAATATGATTACGTTTGTTTTAATATGATCCATAGGTAAGTGATACTGTTACACCCAATTCTCCAAATTGCTTAAAAAAGATGGAGCTTCCCTGGTAGTTTATTGTTGTTCCTCTGCTTGTTTTCCTTTTCTTTCTCCAAAAGTGGTTCTTTACTACCCAACCAAAGTTAACACCACCATCTCTAAGAAAGCTTCCAATCATAGGAAATCTGCACCAACTTGGGTGGCATTCTCACCGTTCTCTCCATAAGCTATCTCAAAAATATGGTCCAGTCATGCTACTTGACTTGGACAGTAAACCAGTGGTTGTTTCTTCCTCTATTGATACTGCTGGCGATATCATGAAAACTCACGATCTCGTATGCTCAAACAGGCCTAAATCAAGCATGCTGATGGACTCATCTATGGCTCCAAGGACACGGCCTTTAGTCATTGTGGTGAATATTGGAGACAATTAAGAAGTATTAGCGTGCTTCACCTTCTTAGCAACAAAAGAGTCCAATCTTATCGTGATGTCAGAGAAGAATAGACATCAAACATGATTAATAAAATTAGGCATGAGTATGATTCTTGGAATTCAGTTGTGATTGATCTGAGAAATGTTTATGTTGTATGACAAATAACATAATCAGTAGAGTGGCCATAGGAAGAACACACAATGAAGGGGAAAGTGGAATAGATGTTAAGGCTCTCCTAAAAGAACTTCTTGTACTATTAGTTGTTTTTTACTTTGGAGATTGTATTCCGTGTCTTAAACGGCTCGATAAAATTAGTGGGCTCGACACCAAGGTGAAGAACGTAGCTAAAGATTTGGATGATTTTATGGAGAGCATGAGTGAAGAACATATTATTAGGAACAATAAAGAAGAATGCCGCCAGGGTAAAGCTAAAGACGTTTTGCTGGAAATTCAGAGTGGGAAGGAAACTGGATTTTTTCTTCTAAGAGATTCATTGAAAGCTATTGTCTTGGTAATTTAACATTTCTCGAGGTACTATTTATTCCCTCCTTGGTGTGTCTTATTTTACTTTCTTTTTTAAGGCATTTGGATATAATTCATATCAATATATTTTTTTCATTGTTAAAATTTGCCGACTTACAATATTAGCATTATACCTATTAGCTTGAATTCTATAACATTTCTGATATATTTTTCATAGTATCTATTTCTTAAATTAAAAATATAGAATTTTCTAGCTTGTTTTCTATGTCTTGAGGCTCAAATGGAGCTCACAAATTCAGTTTGTTGTTTGTGTTCTGATTGAAATAGAATTCATTTTTTGTTGGTACGGATACGACAAATACAACTTTAGAGTGGATCATGGCAAAGTTTTTGAGACATCCAAGAGTCATGGAAAAATTACAAAATGAAGTTGGAGGATTAGGCCAAAGGAAAATAGAGCTAAGAGTGGATGACTTAGAAAATATGCACTATCTAAAGGCTGTGATCAAAGAGACACTTAGGTTTAATCCACCGTTTCTATTACTAATTCGAGAATCAATGGAACACATAATATTACTAGACTCCACATACCTACTAAAACTCAAGTCCTTATTAATGCTTGGGCAATTGGAAGAGACCCATTGTCGTGGGATGATCCAGAAGAGTATCGGCGTGAGAGATTCTTGAATAGTGATATTGATTTTAGAGGGCCAAACTTTGAGTTGGCTCCCTCTGGAGCTGGCAGGAGGGGTTGCGCAAGAATTACTCTTGCTATTGCAATAATTGAGCTAACATTAGCAAGGCTTGTGCACAATTTCAATTTTGCATTATCAAAGGGTTAAAAGAAGAAGATTTGGACATGTCTGAATGCACTGGCCTCACAGTTGGTAAGAAATTACCTTTGCTGGCAGTGGCTACTTCCAGGAACTCAACCTATTTCTATCCCTCCATATAGAATGGCCCCGGTAGAATTACGTGAATTAAAGGAGCAATTAAAAGATTTGCTAGAGAAGGGTTTTATAAGTCCTAGCGTGTCCCCTTGGGATGCACCAGTGTTATTTGTACGTAAAAAGGATGGCACCTTGAGAATGTGTATTGACTACCGACAATTGAATAAGGTGACAATTAAAAACAAATACCCCCTCCCTAGGATTAATGATTTGTTTGATCAGTTACAGGGTGTCAAATGCTTTTCAAAAATTTATTTGAGGTCAGGTTATCACCAAGTGAGAGTGAAGGAGAAAGATATACCCAAGACAACCTTTAGGACATGCTATGGTCACTTTGAATTTCTTGTTATGTCATTTGGGCTGACCAATGCATCAGCAGTTTTTATGGACTTAATGAACAGGGTATTCAAGCCCTTCTTGGATGTATTTGTGATAGTATTTATAGATGACATTTTGGTGTATTCAAGATCCGAAGAGGACCATGCAAATACGTTACGACAAGTATTACAAGTTCTTCGTAATCGGCAATTGTATGCCAAGTTTTCCGAATGCGAATTTTTGTTGAAATCAGTAGCATTTTTGGGTCATATTGTATCTGATGAAGGAATAAGGGTTGATTCACAAAAGATAGAGGCGGTGAAAGATTGGCCAAGGCCAACAACACCCACAGAAGTTCGAAGCTTCCTAGGGTTGGCAGGTTATTACAGAAGGTTTGTTGAAGGTTTTTCTTCTATTTCTGCACCTCTAACAAAGTTGACACATAAGGCAACCAAATTTCAATGGAATGATGCATGTGAAAGAAGCTTTCAAGAGTTGAAAAGTAGGCTAACTTCTGCACATGTACTAGTGCTTCTAGAAGGCACAGAGGGGCATGCGGCGTATTATGATGCTTCAGGGGTTGGCTTAGGGTGTGTACTAACACAACATGGTAGGGTAATTGCTTATGCCTCGAGACAACTGTGGCCACATGAGAGAAATTACCCAACACATGACCTTGAGCTAGCAGTTGTTGTGTTTGCCTTAAAAATATGGCGCCACTATTTGCATGGAGTTCATGTTGACATATACACTGATCATAAGAGCCTACAGTACATCTTTAAGCAAAAAGACCTAAATTTAAGGCAACGGAAGTGGCTGGAGCTAATAAAGGATTACGATGTTGATATACTATACCATTCAGGGAAAGCAAATGTGGTAGCCGATGCTCTGAGTCGTAAGGCAATTATGAATATTGGTGAGCAGTCCATGGTACGTAAAGGAGTGGCTAAGGATCTATGTCAGCTAGCCAATTTGGGGGTTCGCCTCCTTGAAACTCCAAAAGAAGGGGTTATTGTGCAAAATGTTGCAACGTCTTCATTGGTAATAGAGGTAAGAGAAAAACAGTTCAAAGATCCTATCTATGACGACTTAAGGAGAAGGTGAGTCAAGCCACGATGAAAGGCTTTGAACTTACCCAAAATGGAGTACTTTACTGCCAAAATAGATTATGTGTTCCTAATATTAATGGTCTAAGAAGGAGGATAATGGAAGAAGCCCATCATTCAAGATATACGATCCATCCAGGATCAACTAAGATGTATCATGACCTAAGGGGAATGTTTTAGTGGGAAGGCATGAAAAAGGACCTTGTAGAATTTGTGGCTTAATTTCCGAATTGCCAAGAAGTTAAGGTAGAGCACCAAAAGTCGGGAGGTTATATGCAATGTATAAAGCTTCCAACATGGAAGTGGGATATGATTAATATGGATTTTGTTACTGGGTTGCCTCGCTCATTTCAGAAGTTTGAATCTATATGGGTGATAGTTGATAGACTCCCAAAGTCAGCACACTTCTTGCCAGTTAAGAGTGATTATACAGCTGAAGAGTATGCAAAGTTATACCTCAAAGAGATAGTTAGGCTACATGGGTCCCAATCTCTATTATATCTGATCGGAGAGCTCAATTCACTGCAAAGTTTTGGAAATCCTTCCAAAGGAGCTTAGGGACACAAGTGAATTTAAGTACAGCTTTCCACCCACAAATAGATGGTCAAGCAGAATGCACCATTCAAACACATGAAGATATGTTGCGGGCATGTGCATTGGACTTCAAAGGTAGTTGGGTGGACCATTTGCCACTTATTGAATTTTACTATAGTAATAGCTACCATTTAAGCATCAAGATGGCACCGTATGAAGCTTTGTATGGAAGGAAATGTAGATCAACTATAGGATGGTTTGAAGTGGGTGAAACCACCTTTCTTGGTCCAGATCTAGTCCAACAAGCCATGGAAAAAGTCAAGGTAATACGACAACGGCTAGAAATAGCCCGAAGTCATCACAAATTATATGCGGATGCTAGAAGAAGAGGACCGGAATTCTCAGTAGGAGATTGGGTATTCTTAAAGGTGTCATCAATGAAAGGTGTTATGAGATTTGGTAAGAAAGGAGAACTAATCCCACGTTACATAGGGCCATATAAGATTATTGAAAGGTTTGGATAGGTTAAGTATGAATTAGAGCTACCCTAAGAGCTTTCAATGGTTCATCCAGTTTTCCATGTCTCAATGCTTCGAAAATGCATAGGTGACCCATCTCGTATCACTCCTATTGAAGATATGTAGGTTACGGAAGACCTCACCTATGAAGAGGTACCTATTGCTATCCTAGATTGTCAAATTAGAAAGCTAAGGAATAAGCAAATACCTTTAGTAAAGGTACTTTGGAAGAACCAGCAAGTAGAAGAGGTGACGTGGGAGGCTGAGGAAGCAATAAGATCTAAGTACCCTTATCTATTTTAACCTAAAGAGGAAGTCCAAGATACAGAGTTGTGGGATTAGTAGGTATGTCAATTTGAATTCTTATTATGTTGTCAAAAGTTTGTTTACATGAAAGTTTAAACTTGTATGACCTATCCCATTTATGCGAACATTCGGGGAAGAATAATCCTAAGGGGGGGAGGATGTAACACTCAACATCTTACATGTACTAGTCCAACGCATGTGAAACATGATATGGCAGGGTCAAACCAGCACACATTTTTGTGAAAGTGCTTGACTTGAAACATGATATGGCAGGGTCAAACCAGCACACATTTTTGTGAAAGTGCTTGACTTGCAGATTAGAGGGCTATATGTACGTCTAACGCTCAAGATGACCGAGTGTATATAATTTTTATGTCAAGTTAAGGAGATTGTGACCTTCAATGAAGTGAAAGGGAGTGAGGCGCTTGTGAGACTTATGAAGTTAATAGGTGAGTCACCTACGTGCTTAGCTTAAATAGGCTAGGTAGACGGAGACAAGGTCCAACATCGAATTTGTTTAAGTCCAATAAAGAATAAACCCCGAGTTAAGGATGTCATTTGGGCCCATGGTTTAGCATAAAAAAGGACAACATTTGCAGCCCAAGATGAATAGGAAAGGGCCAAATTATATTCACAACCTAATTCACAAATAGGGCCCAAACTAAGTGGGTTTAAGAGAGAAATATTTGCAACAAAGCCCAACCAATTGAAGCCCAATAAGGCCCAAGTGAAAAGGCCAAGTTGCTGCATTATAACCTTGATAAAATAAGGCTTGAAACACAAAAGAAATTCGGCCAAAAGTGGCCCTATAAAAGGGACTAACAACCAGCAATTTTAGTCATTTTCTCAAAGCCAAAAATCAGATTTCTTTCCAAGTTTCTCCTTGCTCTCTCTTCACTTTGTAAAGCATCCAAGACTCACCTCTAGGGTTATTGAAGAGAACCTAATCCTTGAGGGCTAAGGTAAGTAAAAATACCTATGGTTTGGTGTAATTTTTCCATGAAAAACATGAAGAGTATGTTGGTTGTACTTATGCAGGAATTTGGGACAGCATGTGTTCCAAAGATTGTTGTCCATTTTCCTTGTTTATTAAGAGGATTTTCTCTTGTTGGTTGGATGGATTATGAAGTAATATGTATGTTTTTAACAAGGTTTTGTTCTGTAGTGATGTAAGAAGGCTGTTGCACCATTTTTATCTTCCGCGAAAATGAGTTCTTATATGATATCTAAGTTCTGCTCTTAGTAAGAATTCGTGGACTGAATATTGGGAATTGTTGTCTCATGTTTTCCATCTACTTGGTGACTGTTTTAGGACTCTTTTAGGACTGTCTTTGTGTGTAAATATGTTGAGAACAGTTTGGTTGAGGTTGAAACGGATTTTGAATGGTTTCCGTCAAAATGTAGTGAATGGACGCAATGTTGCATTGCCTACTTGCGTGTTGTGTAGAGTTGTTGTATGTTGTACTTTATGAGCTGTTGTAACGTTGTTATGGGACTAAAACAAGCTAGATATGATATGTATATGGGAATGTGTATTAGAAAATATGATTATGAGTGAAAATGTTGAAAGAATACTCCTTGGTTGCTAATTCCGAGCTTGCTACCCGAATATTATTTTTGGGTGAAATTGGACTACCAAAATGTGTCTATTAGCTGCTAACACTAGTTTTATCACCTACTATATTGTAGATAAGTATTTGGAGGAAGAGGATACTACTCCGAGATAATAACGACGTAGTACAACGAGGTATGTAAGGCTACTCATTTTTGTATTATTTGGCATGAATCTAGGTTCTTCATTGGCAAATAAAGGCACGTACGGACTCCGACATGGATGCTAACCATGTCTCCACTCTTTACCATGTTCATATGTTCCCATACATAGCCATTGTCAAATCTGCATACGTACTTGGATACCAAAGATACATGCGTTCCTTTTTACCAAATAAAGTCCATGTGTTGTTTAATCTCCTACACGTTTCATTTGTTGGCTAACTCTCTTTTCATTGTGGTATTATCTTATATGGTTGTTTACATGTGATGTCTATATTCCTATAGCTCTAAATGTTATGACCGCCAAAAGAATCATCTGGAAAGTAAATAAAAGATAACTCAAAGTTGCTTATTAATGGGTGGTGTCCCAGGGTGGAAGAATCACCTAGCATGGGTCGATCCCATATTTCACGGGGTATCCCAGAGGTGAAAGGAAAGCCTAGCATGGGTCGATCCCGATATTGATATTCCAGTGATCAGTTGATCATTTATATGATATATTGTGCACAGATTATACAGTAAAAAAAGGTAAAGTAATAAAAAGACATAAAGTACATGATTCCACAGTATGACTAAAGGTGGTCTTTTATCCTTACACACCAGCGTGTTATTTCATTTGGGTTCTTATCTCATATACAGTATTTCCTTCCTTACATATTCAGTACATTATCTTATACTGATGTCCCTTACGGGGGACCTGCATTTCATGTTGCAGGTACATGAGCTACTAGATCTCCCCAGTAAAAGTACAAGATTTTCCAGCTACTATTACCAAGCTCTAGGTTGCTTCGAGGCTGGTGTGTCTAGAACTTGTATTTTGTATTGTATAGTTGGTCATGAGGCGGGGCCTGTCCCGACCCATATGGACATTGATCCTTACCTAGAGGCATTGTAGACTATGCGAATTGAAGTGTGGTCAAGTAGTGTACTGTAGACATCGTGGCTCTAACGGCCTAGTCTTATGCATTTACTTTTGGCTTGTTAATATAGTTTACTTTCTTTTGACATCATGTTGAATATGGAAACCTCTTAAATGTTCATAGCAGGTGCATAATTATATGTTGGTTCTCCCGAGCCTTATCGGTAACGGGTGCCAGTCCGCCTTAATGGGACTTAGGGCGTGACAAAAACATGAGGCAATAATTCCCAATATTCAGTCCACAAATTCTTACTAGTTTCCCATCACACGGCTCACCAACTTGATCTTCCGCGGGAACCGTATGTCCGAACAGGCCTGGAGTTCAATTAAGATATTATATGAGAACTCATTTTCACAGAAGATAAAAATAGTCCAGCTGCCTTCTTGCATCACTACAGAATCAAACCTTGTTAAAAATATAAACATTACTTCATAATCCAGCCAACCAACAAGAGAAAATCCTCTTAATAAACAAGAAAAGTGGACAACAATCTTTAGAACACATGCTGTCCCAAATTCCTGCACAAGTACAACCAGCATACTCTTCATGTTTTTCATGGAAATATTATACCAAACCATAGGTATTTTTACTTACCTTAGACTTCAAGGATCAGGTGCTCTTCAAGAACCCTAGAGGTGTGCTTTGGCTTCTTTACAAAATGAAGAGAGAGCAAGGAGAAACTTTGAAGAAAAATCTGATTTTTGGCTTTAAGAAAATAACTAAAAGTTGTTGGATTTTAGCCCCTTTTAAAGGGCCACTTTTGGCCGACTTTCTTTTGTATTTCAAGACTTATTTTATTAAGGTGATGATGCAGCAACATGGCCTTTTCACTTGGGCCTTTTTGGGATTCAATTGGATGGGCTTTGCTGCAAATGTTTCTCTTTTACAGCCACTTAGTTTGGGCCCTATTTGTGAATTGGGTTGTGAATGTAATTTGGCCCTTTTCATATTCATCTTTGGCTGCAAATGTTGTCCCTTTATGATGCTAAACCATGGGCCCAAATGACATCCTTAACTCGGGGTTTATTCTTTATCGGACTTGAGCAAATTCAGTGTTGGGCCTCGTCTCTGACTACCTAGCCTATTTAAGCTAAGTATGTAGGTGACTCACCTGTTAGCTCCCTAAGTCTCACAAGCACCTCACTTCTTTCACTTCACTTATGGTCACGATCTCCTCAATTTGAATTAAAACTTATATACACTCGGTCATCTTGAGCGTTAGACATACATATAGTCCTCTAATCTAAAATTCAAGCACTTTTAAAAATGTGCGCTGCTTTGACCCCACCATATCATGTTTCATATGCATTGGACTAGTACATGTAAGATGTGGGGTGTTACATCCTCCCCCCTTTAGGAACATTCCTCCCCGAATGTAAGCATAATGGGATAGGTTAAACAAGTCTAAACTTTCATGTAAACAAAATTTTGACAACATAATAAAAATTCAAATTGACGTAGCTACTAATCCCTCAACTTTGTATCTTGGACTTCTTCTTTAGCTTCAAATAAATAAGGGTATTTGGATGTCATTGCTTCTTCACCCTCTCACGTTATCTCTTCTACTTGGTGGTTCTTCCAAAGTACCTTTACTGAAGGTATTTCCTTATTCCTTAGCTTTCTAACTTGACGATCTAGGATAGCAATAGGTACCTCTTCATAGGTGAGATCTTCCATAACCTGCATATCTTCGAAGCATTGAGACATGGAAAACTAGATGAATAAAATATTTAGAATCATCGACCTCAAACTCCCAAGTCTAGGAACACATATAAGGACTACCATATAAGGACAATGCTTACCATATAAGGACTCAAATGGGGCCATCTGAGTACTCGAGTGGTAGCTGTTGTTGTATGTGAATTCCACCAAAGGAAAAAATTGCTACCGCTGATCACCAGGCCTCTAACACATGGGAAAGATACATGTCCTTAATGACTTGAATAGTACTCTCTAACTTGTCATCTATTTTAGGGTGGAAAGTAGTGTTAAGATCAACCTAGGTACCTAACTCTTTCTAGAAAGCTCTCCAAAAAATGGAAGTAAAATTGTGACTGACGATATGAAATACTGGATAGAGGCAACCCATGTAAGTGAATCACCTCTTGAATATAAATATGGGCTAAGCTCTCTCACCATATGAATATCGAACTATAAGGAAATAAGATGACATGGTAAATCGATCAACGATGAGCCTGATATTGTCAATACCCCTAAAAGTTTGAGGAAATCCCATCACAAAGTCTATGGTGATATGCTACCATTTCCACTCAAGAATAGGTAATGTCTAGAACTTTCCACCAAACCTTTGATGCTCAACTTTCACTTGCTGAAAACTTAGGAAATGGTACACATAATCCGCAATGTCTCTTTCCCATCAATGATGTTGCCTTAAATCTCAATGCATATTCACTATTCCTGGATGAATAAAATATTTAGAATCATCGACCTTAAACTCCCAAGTCTAGGAACACATAAAAAGGTTGTAAAATTTTAGAACCCTATTTGAATCTAGAGTAGCTTGGCCACTACCATTTGGTAATACCTAGTCTATGAGAACCGCCAATGACTTATCCTTATGTATGGAACATATCTGATCAAACAGTGAAGATTCAACCATGATAAAGGGCAATATTTTCCTAAAGTCTAAAATATCCAATCTGATCATCCCATTGACTAAAACTAAATGTCTAAAGCCAAGGGTCACTCCTCAATAAACTAATACGCTAACCTACCCATACTCCCATCTTTCTAGCTCAAGGTGTCTGCTATTATATATGCCTTTCCTAAATGGTAGAGAATAGAGAGGTCACAATCTTCCAAAAGCTCAATCAAGTAGAGCTGTCTTGAATTAAGATCCATTTAACTCATAACGTACGAAAGCGTATGGTGGTCAGTGTATAACTCCTAGTGAACACTATCCAAATAGTGTCCTTAAATCTTGAGCACAAGGACTACCGTCTCCAACTCCAAGTCATGAGTGGGGTAGTTACATTCATGCACTCTTAACTATCTCACAACATATGTTATCATCCAAATCAACTGCATCAAAACAGACCCTAAAGTTATATCAGAAGCATCAAAATACACTATCAAAACCATAATCTTAACTGGACGAGACACGATAAAAGTGGTGGTAAGTAAAACCTTGAATCTCTGAAATCTTACCTCACACTTCATAGACCATACAAAGGGAACATCCTGGTGAGTCAATCGAGTTAATGGCTCAGAGCGCATATAGTAACTAGCCAATTTGAGAAGATCTAAATGTCTATAATAGATTTGCCTCTATCCAAACTACAAATAGCCTCTAACTTTAGTGCATCTATCATGATACCATCCTTGGACACTATATGTCATAAGTATGTCATTGACTCCAATGAACACTCGCACTTTGGGAATTTGGCATAAAGTCATTGATTCTCAAAGTTTGGAGCACAATCTTTAAATGTTGTATATGCTCTTCTTTACTCTATGAGTATATAAGAATATCATCAATAAAGACTATGATAAAAAGATTCCAGATAAGACCTGAAGACATGAGTCATCGAATCCATAAATGTAACAAGGGCATTACTCAACCCAAATGTAATCACGAGGAACTTATAATGGCCTTAGCATGTTAGAAAAAGTAGTCTTAGGGATGTTTCCTGTCCTAATCCTCAACTGGTGATGGCTAGATCTCAAGTAAACCGTAGAACACACTAGAACGCCTTAAAGATGATCAAATAGGTCATCCTTATATGGCAGGAGGTAACAATTCCTGACCATTACCTTATTCAACTGCCTAGAGTCAAAACACATCCTCAAGGTCTTGTCTTTCTTCGTAACAAATAGAACAGAATCACCATAAAGAGATACACTAGGCCAAACAAATTCCTGATCTAGGAGACCCTAAAGCTTAACTTTGAGATTTTTAAGCTCTACAAGAGCCATCCAATAAGGTAGAATAGAAATGGGCTTAGTGCCCAACTCTAAATCTATATCAAAGTTGATATCATGCTTTGGGGATAGGATAGATAGGTCAGTGGGAAATGTATCTAGGAACTGATAGACCACAAGAAATGAACCAATTGAAGGAGCTTCACTAGTCACTCCCAAACAAAAGAAAAATGGTCTAAGAACCTAATTTCGCCCAAGAAACACCTCCTTTTTGAAGCTAAAGTAGTCCTTCTCAAGAAATAAAGCCTAACCAAGGTTAAGGTCGAACCCAAGGGACTACTGTAGATTTAGGAGAATTCAATAATGCAATTTAGGTTATTAACAAACTTATCTCCCCAAATTAGGGGGGAAGGTTAATAATAACTAATAAAAGTAGTGCTAACTAACACAAGTGTTTAAACCAATATAGAGAGAAATTAGGGTATTGTGTTTCCCATGATTACCTAACTTTATATCACTGGATAACCTAATTCTTTTCTAGTGTGTAGCATGCATGCCGGTAAGTTAAGTTCACCAAAATCTTTGGCCCAGACGAGAGGTGAATTTCACTATGTGACATGGCCCATCTCCATAGCGTGAAACTACAGCCCTTACCTATTGTCCTAGTACAGCCTCCATTTGGCCCAGTTCGATTGATTAGACGAGAACACATCAATCGAATCCTGTTAATTAATCTCTTTTCCTATATATTACTACCTTGGTCCAGAGTAACACAATGTGGGTCCTAATGTTGGCCACCACTAGCAAAAATGCAAAATGAAGAGACTAAATTAATACATGCATGCACACTTTAATAGAATTATGAAATATCTGATTTTACCTTGTTAGTTCTTCATGGTTCCCACAACCCCATTTGTGGATTTAGCTACTCATGATTTGTGTAGGTACAAGACTTATGAATTTGAATAACATAATAAAGTACTTACACAATTAAATTAAGCACGAGTAAATCCAAGCTTCAATGAGAATCACAAGACTGTAATAAGAAGATCAAATCAAAAAGTGCAAATGTTTCTCAAAACTCTCCAATGTTTTCCTCTACTCTACTTTACTGTTTTTCTGCTAACTCCTCGAACTCCTAAAGAAAAATAATATAAAAGCCTATTTATAATATTTAAAATACATGTCCTAAACAAAATAGGACAACTGGGTTGGACCGTCTCACGAGATGCTCTATAGGTTGTATAGTATTTTATGGCCCATAATCGGGCTTTTGTACATTGTTGCTTCAAATTTGGAGTCATCTTCTATGACACCTCTCTATGGACCTAAAAGATTCTATGGCCCGTAGGGGGTTTCGTCTGATAAAACTTCAGAAAGTCCTCCTTCTCTAATCCTCAGGGCACGAGATTTAGTCTATGACTCGTAAAATGATTTATAACCCATCTGCATGTTCATAGAACAAACTTCAAAAATTTACCCCTCATTGGAATTGTACACAAAACCTCCTTCACGGCCCATAGAATGCTCTACGGCCCGAAAGAGTCTTATGAATCCTCAAAATCAGCCACTTCTGCATATTCTTCCTAAAATCAATGCCAACCCTAAAATCCTGCAAACCAAACACAAAAACACATAAAACTTACTAACATTGCATTAAGACATACAAAATTCCAAGTTTTAAGTATCAAAGGTGTTGTATTTTGACATTTAATCAACACCATAAACTTAAAATTGTTGCTAGTCTTTAAGCGACAGACCCAATCTATATAAGAAGTACAGTGACACACAGAGCTCAACCTAACTGGCATACATCACACCAAACTTAAGCACAGATACCCACACCACTTTTCAAAACACAATCAGATAGCTATCCATCAAACTAATACAAACTAATTCATGAGACAATACAACTATGACAAGTAAGGTATATCAGCAAGCCTCAATCCCTGAATAAGTCTAATGCTAACAACGCAATGCAAGTGCCCTTGCAGAAAGAAGTCTCATTTCTCTCTCTCAATGATGATTCATGTATAATCTTGGGACTATGCAAATTCACTCACTCTCGCAACAAATATTCATGCATGATGCCTAATACCATAGGCTTTCCCCTAAACTCATAACTAAGACCTTTGACTACTTGGACTAGGATAACTTTAGGCATTTAAGGGCGTGTAACGTTGGCTCAAGGGGCTTTGGTATGATATTTTGGGAACATAGTGACTAAAAGCCCTCCTTGATACTATATTTTTCTATACTTTTTCCCTACCAACACTTGTTACTTTCACTCTATTTTCCCTTTTCTCCTATCTCAAGCTTTTCTGGGTGCTTTCTTTTCATTTTTCAGCTTTTTGCCTTGCTTTTACACTTCACTTTTCTTTTTATCTAATAACTACGACATCACTTATTTTTTCTCACCTAGTACATGATTTTTCTCCTTTTCCCTGTATCACTAACTTTTCCCCCTCATTTTGTGTTTCACCCTTACACTAGTCACCCTCATTTTAGGCTTTTTGCCTGAGGTGCACATTATCCATCCTCAAAATTAGGGCCACTTTTGGTAGCCACCCTCAACTTAGGCTTTTTGCCTCAGTGAAGGTGCACAATGTTCAAGGAAGGACTAGGACCAATTTCAGGATGTTATAGTTAATAAGTCTAGCTCATTTAGGTTATTTAGAAAGATAGGTACATCTTAGGCTCAAACATTAAGATCAAGGGATATTCTGCACATTTGGTTAGTCATTTAGGCTAAGTTGACCTTTAAGAACAATGACCTAAGATCCTCTCCTAATCCAACTAATCTACGTTCTAAATTAGAGTAACAGGGCAAGTTCTGTATTGCAACACAATACATGAATTTAGCAAATTAGGCTCACATTAACATGGCACTGATTACATTATCAACAAAATACTCTTAGATCATGCTTTTTATCTCAATTTATCCTCACTTATTAGAACAAGCACTATCAACACACTTAAAAATGCATGGTTTCTATCTTGACTAACTAATAAAAAATTTGGTCAATGTCATTTTTCACAAAAAAAAAGACATACATATGCCACAAATCTCAGTACCATATGCTACAAATACTACCTAAACATCCTAAATATGTCGATTCAACAGAAAATAAATATCCACTGGAAAAAAGAACAACAACAACAACATACCCAGTGGAATCCCACAAGTGGGGTCTGGCAATTGGAAAAAAGAACACATGCAAGAAAACCCCTAGGATTCAAAAATTGGGGTAGTTATGGATCCAAGCTACTCAGACTTCACTGAGGCCCAAAACAACCTACACCCCATCGAACAAAAGTTACATTAACCTCAATGCATACAATCAAGACAAAATAAAGTATCGGCTCAGAAAACATACCCAGGCGCCTAAGCACCAGTCTCCACCTTGGGTTGCCTCCCAAGCAGCACCTGATTTATTATTGCAGCATGACATAGACAGCTTAAGTACTCAGACTTCCTCAAGCTTCCATTCTTCCACTGTCTTTATTTCCTCCATGTTTCCAAGGTATGGCTTGACTCTTTGGGCATTTACTTTGAATGTTCCTCCATTTCTTTTCTTTAACTTAATGGCTCCATAATCAAAGACATGTGCTACTCCAAAGGGTCCCAACCATCTAGATTTGAGCTTTCCAAGGAACAACTTTAGCCTAGAATTATATAGTAGTACTAAGTCCCTTAGTGCGAACCGACGATTCTCTATGCACCGATCATACTGTAGCTTCATCCTTTGTTTATACAAGGCTAAGCTCTCATACGCCTTCAAGTGAAATTCATCAAGCTCATTGAGTTGGCTCAGCCTAGATTTGGACACATCAATCCAGTCTAGATTCAACTTCTTCAGCGCCCATGTTGCCTTATGCTCCAGCTCCACTAGCAAACGACATGCTTTCCCAAAGACAAGTTTGTAGGGAGACATGCCTATAGGGGTCTTGAATGCTTGTCTAATATCCCTATAATGCATCATTAAGCTTCCGCGACCAATCTGTCATATTTGTATTCACTATCTTAGATCAAATCTGTTTAATTTCCCCATTAGACACCTCTACTTGCCCGCTTGTCTTGGGATGGTAAGGGGTTGCCATGCAATGTTTCGCCCTATACTTCTCAAGTAGAGCCTTGAATAGTCTATTGCAGAAGTGAGAACCTCTATCGTAATGATTGCCTGAGGGGTGTCAAACCTTGAGAAGATGTTCATTTTCTAAAATGTTGTGATGTTTTTGCCTTCATTGTTGGGTAGAGCAATTGCTTCCACCCATTTTGATACATAATCTACAACGACTAAGATGTATTTGTTTCTATGTGAGCTAACAAAGGGATCCATGAAATGTATTTCCTACACATCAAATAACTCAATCACTATAATAGGGTTTAGAAGGAGCTCATGCTTACGGGAAACACCACCTTCTCCTTGGCACCTATCATAAGCTTTAGCGTAGTCGTGAGAATCCTAGTGGATGGTGGGCCAATAATACCCACACTGTAAGATCTTGTGTGCTGTCCGGACTTCTTTATGAAGCCTACCTACCAATGACGAGTGACATGCCTCGAGGATACTCATCATTTAAATCTCAGGAACACATCAACAAATAATCTCATTCGCGCATACATAAAATAAGTATGGGTCATCGCTAAAGAACTTTCTCCTATCAGACATGAACTTTCGGTGCTTGTGGGTGTTTAGATCAGGCAGTATAATATCACATACCAAGTAGTTTGCATAGTCTGCAAACCATGGTATTAAATCATGAGATGCTGCCAATACTCTCTCATTTGGGAAGGAGTCGTCAATCACCAATCCATCGTTAAAATTTGCCATTTCCCAATCTTCCAACCTAGAAAGGTGATCTATGACTCAATTTTTGGTCCCTTTTCTGTTGATGACATCGTAATCAAATTCTAAAAGGAGTGGTACCCATTTCATCAACCTTGGTTTTGCATCCTTCTTTTCCATCAAGTACCGGAGTACTAATTGGTATGTTTGCACAACCACTTTGGCCCCTAATAGATATGACATAAATTTCTCAAACTTAAAGACCACCGTAAGTAACTCCTGCTCAGTGATAGTGTACTTCTTCTACACTGTGTTTAGGGCCTTGCTAGCATAGTATATGGGATGTAATATCGTCTCTTAGTGATATCCCAATACTACACCTAGTGTAACTCCACTTGCATCACACATGATTTTAAGGGGTTTTAACTAGTCTGGAGCTACAATGACTAGGCTGAAATCAGCTTCTGCTTCAATCCTTCAAAGGCTTTGCAGCATGCATCATCGAAAACGAACTTAGCATCCTTGTCAAGCAACTTGCACAATGGATGTACGATTTTAGAGAAGTCATTTATGAACTGCTCGTAGAACCATGCATGCCCTAGGAAGCTCCTTACACCCTTGGCTGAGATAGGTGGAGGAAGTTTCTCATTCACTTCTACTATAGCTCTATCAACCTCGATCACTTTGCTGGAGATTTTGTGCCTCAACGCAATTCCCTCCTTCACCATGAAGTGACATTTTTCCCTATTCAGCACTAGATGGCATTCCTCACACCTTTTCAGCATAACATGGAAGTGCTTCAAGCAATCCTCAAATGAGTCCCCAACCACACTAAAGTCGTTCATGAAGACTTCAATAGAGTCCTCTACCATGTCTGAGAAGATGGACGTCATGCATCTTTGGAATGTTGTTGGGGTGTTACACATCCCTAATGACATCCTCTTAAATGTGAAGGTTCCATGAATGTAAACATCGTCTTCTCCTAATCCTCTAGAGCAATGGTGATTTGGTTGTTGCTTGAGTATCCATCAAGAAAGCAGTACCATATCTTTCAAGCTAATTTGTCTAACATCTGATCCATTAATGGCGTAGAGAAGTGGTCCTTCTCCGTCGACACATTGAATTTCCTGTAACCCATGCACACTTTCAATCCAGTGACTGGCCGCATAAGGATCAACTCGTTATTGACATCTAGTACCATAGTGATACCCCTTTCTTCGGAACACACTCAATCGGGCTCACCCATTCGATGTCGGCAATCAGATAGATCACTCTCCTACATCCAACCACTTGATGATTTCTTTCTGCATAACCTCTTGCACAAGGGGTTGAAATACTCGGCTTGTATTCCTTGACCAATTGGATTTTATGTGTAAATGCCGGGAGGGATACCAATGATATTTGCAATCGTCCACCCCAATGGCCTTCTTGAATTGTTTAAGTACCATGACAAGGGTGTTCACCTGTTCATCCTTTAGGTCTACATCAACTATGTCTTGCAAGGTATTATTGGTGCGCAAAAATGCATATCTCAGATATGCTGGAATAGCCTTGAACTCTAGCATTGGTGGTTCTTCTATGGATGGCTTGGCGGGCGGTGACTCTCGATCCTACAAGTCTAGCTCCAACTTAGTTTGGTGCCTAGGGTCGTAGGACACCCCCAACGCATTTAATGTCTCCTCATAATCTGGGATGCCATCGCTATCAAATTTCATAGCACAGCTTCCAACGTGTCAACACCTAGTCTCGCCTCAAGTGGTACTTCTGGCCCAGCATCATCAACACTCTCAATAACAATGATCACCCTCAAATCATCCTCTTTTGTTGCATGTTGGATGATGTTGAACATGACATCATATTTTCCCAACCTGAACTTGAGTTGGCCCTTCTTTATGTCCACTAAAGTGCGTCCAGTGGCTAAGAAGGGCCTCCCCAAGATGATAGAGATCTCGAAATCAACCTTGCAATCCAGGATCACAAAGTCTGCGGGGAATATAAATTTATCTACCTTAACAAGCACATCATAAAGTATCCCCATAAGCTTCTTCACTGTACAATCAACCATTAACAATCACATGCTCGTCGGAGTAGGGGCTCCCAATCCTAGCTTTTTGAAGACTACAAGGGGCATTAGATTAATGCTGGCACCAAGATCACACAATGCCCTCGTGAACTCTACATCTCTAATGGTGTAGAGTATGGTAAAAGCACCGGGATTTTCTCACTTTTAGACCAAGGACCTCGTAGCAATTACACTGTAATATTGAAGCTCTTGGGAGAGCTCCTGACTAATAGTGCGCTTCTTCGTAACCAGGTCTTTAGTACTTTGCATACCCTGGCATCTTCTTAGATGCCTCAATGAGAAAGATGTTGATGGAGAGTTGTTAGAGCATGGAGAGAAAGTGATTGAGCTTGCCTTCCTTCTTCTTCTTTTTAATTCTTTAAGGGGAGGGAGGAAGAGGCCTAAGAATGGGCAGACTTCAACTTTTGTGGCACATCATCAACTTCACTCACCCCATCCTTACCATGATCATCACTGGTATTCGCATCCATAACCGCAACTGTCTCTTCTCGAACATCATCCTCATTAACAGGCATAGGAGGATCAATAGTGCTCTTTCAACCACGAGTAGTAACCACTATGCACTGTACTTCATTCCTAGGATTTTGAACTGTTTTGCTAGCAGTGTACCCCTCTGACACTGATTAAGTTAAGTCGACACTTGACCAAATGGTTTCTCATGATATTTGATGGAAACAGAATGAGACTCGATTTTCTGATTTATACTTGAGATCTCAAATTTCACCCCCCTTAGAGTCTCATCATGTATCTCATCTTTCTTCAACAGGCGGTCAAACATCTCGTCAACTCTTGAGCTAGTTGCACCTGTGTCGCGGTTGTGTAATGGCACATAAGGACCATTTTTGTAATCATCTTTACGACCCCAATCTGCATCACTTTCTTGGCCTCGATTCCTGTTATAGTACCCTCCGTGGTTGTCTCTAAAAGTTACATCTCGATTGAAGTTCTGACCTTGGTTTTCTTGACCTTAGCGCCAATAGTCCTGATTATACCCTTGGACGTTGGTCTAGAAACCCCCCCTCCCCCCGGTTTGATGTGCAATAAAATGAGTGTCCTCTTTATAGTAGGGATCATCATACATCGATGCGCGCGGAAGCTAATAAACAACTGCATCGACTCATTCTTGATTCTTCCTCATTATCACCTTCATACCTGTATGGATTCAGGCAAGCTCTTGCATAATCCCTTCATTTATCTTGGCTTGCTCCAAACCAATACTGACAACGTATGAACTTTTGGTGGATGTTCTCTCTCTTTGTCCTCATGCACGATTCATCTTGACCACTCTCTCTATCCTTTCAGCAATCCTTGCAAATGGTTGTTATAAGAATATGCCCCCATAATGGTATCTGCACAGGATTGACTATTTTCATCAAGGGCGTGGTAGAAGATCTCCACCAGGGTATCATCAAAATTTTTCAGTCTGGGACAATCCTCAAGCACTTAGTAAACCGCTCCCTAAGTACTGAACGAGTCACCAGAAAATTGTTTAAAGTGTTGATCTAATCTTTCAACTTGAGCCTCTTCAATCTTGGGAGGTACCTCTCCGGAAAGGTCTTTTGTGGTTCAACCCAACTAGTGATCGAACTTTGTGGCAGCTCAGATAACCGTAGTGCTGCATTGATAATAGGAAGACACAAAGTCCCACAACATCCATAAACAGATTCTATATTCCAATTACACTCTTGCAGACAAATGCAACATTATGTAGATGGTAAGCTCACGAACAACCCACGATTCTGCAGCATCTAAAGCAACCCACTCGAAACCATGAAGATTAGGTCAGCTTGTAGTGGTGGCAACACAATAGCTTTAGTCACCTTCATAGCCAAAAGTTTCAGCTAGTACTAATTCTACTGATAGGCTTTGGCATTGAAGCCCTGGGCTGTGGAGCAATATCCTCAATAGGAGGTGGGTTTTCATTATTGGCATTCTCATTCTCATTCCAGTTCAGAACTGCATTTGCCGCATTTTTGGCGTTATCTTGGGTCATTCTTCTCAGTGTTCTCTAGATCTCTGGGTCAAACAAAGTCAAGCATTTGCCTCGACTTTGCCTGTTGGGCATACACTATACTTACACCTTAAAAAGAAAAAAAATAACAAGAAACTTAAAATGAGAGAAATAAGGATTAATTCTCAAATTACATGAATTAAACAAGTCTAGCCGTATTCCCCAGCAACGGCGCCAAAATCTTGGTGTCGCCCAAGCTATACCTTATTTTTTAGGGTAAAGCGGTCATTGTAAAGAAATGAAATCTAACAAAGGTTAGGGTCGAACCCAAGGGAATATTGTAGACTTAAAAGAATTTAATGATACAATTTTGGTTATTGACCAACTTATCTTCCCAAAGGGGAGTTTTTGATAATAACTAATGAAAGTAGTTCTAACTAACACAAGTGTTTAAACTAATATGGAGAGAAACTAGGGTATTGTGTTCCCATGATTTCCTAACTCAGCATCACCAGATAACCTAATTCTTTTCTAGTATGTAGCATGCAGGACAGTAAGTTAAGTTCACCAAACCCTTTTTCCTAGAAGAGATGTGAATTTCACTACATGACTTGGCCCAACTCCGTAGTGTGGCATTACTAACCCTTAAATATTTTCCCTGTACAATCTCCCCTTGGCCCAATTTTTTTGATTAGATGAGAACACATCAATTGAATCCTATTAATTAATCTTTTTTCCTATTCATTATTATCTTGGACAGTAACACTGGGCGTGTTCTAATGTTGGCCATTACTAGAAAACATGCAAAATGAAGAGACTTAATAATACATGCATGCACACTTTTTAAGAATTATGAATCATCCAGTTTTACCTTGTTAGTTTTTCATGTTTGTGACACCCCTAGTTGTGGATTTAGCTACTCATAATTTGTGTAGATGCGAGAAATGAATTTGAAAACATACTAGAGCACTTACAAAATTGAATTAAGCACAAATAAATTGAATTAAGCACAAGTAAATTGATGTGCTGCCAAAATACAACACTTTTAATGCTTAAAACTTAGGATTTTGTGTGTTCTCAATGCAATATTTGTGGGTTTTATGTTATTTTGTGTTTAGATTTGTACGAATACAGGTTGGCCATGACTTGGGGAAAAATTGCAGAAGTTGTTGTTTTTTTTTATTGTTGTACGAGATAGTCTATGGGTCGTAGAGCATTATATGAGTCGTAGATAGGTTTCATCAGGATTTCCAATGAGGGGATATTTGTTGAAGTTGAAGTCTATGAACATTCAAATGAGTTATGAAGTAGTTTACGAGTCGTAGAATACCTTTCGTGCCCTGAGGATCAGAGAGGTGGACTTGCAGGGATTTTATCAAACAGAACCCCCTTTATGGGTTGTAAACCACCTTACAAGTCGTTAAGGGGTACCTTAGAAGTGAAGTCTAAAATTCCAGCAGCTGATTACGAGATCCCGACTACGAGCCATAGAAGACAATATGGGTCGTTAAGTGCTTTCGTGGAGTTTGCCGACCAGTTTTCCAAATTTGCTTAGAACTTGTTTTCCATTATTATAAATAGGACTTTTAGGTTATTTTTCAGAAGTTCTCACAAGTTCTCACCAGTTCACGTAAGTGTAGCATAGTTTTAGGTTAGTGCTCAGAGAACTCATTATTTATGAGAGAAAATTATGAGAGAGACTTTGAAAACACTTGTGGTTTAATTCAATCTTCTAGCTTGTGGTTTTCATTGACATTGGATTTTCTTGTTCTTAATTCAGTTATGTAAGTGTTTTGTTATGTCTTCTACATTCATAATCTCTTCATCTACACAATGCATAAGTATCTAAATCCACAACTACGGTTATGGGAACCATGAAAATCTAACAAAGTAAAACCGGATAATTCACGATTCTCGGAAGGTGTATATGCATGTACTAATTAACTCTCTTCATTTTGCATGTTTTCTGATGGTGGCCAACATTAGAACCCGCCTAGTGTTACTGACCAGACCAAGGTAGTAATGAATAGGAAAAGAGATTAATTAACAGGATTCGATTGATGTATTCTCGTCTAATCAACCAAACTGGGCCAAGGGGAGGTTATACTGGACTTATAGATAATGGTTAGTACTATGGAGATGGGCAAGTCGCGTAGTGAAATTCTCCTCCTATCTTTGATCAAAGGGCTTGGTGAACTCAAATAATGTCCTGGATGTTATACACTAGACAAGAATCAGGTTATCTGTTGATACTAAGTTGGGGAATCATAGGGGACACAATACCCTAGTTGCTCTCCTTTACTAATCTTTCCCTCATGATAGTTAGTAGTTTATTTTTCTCATTGATTTTTTCAAAACCCTCTCTTTAGGGAATCGAGTTGATTAACTACTCGGATTGCATGTCGGTGACATTGTCTTGAGTCTACGTATTCCTTGTGGGTTTGACCCTAACCTTGGTTAGGTTCTATTTCTTGATAGCAACCGGTTGGGAGACATCATAAATCCAAGCTTCAATGAGAATCACAAGATTGTAATTAGAAGATCAAATCAAACAGTATAAGTGTTTCTCAAAACTCTCCAATGTCTTTCTCTACTGTACATTACTATTTTCTACTAACTCCTCAAACTCCTAAAGAAAAATAACCTAAAACCCTATTTATAATGTTTAAAATAACAGTCCTAAACAAAATAAGATAACTGGGTTGGCACACCTCATGAGATGCTCTACAGGCCATATAGTGTTTTACGGCCCATAATAGGGCTTATGTACATTGTTGCTGCAAATCTGGACTTGTCTTCTACTATACCACTCTATGGACCATAAATGGTTCTACGACCCGTAAGGGGTTTCGTCTGATGAAACTACAAAAAGTCCTCCTTCTCTGATCCTCAGGGCACGAGACTTGATCTACGACTCGTAAAAATAATTCATGACCTATCTGCATGTTCATAAAACGAACTTCAAAAATCTACCCCTCACTGGATATGCACACGAAACCTCTTTCATGGACCGTAGAATGCTCTACGGCCCTTAAAGGGTCTCGTGAATCCTCTAAATCAGCAACTTCTGCATATTCTTCCCAAAATCAATGCCAACCCTGAAATCCTATACACAAAACAAAAAAATACATTAAACCCACTAACATCGCATTGAGAACACGCAAATTCCAAGTTTCAATCATCAAAAGTGTTGTATTTTGATAACACATTAAAACCCGCTAGCTACTAACCTCTAGGATCAAATATATGAGATAATCGCAACTAGTGTGCGACTGTAAGATCCCTGTCATACCATCAATGGTATACAAAGCATGGATAGGGCAACGCTCTTTACATAATAATCAAAATCATATGGTGAGGAGATAACCATTCCATGCCCAGAATAGTATCACAAACCAATATATTTAGCTGAACAAGATCCAGTCGAGTATTCTGACCTTGTACAGTAACCACACAAGATTTGCATACCTGACCAAATTTAATGAATCACCTACTAGGGTCAAAATATGTAATGACGCTACTAATCGCTCAAGAGTCACACCCAACTAGGGAGCAGAATATATAGATACATATGAAAAAGTGGAACCTAAATTAGATAGAGTTGAAGCTGACAATTGACATAAATAAGCCATACCTGTAACAACATTATCTATCATCTCAGACTTTACTCTCACTAGAGCAACATAGAAAAGGCACTAGCAGGTTCCTTCTCAAGCATTAGCTCTACTACCTGGCCTCCCTTAGATCCACCTCAAGCACCCTACTGATCATATCTATAGTCCTAGCCCTGGTGTCTACTTCTGGATAGAGCCGTTGCCGCTAGAGCTAACTGAGTTATTTGAGAAATGAAACGTCTCTCCCTCTGCCTTGAGAAATCCTTGTACCAATATTCTAACTCCTCACAATCATTAGCATCCCTGGGAAGATCAGCCCATAAAATGATGACAACTATGCCCTGGAGTACTTGAATCTGATTCTGTAAAGCTCTAAAATAGTAAATAAGATGGACCAGCTTGACCTAAGGTACACAATGTTGTGTCCCTCATCCTTTGGCCTTTAATATAAGTAGGGCCACCCTGACCTTGGGCACCCTGCTAATGATAGTTACCCTTTGAAGTCTGAAGAGAGGACTATACTGGCCGGCCGCTGACCTTGGGCACCCTGCTGATGATAGTCACCCTTTGAAGTCTGAAGAGAGGACTATACTGGTCGACCGGACTATCTCTACTGACCCTTCTGTGGTGGTCTTTCTGATAGTCTTAGGATCTTTACAGGTCCCCTTCTTTTATTGTTTCCCACTTGGTCCTCACAATAGAGATGCTCTATAGTGCGAGTATGATTAACTATCTCCAAAAAAGAATGGCCCATTGTAAACAAGGTATGGGTCTCAATATACAACTGGGTCCTAAAGCCATGAACGAAGCCCCAAATCCTCTCTTTCTCTAAAGGTAAAATCATGGTAGCATGCTTGGTGAGCTCATGAAATCTAGCCTTGTACTCAGACATTACCATAGTGCCCTGCTCCAGCCTCGTGAAATGACCATGGATCCTCTCTACTAAGAAAGTCCCTAAAACTCCATCTAAGTACTGCAATGGACCCAAGTTGCCTAGTCTCCATCTAAGATCTTCACCACTACTTGGCAGTTCTAATAAGCTATGAAGTCTTTCTCAACTCCACTAAACTCAAAGCATGTAATATCTCTCTAGAAGAAGTTAAAAACTTCTGGGCGTCTTTTCTAACTTCCCTAGAGAACCTCAATAATGTCAATCTTAGGAAACACCCGAGCATCTTTTTCTCCTTGAATAGCATGGTACCACCAATAATATCTAGCTGAGCGGTGGGATGCACAAGAACTAGTTGATCCTCTGGTGATAACCTTGTGGTGCGGGCATAAGTGGGGGCTAGTGTTGGTGTCTGTTACATCCCCTCTAAAACTGTCAACAATTAAGTGATAGGTGCCTCTAAAGATGGTGTCAAAGCAAGCACGACTGATGGTGGTATTGTCAAGGTAAGGAACAAAATCATCCAGGTGCTCTGCCTCCAGCTTCAAAGTCCTATCTCTACGATGTCGTGGTGCTTCAGCCCTAGCAAGAACTCGTGGTTAGCCTCTAACCTTAAGTGGGGCCCAGTATTCTAGACCAAGTGGGTCATCCTTGATCAAATATTCACGTGTAGAAGCCATCCTGCAAAAGAATGAAACAAATAGGACTTTAGGATACCAATAGAACATATCCTTGTATGAAATAGATACAAACTAGTGAACATTCCTAATGATACCTTATAGCTTCATGGATACAAGATACAAATATTTCCGCTCCAATCTGTAAGACTCTACTAGGAATTGGGTCTGTATAAGTGACACCGATAAACTTGGAGCTCTGATACCAACATGGAAAGAGTCATTTTCTTGAGCCATAATGGAACGTACTATATCTCGCCAGTAGGTAAGCTAACACAAAAGCCAAAATAACTTGTAATGTGTAAATAGGGAGAAAGTAAATGACAAAATAATAAAAATAATAGAAAGCATATTGGAAAATCCAATACACGAACAAAAAAATGAAATCCCTCTCAAAATTTGGAAATCACAAGTAGAGAGCAACTAAAAGAGAATAAGTCCTAAAAGTGGACCAAAATATACAAATATAGATAACTATAATGGGCCTGTCTGAAATATAAAAGATGAGCTACAAAAACATACATACAGTAGAAGATAGTAATGATCAAGATGTTGTCGCCTCCAAATTCTAGCTGCTACTAGCTTGAATGAAAACAGTGATAACTAGTTCTCAATCCTCCATCATAAAAATAGATGTAGAGTATAGTATGAGTACCAATAATAGGTACCTATTGGGCACCATTGGCCGACTAAGTAAGAAAAGTAAATTTAATAGAAAAATACTAGAATAAATGATGTCAAGAATAGGAAATAGTACAAATATGCACATCAGTGTAAAAGAACAAATAACTAAATGCAATTGAGCCTTCATACGCCTAGAAGATACACTTGTGCACAAGTTTAAGTAGAAACTTGAATGGACTTCCACAAGTCGGATAGGTGCATAGAAAAGCTAAACTAAGAATGAAGGAACTTGGTAGAGCTAAAGTATTCCAAACGTGTCAATATTCTCAAGTCCCAAATAGGAGAAAGCATACAGATTGTACCTCAAACCGTGGGTAAGTCACCCTAAAATATATATGACACTAAAATTAGACTTTATGAGGGATAACACATAGCTTGAACCTTAAATTATGAATGTTGCCTCCCAATAGTAGTAGTGATGAAGTCAAAGGTGATGGACTCTATATGTTGACTTCTTTATTGGAGGATGAATAACTAGTAGCAGGACATATGAAGCTCAAATCTTGAGTTGTAGGTGAAACCTTCTGTTAGTGTCATTTCATGGAAAAATTCTCCAAGTAATCCATTCAGAATTTCATGTACCCAAAAACTATTGCAACTCTTTATAACCACCTTTTGTATTCTCAAAGTATCTCAAAGCAATCTGGAAGCTAGACTAATATTCATGTATGAAGCTAACCAGCCCCGGTAGGTGAGAAAAAATGTGAAAATAGGTCAAGACTAGGATTATGGATAATAAGTCCTACAGGTAAGTAACTTCGCAATTAAGGCCCATCTCTATTAGACTCAAGTTTACTATATCAGCCTATAAAGATCTTTGCCGCTTTATTTCTATCAGGGAAAAAGTAATAATGTCTAGTAGCTCCAAGAAACTATAAGTTTATGGCATGGCTAGGCTAAGCCTAAACTAAGTCACAAACATGTTCAAAGATAGTATACAAGCCAATACAAAGCAATCAAAGAGGAAAGGATGATTAATTATAGCAATTCAAATACCCGTTTAACTTGAAAATAGCCTAGAACATGGATTTTATTATTATAGCACACTAAAATAGTTCTCCATCCTATGTTTCATCCAAAGAAACATACACTCACATATTCAAACTCAATCTAAAAAAGAAAATTCATAACCTTTCTGAAAGCTGATCACACGTTCTCTATATCACTCCACCTGAGCTTTTATCTTTCAATAAACCTTAGAATGCTATCATGCTATCAAAAATAGATTCACAACATTATTATGACTTATTTTTATACTTAAACAAAAACTTTGAAAATGCATTGATTTTGGAGTAAAAAACAGAAAATATGGGACTTGCGGCAAAAATTTTAGAATGAACTCAATCAAATGGTCCTAAATAGTTCCCTAAACTTTGTCCCAAGATGGGACACAATTCAGGGCTTAGAATATCCCTACATACAATATGCAAATACTTCCCAAAATATATATAAAATTTTTAACAATGGTATCAACTAAAATTTACCTCACACAACCACATCGTCATCCTTCTAAGAGTGATTTTTATTGACTTTGGCAGGTTATATATGGACCCCGATGTTGGGTTCCCTACTATCTCAGGTTACATGAAAATTTAGGCTACTTGTAGTTCAAGACGCTTGATTTAATGCAAGATTTTGAAAGAATTTAAAAGTTATCTTGGTATCAAATTATGGAGAGACAAAAAACTTGAGAAAAAAGTAAGGAGAAGTTGGAATATAGTCGGGTTTTAATCATTAAGCCTGCCTACTTATCCCTAAACATGTGGATTGGACTGCTTATAGTTTGACTCAATTGATAGAAAAGAAAAACTCTTATGCTGAGATAACCTTCAGTTGGGGGAGTGACAAGTAAATCAAGTATGAACTATTCACTTGCAATCTCTTACTCGTGAATATGGTTGACTTCACACCCATAAGTATGAACTTACATGAATGTAATTTTCAAAACTCCTGGTGCATTGTCACTCAAATATGAAATTTTGCTTTCAGTAATAGTTTGAAAATTTCGTTGGACATAAAATTAAAATTACTAGTCCCAAGAAAACACCTGCATGCCTTTTGTAGGGGTATGTTTTGATTATGGTAAAAGTCACTCCTCAACTCCCATCTAAAGAATTTGACAATTCCTCTTTGGACTATGTCTCAGTTTGCTGCTAAAAAATAATTCATGTTGTGTTGCATCCTTTCTAATGTTGTCCGCACTATATTTTATGCATATTCTTCTCACTAAATATTATAACGTGAGCCTTCTTTGATTTTCCATGATAGATGATGAATTGTATGATGTAACACGATGATGGCCTTTTTAATAATGCAATGTAAAGGATGTTGAAGTTTTGCTAATAGGATGATGTTTCTACATTGGTAGGATAATGATAATGCTCTATTTATAGGATCATGATACTTTATTAATATGATGATGCTTCTTCACCAATAGGATAATGATGCTCTAGTGATAAAATAGTGTTGCTCTATCAGTAGGATGGTGATACTCTATTGATAAGATAACGATGCTTCATTGATAGAATACTTCTGCTCCATTAGTAGGATAATAATTCTGCATTGATAGGATAATAATGTTGTTACATTGGTAGGATATAATGGTCCACTGATAGGATGATGCTACTCTTTCAATAGGATAATGATGTTTCATTAATATGATAATATTCCATTAATAGGATAATGATGCTCTATCATAAGATAATGATACTCCATCGGTAGGATAATATTGCTCCATTTCTAGGATAATATTTCTCCATCGATGTGATAATAATGCTCTATTGATACTATTATGTTGCTTGATTGGTAGGATAATGATGTTATACTCATAGGATGATGATATTCCATTGTATGATAATGATACTGCTCCCTCAGCAAGGTAATGTTACTTTATTGATATAATGATTTTGCTCCATTAGTAGGATAACAATACTCCATTGATAGGATGATGATGCTCCATTTGTAGAATCATGATACTCCACTGATAGGATGATGTTGCTCAATCGATAGGGTGATGATACTCCATTGATTAAATGATGTTGCTCTATTAGTAGAATAATGATGTTGCATTGGTAGGATGTTATTGCTTCATCAATAGGATAATGATATTGTATTGATATGATGATAATGTTCCATTGGTAGGATGATTATGCTCCATTAATAGAATGATAATATTTATTTATAGGACGATGATGCTCCATCCGTAGTATAATGATACTCCATCGTTAGGATGAAGTTGCTCTATCGATTGAATGATGATGTTCCATTGATAGGAAATGATGCTCTATTGATAAAATGGTATTGCTCCATCAATAGAATAATGATGCTTTATTTATAGGATAATAATGTTCCATCAGAAGGAAATTATACTACTCCATCGATAGGATAATAATATTCCATCGGTCAGAAAAATGATACTACTCCATCCGTAGGATAATGATGATCTATAATACTATGATGTTGCTCCATTGGTAGTATAATGATGCTTCATTGGTAGGATGATGATACTTTATTAATAGAATGATGATGTTCCATCGGTAGGATAATGATGTTTTATTGATAGGATGATGATGTTCCATCAATAGG
The DNA here is from genome assembly GCA_029948455.1 of Solanum rostratum. Taxonomy (NCBI): domain Eukaryota; kingdom Viridiplantae; phylum Streptophyta; class Magnoliopsida; order Solanales; family Solanaceae; genus Solanum; species Solanum rostratum. The sequence continues at coordinate 45,594,938 of CM057051.1, forward strand.
ATGATAATTTTCCATTGGTAGGATCATGATTCTCCATTGATAGAATGATGCTGCTCCATCAGTAGTATAATGATGCTCCATTGATATGATAATGTTGTTCTATCGGTAGGATCATGGTGCTTTATTGATAGAATGATGATGTTCCATTAATAGGATGATGTTGTTTTATCGATAGGGTAATAAATATGATGTCCCTCTGGGCAACGAAGATGATTGCCTTCTAAGTGGTGATATTATCTCATTTGATAAAGGCATGAATGTCCCTCTCGGTGGTGGTACGAAGGTAATGTCCCTCTTCAAACTTTTGTATATTCATTATGACTCCCACCTTACTGGGGTTTTGAGTCAGGTAATATTGCTCATATCTCAAATTGTTTTCTTTATAATAAAAACTTTAAAGACTTTTTTCCTCTTCCACAGAAAATTTATTAGTTTTAGGCAAATTCTGTGTTGATTTTATCAGTTGTTTTCCTCTTGTCTTGTTCTCTTTGAATACTTTCTCCTTGTCTTGCTATCTCTTGTTCATTAATCCTTCTTCTACTTCTTGATAGACATATGCTATATCTTGTTGATTAATCCTTCTTCTGCTTCTTGATAGACATAACACAGAATTATATTTTATGCAAAATATTCAACATATTTAAAAGCTTTTAAGGAAAAATGAATTTTTGAAAAGCAATTTGAAAAAGGTCAAACATCATGTTATGAATAGCTTAACTAAATGTTATTGGTTAAAAGTTTTAGCATCGATAAATTTTTTAAAGTATGCTGAAGATCTTTAAAGCTCTAAAAATTTGAGATAGATCTTCCAAAATCTTCTATAATTGAGAAGTTTTGCAGCTGACTCTAAACTCCAATAGTGTTGGAAAAATAGAAGTTCACTTCAACTTCTAACGATGTTGGGTGTTACTTGAAGTTAACTTAGAGATTCGGATCATGTTGGAGATATTCATAGTTGTCTTCAAAACTTCTAGTAACAATTGATGAAATTTTTGAAGTCATCCTAAATAAAATTCGTCCTAGTTAGATGTGTTGGTAAATCTTAAACTTGTTGAAACGAGACTTACAAAAGTTTTTAGATCTTCTCAAAATTTCTATCCTAGTTGTGATTTCTAGTGTATCTTGAACCTTGATTTATTGGACATGAACATTCTTTTTAAAGAATTTTGAGATCCTTTCAAAAATTCTACCCCAATTTCCATTGATATGATTAAGTTGTTATGGCGCCTACACATCCCATTGAAGAAGAAATCAAATCAAACATAATTCCCTTATTGGAAGGTAATAAAATAGGAAATTTGATAAGAAAATGACTGAGACGGACATAGGATTCATATGTATCTCATTCTTGGGAATTCAGGTCAAACGTAATTCAAATACAAGAAAAATATTGAAAAATTGATAAAGGAATGATCGAAGCTGACATAGACTGCATACGTATCTCATTCTCGAGAATTCAAGCCAAACATATTTCATGTACAATGCAGGACAATTTTTTAAATACAAAATATAAAATGACTACAAGCAAAATGATGTAATTAAAGGGAAATAGGAAAATGAAAATTTAGAATCTTCAAACATAGTATCTTCAGAAGGATGAGCTAACGCGATCTATCCAGGAGGATGTCCCATGGTGTATGTTGTTTGCAGATGACATAGTACTGATTATTGAGACCCGGACCAAAGTTAATGATAGGTTGGAGGTTTGGAGACATACTTTGGAGTCAAAAGGATTTAAACTGAGCAGGACCAAAACAGAATACTTGGAGTGCAAATTCAGTGTTGCGAGGGATGAAGCAGATATTGATGTGAGACTTGCGGCTCACCCTATCCCCAAGAAGGAAAGCTTTAAGTATCTGGGGTCCATCATCCAGAGTAGTGGGGATATCGAAGATGATGTCATACATCGTATTGTGGAGGCTTGGACAAAATGGAGGTTGGCCTCTGGAGTATTGTGTGATAAGAAGATACCACCTAAACTCAAAGGTAAGTTCTACAGAATGGTGGTTAGACCAATAAAAAATGTACATGTTCAGAAGATGCAGGTCGCAGAAATGGAGATGTTAATATAGATGTGTGGTCACACCAGGAGTGATAAGATTAGGAACGAGGCCATTTGAGAGAAGCTAGAGGTGGCCCTTATAGCTGACAAGATGAGGGAAGCGAGACTGTGATGGTACGAACATGTGTAGAGAAGGAGTACCGATTCCCCTGTTAGGAGGTGTGAGAGGCTAGATTTGGGAGCTACGCGGAAGGGTAGAGGTAGACCTAAGAAATATTGGGGGGAGGTGCTTCAGTCATCTTTTAAATTACAACACAACCTTCTTCGAATAAATTTTTGATTCTTTCCCTAGACCGTCATCATTGTCACACTTTTGTAGTAGAAAAGGCTAGCATAAATTAGCCAATGATTTTGGCAAAGCAAAAGTGACTTTCTACTTTCTCTAATCCTTTTTGGCACTAAAACAAGAGCTAGATAAGGTTCCATGAACAGATATTTATATTTTTTACTTAGAGAGAACATAACCCTCTCAAGATTATTGAGATTGGCTATCTTATATTCACATCAGTTTTCCTTCATTTTGATCATGTTGATGGCTACCCCCTTATGATTCGATATGGAAACATCGGGAATGGTAGTGCCACGCCCAAAGTCCCATAAGGCGGATTGGCATCCGTTGCCGACAAGGCTCGGGAGAACCAACATATACATATGCACTTTCTATGAACATTGTAAAGGGGTTTTCACATTCAACATGCTTTCAAGAAAGTAGACAATAATAACAAGCCAAAAGGAAATCCAAATGACTAGGTCGTTGGAGCCACGACGTCTAAAGTACGATACATGACCATACTTTACTTTACATAGTCTAGAAAGCCTCTAGATAAGGAACAATATCTATAAGGATCGGGACAGGCCCCGCCTCATGACCAACTATACAATATAAGAATATAAGCTCTAGACACATAAAGCCCCGGAGCAACCTGCAGCTCAATAACAGCAGCTGGATATCTTGTACTCCTACTGGGAAGATCTAGTAACTCATGTACCGCAGCATGAAATGCAGGTCCCCTATAAGGGACGTCAGTATGAGATAATGTACTGAATATGTAAGGCAGGAAGTATTGTATATGAAATAAGAACTCAAATTAAATCATACACCGATATGTAAGGATAAAAGACCACCTATAGTCATACTATGGAATCATATACTTTATGTCCTTTTTATTACTTTACCTTTCTTTACTGTATAATCTGTGTGCAGTATATCATATAAATGACCAACTGATTAGTGGTAAATCAATATTGGGATCGACCCATGCTAGACTTTCCTTTCACCCTTGGGATACCCCCCGTAATATGGGATCGACCCATGCTAAGTGATTCTTCCACCCCTGGGATACCACCCATTAATAAGAAACTTTGATTTATCTTTTATTCACTTTTGAGATGATATTTTTGGTGGTCATAACATTTAGAGTTGTATGATTATATACATAACATATGACATATGAACAATCATGCAAGAAATCACCACAATGAAAAGAGAGTTACACAACTATTTTTTGAAAAATGTACAACAATTCTTTGAACACATGCTGTCCAAAATTCCAGCACAAGTATAACTAGCCTATTTCTCTTGTTTTTCATAAACAATCCATACTAAATTGACAAGTATCTTTTACTTACCTTTACCTTCATGGTTTAGGGCTTCTTTAGGAACCCTAGTAAGGTTGTGAGGGCTGCTTTGTAGGAGTTGAAAGAGAGCAAAAAGGAACCTAGAAAATCAGATTTTTTTGTCCAAGTTAAAATGGCTTAAAGGAGCTGCTTTTAATCCTTTATAAAGGGACCTCTTGGCTAAATTTCTTTTGAATTTTAAGATGTACTTTATTAAGATGGTGATGCACCTACTAGGCCCTTTCACTTGGGCCTTATTGGGCTTCAATTTGATGGGCTTTGTTGCCAATTATGTTTTCTTCTGCTATATGTGAAGTGTGCGGTAAATCTACTTTGTCCCTTTTCCCATTCATCTTGGGCTGCCTATATTGTCCCTTTATAATGCCAAACCATGGGCTAAACTTATATCCTTAACTTGGGCTTTATTCTTTATCGGACTTGAATAGATTCAGTGTAAAGCCTCATCTTCGCGTCCTTTTCATTTTTCTTAATTTTGGGCCTCAAGTGAGTTCACTCATGTATGAAATAATATTCCCCTTATACCTAGCCAATTTAAGCTAAGCACATAGGTGACTTCACCGGCTAGCTTCGTAAGTTCTACAAAGCACCTCACTTTCTTTCACACTGTTTAAGGCCGCGATCTCCTCAATTCAGCTTAGAACTTATATAAGCTCACTCGTCCTAAGCATTAAAAGTAAACATAGCCCTCCAATCTAAAAGTTAGGCACTTTTAAAGTTGGTTGTCCTTCTACCTAATCATATCATGTTCCATATGAATAGGACTAGTACACCTAAGATGTGGGGTGTTACTGCTAGTTTGAAGAGTGAAAGCCCTTTGATCAATTATGTCCCAAAATTTTATACTTAAGTTAATTCAATTCTAAATGGTATGTACAACACCTCCTAAATGGTAAGCACATATCTAATTATCTTTAAGGAACTTCAAACATGTATTAGTAGGCTTAGGCTCGATAGGATTAATTATACCCATAGCTCGTAGTCTCTCAAGCAACTGAGTTTGACTTACGAATAATGGAGTAAAGACTTAAGGAGGTTTTTTCTTAAGATTTAGTCTAGAAAGGTTGTAATTATTCCATGAAGGTTGAGGTATTTGATGATAGTTTGGAAAGTTTTAGTGGGAAGGTGCTGGCATTTTGAATCAGGATATTGTATAGATCAGTATATAGGAGGAGAACTAAGATAATTTAGAAATGAAGACATGTAATTTGGATGGATACTTTGATAATTTGACTATAGAGCTTTGTAATTTAGAGGGTTACTTTGGTAAATTGACAATTGAGCTTGGTAACTGATGTGATGTCAAAATACAACAATTTTTATGCTTAAAGCTTGGAATTTTGTGTGTTCTTAATGCAATGTTAGTAGATTTGATGTGCTTTTATGTTTATTTTGCAGGATTACAGGGTTGGACAATTTTTGGGCGAAGAGTGCAAAATTTGCTGAAGCAAAGGTTTCACGAGACTCTTTACGGGCCATACACATTTTTACAGGCCATAAAAATGGGTTTCTAGACAATTCCAATGAAGGATGAATTTCTGAAGTTAAATCTACAAACATGCAGACGAGGCGTAGAAGACTTTATGAGCCGTAGACTTGGTGTCATGTCCTGAGGATCCGAAAGTGGGGAGTTTCTGAAAAGTCATCAGTAGGAAAACCCTACGGTCCGTAGAACATCATACAGGCCATAGAAGGGTGTCGTAGATGCCAGCCCAAATTTTAAGAAGCAATCCACGAAAGCCTGGCTACGGTAGGCCGTAAAATGTTACACCGCCTGTAGAACCTGCCATAGAGTATGCCGACCCAATTATCCTATTCCATTTTGGTTTTGTATTTTAAATACTAAAAATAGGTTTTTTAGGTTATTTTTCAAAAGGGAACAGTAAAGGGACATGATAGAACATTAGAGAGCTTGAGAAACACTTATACAACTTTATTTCATCTTTTAATTTCAAATCTTATTATTCTTGTTGAAGAATTTGGATTGCTTGTGCTTAATTCTCTTGTGTAAGTGCTCAATTATATTATTCAAATTCATAAGTCTTGCATTTATACTGATCATGAGTAATAAAATTCACACCTAGGGTTGTGAGAACAATGAAGAACTAACAAGGTAAAATTGAGTAATTCGTAATTCTTGAAAAGTTTGCATGCATGTATTAATCAATTCTCTTCATAGCAAATGCTTTCTAATGGTGGTCAACGTTAGAACTCACCTAGTGTTACTGATTGGATCAAGATAGTAATGAATAGAAAGAGATTAATTAAAAGGATTCGATTGATGTTTCTCATCTAATCAACTAAACTGGGCCAAGAGGAGATTGTACTGGACAAATAGATGAAGGTTAGTGATATCACACTGCGGGGATAGACCTAATCGCATACTGAAATTCACCTCTCACTTAGGCCAAAGGGTTCGGGGTACTTAACTTACTGTTCTGCATGTTACACACTGGAAAAGAATTCAATTATCTGGTAATACTGAATTAGGAAATCATGGGAAATACAATGCCCTAGTTATTCTTCATACTAATCTAACAGTTTTCTTAGTTTAGAATAACTTTTCATATTTGTTATAACCCCTCCCCCCTCCCTATTTTGGGAGATAAGTTGGTTAATCAACCCTAATTGCATTCAATTCTTTTAAGTCTACCATATTCCCTCTAGTTTTTGATCCTAACCTTGGTTAGGTTATATATCTTGACAACGATCGCTTTACCCTAGAAAAGGAGGTGTAGTTTGGCAACGTCAAGATTTTAGCGTTGTTGCTGGGGAATACAGCTAGACTTGTCTAATTCAAGTAATTTGGGAATTAATCGTTACTTCCCTCATTGTATGTTTTTTGTTGTTTTTTTAATTTCAGGGTACAGGTGTAGTTTATGCCTAATACGTGAAGTCCAGGCATTCCCTTGACTCTGATTGACCTAGAGATCTAGAGAAGACTAAGAAGGAAGGCCCAAGATAATGCAAACAATGTGGCAAATACAACTCTGAACCATAACAAGAATGAGAATGCAAATAATGACAACCTACCTCCTCTTGAGGAAATCGCTCCATAGCAACATGACTTCAATGCCAAAGCTTATTAGTGGAACCAATATCGACTGAACCCTATGCCTTTGGAGGTTACTAGAGCTATTATGTTACCGCCACTACCGGCTGACACAAAGTTCATGGTCTCAAGTGGGTTGCTTCAGATGTTGGAAAATAGTGGACTGTTCACAGCCCTACGATCAGAGGATCTGTATAGTCATCTACACAATGTTGTATTTGTCTGTAAGAGTGTGATAAGAACATATAATTTGTCTATGGTTGTTGTGGGACTTCATGTCTTCCCATTATCTCTGAGAGAAAATGTAGTGCTATGGTTATCCAAACTTCCGCAAAGTTCAATCCCCAGTAGGGCTGAGTTGCAGAAGACCTTTTTGGAGAGGTACTTCCCGAGATCGAAGAAGCTCAAGTTGAAAGGTCAAATCAATAACTTTGAGCAACTTCTTAGTTACTCAATCAATACTATATGGGATCGATCCACAAAGTTCTTGAGGAACATCCCAGACCATAAAATTCTTGATGATGCCTTGTTGGAGATCTTCTATCATACCTTAGACGAGAATAGTCAAGCATGTGCTGATACCATCATGGGGGGCATGTTCTTGGATCAACCATTTTCAAGAATTTCTAAGAGGGTGGAAAGGGTGGTTAAGACAAATCGTGTATGGGGGAAAAAAGACAGGTCATCTACCAAAAGTTCGTGCACTGTCAGTATTGGTTCGAAGCAAGCTAAAATAAATAGGGAGATTATACAAGAGCTTGATCAAATCCGTACATGTATGGATGTGACGATGAAGAAGAATCAGGAATGAGTTAAAGCAGCTATGCATCAACCTCCACAAGCACCCAAGTACGAGAATCCCTACTATGAGGAGGATACTTGCTTCATGGTTAATTAGATGGGGGGGTTTCCAGACCAACGCCCAATGGTCCAATAAGGACTACTGGTGCCAAGGTCAAGGGAATCAAGTTCAGAATTATAATAGAGATGGTGATTTCAGAGAAAACCATAGAGTTTACTATGACAAGAATAGGGGCCATGACAGAGATGTAAATTGGGGCCGCAAAGATGGCTACAGTAATGGTCTTTATGTTCCACCCCACAATCGCGATACTGGTGCTAGTAGTTCTAGAGTTTAGGAGATGTTTGACTGCCTGTTGAAGAAAGCTGAGACATAGGATGTGACCTTTAGGGGGATAAAGTCTGACATCTCCAGCATAAATTAGAGAATTGGGTCTTATTCTATTGCTATCAAATAGCTTGAGCAATAGTTTGGTCAAGTGTCAACTCAACCCAACCAGCGTCAGAGAGGTACACTACCTAGCAACACATCAGAACCAAAAGAATGAGGGACAGTGCATGGTGGTTACAACTCATGGTGGTAAGAGTACCATTAATCCTCCCATGCCGGTAGATGATGATGATGTTTAACAAGAAGCAGCTGAGGTCAAGGATGCAGATACCATATATAATTGTGCCAAGGATGGAGGAGTGATGTTGCAGAGGTGATACAGAAGTTAAAGCCCATTCCTTGACCTCCTCCTCCCTTCCCTCAAAGAATCAAAAAGGAGGAGGAAGGCAAGTTTAAACACTTTCTCTCCATACTGAAACAACTCTCCGTCAACATCCCTCTCGTTGAGGCATTAACGAAGATGCCAAGGTATGAAAAGTTTATGAAGGACCTGGTCAAAAAGAAGAACACTGTGATGCAGGATCTCTCCCAAGAGCTTCAACATAGTGCAATTGCCACAAGGTCCTTGGTGTAAAGGCGAGAACATCCCGACACTTTTACCATACCCTCTACTATTGAAGATGTGGAGTTTGCAAGGGCATTGTGTGATCTTGGTGCCGGCATAAATCTAATGCCCCTTGTGGTCTTCAAGAAGCCAGGACTGGGAGCCCCTTACTCTAACGAGCATGCGGTTGTTGATGGTTAACCGCATGGTGAAGAAGCATGTAGGGATACTCTATAACGTACTCATCAAAGTTGAGAAATTAATATTCCCTGCAGACTTTGTGATCCTAGATTGTGAAGTGGACTTCAAGGTACCAATCATCTTGGGAACGCCCTTCCTAGCCACTAGTCGAGCACTAGTGGATATGGAAGCTAGCCAACTCATGTTTAGATTAAATGTTGAAGACGTTATCTTCAATATTTGTCAGCCAATGAAGAGGCCAGACGATTTGAAGAAGGATATTTTGGAACTTGGTGAAGTCTGAGTAACCAAGTTGTCCAAGTCGTGTCGCGACAATAAGTTAGGCGCTACTAGGGAGGAAACCCAAGATATTTTATGTAATAGTGATGGTTGTGTTTTTCTTTAGCTCTTGGACTTGTTGGTAGATTAATTATTCATATTTTTGTTGTATTTTTTGACATTGGACTAGTTGCATATTGGGTAACAGTGCAGGTACATGACTTAGTCAGCCATCCTGGCTGATAAGGTACGATTGGTTCTACGGGACGTATGTCAATCTACGACCCATACACTATCTCATAGAACACTTCAAGTGAGCAAACGTTATTCACTATAGTCCATGAGCCAACTTTATTGTCCGCAGATAAAACTACGGGTCGTGAATGGAGCTCATAGACCCCACGTAAGTTTTCTATTTAATTGACTATCTATTGAGGTTTCTATGACCAACTCTATGAGTCATATACAAATTTACAACTTGTAGACTGGTCCATGAAACCAAGTCCTTAAAACGAGGGTTTGACATTCTATGAGACCCTGATTTACTGGCCGTAAAATTCCGTACGTACAGTAATCGAAGTTTCGTAGAGTCTGAGTCCATTAGTTTTTATCGAGCAAATCAACATAAAAACAATGAGGTCAAATTATTTTGACCCCATTCTTCACCAAAATTACAAGTCAAACCTAGTTACCCCTTTCCTTATTCCTCTGACCACCAGCGATCAACCATCTCAATATTTTTCGGCCATCTTTTCGGCAACCCTAGGGTTCCACCACTTCGATTCCTCCTTCCATTTCTACATATTGGTCATTGGTAAGTTCTTGGTCTTAAAAAACACTTTTAATTACCAAAAAGTTATATGATTAGCTTTGAATTAATTGATGGGTATGGTAATTTGATGAATAAACCTATATATGCCATTATTGTGTTTGAAAATTGAATTAAGGAAAATAAGTGTCAATGTGTGAGTATGTGTAAATGTCGGAAAGTGATGTGAATGACCTTGTCTTTATGTTTGAATGTTGTGTTTGAAAACAATGTGGTCACATACCATTTGAATTAAAGCATGAAAATTCGATGTGTGATGGAATGTGAGTGTAATTCGATGTTAAATCATTCAAACAGGGTCGATAGGTTTGGAAAAACATGTGAAATGATATTTGATGGGGGTGTATGTTGAGATTTTCATATGGGGTGTTGGACATTTGATATGAGTCATGTGAGGTGTGTGCGCATTGCTTAGATTCAGAAAATTGTTGTTGAAAATGTCATATGGGGTCCGTGTTGATAGGCTTAAAAACTCAGGTCACTGGGTTTTCTAACCTACGAGGGTCTTTTACGACCCGTGGAAAGTTTCACAGGCTATAGTTGCCCCCATATATTCCAGAAACCTGAAGTTTCTGAGAATCTACCATATGAGACCTTCTATGAGTCATATAATATTTTATGACTCGTAGATAGGTCTTATAGATCCCTGCCTGGAAAAGTTTAAACACTGGAATACATCTATGTCTCAGTCTACAACTCATAGATCCTTCTACGAATCTTACCTGGTCTCGCAGATGCCATCCCAGTAAGAAAACATTGGCGACACTATTTCTACGAGGGCTTTTTATAGCTCATAGTTTCCACTACGGCCCGTAGAACTGCTTTCATAGACCTTTCTATAACCAAGTCTGATTTTAATCTTGCTTTATATTTCTTGACTTGTGCGGCTAACCATGTTGTTTAATTGTGTATGTTTCAGGTACTATGGCCCCAAAGTCATGATGTGACGAGATTCAAGCCTTGCAAAGGAGGCTTAGGGATGAGACCTTGGGGGAGTAGGACACCCTCTAGGTTAGTAGATCAGTTGAGGAGCTCAATGTCCGACCTAGCCCGAAGGTTGATACACCACAGACACAAGTTATCACCAGACTTGGGAAGGCCAAGACCCAAGCTTTTGTTGTTTTCACTCCCTAGTCTGACGAGGGAGGGAACAACAGTAGTAGCTCCATTCAGATGACTTCGTCTTGAGAGGAGTTAGATTTGGACTCAGGATCTGGCAATGAGTTAAAGACAGAGTCCTCTGTCGGACAACCTCTGACATCACCATTACCTCCAAACGCTCTCACTAGTCGGTGGTGTGTTGAAGGCATGCGGGATATCAACATGGAGGGCGTACAGAGGAATGAGCTGGGCAAACCAGCCCGTTCTATTTTTGAGGAGCCCCGGATCATTTCTTTTGGACTAGACAGTCTCCCTGTCTCTAGGACACCATCAACATATACAAGCTCCAGTAGCTGACCAAAGTACCAAGGAAGTACTCTCCAACCATAGTTCGAGAGTTCAATGCATACTACGCCACCACAGTACTCAGCACTCTTCCTAAGGGGAAGAAGCCCCTCGCTCAGCCTAGGTTGAAACGGACTAGAGTGAGGGGCTAGCAGGTGGACATTTTGGAGATTACCATTCGCCATATGTTATTTGGGCCCGAGTTTCCAGCTTTTAGATCCACGGCAGATTACAACTGTAGATTGGGAAAGACCAGGGACAAGGGTCTGATAAGAGACCAAAGCTGCAGAGTTGGCCTAATGAGATGGGTGGCAGTGTAGATTTCTAAGCAGGGCCCGGACCCTGCATGGATAGCCACTTCTTCTAAGGCTATCGTGAAGGCCTCTGTTAGTTTCCCTGCCAAATTTTGGTAGGCGTTGTGAGATCTCGGATTTGGCCAACACTTGTAGATAACACCTTGATTCTGGGCCATGTTGTTCTAGTTCCAACATCTTAGATGTCTATGAGATAGATTGGGACAACATCATCACAGATCAGATCCATGAGACAGCCTTGAAGAGGTCCACCTAGTCCCCTTTTATTGTTTGACCTACAAACTCTGTCTAGAGTAGGGATTGGGGAGTTTACATCAGCTAGACTCACTGATTAAGGTCCAGCGCACTCTAGATGCCACCTAATTAAGGCTGAGCACAGCCCGATGCCAATTTGGATTGCACTGCACCAGCTAGCTCAGATGCAAAAGATGTTCGCAGTTGAGCCACCATATGAGGTTCCACCCACCACCACTGTTGTTACTACCAATGAGAGGCCCCCATAATCTTAGAAAGATATGGAGATGGGGCACGCTACTACTACTCCTGCACCATAGGCCGTTCCTACACAGAAAACACCCGTCGGTATGGGTTACGTGTTAAAGGAATCTATTTAGGACATGGCGCAGCAACTGGCCCACACTAAGTCCTAGTTGACTCAGTTACTATAGCTGATCAGGCCCTAGGTCTTCCAGGTGATTACGGAGTCTGAGGACGATACAAGCATTTATGATCACTACTATTCATGTCCAACTTTAATCCATGGATACCCGCATCATTGCTTTTGAGTTGCAAGTTCTGTAGAGCATGTGCATAGCATGGCCAGCAGATGTGACAGCCCTATAGATAGAGATCTAGCAGCTCCTGCCCGACATGACAATAGCTTTGGCCGCACTATTGGCATTCCTACTGACTGCGCCCTTGGTGCAGGTGGTGGATTTGTTTGTCCCCAAGGATCTTTTACAGCCTTCCCCACAGGAAGAGGCCCCGCACAGATGATGATCTAGATGTCATGAGGTTATATGGGGGGGCTGATAGAGGAACAGGAGCTAGAGCTTGTAGTCGAAGCAGGAGGAGGATATCAGACATGCTCGAGAGCTTGAGAGGGTGAGGTATGTTGGCCCCTCCGATCATGGTTCTACCACTGAGGAGGCCACCAGGCTGGTTGAGTATGGCCAGACACCGGCGCTTAGGAACCCAGGTATGTCTTTTTTCCCCTATACTTTATTTTGTATTTTGGTATGCATTAAGGATAATGCACCTCTTCTTCAATGGAGTGTGGGTAGTTATAGGCCTCAGTGAAGTTTGAGTAGCCTTGGCCTATAACTATTCCAAATTTTGAAACTTAGGGGTTTTTCTTGCTTGTGTTCTTTTTCCCCCATGGATATTTAATTTATGTTAAACCAGTATGTTTAGGATGTGTAGGTAGTATTGATAGTATATAGTACTATGTCTATGGCATATATGTGTTTTTGTGCTTTTATGTGAAAAATGATGCGTAGAAAAAAAAGTTGTTGGTTTGTCTAGATAAAAGCCATGCATTTTAATTGTGTTGACAGTGCTTGTTCTAATAAGTGAGGATAAAATTGAGATGAAAAGCATGATTTGAGAGTCTGTGTTGATAGTGTATTCACTGTTATGTGAGTGAGAGCTTACTTTGCTAAATTCATGTATTGTGTTTCAATTCAGAACTTTCCCAGTTATTATGTCTTAGACCTAAGTTAGTTAGTTAGGAAAGGATCTTAGATCGTCGTTCATAATAGTTCACTTAGCCTAAATGAACTAACCAAATGTGTGAAATATCCCTTGATTTTAATGTTTGAGCCTTACATGTACCTTTTCTTTGTAAAAACCTAAGTGCCTCAGCCTTATTAAATATAAAATCCTAAAATTGGTCTTGGTCCTTCCTTGAACATTGTGCACCTTGAAGGAGGCAAAAAGACTAAGTTGAGGGTCGCTACCCAAAGTGGCCTTTGTTTCTAGGTTGGATATTGTGCACCTCAACTCAGGTCACACACCTGAGTTTAGGGTGGCTGGCGTAAGGATAAACACAAAATGAGTGAAAAAATTAGCGATACATAATAAAGGAGGAGAAATGTATTTTGGGTGCAAGAAAAATAAGTGATACCTTAGCAATGAACTAAAAAGAAAAATGATGTGAAAATACAAGGCAAAAAGCTAAAAATGAAATAAAGCACTCAAAAAAGCTTGAAATAGGAGAAAGGGAGAATGAAATGAAAAATAACAGTTTTGGTAGGGCTAAAGTGTAGAAAAATGCAGTGTCAAGGGGGGCCCTTATTCACTATGATCCAAAAACATCATACCAAAGCCTCTGAGCCTATGTTACAAGCCAGTAAAATCCTAAAGTGATCCTCCTAGTCAAAGGTCATAGTCATAAGCGTAGTGGCAAGTATAAGGTATTGAGCATGGTATTTGAATGTCTCTTGTGAAGGTGAATGATTTTGCATAGTCCCAAGATTATCCTTGAAAAAATCATTGTGAGTGAGATATGGGACTTCTTTCTATGAGGAAACTTGCATTGCATTGTTAACATTAGACTAACTAAGTGATTGTGGCTTGTTGATGATCACCTTGCTTGTCGTAGTTGCATTATCACATGCATTGAACTGTGTTGGTTTGTCGGATAGCTATCTAAGGTATTTCTAAAGAGTGGTGTAGGTATCTGTGCTTGAGTTTGATGTGATGTATGCTATTAGATTGAGGTCTGTGTGTGAATGTGTTGCTTATATAGATTGAGTCCACCGCTTGAGGACAAGCAATAACTCTAAGTTGAAGGTGTCGATGTGTTGTCAAAATAAAACACTTTTGGTGCTTAAAACTTTGAATTTTGTGTGTTCCCAATACGATGTTAGTAGATTTGATGTGTTTTTATGTTCTTTTTGCAGGATTATTGGGTTGGCACAATTTTCGGGCGAAGAGTGCAGAATTTGCTGAAGCAAAGGTTCCACGAGCCCTTTACGGGCCATAGACATTTTTACGGTCCATAAAGAGGGTTTCGTAGACAATTCCAGTGAAGGGTGAATCTTTGAAGTTAAGTCTATGAATACACTGTCAAGCCATAGAAGACTTAACAAGCCGTAGACTTGGTGTCATACCCTGAGGATCATAAAGTGGGGAGTTGTTGAAAAGTTATCAGAGAATATCCCTTACGGGCCATAGAACTTTATATGAGCCATAGAAGGGTGTCATAGAAGCCAGCCCCAGAAACTTTTCCTCATTCCACGAAACTCCCTACTGGTCGTATCCTATTTCACGAGTTTTCTGGTAACACGTAGGTCACCTTCTAGTAAACTCCAAATTTCCTTCATGTCTAATAGTCTCACTCATGACACTATCTATGAATCATAATGTATCCTACAGGTCGTCACTCAATCTGTGGGTTTCCCCAGACTTGGAAACCTTTTTCCTTTACTTAAGTTCATGTTTAAGGACCAAACCTACAAATTGTATGTTCACTTGGGGGCCATAAGTCATCCCTGTGAACTTGAAAGCAGGTCATTTTTCAAGCCAACTTTGTACTCTCTTAGGCTCCTAAATTGAGGGTGGTTACAAATGTATCACTCTCAACTTGTATGTTTCTGCATAATGTTTTGACAGATGCAACTTTCTTATTTCTCATCCTCTTTACTTTTCGGTCCAAAATCTCAATGGGTACTTCTTCATAGGTTAAATCTTCCTGGGTAGTCACATTTTTCAATGTGAAATAACATTAGGATCACCCGAGAATTTTTTTAACATCGACATATAAAACATCAAATCTACCTCATAAATCACCATTCCAATTCTTTCCACAAACTCATATGGCCCTACATATCTAAGACTCAATTTCCCTATCCTGCCAAAAAATATTACGCATTTCAAAGTTGAGACCTTCAAATACACCCAATCATCTTCCTTAAACTCAGGATCACTTATCCTAATATCAACATATGATTTTTGACGACTTTGGGTAACCTTTAACCTTTCCATTATGACCTTCTCCTTCTTCATAGCATCAAGTAACGAATCCAGTCCAATCAAGGACAACTCTCCAACTTCAAACCATCTTTCTAGGGACCTAAATCGTCTACAATACAATGCCTCAAATAAGGCTATCTCAATACTTCAACGGAGACTATTGTTATAAGAAATTCAATAAGAGGTAGGTCATATCCTAACCACCTATGAAAACAAGCATACATGCCTTCAACTTATCTTCCAATGTTTGGATTGTCCTATCGGCTTGCCCATCCATTTTAAGATGAAATACGATACTTAGCTTCACTTTTATACTAAGGCCCTTTAGAAAAACCTCCAAAAATTAAAAGTAAATTGAGCACCACGATCCGATATAATAGGCAACGATACCCCATGAAACCTTACCAACTCTTGAATGTAAACCTCAGCAGAATCATCGGCACCATAAGAAGTCTTTACCGGCAAAAAGTGGATTGTTTTCATCATTTTATCAATAATCACCCATATTGAGTCAAATTGCTTTCTACTCTTTGGCAAACCTGTAATGAAATCTTTATCAACCTCATCCTAATTCCAAGTAGGTATCTCAACATCCTAGGCCAAACCACCTGGTCTTTGGTGTTCCACCTTCACTTGTTGTCAATTGGTATACCCGATTACATACCTTGTTGTGTCTCTCCTCATGTCATTCTATCAGTACACCTCTCTATACATTTTGGTGGATCATAGAAGAATAGAATACTTAAGAGATATGTACCTCATCAAGTATCTTTTCCCTCAGACCATTTATATTTAGGACACACAACCGCCCTTGTTCACTAAGAACCATCTCCCCCTTGTGAGAAGACCTCAATATTCTAATCAAGTACCAACTTCTTCAATTCAACCAAACTATGATCCATGTCTTGTTCTGCTTTAACTTTTTGTATCAAAGATGATTCCGCACCATTTTGCACCAATACATGACCATTGTTCAAGCTATTTAACCTTACACCCATGTGAGCCAAACGGTGCACGTCTTTGACTAACACTTTATTTCCATTCTCAATATGTTCAACACTTCCATAGACACAATACTAAGTGCATCAGCCACAACATTAGCCTTGTCAGGGTGATACATCACACTCATATCATAGTCCTTTAGAAGCTCCAACCACCTCTTTTGCCTTAAGTTTAAATCCCTTAAGGTAAACACATATTGCAAACCCTTGTGGTCATTGAATATATCAACATGCACCTTAGAGAGATAATCTCGCCAAATCATCAATGCAAATACAATGGCCAAACTCAAGATCATGAGTCGAATAGTTCCTTTCATGCACCTTTAATTGCGCTGAGGCATAGCAATGACTTTTCCATGTTGCATCATCACACAACCCAAGCCTATGTATAAGGCATCACAATAAACAAAAACCATCCAGACCTTCAGGTAATGTCAAAATAGGGGCTGAAGTAAGATGATTTTTCAATATTTGGAAACTTTTATCACATACATAGGACCATTGAAATTTCACCCTCTTTTGGATAAACTTAGTCAAAGGAGAGGAAATGGAAGTAAACCCCTCAACAAATCTTCTATAATATACACCCAAACCCAAAAAGCTCCTAATATTAGAATAAGGCAATGGTCTAGCATAATTCTTCACCGCCTCAGTCTTCTTAGTGTCCACTCGAATACCATCACAAGAAATAATGTGGCCAAGAAAATCCACCTCCCTTAGGAAAAACTCATAGTTATTAAATTTGGAAAAAAGTTGCCTACTTCTCAATGTTTGCAATACAATCCGCAAAGGATCCTCATACTCATTTACATCTCGCGAATAGACCAATATATCATCTATAAACACAACCATGAACATGTCCAAATATGGTTTGAAGATCTTATTCATCAAATCCATGAAAGCGGCAGGAGCATTTAGTCGGAATGACATAAACAAAAATTTTAAATGGCCATATCGAGTTCTAAATGTCATCTTTTGAATGTCATCCTTCTTCACCCTCAATTAATGATACCCAGATCGAAGATAAATTGAGAGGTAGACTACACCTTGTAGTTGGACAAATAGGTCATCAATCCTTGGTAGTGGATATTTACTTTTGATAGTCACTTTATTCAATTGTTGATAACCTACTCATATCTGAAGGGAACCATTATTTACAAAAAATACAAGTGCAACTCATGTAGATATACTAGGTCTTATGAACCCTTTATCAAGTGAATCTTTTAATTATTCCTTCTATTACTTCAACTTCGTTGGGGCCATGCGATATGGAGGTATAGATATAGGTTGAGTGTCCAGTGAAAGATCAATGCCAAAGTCAATTTTTCTTTTGGGAGAAAACCAAGCTAGTCATCGGGAAAGACATCCGAAAACTCATTAACCATAGAATCGTATCAAGAGTAGGATTGGACTCAACATCCATGACCTGGATAACATGATATATACATCCCTTGGGAATCAATTTCATATCCTTCACATAGGAGACAAACTTACCCTTTAACACTAAATTTGCTCTCTTCCACTCAAGGATGGACTCATTAGGAACTTGAAATGTGACCCATGGTATCTACAATCAATAAGAGCATAAAATTCATAAAACTAATCTACACCAAGAATAATATCAAAATCAGTCATATCAAGTTTAACAAGATCACATAGAAAGACTTTATGCAAGACCGACATGAGACAATTTCTATAGATTTTTTTTCTCTAGAATCGACTCCCCAATACACTATAAATCAAAGAAGGTTCTAATAAACTTCGAGAGAGACATCAAACATTATGTAAAGGTAAGAAGTAATGAAAGACATATTAACACTAGAGTCAAGAAAAACATACACATCATGATTAAAGACTCTTAACATGCCTATAACCATATTGAGAGATTCCTCAACCTCTTGCCTAGCATTTAGAGCATAACAACTGTTACCACGAGGACCACCTCCTTGAGCATGGGCACTTTGTTGCACTTGCCCCTTATGAACCAATTGGCATTGAGGAAGCCCTTCTTTATCTTTGTTAGCAACATTAGGACACTTGTGGACCTTGTGCTCCATTTTTCCACAACCAAAACAAACACCCGCTCCTCTCAAGCAATCACCAACATAGTTCCTCCCACACTTGGGACACCTAGGAGGGATAGTACCACTACCCTTAGGGACATCAACTTGAGTGTTAGGGTTAGACACCCTATCCTTATAAAAGTTTTGAGAACCGCCTTTAGACGAACCATAGCCTTGTTGGAAACAACCACCAACAGTCTTTGCATGTGAAAATCCTCCATCAAAATGAGCCCTTTTTGACTTTTTCATCCTCTTATTTTAGATCTTCATTCTCACGCTCCACTTGTTTGGCATATGTCTGATGTTGCCTAAGCTACACCTTCTTTTTTAGGCCGAAAGAGGTTTTTGTCAAGATATATAACCTAACCAAGGTTAGGGTGGAACCCACAATGTATATGGTAGACTTAGAAAAATTCAATTGCAATTCGGGTTGATTAACCAACTTATCTCCCCAAAAGGGGGCGTTTAAAATAACTATGAAAAATAATTTTAAGCTAAGATAAGTGTTAAACAACTATGAAGAGTAACTAGAGTATTGTGTTCCCCGTGATTCCCTAACTCAATATTACGTGATAATCGAATTATTTTCGTATGTCATATACAGAAAGGTAAGTTAATTTCACCATACCCTTTGTCCTAGGTGAGAGGTGAATTTCACTATATGATTTGGTCCCTCCCCGCAGTGTGACATTACTAACCCTTACTTATTGTCCCAGTACAACCTCCCCTTGGCCCAGTTCGGTTGATAAGACGAGAAACATTAATCGAATCTTGTTAAATAATCTCTTTTCCTATTCATTACTACCTTGGTCAATTAAGTAACACTAAGGGGGTTCTAATGTTGGCAACCATTAGAAAGCATTCAATACAAAGAGAATTAATTAATATATGCATGCACATTTTTCAAGAATAATAAATTATCCAGTTTTACTTTGTTAATTCTTTATGATTCCCACAATACTAGTTATGGATTTACCTACTCATGATCAGTGTAAATGAGAGACTTGTGAATTTTAGTAACATAATTGAGCACTTATACAAGAGAATTAAGCATAAGGAATCCAAATTCTTAAAAAATAATCACAATATCATAATCGAAAGATGAAATAATGTTTAACAAGTATTTCTTAAGCTCTATCATGTTTCTCTATTGTATCTCTCTTGTTCCCTATGAAAAATAATCTAAAAACCTATTTATAGTGTTTAAAATATAAAACCAAAATGAAATAAGATAACTAGTCGGCAGGCTCTCCGAGGTACTCTACGGGTCGTATAACAGTTTATGGCTTGTGATCGAGCTTTCGTGGATTGTTGCTTCAATTCTGGAATTGTCTTCTGTGACACCCATATATGGCCCATATAAGATTCTACGGACCATAACGGGTTACGTCTGATGAACTTTCAGCAAGTCCTCACCTTCTGATCCTCAGGGCACAATGCAAAGTCTATGACTCGTAAACTCTTCTACAGCTTATCTGCATGTTTGTATACTCAACTTCAGAAATCCACCTTTCACTAGAATCGTACACGAAACCCTCTTTAGGACTCATAAAAATACTTTATGGCCCGTAAAGTGTCTCGTGGACCTTTAACTTCAGCAACTTTTGCACACTTTGCCTAAAAATAGTACCAACCTTGAAATCCGGCAAAACAAACATTAAAACACATCAAACCTACTAACATCCCATTGAGAACATGCAAAATTTTAAGTTTTAAGCATCAAAAGTGCTGCATTTTGACAGCACATCAACACCCTCACTTAAAATTATTGCTTGTCCTCAAGTGAGAGACACAATATAGATAAGCAGCACAGTAACACATAGACCTCAATCTAATGGCATATATCACATTAAATTCAAGCACAAACACCCACACCATTTTCAAAACACATTAGATCGGTAGTAAGCAAACCAACATAGATCAATGCATGTGACAATGCAACTATGACAAGGTCCTATATCTCACTTATAATGATATTTTCAGATATAATCTTGGGACTATGCAAAATCACTCACTCACACAAAAGGCATTCAAATATTATGCTCGATGCCATATGTTTGCCCCTGTACTCATGACTATGACCTTTGACTACTTAGACTAGGATCACTTTAGGACTTTACCGGCTTGTAACATAGGCTCAGGGGGCTTTGTTGTGTTGTTTTGGGAACATAGTGACTAAAGACCCTCTTTGACACTATGTTTTCTACACTTGCGCCTTACCAACACTGTAACTTTTCATCTCATCCTCACTTTCCCCTATTTCAAGCGTTGGGTGCTTTCTTTTCATTTTTCAACTTTTTGCCTTGTATTTGCACTTCATTTTACTTCTTAATTCATTGCTAAGGCATCACCCATTTTTCTTGCACCTAGTACATAGTTTGTTTTTCTCCTTTTCTAGGTATCACTAATTTTCCCTCTCATTTTGTGTTTTACCCTTACACCAGCCACCCTCAACTTAGGCTTTTGACTTGAGTTGAGGTGCACATTATCCAACCTAGGAACCAGGGTCACTTTTTATAGCCACCCTCAACTTAGGCTTTTTAACTCAGTCCAGGTGCACAACGTTCAAGGAAGGACCAAGGCCAATATCAGGATTTTACATCTAATAAGGCTAGGTTACGAGGTTTTTACAAAGAAAACGTATATGTAAGGCTCAAACATTAGGATCAAGGGAATATTTTACACATTTGGTTGGTTATTTAGGCTATGTGGACTATTATGAACAATGCTTGAGCATCCTTTCCTACCCAAATAGTCTACAATCTAAATCAGAGTAACAGGGCAAGTTTTGATTTGAAATATAATACATGAATTTGGCAAAGTAAGCTCATACTCACATGGCACTGATTACACTATCAACATAGACTCTCAGATCATCCTTTTTATCTCAATTTTATCCTCACTTATCAAAACAAGCACTATCACCACAATTAAACATGCATGGTTACTATTTAGGCTAAATAATCAAAAAATTTGGTGGGTATCATTTTTTTCACAAAAATGTACAAAAACACATATATACCGTAGATATCAGTACTATATGCTATAAAGACAACCTACACATCATAAAAATGTCGATTATTAGAAGTTAAATATCCATGGGAAAAAAGAACACAGGCAAGAAAGCCCCTAGGTTTCAAAATTTAGGATAGTTCTGGCCCAATGCTACTCAGACTTCAATGAGGCCTATAACTACCCACATCCCATTGAAAAAGAGGTACATTATCCTCAATGCAAACAAAAAATGCAAAATAAAGTATTTGGGTCAAAAAAATATACCTGGGTGCCTAAGTGCCAGTGTCTACCTTGGGTTGCCTCCCAAGCAGCACCTGATTTATTATCACGGCACAACATAGACGGCTTGGTTACTCAAAATTTACCAAGTACCCAAACATCCTTCTTCAGATCATCTGGCCTCTTCATTGACTGACAGATATTGAAGATAATTTCTTCATCATTCAATCTAAACCTGAGTTGGACAGCTTCCATGTCCACTGCTGCTCGGCTAGTGGTTAAGAATGGCCTTCCTAAGATAATCAGGACTTCAAAGTCGACTTCATAATCTAGGATTACAAAGTGTGCGGGGAATATGAATTTCTGAACTTTGACAAGCACGTCATAAAGTATCCCCATAGGCTTCTTCACTGTGCATTTAGTTATCAACAAACGCATGATCGTCGGAGTAGGGGCTCCCAGTCCTAGCTTCTTTAAGATCGCAAGGTGCATTAGATTTATGCTGGCACCAAGATTACACAATGCCCTTGCGAACTCCACCCTACGCCTCTTTCATTCGTGTATTCTGACATTACACCGTTCTTTCAATACGCCTTTTCTCTGTTGTTTCGCTAATAATGCAGGGTATGGTAAAAGCACCAGGATCTTCTTGTTTTTGCACCAAAGACCTCGTGGCAATTGCACTGCATTATTGGAGCTCTTGGGAGAGCTCCTGACTCACAGTGCACTTCTTCATAACTAGGTCATTCATAAACTTCGCATACCATGGCATCTTCTCCAACGCCTCAATAAGAGGGATGTTGATGGAGAGATATTTCAGCATAGAGAGAAAGTGCTTAAATTTACCCTTCTCCTCCTTCTTTTTAATTCTATAAGAGAAGGGGGAAGAAGGCTTAGGAATGGGATTTAGCTTCTGTGGCACTTCTGCAGCATCACTCACCCATCCTTGACATGATCAACTCCGGTATCTTCATCTTGACCTTAACTGTCTCCTCTCAAACATCATTCTCATCTACTAGCATGGGAGGATCAATGGTACTTTTGACACCATGAGTAGTGATTAACATGCACTGCCTTTCATTCTTTAAGTTCTAAACTGTGTTACTAGGTAGTGTACCTCTCTAACGTTGGTTGAGTTGAGTTGACACTTGATCAAACTATTGCTCAAGTTGTATGATAGCAACAGAATGAGAATCGATTTTGTAATTTATGCTGGTGATGTCAGATTTCAACCCTCTCAAAGTCTCATCTTTTGTCTCAACTTTTTTCAACAAGCGGTCAAACATCTGCTCAACTTTAGAACTACTAGCACTGGTATCACAGTTGTGTGATGGCACATAAGGACCCTTTCTATAGCCAATTCTGTGGCCCCAATCTGTATCTCTATATTGGCCCCAATTCCTATCATAGTAACCTCCACGGTTTTCTCTGTAAGCACCATCTCAATTATAGTTCCGACCTTGGTTTCCTTGCCTTGGCGCCAACAGTCCTGATTGGACCCTTGGGCATTAGTCCAGAAACCCCCCCCCCCCCCGATCAGCAATAAAGCAAGTGTCCTCCCTATAGTAGAGGTCATCAAACATGGGTGCTTGCGGAGGCTGACGAACAACTAAATCAACTCGTTCTTGATTTTACTTCATTGTCACCTCTATCTTTAGCATGCTGGCAAGCACTTGCATTATCTCTTCATTTATTTTAGCTTGCTTTGAAACAATATTGACAGGGCACGAACTTGCAAATGGTTGATCTAAGAACATGCCTCCCATAATGGTTTCGGCATAGGCTTGACTATTCTCGTCCAGTGCACGATAAAAAATCTCCACTAAGGCATCAAATACAATTTTGTGGTCAGGGACACTCCTCAAGCATTTTGTGAACCGCTCTCATGTAGTACTAATCAAGTCACCAGGAAATTTGTCAAAGTAGTTGATTTGATCTTTCAACTTGAGCCTTTTAAATCTTGGGAGGTACCTCTCTGAAAAGGCCCTCTACAACTCAACCCAATCGGTGACTGAACTCTATGGGAGCTTGGATAGCCATAATGTTGTATTGCTTGTCAAAGATAATTGGAAACCATGAAGTTTTATAGCATCCATAGGCAAATTCTATGTTCCCATTACACTCTTGCAGACAAATGCAACGTTGTGTAGATGACTATGCGGCTTATCTGATGGTAGGTGCGTGAACAAAGTTTTGCAGCTTCTAAAGTAACCCACTCGAAAGCATGAACTTTGTGTTAGCCGGTAGTGGTGGTAACACAATATATCTTATAACCTCTATGGCCATAGGGTTCGACTAATATTAATTCCATTGATAAGCATTGGCATTGAAGTTTTGTGGCTATGGAGAAATATCCTCAAGAGGAGGTGGGTTTTCATTATTTGCATTCTAATTCTCATTCCGATTTAGTTCTGTATTTTTCGCATTCATTGTATTATCTTGGGAAATTATTCTAAGTCTTCTCTGGATATCTGGGTCAAACGGAGTCAAGGGTATGCCTCGATATTGTGTATTGGGAATACACCATATTTGCACCCTATAAGAAAACAAAATCAACAGAAATACGTAAAATAAGAGAAACAAAAAAATGAAGGACTAGACAAGTCTAGCCGTAATCCCCAGTATCGGCACCAAAATCTTGATTTTGCCCAAGCTACACTTCTTTTTTAGGCTAAAAGTGGTCATTGTCAAGATATATAACCTAACCAAGGTTAGGATTGAACCCATAGAGAATATGGTAGACTTAGAAGAATTAGATTGTAATTCAGGTTGATTAACCAACTTATCTCCCCAAGAGGGGGAAAGGTTATAATTACTGAAAAGTAATTCGAAGCTAAGACAAGTGTTAAACCATTATGAAGAGTAATTAGGGTATTGTGTTCCCATGATTCCTTAACTCAGTATTACCAGATAATCAAATTCTTTTCCAGTGTGTAGTACGTTGAATGGTAGGTTAAGTTCACCAAACCCTTTGCCCAGTAGAGAGGCGAATTTTACTACGTGATTTGATCCATCCCCATAGTGTGACATTACTAACCCTTACCTATTATCCCAGTACAACCTCTCCTTGTCCCAATTCGATTGATTAGACGAGAAACATCAATCAAATCCTGTTAATTAATCTCTTTTCCTATTCATTACTACCTTGATCCAGTCAATAACACTAGGTAGGTTCTAATGTTGGCCACTATTAGAAAGCATTCAATACGAAGAAAATTAATTAATACATGCATGCACACTTTTCTAGAATTACAAATTATCTAGTTTTACTTTATTAGTTGTTTATGATTCCTACAACATTAGTTGTGGATTTAGCTACTCATAATCACTATAAACGTAAGACTTATGAATTTGAATAACTTGAGCACTTACACAAGAGAATTGAGCACACGGTATCCAAACTCTTCAATAAGAATCACAAGATTAGAATAGAAAAATAAAATAATGTTGTACAAGTGTTTCTCAAGCTCTATCATGTTCCTCTATTGTAGCACTCCTGTTCCCTATAAAAAATAACCTAAAAACCTATTTATGGTATTTAAAATATAAAATCAAAATGAATTAGGATAACAGGGACGGCAAGCTCTACAAGGTACTCTATAGGTCGTATAACAGTTTATGGCTCGTAATCAGGCTTTCGTGGATTCTTGCTTCAATTTTGGAACTATCTTCTACAATACCCATCTATGGCCCGTAGGGGGTTTTTCTGATGAACCTTCACCAAGTCCTCTACCTTCTGATCCTCAGGACACGATGTAAAGTTGACAGCTCATAAAGTCTTCTATGGCTCGTCTGCATGTTCGTAGACTTAACTTCAGAAATCCACCCTTCACTGAAATTGTACACAAGACCCTCTTTACGACTCATAGAGTACTCTACTGCCCGTAATGGGTCTCGTGGACCTTCTATTTCAGCAATTTCTGCATACTTTGCCCAAATATAGTGCCAACCCTGAAATCCTGCAAAACAAATATAAAAACACATCAAACCTACTAGCATCACATTGAGAACACCTAAAATTTGAAGTTTTAAACATCAAGGGTGTTGTATTTTGACTTTACATCAATGTCATGAGCCGAAAAATATCTATCTCCTTGATGAGCATTGTGGCTTTACACTCCATCTGCACAAAGTCAGACACACCTAAATTGAACTTGTTCATGCGGGCCCTTGAGTCTACCATCAAAGAAGGAGCATACTTAGACAATTTTTTGAACTTAAGGGCATATTTCCTCACACTCATGCCACCTTGCCTCAAATTCATAAAATCCATCACTTTCGTTTCCCGTAGTCCAAGGGGGATGAAATGACCTTAAACATCTCCTAATCAATAAAATATTATTCAACTCTTGCTTACTTCCATTGTGTGAACCAAACTTGAGCAACTCTCTCAAGTTGATAAGTGCCAATTTAGCCTTCTCCTCGAAATATACCTCCATCACATCCACCCCCTTGTAGACCTCACCAATAAACTATTATGGATCCTTATCCACCTTGGTACTATTAAACTCTAAAGGATTCATCCTCGCAAAATCCCTCACCCTTGAAGCCGAAGTAGGAGTCTTTGTGGAAGCAACAACTTGAGCCAACATAGTAATAGTGGCCCTAAACTTCTCATTAGTCACTTCATCACCTTGATGGACTTGAGGAACTTGTGTAACTAGAGGAACTTTGTCCTCATTCGCGTAAATTCCCCAGGAAATGGAGGATGTCATAGACGCATTTTTTTAAAATGTCAAAGGATAAGCGTCAAAGGAATGAGAGTCTTGAAGGTACGACATATATCACAGAAAATGAGAATTTCTTAAACATCTCATAGCCTCTCACTCATGGATGTGGTGCACTTCACACCTATGAACAAGACTCTTCTAGATGCAGCATGTTAAATTCCCTAAGATGCTTTCAAACCATAGGCTCTGATACCAAGTTTGTTATAATGTGAATCTAGGAACTAGCTGTGACACAGTGAATGTGACACCCAAAGGCATCCCATCCAAGCCTTATAATCATATCATAAGCATATTAAAAGTCAAATAAACAATTCATAAGAGAGTAGCAAGCAGAACATATCAATATAAAAGTCATAGTTTCCCTTTGGGGAATTACATCATCATTAGTCCAAAAAATGCCTCTACATCATAAATCATGGCAGGGTCTAGAACATGCTACTAGCTCACCCTCAAGATAGAATAACAAGTGAAAATATAAAGTCTCAACATGAAATCATAACATTAACAAGGCTTTTACCCAAAGCATGGGAACTCGCCAACAATCTTCAAAAGTTCAAATCCAACTTTAGCCACGAAATGGAGGAATAGTCTTGTCATCACCCATCTCAACATGGTTAGATTATGTAGACAATGAAGTATGTGTTAGTACATAGAATGTACTAAATATATAGGAATGACATGCATCAAGGAACATCGTAACATAATATCAGTACATATAATCATAATAATAGAATAAGGAAAAGATATGAATGATCAATGCATGTTTAAAACAACGAGTAAACACATCACAAAAGCTTTCATCACTAATAATAAATGTGTGGGAATAAGACCATAACTAATAATAAGACCGTGCAGACTATTACATGGAATCCTGATATTCCATCCACACCGCGGAGAAAGAAGAGTCTACTTTTCAAAGGTAGACTCGATCCTCACCTCATTGATTCTATGCTAGCACGGTGGAAATCACATGTACATAAAGACCTCACCCTTTATGCTCTATCCTGGAATGGTGAGTATCACATGAACGTAATTCTAAATGGATCCATTAGCTAGCCTTATAATCACATAATCATAAACCTATGGTGGCACATAGGTATGAGACTTGAGGATTTATGTAAGGACCCTTGGACTCCCCTCACACAAGCTCATTCAGTGCTAAGTCAAATCCCACAAAATATATAATTAAGCATATACATAGTATTTAACATAATTCATACTTTATCAAATCATACTTTCAAAGCTTGTAAAATAGGCATCATAACGTTATGAAAACATCTAATATCATAGGAATAGTCCATGAACATAACTTTACATATAGTGTGAGTATGCTCCCCATATTATTGTCATTTTATCAACATTAGGGTCTTCAGTCATTTTCATCATCATAACATCATTATCATCAAAACATGCTTTCATAATTACAATCATATTAATGAAAATCATAACTTTGTCATAGGAAATTAGGGCCATGTCTGGGTTTATGTTAGTTAGCTAAAATTATGCAATTGGATAAAAATCATGTAGAGATTGTGCAATTGAGATCAATTTAGATCATTATTAAAGAATCCAACATCAATTCAACAAGCCTTAATTATCATAGATTTTAAATCCCTTTAACTCACTTGAAAATCATAGAAATCGTGTAATTCTTCATAATTCATGTATAAATAGTATCATAATCATGTAATAATTAAAATCTAATCATTTGCAATGTCATCGTAAAAATCCATGGAAATCATGCCTAAAGGGAGAAAATTGAGTTGGGCTTCATGGATGAATCTAGTCCATGAATAAAAACCTACATACCTCAAGTAAGAACCTTAAAAATTGGAGATGAAAGACCTAGTAATCCTTAGCCAAAAACTTGAAATCCTAGTTCCAATGGGATCCTTCCTTAGAGAGAGAAATTTTGGAAATTCTAGGAAAAGTTACGAGAGTGGATGAATTAGAATTAAATATGAATATGTTTTATAGGGCTTGCATCTATTAAATTAGTCAGAAAATTCAAAACGATGTAGTTTAGGAGTTAAATAAAGTTGAAATGACAAAAAATTCCTTAACTCAAAATCTGTCCAACCCATTAATGTAACCACTTTTTGAGCCATAGAGTGGAGTACGGATCATACGCTTGCTTGCGCATTGCATGGCTCAAAAACATAATCTACTGGAATCACACTTGTGAACCAAAAAACCCATGTATGGTCTATAGTTCCATTCATGGATTGTAGAACCCTTCCATAAATCTTTCATAGACTCAGAAAAAAAATTTCATTCTCAAGGTCTCATCCACAACTCAAACTGTGAGCCTTACAAAGGATTACAACCTATATTATCCCTTGTGGAGTGACTTCCATTGTCCAAAATTTTTCACCATCTTCTGGACCTTAACCACAAAACCTTTCTATGATCTGTGGTTCAATCCACGAGCCATAGATTGGCTCGTAACACTAGTTAGTCTCAAACTTTTCACAACTTTTTTATTATCCAGACTTTTCAACATGTGGGGTGTTACAGTGCAAGAGCTCGCAAATGTGATCCCTATTAATCAACTTTGCCTTCCCCTAGAGTGTGATATTAATTTTTTTTGTTGACCTTAAGTTAGGCACTCGTCCTATTTCTATTCTTTCTTGTCTTATATACCTCACAGAAAATAGGGATCTTTGTGTTTAGCTTAAGGATGTCTTAATAAGGGATTCATAATATCTATTATTTCACCTTGGGGTGCGCCAGTGTTGTTTGTGAAGAAGAAGGATAACCTTATGCCCCATGTTGATGATTTGATTGACCAATTTCAAGTTGTCACAGTATTTTCTAAGATCATATTTGAGGTCCAATTACCACCAATGAGTATTAGGTGGGGGATATACCTAATATAACATTTTGATATTATTATGGTCATTATGAGTTTCACGTGATGTCTTTTGAGCTGACCAATTCTCTTGAATCCTTTATGTACTTGATGGCACGTGTATTCAGGCCTTATATTGCTTCGTTCATCATTTTGTACAGTAATGACATTCTAGTATACTTGTGGAGCCATGAGGAGAATGAGCAATATCCTAGGACTGTGCTACACACTTTGAAAGATCTATGACTTTATGACAAGTTCTCAAAATATATTTTTGGCTTAAGTCTGTAGCATTTATGAAGAATGTGGTGTCTAAGGATTTCATTATGGTTGATTCGGTGAGTACAGAGTCTATTCATTATTGGGCTAGGCCAACTTTAGTTTTTGAGATTCAAAGCTTCATGGTTTAGCTAGCTATTATAGTTAGTTCTTTGAGGGTGTCTTTCCTATTGTATTGCCTTTGACTCAAATGACTCACCTTGATATTTCTTTTGAGTGGTCAAATGAGTATAGTTGAGCTTTATGAAGCTCAGAAGTTTCTTACTACTACAGCTATTTTGACTCTTCAAGCTGAGAGTAGGAGAATCATTATGTATTATAATGGATCTGATATATATTGATTTGGTTGTGTCTACTGCAGTGAGGTCATGTGATTGTATATGCATTAAGTAAACTTAAGGATTATGAGTGCAACTATCCTAATCATGATTAGGTGTCAGCAATTGGCAACGGTAGTATTCACACTTAAGATTCTTAAGCATTATCTACATTGGGTTAGATATGAAATCTACACCAATCACATGAGTTTGAAGTACATTATAAATTAGAAAGACATCAATTCAAGGTAGCAAAGGTATATTAAGCTCCTGAAGGACTATGACCTCTCTAGTTATGCAATTCGAACAAGGCAAATATGGAAGTAGATGCCTTGAGTTGAAAGGCGGTGAGTATGGGTAGTCTAACCTTCCTTTTTTCTTTCTACTTTAGAGTGATCTTTGGCTTTAGAAATTTAATCTTTATCCAATAGGATGGTTTTTCTTGATATTGTAGATGCAAGAGTGTCGTAGCTTATGTTAGGGTCCAATCGTCTCTTTTGGAGCAGATTTGTGGTTGTCAATTTAAGGATGATGCCTTGGTTGCTATTTGACATCAAGTTTCACGAGGTGACATTGGGATGGCTACCTAAGATTCAAATGGTGTTTTCAAATTTAATGGCCACATTTGTATACCTAGAGGACAAGTCTTATTACGGGTGATTCTTAGTAAGAACTATGATTCTAGATGCTATATTCATCTGGGCATAGCAAAAATGTATCACATTTGAGCCAGCACTACTAGTGGATTGGTACAAGTATCATGCACTATGTGTCCTATTTCTTGTATCTCTAGTAGGTGAAGGTCGAGCATTTAAGGCCCGGTAGTAATTGAAGAGATTACCCACTTCAAAGTAGTGGGAGCACATCACCCTGGATTTTTTTATGGATTTCCTAAGACTTCTAGAGGCATTGATATCATATAGATCATCATGGATCAATGATCCAAGTCAGCATAGTTCTTTCTCATTCAGTTATCTTCGGCATTGAGAGGCTAACTCATGTTTACATTTGAGAGGTAGTTAGTCTTCAAGAGGAATTGGTGTCTATTATATCATATAGGGGTTCTCAGTTCATTTCAATGTTCTAGAGGACCTTTAAGGAGGAGTTGGGTATCCATATTAATCTTAGCATAACTTTCCATCTACAGACAAATAGGAAGCCAAAGCTTTCTATTAGGGTTACGGAGGATATGTTGTGGGTTTATGTATTGTACTTTGGGGGTCAATAGAACATTTCTTAGCCTAAGCAAAGTTTGTATATAACAACAAATACAACTCAAGTATTCAAATAACTCCTTTCAAGGCTTTATACAATAGAAGTCGTCGTTTTTCTATTGGTTTCTTTGAGCCTTAGAAGCCTAGTCCATGTGGTAATAACTTTCTTAAGTAGTCTTTGGTTTGAGTTGGGTGATTAAGGATAGGACAAGAGAATCTCATAGTAGACATACAAATTATGTGCACAATAGATAGTAGCCTTTGAGATTTGAGTTGGTGATTGAGTATTCCTTCAAGTATCACCCATGAAGTGCTTGATGAGGTTTGGGAAGGGGGAAAGCTTAGTCCCATGTGCATAGGTCCATTTAAGATTCTTTGGACTTTTATGATGTTGCATATGTGTTAGCCATATCTTATGCATTTTCAGCTATTCATCTAATTTTTCATATTTTTACGCTTAATTGATATGTTCTCGATGAGCCTAATGTACCCCGCATGACTCAATTTAGTATGACTGCTTGACCTTTATGAGAAACAGTTGTTATTTTGGCCAATAAAGCAATTGCATTCAAGAGCTATTGTTCTTGTTAAGGTCCAAAGAAGAAATCATCTAGTTGATGAGGCTACTTGGGAGATTGAGCATGAGATGGAAGAGCAGTTTCCCCACTTATTTGAGCCTTTGGATACTTCTTGATTATTCACTTTCATAAACAAAAATCCTTTTCAGTAGTGTAAACCGTCTAAGCCATTTTATCTCTATAGCACTCTTTTCATAATTTAGAGTTTTTATATGGCGACCCTAAGTAATTTATGACTTGTTGAGACTGATAGTCTAGTCACCTGGTTAATCATTTGAATTCTGTGCAAGCTTTTGTAATTTGGAGATTTTATAACTAAAACAGTTAATTTTGATCAAAATATTAGGTAAGTGGCCTCAAAATGTAATTTTGATAGTTTTGTTATCTTTCTAACATCATTTTTGGTATAGAAAGGCCTTTTCTTTAGGTCTCGACTCTTCAAAAATCATGGTTCATGAACAAACAGAGATTGAGCATGTGACCCATTTAGTTTATCAAAATAACCCTCATTAGAAGTTTCAACATCTTCAGTGAGTCTAGAATGTCAAATTTTGTGGAGTGACATAGTTTATCAGCATGCAAAGGGTTCTAGACCAATCTCATGCCAAGTAGAGGCGATTGATACTTAGCTACAATTTCTAGTTCCACCAGCTAGTGTAGCCACCTAAGCGGTCAAAAAGACCATTTTAGCGATAGATGATTAAGTGGTATGGTTTGCTTTAGGGCTAGAATTTATACAGTCAAGGCATTGCTATAACAATAGTGCACCACCGTGGCTCGACTGCTTTAGTCGTTAGTGCACTACCTAAATGGCCAAATTAACTACTTTTTTGTCACCCCTAGTGTGTTAGTAAGGTCAGTCCAATTTATTGTTCTATTTTAAAAATCTGATTTCTTAAGCTAGGAGTTCTAGATGAGTGATTTTAGTTGTATTGGTTCAGATTTTTGTGGTTTCATGTTAGGGTCAGTAGGGGAGTGTAGGGGATGCATTTTTAAACGTAAATTTTCATCTCAAGGGAGTACCCAAGCTCCTTTAATGGTGATTTTTATTTATTTTTGTTTGTATGAGCAATTTTGAGCTTGAATTGTGTTAATTTCTAGGGCACAAATTTATAAGCTACTTTGGACATATATTGAAAGATTCAATTTTTGGATTCCCAATGCGGATTTCATAATTTATTTTTGACTCAGTTTTGGACCCATCTTCGGTTGTCACAATTTTAGTGTTCAAACATCTTTATTGACATTATGTTCATGTTTTTGATAGTATAGCAATGACCAAAGGCTATTTGAAAGGATGAACTTTGAATTATTTACCTTGATGTACGCCACGATATATTGGACTTTAGATTAAGCTTAAGATTATAAATTTTATTGATTAGCTATTTTTGGTTGGGCTTGTAGTTGGTATCATATTTTGTCATAAGAATCCATGCCTTAGCTTACTTTGGGGTAGTTGAGTAAGCCTAATTTAGTTGTGTTGATTGTATCTTGCTTTGTGGCTCGTGTATTGTCATTTATATTGATATTCATAGCTTAGGTGTAGGGTTTTGATTGCCTTGGACCTACATTTTGGAGCCAATAGGCCTTAGAAATCCTCCAACATTTCTTCAGATAGTTCAGCTCCACGTAGAATCATATAGAAGAGTTGGACCTGATAGTATGAGCCTTAGTTAGAAGGTAATGAGGTCTCGCGGCCTTCCACCCATAACATCCCTTTTGATGATTTAGACCGGATGTTATTTGGTTATGAACTCAACTTCATTTGACTATATGGGATTAGATTTGTTTTGGGGTTAGAGTAAGGCAACATTGGGGTGGAATTGATCCAAGGTGGCTTATAATTGTGACTTTGATAAAGAATCTTTCCCTAGCTTCTTGTATAGTTATGGATTAATAGTTTGGGCATATTATACCTATAGCCGCAGATTTCATGTCTGAGCACATGATCTTGAGCCCTAGAATGAGCTATGCATACATTTTCCTTAGTCAAGTTAAGACTTGGTGACATGATTTTATTGAACTCTTCAAGTGTTTTATCTGTGGTTCAAGGCTCGAGTTATGCACTCCCATATCCAAGAATTCACAAGTTCTCATTCATAGCAATAGAAGCAGCTCTTCTATGTACCCTCCGTGCTTATAGGGACTTGTTTGTATTATATACTTTCAATTATACATGTGTACCGTTTGGGATTGTAGGGGTCCAACTAGGTTATATTTAGTTGCTTTACTTTACTGCATTATTCTTTTCTAGACTCATGGATTTATAATTAGATTTCTGTGAACATTTTGATTCTTTGATCTCTAGTTGTTGTTAATTTCTTACTTTTTATATTATTTGTACTTTTAAAGCTCACATAGCCTGTGATACCAACTGGGCCCTTGTTGTATTGGCAATCATACTATACTTTGCATGTGTTTTGTGATTCAAGTCTGACAACCAATAGTCCGCGTTAAATTCAAGCCAATCGTAGGTTATTTGAAGGTCCAGCGTGAGCATATCACATCCTGCATCAGCTTATTTTCTTCTATTTTAACTTTAACTAGTCTTTTACTTTTGAGAGCAATCTCTATGTTTTTTATCCCTTTAATTCTCATTTTATTAGCTATGTACATGTGCCTACCACGTTTTCGGGATTAGATTTCATTTAAATTGTATATATTTGCTTCTGTTCTTATCTTCCACTACGGCTTGTGCCAAAAATATGATAACATTCTGATATTGAGCATGGGTGACTCCCTCTTCTTAGGGAGCTTATGGGGCCGGAAGGGACTGATCCTCATCGGGGTCCTTGGGTGGAATTCTTCTTGGCAACATTATCTAGATGTGCAAAAAGGCAATCTTTAGATATAGGAAGTCTTAAGTCAAGTTCTAAAGCAGGAAATAAATTATGAAGAAGTGAGTCATTTCCTAAATGCCTCATATCGTTTCGTTCATAGTTGTGGTGCGCTTCACAATGATGGATAAGACTTTACTCGACATAGTATGTTTGATTTCGAAGGACTATTTATAAATCTAGTAACTTAATATCAAGCTTGTCACGACCCAAACCTAGGTCCTAGGTACACCATGGTAAATACGGAACTCGAAGGTAACCCAAACAAGCCTCAAAGCATACTTAAGCACCTCCTTGATTAAGAGCATGGATCAATCCTTAACAAATCGTACAGAGGGGTTTAGGGGCTTAGAACGTACTCTATGGGTAAAAAAGGTAAGAAATTTTCATCATTCAATCACAACAATAAGACAAAGGGAAGAGAACACGGGACGCGCTCTATAGGGAGTAGGGACTTAGGAAAGTCACCACTTGCTAACATCATCAAGCAACAACATACAGGGGGTTAGGACTAAGGAAAATCTCCATAGATACATAAGCATTGTATGATTCAAACATAATATATGATCCAACAATACCTCTAGTCATGAGTGAAATGGGGCCCAAGATATGACCCGAACTCACCCCTCAAAGTAAATAATAAAAGTAGCATTGTCGTAATACGAAAGAAGGAAATCGGATGTTGCCCTCGAAATAGAAGACTCATTACAAGCAAAAATCTTCACACGTCAACTAGAAATGAGGAGGTGGATGGGGAATAGCTCCCCATCCTTACATAGTTAGATCACATAGGCAAAAAGTATGTGTTAGTACTTTGAATGTACTAAGTGTGAGACCCGGTGTTTCTCGTCCTCCATTATATAAATAGTGTAGCATTATATAAGGCATATGTGATTTTTGCTAGCACATAGGGATAATAAGGCAAACAATAAGAGGTAATATCAAGGACTTAATGTTTCAAGTCAAAGGAATCCCTAAAATAAACATTTGGAGTTAAAGAAATGGCCCGAGTGGCATCTCGCCCTTTTTGGAAGGTTTAAATTAGATTTCACTTTTCAGATGGGACTAAAGTTTATAATTTTCTAATAATAATTTTTTTAAAAGTTATTTTAATAGCACAAAGGTCATACATTAAGCTTTGGAATCAAGAAAGTTGCAAGATAAAGGTTGGCCAAGGTTACCGCAAGTTTCTTTAAGAAATCCTTCTTAAATTTAGGTCAAATGAAACAGGCCATATCTCCCAAAATATAAATTTTTAGAAGGTCCATAACCTATAAAATTGAAGATCTATGAGTCTAGTTTGCAACGCACAAAATCGCGCGTCAAACTGACCTCAGAATAAAAGGTTATGACAGTTTTACCGAGACAACCCGAGCAGGAAATCGAGTCATGGGTCGGGTCGGGTCGACCCACCTTAATGTCAGCTAATTTGAGCTTTTTAAAGCTCAAATCAGTGCCATTTCGTCCCCAAATAGTGTAGAAAGTGAAAAAAAAGTTTCCTCAAGGTACCAAAGGAATTTGAGTAAGTTTTTTGCATTTTTACCATTAAAATTTGTTTGTATGCCTAGAAATGTGTGCCTTATGCTTTGCAATTGTTTTCTCCTCCTATTAGCTGTGTTTGGAGCTATTTTTGGGCTGGAAAAAAATGATGTTCTTGCTGGTTATTCTAGGTTTGCAGCTGGTATGTTCAGATAATAATCTTGGGGATCTTTTACGATCATTTTTATGAAGTTTTATGAACGTCTACTCGCGTAAATGCTATATGGCAAATCTGCCGATTAATGTTAATTTATGGACTATTTATAGGCAGTAATAAGTTGTGTGTGTGTGTATATATATATATATATATATATATATATATATATATATATATATATATATAGTGATTACGAAGCTTAGGACGTAAGGAACAACTTTCGTGAAGGAACTTTGAGCAATTGGGCAATCGTTGGAGAGGTATGTTAAGGCTAAGCTCTGTCCCTCCTTTTTAGCACGAAATCCGAAAAGTTTCCCAAAGCGTCAAATGCGATATCTTATTATTCTTTTGCTAGAAAGACCTTCTTTGAAAGGCACAAGGATTACGGTTGAGTTATTTTCATGATGGTATTAGGTTAAAATTCCATTCGTTCGCTTAA
The DNA here is from genome assembly GCA_029948455.1 of Solanum rostratum. Taxonomy (NCBI): domain Eukaryota; kingdom Viridiplantae; phylum Streptophyta; class Magnoliopsida; order Solanales; family Solanaceae; genus Solanum; species Solanum rostratum. The sequence continues at coordinate 45,631,685 of CM057051.1, forward strand.
ACTGGACATTCAATATGTGTGTGTGTGTGTGTATATATATATATATATATATCAATTTGTCGGTTTTCCCGGCTACCTATTCATATATTCGAGGTGTTTCTCTTCTTGGTGTAGTGCCATTAAAATAAATATAGAATGTGAAGGGAATGTAGTATTCATAATCAATCCTTCTTCCATACTAAAATATAATAGAAGCATTTAGCAAGTAACGGTGTTGGTTTCCAATATTCTCCAGTGAAATGTTACTATTTAAACTACTGAAGCACTTGAACCTATTTAAATACTTTCCTTACTTATTGACATAGGACCAAGTATAAGCATTATATAAAGCACCTTTATGGATATTTTCAAAGTTAAGGCTTCACTCTAAATGTTGGGATAAGTTCCCAAACTCGTTAAAAAGACATAAAAGATCCTAAGAGTCATGTGTATTTGTTATGACAACTATTATGATGTTATGAGAATAAGTGTACCAATGAGCCAAGATTGGCTAAATGACAATGATTATGATGCGATGAGAATAAGTGTACCGATGAGCCAAGATTGGCTAAATTTATGTTATGGCCTACTATGTGCATTTAACATTCATATCATACATTGCCCGCTATGTATGGACTTCAAGCTATAGTCGAAGGTATGGGGCCTATTTACCAAAATAATATATATATATATATATATATATATATATATATATATATATATATATATATATATATATATATATATGTAAGTATGTATGTATGTATATGGTACAGATGGTCACAGGTTGGCAGATATGATGCCGGTTAGCTACCAGAAAGGACCACCAGTGCTTAGCATTTGGTTGGGTATGTCATGCATTTGCATCTATATATATGTATTCACGACATGAGATACTCGAGCATACCATGCATATTTGACCATTAAGAGGTTGCTTATTGGCCATTAAGACTACTTGAGTTTTGGTTACAGGTGATATTTCTATTAACCTATTTACTACGGTTATCTATGACTTTAATTCCTGCCTTACATACCAGTACATGTTTATTCGTACTGACGTCCCTTTCCCTGGAGACGCTGCATTTTATTTCATGCGTGCAGGTTCAAGTAAGGTTTTTGATTTACCCCTCCACCTCTTCCTGGAGCTTTTACAAGATGCTTACTTTTTATTGTATAGTTGGGCATAGTCAGGGCCCTGTCCCGACAGTGTTAGTGATTCTCTTAGAGGCTATTGTGGACATGTCATTGTGGGTTGGTTCTTTTATGCCTTTCAGTCTCCAGTCATCAGATTGACTTGTTTATATAGTATGTGCCTGTACCTCTACTGTTGCAGCCTTGTCGGCTAACTAGTACTCTATCGTTTTGGTTTATCTATCTTAATGTATGTGATTTACTGTTAGCCAGGTCATGACCTAAAGTGTCCAGGCTTAGTTTTTCAGACGTTATGCTGCCTAATTTTCTTTTGTTCCCTAGTTTAGCTAACCAGCATGTTAAGTGGCTTACCCGGCCAATAATAGTATCGAGTGCTAGTCGCGTCTCTCCTCTCTTTGGGGCGTGACACTAAGTATGCGAGGTGCAATGCCATAAGGAATCACAAGCCATATTAGTCAAGATGCATAATCATATACAAAGATAATAAGCTCAATATGACATGGATAATCTATGCGTTAATGTAAACATGCATTGAAGGCAAAACATGATTTCATAACATAGCATATACATATGTGGGAGGAGACCATAACAGACATATAAGACCATGTGAGCTACTACATAGAACTTTGATGTTGCCTCCGCACTGAAAAAGGAGATGTTTACTCATCAAGGTAGGCTATAACCCGACATTGTGGGTAACTTGACCTAATTGGATCCACTAGTGTAAGCTCATTTAGGCAAATAATGGTAACCTTAGTGGCACATAGCTATGAGACTAAGACTTTATATAAGGACCCCTTGGATCGAGCCCCCACCTTAAGCCTTATTCGGTGCTAGGCTTAGTTCCATGGAATAAATAACATAAGCATAATCATGAGATGTATAACTTGTAAAGCATAATAGCACAGTAAGAGTAACTCATCAACATACTTAACCCCTTCAAGTGAGAATTTTCCTTTTACAAGAGGGCGTAACATAACATCAAAGGTCTTCATGATCTCTTTTAACATTCGCATAATTTCCCATGAAATCATAACATACTTGGCAACCCATACACATGATAACATGACTTGCATAGCTTGCAATAAGACCTTTCATCAACTTAAGATGCTTCATCATATAATCTTAGTCAAAACATGGTGGGTTTATGCATAAGGACTTAAAATCATGAAATTCAAGAGTATTGGACATGAATAAAGTAAAACATGATCATTCAGAAACCCTTCATACAACCCATGATCATTATAGTAAAACCCCTAGTTAGGGTATGTATCATGAAAATCATCTCAAAATCCATAAATATTCAGAGCATTTCATAGTACCATAAGATGTATAACTTACATATCATAAACAAATTCATAGTATCAACCCATCATAGGAATTCATGTATTTCAATTCAATAATTAACAATTTCAACTTAAATCATGCATAATATTAAAAATAGAAAGTATCCATGGTGAATTAACTTCTTAAAATAAAAGATTTAATTGAAAAGGGTCTTGGGGTCTATGGGTGAAAGGACCCATGGATGAAAAAACCCTGTCACAACTCTATTTTTTCCATCGTGATATTTGAAAAATAGAGTTTTTCCAATCAAAGTGACTATTTTGAAAAGTGGTTATTTATTGTTTAGAGTCGCCACTTGGATTTGAGTTTTGGTGTTCCAAGTCACCTTATCTTTTTTTTAAAAAAAATCCCTAATCAATAGGAAATGACTCTTTATTTTTATTGATCTACGAACTAGAAACTCGGGTAAGAAAATCTGTTGACCGAGGGGGAGGTGTTAGGCACCCCTCAGTCCCCTGGTTTTAGCACAGTCGATTTTATCAACCTATACTTGTCTTAAATTATTTTTGGGATAAATTGGGTCTATGAACCTTAATTTGTTCATTTTTGATATAAAATTATTGATTTTATGAGTCTCAACTTAGAAGCGTGCATTCTTCGTCTAGACGTTAGAGGCACGATTGCCTTCTCTACATCTTAATAATTTCTGTAATCAAATTTTAATTTGGATTAAGGAAAAGAAAAATTATTAAACACATTTAGTCATGGTGCGTCACCGCATCCTTGATTTAATTTTATTGTTTAATTTATGTTTTTCAACGTCTCCATAGAGATGTGCAACCACATTCTTTATCGATAGCAAATGTATTATCTTTTTATTATTAATTAGGATATATATATATATTGAAAAATGAAACCTTCACTTGTTTGAAGTTAAAAGCATTTGTTCATGTCTTGTGCTTTTGAGATATGTTACCCTTTCTTTTTCTATTCTTCCTTCAATATATTTTCCTACAAACTTTGAACTAAATTTCTACTTAAGTAGCCCTACATCGATACAATTGCTCTTGCATTAAACGTCAACCTAAATTAGCTTCGCACTTATAACGATACGCCCCAAAGTAACACATTAGTATTTTAATTATTATCATTTTTTAAGTAAGCAGGAAAATATAAATAAACAAACAAAAAATGGATGCCTTAATATTAACATGAAAGAGTAACTAAAAGCAAATTATTATTATTATTATGCGAAAATCTCCACGTTTCATTTTGTTTAATCACTGAAACTAGCCTTATAATACTATTTAAACAATGGCTTTCGACGTAAGAAAAACTCGTTAATCGATTTATATGTTTCCTTTAGATTTTTCATTAGAGAACGACATAAATATGAGTCGAGGTAATAACATTTCAGTGACTCATAAATCTAATCACGTGGATAGTGTATTTTATCTACGAGACATACGATTGAAACCAAAGTAATAAACTTAAGCCCATTTGTATTAGTGCACTCTTCAGAATGTTTAAGTCATAACGCTAAGATTAGAGGATCAAAACAATCTGTCAAGGACCCCAATACACCATGGAAGACCAATACGAACACTAAAGTACAATAACCTCCTAACCGAATTAGAGTCGAAACAATGGGAGGTGAAAATCAACGAATTTCTTTTTACGAGCTTAATCGATCCTCAAAAACTTCCTCAATCTAATTAACATTAGTACAAGGCGATAGACCTTTTAAAATAAAACATTTTATTTAACCAAACAAAGTAAAAATAAATCCCGATATGTGAAGAACTTTGCAACACTGGCAGCATCTATTCTAAAAAAAAATTTAAAGTTTTTGAGAGCGGAGTTGCTACATTTTTTTATTTATTTTTGGAGGAAAGCCATGATTAAAGTATAGCATTGATCATGGCCCTAGTCCATGCGTGATATTACAACAACACACAAATCTTAAACCAAACACTAAACACAAAACTTGGAAAATAAAGGGAATTGATACAAAAGGAAAAAAATACAAACAACCTAGCTGTTATAGCTAAACTAGTGTAGTCCACATTAATACAAATACTACGGTTAGAGGTGAAAATATTCTCACATCTATTTTAGGGGAATAACCAACGTAGATCAACCAATAATTCCTTTTCAAGGAGAAACTAACAGAATTCCAAGAGAACTAGTAGATCAAATTTATCCCATGGATGAAGTAAGATTAGAGCAAAACTTCATACATATGTTCAGCTAAAAAGTAAACGCACAAAGAAAGTCGAGTCACATATTATTTTTGCGTCAATGTCAATACACAAAAATAGGATCAAAAGTTAACTGTTACGAGAATTTTCACTACTAATCCACCGATTTCCAAAAGCTAGTGAATGCCAAAAACTCCCCTAAGCTGTGAGCCAGAGCCGACGAGGAGAAACTCGAACGAAAACTAAAACTGGAAATTGAGAATGCTCCTAGTGAAAATTAATTACTTCCGTTTTCCTTACTGTTAAACTCTTTATGCTGACTCTTTTTTTCCAATTTCCTACTCTTTTTGTTCTTTCTTTTAAACTCTATGTTGCTGCTTTCTGTTCTTCTTTTCTCTTTCTTTGTGTGTGTATGTTATATACAATCTAGCAGGAGCATCGTGTGTGGGTGTATGTTCCATGGAAAAAGGAACGTGAATGAGTGGGAAGGGGATTAGTTGAGGGGTTTAGGGTGAAAAATGGGGGAAAGTAAGTAGAGTCTTGGTTGACTCTTTCAATTCTTATCCCAAACTTTCAGCATTTTATTTTTTTATACAAGTATACAAGGTCATATTTAAACTACTAATTAATTAACATGTCAACATTTAGCAATAAGATTAAAACCGATACTTAGTAACAAAATGATTTCAACAAAGTTACTATCTTATAACAATATATCGTGAAATTCTTTTACTTTTAAAAAAAAAATCGTTAAAAGATATTATAAAATGTGACTATTCTTTAGTCTTCAAATATTTTAATAAACATACTAATATAGGATAAAAATCAAAAATTCAATTTACCTCTAAATATTATATATATATATATATATATATATATATATATATATATATATTTAAAATCGTAGGTTCGGCCAAAAATTATGTATCTACAAACCCACGTACCTTGAGGTCTTGAAGAAGATGGAAGAAGCTTGGGAGAATCTTGAAGCTCGGTCCTTAGTGAAAGAATCATGAAACCCTAGAAATTTTGGAGAATTTGGGAGAGAAATTTTGGGGAGATTGGAGAGAATTTTAGGAGTTCAGAGAGTGATTTTAGGTTTAAAATGGTGGAATTTTTGAGTGTTCAAAAAAGTAATGGATAGAAACCCTAAGTCTATCGCTTTTGTGGAAAATATCAAGAACAAGATAGGACTTCAAGTCCATCGCTTTGTTGGAAAAAAATTAAAAACAAAACCACACTGTCCGTCGCTTTCTATTAAATAATTAAAAAAATTAAATGATTCAGTCTGTCGTTCAATTGATTTATTTTTTCAAAAGAAAATTAGAGGCGACGCAGTTCATCACTTCTGAAAAAGCTTCAAGCAAAAAAGTGATGGAATAGATTTCGTCGCTTTTCCGTTGAGTTTGACCAAAAAACAATGTAGTCCATCGCCTTTTTGCATCGTTTTTTTCAATAGTTGTTTAGTAGTGAAGTTCGGATGGTGCGATTGGAGTACGTTATGAAACCATGACAAACCACCATCCAAACAAGCTGTTAGGAGTGGAGATTAACAGCTTGTTTGGATGGTGGTTTTTCATGGTATGGTATGGTATGATTACTAAGAGAACGACGTTTGTTTTAATTGTTTCATTAATTATATGGTATGGTATGGTTTAGTTTCATGGTTCTGTAACCATGAAAATCCTTTGAAACCACCAATTAGGTGGTATCCCATGGTTTTCTTTTTTTTTTTTTCCAATTATACCCTTATTTAAATCTAAATAGTTCTAATTTATCATTTATTCTTTATTAAACTTTACCCTAATATATATATTGTTTTTGTATTAGTTATTTTTCTCCGCATCAACTTTTGAAACTTTTTTTTCGCCTCCCGTTTTTTCTTTCACGTTTTAATCTATTTTTTGAGGTTTTTTTTAAAGTTCTTACTTTTTTTATTTTCTTACGTTGTTTGTATGGTTTGGAGATATATTAGCTTGTATGTTTCCCTACTTGATTCTGTGTATTTATTTTTTTTAAAAAATATTAAAAAAGTTTTGATAAATACTAATTAAGGACATTTTTGTAAATTTATAAGTTATACGGTCAAATCAAACAACAAATTATCATTAAATAGTAGCAACTCATACAGTCTATCCAAACATTGTATGATATTGTACTGTACCATACCATACCATATAGTACCATACATTATGAAACCATGACAAACCACCATCCAAACAAGCTGTAAGTGTAGGTACGTTTAAAAATAGTTGAAGAGGTTGGGGTGGATTTATAGTTGTCAGTGGGTACCCACATGACTGATACATCCAGTAACTTATATAAATAAATGACTAGCTGGTTTCATGGCAAAGGAAAGGGCCCTTGAAGCACTTTTTTTCAGTTGCAAGAGGGGTCCATATAAACTAAAAAAATATTAGTCAATAAAATACTCCTTTTATTTAAAAAATAATGATTTAGTATGATTTGATATAAAATTTTAAAAAAAAACAAGACTTTTGATTTTATAGTTGTAATTAAAGTTATATCAAATATACTAAAATGTCATTTAATCTTATAGCCTTAAACATGCTATGTGGAAAGTTGAAACTAAAACATTATAAAAAAAGAAAAGAGGTAAATCTTTTCAAAACGGATGGATGGACTAGTATTTTAAGTTTTGTCTAATTATTATTATATATTAATAAATCTCATTGGAATTTATAAGTATAAATTCTTAGATTCGCCTCTGTTAAGAGTGTCTATTTTCAATTGACCATTGGCTAAAAAAATTTGCTTCAAAATATATTAATGAAAAACATAATTTAATAAAAGGGACTTGTAAGTGCAAGTCCATCTTATTAACGATTATTATAGTGAGAAATCATAATTACAACTTACAAGCTAGGTGGACATCGGATCAGATCCCATACTTATATATATTATTTCAGTTCTCTCTTTGTGTATATATACTGATTCTAATGGATGATTGACCTAGTAACTTGTAGTAGAACCTAGAGGAAGAAGAAATTAAACAAACATCTAGGATGGAATAATACTTGTAGATATATAAATAAAAATAATTAATCACATTATTAAACTACGAATAATTGCAGCTTCTGGACTTTCAGTATCTATAATGGATAGTAATTGAGAAAGTCGATCACTAAGGTCATATACTTCTCTGTTCAAACTTCTAATGTAGTTACATGTTTCTTGGAGCACCTTTGCTGTTGATGCCTGCAATGTGAATTAGAATAAATATAAGAAAGTGAAGTGATAACACTTGTAGGCATAACACGTAAACGTACCTTTTCATTAATTGACTTCATCTGGCAACTATGTTCTTTTATTATGAGTATGCACAAATAAACATTTAAACTTGTATAATATTAAATAATTAGACATATATATATGCATACTACGTGGTGTCTTACGTGTATTATGCTACACATGACATGCACATCTACTTGTTCAACTTTATACAAGTTGAAGTCCTTACTTGTGCATCCTATGTTCAATGATGGAGCTAGAACTTCAATTAAGGGGGTTCAAGCATAGTTATCAGTGTTGCTAAAAAATAATTAATCTGTATACGTTTAAAACCCGTTTAAATACAATCTGTCAAACACGTAGTAAAACAGATTGCACAATTTAAATACAAAAAACTTTAAAAACCAGTAACGTATAGAATTAAAAGATGAACAGGGAAGAAAACTTTCAGAATATAATCGAGCCCACTTAGTTCAAAGTGTATCCTTAAGGAAATTATTCCCCTCACAGTACTCGAGGTTGATGGAATATCCCCTCCCAGGATAGAACGATTATTTTGCCAGAATAGTAGTACTCCAAATTCTGGTAGCGGCGAACCACTCAACAATTATATATCACACAGAATAAAGAAAGAGAGAATTTTGAGAAGAAGTATGATTTCAGAAAAAATTCGTTCTGAATTCTGGAAACAAACTGGAATTTATAGAGTTGGAGGTACTGATTCTGAATGTTTGCAACCATTCAGATCAGTCACCAGTTGTTGGAGGTACTGATTCTGAATGTTTGCAACCATTCAGATCAGTCACCAATTTTGGAGGAAAATTCGAAAAAGAAAAAATTCGGAAAACAGAAAACGGACCAGGTCGGTCATGCGGGTCACTGCGGGTCAGAATCGATCCGTTGGATTTTCTATTTAATTAAATAATTAATTGATTAATTAAATAATCAAAGAAAAGTTTGTCCAAAAAGATAATCAATCAATCTTTGCCAAAGCCAAGCGACGACGACGGCGCGAGGGGTCCCTGCCCCCTCAACCCTTTTAACAACTAGATAAGGTGTAATGTAATAAATACATCTTTCTTTTTCTCTCTTTTTCCTATGTGGGACAAATGCTTTAACCAAAGTAAAAGGAACATTCCCAAAGTAAAAGGACCTTTTATATTCCTTTCACTTTCCATCCCATCATTTCCCATTCACCAATATCAAAACCCAACAATCAGTTGATGAGGCTAATAGTACTTAAGGGCACATTTATGTATTATGCCTAACTTATATATATGAAAAGCATGACGAAATTGTATTTTATTATTAGAGTATTAATTAAATATATTACAGCAGATAACCTATATTATTTTTAGGTTAATAATTTCACTTTTTTCTGAACCGTTACTATCACTTTTAAGTGTTAAATTAGTTGAAGTATGATTGTATTTACCTTTAAGCTGTAGCAAAAAGGTAGTGTTTTACAAAACATGGAGCAAGCATAACTTAATTTGCATAATAATTCGTTGCAAATCTATAAAACTGCCAAGTCAAAACGTCCAATTGGCTTTATATTATTGGGTGTTGGGACCCAAAGCATGGGGAGAACCATATTCTCTCAAAACTTGTGCTGTTTCCAAGAAGCAATACATGAAGAAAGAGTGAGAGAGAATCTTGTCTATTTTATTTAGTATAGTGATGTGCATTCAGATTTACTAGTGTGTCATCATCAAATTTTTCTTTTCCAATTTTTGGTAAGTCAGATATGGATTTTCACAAAATAGACTTATGTGATCCATGTATATACCACCAAAATTTATTTTCTTTCAAGGGGTAGATTGGTTTGGAGACAAGTTACAAGGGAATGAATAACACAAAGCTTGTAATTAATGACATATTCATAATGAAAAGGTCATAAAATGTCACTTATTTTTGTTTGTCCACTCTAGGGAAAGGCAATTTTTTCATATTGTGCTTTTAGTATTAACTGTGTATTTAAAATCATTTTTCAACACCATGAAAAGCTATATGCTTTAATTCATTAATGTGAGTATCATGATAATTATGCACTAAATTTATTGTATTCAAAGTCTATTGTGAACAAGTAAAAGTTAACAAATTGTAAAGAATAATAATATATATAGGGAATAATAATACATAAATTATAATAAAAAGATTAAAAATATGTTGATTTACTACTTCTTTCATTTCATTTTACATGACATTTTTTGACTTGACACTTTGTTTAAAGGAAAAAAAGGAAGGCTTTTGAAAGTTGTCATCTAAAATAATTCTTATATATTTGTGTGCCTGAAAATCATTTCATTAAGGATGAAAGAGAAATTTTAAAGTTAAATTGTTTACAATTAGATAAAAGTAGCATTTTTTTGGACTAACCAAAAAGAAAATAATGACATATAAAATGAGACAGAAGAAATATTTCTAAAAAAAAACATGACGTTGTTTTAATCACGTGAATTGTTTTAATTTGCATATTACTAATCACACAATCTTAGGTAAGTATCAAATTATTTTTGCGAGCAGCAAAACTAACCACCAAATAATGTACTAACTAGTATTTATTAATACTGAACTTTATGCAAGTATTAAAATATTACTGTACTGAAATTTATGCAAGTAATATAATAGTTCTTTTTTCATTTTGCCATTAACTCCAACCTTGTTCATTTAAATTCTTCAATTCTATTTTTTATATACTAGTATTTAAACCAAAAATAACAATTTTGTGATTTCATTATTTTTATTTATATTCTTCAGTTGCAGTTTTGCACTTTGAAAATTGTCTTTGTCTGTTAAGTTTAGTGAAAAAAAAAATGATGGACGCCAGTCAATTTTCTTTCAAGATTTAATAATTTTTGTTTGAAAAATAACCAATAAAAGTGCATTTATTTTCTTTCTTTTTTTTTTTTAAGAAAAAAAACATTGACAAGTACTGTTATTAGTAATCAAACAAAGTTCATTTTTTTTAACCCATATTGAAGATGGATGACATGAAAATAATAAAACACTTGGCATATTTTATTTGACTTTTTATATATATATTTTTTAATGTTTATCAATATGCATTCAATAGTTTTTTTTTTCTGTTTAAGTATTACATGAAAAATATAATTTGAGGGTTATAATAGAACAAGATTGTAATGTAATGTCGAAAGAAAAATTGAAGATGGGTTAAAATATTTGTCCCTATATTATTGAAACATGCAAAAATAGAAAGAAATGTTGAACCTTGTTGGAGCGGCGAGTTTGAATCTCAGGAAGAAAATGCTGCAACTTGGAAACAAGTTGGAAAATTTGATCATCTGAAATCGTAGATGATGATGACTGTCTAGACCTTCTGCTTGACATGTTTCAAATTATAAATATCTTTTGTATAATTGGCTCCTCTTATCTTTTGTTTTGTTTGGAATAAATTGAAAGCTTATTACGTAGTGGGAACATACAAGGAAAGAAGAAATTATAAGAATTGTAAAAGAGGAAGTTATAGTACTAAGAAAAGACTGGGGGGGAAAGTGATTAACGAACCAGCTTTAAAGGAGGTCATGGACCACAATCATAACAATTAAAAAAAAAATGCTTCCTCCCTTTCCAATCATGTGACATTCTTTATTTTGTACTGTATTTAAGAAAAAATTTTAAAAATTATAATCTAAAATAATTCTTAGATATTTATGTATATGGTTATAAATCAATTTACTAAAAGTGAAAAAAAAATTAAAATAAAAATATTTCTAATTATAATAAAATAATATTTTTTAGTAACAAATTTAAAAGAAAATGTACCCATGGAGTAAGTAAAAAGAAAGAGAAAGAGAAAGGGAAGAATATCATATCAAAAGTGGTGTTGGAAGTGAAGAGGACAAGTGCATCGGAGAGAGTAGCCAATTAGAAACCTTCTTGTTCAGTAACGTAATTGTAGGATCATTTGGTTGGCAACATGTTATTCGAGGATAATTCATTCTGGAATAAGTTAGTCTGGATAAGTTATCGTATCATATATATATATATATATATATATATATATATATATATATATATAGAGGATAATTTATCTTATCACTGAGACAAAAATGATAGGATAAATAGTCCAAGGATCACCTTATACCTCCAACTAAACATGAAATAAAATATTGCTATATTTTATCACGAGATTATTATAACTTATACTTTATATCAAACGACCCCTAAGTTTAGTAAACTCTCAGTTTTCCTACTACTTCTTCTGCCATTACGTATTATACAATTTTTTGAACTTCAGATAGAGATAGGAGACGAAAGCATGTCGAGCATAACTTGTAAAATATTATTACATGGCATATACAAATATGTATGCTTCACAAAAGAAATATTTATTATGTTTTTTTTTTCTAAAATGTGATACTCTTTTTTTTTAGTTCATCTAAAAAAGAATGTTATCGTACTATAATTAGAAATAATTTAATTTTAAAATTCTCCTTTTACTTTTAATGAAATAAATCTCAATCACATAAATATCTAAGAATTATTGTAAATCATAAAATTTAATCAAGTCGAAAGATATCACATAAAATAAAATGAAAAGAAAAGAATATCAAAGAAAAAAATAAAGTCCTGCATATGAAACAAAAGTGCAAACGATCAAAAGAAGTACCGATTACAAGTGGATTCATTTGAAAACTAGTCAGTACATATATTTTATAAGATTATCATGACGACATGTTTCATGAGAAGATTAATATTATAAATATAATATCATAAAATTATTTAAATATTTGACTAAAAAATAATTTATCAATTTTAACTTAAAAATCAACAGCATACAACATGAATAAAAAGTTAATACTACTAAAGCAAAGAAATTGAAACAAACTATATAATATAAATTCAAATTACGAATTCTACTATACAACAAAGTAAGTTACAACATAACTTAAGTAAATATAATTCAACAAAATGAAAAATATAAGTCTATTAACCTCATTCCATAATGAAATTCTACTTTAATTTAAAATTTAGAATAATATGTGAAAAGAGAAAATACAGAAAAATGAATAAGATATAAAAAAAAATATCGACAATTAGATGGAATCACAAGAAGGTTGGGAAATGAGAAGATAGAAAACGAAATACAAATAATGTAAAAATGAAAAATATATTTAAAAATAGTAAATATAAAAAAATAAAAATAAAACGAAGAAATTAAAAATGATTTTGTGATTATACCATGTAATTACCAGCAATATTGACCTCTTCCTGATAATAGGAAAGTGTAATTACCCTCTATTGTAAATTGACAACAAATGGAGTAATACAAAACAAGATATTTCGACAAGAAATGTAGAAAGGGAGAAAACTTTTCTTCATTTAAGTGTCTTTCAAAAGTGATAAATGTAATGATCCTCCAAGTTATTTCATTCATTTTTCAATATTTTTGACAATTAGAGCTTTCATGTAGCAGTCCTAAATCATTTATGATTTGCTGGGACTGATAAATCTGTGTTACGACCCGATTCCGGTTATGATGGCGCCTGTTAGATCCCCCCTACAGGCAAGCCAATTATCCAAGTCACAGGGTACCTGTCCTAACTCTCTAGTCAAACCATAGCAAACTCAGCAATATAAATAACTGAAACCTACCCAGAACATGGAAGTCAACTGTATAGAGCTACTATAAACTTAAAATAAAATATACATATATACATACATAACAAGAATAACAATCTACACATACCAATCCCACTACATATATAAGGCCAGTGTCTGAATACAAACGACGACCATCAAATTAGAAAGAGATTACAGAATATCCAGAGTTGCTGATGTCCGCCAATATCTCCTAAATTGCCTACGAACCCCTAACTTAGTGATTATGACTAGTACTTGGACCTGCACCATGGGAAGATGCAAAAATGCATGGGGTGAGTACCGGTAATAGGCACCCAGTAGGCATCATCGGCCAACCGAGTGAAGTATCGTAAATATAGAAGGCTCAAATATACAGAATTGCAGTAAATGTAGCAAATCGGAAATCTAATCACGGAGTAAGTATGTTTGGAGAATCACTGAACCCAAATTGAACCAACCGAAATGGTGTGCAATGATACTAATTGACGAAACACAAGTAGGCCCAAACCACAACTGCCATCAGATCGAGACATAGTATTGTACATAGGTGTAAGGGCCTAATACCTATGCTTGTACGCCGACTGGGCCCCCATAAGCCCAAAAGGTACTTCCACGCACAATCTAACTGATAGAATCACCACAGAATTCACGAAACCCAACTCTCAATATCACATGATCTAGGGGTCAGTTGTACGTGGGTTTAAGGACCTAATGCCTAAGCCTGAACGCCCCCTAAGCCCCCATAAGCCCAAAGGGTACACCCACGCACAGTTAGGGTTTGTATAAGTGTATGGACCCACAGGTAATCAGTCGGGTCCTTAACCCATTCAGTAACAAGTATCACACGGAGGCCTCGAACCCCCTTCCCAACCTGGCCTCCGGTTGAGGCAGTCAGCTAGGGCTAGATGGTCTGACTATATCATAATGATGGGACATATCCCCCACGAGAAAAAGAATCCCCCTAACACAATCAGTAGGGCCTCGAATAAAAAATAATCAACTGGGCCTCGAACACAGGAATAGTCAACTGGGCCTCGAACCCAAGAATAGTCAACAGGGCCTCGAACCTAAGGATAATTAAATGGGCCTTGAACCCAGGAATAGTCATCTAGTACTCAGACCTTAGAATCGGTATCTACCACCCGACATCGCAGTTATGGTCATCGGACTCAGACCATAAGGTGCGACTCCCGGGGCTCAGACACTCGAACGTGATCACCAGAGCTCGAAAGCAACGGGGAGCACCTCGAGTCCCTTCCTCAGCCAATATGTCCGGATCCAGAACTCTAAAGTCATATCATGCCCAGATTGAACGTAGGCGACGACACTCACAACATATATATACCACACAATCTAATCCACACATCTGTATGTCACCATCCCTTAAATAACACTAGCTAACCCTAGCCTCAGATAAGGATAACAACTGCACAAGGACTAACAGTTGTATACAAAAGTATATGTCTCATGGACTAATGTAGGGCCATGCCCATCCAAGGCCAAATACAACATATTCCAGTCAATCACAAGTACTTTAAGTAATATTGAAAATTACCGAAGTATCTGTGTGGCTCTAGGCAGAATGTATCTAGGGCAGCGTCGGCTTAAGCCTAGACTAAGGCCCCTGGAGAACAAGGAGTCAGAGAATAAACAACAGGGTCCTAGACCTAGGGTATCAATAGGGTCCTAGACCCAAAAATAATTAACAGGGCCCTAGTCCCAAGAATACTTGATAGGCATATCACAAGTATCCAGAACAACCAAGTCCAGTAGAGTCACATCTATGTCAAATCAGTTCACAATACGATTGTATCATAAGTACCCAGAGCAACCGGCCCATTAGAACCATATCTATACTAGAGTCAGTCCACAGTAGAGTGTGTAATCAACAACAGCCTCACATCCAGCATATCATAGTAGCATTAGGCTACATATTCATATGAATAGGAGTTAAGCCAAATTACATACCTGTTAAGGGCATTAGCCTATATCCAGCTTTTACCGGGCCTTTCCATAGTTCAACAGCCAGAACAACCACAAGTATTCCCAAAATAACTATAGCTACCCCATATGCTATGAACAATGACTATCCAGGAAAACATGTATTTATAAGTCAGGACAACTATGTTTAATTTATAGCAGAAAATATAACTAACAATCAGCCTCACGACATTTAGGATTTCCAACAATAAACTGGCCCCTAACATACAATATTTCAGCTCAGTTTAGAGGTAAGAAAAGTCTAGCCTACCTAGAAGGAAAATTCACGTGCTCCGTATTAGTCCACGTGAGTCTTACCCTGTCTGAATGCCTCAAAATGTTGCTCAGTTGTTAAAATATGAAGCATAACATAAACACAGCTATTTTAATTGTAATATCTCGAGAAAGGGGCAGAATAGGTCAATTGCGACTAAAATGGAGAAAGTGAAGCCCACGCCCTAAATGCCAAACCAACTTGCGTAAAATAATCTCTATGTCACCCGAGTCTATATCCAAATATTATGCTCAAGACGAGGCTCAGAACAATCAGAAAAAAAGTCCAAAAAGAAAAATATTTGTTATTGGAAGGTACGTATATGTACAATAGCTTCTTGGGCAAATTTCTTTAAAATACAGTCAAATTAAAAGAATCCAAATATATCACAATGTAGGTCTCAAAAAATAGTATAATTTAGACCCAAATTTCATTAAATTTTGATTAAAAAAACGACTGAGATATCTTAACTCAAAGTTTTCCGAAACAATCACAACATAGATCACAACTAAAACATCATTTTCATACCAAACGGAGCTCTATCAATTAATTTTGACATTATTACGATGTGCACAACACAAAAACTCATAAAATAGGCCCAAATTTTACCAATATCCAACTTAAAATAGATAAGAAAATCACATATCGAAGTTTCCGAAAATATATTTATAATACAACTACAAAAATAGTAAGTTGCACCTCAAACGATGTGCAAAAATTAGTTTTCAAAGCTCCCATATCGTTCATCACGGAAAAATATATAAGGTAGCCTTTCGAATCACCTAAATCCGATAAAAATGAGAGAGAAATTATTGATCAAAGTTTTGTATTAGCTCTTCACAGATTTTGGAAAATTTCCAAAACTATACGTCCTTTTATTCCTCTTAACCGACTTGCCACGTGGAGGCTTGTGACTGGCCCACGTTGGCACGCCACTTTATAATTTTCAGCATCTACTCAAATTTAATTTTGATGCTCTGGCCTCATTCGGAGTGAGAAAAATACAATTCATATATAAAATCTAATCAGAAACGACATTCTAGACTCAACGGTGTAGTCGAATTTCCCATTGAGATCGCTTTATTCCAATGTGGGTCCAATTTTCCAATAATGGAGTCTACCAAGAGGACCAAAATAATGCAGAAGCCTCGGGATCCAAACAAAAAGTCGTCCGAGACCAAACTCAACGTTCCTGATTCAACAGTGTGGTCAAAATTTTCATCCGGGGTATGTTTCCCAAGGACGTCAACTATTGACGTATTCTGGCGGCTAAATTTACAAAACTCGATATAATTGCACCAAACATGTTCCTAGCCTAAATTTTTCATTCCAGAGCTGATGGTATCGTCAGAATTCCCCTTTGAGGCTATTTACTAGGACTTACCTAGAAATTCATTTTACGGGTATTAGCTCTCATTTAACTCAAAAAGCTATATAAATGTCGAACGATTCACCCAATGACCAAACCATCAATTTCAATAAATTACAACTAGTTTAGGGTCCACTAGGCAAATATTCAAATTGATCAAAATATTCAAGAAACCGTAGAAATGACCTAGAGGGTCATTACAACATCCCCCACTAATAGAACTTTCGTTGGTGAAAGTAAGAAAGAGGACATACATGAAGACTCCCACTCAAACCACATAGGGATCCTAACCCCGAACTCACAGTAGACAGTGAATACGATAGTCATAAGCATGCTCAGCATCAAACAATAATTCTTGCCGCCCAGCTACTCAGAAATGTAATAACCCATTAGTGTGCAATCAAGAATTAGTATAACAATCTATAAGGGATCCTCAGAAGATCAACCTCTCATCCCATCAACTCAATCCGTTAACATATAACAAGACATCAACAAAATAAATACACGTGCCTTCGACATACTAGCTGATACTCAAACAATCACAATTATCCTCAACTGTAGCCATATTCCACATATTCAGACCTTACCTTGTTTCCTGTTCCTCTATGCAAGAAATCCTTATAGCTTAACCTTAGGTGGCTTCCCGACTCACAAATACTAACTTAGTTACATGCAATAGCTAATGTAATTATATTCCACCCAAAGGACCTAGCCCCTTTCTATTGCCATTCAGTCAGTCAATCACAGTAACAATAGTAATCACAAGTGTGATAAGTGGTCAGCCTACCATCCCAATATACAGCTTATTGAGGTAACAATCATTAATAGCTTCAAAATGACAATAGGTATGTCGCGCCCCATTTTATCCTCGCGGAGAAACGGGATCTTGGACGACGTCGTGGCAATAACTCTTTTGGGTTTTTAAAGAGGAAGAGTCGCCACCTAATGATTGGGTGCATTAGGACACTATTCTAGCCTAAGGGTCAAAGGTCAACCAGAGAAGAGGGTTCGGGCTCAAGTTACCTCGAAGGAAAGGTGTTAAGCACCCTTCAAGGTCCGCAAAGGCGGGTCCCGACCGTGTCTCGTATTTCTATGTGGGGGTGAAAACACAAATAAGGTCTCGTATATTTTAACATTTCTAAATTAATTCTAAGCGACAGGAGTTTGAACAAAACACAAATAATAAATGAATTAAACTAAGTGGGTTATTTAAATTCTCGGATCAGTTACTCGACTTTTTCGGAGAAGGCTTCATATGGCTTAATTAAGCCAAAGGACAAAACCAGAGTTTGTCCTATTTAGCACGAGTTTAACTCATCATTTCCGAGTCCTAACTACCCCTACCCCCTCCTAAGTTTGTTTTTAATATTAACTTATAAGCGAACTAGGAATAAAGAATATAAAATACTAATCGTGTCTTAGAATGCTTATCGTCCCATCCTATAGTCCGTGAGGCTTCGGACTTCTATTTTGGTGGGGTTCTAGACTCAAATGAAACTTAGGTTACCTATATGACGTCGCGTCAAATAAAATATTTAAATACAACAATTAGCATGTAAAGTCTCAAATAGCCTCCAAGAGAAATAAAGACATAATTTCCAATACAAATATTTTTATTAAAGAAATCTTATAGGCATGATTTCTAGTCCAACAAACCCTACCCATGATTTTCTAAACAAACATAAACAAAATCAAGTAAATCGTAAACATAATTTCCAGCCAAATAAGCCCTAAACACGATTAAATAAACTTAAGCATGATTTTAATTCAAATAAGTCCTAAACATGATGTTCTAAATAAACTTAAACACAGTTTAAAATCAAATAAATCCTAAACATGATATTTATAAAACATTAATCTTATGATTTCTAACAAAAAAAAAAAATTAACATATAGAGCAAATCCTAAAGGCATGATTTCCTGCGCAACAAGGACATCATTTTCTATTTAATAATCTAAAATACGACTAAACAAATAATTTATGCAAGAAGCAACATATGGGCAGAACAAGTACTCAAAAACTCTACTAGAATGCTCTTAACCATGAAAAGCAAGAACAACATGAATGGGCAATTTTAGGTTAGTAAATAAGTTTTAAAGCACGGTAGCTAAACATTAAAGCAAAATTAAGGCACGATATCTACGATTATATCCCCTTATTTTTTGGTTGAGACAAATATTGTTAAATACGCCAGTCACATGATTCTCCCTTTTTATTTTTCGGGTCCTAGGTTGAGATTGCCTAGGTGAGTTACGCGAGTAATAAAAAAACATAACATATAATTCCCCTCCCCCCTTTAACTAAACCCAAATTCCACTATACTTCTTATTACATCATTTTGCAAAAGATAAATAAATAAAATAAAATACATCAAGTAAAACTTCACGATCCATTCTCTTCCCGTCCCAAGCGACGTTTCGCGTCAAGATTAAGAGAGTAGCACCTGCAATACTACGAAGAGACGACTAGCAGTACCCAAATAAAATAAAAGTAATACGAGGAAAATATCCGAACAAGAAAAGCGAACGTACTTACCGAGTGAGTCCAAACTGTGGGATTCCGGAAAGATTGCAAAGAGGGCCACAGTCTAAGAAAGAATTATTTCTCGTTTTTGAAACAGTAAAAAGCCGAATCAGTTTTTCTTTTCTTTTTTTTTTCCCCCTCCCTTGGAGTATTTTGAGCAATGCCTTATATAGTGAATAAGAGACATGCTAATAAGGAAATAAGGATCAATTAGGAGTGAATTAATATTTTCCTAATTAAAAAGATTACCATAAGAAGGAAATAAAAAATCCGTCCACAAATAAAAAGCAAGAAAATCAGTTGTTAATTAGGAGCAAATTAACATCTTCCTAATTTAAAAGATTACTATAATATAGAAATAAAAAATCCGTCCACAAATAAAAAGCAAGAAAATTAGTTATTAATTAGGAGCAAATTAACATCTTCCTAATTTAAAAGATTACTATAGTATAGAAATAAAAATCCGTCCACAAATAAAAAGCAAGAAAATTAGTTATTAATTAGGAGCAAATTAACATCTTCCTAATTTAAAAGATTATTATAGTATAGAAATAAAAATCCGTCCACAAATAAAAAGCAAGAAAATTAGTTATTAATTAGGAGCAAATTAACATCTTCCTAATTTAAAAGATTACTATAGTATAGAAATAAAAATCCGTCCACAAATAAAAGCAAAAAAATTAGTTATTAATTATTTAACGTTACTGCAATCAATTAAATAGAAGGGACGAAAATTACGAATTAACCGTCTTAAAGACGAAAATGATCGAACCAGACAACTTTTCAGTCAGACGAGTAAATAAGGAACAAAACATGAATAATATTTGAATGTGTTAAGATTGTTTAAAAAGAAGTGACGACGTAAAGTATTATGCGTTTCAAAATAAAAACAATAATGATTAGATGGGTAGCAATAGAATAATAACAATATTTTGAAGGTTGATAAATGATTAACACAAAAAGGAAAAATATATTAATATCTTCGAAAACTCAAGAATTTTATAAAACGTGTGGTTGCTCCGATAAAGATGAAATACGTTATGGGTCGGTCAAAATTGGGTGTCAACAAGGTATCCACAACACAACAGATGATCCACAAACAAATCACCCGTACCCTCACAACCATCACATATTCAGAAACATATCTAATTCACAATATATTAAAAACTGACAGACTCTTTATATATTCCTCCATTCACAGTGCCCAATTAAATATCGTCATTCAATAGCAAGAGAAATATCACGAGTAAGGAAGATAAACCAATATTAATCACATACTCGCTAGCCCTAAAATCAGTTGATCAGAATTACAACAAATCAATGTTATGTAGCTCATAGCCAACCTCCTTAATCTCACCTGACACATATCATCCCAAATACCTAAGAACCAATTGTTTCAACACCTAACAGTTCAACCACAATAATATAGTACTTAATAAATCAAGTCCTAGCAAGTAGGGGCCCCAACAGGTCCACCATAACAATGTGACTGGTACACACAAGTTATCAGATCTCTTCACATAACTAAGGCATTAATCAGCGCATCAACATAACCAGTATCTAGTAATAGCCATGCCGGGTCTGAATGTAATTTTTTGGAATATCCTTTGCCCTAGTCCCAATTAACAATAGTCTAATCTTTGTAACAATCAACATCCCTATCTAGCGACAATCTGGAAATTCAGCAAAAAACAAACCCGGCAACTCACAGCTACTGGAAATGGCTCTAACATAGAAATCTTAATCATTACATCACCATCCTGAAGCGTCACTACACCTAATCCCCCACTAATAAAAGAGACCTTCCACTACCTCAATACCTGACCTAGGATAAAAGAAGCTCAAATGTGATATTCAAGTAGGTGCTAAGCTAAGCAATGAAGCTAACAATGTAAAACATAACTCAAGCACAAGGCAACCCGACAAAATGATCAACATCCCCACTGGCAAGCATAGTCGGGAATCCAAATAACACAATCCCAGCCAGCTAAAAGTTACCACAAGTTTCCAGGGCGAGTGGCTGACAACTCAGCTAATAATGCAACGATGTCCCATCCAATAATAGACAACCCAATTAAGCCCCCGAGAATAGTGTTTATCTCACAGTCTAGTCACCAAGGAATTAGGAGAATCGTATATCAATAGAATCATCACAACAGAATCATAACCATATAGGCACAAAGGGTAGCCAGGTGTATAACTGTAAGCCAGCCTCTCAAATACTATGTAATTCTCGTATCAGACTACCCACTCTAATAATGACGCATTAAGAAAATCATATTTATAAATCACAGGGTTTTGACTTATAGTTAGCCCCCTAATAGGGTATCGTCATGACAAAAGTGATAATTACTCAAAATCCCACCATGTATAATATACTTATCCGTATCGGGAAGCCCAACGGGTCTGACTAGCATTAAAATAATCAAATACAGATATACAGAGAACATCAATGCTTAGTATTACCTTAGTCGCATCCTCTCTCGCTTGTATAATCCTTGTCAAAAATATTCACAGCCCACACAACCTTTAAATAGTAGCTAATGTACAAGGGTGTAACAGAGTCCAAACCTTAACAACATATCCCATAGTTCCATAAACAATCACCGCAAGAATAATAACTGATTATGAATCATATCTCTAGGGATCCCATAATCTCAATGCCCGTAGTCTTCCAATCTAGCGACCAAAACTTGAGGGCATCCAGTCTCTTCTCAATGGCCTCTGGGGGTTTCTCCCTATCTAGGACTGATGACGCAACACTACCTCTGATTGGAGTTTACCCTGTGCGCAGCACACGTGCGAAAGGGCGAATAAAATCAGATTTTAGGAAGTCAATGAACTATTGAAGATATAACACGACTGTTGACACCCAATTTTGGCTCGCCATATTTAATTAGTCTAATTCCTTTAAAAAAAAAATTTTTCTTTAAAAAAAAGAGAAAAGAAAAGATAATAAAAAAAAAAACTTTTACAAAATATTTTTTTTCACTACTGCTACTACTATTGTTATTATTATAAAATTTTGTTATTATTATTACTATTACTATTATTGTCGCTGCAGAATTTTGATAAAAGTTTCTCACTTTTTGTTCGGCAAACATTTTTTTTATGGATAGTATTTCCTACAAAGATTAGATACATATATATATTTTTAAATATATTATTTACTACTTTCTTTAACATCCTTGAGAATTTTATGTCATACAAATATCACTTTAAGTACTCAATCATATTTTATTTTATTTCATTTTTATTTCTATTTTTATCAAACATGATTCCTCATTTTTACGAGTAAATATCTTCTTGTGTTATTCAAATGAAGAAGTTTGACTAATCTAATTTCATTATTAATCCATACTAATTTTATTTAATTCTTGTCAAATAACTTAATCCTACAAAGTAATCGATTTTTATTTTTATTTTTTATTTTGTACTTTTCATTTTTCTCCCGATTTTGGCTCTCTAATTATTTCAGATTTTAAATTTCTAATTTTAACTTTCCATGTTCAATTAGTTAAACTTGAACAAAAGATAAAGAGAAAGGAAAAGGATTTTTTTTTAAGGAATGATAAAGCTTTATAAGGTATGAAATATTTTACTACCAAGAATGCTATTATTATTTTGTTGTTGTTATTGTTGATTTTTTTTTTATTTGATAAACTTCTCATTTTTATGGTTCTACCAATTATTTTACAGATATTATTTCTAATAAAAGCTAATCAAAATATGAATGTTACTATTTGCTTTCATCATTTTTGAGAAATCTATGACAGATGGCTATCGTTTTAAAGTATCGAGCCGATTTTTGATTAAACGATAATTTTTATTGAAATAAGTATTTTTCATACGTTTTCCGAAAAGGGAGCCTGATTAATTAATTTTATTATCAACCCATGCTAATTTTATGTTAAGAGTGACCAATTTTGTGAAAATAATTAATCTTGCAAAATAATAATTTTCTTAATATGAATAAGACTATTTAATAAATAATTGGTTCTAATTTAAATAGGATTAGTTAAGTCAAATTGGCAATCCAAGTTCTTCCAAATTAGCCAATCCATGAGTGCCACGTAGGCAAGCACATGGATTGTGCTTCTTCATCCATAATCTCAGCCCTTGAAATTTTAATCCAATGGACCATATTAATTCAGATATATTTTATTTTTTTTATCTCCTGATTTATTTACAGCCGTCCGATCAAAATAATCGGACGACCCTGATTAATTTAGGCCATCTTCTCCAACAAGACAGCCGCACCTTTCCACTTCTCCTTTTTCTCATCTTTCCTCCGGAAGTCCGCCGGATTTTGCTTCTAAACCGGCGGACAAACGGGCAAACAGCGACAAAGCTTTCGCACGCCCCTACACCCTATGCTCCTACTCCTAAAACCTTATCCTTTTCTTCCCTTTCCCAGAAGAAACCTCCATGCCCTGCAACTTTTCTTTTCCTTTCTTTCCACCAAAATCCGCCGGATTGTGCGTGGAGAAGCAGCGATCCATCACCTCCAAAACGTCTCCATCCTTTCAAATCGATCTGAAAAAGTAACCCTAGATCTCTTTCCTCCATAGCCTTGACTTCGGCGTCCCCTTTCTTTTCCCAGAAAATCCGCCGGTTACCGTCATCCTTGCCATCTGCTTCCTACCATCATCAACAAGATTTTGCTCCAGCCTTTGGTCAAAATAAAAAACAAAGGATAAGATTTTTTCAGCTTTTTCACCTTCACTCTGTTTTTCCTCAACGTATGTCTCAATTTGAATTCAAATTTGAGCTTTTTTTTTTCAAGTCCTGATTTGCCTATAAATAGAAGCGGGTTATCACTCCAAAAGGGGGTATCAGAAAGAGGTTGGAGGTGGTGTATCAGTTTATTCAAAAACCGATTCAAAAGAACAATAGTACATCTTTCTTACAAGCTTTAGCTATCAAAATCGCTTGGTTCTTTTCAGTCTTGATTTTCGAGTTTGAAAGAAGGTTCGGAGTCGAAATCCTTGACAAAGAGTTCCTTAGTTTGCTGCACAACACAAGAGAGCTGGAGTTTCTATTTTGGGACTCATTTCGGCTCAAATATTGGGTCAACAGCTATTAGGATCGCCACCGCGCTCGGAGTCTCGTAAATTAGGAGTCGGCGTCTCTTGGCCTTCCCCATCACCATTTGATTACATTTCTTTTGATACTAATCGATTAGTATTCTTTTATATGAATGTTGATATCTTAGCTAACTTTTTTTAGTTTGAAGATTATTTTATGATTAGTTTATTTGCTAGCGAATCTAGTGTTGGTGTTTATAGTCTTGACAATTTTTAAAATGTACTTCTAAAAAAAAATAGACCAAAATCCTTAGAGGATTTTTCTCAAATTAAATTTTCAAATTAATCAAAGGCCTAGATAGTCATCTTTAGGAATGGATTATTCCTCGTAATGAACGTTGACCTTAGAATTGATGAAATTAATTATAGAATGAATCCCATAATTAGGCTACCTTGAGGTTTTAAAATTAATTTTTCTCAAGATATAATATAATGTTACCATTTGAGTCAATTTAAACTCCTTTAGTTGATTTTAAAAGACATAATATATATTTAGTCTATCTTATTTTGTTTAATTACTTTCTTTACAAACCTTATTATATCATTTCAAACTAAATATGATTCAAGTATTCTCTTTTTTTTTTCTAATATCATATTTCAAAATTTTAGATCTTTTTTTTACAGGTTCAAAATATACAAGGTATGTAAGTGTATGCGTCATACATAAGGTATATATATATATTTTATTTTTCTCTACACTTGGAATATTATTTTACACAAGTCGTATTATTATTTTTTCACAAGTCATATTATTAGCCTTTTATGAATGATATTTACCTAAATGGAACACAAAATTTTGCATTTTATCGTTTTGCAACGTATAGTTATTGTTATCTTATCACCATAAGTAAAGCAATGGACCCGTATATATTTTAAACGACATTCATAAGTATATTTACTTCGTAACAAACACATATGAAACAATAAGTTTTACATAACAGTTTAACGCTCTTTAACATCTTTTCCTTGGAATTACATTTGTTTGAACGTTTTTCTAAAGTTATATTTACTCCATGTCTTACATTACCATATTTACATTCCATCTATTATCATTATTAATATTATAATACTTTATTTTAAAAGGGATAAATATCCGATACATATACGAGCTACAACTAATTCGCATAAGCCTATTTTCTTATATGGCGTCAAACATATATCTTCATGAGATCTTCTCACCCTTTAAATATATTTATTTGATCATTTATTTCACGGTATGATAATATTCTTATAAATATTATATACATGTGTGCTTTATATACACATAAAAATACATAATTCAAGTTTTCTATGTACTTGATATATTCCTTTGTTGTATAAATTATATTATTCCCTTTGCTATTTCTCCTCTTCACCAACGTTATTCATTTTTCTTATAAAATATAAATTATTATACCTCGACATATACATTACTTTGTTACATATATAAAATTGTTGCTATTTTAGCCCATACATAAAGAAATAACGAACTCTCATATACTTCGATGACATACATGAACGTATTTTAGACACATATAAGATCACAAGTTTTTGCATAATTTTAGAATTCTTTATATTATTTTACTTTATGTCATGTTATTTCATTTATTCATTTATCTTATTAAAATTTATTCGTATTTAGTTTTACTCAAATCGCGCATATTATTATATTTTGCATCTCATCCTTTATTTTATTTTTTATAATGAGTTGTCATACTCAACATTCTAATATATTGCTCACGATAAGATTTTTTATGTGCTCATAATTTTAAACGTACATCTATATCTTCAATATATAAGTTTTCTACATTTCCAGCTTATTTGTTTACTACCTACTTGCCTATTAATTATGTTGTATACTAAATATGTCGTTATTGAAATCTTCTACTGACATACATATGACATACCTTGTATTTATGTTCTTGATGAAATTTTCTCATTACTAAATTAAAAAAAAAATAAAATAATAACAAGTGAATAATTTATCAATAACTTATTTTCCTAAGCTAAGTTTAAGGACTATCTTCGGATAGCTCTGAGGGATGCCTAACACCTTCCCCTCGAGTAACCAAAACCCTTACCTAGAATTTTACTGGTTTTCGCAAAATCAAAATAGAGTCTACATTTCATTTTATTTTATTTTTCGAATTGGTTTCCTAATATTTTCCTTAAAATTAGGTGGCGACTCTAAAACGTATTTTCCAAAAACCAAAAGAGCACGACCACATGATGTTGCGAACTATTTCGTCTGGCTCGAAAAAGGGTGTGACAGAGTGGCGACTCCACTGGGGACACTTTAGGTTTTAACCTTAATATATCGAGTTTAGGAATGATGTTTGTGATTATTTGTCAGTTGATTATTGGTCTATATATTGCTTTGATTGAAAGGTCGCAAGTCAAATCCAATCTTGCGTTCCTTATTTGTTTGAAAACACTATTTGTTACTGCTTCCTACATTGTCATTCGCACTTTCTATAGAGTCCTCGGCCGTACACTGACACACACTGATTCACGCGGGGAGTGTTTAACACTCCCCCAAACCTTCATTTGGATTCCTTAGCTTCAGAGTTGGTGCAATAAGTTTAGTGTGCCTTCTCGCAAACCTTCCGTCCACTCTTAAGCGCTTAGGGAAAACTCTTACTCTAGAAAATAGGTCATGTTGCATACACCTTAGGCGAGACGGTGCAAGGCGTCGTCTTCGCAATTAGGAAGCATATTTTAGTGAAGGTCGATATGAATGATCCAAACTAAAACACATTATGGATTTGGAATAGACATACTCACCATACTTTTCTTGTTTAGATGAACATCAATCGGAATCTCCCAAACATTAAGATGGTCACCTCCGCACCGCACATCCTACAGAACTGGTGGCAGAACATCCACAGAGCACATGGAGCCGAAATCAGGAGACATCTAGGAGGGTTGCTATCGCTGATGAAGGTTCAGGCAAATAAAATGCTCCTTATCCTGTTGATGGAATTTTGGGACCCTAGCACAGTGACTTTCAAGTTTTTGGATTTTGAAATCACTCCCACGCTGGAGGAGTTCAGCACACTCACAGAGCTGCCCATCAGGGGGAGGTTACCAATATGCCCATCAACCATAAGTGCGAGGGAATTTTTAAGACTCCTGGGGTTGCACACCTTTCCATCACTGAGGAATGTAGAAGGCGGAAAGGTTAAACTAGACTATCTCTTCAGGAGATTTGGTCGACTTGAGAGTTTCGATGAATATCGTGAGGAATTCTCTTGCACTCGCAGGCAGTGGATAAGTGCGCGGCCGAAGATCTTTGTATTGGCCTTTTTGGGTGCGATAGTTTTCCCAATGAGACTCCATTTCATCGACATCAACATCCTCCCCGTAGTTGTGGACCTATTTGCTGCGCCGCGGGGCTGCTCCTTGGTGCACATGGTACTCGCTGAGGTATTTCGATCACTATCTGCATGCACGAGAGGTCATGACTTCTTCGGGGGATGCAACTTATTGCTACAAGTTTGGGCGATTGAGCATTTCTACCGCCGACCCCCACAAATGGACTATACGATAGACGCTCACAATATGATCCAGAGTCACGAAGATCGTCTCCGATATTGGGACGCGCCAGTCGGAGAAGAAGAGTGGCGCACATTTTTGACAAATCTCACTGGGGATTCCATTCAGTGGAAGTTCCATTTGGTATCTGGGTTAGCATTCGTCAGAACTCGACACTTATATTTCATTGAGCTGGTCGGGTTAAGAGGTGTACAACCGTATGCACCTCTCCGGGTCATGCGACAGTTTGGAGTTATCCAGGACGTGCCACTGTGGTCATGCATGGTACTACACGAGGATGATCTTGTTTCAGTCCCTGCTATACGGATAAGGAATTTGCAGCTAGAATGGGATTACATGATCACGACTAATATAGGAAATGAGAAATGGTGCACACCAGAATACTATGCATGGCGCACCACTGTGAGTCACATGGTCCAACCCAGTGCAGAGGGATTCAGGGGCTTTGCGGATGATCGGTGGGCTACTTGGATCAAAGAGGAGGTACTTCCTCGTATGGAACTCACAACACCCATGTATAATCAAATAGTTCCAGGCTCCATGGATCATTTGATACAAAAGATAGAAGAAGATCCACAGGAAGACCCAGAAGAAGACCCCGAGGAAGAACCAGAAGAAGACCCCGAGGAAGATCCAGAGGAAGACCCTGAGGAAGATCCAGAAGAGGAGCTTGAGGAGGATCCAGAAGAAGACGAAGTCATGGGAGATGGACCTTCTCCGACGGCAAGAGTGGACCATTCTGAGTATGCATCCATGGAGATTGATCGTATAGAAGATTCGGAGACGGGTTCAAACTCTCCAGAATACTGCCCAGGGCCATACTATGATTGGGACGATGACGATAATGATGGTCCAACTTGGCCATAGCTTGATCTTTTGTACCTTGTCGTGTTCCATCAAAGAGTCACGCGACTCATCTTTTGCATGCCCTTCCCTTCCCTCGCTTTTATTATCTAGTTTCCTACCCGACTGCTCTATTGTACGACTAAAGACATTTTCTATCAACGAAATTATGTTGTTCCAAATCCAGAATGTGTTTAGTTGGATCATTTATCATCAAATTAATTTCAACGTAGGCTAACCTCTAGCAAAAAGAGGCCCCATATTAGGACGTATCTTGAATGTCGCCAATTTGGCGTATATATGTGTTACATATTTGCTATATACATTATTTCCTTTTCCTTACAACATCTCCCAAACTAACATAGTTTTCCTTTTCTGTTCTTCCTTTTTATGTTGGTTATTATTAATCCCACAAGAACGTTGATTTGTGTCGACTCGCAAACTGGCTGACTCACGATACAACCTTCGATCCAAAAGAAAGATGACTAGCGGAGAAGAATTTGACGCTGCTGCAAATATAATAGTACCCATGGAAAACCCTGAAGGTTCTCAAAGTACTGCTCAAAATGACGAGAGAATGGCTCTTATGGCACAAGAATTGGAAGCCCTAAGGAAGGAATTGCGGCAAGTACGAGACTTGGCCAAGCTTTCGGCAACTACTCTCCCAACCTTTAAGACACCTATCTACTTTCCAAAAACTGACCTGCCTTCCACGGACTCACCAAAACTACCTGGGCATACCCAACATGTTCTTATTCATAGCCAAGCACCGCTAGTTTCCTCATCAATGGTCAGGACCACTCCTGACCAACCGCTACAAGCTCATACGACGCCCGCCTATCCCGCGATGCAGCAGATATTCGGGGCACACGTTGCCGCTCCTCATGAGCCATATGTGCCACCTATATGTGCTGTTGAAGCCCCTACTTTCACGACCCCGACCGTGGTTAAAGTCCCGTACGAGGTTGATCAATATGCAGAAATGGAGAAAGATGCTCGCTTGAAAGAAGATGAGTCGATAAACGCCCAACTTCATGGTCTAAGGAAGGCGTTAAAAAGCTTGCAAGTCACTAGGGGAGCAGAGAGCCTGGATTATGATGACTTATGCATTCACCCGGACATCGATATGCCAGCAGGGTACAAGCCGCCAAAGTTTGAACTATTTGATGGGAAAGGTGACCCCCACGCGCATTTAAGGGCATATTGTGATAAGTTAGTCGGCGTTGGGAGAAATGAGAAGTTAAGGATGAAGTTATTCATTTGAAGTTTGTCTGGAGAAGCCTTGACTTGGTATACTCGCCAGGATCCTCGCAAATGGCATGATTGGCAAGAAATGGCCGAGGATTTCATGACTCGTTTCAAATTCAACACCGAAATCACTCCAGATAGGTTCTCACTAGCCAACATACAGAAGAAACCCTCTGAGGACTTCCAAGAATATGCAAGACGCTGGAGAACTGAGGCTGCTAGGGTCCAACCACCACTGGATGAGAGTGAGCTCTCCAAATACTTTATTCGAGCTCAAGAAGGCATCTACTTTGACAAGATGATGTCAATGATGGGCCAGAGGTTTGCCGAATTGGTCAAAATGGGAGATTTTATAGAGGAAGGCATCAAATCTGGGAAGATTCAGTCCATGGCTGCGTTACAAGCTGCAAGTAAGGCCATACAATTGGGATCCGTCAGTGGCATCAAGAAGAAAAAGGAGGACGTCTCAACTATCACCTACCATCATGGAGGTGCATCCCACCGATACCCCAACAATCCTCAAATTGTTGCACATGCTCCGTACATCCCATACCCAGTATATAATACCCAACCTCACTATAATCCACTCCGAGCACAGGCACACCAAAATCCACCAAGACCATATATCCCTGTCCAAGCACCAATCCATCAAAATAGGCCAGCGTATGCGCCAAGACCGCGTCCAAATCTCGAAACCAGAAACACTCGCACCTACACACCCATCGCCGAACCTTATGCGCAGTTATTTGAAAGACTGAGGGCAGAGGGGGTGTTGCAGCCAGTTGAAGGAAAACTCCATGATCCCATACCTCGCAACTTTGATGGGAACAAGCGATGCGCTTACCATTCAGGGATCCAAGGGCACGACACGGAGGACTGTTACGGGTTGAAGAATCAGATAGAGTCTCTGATCAAGAGGGGTATTATAAAATGCACTCCAGCACCTCCGAATGTGAACAATAACCCTTTGCCAAATCACGAGAATCGAGAAGTCAACATGGTCATACTAGAAGGGGAATATGACTTGGAAGATACTATTCTGCCTGGTTGGAACATCGAAGGAGTTGCTACTGCGTCTCCAGTGCAGCCTGTTATCACAGTTCAGTTAAGGGAACCTTTGACTGTCCAAACCTATTTGCCAAGAGTTGTGGTAACCACTTTGATCACCGAAAAGCCTAAGTATGATACCAAAGCAGTCCCATGGGATTACCAAGCGAAAGACACGGGTAAGATGGTCGATACCGCTGTGGCTCAAGGAATGACTAGGTCTGGGAGATGTTATGCTCCAGGGGATCTTAATCGAGGAATTATTGGGAAGGAACATAATCTGAAGAGAAATATCACCGATGCCGAAGCTGCTGAATTCTGGAAGAAGATGCAACCTAAGGACTATTCAGTTGAAGAGCAGTTAAAGAAAACACCAGCCCACATATCCATTTTGTCGTTGCTTATGAGTTCTGAAACTCATAGGAATGCTTTAATGGAAGTATTAAGTGGGATTTGCATCCCAAAAGAGACCGCAAGTGAAACTCTAGCTGCGACCATCGGACGAGTTGTGGAAGCTAACAAGATTTCTTTTCATGATGATGAGTTACCGGCAGAAGGGGTCGGACACAACGAAGCGCTTCACATCGCGGTCAAATGTTGTGACAAGATTATGACTCGAGTTCTGATTGATGGTGGTTCTGGATGCAACATTTGCCCTTTCACAACGCTAAGGGAGTTGGGTGCGAACATGGGAGAGATAAGAGAGAGCCGTGTGAAAGTTAGAGCTTTCGATGGGGCACAAAGAAGTGTCATTGGAGAAGCATATCTCACATTGCAGGTGGGGCCAGCTGAATTCTGTGTTCTATTTCAAGTGATGGATGTGTCGTCTAACTACAACCTTTTGCTGGGAAGGCCATGGATCCACATGGCAAGAGCCGTGCCTTCAACCCTTCATCAGTGTGTAAATTTGAGTGGGGTCACGTGGAAGTTACCATCCATGGGGAGCATAGTCACCCCACCTGTTCTATTGATTCTGTTCCGATCACTGGCGAGTTAGATGGAGCCACTTTTCATACTTTGGAAATTATGCAAGCTG
Source organism: Solanum rostratum (assembly GCA_029948455.1). Lineage (NCBI taxonomy): Eukaryota > Viridiplantae > Streptophyta > Magnoliopsida > Solanales > Solanaceae > Solanum > Solanum rostratum. The sequence continues at coordinate 45,664,105 of CM057051.1, forward strand.
CGAAAGTTGATGAGAAAGTAGAGTCGGATGAAGTAAAATTGTCAAGTGCGGCAAAGATGGTTGCTTCAGAAATGTTGAAGTATGGATATCAGCCTAGGACGAGACTTGGACTCAAGAGTAATGGCATAGTTGAACCAATCCAGCCGAAACATCAGAAAGGTACCACCGGGCTTGGATATCAGCCTATATCAGGAAGAGTCTGCGGCGGGAGGTCGAGCAAGATGACATTTGTACCAGAACAAGCTCCAACCCTAGGTCCAGCAGTTGAAGATGACATCATAGAAGGAATAGAAAATTTGTTCGTAGCCATGATCGGAGAAGAGAAAGAGATAGATCTCATCAAATTGACTATCCGTGATGCCGAGCCCGGAGAAGCATTGCAGAACTGGACCGTCAGCCCATCTCTATTTCGACAGGACTCCTGGTAGTGTGGAAAGTAGTAGTTTTAAAAATTGCATGATCATGATCGAGGCTTGAATCATGTTTGACCCTTTTTGTGGCTTGCCTCTTTTGAAAAGCTAGAATGCTTTTGAATGAAAGTCTTATTTTCCCAAAACATCTCATCACTTTAAAAAGTATCTATTTCTTTCTTCCTTTATTTATTTATCTTTACTTACCGTTTATATTTTTCAGCACTCATATTAATAAAAATCCTAGTTCAACGGTTATGACATGTCACGAATTCATCGAGCAAAGCAGAATCAACGAGTTGGATCACGAGGAATATGATAAAAGCATATTGCCAGAAAATTTGCCACATGAGATCGAGCAGCTTGAAAGTTAGGAGAAGCCCAACATGGAAGAGACAGAGGTTGTCAACTTAGGAGACGAAGAAGTCACAAAGGAAACACGGGTCAGCATACATTTAGAGAGCGAAAGGAAGCAAGAATTGATAGATTTGCTTAAGCAGTATGTGGATGTATTTGCTTGGTCTTACGATGATATGCCAGGATTAAGTACTGACATTGTCACACACAAGTTGCCAATTGATCCCACTTGTCCACCCGTCAAGCAAAAGACAAGAAAATTCAAGCCCGATTTGAGTTTGAGGATTAAAGAGGAAGTAACTAAGCAAATCGAAGCCAATGTTGTGAGGGTTACGAATTACCCCACGTGGTTGGCCAACATCGTGCCAGTGCCAAAAAAGGATGGAAAAATCAGGATATGTGTGGACTATCGAGATCTCAATCGAGCCAGTCCCAAGGATGATTTTCCTCTTCTAAATATTCACATACTCATTGATAATTGTGCAAAACATGAGTTGCAGTCATTTGTGGATTGTTTTGCGGGATATCACCAGATCTTGATGGATGAAGACGATGCAGAGAAGACGGCGTTTGTCACACCATGGGGCGTGTATTGCTATAGGGTGATGCCATTTGGTCTTAAAAATGCTGGAGCGACCTACATGAGGGCGATGACCACTTTTTTCCATGATATGATCCATAAGGAAATTGAAGTATATGTGGATGATGTCATCATCAAGTCCAAGAAGAGTTTAGACCACTTGGGTGATTTACGAAAGTTCTTTGAAAGGTTGCGAAGGTATGACTTAAAGTTGAATCCAGCAAAGTGTGCATTTGGAGTACCCGCAGGAAGATTACTAGGATTCATTGTCAGTCGAAAGGGCATAGAGTTGGATCCATCAAAGGTTAAAGCAATCCGCGATTTACCCCCTCCTAAGACCAAGAAGGACGTGATGAGTTTCTTAGGGAGGCTCAACTACATTAGCCGGTTCATCGCTCAGTCCACAATAATATGCAAACCCATATTCAAGTTGCTGAAGAAAGATGCTGCCACAAAATGGACGGAGGAATGTCAAAAGGCTTTTGACAAAATCAAAGGATATTTGTCCAACCCGCCAGTATTGGTCCCACCTGAGCCGGGAGGCCTTTGCTATTGTACTTATCTGTCATGGATGGTGCATTTGGGTGCGTGTTGGGGCAACACGATGAGACAGGTAGGAAGGAACAAGCCATTTACTACTTAAGCAAGAAGTTCACCCCATACGAGGCAAGATACACCCTGTTGGAACGAACCTGTTGCGCTTTGACTTGGATCGCGCAAAAATTCAGGCACTACCTATCCGCATACACCACATACTTGATCTCAAGAATGGATCCACTCAAGTATATCTTTCAGAAGCCGATGCCTACAGGTAAATTGGCAAAATGGCAAATTTTGTTGAGTGAGTTTGATATTGTGTATGTGACACAGAAAGCCATCAAAGGACAAGCCTTGGCTGACCACCTTGCAGAAAATCCAGTGGATCAAGATTACAAGCCGCTCAAAACCTACTTCCCTGATGAAGAGGTGTTGTTTGTGGGAGAAGACATATCAGAACCATTTGATGGATGGAGGATGTTCTTTGATGGAGCATCAAATTCCAAAGGAGTCGGAATAGGAGCAGTCTTAATTTCAGAGACTGACCAATATTACCCAATTTCAGCCAAGATCAGATTTGATTGTACAAATAACATGGCGGAGTATGAAGCTTGTATTTTGGGACTCAGGATGGCTATAGACATGAATGTCAAAGAGCTCTTGGTGATAGGGGATTCCAGTTTGCTGATTCATCAAGTCCAAGGAGAATGGGCTACTAAGGATGTCAAGATCCTTCCTTACTTGCATTACATAGAGGAGTTGAGTCGGAGATTCACGAAGATTGAATTCAAGCATGTCCCTCGAACTCAAAATATATTTGCTGATGCCTTGGCAACATTGTCCTCAATGATTCAGCATCCGGATAAAAATTACATCGATCCTATTGGGGTGGAGATACACGAACAACATGCATATTGTTTTCATGTAGATGAGGAGTTGGATGGAAGACCATGGTACTATGACATCAAAAGATTGATAGAAGCACAAGAGTACCCTGAAAACGCCACAAACAAGCAAAAACGGACTTTGAGGAGAATGGCCAATCATTTCTTTCTTAACGGGGAAATCCTATATAGGAGGACTCCAGATTTAGGATTGCTAAGATGTGTCGACGCCAAGGAGGCGACAAGACTTTTAGAAGAAATACATGCAGGGACATGTGGGCCTCACATGAACGGGTTCACTCTAGCGAAGAAGATTTTAAGAGCCGGATATTTTTGGATGACGATGGAGAGAGATAGCATTCGATATGTGCAGAAGTTTCATCAATGCCAAGTGCATGGAGATGTTATCCGAGTCCCACCAAACGAGCTCAATGTGATGGGTTCTCCTTAGCCATTTGCCGCTTGGGGCATGGATGTGATTGGACCCATAGAGCTCGCCGCACCAAATGGACATCGTTTCATCCTAGTAGCTATCGATTATTTCATGAAATGGGTTGAAGCTTCGACATACAAGGCGGTGACTAAGAAGGTAGTGGCAGATTTCGTTCGCAGCAACATAATTTGCCGATTCGGAATTCCAGAATCAATCATCACAGATAATGCGACAAATCTTAATAGTGATCTTATGCAAGAGATTTGTGAAAGGTTCAAGATCGTTCATCGAAACTCCACAACCTATCGACCACAGATGAATGGGGCAGTTGAGGCTGCAAACAAGAATATCAAGAAGATTTTGAGGAAGATGATAGATAGTAACAAGCAATGGCATGAGAAGCTACCGTATGCTTTGCTCGGTTATCGCACTACGATTAGAACATCCACGGGGGCAACTCCTTATATGCTGGTTTATGGTTCAGAAGCAGTAATACCCGCTGAGGTGGAGATACCATCTTTGAGGATTATCCAAGAAGTTGGTTTGGATGATGCAGAATGGATTCGCAGTAGGATCGAACAGTTGATGCTCATTGATGAGAAAAGGATGGATGCAGTCTGTCACGGTCAGCTATACCAAAACAGAATGGCTAGGGCATTCAACAAAAGGGTTAGACCTCGACAGTTCAGTCCAGGAGAGTTAGTATTGAAGAAGATATTTCCCCACCAAGGAGAAGCCAAAGGAAAATTTGCACCGAACTGGGAAGGTCCCTATGTGGTTCATAGAGTACTCTCCGGAGGAGCGCTGATCTTAGCAGAAATGGACGGCACGGTGAGCACCAAGCCAATCAATTTAGACGCCATCAAGAAGTACTACATCTGAAGATACCAAGGCTAGTTTATTTTGCATTTTTTGTGTAACAGAACTACGTCTCGACCTGACTTCCTAGGGTGGGGTACGTAGGCAACCCACATCGGGTCCGGTCTCCCTAGAAAACCCAAAAGCATTATTTCAATGTATTTGGAACTACGCTGACCTGACTTCCCTTGGTGGGATACGTAGGCAGTCCTTGTCGGATTCGGTCTCTTAATATTTTACTTTTCTGTTGTACTTGAACTACGTTTTGACCTGATTCCACTTGGATATGTAGGCAGCCTGAGTCAGGCCCGGTCATTGCATTACATGTTATTTTTGTTTCCTTTTGTACTTGAACTACGTTTTGACCTGATTCCACTTGGATACGTAGGCAGCCTGAGTCAGGCCCGGTCATTGCATTACATGTTATTTTTGTTTCCTTTTGTACTTGAACTACGTTTTGACCTGATTCCGCTTGGATACGTAGGCAGCCTGAGTCAGGCTCGGTCATTGCATTGCATAATTTTCATTCTGTTACACCTGAACTACATATAGACTTGATTCTCAATCGAGGATATGTAGGCCACCTTTAAGGTTGGGTCGTACCCATAGGAAACCCTTCTTTGATTGTGCATCATTGGAAAGCAACAAATCTGCCAAAAGAGTTAGAGAAGCGTCATCAGGAGATGAGAGCATGAAAAGAGCTACATTTGGACATGGAGAAGCTCGGTGGACCTCGAAACGTGTCATAACCTTAGAATAATTAAAGATTACTATCTATATACACATATACTTATATATCTAATATATACGTAATATACTCCCTTATGAAGTAGCATACTATTATTTTATTTATTTATTTATTTGCTTTTATTATTATTATTATTATTATTATTATTTTCTTCTTTCCTTTTATTTTTTTCAAAATGTTCCTTTACTATCCACCTGTCGAGGCTCCAGGTCATGGGATCGAGGGTGGTTTGGAGAAATATTGAAGGTTTTCGATGAAGAAGCCAAAGTCCGTGTCGACACAAGTCAACACCCCCTCCAAAACTAAAATTTTCTTCGAGCGCAGGAAGGCAGGAAATCAGGGAAGCTAACATCAAGTCTCGGGGAATGACTGGAGACGCCATTCGACTTATTCCAAACAAAAACCAAAATATTTTTCTCCCTATTTACTTTCTCGATATGCTATATATTTGCTATCTAATATGATTCCATTTTAAATCTTTGCAGGTACACTCAATATCCGGATCAAAATACAAAGGGGCCCCCGTAGGACAAATAGGATAGTGTGTTTTGTATCAAGAATAACTCCACAATTTGGTGACCACCATCTAACTGCGTTGAATAAGCTCCGTCGAAGGGAGACCGCCGCCTAACTACGTCAAAAGAATTATGCTAATTAGAGAATTGCAGCTAACTGCGTCAAACTCTATCGCTTGGAGGTTGTATATAGCAAACGTCGTCCAAACGCCGCCAATCGGAGGTTGTATATAGCAAACACAGTCCGAACTCCGCCAAATGGAGGATGTATATAGCAAACATTTTCAATACCGATCGAAGCCTACACATCGCAGATGCCATTCAGACTCCACCAATTGGAGGATATATATATAGCAAGCATCGTCCAATCTCTGCCAATCGAGAATTGTACATAGCAAGCATCGTTCAAAATCCACAATTTGGAGGTTACACATATCCAACATCGTCAAGATTCTGCCAATCGGAGCATGTATATAAGCAAGAGAACCGACACTCTACCGGTCAAGGACCACGATATAAAAACACCATCAAAGCTCTATCGATCAGCGGCATGCACGCTAGCAACCTCGTCATACACCTGCAGTTAAATTTAATATTTAATACTTTGCATCGCCAGATACAGGCGTTACATCACAATCACCCCGCCTGTCGGAGGCTTTACATTACAAGCTTTGCATTGCCAAATACAGGCGTTACATTACAATCGCCCCGCCTGTCGGAGGCTTTATATTACAAGCTTTGACATGCTAGATAAAGGCGTTACGCTACAATAGCTTCACCAATCGGAGGCTTTATATCACAAGCTACTTCACCTACATCGCATTCACGACACAAGACAAAGACATCAACGATCGTTTGAATATCTACACTTTATTCTCTATATTATTAATTTCGTTTGTAATTTCGAACCACAATAGGTACTTTTCACCTTTTTACCTGTTTTGCAGGAAAACACATCGCGACGTGGAACTCTTTCTTAGCAGCAAACTAGGGCAAGCTAGTGGAATGTCAAGCATCCCTAGCTACGTCAAGGATTCGCTTTCAAAACTCAATCCGACTTGATCAAGTTCGACTCTTTGTTTAACTTTCGTGGCTCGGTATCACCATAACTCGATACTGGGGCAATTTGTTTTCCCTCTCCATCAAAGTTTTATTGTAGAAATTGCTACAAAACATTTCTCTTTCCCAGTTAGCCATTAGAGATGTGCCTGACCCAATTCCTAAATATCGGTAAACGCAAGTTACCTTAGCTTGAGTGTGGCTATTTTCATTTTATTCATACTGACCTTTTCATACTCCATCACCGAAGAAGACTAAGTGTTGCCATAATTCGACACTGGGGCAAATTTTGAATTTGATCTAATTTATTATGATCTTACCCTCTCGAACTACCTATGGCCTGGTTTCCCAAGAAATTTGAGATTCGTGGGAAACTCAGAAACCAGGACTTCGGCCATAGCTCCGTAAAATGTCAAGTGGTTGCTAAAAAGATTGCTTGATCGGCCAAAATTGGCTTGTGTCAATATTTCTTTGTCCACGCCTTCATTACTCTCTTCCATGGACAAAGAAAGGGGCAAGCTATTGACACCCAATTTTGGCTCGCCATATTTAATTAGTCTAATTCCTTTAAAAAAAAATATTTTTTTTTTTAAAAAAGAGAAAAGAAAAGATAATAAAAAAAAAACTTTTACAAAATATTCTTTTTCACTACTGCTAGTACTATTGTTATTATTATAAAATTTTGTTATTATTATTACTATTACTATTATTGTCGTTGCAGAATTTTGATAAAAGTTTCTCACTTTTTGTTCGGCAAACATTTTTTTTATGGATAGTATTTCCTACAAAGATTAGATACATATATATATTTTTAAATATATTATTTACTACTTTCTTTAACATCCTTGAGAATTTTATGTCATACAAATATCACTTTAAGTACTCAATCATATTTTATTTTATTTCATTTTTATTTCTATTTTTATCAAACATGATTCCTCATTTTTACGAGTAAATATCTTCTTGTGTTATTCAAATGAAGAAGTTTGACTAATCTAATTTCATTATTAATCCATACTAATTTTATTTAATTCTTGTCAAATAACTTAATCCTACAAAGTAATCGATTTTTATTTTTATTTTTTATTTTGTACTTTTCATTTTTCTCCCGATTTTGGCTCTCTAATTATTTCAGATTTTAAATTTCTAATTTTAACTTTCCATGTTCAATTAGTTAAACTTGAACAAAAGATAAAGAGAAAGGAAAAGGATTTTTTTTTTTAAGGAATGATAAAGCTTTATAAGGTATGAAATATTTTACTACCAAGAATGCTATTATTATTTTGTTGTTGTTATTGTTGATTTTTTTTTTATATTTTTATGGTTCTACCAATTATTTTACAGATATTATTTCTAATAAAAGCTAATCAAAATATGAATGTTACTATTTGCTTTCATCATTTTTGAGAAATCTATGACAGATGGCTATCGTTTTAAAGTAACGAGTCGATTTTTGATTAAACGATAATTCTTATTAAAATAAGTATTTTTCATACGTTTTCCGAAAAGGGAGCCTGATTAATTAATTTTATTATCAACCCATGCTAATTTTATGTTAAGAGTGACCAATTTTGTGAAAATAATTAATCTTGCAAAATAATAATTTTCTTAATATCTATAAGACTATTTAATAAATAATTGGTTATAATTTAAATAGGATTAGTTAAGTCAAATTGGCAATCCAAGTTCTTCCAAATTAGCCAATCCATGAGTGCCACGTAGGCAAGCACATGGATTGTGCTTCTTCATCCATAATCTCAGCCCTTGAAATTTTAATCCAATGGACCACATTAATTCAGATATATTTTATTTTTTTTATCTCCTGATTTATTTACAGCCGTCCGATCAAAATAATCGGACGGCCCTGATTAATTTAGGCCATCTTCTCCAACAAGACAGCCGCACCTTTCCACTTCTCCTTTTTCTCATCTTTCCTCCGGAAGTCCGCCGGATTTTGCTTCTAAACCGGCGGACAAACGGGCAAACAGCAACAAAGCTTTCGCACGCCCCTGCACCCTATGCTCCTACTCCTAAAACCTTATCCTTTTCTTCCCTTTCCCAGAAGAAACCTCCATGCCCTGCAACTTTTCTTTTCCTTTCTTTCCACCAAAATCCGCCGGATTGTGCGTGGAGAAGCAGCGATCCATCACCTCCAAAACGTCTCCATCCTTTCAAATCGATCTCAAAAAGTAACCCTAGATCTCTTTCCTCCATACCCTTGACTTCGGCGTCCCCTTTCTTTTCCCAGAAAATCCGCCGGTTACCGTCATCCTTGCCATCTGCTTCCTACCATCATCAACAAGATTTTGCTCCAGCCTTTGGTCAAAATCAAAAACGAAGGATAAGATTTTTTCAGCTTTTTCACCTTCACTCTGTTTTTCCTCAACGTATGTCTCAATTTGAATTCAAATTTGAGCTTTTTTTTTCAAGTCCTGATTTGCCTATAAATAGAAGCGGGTTATCACTGCAAAAGGGGGTATCAGAAAGAGGTTGGAGGTAGTGTATCAGTTTATTCAAAAACCGATTCAAAAGAACAACAGTACATCTTTCTTACAAGCTTTAGCTATCAAAATCGCTTGGTTCTTTTCAGTCTTGATTTTCGAGTTTGAAAGAAGGTTCGGAGTCGAAATCCTTGACAAAGAGTTCCTTAGTTTGCTGCACAACACAAGAGAGCTGGAGTTTCTATTTTGGGACTCATTTCGGCTCAAATATTGGGTCAACAGCTATTAGGATCGCCACCGCGCTCGGAGTCTCGTAAATTAGGAGTCGGCGTCTCTTGGCCTTCCCCATCACCATTTGATTACATTTCTTTTGATACTAATCGATTAGTATTCTTTTATATGAATGTGATATCTTAGCTAACTTTTTTTAGTTTGAAGATTATTTTGTGATTAGTTTATTTGCTAGTGAATCTAGTGTTGGTGTTTATAGTCTTGACTATTTTTAAAATGTACTTCTAAAAAAAAATAGACCAAAGTCCTTAGAGGATTTTTCTCAAATTAAGTTTTCAAATTAATCAAAGGCCTAGATAGTCATCTTTAGGAATGAATTATTCCTCGTAACGAACGTTGACCTTAGAATTGATGAAATTAATTATAGAATGAATCCCATAATTAGGCTACCTTGAGGTTTTAAAATTAGTTTTTCTCAAGATATAATATAATGTTACCATTTGAGTCAATTTAAACTCCTTTAGTTGATTTTAAAAGACATAATATATATTTAGTCTATCTTATTTTGTTTAATTACTTTCTTTACAAACCTTATTATATCATTTCAAACTAAATATGATTCAAGTATTCTCTTTTTTTTTCTAATATCATATTTCAAAATTTTATATCTTTTTTTACAGGTTCAAAATATACAAAGTATGTAAGTGTATGTGTCATACATAAGGTATATATATATATATATATATATTATTTTTCTCTACACTTGGAATATTATTTTACACAAGTCGTATTATTATTTTTTCACAAGTCATATTATTAGCCTTTTACGAATGATATTTACCTAAATGGAACACAAAATTTTGCATTTTATCGTTTTGCAACGTACAGTTATTGTTATCTTATCACCATAAGTAAAGCAATGGACCCGTATATATTTAAACGACATTCATAAGTATATTTACTTCGTAACAAACACATATGAAACAATAAGTTTTACATAACAGTTTAACGCTCTTTAACATCTTTTCCTTGGAATTACATTTGTTTGAACGTTTTTCTCAAGTTATATTTACTCCATGTCTTACATTACCATATTTACATTCCATCTATTATCATTATTAATATTATAATACTTTATTTTAAAAGGGATAAATATCCGATACATATACGAGCTACAACTAATTCGCATAAGCCTATTTTCTTATATGGCGTCAAACATATATCTTCATGAGATCTTCTCACCCTTTAAATATATTTATTTGATCATTTATTTCACGGTATGATAATATTCTTATAAATATTATATACATGTGTGCTTTATATACACATAAAAATACATAATTCAAGTTTTCTATGTACTTGATATATTCCTTTGTTGTATAAATTATATTATTCCCTTTGCTATTTCTCCTCTTCACCAACGTTATTCATTTTTCTTATAAAATATAAATTATTATACCTCGACATATACATTACTTTGTTACATATATAAAATTGTTGCTATTTTAGCCCATACATAAAGAAATAACGAACTCTCATATACTTCGATGACATACATGAACGTATTTTAGACACATATAAGATCACAAGTTTTTGCATAATTTTAGAATTCTTTATATTATTTTACTTTATGTCATGTTATTTCATTTATTCATTTATCTTATTAAAATTTATTCGTATTTAGTTTTACTCAAATCGCGCATATTATTATATTTTGCATCTCATCCTTTATTTTATTTTTTATAATGAGTTGTCATACTCAACATTCTAATATATTGCTCACGATAAGGTTTTTTATGTGCTCATAATTTTAAACGTACATCTATATCTTCAATATTAAGTTTTCTACATTTCCAGCTTATTTGTTTACTACCTACTTGCCTATTAATTATGTTGTATACTAAATATGTCGTTATTGAAATCTTCTACTGACATACATATGACATACCTTGTATTTATGTTCTTGATGAAATTTTCTCATTACTAAATTCAAAAAAAAAATAATAAAAAGTGAATAATTTATCAATAACTTATTTTCCTAAGCTAAGTTTAAGGACTATCTTCGGATAGGCTCTGAGGGATGCCTAACACCTTCCCCTCGAGTAACCAAAACCCTTACCTAGAATTTTACTGATTTTCGCAAAATCAAAACAGAGTCTACATATCATTTTATTTTATTTTTCGAATTGGTTTCCTAATATTTTCCTTAAAATTAGGTGGCGACTATAAAACGTATTTTCCAAAAACCAAAAGAGCACGACCACATGATGTTGCGAACTATTTCGACTGGTTCGAAAAAGGGTGTGACAACGACCATAATCAATAACACAAAAAATTTCCTAAACATCCTGAAGCCCTCTGGAGATAAGTCATGGACGTCTCCACACCCATCCATAAGACTCTACTAGACGGTAGCTCTACAAAGATGAGACAAGTGAACCTTAAGCTCTAATGCCACCTTGTCACGACCTGGTCCCGATCATGATGGTGCCTGTTACATCTCACCTATAGTCAAGTCAATTGCCCAAGCCACAAGGTACCTGTCCTAGCTCTCTGGTCAAACCATAGCAAACTCAACAATATAAATAACTAAAACCTACCCAAAACTAGAAGTCAACTGTACAGAACTACTATAGACTCAAAATAAAATACACATATACATACATAACAAGAATAACAATCTACACATACCGATCCCACTACATATATAAGGCTAGTGTCTGAGTACAAACGACGGCCGTCAAAACAGAAAGAGACTACAGAATATCCAGAGTTACTGATGCTCACCAATGTCTCCTGAATCGCCTGCAAACCCCTGACTCAACGACTGTGACTAGCACTTAGACCTGCACCATGGGAAGATGCAAAATTAGGGGTGAGTACCAATAACAGGCACCCAGTAGGTCTCATCGGCCAACCGAGTGAAGTATTGTAAATATAGAAGGCTCAAATATAGAGAATTGCTGTAAATGTAGCAAATCAAAACTCTGATAAAGAAGTAAGCATGTCTGGAGAATCACCGAACCCCAACTGAACCAACCCAAATGGTGTGCAATGATACTAACTGGCGAAACATGAGTAGGCCCAAACCACAACTTTCATCGGACTGAGACATGGTGTTGTGTGCGAGTGTAAGGCCCTAATATCTATACTTGTATGCCGATCGGGGCCCTATAAGCCCACACACACAATCCAACTGATAAAATCACCACAGAACCCCTGGAACCACCATAGAACCCAACCTAAATATCACATGATCCAGGGGTCAGTTGTAAATGAGTGTAAGGCCTTAGTGCCTAATCTTTGACGCCCTCTTAGCTCCCATACTCCCAAAGGGTACACGCACGAACAATTAGGGTATGTATAGGTGTGTGAATCCATAGCAAATCAATCGGGTCCTCGACCCATCCAGTAACCAGTATCAAACAGGGCCTCGAACCCCTATTAATATCAAATGAGGCCTGGAACCCCCTTCCCAACCTGGCCTCTGGTCGGGGCCGTCAGCCAGGGCTAGATGGTCTGACTATATACATAACAATGGGACGTAACCCTAACAGGAGAAAGAATCCCCCTAACACAATTAGTAAGGCCTTGAATCAAGAATAATCAACTAAACCTCGAACCTAGGAATATTCAACTGGGCCTCAAACCCAAGAATAGTCAACGGGGCCTCGAACCTAGAAAAAATCAAATGGGCCTTGAAATCAGGAATTGTCAACTGGTGCTCAGACCTTAGAATCGGTATCTGCCACACAGCATCCCAGTCGTAGTCACCAGACTCAGACCACGTGACTCCAGGTCTCAAACATTTGTATGTGACCACCGAAGCTCGAATAGCAATGAGGAGTGTCATCTAGGACTCGAGGAATTGAAATATTCCGTCCCTCAACCAGTCTGCCCAAATCCAGATCTCTAAAGTCATATTGTGCCTAGAGTGAACGTAGGCGATAGCACTCACAACATATATATACCACACAATCTAACCCACACATCCATATGTCACCATCCCTCAGATAACACTAGCTAACCCTAGCCTTAGATAAGGATAACAAATGCACAACCACTAACAATTGTATACAAAAGTATATGTCTCACAAACTGATGTAGGGTTATGCCTACCCAAGGCAAAATACACTATGTTCCAGTCAATCACAAGTACTTTGAGTAAATATGGATAATCACCCAAGTATCTGCGTGGCTCTAGGAAGAATGTATCTAGGGAAGCGTCGTATTAAGCCTAGACTAAGGCCCCTAGAGAACAAGGAGTCAGAGAATAAACAATAGGGTCGTAGACCTAGGGTATCAATTGGGCCCCAAACCTAAAAATAATCAACAAGGCCCTAGAATCAAGAATATTTGACAGGTATATCATAATTATCCAGAACAACCAAGTCCAATAGAGTCACATCTATGTCAAATCAGTCCACAATACAATTGTATCATAGGTACCCAGAACAAATCAGCCCATTGGAACCATATCTATACTAGAGTCAGTCCATAGTACGGTGTGTAATCAACAACATCCTCACATCAAGTATATCGTAGTAGCATTAGGCTACATATTCCTACGAATAGGAGTTGAGCCAAAATACATACCTGTAACATCGCATTATCCCATATCTAGCCTTTATTAGGACTTTCCATAGTTCAACAGTGCCAAAATAACCACAAATATCCCCAAAATAACTTAGTTACCCCATATGCTATGTACAATGACTATCTAGGAAAGCATGTATTAATAAGCCAGGACAATTGTGTTTAATTCATAGCATGAATATAACCAACAATCAGCCTCACGACATCTACACATCTTATTCAAGACTTCCAGCCATAAATCGACTTCCAATATACATGCATTTCAACTTAGTTTAGAGGTAAGAAAGGTCGAGCCTACCTGGAAGGTGAATTCACATGCTCTAGATTAGTCCACATGTATTTTACCTTGTCTAAACGCCTCCAAATGTTGCTCAACTATTATAATATGAAGCACAATATAACACGACTATTTTAATTATAATATCTTGAGAAACGGGGAGAATAGGTCAACTGCAACTAAAACGGAGAAAGTGGGGCCCGCATCCAAAATGTCAAACTAATTCATGTAAAATAATGTCTATGTCACCCTGAGTCTATATCCAAAAATTGTTCTCAAGACGAGACTCAGAACAGTCAGAAACAGTCCATAAACAAAAGATATTTCTTATCAAATTGTACATATATGTACAATAGCTTCTTAGCCAAATTTTATAAAAATACAGTCAAATGACAAGAATCCAAATATATCATAACGTAGGTCTTGAAAAGTAGTACAATTTACGCCCAAATTTCATTAAACTCTGATAAGAGACGACCGAGATATCTCAACTCGAAGTTTTCCAAAACATCACAACATAAACCGCATCTAAAACATCATTTTCATACCAAACATAGCTCTATCAATTAATTTCGATATTACTACGATGTGCACCTCGCAAAAACTCACAGAATAGATCCAATTTTTACTAAAATCTGACTTAAAACAGATAAGAAATCATTTATCGAAGTTTCTAAAAATATATTCAAAATACAACTTCAAAAATAGTAATTGTTTCCTCAAACGATGCCAAAATCAGTTTCCAAGCTCCCATGGAATTACTCTTGTAAAAAATATACAACCTAGCCTTTTGAATCGCCCAAATTCGATAAAAAATGACAGAGAAATCGTTCATCAAAGTTTTGTATTAGCTCTTCGTAGATTTTGGAAAATTTCCAGAACTATACATCCTTTAATTCCTCTTAACCGACTTGCCACAGGGCAACTTTTGACTTGCTCACATTGGCGCGACACCTTATAATTTTTACCATCTGCTCAAATTTAATTTTGATGTTATGACCTCATCCGGAGTGAGAAAAATATAATTCATAAATAAAATCTGATTAGAAATGGCATTTCAGACTCAATGGTGTTGTCGAATTTCCCATTGAGGTCGCTTTATTCCAATATGGGTCCCATTTTCCAATATCGAAGTCTACCGAAGGCACCAAAATACTCCTAAAATCCTTGGGAACCAAACAAAATATCATCCTAAACCAAAGTCGGTGTTTCAGATTCAACAGTGTGGTAAGAATTTTCATCCGGGTCATGTTCCCCAAGGATGTTAAGTATTGACCCATTCGGCGACTAAATTTGCGAAAATTAATATAATTGCACCAAACATGTTCCTAGCCTAAATTTGTCGTTTCAGAGTTGATGATACCGTCAGAATTCCACTCTGAGGCTATTTACTAGGAATTACCTAAAAATTCATTTTATAAGTATAATCTCTCATTTAACTTGAAAAGCTATATAAATGTCGAACGATTCACCAAATGACTGCACCATCAATGTCAACACATCACAACTAGTTTGGGGTTACTAAGCAAATGTTCAAACTGATAAAATATTCACGAAACTGCAAAAATTACCTAGAGGGTCATTACATTCTGTCACGTAGTCGTTCATTTGATTTTTATGTAAGCTTTTCCGTTTTGGAGTTTTTTGTAATGACCCCCAGCTTAGGAGCCCTTAGTATAGAAAAGTTGGCTTGAAAAGTAACCTGAATTCTGGTTTACGAAGCCACTTACGGCCTGTAGGTTTGGTTCTTAAACATAGAACTTTAGGAAGGAAAAAAGTTTTCAAGTGTGGGGTACGAACCAAGTGATGGCCTGTAGATGGCTTTGTGGGTGGGATCACAAACATGAAGAAAATTTGGAGTTTTCAGGAAAGTGGTATACAAGTTATCACATGGCTCGTCGAATGGGTTACGACCATTGTTGACCTTTCATGGGTAAGGCCAAGGAAGTGAGAAAAATGATTAAGTGCGGAAGGACTCTATGAGTCTAACCACGGGCAAAAAGAAGTTTAACGTCCTGCACTATTGTTCGTGGTTTTAAGTTTAGCAAAGTCAGTTTTCAAGATTTTCAAATGTCTCATCACACGAGGAGACTTACGACTCGTAAGTCGAACTATAGTCGTAATTGGGGTTCCGTAAGTCGCTTCTGATAGTTTTTATTAATGGACAATTTGGTCATTTTTTCCACAATTGTATTCCTATATTATGTTGTTTTGAGCACGACAAGGGACTTATTTCAACCTTTAAGCCCTAATCCCTATCATTACTAGGCAAGAACAAGGCTATGATTTTTGAGGTTTCTTCCCCAAAGGCTTCAACTCCGTTTCCCCTTAGTTCTCCAAGTATGTGAGTTGATTTATGGGTATCCTTTCACCTATAAAGTTTCCTATTAAGTATTTTTACCTTTTCTTTAAGTTTCTCAATTCAATGTGCATCCTTATGATGATTTCCTGATCTTTATGTTATTATATGATACTTATGAAGTTTAGCAACTATTTTGTCAAGTAAATACATGCATATGTGAAGTATGATATTGATTCCATGATGATTTTCAATATGATCAAGGTTGGGTGGTTTCAATGTTCTTTTTAAAAGAAATTTCCTATGACTTATGAGATTTATGATTGTTCCTTGCTAAAAGCTAAGCCTACCTTGTTTTCCATGAAAGCTATCTATGATTTATGATTATGATTAGGACATTTATGAAGAGCTTCAAAGCCAAGTTTACCAAAGATATATGTATGATGTTAATTGCCCTAAAGAATGTTTAAGAAAGATCATAAGTTTGAGTTACTCCTATAATTTCTACTTATGATTCAAAGAGTATGTTTCAAAGATTTCATGGGATAACTTAGCACCTAGAGGAATAGAGGACTCATTGTGTTAGTTGAGGCATGATCTCTGAAGCTAAATCTCAATGTGCCTAACTATATGCCACCATAGGACCCTTATAGGCTAAGCTGGTGGATCCACATAGGCCCAAAGTTATCAAGATGCAATTGCAAAGTTACTAAGCTTTGGATATCTACCTTGGCAAGTAGATTCCCCTTTTTCCAATGGAAGGAGTTCATTGGATTCCATGTAGTAGCTCACATGGTCTTATTGTCGGATATGGTCCATTCTTACAAGTTATATGATCTTATGATATGTTTTCACTTTATGTGTTTTGTTATGCATTGTTTCATATTGATTAAGTCGTATTCCTTGTGCATGTTTAAGCTCATTTCATGACTCCTTTATCTTATATATACCCATATGTTATGTTTTATTATGATAGCATTACAATTTCATCTGTGCATTGCATCTCACATATTTAGTACATTTCAAAAGTACTAACACATATTTTGCCTACATGATTTAACCATTTCAAGACAGTTACACTTCCACCAGCTTGAGGATAGTAGTTGGCGTTCAAGACTAACTTGTTATTGAGGTGAGCCCTTAGTTTGGGACTCTACCAAGTTTCCACTCTATTCTGTGTTTTTGTTTTAGACGGTGTATTTATGGCCCCTTTGAGGATTCTACATTATATGTTGACTATTTAGGGATTTCTTTCTATTTGATGAAAACCGACCGTGCTGATTCCATCCATTATGTATTAGTGGTATGCTTATGGGAAAGATGATGATATCCATTTTCACTACTTTTCAATGCTGCTTCATTGCATAAAAATGTCCAATAGTCCCTTCCCCCTATTTTTCCCCAAAAGTTACAATTTAATGCCTATAAATGCTTAAGATACTTAGATGGCCTGGGTCAGGTGCCTTCGAGTATCTCATTCATCGTGTGATGACTAGGCCCCTAGGTTAGGTCGTTACAAACTTGGTATTAGAGCACGAGATTTTAAAATTTTCCCCGGATGTTTATGCATACCCCGTAGCATAGAGTCTCATTCAAGGTTGTGAAGTGTGCCACTATCTTGAGTAAGAGGCTATGAGATGGTTTAGAAAGGTCTTCCCTTCTTTCTTATTCATGTGGGACCTTAGAGTTGAATAAGTTATCTGCTAACTAATGATGGGTTTTTTCTTATTTCTAGATCATGCTGCCACGAAGAGCTCCTTATCAGCGAGGCACTCCCGAGGAATAAATTCCTTTACTCCCGTAGGACAATGAAGTGTCTCGTGCGGAGTTCAGAGCCACATTAACTTTGTTGGCACAAGTACTGGCCAACCAAGTCAATAGAGAGGTGGTTGTTCCTCCTCAAATACCCACTCTAGCCGCGAGAGACGTGACTTTATGTGAATGAACCCGCTAGAATTTCATGGGTCGAGGATGAACAAAGACCCCGTTGAGTTTATGGAGGAAACTTCTGGGTTGTAGAAATGATGGGCATTTCATCCAAAGAGAAAGCCAAGTTTGTGGCCCACCAACTTAAAGGAGTGGCCAAGATTTGGTTCGAGTAATGGGCTGAGGAGACATGCTAAGGGCAAGTCCTATCGGTTAAGAGGAATTCAAATATGCCTTTTTGGATCGGTTCTTCCTTATCGAGCTTAAGGAGGCAAAGGTCTAGGAGTTCATCAACTTGAAGCAAGGCAGCATGAGCGTGAGGGAGTATACCCTCAAATTTACCAAACTGTCAAAGTATGATTCATTTATGCTCGCGGATCCAAGGGCTCGCATAAACAAGTTTATTTTGGATGTTTCTGAATTGATCTCCAAGGAGTGAACGATGGCCATGTTGGTCAAGGATATGGATATTTCCCGCTTGATGATGTATGCAGAGTAGATTGAGGAAGAGAAGCTTCAAGAAAGGGCAAGGGATTCTAAGAGGGCTCAAGTTGATGGTGGGAACTACTCTCACCAAAGGGGCGGTGGTAACGAAATCCAAGGTGGCCAAAAGCAAGGTGGGCATAGATCCACTAATACTCCTCCTTCCAAGAAAGACAAGAGGGTGGATCATAATCCCCAAAGTGCCAATTTCCTTACCTGCGGAAGGCCTCATAAAGGAGAATGCCTAGCCAGGTCAAACACTTGCATCATTTATGGAAAGCCCGACCACCATGATAAGGATTGCAGGAGCGGAGGAACAAGGCCCCAAGGCCAAATGGGTCCATTGCAAGGCACCCAAAGGACCAATCATTTTTTATGCTCTTCATGGTCGCAAAGTGGTCTAAAAGGCTCCGAATGTGGCTACCGGTATTTTAAGTTTTTTTTATTATGATGCATATACACTTTTAGATCTGGGAGTGAATCTGTCATTTGTAACCTCATTCTTTGCATATAAGTTTCATGCATATCCTAAATTCCCTTATGAGCCCTATGAGGTGAGTAACCCCATGGGTGAATCTATCATAGCCCTAAGAGTCTACAGAGGTTGCCCCATTTCTATCTTGCATAAAGTGATTCCATGTGACTTACTTGAGATTTCCATGGTAGACTTTGATGTGATCTTGGGGATAAATTGGTTGCATGCTTTTTATGCCTCCATGACTGTAGAACCTGTAAGGTTAAATTCCAATTTTCTAATGAGCCAATTCTTTAATGGGAGGGTAGCAACTCTTCATGTAGCAGTCGATTCATTTCCTTTGTAAAGGCCCACAAAATGATTTCCAAGGGGTGCATCTACCACTTGGTGAGGGTAAAAGATGTCTCTTCCAAAGTTCCTTCTCTTGAGTCAGTCCCCATTGTATAGTTCTCGAATGTCTTCCCAGATGAGTTATCGGGTTTCCCGGGAGATAGATTTTGCTATAGACCTTTCAGTAGATTTTGCTATAGACCTTTTACCCGATACTCAACTAATCTCAATTCCTCCTTATAGAATGGCTCCTGCAGAATTGAAGGAGTTGAAGGAGCAACTGAAGGATTTATTGGAGAAGGGCATTAGACCTAGTCAATCTCCATGGGGTGCCCTAATGTTATTTGTAAGAAAGAAAGATGGGTCGCTCAGTATGTGCATTGACTACTGGTAGCTCAATAAGGTCACCATCAAGAATAAGTATCCTCATCTGAGAATAGATAATTTGTTTGATCAACTACAAGGGGCTACTCAATTCTCCAAGATTGATTTGAGATTCGGTTATCACCAATTAAGGGTGAGAGAAAGTGACATCCTTAAGACAATTTTTTGAATTAGGTATGGTCATTTTGAGTTTGTGGTGATGTCATTTTTCCTCATTAATGTACCAATGATATTTATAGACCTCATGAATAGGGTATTCAAGCCTTACCTTGGCATGTTTGATGTAGTTTTTATTGATGATATTTTTACTTACTCGCGAAGTGAACAAGATCACATGGAACACTTAAGGGTAGTATTGCAAACCCTGAGAGAGAACAGAAGCTCTATGCAAAATTTGACAAGTGAGAGTTATGGGTAGATGAGGTTGCCTTCCTTGGATATGTGGTATCTAGGGAGGGCATCAATGTTGATCCTAAGAAGATTGAAGCAGTGAGAAACTGGCCAAGGCTATTGACTCCTACTGACATAAGGAGTTTCTTGGGTCTATCGGTTACTATAGACGATTTGTGCAAGACTTCTCCTCTATTTCATCTCCACTCATTGTGCTAACTCAAAGAAGGCGAAGTTTGTGTGGATGGATAAGTGTGAGAGGAGTTTCTAGACTTCAAAGGATCGGTTGAATTCAACCCCCATATTGACAATGCTAGAAGGGAATGATGGATTCATCATGTATTGTGATGTATCAAGGATTGGGTTGGGTTTTATGATAATGCAAAATAGTAAAGTGAATACCTATGCTTCAAGGCATTTGAAAGTGCATGAAAAGAACTGTCCGACTCATGAACTTGAGCTCGCGGTATAGTGTTTTCCTTAAAGATTTGGCGACGTTACTTATATAGAGTTCATATGGATGTTTTCATCGACCACAAGAGTCTCCAACACATGTTCACCGAAAAGGATCTCAACTTGAGGCAATGGAGATTGTTAGAGCTACTCAAGGATTATGATATGAGTATGAAGTACAACCCCAGAAAAGCCAATGTGGTAGCCGCATCCCTTAGTAGAATTTTCATAGGTAGTGTGTGTCCCATATAGAAGATGATAGGAAAAGGGAGTTAACCAAAGAAGTTCATAGGTTGGCTAGATTAGGAGTAAGATTGAGTGAGTCCGGAAATGATGGGCGCATAGATCTTCATGAGTCCGCATCTTTTTTGATTGATGAGGTTAAGGCAAAGCAAGATCTTGATTCTGACTTGGTTGAGTTGAAGGCCTTGGTAAAAGATAGAAAGATGGAAGTCTTCTTACAAGGGGGAGATGGTGCACTCTAATATCAAGGAAGGTTTTGTGTGCCTAATGATAACGAGTTGAAGAAGTTGATCGTGCAAGAAGCCTATAACTCTTCATATTCCATTCATCCTGGCACTACCAAGATGTATAGATATGTGATAGAGATTTATTGGTAGAATATAATAAAGAAGGACATTGCTAAATTTATGTCCGAATGCGCCAATTGGCAGCAAGCCAAAGTTGAATACCAAAGGCCGGGTGGCATAGCACAAGACATCAACATCCCTACTTGGAAGTAGAAGAGGTCAATATGGATTTTGTAGTTGGGTTACCAAAGACCAAAAATCATTTTGACTCCACATAGGTGATAATTGACCGCATGATGAAGTCAGCTAACTTCCTAGCGGACAAGACTACACTTAATGTGGAGGACTCTGCCCACTTGTGTATTCGAGTGTTGGTGAGGTTGCATGGGATTCCATTATTCATCATAATGAATCGCGGGGTTCAATTCACTTCTCACTTTTGGAAATCTTTTCAAAGAGAACTTAGCACTAGGGAGAAGTTGAGTATGACGTTTTATCCCCAAACTGACGAGCAAGCCGAGAGGACTATTCAAACATTGGAAGATATGTTGAGAGCTTTTGTGTTGGAATTCAAGGTGAGTTAGGATGAACTTTTTCACTTATGAAATTTACCTACAACAATAACTTTCATGCAGGTACTAGGATGGCACTGTTCGAAATGTTGTATGGTAGATGATTAGATCGCCCATCTAGTGGTTCGAAGTCAATGAGGTGGCATTAATAGGACCAGACTTGGTGATGAATTCTATGGAGAAAACTAAAGCATAAGGGAGAAATTGCAAATAGCCCAAAGCTGGCAGAAGTCCTAATACTCTAATGCCAGGAGAAGGGAACTTGAGTCCCAAGTTGGTGATTGGATCTACTTGAAGGTGTCTCTAATGAAAGGTGTTCTTTAGTTTGGTAAGAAAGGGTAATTGAGTTCTAAATATGTGGGATCCTACCAGGTGGTAAGAAGAGTGGGGAAGGTAGCGTATGAGTTGGATCTAACCAACGAGTTGCACTTGATTCATTCGATCTTCCACGTGTCGATGTTGAGGAAATTCATACATGACACAAGTTCTATAGTTTCATTGCATGATATGAACATTGAAAAGGATTTGAGTTATGAAGAGGTATCAGTTAAAATCCTAGACCGGAAAGTGAAGAAGCTAAGTAGCAAGGAAGTTGCATCCGTCAATGTACTTTGGAGAAACCAACAAGTTGAGGGTGCTACATGAGAAGCGGAAGTAGATATGATGAAGCACTATCCATATCTACTCCACTCTACTCAAGCCTAAGGTATTAATAAATCCTTTCAAAACCTCAAATTCCATGCATTTTAGTTTCTTATGATGTATTTATTTATTTTGATGTTTCTGAACTGTTTTGAGACATGTTTAAAGTATAAAATCTGAAATTTTTGAGAAATGATGCTTAACTTGCATTTTTGAATGTATACTGGGTTATTAGCTACTAGTTTACTCTTTGGAGTATGCCTTTAAGTACATTTGGTGACAAATGTTCCCAAGGGGGCCATATTGCAACGACCCCTTGTTTAGGAGCCCAGAGTAAAGAAAGAATGGCCTGAAAGTGACCTAGAGTCGGTTTATGAGACCACTTATGGCCCGTAAGATGACATACAGTCTGTAGGTTCGGTTCTAAAATATAGAACTTAAGGAAGGGAATAATTTTCCAAGTGTGGGTAACCAACGGACCATGTGATGGCCCATAGATGATTTCATAGGTGTGATCCGAGACATAAGGAAACTTTGGAGTTTTTAGGAAAGTGGTATATGAGTTATCAGATGACTTATAGAATGGGTTACAACCCATGTAGACCTTTTGTGGGTAAGGCCAAGGAAGTGAGAAAAAATGTTAAGTGTGGAAGGACTCTACGAGTCCAACCATGACTCGTAAGAAGTTTCACAACCCGTACTTTTGTTCCTGGTTTTCAGTTCAACAAAGTCAATTTTACATGTTTCAGATGTGTCATTAGACGAGGAGACTTAAGGCTCGTAAGTCAACCTACGACCTGTAGTCGGGGTTCTATAAGTCACTTCAGACAATTTTTAATAAGGAATAATTTGGTCATTTTTCATAGTTCTATTCCTATACTATGTCATTTTAGGGACGAAAAGGGATCTATTTTAGTCTTCAAGCCCTAGCCCTTATCATTCTTAACTCTCAAATTCTCTAAGGCAAAAGAGGCTTTTAAGACTAGGCAAGAGCAAGACTAGGGTTTTCAAAGTTTCTTTTTCAAAGACTTTAATTATGTTTCCCCTTAGTTCTCCAGGTATGTGAGTTGATTTATGGGTACCCTTTCACCCATAAAGTTCTCTATCAAGTATTTTTACCTTTTTTTTTAAGTTTCTCAATTCAATGTGCATGTTTATGATGATTGCATGATCTTTATGTTATTATATGACACTTATAATGTTTTAGAAACTATTTTTCCAAGTAAATATGTGCATATGTGAAGTATGATATTGATTCCATGATGATTTTCGATATGATCAAGGTTGTGTGGTTTCGATGTTCCTTTTAAAAGAAATTTCCTAAAACTTATGGGATTTATGATTGTTCCATACTAATAGCTAAGTCCACCTTGTTTTCCATGAAAATTTTATATGATTTATGATTATGATTAGGGAATTTATAAAGAGTTTCAAAGCTAATGTACCGAAGATATATGTATGAGGTTAATTGCCCTAAAGGATGTTTAAGAAAGATTGGTTAAGTTCGAGCTACTCCTGTGAATGCTACTTATGATTCTAAGAGTATGTTTCAAAGATTCCGTGGGATGGCTTAACAACGAGAGGACTAGAGATTTGGACTCATTGTGTTAGTTGAGGCATGATCTGTTGAAGCTAAATCTCAATGTCCATAACTATGTGCCACCATAGGATCCTTAAAGGCTAAGCTAGTGGATCCACGTAGGCCCAAAGTTATGAAAGATACAATTGCAAAGTTACTAAGTGTTGGATATCTACCTTGGCAAGTAGATTCCCCTTTTTCTAATGGAAGAAGTGCATTGGCCTTTTCTCAATGGAAGGAGTTCATTGAATTCCATGTAGTAGCTCACATCGTCCTATTGTTGGATATGATCCATTCCCATAGGTTTTATGATCTTATAATATGTTTTCACTTTATGTGTTTTCATATGTATTGTCTCATATTTATTTGAGTCATATTCATTGTGCATGTTTAAGCTCATTTCACGTCTCCTTTATCTTATGTACACTCATATGTTATGCTTTTTTATGATGGCATTACAATTTCATCCGTGCATTGCATCTCATATACTTAGTACATTTCAAAAGTACTAATGCATATTTTGCTTGCATGGTTTAACCATGTAGGGACATGCACTCCACCACTGGCTCGAGGCTAATAGTTGTCATTCAAGACTAACTTGTTATTGTGGTGAGCCCTTAATTTGAGACTCTACCCAGTTTCTACTCTATTCAATATTTTTATTTTAGACGAATCTCAAGCATCCAAACAAATACTGAAGCTTTAGCTGATTTTTGGCTTAGCTGGTGTGACCACTTTAGCAACCTCTCAACTACTTTAGAGGAAGTATGTCACCTATGTCCTGAACACTTAAATGGTCTTCTTACCAATCTAATAGTGGTTGAACACCTTTGACCAGGTTGTTTAAGCGGTCATGTGATCGATTAAGTGGTCAATGTTGATGATATATTTCTATCATCTTCATTTTTCATAAATTGAAAAGGTGAGTTAGAGAGCTCGGCCTTAAAGAATCTCAGTGGAATTGGGTATTGCTTAGAATACGCTGGGTGTTAATAGTCTTTCGTCATATTTGTAAGTTTTTATTCATTCCTTTATTAAATTTTCTTAATTAGTGTTCTTGAACCTTAAATTGAAAGGTTGATCTGGCGCCTTATTTTTACTCTAATTGTGCTCAAATTTTGAGTACAAGTTCCTTGAGCTATTAGGGACTTAATGACTGGTTCAATTTTTGAATTATATTAACATATCCTACGAACCTATATTTTATTTGATTTTTAGAATCCAATTGAATTATAGCAATTTGGGGATTGTACTAATCATAGTGATGTTCAGTTTATGATGTTAATAAAATTATGGCATTCGAAGTACGTGAAGAAGAGTCGGACAACTCTTGGATTATTTGAGATTATAGTTTGACTCCCAGGTAGGTTGTGGTCCACTTTTTTTAAGTTATACTTCATAAGATATTATCTAGGATTAATTTCATATGGGGTAAGGATGTATATGAGGGGTATAGGATTACTTCCTTATTCCAAATTCCTTGATTCATAAGAGCCTTAAACTTGTATTGTCTCTCAATATTCTTAGCTTAGATTGGAAATCCATTCCTTGTGGCTTAGTTTTGTGTTGTTGGCCTTTTAGAGTTAATATGTCAAGCTCCTGTAGCGTAACCCTTGGCGTGGCCGGCACTCAGAGACTATTGCTAGTCCCCAAGCGAACCACTTAGCCTCATCACATCATTCGATCAATAAACTCTACTGAATAGCGGAAGGTATAAGTAAGTAAGTGGGCACATGTCATCTAAAGTCTCAAAATGAATAGATAATAATAAAAGCTAGTAGAAAGAACTAGCTCACAATTTCAATATCAACGCTCAACCATCGTATATGAAGCCTCTATTACTACTCATGTGGAGCCAAGGAAAGACCCATGGCTACCCAAATCAAAATAAAGGAATTAGTCCAATCTACCTCTAAAGCATGATGAAAATAAAAGCAGTGGATCCTCCGGAGTAGGGGAGGCTCACCAAGTCAGCTTTGAAATCTCAGATCTTCAACGGAGCGCTTGTTGACAATCTCTAGTACCTGTCTCTGCATCATAAACTAATGCAGTCCAGAGTGGACATCAGTACTTGGAATGTACTGGTATGTAAAATAGCTGAGTGAAACAGAAACAGGTAGAATAATATGGAAGCAACATCGACTCAAAATAACATCAAATCATAAAATGTCTATCTATGCAAGAATAAAGAGTATACAAGTGACACATCAACAACTCAAACTCATCAATCATTTCAGACTCATCTCAAAGGAGTTCACCTTCTCTTATCTCATCTCAGAGGAGCTCACCTCCTCTCATCTCATCTCAAAACTCATCTCAGACTCGGAGTACTCAAGGTAGGAAATTTATGAGAGTTTCTCTTATCCGACAACACTTAGTTATGAGCCAGTGAATGTACAACAATCACCCTGATGTTGCCAAAGTGGTTCCAAACTTGCCAAGTAGGGAACCCTCAAAAACCATATTAGCTCACCCAATATGGAGTCAAACTCAATAGATCCTCTATTGCTTTCAGGGATCATTACTCTCGAGGGAACCATAATATATGTTATGGTTCTATGTCTCACCTACGTTTGGCAACGTAGTTTGACGAGTTCAAGTCAGACTCAACTCAAACAATCAAACTCTCGACTCTTCCTCGACCTCAGTCAATACCACACAGACTTATGAATAAGAAGTGACATCAAGAATAGATATATCATTTAGTGAAGGGTAAGAAATTTACCTTCAACACTCTTATCGTTTGGCACGAATAGATGCAGATATTTGGCTTTCATCTCTTCCTCGGCTTCCATGTGGCTTCCTCAACGAATTGATTTCTCCACAGGATTTTGACTAAGGCTATCTCTTTGTTCCTCAAGTTACGAATTTGACGATCAAGGATTTGAATCGGAACCTCTTCATATGATTGGCTATCTTTCACTCCAATTCTATCAACAGGGTCACCAAGGAAAGATCTTCCAAGCATTTCTCCAACATTGACAACATAGAATACCGGATGGACTGCATCTAACTTGGAAGGAAACTCTAACTCATAAGCAACCTTCCCAATCCTCTTCACAATTTGATATGGTCCAACATAGCGTGGACTCAACTTTACCTTCTTCCCAAATCTTAGGACATTCTTCATAGGTGACACTTTCAAATACACCCAATCATCTACCTCGAACTCTAAGTCTCTTCTCCTGACGTCGGTATAAGAGTTTTGGCGACTCTGGGCAATCTTTAACCTCTCCCTAATGACCTTGATCTTTTGCATCGATTGATGAACAAGATCAGGCCCAATCAACTCCATTTCTCCAACCTCAAACCACCCAATTGGTGATCTACATCTCCTCACATACAAGGCTTCCTAAGGAGCCCTTTGAATCCTTGCATGATAACTATTGTTATATGCAAATTCAATCAATGGCAGGTGATCATCCCGATTCCCCTTGAAATTAAGAACACAAGCTCTCAATATGTCCTCTAATGTTTGAATTGTACGCTCTGTTTGTCCATCTGTCTATGGATGAAAGGTTGTGCTCAGGTTCACCTTAGTACCCAATCCTTTCTGGAATGATCTCCAAAACTGGGAGATAATTGAGCTCCCATGTCCGAGATAATGGACAATGGAACCCCATGCAACCTCACAATCTCCCGGATATACAACTTGGCATACTCCTCTACAGTGTTTATTGTCTCAACTGCCAAACAGTGAGCCGATTTGGTCATCCTATCCATAATCACCCATATCGAATCATGTTGCTTTCAAGACCTTGGTAGAACGATAATGAAGTCCATATTGATCATTTCCCACTTCCATTCCAAAATATCAAAGTTCTGAGTCAATGCACATGGCCTCTGACGCTCGACCTTCATTTGTTGGCAATTTGGGCATTTTGAAACAAACTCAACAATATCCTTCTTATTCCACTGCACCAATAGACTTCTCTCAAGTCATGGTACATCTTGGTAGAGCCTGGATGAATGGAATATCTAGTATTATGGGCTTCCGCCATGATTCTGTCTCGAATGCCATCAACTTCTGGAATACACAACCTACTTTGATACCTCAACACTCCATCTCCCCCTTTGGAGAAGACCATCACTTTCTGTTTGTGGACAACCTCCTTCAATTGGAGTATGACATGATCTTGGTCTTGCTTTTCTTTCACTTCTGCAACTAAGGATGAAGCCGACCAATCTTAAATTTTAACTCCTCCTT
Organism: Solanum rostratum; assembly: GCA_029948455.1. Taxonomy (NCBI): domain Eukaryota; kingdom Viridiplantae; phylum Streptophyta; class Magnoliopsida; order Solanales; family Solanaceae; genus Solanum; species Solanum rostratum. The sequence continues at coordinate 45,692,301 of CM057051.1, forward strand.
TATCATTCTCCTCAAGTTGAACTCCCAATCTAGCCAACCAATGTGCTTCCTTGGCTAGCTCCTTCCATACTTCCTCCACATTGGTTGTACTACCCATTGACAACCTGCTAAGAGCGCCAGCAACAACGTTAGCTTTACCTGGGTGGTAGTAGATGTTCATGTCATAATCCTTGAGAAATTCCAACCATCTCCTCTATCACAGGTTGAGCTCTTTCTGACTGAAAACATACTGAAAGCTCATGTGGTAAGTGAACACATCCACATTCACTCCATATAAGTAGTGGCGCCAGATTTTAAGTGCAATCACCACTGCTGCCAACTCGAGATCATGGGTTGGATAGTTTATTTCATGAACCTTAAGTTGTCTGGAAGCATAAGCTATCACCTTCCCTCTCTATACCAGTACACATCCCAATCCAACCCTCGAAGCATCACAGTAAATCACAAAGTCCCTTATCCCCTTGGGCAAGGTAAGGACCGGCGCAGTAGTCAACCTTGTCTTCAATTTTTGGAAACTCTTCTTGCATTCCTCAGACCACTAAAACATGACCTTTTTCTGAGTCAATTTAGTCAATGGTGCGGATAGGGAAGAAAATCCCTCCATAAATCTGTGATAGTAGCCTTCCAACCCTAAGAAACTTCTAATGTCAATCGAAGTGGTCGGTCAGTGCCAGTTCTTCACTGCTTCGATCTTTTGGGCATCCACTTGAATACCATCACCGAATACAACATGGACTAGAAAATCTGCTGACTTAAGCCAGAACTCATACTTTGAGAATTTTTCATACAACTCATGGTCCTTAAGAGTTCGAAAGAAAACTCTGAGGTGGTTAGCATGATCCTTCTCACCTCTTGAATACACCAAAATGTCGTCGATAAAAATAATCACAAACATATCAAGATATTGTCTGAACACTCTATTCATCAAGTCTGAAAGGCGGCAGGAACATTTGTCAACCCAAAGGACATGACCAAGAACTCGAAATGGCCATACCTAGTCCTAAAGGCTGTCTTTGGAATGTTACATTCCCTCACCTTCACCTAGTGGTAGCCAGATCTAAGGTCTAGCTTGGAGAAACAAGAGGCGCCCTGAAGTTGGTCAAACAAATCATCTATCCTTAAGAGAGGATAGTTGTTCTTTATCATGACCTTGTTCAGTTGCCTATAGTCAATACACATTCTGAAGGACCCATCTTTCTTTCGCATGAATAAGACAGGAGTACCCCAAGGTGAAACACTTGGTCAAATGAATCCCTTCACCAGCAAATCTTTCAGTTTCTCTTTCAACTCAGCGGGGGCCATCCTACAAGGTGGAATCGAAATAGGCTAGGTATCAGGAAGAACAAAAATCCCAAAATCGATCTCCCTATCAGGAGGGACTCCAAGCAGATCATCAGGAAACACTTCTGGAAACTCATTAATAATCGGGACTGACTCAAGAGGTAGGGACTTAACATCATCAGATTTAACTCGCACGAGGTGATAGATACATCCCTTGGAAATTAACTTTCTGGTTCTAACATATGAGATAAACTTTTCTCTAGGTGCAACAAAATAACCCTTCCACTCTAGAAATGGTTCATTAGGAAATTGGAACTTAACAGTTTGGGTTTCACAATCAACAGAGGCATAACAGGCGTGAAGTCAATCCATGCCAAGAATCAAATTAAAATCAACCATCTCCAAGTCAATCAAATCAACAAGAGTATCCCTATGATGGATGGATACTACACAATCTTTATAGATTATCTCAGCTCGAATAGACTCAGCCACTAGAGTAGAAACATCAAAGGGTTCAAGAAGACTCTCTGGGGTTTTATCAAACCTATTGGCCACATAAGGAGTTACAAATGACAATGTGGCACTCGGATCCATTAAAATATAACAATCAAAAGTAAAGACTCGAATCATACCCGCCATAATATCTAGGGAGTTCTCTTGATCTTGGCGACTACCCATGACATACAAGCGGTTTGTTTCTCCACCTACGCCAGACGTAGTGGACCTCTGGTTCCCTCTAACTGGTGGGGCTGGCGTAATAGACTAAGCTTGATCAGCCCGCTGTGGACAATCCTTCTTGTAGTGACCTACTTGGCCACATCCATAGCACACATCATTCTCGTAACGACATCTCCTCAAGTGCATTTTTCCACACTTATCACACGGTGGCTTACCCTACGAACCTTGAGCCACACTAGCTTATGACTGGGATCCATGGGTTCTAACATTCTGAAACCTTTGATCATACCTGCCTCTAGGAATAGGTGCACTAGCAGATGATGGTGCTAGATGTCTTAGCCTTCTTACTATTGCCTTTCCTTCCAACCTCATGGCTGGATGTCTTAGCCTTCTTACGCTTGAACTCTTTCTTATTATGTTGTCTTTCCTCATCAGCTTGTTGCACAAATGTCATTAGTCTCCCAATGTCCATATCCCTCACAAGCATTGCTCCCCTACTATCTCTCTTGGTTCCTCTATTCAACCTATCAACATACATTCCCATCCTTCCCCTCATGTCAGCAGACATGTCTGGAACATAGCGAGATAGTTGCATGAACTTCAAACCATACTCTTGCACAATCATAAAGCCATGTTTTAACTTTAGGAACTCTCTCACCTTAGCTTCTCTTTTCTCTTTTGGGAAGAAACGTCCCAAGAAGGCTTCCTCAAACACTGCCCAAGTTAAACATGGAGCATCTTCCTTTTTATTTTTCTTCTATTGGTCGAACCACAGTCTGGCCACACCCTTAAGTTGGTAAGTAGCCAGTTCAACCCTATCAGCATCAGTCACATGCATCACTTGGAACATCTTCTCAAGTTCCTCCACATAGTTCTCAGGATCTTCAGTGGATGCGGACCCCGTGAACTCAGGCATATTCATCCTAAAATATTCTCGGACTCTAGAGGTGTCATAAGAATCTGGTCTACCCGCTCCTTGCCTCACAGCAGGTGCTACGACAACCTGGGCTACAACTTGAATAACCCAGTGTAGCTCAGCATTGGGGACCTCATCTTGAGGGGGTTGCTCAATAGAGACAACTTAATCCTCTGGCTCCTCGAGTACTTACGGCTCTGGTGGATTAACAACTTGCCTGGCAGGACGTCCCCTTCCTCTGGCAGCTCTTTTGGAAGGCATGTTATCAATTCTTGACGGGTAGAGCACGAATTAGAAGAGGGGTTTCATAAAGCTTAACTCTATCGCACGAATTGGAATAAGAAAGGAATGTACCAATTCCTAATGTCCTATAGCCTCCTACTTATGAAATGTAGTCGACAACACACCCATAAACAACACTCTACTAGACACGGCTTCATAGACTCCCTAACACACATGAACTCTATATTCTGATACCAAGTTTGTCATGCCCCGGGACGGTATCCTTGATGTGGCCGGCACTCAGAGACTATTGTTAGTCTCCAAGTGAACCACTTAGCCTCATCACATCATTCGATAAATAAACTCTACTGAACAGCGAAAAGTATAAGTAAGTAAATGGGTGCATCTCATCTAGAGTCTCAAAGTGAATAGATAATAATAAAAGCTAGTAGAAAGAACTAGCTCACAATCTCAAGATCAATACTCAAACACCGTCTATAAAGCCTCTATTAATATTCATGTGCTGCCAATGACAAATCCATGGCTACCCAAATCAAAATAAAAGAATTAATCCAATCTAACTCTAAAGCATGATGAAAATGAAAGTAGTGGATCCTCTGGAGTAGGAGAGGCTCACCAAGTCAGCTTCGAAATCTCAGATCTTCAACGGAGCACCTATTGACGATCTCTAGCACCTGCCTCTGCATCATAGAATGATGAAGTCTAGAGTGGACATCAGTACTTGGATATTACTGGTATGTAAAATAGCTGAGTGAAACAGAAACAGGTAGAATAGTATGGAAGCAACATCGACTTAAAATAACATCAAATCATAAAATGTCTGTCTATGCAAGAATAAACAGTATACAAGTGACACATCAACAACTCAAACTCATCAATCATCTTAGAATCATCTCAAAGGAGCTCACCTCCTCTTATCTCATCTCAGAGGAGCTAACCTCCTCTCATCTCATCTCAAAACACATCTCAGACTCGGAGTACTCAAGGTAGGAAATTTATGGGAGTTTTTCTTATCCGACAACACTCACTTATGAGCCAGTGGATGTACAACAATCACCCCAATGTTGCCACAGTGGTTCCAAACTTGCCAAGTAGAGAACGCTTAAAAGCTATATCAGCTTATTCGATATGGAGTCAAACTCAATAGGTCCTCTATTGCTTTCAGGGACCATTACTCTCGAGGGAACTATAATATATGTGATGGTTCTATGCCTCACCTATGTTTGGGAACGTAGTTTGACGAGTTCAAGTTGAACTAACTCTCACTTTTTCGATGCTCGATACTCCTCCCATGACTCAATGTTCATAAAACCTCCATCTCAACCAATCTCATAGGGACTCAACCCCGCCAACGACCAGTATCTTATAGGGGCTTTAACCCTCAATCTGATGAATGACTCAAGATTTAAAACAATCATTAGGAAGCAATTGAATAGACACATCGATAGAGTTCATTTGTAGAGACTCATAAGACAATCAAATTCTATTAACTCATCATCATCCTCTCATCACACTCAACAATCTCAATTCAATGCTCTAAACTCAATTGTCAAGTTCATCATACATGCTTTTTAAATAAGTCATGTAGGGTTATGCAAGTTCTTCATGAAAATGTTCAATTCAAGAAAACAATTAGTATGATCATCACATAGGAAAACATGTAAATTAAATCAATTCTTTCAAGAAAAACCCTCAAGTATTCATGCATGTAGACTCTTCAATCATTAACTCATCTATGACCATCTATGGAGCACATGAGAGAACAATCCCATGCTTTTAGTTTAGCCTTACATACCTAGGATGCATCTATCAAACACGCACATCAAGGATTCTTCTCGATTCTCTTAAACTCAAGCTCTTCTCTTCTCTCCTCAAGCCCTAGCCTTAGTAGAATGTTGGAATAAGACTTAGAATGGCAGTTTTAGACCCTTTTTACGTCAAAATGACCTTATTAGATCATGCATAGAGTTTAGGAGAGGTAGGGAATTGACCGGAATGCCCCTTGTAACAATTTAAAAAATTTTTACTCAGAAAAGACCCAGTCTGTGACGCAAACTGGTCGCTTACTATGTATTTTAAGAAAAGTTTTTGAACAAGTTTTCTCAATCCTATCGAAAATTTTAAAAAGAATACAAGTGTTAGTCCGCGATGGGTGCGCGACACGCTCCTGTCGCGTAGTAACACTGTTTTGTGTTTCAAATCGAAAACTTATCTTTGGATCGGGTCGCTCTAAAAATCGACCGAGACCATTTTCTCACTAAATTTTTTATGCTTATCACAAATCTGGCCTCAGATTTCCATATGAGCATCGAAAGATGCGTTACGCACATACTCTCTCTCTAGGAGTATTTTGGTAATTTTATTGGGTGTTACATAATGTTTTGAGACTTTAGGATTACTTTGAGAATCCTTATTTTTCTCCTATTTATCATACCCCATCATGATAATTATTATTTTGTTTTTTTTAACGCTCGCGTATATTTTATGATATTGATAACTGTTTAACATGTTTTTAAACATTTGATCTTTCGCCATCACAATTATTTTAAGGAATGTACATGATCTAATAGGATGAGCTTCATGAATTTTCATTAAAACAGAATTACGTTATTCAGATACCAGAAGACTTGGGATCAATTTAAAATACTTTTTGAAAACTCCTTTCATGTCATTGCTATTGTAATACCATTTTTAGGGCATGAAATAGTACGTGCATTTTTCATCAAATCCTTATCATTTATAATTTTTCTACATGATTTCAAATTTGAAATTTACTTTGAGTATATCAGAACTATAATTAATTATAGTGATCTTAAGATCTTTAATTAGCAAGTGTGCATCCACTCATAAAATTTCATGGCCTTTAGGTGATCATATCTTTCCTTTGTACTAGTCCATAATATAAATGAATTCTTCAATGTAAGATATTCACATTTTAACACTTCATCAAGATGGTGACAAAACAAAATTAAAATTTTCATTTTATTCTAACTTAATCTTCGTTTCTTTTGTCTATAGTAACAAAGATCCTTAATAGCAAGATGATTTGAGCATCAAATACTAACGACAAATAGTTTTTTTCAAGAATATTAAGTGTGGCTAATTTCAACTTCGATACATTTGATATAGTAAAAAAATTATCATAGAAAAAAAATAATTTAATTTTATAATTTTATATTTATAATAAAAAGTAAAATAATACAAATTCATAAAAAAGCATGAATAGAAAATAAAATACATGCAGAAACATACAAAATTACAAAATCATATGAACACCCAAACTATTGAAATTTAAACAATTATAGATAAATTCAATTGTACAGAGCTACTATAGATTCAAATCCCAAATAAAACTATATACACAGTCATATACATAACCAGGAGAAACTCCTACATATAAAAGACAAAACTATAATTGTACAAGGCTAGTGTCCGAATGCAAAAAATGACCCAGAAAACAAAAGAAGACCGTAGAATATTCAAAGCTGCTGATGCTCAAGTAAGTCTCTTGAAACATCTACAAGCTACCAATCGATGGCCACGGCTCGTACCTAGACCTGCACCACGAGTAGATGCAGAAAAGTAGGGGTGAGTACTGGTGGAAGACATTCACCCAGTAGGCATCATCGGCCGACTAAGTGAAATACATTAAATATGGTAAGAACATATGTAATAAAATATTGTTTTGCAAGTTATCTGAATCTAGGCCAAAAGATAAGCACGTTTGGAGAACCACGAAACCCCAACTGAACAACCTAATTAATGTGCAATGATATCGACTGACGAAACCTGAAGATCAACTGTCAACTATGTCGATGAAATCTAGGGAACCCAACTAACCAGAACTAGAAGAACCAATCAAGCAGAAACAGAAGGGACTAACTAAGCAGGGAAAACAGTGTACAACAAAACCAACCGATGAAATCCAAATGAAATCATATCAAGACTATCGCTGGACTGAGGTATAGTGATGTACGTGGGTGTAAGGCCCTAGTATCTATGCCTATACGCCAATGGACCCTAATAAGCTCAGAAGGTAAACCCATGCATAGCTATAGGGTGTATAGGTTTAGGATACACAAATCAGTAACCGATGACAAAGGTATCAACCATCCAACCGTATCGGAACCAGTAACCTAACCCTGATTGCAAGAGAGACATTCAGAACCCGAAACCCAAACCATTGATGTGAGTCAGTAGGTGCCCTAATCTAGACTCGACCCATAGATCATGCCCTGCACTGGACTATAGGAAATCCCCTCAGCACCCAGTACTGGACTATACACGATCCTCACAACTCATAACAAGAAGTACAACACAAAAGGTTATATACCCTGTGCTGGACTAAAGGTGATACCATCAGCACCCTCTGTTGGACTATAGGTAATCCCCTCAGCACATAATAAGAAGTGCAACACAAAAGGGTATACCCTGTGCTGGACAATAGGCGATATCCCCAGCACCATGTGTTGGACTATAGGTAATCCCCTCCGCACACAATCAATATCTCAACCATAGATGTCCCAATAAATCCTATAGGAAAAGGCATACATCTCTTTAACACAATAACATCCCCATTTCTATCCCACCAAAGGTGTAGCAACATCATATCTAATGTCAAAAGTTACAATGCCCATTCAAAGGAAAACACAATAACGTTTCTCAGAATATAGCATATTACCTAGTATCAAGTAAAGTTAGCAAATGTACAATGGCTAACAATTGTATATCTAGGCATATATGTCACAAAAATAGTATGCAATCATGTTTGACCAGGGAAAAGTATATCACAACTAGCCAGTCACACGTATTCAAAATAACAGGGTGGTCATAGTTGTATCACATGTATCTAGAACAATCTGAGATATCAGAACTAAGCATATACCAAAGCGGATCCGCAGCACAAAATGTAGTTAGCAACCCGTCTCATTACTATCATATCTCCGTAGCACCAGGATACACCTACATACACACCAAAGTCAAGCTAGAGTACATCCTTGGTATATGGTATAGGCCCATATCCAACCTTTACCAAATCTTTCCGTAGTTTAACAAAACTGAAATGAAGCTAATACAATAGCAACAACTGTACCTTAAACAGTAACCAGTATCTCACGTCATCATACATATCACATACTCAGTAAAACTAGTCTATATACAATACATCCATACATTTCAGCTCAGTCTAAGATTTAAGAAAGTTGAAACCACGGGCTACAGGTCAGTCCACACGAATTTTTTCCTCCCTGATAACCTCCAAATGTCACTCAACTATCATAATATGAGTCATAATATCAATAAGGTCATTTTGGCCGTAACATCTCAAGAAATAGGGAGAATAGGTTAATTGCGACTAAAATGGAGAAAATGGGGCTCATGCCCAAAACACAAAACCAACCCTCAAAATGATCCCTAAATCACCCCGAGTCCATAGCCAAAAATTGATCCAAAAACAGATTGCAGAAGATGGAGAAACGGCTCAAAAACAAAGTTGCATTTCTTATCGTAAAAAGAAACATCTACTTACAACAACTTCATGGCTAATTTAGCCTAAAATCTGATCAAATTAACAAAATCTGAATATACCAAGGCATAGGTCTCGAAAGTAGTACCATTTAGACCTAAATTTTGCTTAATTTCGACAAGAAATGACCAAGATATCACAACATAAATTTTTCAAAAAACTTGTAGCATAACAACAGTTAAATCCAATTTTGCACCAAACAGAGCACTATAAATTAATTCTGGCATTACCATTATATGCATGATCTTAGGCGTATTTACATGCCTAATTAGCCAAATAGACCCATAAAATGAGCTAAATCAGAGGATAAAAATAGAGAGAACAACTGCTTTTATTATTTTTCTAATCTGGGGGTCAAGTACTCCCTTTGGTTGTATTTTGCAGATTTTGATCAAATAATAACATTCCGAAGCCATGCTCAAATTGGAAGGATGAACACAACCAAGAAATCAAGGAAGAGAAGAAGCACGCAGCAGAAGAGGCGAGGGTCCATGTCGCGGACCTGGGAGCACACTAGCAAAATTGGAAAATGAGAAGAAACGCAAAGGCCTAGTATGTTGTAGGGTCCGCGTCGCAGATCAGGGTGAATGAAGAGGCGAATTAGTCCAGATAGCAAATTGACAGATCCGGGTCAAAACACACTAGTCCGCATCGCGGACCGCGTGTATCCTAAGAGAGAAACGAGTTACGGGATTTTAAAACAGTAGACAATAAATTATTTTGGACGTAACTTTGATATTATTCTGTTTTTGAACGACTTAGAAGGAGGAGATGGTAAAGAACACAACCTAGGCCAATCTTAGTTCGTTTTCATCTCTGTACTCTTGAATGTTGGTAATTCTTAGTATAATTGTGATGTGGGAATCAACCATGAGTGGCTAGTTCTCCTATATTCTGGGATTTTAGCCATAGACAATGTGAATTCTTGATTTTGTTTATGTATGATTGGGTTTGATACTTATTTCTGTGACACTTTTATTTACACTTCTCAGCCTGATCAACTGGGAGTAAATGGTTTAGTCATTCTGAATTCGAAAGATGTTGGAGTGATTAGAATACAGTGGAATAGAGGGTGTGTCCAACTAGGTCATCAGATTGGTTCGTGTAAGGGAGACTTGTGACAACTACCCTTACACCTCGCTTAGTTCATAATACAGGAAGATAAAATTAAAGCACTTTTAGTGGTCTGTCTATCCCCGCTCAATGATGTAGTAAGACAGTCAATAAAAGTAGGCCTGCAGAGGCGTGCAACCCTGTTAGGTAAATTAAACTCTGTGAACTAGTAAGTGAAAACCCAGATGCATTAAAAATGATTGAGAAACAATGGAGTCGCACTGACTACAATCCCGGAATTACCTTTAATTTGATAAATTATTATTTCAATATCGGCCTATTTCTCAGGGCCACTATATTACTTGGGTTGACCACGTACACTTGCGTATGCTAGGGAAGCAACGAGTTTTTGGCGCCGTTGCGGGGATTTAAAGTTGAGCTGGTTAATTCTCTGAGTTATTGTGCTTTGTTGTGCTAACTGCATTTGATCTTAATTGTGTCTTTATTTTAGGCAAGTGAGTACTAAGTTGAAGGACCAGGAATCTTGCTTTCGACAATCAAATAGGAGAGCAGGCGGCACCCTATTCCAAACTCCTCCACTGGAACTTATTGAACAGGAGGATCGTGAGAACAGCAGCACTACCACACATCCTACCAGGGAACCAATGGCTGAAGATAATCCTCGTGCACCGGCAGCACCTCACCCAGTGAGGGATGTGGCAATCCCGTGGACTACTAATGTGACAAGCTATTTCTTAAAATTTGAGCCCGAAGGTCGGTGGGAACTAAAACAAAATAGGTTCAGTTGCTACACTCCATCGAACAATTCATCGGACTACCGCATGAAGACCCATAGGTCCACCTTCAGAACTTCCTGGAGATTGATGACACTTTCGTTCTTGTAGGGGTGAATATGGACTATATGAGAATGACCCTGTTCCCCTTCCCGTTGTTGGGGGGCGCCCGGAGGTGGTTGCAGATAGAACCACCGAACTCGATGACGTTATGGGATGATCTTGCTCGTAAATTCCTCACCTGTTTCTTCTCATCTGGCAAAACTGCCAAACTCAGGAGTGAAATTTTGAGCTTCAAGCAAAAGCCTAGGGAGAATCTATATCAAGCTTAGGACATATTCAAAACTTTGCTTATTAATTGTCCGCATCATTGCCAAGCTAATGAAGTGTTGGTACATACTTTCATAGAAGGTCTGGAACCAAACACAAAGATTCTTCTTGATTCGGCTGCAGGTGGGTATATTGGAAAAGACGTACGATGAATTGTATGCCCTGCTGAATAGGATAGCAAACGGAAACCCTGAGTGGAATGGAGGATCAAGCAAACCGATAGTCCAGAAGCAAGCTGGTATGCTAGAAATTTATGCCATAACTGCTTTGCAGGCGCAGATGTCAGCTATGAAGAATATGATAACTACTCAGTTAAGCGACTTGGCATTAGGACAGCAACAACAGATGCAGGCAAGTGTAGGTCAGCAGCCAGCCCCAGTGAATGTAGTGCAACAACAGCAACCTGGATGGTGTGATGTTTACAGAGAAGGAGATCATACGACTGAGTCTTGTGGGGCTAATCAAGAAGCAGTGAACGCTGTGGGAAATGCTAACAGAGGGGGTTATCAAGGCTATGGTAACTCGTACAACCCGAGTTGGAGGAACCACTCCTACTTCTCATGGGGAGGTCAGCAACTGAATCAGGGGACATTTCAGTAGAGACCACAGGGTAACAATGCATATTACAATCAGCAAGCACAGCAGCCTGCATAACAGGCTAACCTCAATAGTATGACCGACAGTGAGGTACTGAGGCAAATTCTGGTGAACCAGGATAGGCAGAAAGAGGAGGTTCGAAGAAACAAGCAAGATCTTAAGAACTTGGAAAGGCATTTGGGGTAGCTAGTAGGAAACATGAATTCCAGACCCCAAGGGGGCCTGCCAAGTAACACTGACCCTAACCCGAAACAGGTTAATGCAGTCAGTACAAGAAGCGGACGACTCCTAATGGAGGCAGTTCCCAAGAAGAGGGCTGAGGCTGAAGCAGGCACTTCACCAGGTGATGAGGCCGACACGCCAAGTCCAGCTCCGAAAAAATTACCCCAGTCCCAAAACCACCTCCTCCATTTCCACAGAAGTTCAAGAAGAAGGAGGAGGATGACTGTTTCCAAAAGTTCATCGGGCTGTAAAAATAGGTACATATTAACTTACCACTGATTGATGTCTTGCAGCGAATTTCGAAATATGCTAAGTACATGAAGGACATCATGGCAAATAAAAGCAAGTTAGCTGAGTATGAGACTGTACCACTCATCGAGATGTGCAGCTCCAGGATCTTAAATGGATCCAAATTGCCAACAAAAATGAAAGATCTGGAGAGTTTCACTGTGCAGGTGACGATAGGTGGTCGCGTGAATGCAAAAGGTTTATGTGATCTAGGCGCAAGCATTAATCTAATGCCTAGCTCTATGTTCTCGAAGTTGGGCCCAGGGAGCCCAGAGCCAGCCACCATCGTCCTACAACTAGCGGATCATTCAGTGGCAAGGCCAGATGGGCTGATTGAGGATGGTCTAGTCAAGTGGGATCACTCATCTTCCCAGTGGACTTTGTCATCCTAGACTTTGAACCAGATCCTGAGTTCCCATTCATTCTTGGTCACCCATTCTTAGCGACAGGTGGGGCATTGATAGATGTAGCAGCAGGGAAGCTCACCATGAGAGCTCATGATAAAGTGGAAGTATTCGATGTGTACAAAGCTATGAAGCTCCCTGCAGCCTATGAGGACTTGGAAGCTATCACCATGCTAGACACAGCAGTGGCACTAAGCCAAGTAAAGATAACAGAACCACTGACTAGAGTGTTGTTGAACCAAGGGTTAGTGGATGATGCAGAAGCCAGAGAAAGACTAGAGTGTTGTTGAACCAAGGGTTAGTGGATGATGCAGAAGCCAGAGAAATAGAAAGTGTGCTAAATGGCCATAATGTCAGCATGTTGAAGAAAGAAACAGAGCCATTAAACAGAGTGTTGGGACCTCCCCCTAAACCTTCAATTGAAGAAGCACCTAAACTAGAACTGAAGTCGTTGCCCTCGAACCTCAAGTATGTATTCCTTGGCGAGAATGAAACGTTACATGTAATTCTGTTTGTGTCATTGACCGCAGCCCAGGTAGAAGCAGCAGTAGCGGTGTTAAGGCGAAGGAAGAAAGCTATGGGATGAAAAATGTCAGACATCTAGGGCATCAGTCCAGCCCTGTTCATGCACAGGATATACATGGAAGAGGGCCATAAGCCAGTGGCCCAACCACGGAGGAGGCTAAATCCAATTATGAAGGAAGTGGTAAAGAAAGAGGTAATCAAGTGGTTGGACGCAGGAATCATCTTTCCCATATCTGACGGCAAATGGGTAAGCCCGGTACAATGTGTGCCCAAAAAAGGAGGGAATGACAATCGTCACCAATGAGAAAAATGAGTTGATTCCAACCAGAACGATGACATGGTGGCGCATATGCATGGATTATAGGAAATTGAATGATGCCACCCACAAGGACCACTATCCAGTGCCTTTCATTGATCAGATGTTGGACAGGTTGGCTGAACAAGAGTACTATTGCTTCCTAGATGGATACTCTGGGTACAACCAGATCACCATCACCCCTGAAGACCAAGAAAAGACTACTTTCACGTGCCTGTATGACACTTATGCTTTCAAGCGCATGCCCTTTGGAATGTGCAACGCCCTTGCCACCTTCCAAAGGTGCATGATGGCTATATTCCATGACATGGTGGAAGACGTTGTGGAGGTGTTCATGGATGACTTTTCGGTGTTTGTAGAGTCCTTTGAAACATGCATGCAGAATCTAGACAGGGTTTTGGCACGCTGTGAAGAAACCAATCTGGTCCTTAACTGGGAGAAGTGTCATTTCCTTGTGAAAGAGGGAATAGTCTTAGGGCATAAGATCTCAAAGCGTGGTCTAGAAATAGACAAGGCAAAGATAGAGGCAATGGAGAAGCTACCACCCCCTGTGTCAGTAAAAGGAGTCCGGAGCTTTCTGGGTCATGCGGGGTTTTACCAAAGATTTATAAAGTACTTCTCCAAAATTGCCAAGCCATTGTCAACCCTCCTAGAGAAAGAGCTAACGTTTAACTTTGATGCTTCATATTTGCAGGCATATGAACTATTGAAGAAGAAGTTAGTCGAAGCCCAAATACTAACAGCACCAGATTGGGAGCTCCCATTCAAGCTAATTTATGATGCGAGTGACAATGCTATGGGCGCAGTATTGGGGCAGCACTGAGACAAGGTGTTCGAGGCCATTTACTATGCCAGTAAAACACTAGATGCAGCGTAGTGTAAGTACACCGTGACTGAGAAGGAAATGCTGGCATTAGTGTATGCATTTGACAAGTTCAGATTGTATTTAGTGGGCACCAAGGTCGTAGTATTTATCAACCATGCTGTGGTGTGGTATTTGTTCAATAAGAAGGAAGCAAAGCCTAGGTTGATTCGATGGATCCTGCTACTTCAAGAGTTCGACATTGAGATAAAGGATCACAAAGGGTGTGAAAACCAAATCATTGATCATCTGTCCCGCCTGGAAAGTGATGCTCACATAGGGGAACAACTGCAGATAAAAGAAGAGTTCCGGGATGAGCAGTTGATGGCCTTAGAAGTGGAGGAACTACCATGATATGCATACATTGTCAACTACTTGGTAAGTGGGGTGTTCCCACCTGGGGAAACTTATCGACAACAAAAGCGTCTGGCTCATGATTCAAAATCCTTCATATGGGATGAGTTGTATCTGTTAAAACAAGGGCCTGACAAAATGGTGAGAAGATACGTGCCTAAAGCAGAAGCGCAGAAGATTTTAGGAAGGTGTCATGCTTCTCTCTATGGAGGTCATCACAGCGGTGAACAAACAACTCATAAGGTTCTATAGTCTGGCTTCTTCTAGCCCACATTATTCAGAGATGTTGTGCAGTTTGTGAGGACATGTGAGGCATGTCAGAAAATGGGCACCATCTCTAAGAGACATGAGATGCCCCTTAACAACATCCTGGAGTTGGAGATCTTTGATGTATGGGGGATGAACTTCATGGGGCCATTTCCACCATCCTTTGGTAACCAGTACATCTTGGTCGCAATAGACTATGTCTCCAAATGGGTGGAAACGGCAGCATTGCCCACAAATGACGCGAAGGTGGTGAGCAAGTTTCTAAGGAAGCAAATCTTCACTAGATTTGGAACTCCAAGGGCCATCATTAGTGATGGAGGTACTCATTTCATTAACCAAACGGTGAAGAATCTGCTGGCTAAGTATGGAGTGCGACATAGAGTGGCTACCGCACACCACCCACAGACGAGTGGGAAAGTGGAGGTGTCGAACAGAGAGGTGAAGCAGATCCTGCAAAAGACCATGAATGCCACAAGGAAGGATTGGGCGATCAAACTTGATGAAGCCTTGTGGTATATCGGACAGCGTACAAGACACCGATAGGCACATCCCCATATCGATTAGTATATGGGAAGGCATATCACCTCCCAGTGGAACTGGAGCACCAAGCATACTGGGAAATTAAGAGGCTAAATCTCGATCCTGAGCTCGCGAGAAAGAAAGGGCTGGAGCAACTGGTGGAGTTGGATGAATTCTGGCTTCACACGTATAAGAATGCAAAATTGTACAAGGAGAAAACCAAGAGATGGAATGACTGGTGTATCATACCATGGGCCTTCGAACTGGGTCAGCAGGTACTTCTCTTTAACTCACGCTTGAACTTGTTTCCAGGTAAGCTACGGTCAAAGTGGAGTGGGCCGTACACAGTGGTGAATGTCACACCACACAGAGCTGTGGAGCTGAAAGGTACATCATCAGACCAAACTTTTTTGGTTAATGGGCAGCGTGCCAAGCACTACTATGGTGCTGACACAAACAGAGAAGAGGAGGTCATTAATTTGGCCAATAATGAGTGAGTGATGCTGAGTCCTGCCGCCACGGTAAATCAGGCGTTGCACGGGAGGCACCCCGTGGTAAGGTAAGTTTTTTTTCTTTATATAAAAAAAAGAGTGCACAAGCAACAAGTGGTTGTCCGCGATGCATACGCGTAGCGGACACATCGCACACAGTGCTATTCTTGGGGCTGAAATGATCCTCACCTATTCCCGGTAATCCATCGGTCATTATTGAAATTTCTTTGTTTGGATTGACTGGTGTTGATATTTTGCAACTATTGGCAGTGGTCGGGTAATTTTTGGGGCCCGTAGCTCAAAATTAAAAAAACTTTGGGCCCCAAAACAGTGACCATCCGCGACAGAGCTGCGTCGCGGAGGTGTTGCGGACCTGCTCTGGTAGGGACTGTTTCCAGTAGAGAAAATGCTTCGTCGATTTCGGTCGACTCGGGAGTTATTTTGGTGGATAGAGTGGATGAACTAACATGTTTTAATGTTTTGAAGCATTGGAAAGTGTTTGGTGAATTTTTTGGGGCCCGTAACTCAAAATTCAAAATTCTTTTGGCCCCAAAACACTGACCTTCCGTGACAGGACCGCGTCGCGGATGCGTCGCTAAACTTGTTGGACTGTTTTGGATGAAAAAATGCATCAACGATTTTTTCGAATCGATGAGTTATTTTTATAATTTTCTTGGCTAAACTAACATATATTACTGTTTTGAAGCAAAATCCATTGTTCGAGAAATTTTTCGGGGCTCGTAACTAAAAATTAAAAAAAAATTGGCCCCGAAACAGTGATTGTCCACGACAGTAACGCGTTGCGGACGCATCGCGCAGCAGCTATTCCTTTTGGACCCAGTTAAGTATTTTCTTAAGGCATGGACGCGATTGCTCCGCCTCGCGCTTGCATCGCGGACCCATTTATTTTGGTCCTTGATTTCCGCATGGCCCCACCCTATATAAACCCCCATTCCATTTTTCTAGGGTTTTGTCTCCCAAATTTCACTCGATTTTCTGCCTTCTTTTCTCTACTCTCCCTATTTTCCCCGCTACTCTTCAATTTTTAAACATCTACGCGATTATTACTCATCTCATCATCCTATCTTGTGCATCTTTAACTCAAGTAAGTGTCTCTACTCTACATGTCGAATCTTGTCTTGAAGTTTGCATGACTTTTCTTTTGCTTCTTAGGTTACATTATAGCATGTGCTTAGTGTAGTAGAAGCATAATATCATGATGGGGTCATCTTAGGCGTAGGATAATGATAGATGTCGAATTCTTGGTGTGATTTTGTGGTGATGGTCATTTTTGTGCATATTCTTGTGGGATGAAAACCCTAGGCTGCAAAATTTGGAGGAAATTGGTTATAACTGCTGGGGAAGGGGTCTTTTGGGTCAGATTACCATAATTTGTAGAAATTTTCTAAGTATGGGTGGTTTGTTACTCATTATGCTCACAGTTTGGCCTATGGGTTGTATGGTGGATAGCATGATTGCTGAGACTGACCTAGATTATTCATTGTGGGGGGGCCAGTGTGACACCAGTGAAGTGGAAAAGTCTGAGTATCCTCTTCACCTAGTGTGAATTGGTCTAAGTGTGGGGTCAGGATAACCCAAGCCTGCACACGGCCCCCCCTGCGCTATCATTGAGCGACTGAGCTTGCTTTGTTGCAGGTATTAATGGCTTCCAGGGTAAGAAGAACAGGGCAAACTAGTGGAGCAAGGGCCTCGAGCAGTCGGAGGCGAACCAAGGACATCCCAGTGGTACCCCGAGCCCTTGAGCACAAAGGCCAACGACCTCATGTTGGGCTTCGGGCAGTAGAGAGAGAGGGGCAGTGGTGGTACCAGGATCATGATGAGACCAAGTACTTCCCGAATGTTCCTATTGATGCGGACTCCTTGGTTCGCGAGTTCCCCCAAATCTATCAAAGGTGCATGGAATACCACCTCACGTTCCTCTTCAACAATCCCCTACCGTGCAACCTTAACATGGTCAAGGAATTCTATGCCAACATGAAGAAGGAACCTCGCACATAGGTGGTCATTGTGCGAGGAGTGGAAGTCAACATAGGCCCCCTTTCCATTAATAGCATCCTCAGCACTCCGGATGTCCCTGCAGGTGCTTTCATTGATTTGCAGATGCAGCCCCCCTACCGAATCATCCAGCACACACTTGCAAGAGTAAAAACTCCACAGCGAGGTGGATAAGGCATGCAGGCCGAGGGTACCATCAGAGCTTCCCATTTGCCCATATGAATTGGGCGCTCGTGTTTGGGTCAAAATAGTGATGCACTCCTTCTTCCCAAGGCAACACTTCACTGTCGTGACGCGCGACAGGACTTGCCTGGTATATGCCCTCATGACAGGTATGGAGCTTAACTTATGGGCTATTCTGAAGCCCGTCATGAGGAAGGCCAGAGTCTACCGTGGTCGCAAGTACGCTTTCGGGGGCCTCAAAACTAAATTGTGCAATCGTGCAGGTGTCCCCACCGAAGAGCTAGATTATTGGCCCCACATTGAGGCCCTAATGTCACTAACATTACGGGGCCTGAGGAGGCCACGGGGCCAATCCTCACCACTGCTAAGCGCAACCAAAGGGATGAGCTCATTATGGCATGCATGTATGGGCTAGAGATGCTGAGATACAGGACGGGCGGTCACCCATCTACACAGCAGAAGCTGGACGAAGTAGCCACCCGTTACCCTCTCAACGCCCTTGCAAATGTTGTGCTGGGCATCGGGCCTACCTTTGTGGAGCCCGTTGATGATGACATCCCCACTTACTCGGAGGCCGCACGGATTGCATCCGACACAGAGGAGGATGATATTGAGGATGAGGTCCCAGTTTCCATAGGAGGGGAGCCAATCTTGCCCGACCCGGAGGAGTGAGAGCAAGTCGTATTCAAAGAAGGTTTTGTATGATCAGCACTGAGGACAGTGATGAGACGAAGTGTGGGGTGGCTGGCAGTGACATTACTGACTATGTGCATTTTATTTTACATATTCATTCAGCTTGTATAATTCAGACTTTTCCTTTTTTTCATTCTTGACTATAAGTGTGTTGTTCATGATAAGACAACTGTTCTCTAGTATCGCTTATTAATGTTGGGCTTGTTGCAACATGTTAGCTTAGAAATGTGATTGCTTGTCAATTCAGCTCTTAGTTAGTGTGTCGGCAGTGATACAACGAAGCAGGGTATGACAGGCATGTAAATCAAAGTAACATAATCACTAGGAAGCCTAAGCAATTAATATTTAATTCTAGCACTTCGGAATAAAATGTTGTAATCAAGGAATCATGTAAATAAGGCAACAGTAAATCTAGAGTTAACCTTATGAGGGGAGTGTGCCGAGAGTGGTGAGCTTAATTGTATGAGTCTCCGTTGCAATAGTTGCTAGAACTTGCCCGGTATGTAGAATGAACTCAGTAAGAGTTGAATTTGAAGGAAAGGATCGAGGCATTTCTTTGGTAGCCCATAAAGCCTTCAGCAGTCTATCCACCTAACAATAACTCCCTAGTCAGCCCTTTTGAGCTTTAGCCTTTTCCTTTGGTTAGGCACGTGTTAAGCCTACCCGTCCTTTCGATCTCAA
Organism: Solanum rostratum; assembly: GCA_029948455.1. Classification (NCBI taxonomy): domain Eukaryota; kingdom Viridiplantae; phylum Streptophyta; class Magnoliopsida; order Solanales; family Solanaceae; genus Solanum; species Solanum rostratum. The sequence goes on from CM057051.1 coordinate 45,711,538, forward strand.
CCTGTGTTGAACCTGATCCCAAGAGTTGTAGCATGAAAGTCTAAGGGTAGGAGAGCTTAAATGGATACCCTAGGGCATAAGAGAAAGCAAAATGGATGTATGGCCTAAAAACAATGGTGATCTGCAATGTCTCTGCGTCGTGGACCCATCGCGCCTAAAAACAGTGGCGATCTGTGATGTCTCCGCGTCGCAGACCCATCGCAAAAAAAAATTACAGTGAAAGAGCAACGTAACATGGGAAGAACTGTGTTGGCGGAGTGATAAAATACGTAACCTTTGCAGTGGAATGCAGTGTTGAGGGGAAACAAATTCGAAGTGGGAGACAAAAGGTAGGGATGTGAACTTGAGCTAGGAGCGCTTGGGAGTTGAGACATATCACTCATATTCCTTAAATGTATCCCACCAGCCCTTAGCCTACATTACAACCACATAGAAGACCTCAGTGATCCTTTGAGCAGACTACTACTAGGTCGCATTCGTACATTAAGGGCAAGCTTATGGAAACTAGACCCAACACAATACATCAATTGGGAGAGAGAGAGTTGATTGAGTACCCATAAAGTTTCCTTCTGTTCTCTGAGTTCTGATGTGTGTGCATGGGTAATTCTTCTGGTGAGGGCACATAATCAAGTAAGGTTAGCAACTAGATGATAATGTTGACTAAATTCCTACATGATTTCGCGATTAAGTGTGAAGGTGTAGATGAAAGTGATACTGTCAGGATCTAGTAAGGTATTGATTCTTTGGTGCATGCAACTCGTCATATCATTCATTTGGAAGTACACACTGCCTGGTAAATCCCATGCATATGAGTTGCATTTACCCGAGGACGGACAAAGCTCTAAGTGAGGGGTGGTAATCTTGGGCATATTTACACGCCTAATTAGCAAAATAGACCCATAAAATTGAGCTAAGTCAAAGGGTAAAAATAGAGAGAACAGCTGCTTTTAGTAGGATTGTTGTTATTTTTCTAATCTGGGGGTCAAGTACTCTGTTTGGTTGTATTTTGCAGATTTTGGTTAAATAATAGCATTTTGAAGCCATGCTCAAATTGGGAGGATGAACACGGCCCAGAAATCAAGGAAGAAAAGAAGCATGCAGCAGCAAAGGTGAGGTTGCGTCGCGGACCTGGGAGCACACTAGCAAAACTGAAAAAGGAGAAGAAAAAAACACAAAGGCCCAGTACACTGCAGGGTCTGCGTCGCGGACCAGGGTGAATGAAGAGGCGAATTAGTTCAGTCAGCAAATTGACAGATCCGGATCAAAACACACTAGTCTGCGTTGCGGACCGCATGTATTCCAAGAGAGAAATGAGTTACGAGATTTTAAAACAGTAGACAATAAATTATTTTGGATGTAACTTTGATATTATTCTATTTATGAACGACTTAGAAGGAGGAGAAGGTAGAGAACACAACCTAGGTCAATCTTGGTTCGTTTTCATCTCTGTACTCTTGAATGTTGGTAATTATTAGTTTAATTGTGATGTGGGAATCAACCATGAGTGGCTAGTTCTCCCATATTCTGGGATTGTAGCCCTAGACAATTTGAATTCTTGATTTTGTGTATGTATGATTGGGTTTGATACTTATTTCTGTGACACTTTTATTTATACTTCTTAGCCTGATCAACATGGGAGTAAATGGGTTAGTCATTCCGAATTCGAAAGATGTTGGAGTGATTAGAACATAGTGGAATAGAGGGTGTGTCCAACTAGGTCATTAGATTGGTTCGAGTAAGGGAAACCTGTGACAACTAGCCTTACACCTTGCTTAGTTCATAATAAAGGAAGATAAAATTAAAGCTCTTTTGGTAGTCTGTCTATCCGCGCTCAACGATGTAGTTAAACAGTCAATAAAAGTAGGTTTGCAGAGGCATGAAACCCTGTTAGGTAAATTAAACCCTGTGAACTAGTAAGTGTAAACCCAGATGCATGAACAATGATTGAGAAACAACGGAGTCGTACTGGCTACAATCGCGGAATCACCTTTAATTTGATAAATTACTATTTCATACAAATTGAGTCATGCATTAAATCATAGAATTTTGATGTAATTCTTTTCTGGAATAAATTTCATTGCTATTTATCGTGGATACGATTGAGCATAATAACTTAGGCAGAAACCATTAGTCTTTAAATCCTTTGGGTTTGATATTCCGGCCTCTTTCTCAGGGCCACTATATCACTGGGGTTGACCACGTACACTTGCGTGTGCTAGGGAAGCAATAATGCACCCCGGAAAAACACACAAAATAGACTTAAATTTCACCAAAATCTGACTCAAAATGGACAAGAAATCGCGTATCGAATTCCCAAAAACATACTCAAAACAATAGCCATAAAAATAGAAATTTTTACCTCAAACAGCGTGCCAAAATCACTATCAACACTTCCACGATGTTTCTCTAAAAAAACACAAGTTAGCCTTTTGAATCTCCAAAATTGGCTAAAAAATGGGAGAGAAATCGAGTTTGAAAGTTATACGCTGAACTGGATTTTTCACACTTCGTTTCTGGAAATATTTTTCCAGTTTTCCACATTTATATATATTTTTTAATTATTCAGACCACCTTCGGTTGGTAGGTCCTCACTTGGCCACGTCAGCGCGCCCTTTTTATTTCCAACAACTGCTCAAACATAGTTTCAATGCTCCAGCCTCATTCAGAGTCAGTAAAATATAACCCATATATGAAATCTTATTGGAAACGGTGTTTTTGACTCAACGGTATAGTCAAAATTTCCATCGGATGTCATTTTATCCCAATATAGTTCTCATTTTCCAATATCAATGTTTATAGAAGGGACCAAAATGCACCCAAAAGCCCCGAGAAACGAATGAAAGGTCCTCTTACACCAAACTTGACGTTTTGGATCCAATGGTGCAATCAGAATTTCCATTTGAAGCACGTTTTCCAAGGACGTTGACTAAAGTCATCTATTGACCTACTCTGGCAACTAAATTTGCAAAACTCGATATAATTATACTGAACATGCTCCTAGCCTAATTTGGCCACTCCAGAGTGAATAGAACCATCAGAGTTCCACTCTAAGGTTGTTTACTAGAACTTTACTGAAAATCCATTTTATAATTATAATCTCTCATTTAACTCAAAAAGTTGTATAATTGTCAAACGATTCACCTAACGACCGCACAATCATGTCAATAAATTGCAAATAGCCTGGGGTCATTATGCAAATGCTCAAACTGATAAAATATTCGTAGAACCACAAAAATGACCTGGAGGGTCATTACAACATCCCTCACTAATATAAAGTTCATGCGTGAAAGTAAGAATGAGGATGTACCTGAAGACTCTCATCCGAACCACATAGGGGTCACAACCATGAACACACAATAAAAAGTGAATATAATAGTCATAAGCATGCTTAGCATCAAACAACTGTTCAGGTTGCCCCAGCTAATTAGAAATATAATAACTCATGGGTATGCGATCAAGAATCAGTATAATAATCTATAAGGGATCCTCAGAAGATCAACCCCTCAGCCCATCATCTCAATCCACTAACACATGACAGGACAATGGCAAGCTAAATATTCGTGCCTTAAGCATAGTAGCCAATATCCAACCAATCACAATTATCCCCAATTGTAGCCATATTCCACATATATAGATCTTACCTTGTTTTTCATTCCCTCATCCAAGAAATCCTTACAACTTACCCCCAGATAGCTTCCCCACTCACTAGTGCTAACATAGTAACATACAACAGCTAATATAATCATATTCCACTGCAGGAACCTAGCCCCTTTTCCCTTACTATTCAGTTGGTCAGTCACTATAACAATAGTAATCATAAGTGGGGCAAGTGGTCAGCACACCATCCCTATATAATAGATTATTTACGTAACAATCATTAGTAGCTTCAAAATGACAACAGATATCTAGAACACAACAGATGATCCACATAGAAATCACCAACACTCTCACAACCATCATATATTCACAAGTATAACAAATACTCTCAACTACTCATTGGTAGGATCCTTGTACATTCTTCCACATATATATTCCATATTCTCAGTCACAATCCTCAGCAGCTATCATCATTCAGCCACACACGAAATTCTACCAGCAAGGGAGGTAGAACACACCCACTCAACACATGTTAGCCCATAACTAGATAACCAGGACTACAAAGAATTAACGTTGTATAGCTCCTAGCCAACCTCCACAATCCAACCTGATTATATTGCCTCAACGGACTAAGATTCAGTAAGTTTAGCACCTAACTGATCAATCAAAACACTATATTATTTAAAAAATCACATCCTAGAAAGTAGAGCCCTCAATAGGTCCACTATAACGATGCGATTAGCACACATAAGTCATCAGATTCGTATACACAACAGGGGCATTAATCAGCCCAACAACATAACCAAAATCTCATACATGGCCATAATGGGTCTGGATGCAATTTTCTGAAATATCCTCCGCTCTAATCCTCCCTGGATAGTAATCGGACCTCTGCAGTAAAATCAACATCCCTCTATGGCAATAATCTAACAAATTAGTAGAAAATATATCTAAGAACTCACAACTACTGAAATAGTCCCTGCAATAGGGCCTCGATTATCACATTACAAGCATGGGCCAAGTATGCCGATAAAATTAGTTGGGACAATCTCTGAGCCTTAATATAGAATATAATACCAATCAATGTACAACTATCAAACCTTTCCCAATTATTGGGGACATGCTAGGTATAGTTAAGGTAAGAATTCTGGTGTAATCATCTACGGTAACACGATGTGGAGCTAACAATCCATGCTAAGGAGAATATTAAAATAAAGCCCATTTGATAATATCAAACCTGCCCGAATATCACAACTATGAAGGGTCACAACACTGAATCTGCACATCTGATCCCCCACTAAGGAATTCCCCACTCAGGACAATACACGAATCAAGAATAAAGGACACTCAAAACTCATACCCAAACAAGTGACAAGAAAACAAACATATACAAAAAGGTGGAACCTGGATTAAATAAACATAAAGTCGATTGCTGGCATAAGGTAATCGTACCTAGGATAACATCATCTCTAGAGCCATATTGGTAGCCTCTATGACCTCTATCCTTACCTCTATATCTAGTGCTCGGTGGAAAAGCGGATCATCCTATTCGGGATCTCTCTCTTTGCATGGGGCACTCTCAGAACTAGTGACCTAGATCCCCACACTCATAACACCCTGGGGAAGGTCGGGCTCTACTGTGTCAACTGTTGTGATTGGTACCATTTGCCTCTGGGGCCCTAGAGCTCTGGTCGGCTGAATAAGGTTGCTTGGGCTGGGATATCTGCTGAGATCTTCCAAATTTCTCTCTAGACCTATACCATATCTCATGTAGTTTCCCTCATGGTGGGCCTGTCTGTTGTTGCCCTCACAGGCCTCATGAAGATTTTGTTTAATGTACAAGCATGATCTACATTATCCAGACACGATCGACTTGAAGTCACCTATGTATGTGTGCCAACCCTCAATAGAGGTCTTATAGAACAACGAATTCGCTCCTCCTCTTTTGGTAAAATAGTGGTGGCATATCTAAAGAGCTCTTGGAATCACACCACATATCGAGTCGCTATCACCGGGCCCTGCTCCAAACAAATAAACTGATCACGAAGTCTATCCTTGAGGCTTTTAGGAATAAATCTGGTCATGAACACCTCATAGAACTTTAGCCAAGTCACAGGTAGTGCATCGGTGGGTCTGGTATCCCTGAAAGTCTGCCATCACTATATGGCGGGCCTATCAAGCTGATAGGCTGTAAACTTTGTGCCTTGGGACTCCAATAATCTCAACTCCTACAATCACTCCATACAAGATGTCAAAAATTCATGGGCATCCTCTCCAGCCATGCCTAAGTACCACGGTGGAGTCAATCTCTAAAACTACCCGAGCAATCATTGATCCTGGAAAGGGGTGGCTCTCTCTGGCTGTGTAACCAGAGCCTTTGGTGTGGTAGGCTCTACTAAGGCATCTGCTGGAGGAAATGGGGCCAGTGTTGGTCCCTATTAAATATCCTCAAATGCTACCAATAATTACCCAAAAACCGCCTGTACCTTATGTATAATCACAAAAGTAGCTGGGGACAGAGGGGAAACTGGTGCCCCCGGATATGGAAGAGTTGGGGAATCTTGTCTCTAATCAACAGGCTCTAGGGGATGCTCTATATTAGGGACTGATGGTACAGCCTAACCTCTACTCGAAGACTGACCTCTGTGTGACATATCTGCGAAGAATTAGACAATCAGATTTTTGGAATCAACAGACCATTGGCGAACCCACAAGAATAGAATCAACAATAAGGGGGAGTCTTCTAAGCATCTCGTAGCCTCCTGAAGATAAGTCACGGACATCTCGGCACCCATTCGCAGGACTCTACTAGATGGTAGCTCTGAAGAGGTGAGACCAGTGGACCTAAGACTCTGATACCACCATGTCACGACTTGACTTCTCAGGTCATGATGGCGTCTGTCAAATCCAGCCTTTCCACCTACTGTTCTGAATCACTAATGATAAATGTACTAGCAACATATAAGTACGGCAAACACAATCTACTCAGGACCTGAAAATCACCTGTATAGAGCTACTATAGACTTAAATCCCAAAGAAAAATTTATACATAGTCATATACATAACCAGGAGAAACTCCTACATATAAAAGACAAAACTATAACTGTACAGGGCTAGTGTCCGAACACAAAAGATGACCCAGAAAATAGAAGGAGACTATAGAACATCTGAAGTTGTTGATGCTCACACAAGTCTCCTAAAATGTCTACAAGCTACCAATCAATGGCCACAGCTCGTACTTAGACCTGCACCACGAGTGGAAGCAGAAAAGTAGGGTGAGTACCGATGGAAGGCACCCAGTAGGCATCATCAACTGACTAAGTAAAATACATTAAATATGGTAAGAACATATGTAATAAACTACTGAAGTGCTAGTTATCTTAATCCAGGCCAAAAGATATGCTTTAATGGAAGTCTTTACTTTTTCCCTTTCACTCGTAATATGGGGAAGGAGTGGACTCTAGGGGTCCGGAACCCCAACTGAATAACCTAATTGATGTGCAATGATATTGACTGACAAAAGTTGAAGATCAAGTGTCAACTATGTTGGTGGTATCTAAGGGACCCAACTGAGCAGAACTAGAAGAACCAATTAAGCAGAAACAAAAGGGACCAACTGAGCAGGGCCAAAAAGAGTACTACAAAACCAACCGACAAAATCCAAATGGAACTATATCACGACTGTCACAGGATCGAGGTATAGTGATGTACGTGGGTGTAAGGCCCTAGTATCTATGTATGTGTACCGACTGGACCCCAATAAGCCCAGAAGGTACACCTACACATAATTATAGGGTATATAGGTGTAGGATACATGAATCAGTAGCCGACGACAAAGGTCTCAACCACCCAACGGTATCTGAACTAGTAATCCAACCCTGATGGCAAGAGAGGAACTTAGATCCCGAAACTCAAACCACTGATATGACTCAATAGGTGCCCTGATCTAGACTAGGCCCACAGATCATGTCCTGTGGTGGACTATAGGCAATTCCCTCAGTGCTCAGTATTGGACTATAGACGATCCTCGTTAGCACATAACAAGAAGTGCAACACAAAAGGTTATACCTTGTGCTGGACTATAGGTGATACCCTCATCACCCTATGCTGGACTATAGGTAATCCCCTTATCACATAATAAGAAGTGCAACACGAAAGGCTATACCCTATGCTAGACTATAGGTTATATGCTCAGCACCTTGTCCTAGACTATAGGTAATCCCCTCAGCACACAATCAATATCTCAACCACAGATGACCCAATAAATCCCATAGGAAAAGGCATGCATCCCTTTAACAGAATCACATCCTCATTTCTATCCCACCAGAGGTGTGGCATTTATCATATCTAATGTCAAAAGTCACATGCCAATTTAAAGGCAAAAACAATAATGTTTCTCAGAATATTATAGATTACCTAGTATCAAGTAAAGTCAGCAAATGTATAATGGCTAACAATTATATATCTAAGCATATATATCACAGAAATAGTATGGAATTGTGTTTAACCAAGGACAAGTATATCACAACTAGCCAGTCACACGTATTCAAAATGATAGAGTGATTACAGATGTATCACAGGCATCTAGAACAATCCGGACTATCAAAACCAAGCATATACCAAAGCAGATCCCAAGCACAAAGTATAGTTAGCAACCCATCTCATAACTACCGTATCTTTGTAGCACCACGCTACACCAACAAACGCACAAAAGTCAAGTCAAAGTACATACCTGTCACATGGCATCATCTTTTCGCAGTTTAACAGATTTGAAACACAGCTAATACAATAGCTATAACTAATATAGTACCTTACACAGTAACTAGTATCTCATATCATAATACACATCACATACTCAGTAAAACCAGTCTCTATACAGCACATCCACACATTTCAGCTCAATCTAAGGTTTAAGGAAGCCTGGACTACCTGAAAGGCGAAACCACGTGCTACGGATCAATCCACGTGAGTTTTCCCTTCCTGATGACCTCCAAATGCTGCTCAACTGTCAAAATATGAGTCACAATATCAATAAGGTCATTTTCGCTGTAATACTCAAGAAATGGGGAGAATAGGTCAATTGTGACTAAAATGGAGAAAAATGGGGACCATGCCCAAAACCCTAAACCAACCCTCATAAAATGATCCCTACATCACTCCGAGTCTATAACCAAAAATTGATCCTAAAACATATCGCAAAAGATGGAGAAACGGTTCAAAAACGAAGTTGCATTGCTTATCGGAAAAAGAAACATCTACTTACAGCAGCTTCTTTGCCAGTTTACTCAAAAATTCAATCAAATTAACAAAATCTGAATATACCACGGCATAGGTCTCAAAAAGTAGTACAATTTAAACCTATATTTTACTTAATTTCTATAAGAAACGGTCGAGATATCACAACGCGAAGTTTCTGAAAAAACCGCAACATAACAGAAGTTAAATCCGATTTTTGCATCAAACAGAGTGCTATAAATTAGTTCTGACATTACCACAATGTGCTCCCCAAAAAAACACTCTGAATAGACCCAAATTTCACCAAAATCTTACTCAAAACAGACAAGAAATCGCATATCGAATTCTCAAATTCATAATAAAAAAATAGCCATAAAAACAGAAATGTTTACCTCAAACACCATGCCAAGATTAATTTATGATACTTCCACGATGTTCCTCTCAAAAAGATACACAAGTTAGCCTTTTGAATCACCGAAATCGTCTCAAAAAGGGAGAGAAATCGAGTTCGAAAATTATATGTTGAACTAGATTTTTCACATTTCCTTTCTGGAAATATTTTTCTAGTTTTCCACATTTATATATATATTTTTAATTATTTAGACCGCCTCCAGGTGGCAGGCCCTCATTCGGCCACGTTAGCGCGCCTTTTTTATTTCCAACAACTATTCAAACTTAATTTTAATGCTTTAATCTCATTCAAAGTCTATAAAATATAATCCATATATGAAATCTGGTTAGAAACGGCAATCCAGACTCAACAGTGTAGTCGAAATTCCCATCAGAGGTCATTTTATTCCAATATGGGTCCCATTTTCTAATATCGAAGTCTAACGAAGGGACCAAAATACAACTCGAAGACCCAAGAAATGAATGAAAGGTCCTCCTACAAAAGTCGACGCTTTGGATCCAATGGTACGGTCAGAATTTCCATTTGAAGCATGTTTTCCAAGGACGTTGACTAAAGTCATCTATTGACCCACTCCGGTGGCTAAATTTGTAAAACTCGATATAGTTGTACTAAACATGTTACTAGCCTAATTTCGTTGTTCTGGAGCTAATGGAACTATCAGAGTTTCGCTTTGAGGTTGTTTACTAGAACTTTACCTGAAATTCCATTTACGATTATAATCTCTCATTTAACTCAAAAGTTGTATAATTTTCAAACTATTCATCCAACGACCGCAGAATTAATGTCAATAAACTGCGAATAGCCTGGAGTCATTTTGAAAATGCTTAAACTGATAAAATACTCATAGAATCATAGAAATGACCTGGAGGGTCATTACAAAACTTTCAATTTTATGATAATTTTGTTTAGACAATTTGAATGTTCTTGGTCCTCGTGTTTGATTAACAGATGCATCAATTATTCCTCCCATAGATATGAATGAGATCATATAATTATAACTTCTAATACTCTCAAAAGTGATTACTTTTAGAACCTACATAAAATATGAAATGAAGAATTTAGAACTATATACAATGCAAATATCCTTTAATAATAAAATCAAAATTTTCTTTAACCTGATCCAAACAATAACTTCCTTAGTATTTGAGGAGGCTCGATTGATTTTGGCAACTTTATCTTTTCACGATCACAACACAAAAAGTAAATAGGTCTTTTAGAGTTATAATACTTGTTGATTCTTTCTTCGTACCAAAAATATGCTCCACAATTATCACATTCTTAAGTAGTATCTCCGATATCCCAATAATCGATTAACAAAAGAATTAAAGTCTCTATTTTTATGATTTCTTACTCAATTACTTTTAAAATAAAAAATTAAAATAGTTCCCACCTTCACGGAAAATATCTTCGCAAATGATGTCATCGTCTAAAAAGTCAATAGTGAATCGTCATGACCCGGACGTAGGGTCTAGGAGCAACATGGTGAATGAGAACTCGAGAGTCCTCAAACAAGCCTCATAGCATTCATTCACATCATTGGTTCGAAAGTGCATATGGAATAGTGAACACATAGTTCTAAGGGACGAAAAAATAGCACTCACGCTATGGGGACATCATAGGGATAGGGATTAACATGGATTCACATAGCACATAGCACATAAGAACTAAGGGGCGGGTAAGTATGACTCACTTTATGGAGGAAAATCGACTTAGGACCTTCCACATCATAGTATGAATCCATAACATAAGCTCATAATCAATCCATAATAACATAATTATTATATAACCAAATCCAAAAACATAATCTCCGAATACAACACTTAGCACATATATGTAAGGGAGTCTACAAGATGTCCAACAATGCATCTAATCATTGGATAAGACAGAGGCCAAGACATGCCCCAGACTCACCCTCAAAGTAAATAACGTAAATAATACATCATAAGTAGAGGAATGATGGCTTATCCTTGGAAGATAGGACTCACCACAACAAGTATCTCAAGATCCAATCTAGTCGTTGTGTGGTAGATGAAGGTAAGCTCTGGTCCCTGCATGGTTAGATCATGTAAGCAAAAGTATGAGTTAGTACGTTTGAATGTACTAAATATGCAGGCATGCAATGCATATGACTTATCAAACCTGCACTCAATGTTAGATGACAAGGGCACATATATAGAAAGAATCATATAATCAAGAGAATAGTATAACAATATGTCATGAGGTACATGATGCATGAATGCGAAAATACTTCATATATATTGAGGATGAGTAACAGACATAAGACTGAGTGATAACTTGGAACTCCGTCATCGTCCCCACAATGGATAAAAAGATGACCTACTTGCCAAATGTAGATCCTTAACATTCTTCTTCTTCTTTCCCCTTGGGGCACAAACATATACCTATGTTAGGCACATAGTTCAAGAGAAAGGAGTATGGACCCTTCGAGATAGCCCACCCTGCCTCCAATTCCATCGATGCTAGGTCATCATCCCACTAGAATACATATATATATATGTACATGTTTGTAAAAGAGGCATATGACTTTCAAATCATTTACATGCATTTTTAGGGTTAAAGGTCAAATCGCATTCTTCATGATCATGCATAATAGGCTAAAAAGCCAAAACATACTTCATGTAATACTTTTCATACATCGGAATAGCTCCTATGGAGCACCTTATTGAGAAATGAGTATGGACCCTTGGGGATAGCCCACCCCGCCTTAAACCTCAATCGATGCTCCCTAAATATAGTGGTGTAAACACCCATAATTGCTTAATGAACCTTAATCATAGACATTTATGAGATCACATTCTTTTCATAACCATAATCTTATCAAAATCATATACATAAACATAGTTGGGTCTTGACCCACTTCATAAACTTCATAAAAATCATAGTCATGTATCCATATGCCATGAGTGAGATGAGAATAGCATGGGTAATAGAGATTCAAAATTAAATCAACAATACATTATGAAATACAAGTAAAGACATAAGTAAAATTCACATTTAAATCATAATATAGATTACCCATGCACAAATGAAGCTTTAAAGAGGACATGCACTTTCATAACTTCAATGTATTTCATCATATTAGCGCTTAATTCACTTTAAAATCAATAAATAAACATAGCTCATACATGAATTGAATTTAGTAAACAATAATATTGAAAACCCATATTTAAAGTAAGCTGAAATTCATGAAAATCACTCGTAAAGAGTTTGGGTCTTCTTGGTTGAAAGGGACCAAGAATCAAACCCACATACCTTAGCTAACCAAGAAGAAATAGGAAGAAATTTGATAAAGAAGAAGATCTTTCCTTATGCTTTAAACTAATCTCCAATGGTTCACTTGAGGGGAGTATTTTAATGAGAGAATTTGAATAATTCTAAGAGTAGGAATGAATATGAATGAGAGAAATATAGTTTAGGTCATTTGGAGGTCTTAAGATAGCATAGGAAATCATAAAAGTCCCTTAGGAGAAGCCACAATTACAAAAAAAAAATCATTAATGAAGCAAAATAACATGTCTTTCCAGGGGTCCCGTGTGGCGGTCTCACGGTCCGTACAAGGTTTCACGGACCGTGAAACCCTCCGTAATACCTCACTTAGTCAATTCTCACAAAACACTACACAGAAGAGCTTTACAAAAATGGGTATAACTTCTTGATACGAACTTGGAATGAGGTAAAATCAGATGTACTGGAAAGATAATTCAAAGAGCTTCAATTTGATAGGTCGTGAGTCACCCAGTTCTTTCTTTGCTAAGAGATATGATCATTTAAAGTTGACTTTCTATCGGTTCTTGTGAAAAGCTTAGCCAATGGAATTCCTTTGAATTTGACTTGATGTAGGAGACCCATGATGACCCTAAAAAACATAAATAAGCTTGAATTGAGGGTGTGAAAAGTGAACTTAGCTTGAGCTTGAAGATTTCATACTTAGAAAAATTTGACAAAAGCACCCAAACGGTTGGTCTCACGATCTGTACTAAGCTATACGGACCGTGTACTCCTCTGCACCACATCACTTAGAAAACTCTTCATGACGAAGTTTTGAGAAGGTGATCCAATACTTAGAAATTTCCACTCTGGCACCTATACAGGGAACCTCACAGACCGCGAAGCACCATACTCCATGAGAGGGGCCGTACCACTTGCCTTAGGCTCAAAACTGTGGAATCTCAAGCCCAAGGCTGCCATATGGTCCACCACATGGTCTATATGGTCTCACACGGCCCGTGTGGGGTTCAAGTGTGGTATGCCTTGGTCTTAAACTCCACACCAAGGCCCTCACACCCCACATAAGGCTAAGGGACACTTCAAGAAGGCTCCACACGGTCCGTATAGCCTCACACGGACGTCGAGGGCTTCCATGGAGCGTTACCTTGGTCCAAAACTTTCCGGGGTCAAATTTCCAAGCTCCAATGAGGTCGTACAACGTCCGGGGTCCTTACATGAATGAAGCATGTGGCAATCAACATACCATTTCAACTGTCAATCTTGAAAAGAAATCACTATTGTTAATCTTAGTTTCTATGCACTTACCTTTAAAATGATCTTCTTGACCTGCTATTTATGTCATAAATTATATAAATTAAATTTTATTTATATGAAATCAATATGCCCATGAATGAATTTTACATCATAAGAATCGTTTTTCTAATATGATCAAGTCAAAAGATTATATTGGGACATTCAATAAAATAATTCAGAATGAACATCAGATCTCATTTGTAAAGTGTACCTCCATCGCAGGGAGCATAATTTAAATCAGGCGTTTATTCTAGATTTTGAATATTTGTGACAAAAATATTTTAGCTCAAAAAATGAGTAATGAATAACTTAAAGTAAGGTTGATATATATTTTTTAATTTAGTAACAATTTTTTTACAGAAAGATATGAGTAACTCATCAAAATGACTTGAATGGTATTGAGATACAGCAACATTAAAATTTTTATTTCCACATTGCATATTGAAAACACTTGAACCAGTAAATTCAATCCCCAAAGTTTCTTTACCCTTCTTCTGTTTTGTATTTGGGGGCAACCTAGAGGTGAACATAAATATCGGAAAATCAAAAAATTGAATTGAATCAAATTAATTTGGTTCTTCGGTTCTTTGATTCAGTGTTAGTGTTATTTTTTCAAAAGTTCGGTTCTTCGGTTCGGTGTTCGGTGTAAGGGTCTTAAAACTTTGGTACACTGAAGAACTGAAGTTTTATTTTTAAAAAAATAAAAAAAATATGCATATATTAGACCCAAAAAATAAAATTATATTTATATACATATAAATCAGTTAGCAATTAATCATTAATGAAACAAGTCAAAGTATTTATAATTTATATTGTTACCTTGAAATATTATTTTCAAAGAGAAATTCAAACATATTTTTACCGATTTATGTCATGTAAAGGATGTCTTCGTGCTTGTTTTCCTCAACCAATAATTGGAGGTGCAAGTTTTTGGAAAAGATTAATATAGTTTTTTTAAGCACAATAAATATTCCATGAAAGCACATCATCACTTAACATGATTTTAAATTTTTAAGTGTCTTATACTTTGATTTTGTCCTCATTTTATTTTCATTAATTTGCACCAAAAAATTATTTTAAAAGCACTGAATAAAATCAAACCAAAGTTGAAAAATCAAATCGAACCAAAATATTTCGATTTGGTATATACAACACACTAATCGAAATTTGTTAAACCGAACCGAATTACTGATCGCCTACTCTAAGGCAAACAACTTCAAAAATCTGCCTTTATTCAAACATAAAAATATTATTTAATAAAATATTCTCGACATAACTTTAACATTATCATTTTTTTAGGATAAATAACATTTTGTTACAATGTCAAATTTTTACAGTTTAATAAAAAATAATTAAGAATGAACATCATATCCCATTTATCAAGTTTACCTCCATCGCAGGGAGCATAATTTAAATCAAGCAGTTGTTCCTAATTTTGAATATCTGTGACAAAAAGTTTTAGCTCAAAATGAGAAATTAATAACTTGAAGTTAATATTTTTTTAATTTAGTAACAATTTCTTTTTCAAAAAAAATATGAGTAACTCATCAAAATGACTTAAATGATATTGGAATTTCGCAATATTGAAATTTTTATTTCCACATTGCATATTGAAATACTTGAATCAGTAAATTCATTCCCCAAAATTTCTGTACCCTTCTTCTGCTATGTATTTGGGGGCAAATAGCTTTGAAAATTTATCATTTTTTAAAGATAAAAAATATTATTCAATAAACTATTCTCGACACAATTTTTAATATTATCATTTTTTTAAGGATAAATAGCATTTTGTTACAATGAAATTTTTTATAGTTCAATAAAAAAAAATCAAGAATGAACATCATATCTCGTTTATCAAGTTTACCACCATCACAGGGAGCAAAATTTAAATTAGGCAGTTTGTCCTGATTTTGAATATCTGTGAGAAAAAGTTTTTAGCTCAAAATGAGTAATCAATAACTTGAAGTTAATATTCTTTTTAATTTAGTAACAATTTCTTTTTCAGAAAGATATGAGTAACTCACTAAAATGACTTGAATGATATTGGGATGTAGCAATGTTGAAATTTTTATTTCCACATTTCAGAAAACAGTCTCTCTACTTCTATGAGGTAATGGTAAGGTCTGCGTACATTGTGCCCTCCCCAAACCCTACTTGTAGATATCCACTGGGTATGTTATTGTTGTTGTTATTGCATATTGAAAATATTTGAATCAGTAAATTCATTTCCCAAAATTTCTTTAGCCTTCTTCTGTTTGTATTTGGGGGCAAACAACTTAAAAAATTTATCATTATTCAAAGATAAAAATATTATTTAATAACTTGCGCTAATTAATTAAAACATCAATTGTCATCTTTATGATAATATGATCGATTTTTTGTGAGGAAAATCAAATATTGTTGTTTGTAATAAATTTTAAATTAATGAAAAATAAATTACAATCATAAATAAAACATAAACAAATATAATTTTATTTATAAAGGATGCACCAATCTGTTACTCTCTCACAAGAATTTCTCTATGATTCGAGGACCGTTAGTAGGTATTTCTCGAACGGATGATGATTTTGACCTCGTTAAGCCATATTTTGATGGATATTTGAGATGTCTTTTCAAGGGAATATAATACCCAGCCTCCATGAAACGTGACTAGAACAGGACTAATTTTGTAGAATCTTACAAAATTTCATTGTCTACAATTACAATTTAAATTCAGCAATGTACTTTTGACTTGAATCTGTAATCTCATGAAGTAATGAGCTATTACCCTTCTTGTGCTTAGTATTTATGGGCAAACAGGCATCAAAATCTGTAATTAACCAATTTAACGTCTAGATGTTTCAGATAAATGTAGATAATAATTTGATAGAAACTTAAAATTAGGATCCAAAAATGGCGTAGCGGCAGGCACTTTGAGTGATGTGAAACTAGTGGTGAAGAAGAAATATGTCCAAGTCTTATTATGGGAGCATTAAGTGGCAAAGTATAATTTAGAGACAAATGTAATTGATGCAGTACGCTCCTCACCTTTCATTTCTCAACTGGATAATTTTTTCCAAGAAGATACAACCTCTCTGTTATACATATATAAATTTTCATATATTGAAACTAACCATTTAATTTGTTATATCACATAGAGGCTAAGAAACTCTTTTTCCCTTTTTGATAAGGTTTTCTCCATCATATGTGCAATGATACGTGTATTTAGCTCGAATCTGGTTTCATATGCAGATTCTATTTATTCTCGAAAGATTCTTTCTATCTCTAAGTGTTAATGAAGCAAGATTCATCTGTGTAAGTAGAAAATGCTGTTCTTAAGATTTGATTTATGAGTAGGAATGCACTTCTTTAAACTAAGAAAAGAGGATTACAACCATAGGAAATTTGAAATTGTAATAACTAACAAAACTTGTCCAAATATTTATGAATTTCAGTGCTAAGTTATGAATTTCAGGATTACATATATATTTTCTCATGATGTTATAGTGAAAAGAGCAATATTACTGCATTTGCAATCATAAGATCAAAAGATCAACAATGATTATGACCACATTGGATTTTCATCAAAATTTTTGGGTCTTCAATATATTAATTTACGGTGGTTCCTATCTGTCGACATTACTCAAGATCGTCGTAAGCAACAATGAACCACATGGGATATGTATCATGAATAATATTTGCCTCCCAACATATTATATCTAATTTTGCCTTGAAATCTTCAATCAACTCATATAACACAAAATTGACAATAATTTCATTCTAATACTATCTCTACTGATAAACCATTAAAATAATGAGTCCAGCTAGATGGCAAAGGGAACAGATTGCTCTTTTGTTTGAACTTTTTTGTACTTTTATTTTATATTATTTATTTATTAGGTGGGACATGGGGATGGTGGAATCTGTCTTGCTTTCCCAATTGAAGAGTGGGTAAGTTGATGCTTATAATGATTATACACATAACTCTCTATGGAGATTGTGAGGCGATGCATCATCTGCCTTCTCTACAAATATATGGTAAATTATTTTCTTTTCTCTTCCTTGCTTTCTCTTTAGACATCTCAAAAATTCTTCATCTCCACGATTTAGGTTGGATTTTCGATTATGTATAACTATGTCTCTATTATTTATATGGTTCTTGAAAAACTTGTTTGTGACCCAGAGAAAAACTCACATGAGTTTGCAATGTTGCTGTAACGCTACCAAAATACCCCTAGTGGAGAAATGTGTGTATAACGCGTCTTTACATACTCTGATAGTAAATCCGAGGCCGAACATGCGATCAGCATGAAAATTAAGCGGGAAAGTGGTCTCCGTTAATTTTTAGAGCAACCGGATCAAAAGATAATTTTTCGATGCGAAAACGAATTCTAGTGAGAGTACGCGACAGGTGTGTGACGCACACCTATCACGGATCTACACTTAGATTTTATCCAAAAAAAAATTTACCGGATTAGAAAACTCGTTCGGAGAATGTTTTATGAAAATCACCTCAGAAACACCATGTCCGTGTTGCGGACTTGCTTTCCCGAGGCAAATTTTTTTCAATTTTTCGTGAGGGGAAATCTAGACCTTCCCAACCCCTCCTAATCTTTAAATACGATCTAAATTGGTCATTTTGAGCTTAAAAGGGTTTTAATCCTTGTTAAGCATTTCTAAGTTCTTGAAAAAGACTAAGGCTAAATAGAAGAAAAGAGGTGCGTAAATTCGAGGAGTTTGAGCAGAGTTCTTTGAGGATTGATTGTCAAAAGCTTCACACCAGGTATATAAGGCTAAACTAAAGCATAGAATTGTTCTTCCATGTGCCCATTGATGTTAATAGAGGAGTTGAGAGTCCCATAAGTCTACATACATGATTCTTGAATATTTTCTTGTAAATTATATATATATATATATATATATATATATATATATATATATATATATATATATATGACATGTATTTTCATATTTTGATGATCATCATAAACTTGATTTCCTGAATTATATACTTTTCATGAGTTATTGTTCAATCCTATATGTTATTTTGTGAAAGCATGCATGAATGAACCTAGGGATGGAGTCTAGAGCCTTGACTTGAGTTTGTGATTGAAATCTTGATATGAGGTGAGATTGAGTTAATTGAGAAAGATGATCCCATGAGTATTCATAATTGAGTTCTAGAGTTTTGTCCAATTGACTTCTTAATGATGAACTGAGTCCTTGAGTTCTTAAATGAGCACTAAGTTGACAAGTTGATTGAGATATTAGGCTGAAAAGCCCTGTTGAGTTAAGCTAATAAGATGATGAGAGTCTCCATGAGACTAATTGAGTTGATGAGTGCCTCTACGAGGCTAATTGATATGAGAAAGAGTCTTATGAGTATTGAGTCTTGGGAGGAGTATCGAGCACTGAAATGAGTAAGAATAAATCCCACTCGCATTCATTAACTAGTTGTCAAGCGTAGGTGAGGACAGAACCATCACAATGAGGTTCCCCTTGAGTTAAAAGTCCCTAAAAACAATAGGGGACTGGTTGAGGCTAGACCCCTAGTGGATCCGATTCGTTATATACCTGGCAAGTACGAACCAACTGTAGCTACTCAGCGGGATTGTTGTACAATCACTGGCTCATAATTGATTGTTGTCGGATAAGAGAAACTCCCAGATAGTCCCCAGATTGAGTACTTTGAGTCGAGTTGAGTTCCATTAAATTGAGTTGAGTTTGATTGATGAGGTTTGATTGATTGATAGGTTACTTGTCCACTCTTTATTCTTTCTTTAGATAGACATTTGACATTCTGATTGAGTATATTCTGAGTTGGTGTTATTTCTATATTATTCTACCTGTTTCTGTTTCATTCAACCATTTTACATACTCGTACATTCCATGTACTGATGTCCTCTTTGGCCTGCATCATTTTATGATGCAGAGGCAAGTACTAGAGATCGTCAATAGGCGCATCATTGAGCATCTGAGCATTCAGCTGAGTTGGTGGGCCTCCTTTACTTCGAAGGTTCATTGCTTTATTTATTAGAGTTAGACCTGAGTTAGCTTTACTTTTGATTTGAGGTAGTCATGGGTATGTTATTGGCACCGTTTGATAGTGATAGAGACTTCATAGACTAGAGTTGAGTTATCGTTGTTGAGATTTTGTTGAGCTAGCTCCTTTCAGACTAGCCGATTTTATTTATGTTATTTTGAGACTTAGAGTGTCTATTTACCTTCTTTAGTCTTCCGCTGATTGATAGATTTTACTGAATGAATAAATATGATGAGGCCAAGTGGTTCGCTTGGGGACTAGAAATAATCTTTGAGTACCGGCCACGTCTAGGGTACCCTCTGAAGGCATGACAAACTTGGTATCAAAGTACAGAGTTCAAGTTTCCTAGGGAGTCTATGAAGTTATTTCTAGTAGAGTCTTGTTTATGGGTGTGTTGTGCACCACACTTCATAAGCAAGAGGCTATAAGACATTAGGAATGGTTACACTTCTTTCATGATCTAATTCGTGAGATAGAGTTAAAATTCTATGAAACTCTCTTCTAATTCGTGCTCTACGCATTGTAGAGTTGTGATCATGCCTCCTAGAAGAGCCGTCAAGAGGTAGAGGGCGTCCTTCCAGGAAAAATGTTAACCCACCCGAGTCTTAAGGACATAAAGAGCCCATGGATCCAGCTGTCCCTGTCAAGTAGCCCCCACAAGCTGAGGTTTCTAATGCTGAGCTTCGCTATGCTATCCAAACTCTAGCCCGGGCTATCACAACACCTGCTGCGATGCAAGGAGCGCATTGACATGATGCACAGGACAAATCTAGTGTCTGGGAATTATTGAGGATGAATCCGCATGAGTTCACAAGGTCTGCATGTCATAAGGATCCGGAAAACTACGTGGAGGAGCTTCAGAAAGTGTTCCAGGTGATGCATATAGTTGATGTTGATAAAGTTGAACTGGCTGCCTACCAGCTCACGGGAGTAGCCAGTCTATGGTTCGATCAATGGAAGAAGGGAAGATGAGAGGAATCCCTTTTGCTGACTTGGACAGTATTCGAGGAAGTCTTCTTCGGGCGTTTCTTTCCAAGAGAACGGAGGGAGGCCAAGGTAAGAGAGTTCATGAATTTAAAATAGGGCTCTATGATTATGCATGAGCACGGACTTAAGTTCACCTAGCTATCCCTCTATGCTCCGGATATGGTTGTTGATATGAGGGGGAGAATGGAGATGTATGTTGATGGGCTGAACAAAAGGCCAAAGAAGGATGGAAGGGGAGTTGTGCTTGTGAGTGACATGGAAATTTGGAAGTTGATGACTTATGTACAACAAGCTGATGAGAAGAGACAACATGACAGAGAGGAGTTCAAAAATAAGAGAGCCAAGACAACCAGCCATAAAGTTGGAAAGAGAGGGAATGATAACAGATTCTAGGCAAGGCCAGCACCATCATCTGCTAGTGCACCTACACCCAAAAACAAGAATGATCATAGATCTCAGAACTTTGGAGCCCAGGGATCTCAATCACAGGCTAGCATGGCTCAAGGTTCACAGGGTTAGCCATCATGTGGTAAGTGTGGCAGATTACACTTGGGTAGATGCTGAGAGATGAGTGAATATGTTTCAAGTGTGGCCAAGTGGGTCACTTCCAGAGAGAGTGTCCAAAGTGAGTTGATCGGGCTCAATCTTCTGCACCAGCCTCACTAGCCAGAGGGAATCAAGAAGGTACTACGTCAGGCGTAAGTGAAGCTACAAACCATTTGTATGCCATAGGTAGTCGCCAAGATCAACTTCCCAGACATATTGATGGGTATGATTCAAGTCTTTACTCTTGATTATTATGTTTTAATGGATCCTATGCCACATTGTCATTTGTAACTTCTTATATGGCCAGTAAATTTGATAGAACCCCTGAGAGTCTTTTTGAACCCTTTGATTTTTCTACTCCAGTGGGTGAGTCTACTCGAGTTGAGAGAATCTATAAAGATTTTGTAGTGTCCATCCATCATAAGGGTACTCTTGTTGATTTGGTTGAGTTAGAGATGATCGATTTTGATGTGATCCTAGGCATGGATTAGCTTTATGCCTATTATGCCTCTATTGATTATAGAGCCTGAACCGTAAGTTCCAATTCTCGAATTTAACCGTTCTAGAGTGGAAGGGTGATTCTGTTGCACCTAAGGGAAAGTTTATCTCCTACCTTAGGGCTAGAAAGCTAATTTCCAAAGGTTGTACCTATCACCTCGTGCGAGTTAAGTCTGATGATGTTGAGTTTCCTACTCTAGAGTCAGTCCCGATTGTGAATAAGTTTGTTGAAGTGTTTCCAGAGGATCTGCCTGGAGTCTCTCCTGATAGGGAGATTGACTTTGGGTTGATGTTCTTCCCAATACCCAGCCTATCTCAATTCCACCTTATAGGATGACCCCCGCTGAGTTGAAAGAGTTGGAAGAGCAGTTGGGAGATTTGTTAGAGAAGGACTTTCTTTATCTGGACGAGTGTTTCTCCTTGGGGTGCTCTGGTCCTATTCGTGCGAAAGAAAGATGGGTCTCTCAGAATGCATGTCGATTATAGGCAACTAAACAAGGTCACGATAAAGAATAAATGTTCCTCCCCAGGATAGATGATCTGTTTGACCCAATTCAGGTTGCCTCTTGTTTCTCAAAAATAGACCTCAGATCTGGTTACCATCAGTTGAGAGTGAAGGAATGTGATATTCCAAAGACATTCTTTAAGACTAGATATGGCCATTTTGAGTTCTTAGTCATGTCCTTTGGGTTGATGAATGTACCAACATCCTTCATGGACTTGATGAATAGGGTGTTCAGGAAATATCTTGATATGCTTGTGATCGTGTTCATCGACAACATTTTAGTGTATTCGAGAGATGAGGAGGAGTATGCCAATCACCTCACAATTGTCCTTCAGACTCTTAAGGACCGTGAGTTGTATGCAAAGTTTTTGAAATGTGAGTTTTGGCTCAAGTCAGTGGCTTTCCTAGGCCATGTTGTTTCGAGTGATGGTATTCGAGTAGATGCGCAAAAGATTGAAGTAGTTCAGAACTGGCCTAACCCAACCTCTCCGGCTAACATAAGAAGTTTCTTGGGGTTGGCAGGCAATTACGCAGATTTGTTGACGGATTTCTTCCATATCTACACCATTGACCAAATTGACTCAGAAGAAAGTCAAATTCCAATGGTCCGATGAATGTGAGAGGATTTTCCAAGAGTTGAAGACTAAACTAACTACTGCACCAATTTTAACTTTGCCCAATGGGACATAGGACTTTGTGATATCTTGTGATGCGTTAAGAGTTGGATTGGGTTGTGTGCTGATGCAGAGAGGTAAATTGATAGCCTATTCTTCTAGACAACTGAAGGTTCACGAGAGGAACTTTTTGGCCCATGATCTTGAGTTGGCAGCAGTGGTGTTCGCACTTAAAATTTGGTGACACTACTTATATGGAGTGCATGTGGATGTGTTGACTGACCACAAGAGCCTGCAATATGTCTTCAGACAGAAGGAGCTCAACCTGCAACAGAGGAGATGGTTGGAGTTGCTCAAGGATTATGACATGAGCATTCTCTGCCACCCAGGTAAAGTAACATTGTTGTTGATGCTCTTAGTAGGTTGTCAATGGGTAGTAATGCCCATGTTTAGGAAGGGAAGAAGGAATTAGCTAAGGAAGTGCATCGATTGGATTGATTGGGAGTTCAACTTGAGGAGAATGATAAGGGAGGAGTCAATGTTTAGAACAGGTCTACTTCGTCTCTAGTGGCAGAGGTGAAAGAAAAGCAAGACCAAGATCCTGTCATACTTCAATTGAAGGAGGTTGTCCACATACAGAAGGTGATGGTCTCCTCCAAAGGGGGAAATGGAGTGTTGAGATACCAGAGTAGATTGTGCGTTCCAGATGCAGATGATGTTCGAGATAGAATCATGGCTGAAGCCCATAGCTCTAGATATTCCATTCGTCCTGGCTCTACCAAGATGTACCACAACTTGAGGAAAGTCTATTAGTGGAGTGGAATGAAGAGGGAAACTGCTGAATTTGTTTCTAAGTGCCCGAATTGCCAACAACTTAAAGTTGAGTATCAAAGGCCATGTGACTGGCACAGAACTTTGAGAATCCTGAATGAAAGTGGGAGATGATCAATATGGACTCCATTGCTCGTCTATCGAGGTATCAAAAGCAACATGATTTGATATGGGTGATCGTGGATCGGATGACCAAATTAGCTCACTTCTTGGTAGTTAAGACAACTAACATTGCAGAGGAGTATTCCGTGTTGTACATTCATGAGATTGTGAGATTGCATGGAGTTACCTTGTCTATCATCTCAGACAAAGGAGCTCAATTCACCTTCCAATTTTAGAGATCCTTTCGGAAGGGATTGGGTACTATAGTGAATCTGAGTACTACTTTTCATCCTTGGACAGATGGCCAGGCAACGCATACCATTCAAGCGTTAGAGGACATGTTGAGTGCCTATGTCCTTGACTTCAATGGAAATTGGGACAACCACTTATCATTGATTGAATTTGCATATAACAATAGTTATCATGCAAGCATTCAAATGGCTCCCTATGAAGCTTTGTATGGGAGGAGATGTAGATAACCAATTGGGGTTTGAGGTTGGAGAAGCCAAATTGATTGAACCTAACCTTGTCTATTAGTCAATGGAGTAGGTAAAGGTCATCAAAGAAAGGTTGAAGACTGCACAGAGTCACTAGAAATCTTAACCAATATGAGGAGAAGAAATACTTGGGTTTACTTGAAAGTGTCACCCATGAAGGGTGTCATGAGATTTTGGAAGAAGGGAAAATTGAGTCCTCACTATATTGGTCCCTATCAGATTGTGAATAGAATTGGGAAGGTTGCTTATGAGTTAGAATTGCCTTCCGAGTTAGACGTAATTCATCTTGTGTTCGACGTCTCGATGTTAAAGAAATACTTGGGAGATCTTGCCTTTGTGATCCCTGTTAAGAGCATTGAAGTAAAAGATAGTTTACCCTATGAGAAGATTCCGGTCCAAATACTTGATCATCAGGTTCGCAAGTTGAGAATCAAAGAGATTGCCTCAGTCAAAGTCCTGTGGAGAAATCAATTCATTGAGGAAGCCACATGGGAAGTTGAGGAAGAGATGAAGCTAAGTATCCGAACATATTCATGTCTGATGATGAGAATTTTGAAGGTAATCTCCTTACCCTTGACTTAAATTGATTTGTCTATTCTTGAGTTGATATATCTATTCTTGAGTCTGAGTAGAGATTGTGGAGGTTGATCAGGAGTCGAGAGTTTAATTGATTGAGCGAGTATTGAGATGAGTCATGAGTGTATTCGTGCCTTGATGTCCACCTTTACTCATTATTCGAGGATGAATGATTCCAAGGGGGAGATGATGTAACACCCATAAAATTACCAAAATACCCCTAGAGGAGAGATGTGCGCATAACGCGTCTTCTCATTCTCCAATGGAAAATCCAAGGTCGGATATGCGATCAACATGAAAAATGAATGGGAGAATGGTCTCGGTTGATTTTTAGAGAAACTAGATCAAAATATAATTTTTCGATGCGAAAATAAATTCCAGTGGGAGTGTGCGATATGCACCTGCCACG
This sequence comes from Solanum rostratum, assembly GCA_029948455.1. NCBI lineage: Eukaryota > Viridiplantae > Streptophyta > Magnoliopsida > Solanales > Solanaceae > Solanum > Solanum rostratum. The sequence continues at coordinate 45,736,911 of CM057051.1, forward strand.
GACCTACACTTAAATTTTGTCCAAAAACTTTCTATGGGATTAGACAACTCTTCCAGAGATTTTTTGGTGAAAATCATCTCAAACACACCATGTCCGCGTCGCTGACTTACTTTCCCGAGGCGAACTTTTTTTCAGTTTTTTGTGAGGGGTATTTTAGACCTTTCCAAACTCCTTCTAAACTTAAAACATGTTCTAAATGGGTCATTTCGAGCGTAAAAAGGATTTTAATCCCCATTCCTAGGTCTTTCTAAGTTCTTGAAAAAGACTAGGGCTAAATAGAAGAGAAGAGCATAAATTTAAGGAGTTTGAGGAGAGTTCTTCGAGAAATAATTGTCAAAAGCTTCACACCAGGTATGTAAGGCTAAACTAAAGCATGGAATTAATTTTCCATATGCCTATTGATGGTAATAGAGGAGTTGAGAGTCCCATGAGTCTACATACATGATTCTTAAATATTTTCTTGTAAATTATATATATATATATATATATATATGATATGTATTTTCATATTTTGATGATCATCGTAAACTTGATTTCCTGAATTATATACTTTTCATGAGTTATTATTTAACCCTATATGTTATTTTTTGGAAGCATGCATGCATGAACCTAGGGATGGAGTCTAGAGCCTTGACTTGAGTATGTGATTGAAATCTTGATATGAGTCTGAGATTGAGTTAATTGAGCTAGATGATCCCATGAGTATTCATAATTGAGTTCTAGTATTCTGTCCAATTGACTTCTTCGTAATGATGAACTGAGTCCTTGAGTTCTTATATGAGCACTGAGTTGATGAGTTGATTGAGATATTAGGCTAAAAGTCCCTGTTGAGTTGAGTTAATGAGATGATGAGAGTCTCCATGAGACTAATTGAGTTAATGAGTCCCTCTATGAGGCTAATTGATATGAGAAGGAGTCTTATGAGTATTGAGTCTTGGGAGGAGTATCGAGCACTGAAATGAGTAAGAATGAATCCCACTCACACTCATTAACTAGTTGTAAAGCATGTGTGAGGACATAGCCATCACATTGAGGTTCCCCTTGAGTTAAAAGTCCATGAAAGCAATACAGGACTGGTTGAGGCTAGATCCCTAGTGGATCCAATTCGTTCTTTACCTGGAAAGTTCGGACCGACTGTGGCAATGTTAGTGCGATTTTTGTACAATCACTGGCTCATAATTGATTGTTGTCGGATAAGAGAAACTTCCAGATAATCCCCACATTGAGTACTCTGAGTCGAGTTGAGTTGAGTTGAGTTCCATTGAGGTGAGTTGAGTTGAGTTTGATTGATGAGGTTTTATTGGGTGATGTGTCACTTGTCTACTCTTTATTCTTGCTTTAGATAGACATTTAACATTCTGATTGAGTATATTCTGAGTTGGTGTTATTTCTATATTATTCTACCTGTTTCTGTTTTATTCAGCCATTTTACATACTCGTACATTCCACGTACTGACATCACCTTTAGAGTGCATCATTTTATGATGCAGAGGCAGGTACTAGAGATCGTCAACGGGCGCATCGTTGAGGATCTAAGCATTTAGCTGAGTTGGTGAGCCTCCCTTACTTCGGAGAATCATTGCTTTATTTTCATCTAGCTTATTAGAGTTAGACTTGAGCTAGTTTTACTTTTGATTTGAGGTAGTCATGGGCCTATTATTGGCACCATTTGATAGTAATAGAGGCTTCATGGACTAGAATTGAGTTATCGATGTTGAGATTCTGTTAAGCTAGCTCCTTTCGGACTAGCCTGTATTATTTATATTATTTTGAGACTTAGAATGCCTATTTACCTTTTTTAGTCTTCCGCTGATTGATAGAGTTTATTGAATGAATGGATATTATGAGGCCAAGTAGTTCGCTTGCGGACTAGTAATAGTCTCTGAGTGTCG